>CM034146.1:751305978-752592394 GCA_019776745.2 Taxus chinensis
TTATACGTTTGAATTTTTCATTTAAAATTTTATAGGAATTTAATATTAATACCATCTCACCTACCACCTACCCTACACATCCCTCCACCTAGCCTTTCCATCAAATCATGTCCTTAATCATTATTAATCAACCTAATCTAATCATAATATAATTACATCCTCACACTTATAAATCTAGAAGCCTCTCTAACCTGCTGCTTCTAGATTAAATTTGTAATTCAATGGAAGATTCTTCTCCACCATAGATTTTGAATTATCCATTCTTCTCATGTATCCTCCACCCTTGATCCAAGTCCAACATGGCTTAATCTTAGCCATTGAATCCTCCATCCACAAACTATAAATTGAACTCTCCTCCTCCATGAGAGCTAGCTTGAAACAATCATGAGAATACATAACAAAATTTTACTAATATTATCAATCAATCATCCATTTTCATCTTCAATAACTCTATCATCCTTCATCCTTAATTAAGAAATCATCAAGCAATCCAAGGGGAGGTGTTTCCCAAGTGTATCCAAAATCTAAAGCAAAAATAAAGCATCCAACATCAAGAGCACATCCAAAGCATCAAAGAAGGAGAATTTCACTTGCGGGTAAGTACATGTATATTTCATTCTCCTCTCTTTCAATCTTTCTCTATCTGAGGTAGTGTATTAGATTTGTTAGTTAGGAATCAACTCACTTTGATTTCTTATTTACATTTTCACTAGCACATATTTTTACATTTATAATGGGTACCTTGATTCCCCCACACCACTCGATGATGCACTCGTGTTCTTGGTTCATACTTGATTATTGATAGAATTCCTATATGAACCACAATTTATAAACACACATTGGGGGCATCCTAAATCCTCCCTTCTAGCTATATTTATTTCACCTATATGAAATTAAAAAGCCAAAAACCTGTTTCCTTAGATCTTGATTGGATTTACTCTTGATTCCTTAAATACTACTATATGATGAACCTTTTATTATTATAAAAATATGGTTTTGGCCCTGTCCATTACCAGTCCTAATGAGGCTCCTGAGGGCATCTTCCTTTTCCTAGTTACTATCAGGTTAAATCATTATAATATTTCACATTTTTATTCCTATATTCAAATATTACATTGTGGAATAATATTTACCTTTTCCTAACATTCTAGTGGGTAATTCATGTGTAGAGTTACCTTGCATGAATCATTCCTTGATCATGGTTGTCTAATTTATTTATATCTTGTTTGTGGGGTATGTTCAATGTTCACTTGTTTACTTATTTTCAAAATCCTTGATAGCTTTAATTGTTGTATGAAATTATTATTTGTGTCCCATGTATGCAACCATCTCATCAATATGTCATTATTATTTTTCCTATATTCTTTTACTAGTTTTTATTTTCACGTGCATTGCTTGTTTATCACTAGCACGTGTATGCTAGAATTTTATAATTATTTTTCCTGTGTCATGATCACTACCATGTGTAATCCTTATTCCCCTACATGAATCCATATATCAATTTTATCCCTCCTTGTTTTGGCTTCATTCACTTTAATTCATCTCACACACCAAAAATGAGTTGGGGAAAATTGAGTGATCCTTTTCACCATCCTAGGCCCAGTAGTTACAGAAAGTATTTAAAAAATCAAAGCTAATGGGATCAAAAGATAAATTAGTTTAAGGACATGGCTAGAAATAGACTTGGGTGAATATCTCATCCTAGAAAGAGCCACCTAGCACAAACAAGAGTGATCGGCACTAGTGTCCGACAGGGGGATTTTTTCCTAGGGGTAAAAATAGTTACATAGTAGTTTTTAATAGTCGTACAGTTTCAGTTTTCTCCATATTCAACACTCACACAATTAGATTCAGATTGCAATCAATTACTAATATGAACTAAATTAAGTGGTATATCAAAAATTTCTAACTCAACAACCAAAATAGGAACAAATAATGAAGTGGAACCTACGACATATGTAGGAAAATGATATGCATGGAGCAATGTGTCACCCTAGGTAAGTTACAAGTTGGGTTTTGTGATCATCTGTTGTGGCACTTATATATGGGGAAGCATTAACAGTTAGAGGGAAATCATATTATCTCTCCCAATAAACCTTCCCTTAGCGGCGACGAGATGAATAAATGTAAATTTTAGCATCGAGATGCTCAAATCCCTAGTTTGGTTACAGGATACCCAAATCCTTCGTATTACTCCAACCAGCTCCTAAGAAACAAGTCTACAAAAAGGAACAAATTTCTATCTCTTATTTTCCAGCATTTCAATGTGAACTCTAACACCTTGTTTTATATTTATTCCAATACACATTTCTAATTTTATATATTGTTCAAGTTAATGTTCAATTGTATTTGCCTAGAGAATTGACTACACTTGTTTCTTTTGCAGATCTTATCTTATCCAAAAAAAGGTAAAGCACACAAGCAACCATGAAGAAAATCTCAAACACGCTCTGATAAATAAAATATTCCACGGAACTACATACACACATCATTATCACTTAACACACGCAAAGTTCACCTCTAGAACCATTTTCATTCCATTCCCTTACAAATCCACAATACACATTTTTCATTATTCCATTCAGTACATTATAATATACTCATTTGGAAAGCTACTAGGCATGATCTTCTTTTATCTCTCTAAGGTATGATTTTCTTTTCTACTTTATCTATTGAATCCTTATTCACCAATATAAAGTGAGGGAAAATGTAGTCACTATATCACACACTTACTATGTACATATTGCCTCTAAACAATTCATTTATATGTATGATTCCTAAGCAAGAGAAATAATCAATAACATCCTATTTACTTTTCTTTGATATTGATTTTATCATTTTAATCATTATTGCTTAATGTTCCTAATTTGCAACTTACTATTTTACATATTAGCCGACATATTTCTGAGCTCTGATTTCATTATTTACCTTTTTGATAACCTTATACAAGACCACCCATTAGAGATAGGAGCACTCGAGTGCTACTGTCCTCTTTGGGCATTTTTGTCCACTTTCTCTCTTTTTTTCTTTTTTTTGGATGTAACTTCTTTCTTATCTTTGTTTAACAACCTTAGTCATTTTTTCACTTGTTAACAGTGGAACTTAAGAAAATAAATCATATATACGTCTCTTATTTAAACTCATTAGGGGGAAAACATTCAAGAGGCACATATTATTACAAGGAGTTGATATTTATATCTACTACTCCAAGGACTACATTTTTTCGGTGCTTACTTTACTACATAAGAGGGTTTATTTTTAATTCCATACAACACATTTACATTGGGAAAAATTATATTTATTCCTATATTTTTTGTGCTACTAGCACGAGGGCATCCTACCTCAATTGACACTATTCTAATCTCACACACACACTCTATAAATAAATTGAGTTAGAAATCTAGTGCAGGAATCAGTGACAATCACATTAGAGTGACCATCGAGGTCAGCTTGACTCAAGAATATGCATATTTTTAATCATCTAATGTACACTTGATTATTGTGTAGGTAGATAGGGTTTATTTTACAAGCACAGGTGTGACAGAGAATAAGTACAATGGAATTACAATGAACCTGATGTGACCTACAACGAATAATAAGTGACACAAAAAGAACTAGGACTGAAGTTGTTCCACTGACACTAGTGATCATAACATACGTTGGCACCCAGGTGGCCCTTTCCTATTCCAGATTCTCTTACCCTTGATATTTTCATATTCCATAATCAAACATAGATCTTATATAGTTTGGAATCTTCCTTTCCAGCCTATTCATCATCCCAAAATTATTCTAGACATATATCTACAAGTTGAATCATATTTATCTTCTACCTTTCACTCTTTTTTATACTTATTTAGATAGATCTTGTATGTCACTGTTATTTTAATTGATCAGAAATATCCTTAAATTAGATTTAATTTTATTAAATCACATGTATTCAATAAATGTCTTGTTCCTTGATGCACATATGCATACAATCATAAATAGCCATAAAGGGAAAATCTTATATTCATCTTCTAGATGACCATTTAACTTCCCTTATGTGTACATTATTTAGAATGAATTACAACCACTAATCTTATGTGTGCTTTTTATGTGAGCTTTTTCAAAAATAGAACCATTTAACTTCACTTACGTGTGCTTTAAAAAAAACTTTTGTTTAGCCAACTAGCTTACGGCCAGGTTCAGGAAATGATTCTTCCCCATAATATTCAGTGTTATGATCATATATAATCACTTGAAGGGATTTGAATGAATATGGCTTTGTAGTTGTTGGCAAAAAAAGAAAAAATTAATACCTCTGTGATGTAAAATTTGATTATGAGAATCATGGTTTTTTTGCTTTTTCCTAATTTTATTAATTGTAATGTTAAGGAGTAAGACATTATCTGTATTAATGTTATCGGAGTTGGCACCACAACACAATCTTAGATTACCATTTCAAATAATTCAAGTCCTTGAGGAAAGCTATTTATATATTTCATTTTACTTTAAATTGGTATTCTAGTTTGGATTTAAGTGTTTAAGAACTTCATGTGTTGTAGGTTTGTTGTGGTTGCCAATGGTATAGGCTATGCATATTCATATATACAAATCATTCAAGGACTTTTTGGTGCCTCTAGAGGATTTGGTTTCTACCTCAACTTTATCTTTGATTGGGTGTGTGTTTGAGGTAACTTAATAAGTTAATATGTGGAATATATTTGTCACACTCTAAACATTGTTTTTTCACCAAAAATGGTGCAATTCTATTGCTATCTATTTTTTGTACGATCAACGTTATATATAATGTATGATTAATAGAAAAAAAAATCAATCAATTTATGGGTGTGATATTGAAATAGGTAATATCATACATAGTTTTAGGTAGTGCCTCTGTATGCATATCATGCATAATGTTGAAAAAATAAATCCTTAAAGATGGAGAGATATATGATGCAGTTGCTACAAAAATTATGAGGTACGCATCAACTTCTGTGAGTGTTGAGCTTGTGGAATTTTTGGTTGTAGCAGCTTCTGCAGTGATATCATCCTATAGCCTCTTCTGTTATTTGTATTCATCAACTATCAATATTGTACCTACTCATATAATTCCTACTCCCAATATATATACCAAGAAATAAGGTAGTGTGTCTTACTAATCGGTTTGTAGAAATGGCCAAAAACCTGAAAGCATGAGGTTTATGCTATGTTTTAAATGTTAATTGTAGTTATGATTATGAACAAGATCTCAGCTATGCATGTTATTTTTTCAATATGTTTTAACTCATTACTTGTCTCATGAGAAAATTTTCAAGAGTATATTGTAAAAAAATGATAATTACATAAACAAGTTTTCAATTTTCTTTATAAGAGATAAATACTAGCATCGATGTCTTAAATACATCTATTTAAAATACACCGAGAGATATCAATCTTGAGGTGCCTATCTAACTTATGTGAGAATTCCAATATAGGAACCTCGAGATTGATATCTCTCGGTGTATTTTAAATAGATGTATTTAAGATATATATGCTAGTTTTTAAATATAGAAATGTACTTATTAAATTTTAATTTTAAATATAAAACATTTTTGTATATGTTTTATTTATAAAACACATCTAAATTTAAAAACTAAAATAAAAGTAATCTAAAAGTAAAAATACATCTTAAAGTAAAAATACATTTAAAATGTAAAAAAAATATAACATTTATTCACACTTAACAATAATTATTTTCCATTAAAATAAATATAGTTACTTACATGTAAAAGTAAAAAATCCATTTAAAAGTAAAAAAACTAAAATCTAAAAAATAATATAGATCAATATAATAATATTATAGTTACTTATCCATTCACATTTATTATTTACTCCCATAATTATCTTCCAATAACAATTAATATCACCGCACAATTATGTACCAATTCACACTTGTTATCTTTCACACTTTTAAAATAATGTACATTTCTATTTCCATGTTTATTTACATAATCATATATTTATTTTATTTGTTAAAATTGAGTCAGCATTAAAAAACAAATTTATTTTAGCTATTAAATATTAGTTAAGAAATAAAAGGTTTTTTCAATCACTGCATGCCATTACATTCCTTGCATGCCATTGTAGGAACATGATGTGGATCCAACAGCAAAAGGTTGAAATACCTCCAAAAACACACATAAAAAATTTGTAAATAAAAAACAGAAGCTTCAAAATAACTTTCTTCTCATTCTAGAATCCACACTAATCTTTAACATCATTACAATCTTCCTTTTATTTCACATCTACTCTAAAAAACCCCTAAAATGCCAAAAATAACCTACTAGTAAAAACACTTGAAATGGACCCCCAAATTTGTGTGAAAAATATGCCTTCATAAATTAAGATTCACGGGAAATTTTGACTTATTCTAAAAATCACAACAAAAGTTATTAAAACTCTGAGACCTAGACAAAAGTGAAAAAACATTCAGAGCTAATTTTAGACTACTAGATGACAAAATCCGGCCCAAAAAATATGTTGGAATGGACACAACCTATCAAGACTTGTTGGCCCCAGCGTAATAATAATGGATATCTACTATCCTGAAAATTTTTAAGACGATGCAACAGTTGGATCAAGAGTTATAGTATTCACAAGTTATGATCCCACATCATTCTCCCGTGGTTGAAAAAAATTCCACTCTTACAAATTTAGTTGATGGAATTCATCTAATTTTACATTTTCAACCTTCTTCAGCTCCCACTCAGGAATCAAACTATTTTCTTCCTACTATAAACCTTCCCATTGCACCAAATATATGGTGTACCTCCCTTGTTTAGTAGTGATTGTCTTTTGGTGTAAAACATGTATTACCCTTTCCTTTTTCTTCTTCAGTATCTGTTGCTCCCAATTTATTTATTCCTCCTCGACAACATTCTCATCATGACTTGGAAACTTATACAAGTCATAAACATTAAAAAATGGCGAGATATAAAATTTGTTAGGTAGCTCCACCTTGTAGACATTATCACACATTTTCTTTATAATCCTACATGACCCAATCTTCTTATACTTTAGTTTATTATATGGCCCTTTTTGAAACCTCAACTTTCTAAGATGAACCATCACCATATATCCCTATTTGAATAAACTTACTCTTTTACTATCATCTACATTTGCTTTATATTATGCATTACTGACTTTTAACTTTTCCATCACTTCATCTTGCAGCTATAGAATGTGTTTTATGAATGCTTCTGCATCATAACTAGTTTTTTCTTCACCGGGTAGCACAATCAGATCTAGGACCCCCTTTGGATTCCTACCATATACAATCTAGAAATTATACCTCCATGTTGACATGTTTACTAGGCTATTATAGGCAATCTAAGCTTGTGGTAAAGCTAAGTCCCATTATAATGGATTTTCTTCAACTATGCAATGTAGAAGATTTCCCAAGTTTCTATTCACTACTCTCATCTTCACATCATTTTGGGGGTGATTTGTGCTACTAAATTGTAGCTTTGTCCCCTTTTTCCTCCACTGAGTCTTCCAAAACTGACTCAAAAACTTCATGTCCCAATCTAAAGTTATCGTTCATGGAACTCTATGCAATCTAATCACTTCTGAAAAAATGAAATTTGCAACTATGGAAGAATCATTAGTTGTTTTACAAGGAATGAAATGTGGCATCTTATAGAATCTATCAACCACAACAAATATGGAATCATTCCCTCATTATGTGTGTTATCGCTAAATCAGTGCACCCTCTGAATGGCCAAGTCATGGATAGAGCATTTGGTGTGACTGGGTAACATGGGATCACCTCTCAAGCTATGGGACTTATGTCTTTAGGTGAACCTACAAAGAAGGTTGGCTTCCTCTTGCTAAAAAAATCACTGTACTACTCCTAATACAAAAAAATCAACTAACTAGACCTATACTAACATTTATAGGGGATTGGGGAAAGAGATTTAAAAGAAATAAAACCTACACTAAGAAGTGGTGATGCACCAAGAATGGCTTTTTATAGACAAGTTTTTTTTCTTCTAATGAAGAAGGATGAAAATGAGAAGGATGAACATGCACCAAAACCTAACTTCATACAAAACTTCACTCCCAGAAAATCACAATAACTCCCAAAATCTACAATGGAAACTTGAAATTGCATAGTATACCTGCAAACATGAGAAAGGAAAAAAAAAGGTAGAAAAAATAATGAAAGGACCGATAATTAGTCATAGAACATAATTTATATGACTTCATCACATGCACAATGCATCATTATAGTAGGAAGAAGTAATGGTTTCCATTAAAATCTTTAAAAGAAAGGCCTGAGAGTTCCCAAATCCACAACATCTTAGCTTGTGAAAAGAGAGAGGAATTGGAAAATTTCTAACCCTTTGAAATGTGTTTCCCATTTGCATTTATAGAAAATTCAAGTTGGTGAGAGAAATGAGGAATCCTAAATTTTGGGATAAATTATAGCAGATAATGGCATACATGCTTAATTACATCATTAGTTTTACTTGAAAAAATTTCCACTCCATTATGCCTCCATAGATTTTTTTTTTGAATTTATCTTCCATTTTGATAAAAATGATATTTTTAATCAAATTATAAGGCATCTCGGCCTTTTGATGGGACCCACAAGGATTAATTTTTCTTTTAGGGGTTTTGGTTGTTGATTGGTCAACTAGCTCGCTAGCTAACTCAAAGAGCGAGTTGGAAAGATCCTTCTTTTGCAAGGTGCGGCGGTCTCCTTATTTAATCTCCACCGAGTCATTTGGTTAGTTGCTTCACCGTTACCATGTTGGGTCCATATTGACACGTCACCTCAACTATTTAGTTATCCATGTATCCCTACCTTGTTACTCTAACCCGTTTATTACCCCTGTCTTAGCTCGGTGGGCGGTTTTCTCCATGTGGCACCCTCTTTAAAAAAATGCCTCAAATTTACGTTGGTCGGCCTATACTATTGCACATACTGCCATAACGGCTCATTGAATACCACTTCACTATAGATCGAGCTCTCGACACATGACTCCTTGACTGGGTTAATGACTATGTGGACAACGAGCTCCATAAATTTTCATCAACTACCTGCCAATCATGCCACTAAACACCCTGAGACTCGTAACCCCGCCAATTTGGTAAACCCCACGTATCCAAATATTTTCTGAGCACCTCGACATTTGAAATCACCAACTACTATGGAATCAACACTTCCACATACCCTGAGCTCTACGACCGATGCTACATCAACCACTTTCTCACCACGTTAGCTCAGCGGGTCAAACATCACATAGACATTGGAGCCTTAGAAGGCCTTGCCCCCAATCACCCTAAATCTATCCAATCTCACCATGGCCACGGACCCCCAAAACTCCCCAGCTTGGTCTTCATTAAAAATCTCACCATATCCCAGTCATTTGATGTGCGCAAGCACAAAATTCCATCATGGTTTTCCAACTCCAAAAACCTTAACTTCCCATTTTCACCTCACTAGAACTCAGCTTACCTTGTCTGAGAGCTCATCAAGCTCTAGAACTTAGCTCAATGTTGCATCGAGCTAGCCACCTGCTCGGCTCCAAGATGTTTCACTTCTATGTGGTCGAACTCATCTATTTCAATGCATGCTTGTGCTTTAACATTTAATCATTTCTACCTATTCTATGAGTTCTCTTAGTGATATCCATCCAAGCCTCATGCCATGTAATGAGATCTATTCATCTCAGTGACCCACTCGGCCTTTGTTCCAAAAGAGCATGTTCACTAAGTGACTCGACCTCAACTGAGCCCCCACTTGAGTCATCTCCTTCTCTTCGCTCCACTTCAAACCACATGGAATATCTGTTGGTTTTATATCAATCGACTCAAATATGCATTCCTAGCTCGTACGATGCTGATCCATTCACTCATGAGATTTCCGTGTTCAAAATCCTTTACCAAATTTATTCCTTGCATGACCAAATTTTTATCTTTGCTATCAAATTTTTATGTTGCTCCTGAGAGTTACGGAGTTCCTCTATCAAGTTTCACATTTTTCTATCCTTCAATCCCTATGTCCTACAACGAGCTCTATAATGAGCCAATCCTCACTTCATTGTCTTCAATCTAACTCATCGATCCTCAATGATTCAAACCCACTTTCTGAGTTATTCATTGTCTCCATTCAATTGACTCGTCCTTTCAAACCCCCACATCACCCCGCATGCTCTTGCAGTGTTCCTTGACCCTAGCTCGGTATTTCAAGCTCCTCCGGTGTGAAAAACTCACCCCTGAGTTCCCATTCATTAAACCTAGGATACTTACTGATGAAAAGCATTACCGTCTCAATACTCCATCCTATCATGTTGCATCGGCTGCCTATGAGTAGCTCGGTCATGATGAAAACTCAAAAAAATTGAGATGCCTCCTTGCGAGTGTTAAGCAAAAGCTGAGCCATCTCCTTTGTATATTGTTCATTTCTCAAATGCAACTCAGACTCTGCGCATGGAGATCAAGTCACCTCTTCCTGTGCTCAAACGATGCTAATATGTTTTCTTATGAGCTCACTGTTAGTTTTAGCTTGAACGCCCAAGCCATGTGCATACATAGCCCAACATTGGACCCTCTATCCAGATGAGTCCTTTACCACTCCAACCTCTTCTTATGATGTCATCCTATGACTCATACAACCATCAAATGACTCGCTTAGAGTTCCTACTTAATGTTCAATACTCAATATTACTTTTCACCACCGATACTCATGATCCAAGCTGAGCCATAATCTTAAGAGACTTGCCCCTTTATCCCACCAAGCTTCTTGGTGAGATGTTTTGATCTTGAGCCCCTTTATGGCCATTTTTGAATTCTTTTAAATTTTCTACTAACCTTTTTTATTTTTTCTTGAGTTTTCCTGGATTTTCTTGAACCATGAGGATCAATGAAATGATAATAGGACTCTAAAGATCAATTTATTAATTTTGACTAATTTTACAATGGTGACTTGAAGTGTGCCCATTAAGATCAACATTCATGTTCTAGGCAAACTAACAGCCTTCAAAACCCTTAAAAGGAGAAAAAAGTTCAAAATGATCCTGGACCCTCTCCTTAGTTTCACCTTGTTGTCTCTTACAATGTTTCTTGACCCTAGCTTGGCATTATGAGATCCCCCTATGTGACGAAATCACCCCCAAGTTCCCATTTATTCAACCTAGAAAACTTACTAATGAAAACTGTGACTAGATCGATAATCCATCCTACCATGTTGTGTCGGCTTCTAGTGAGTTACTTTGTCATGACAACAACTCACTGACATCAAGTTTCCCTCCTTGTGGTTGCCAAACCCAAATTCAAGTCATCTCCCTTGCACACTTTTCCTTTCCCAAACACAACTCGGCATCTTAAGTAAACATATCAACATCACAATTGAGAAGGGGACCCTCTTTCCATCTGATTCCTTCACCACTCCAACCTCTTCTTGTGATGTCATCATGTGACTCATACCACTATCAAATGACTTGTTTCAAGTTCCTAATTAACGTCAATGGTCCATATTACTTACTTTACACCACCAATACTCACGAGCCAAGTTGAGTTGCTATCTTAGGTGAATCACCCCTTTAGCTCACCAAGTAGCTCGTTGAGTTGTTTTGAGATTGAACCCCTTTGTGGCCATTTTCGCATTCTTGCAACTTTTATACTGACCTTTTGAATTTTTCCTTGAATTTTCATGGATTTTCTTGAACCTTGAGGATCATGAAATGACAATAGGACCCTTAAGATCAGTTTATTAATTTTTACCAATTTTACCATGGTTACTTGAAGTGGGCCCACTAAGATCAACATTTTTGTTCCGCGAAAACTAACAGCCTTAAAAACCCTGAAAAGGAGAAAAAAGTCCAGAATGATATTGGACCATCTCAGAACACCGTAAACATTATCAAAACACAAAAAATTTCCTATAGAACCAAAGTTCTCTTGTGAATCCCTTCCATGTCCCAGGGTCCTATGCACCTACGTTGTCCAATTTTACCCCAAGGGGAAAAATTAGATGACATTTTTGGTGACCTCACGTGGATGCTTTCTTGCTAAGCACTAACCCGGTAGCCTTAAGTCACCCATTTGGCATGGATTAAATGGTGGTATCCCAAAACTGATTTGATCCTCTAGGATGGATCCTGAAATCCTATTAAGCATTGTTGATCCTAGACCAACCGATAATGTCAAATAGGAAGTATACTGAATCTAATGATTTCTTGACATCCATAACATATTGCATAATTCAGACTAAAACACTTTCTAGTTTTGGGACATCATGGAACTCTATTAAAACTTCATTTTTCCTTCCTTTGAATACTTCCACCTTTGATACATCGTGTAAGGGAAATGAAAAAACACAACACACACAACAAGGAGGAAAGAAAAATAAAAAAAAGGAAACACAACAAAAAAAAATGTGTAAAGTAATTGGAGGAAAACACCTAACTAAATTGTATAGGGGTGGAAAACTCTCAAAAACAAGATTTGAGATGTACCCCATTCACATGAATGGGAAACTCTTCTCCATTGAGCCTAGATAGGAAAAATGATTTTCTTCCTTATAACCTGTAATAATATATGGTCCACTCCAGAGAGTGTCAAACTTTTCGTGCATGTCTGGTTTGTCTCTGACAGCATCTACATTTGAGAACTAAATCTCCCTCTTGAAAATGCATGTTGGATGCTTTCTTTTCAAAATATTTCTTAACCTAAGCCTGATGTTTCTCCAATGTCTTCATTGGTTTTTTTCTGCACTTCTTCTAGCTCCATGAGCTCAGCAAATGTGACTGTCATAGGTTCACTTTCCATAACCTCAAGCTGATGTACTAACTCCATAGAGGGAAATTCCAAGGATAGTGGAATTTTTGCTTCTCTTCCATATACCATCATGAAATGATAATTTCTTATTGCTCTTTTAGGTGTGATATGATCTGCCCATAAAGTAGTTTTAAGATGTGTGTGCCAAGTCCTCCTATTGCTTTCCATAGTGCGTTTGATAATCCATATCAAGTTCTTGTTTCTAGACTCAACCAACCAATTCCCTTGAGGATAGTAATTGGATGAAGTCTAGATATAAACTCCATTCTTAAAAGCCCATTCACTCAACTTTAGACCAAGAAATGCCATTGCATTGTCAGAAATAACTATAAAAGGACCATCTGAACCTTGTCCTTATGCCTTCTAAGAAATAAAAAACAACCTTTTCATTACCCTCCTTGAATATTACTACCTTTTTCCATTGAGTAAAATGATCTGTTGTAGTAAGGACCCATTTATGTCCATCACTGAATAGAGGATTGATCATTCTAATGAAATCTAATACCCATTGAACAAAGGGTTGATCAAATTGAATTATATGGAAGGGAAGAGCCACCACCTTCTGATTTCCAATGAAAAAGGTGCAATTCCTTGCATTTATTTACCCAAATATGGCATCCTTGAATAAATTTGGCAAATAGTATCCAACCCTCATGATTTTTGTAGAAGTCATTCGTACGGAGTAATGCCCTCCCAAAAGACCATTATGAAATTCTTCTAGTGTCTTATTTACTTTCTCTGGCCCTATGCACCGAAGGAGAACACCATTCAAATCCTTGGGAAAGATAACATTATCTACCAAAACATAAGGAATAAACTGAAGATGAAAATTCCATCTTTGAGTCCTACTCATGTCAATAGGACATGTTCTTGAGAGAAGGAAATCCTTAATCTTTAACAACCATTCAACCTGATCATCTCTTATATCATTATTTAGAAGCGTCGCATCCTCATCGCCTTTTGATTCCAAATCTACAGCAAGATGTTGACATAAGAATTTTCCTCTAACTAGCTTGCTAACCCCTTATTTGCACGTCATACTCCATCACCTTAGTAATCCACCCAACACATTTCTCATTCATATCTTTATTTAGTAAAAAAACCTTAACGCTTAGATGAGACACTATCAAATGAATTATATTGTTATACAACATGTGCTTGAACTTTTTCAAAGTTCGAATGACATTAAAAACTTGCTTTTCAACAACTGAATATTTGAGCTCATTGTATTTTAGAGACTAGCTGAAGAAAGTAATTGGTTGTTCCATCATATCATAATTCTGCTGAGTGAGGATCCTAGAAATACTTTCGTGGCTTGTAAAATCATAAAGAATAAAATCCTTATCAAACCTTGGATTCACCACTGTAGGAACTTGAGAAATGGATGTCTTAATGGCTTCAAAGCTCTCCTTTCCTTCCTTCATCCTTGAAAAAGGCATATTTTTTTTAAAGATCGTTGTTAATGGTTTGGCCAAGGATGTGAATTGAGGAATGAATCTCCACACAAAATTTATCATTCCTAGGAAACTCTGAAGACCTTTCTTATGACTTGTGAGAGATTGGGAAAAAATTGAACAAATCCTAGCTGGGTCGATAGAAGGTCTTTTTGTTGAAACCTACATGTCCCAGTAGCTTTCCTTCATGCACAATGAAAATACACTTCTTAGGATTTAATGAAACCCAAAACTCTCTACACCTCTTGAAAACCTTTCTTAGATGCACAATGTGATCCTTTGCATGGTCGGAATACACAGTTATATCATCAAGATACACCAAGATAATTTCATTGATCAACCCCTTAAATGCCATGTCCATAGCTCGTTGGAAAGTAGCTCCGACATTAGATAATATGAATGGAATTTTTTTGTAGGTGTATGTACCCCATTTGGTAGGGTCAAGGAACATTGCGAGAATTGGCAGGGTGATGTATGAGTTTGAAAGGCCAAGTCAATTCAGTGGAGACAATAAATAACTCAGAAAGGTGGGTCTGAAGCATTAAGGATCGAGGAGTTAGCTCGAACATGGTGAAGTGAGGATTTACTTGTTAAGGATAATATTGCATGACATAGGGCTTGATGGATAGAAAACATGTGAAACTCGACGGATGAACTCCGCAACTCTCATTCGTGACATAAAAATTTTCTCGTAGAGATAAACAAGTCAGTCGTGCAAGGAATAAAGTTGGTGAAGGTTGTCAAACACAATGAGATCGCGAGTGAATAGATCGACATAATAAGAGGTAGGAATGTGTCTCTAATTCAATAGATCTAAAACCAAAAAATATTCCACGTGGTTTAAAGTGGAGATAAGAAATGGAGATGACTGTGGTGGGGTCCTGAGTTTAGGCCGAGTCACTTAGCGAACAAGGTGCTTTTTGGAGAAAAGGCCGAGTGGGTGACTAAGATGAATGGAACTCGTTGCATGACATGGGGCTTGGATGGTTTACCCTCAAAGAACTCAGATAACAAGTAGAAATTATTAAAGGTTGAATCTAAGGCATGCATTGAAATAGACAAGTTCAGCCACATGGAAGTGAAATAACTTGAAGCTGAGCAAATGGATAGCTCGATGCAACATATAGCTAAGTTCTAGAGCTCGATGAGCTTGGAGATAAGGTAAGATGAGTTTAGGTGAGGCGGAAACAGGAAGTTCAGATTTTTTGAGTTGGAAATCCATGATGGAATTCTGCTCTTGGGCGAATCGAATGGCTGGGACGTGGTGAGACTTTCAATGAAGACCAATCTGGGGAGTTTCGGGGGTCTATGGCCATAGGGAGATTTAGGAATTCACCATTAGCAGGTTGGGTCTGTATTGACACGTCACCTCAACTGCCTAATTATCCATATATCCCTACCTTGTTATTCAAACCCCTTTATTACCCATGTCTTAGCTTGTTGGGTGGTTTTCTCCACACGGAACCCTGTTAGAAAAACACACCTCACATTTACGTTGGTTGGCCTATACTTTTACACATACCATCATAATAGCTCATCAAAGGCTACTTCACTATGGATGAAGCTCTCAACATGTGCCTCCTTGACTAGGTTAATGACTATGTAGACGTTGATCTCTACGACCTTTCATCAACACCCCACTAATCATGCCACTTGGCACCTTAAGACTTATGAGCCCACCAATTTGGTAAACCACATGTATCCAAGGATTTTTATGAGCACCTCGACATTTCACATCACCAACCACTATGACATCAACCCTACCACCTACCCCAAACTCTACGACTGATGTTGCATCAACCACTTTCTCACCACATTAGCTGAGAAGGCTCGACAACACTTGGACATTGGAGCTTGAGAAGGCATGGCCCAATCGCCCAAAATTTCCCCAAACCATAATTAATCCTTATGGGTCCCATCAGAAGGCCGATATGCCTTAGAATTTGATTCAAAGTATTATTTTTATTAAAATGGAAGATAAATTCAAATTTTTTAATTCATGGAGGCATAATGGAGTGGATATTTTTTCAAGCATAATTAATGATGTAATTAAGCATGTACGCCATTATCTGTTATAATTTTGTCTAAAATTTAGGATTCCTTTTTTCTCTCACCAGCTTGGATTTTATATAAATGTAAATAGGAAACACATTTCAAGTGGTTATACATTTTCCAATTCCTCACTCTTTTCACAATCTAAGTTATTGATTTGGGAACTCTCAATCCTTTCTTCTAAAGATGGTAATGGAAACCATTTCCTTTGTTGGTGTAGGTGGTATTTTTCTTCACTTATTTAGTGTTATTCCACCTCACCGAGTGAGTCATCTCACTTAGGTGGACATGGATCTAGGTGTCATCTTAGTTATGACGGATTCTCTTACAGAATCTATCATATGTGTAAGTACATCATAGGAGTTACATTCCCATTTGGGAAAGTAACTCCTCTTCTCCATTATGGAGGAATATTCTCTTACATGGGAGTTACACATTCACTCCCCTATTTTTGCTCACCTCCTTTGATCTATGAAAATCCAAGCCAAGTCAAGTTAAGGCTTCCATTCTACACAATTTTTGAATCTTGAGCTCTCAAATGCATGCACATTGTTTTACAAAGCTTGCTTGTTTTAATCTCGTAACTCCTACACTTTGGTGAAGTGCAACTATTCAATGCACGTGAATTCCTTCTAGGCCTTCATCCTTCACTCCTTCATGGAATCAGAGCTGAGGGGATCAAAATCACGTTTCTCATCATCTTTGTTCCACCTTATAGTTTCTTGTGCAAGCTCTCACTTTTGCATGTTATTTACTTGCGTATGTTGAGATTATTGTGGGTATATGTTTCGGGTTTAATGTGTTGCAGGATCCAGCTCGCTTCCTTGCTATCTCCACTTGCTGTCCTGGCTCGTGGTGTGTTCATTTATGAACTTCTGCTTGCTCATTCTCAGCATCTTGGGTTTTGGCTTGATCATGAGTCTATTGGTTTGAATGTGGTTGCTTTGGATATTTTTACATGTGGTTGATTCTCCACTGCTCATGCATTGAACACCTTGGCTTGCTACACCAACACTCTAGTTTGGATTTACTTAGGTTTGCTTGAGTCTCTATGTGTGGTATTGCTCACTTGGCCTTTCAACATGTAAATGACTTCTGCATTGGTCTTCAATCTCAAAATGATTCGGTAGCTCAGGTTTTGTTTCTAAGTCAACTTGGTCCTAATGTGATCAAATTTGAATTTTGCATTGGTATCCACTCACACAGAAAACTTTCCATGGCTTGTGTTTGATCAAGTTGAATGTGAACTCAAAGGCTCAATCTTTCCAGTCTCTCCTCGATGAACCTGCATTTACATTCAGAATGTGCTAGCTGTGAAGCTCTACCTCATTACATTCGTTGTGGGTTTACGTGAGGATATCTGTCAGCTCTCGACTCTCTGTAACCTTGGCTCCACACGTGTTTGGCCATTTTAACCTTCAATGGCACACTCTAGCCCACCATTTCTTCTGGCGTCAACTATTTCTTTGTATCCCAACTCTACCACGTGAGTTCCATAACAGTCGGTGGTTACTGTGACATAGCTTTGACTAGGTGCCTCAACAAAACTTTTACTTAACACTTGACTCCAACTCAGGGTCTGTGCCTTCGACTATCCAACTACTCGACATGTTTTCTCAGACTTATCTACTACCCTAGGGCTCAGGTTGCTTACCTTCTGATTTGTTGGTTTGTGGTGTGGCCTCTCTGCCGTAGTCTGACTTACCAGTTCAGCTCGGTCAGGCTATCACCTACCTCGGTGACTAAATTCCTTACATTCCCTGTAACGTTTCAATAGCTCTCCTACAGGTAGCTCGATCACACCCAGCAACTTGGTCAATAGCCACACCTCAACTCACCCATTGGCTTAGGAAGCACATTCTCTCGAGCAACTCAATCCACCACATGACTTAACAATGTGAGCCCCCCGCCCTTTCCCTTTTAGTATTTTTTAGAGGTTAAAACAACCCTTTTTAATGTTTTGAGGTGAAAAACATTTATTCCATGGCATTGTAATAATTTAGGCTTCATTTTGCTTGTTAATTATTACCTTCCTACGCATGTCAAAGACGGAGGGTGAGGTCTGGGGTTGGCAGGAGGCTAATCCCCCCTTGCAAGAAAACCAAACCCTTCTTAAAATTTGATGCCATTTCCAAAAAGTATCCACATGACACCATTTGCACCCATTTTAGACTCTTTTTAATCAGTTTGCAAAGTTCATTGGTATTTTCCATCAGTTGTGGGAATTGTATTTTTGCTATAACTTTTGACTCACTACTCATTTTTTAGCACTTCTTTAGTCAAAGTTACATTATTTCTCACACATTACGTGATAAAATTGTCATTTTTGTAAATGCACTACTTTATAAAGTACCACATTCTGGGGGGTTCACTCGTACTATTGGGTTTTTACTTGCAGACACATTATCGGTCGAGTCCAACGTCTTGCTTTTGTGCATCTTGCATTATTGCTTACGCATAATGGAGAGTGCTTTTTCTAGACTTGATCATCATAGGATCACTTTACAGCCTCCACAACTTCTCACTGGGAGAGGGAATTATTCAACATGGCGTGCTTCCATGGAACACTACTTCACCTATGAGGGTCTTTCACCCTTCTTACTTGGGCCATTTCTTACACCCACTGATCATCGTCATCTAGAGGATTTTCTTGACACTTGTGACCATGTTTTTGGTCACACGATGATGCATGTGTCTCGATCTTTCTAGTTTCATGTGGAAAATTCAAATTCACCCCACCGTGTCTGGAGAATTCTTGAGTCCCTATATGGAGACCCTTCACATAGTGCCACCATTGTTGTTGCTACTGATTCAATGGTCTCCTCTTCTTCTTCGTGTGATGGCAGTTCTACTGACATAAACTCGCTTAGTTCTACTTTTGATGATGAGGATTGTGCACCTAATTTTGATGTTGAGATTACTACAGAGGACTCTTCTCCTCCTTCTCTCACTATTCCAGAGAGTGTTGTCACCCCTCCCATCTCATTAGTTATCGAGCAGTCTCCTACTAGGCCTCATACAGTCATCACACCCGCCTCTTTTCCACCTTTAGTGTTTGAGGCCCCTTTCACTCCTCTACCTTCATTGGATGACTCATACCTATCTGACATCACTCTTCTATTTTTTGAGTCCCCTCATTAGGATGAGTATCTTCCTGACCTTAGTCATCTTTTCGTAGAGTACACTTGTGATGTACTATAGGTTCCTCATCCATCTATAGGTATTTCAGAGGATTTCATCATCTCCATTGTTGGGAGTGCCCCTTCTGGGACTCTTACCACTTCCAATTTATCGGAGACCTTCATTGATCCACGCTTGCTTGTGGATCCCTTTTCTGTTGTGGGGGTTCTTTTACCTTCACACCACTTGGACATCCTTTTTGTGGGTGTTCACTCTTCACACTCTGATAGTTCTACACTCATGACATTAGCTTCAGTTCCTTTGCACTCACTTGCTAGACCTATGTCACACTTTCGTGGACAAAACTCAGAGTTCTTCGTGTTGTTTCCTTCTGTTTCTTTCATGGAGTGGGTAGACTTCCAACACATCATTTTTTTCCTTCCTAAGGGCAGGCACATAGTTTGGTGTGGATGGATCTTCTTCAGTCAAGAGGCATAGGATCTCATCATTGACATTATTTTGGGAAACCTCCTAGAGCTGCAGAGTTCAGATCCATCCAGGACATCTTTTGCATTCCTCTCGTCTCCCTCTTCTTCTCTCTTGTTCTTCTTTATGAGAGATTGCCTCTTTGTACATGGGTACCTTTACATGCTTGTCTATGGTTGAGACCCATATTTGGCATCTTTCTTAGATTAGAGAGTGGACTTTTCTCTCTTTTGGGGTGGATTTTTTCCCATTGGGTTTTCTCCTTTCACTCCACTTTTCGAGAGTTTCTTATACGTGGGTACATCATCAAGCTTTTTGTTAGGAACCATTTCTATTTTCTGACTTTCCACCTCATCCTAAGTTTCGATGAAGTGGGGGTGTTGGTGTAGGTGGTATTTTTCTTCACTTATTTAGTGTTATTCCACCTCACCGAGTGAGTCATCTCACTTAGGTGGACATGGATCTAGGTGTCATCTTAGTTATGACAGATTCTCTTACAAAATTTGTCATATGTGTAAGTGTGTCATAGGAGTTACATTCCCATTTGGGAAAGTAAATCCTCTTCTCCATTATGGAGGAATATTCTCTTACATGGGAGCTACACATTCACTCCCCTATTTGTACTCACCTCCTTTGATCTATGACGAGCCAAGCTAAGGCTTCCATTCTACTCCATTTTTGAATCTTGAGCTCTCATATGCATGCACATTGTTTTAAAAAGCTTGCTTGCTTTAATCTTGCAAGTCATACAAGGATAATTTTAGTGGCGAATATTCATAATATGGTGAAATTTTCATTTTAGGAAAATTTGACAAGGTGATTTTTCGGAGTGGGTCGGTGTCCTGTTCACCTAAAATATATAGTATTTTTTTTTGGCGGGTCGTCTTCACCTTCACTTGAAAACATCTCCTATAAAAACCTAGGTGATTCGTCGGGTAGTATACCTCAAGTAGCTTACCAAATTACCAATACTGTGAATTTTGAAGTCGCATACTCTTAAGCACCAAAGATTACTGTTAGCCTATGAGGGTTAGTTGTTGATGCATGAAAAAGAGTTATTGCAGATGCGTGACAAGGAGATAGTAGATGTGTTAAAAAGAAATAGGTTTGATGCGCAACAAAGAGAGTTGACACATGACAAGGGAAGAGTTGATGCATGACAGTAACTTCAGACAGTGGATGCATGACAAGGCATAGTTAGTTGACGCGTGACAAGTGTAGAGTTGACATGCGACAGAGACCTCAGATAGTGGACAGAGTCGCTACTTGGTTCTCTTGTTGATGCAAGAATCTCTTCAGAATAAGGCAAGGTGCTAGCTCAAAGAATGTGAATAACCTGAAAGTAAGAAATGTCAGAAATCACTCTTCAAGTATTTTGGAAACTCTCCTGATACAGATAGTGAAAATACCAACCATATAGATGGCACCACCAAGAATCAAGATACTGACTATGTGGAAGGTATTATTGAGGTGGACATGCATTCTACACGGTATCAAATTCAAAAAAATGAAACCTATGATAATATGCCGGATCTTGAAGATATTGTTCCTGTTGGGGTGCAACCAGAAGTGCATCAAGATATCACACATACAAATACTCAGCAAAATGGAACATAGAAATAAAATTCAAACTCTGGTCCAAGAAAGAAGAACCCAGGTGATTGTGATATTGCTTAAAATTCTACTAAAAAAATTAAAGCATTGAAATCGAACAAGAATATGTGGACCATTGGCAGGACATACAAGTTTGATTGGGCAGCTAAATTTCCATTTATTGAACCTGTACAATCATCTAATTCTGAAGAGATCCCATCTGAATGTACATGTATAATATGTACATGGAAATTGCGAAAGCAACAGAAAATGCAACTGAATCTGGACACTATAGAAAAACATTGTGGAAAACAATATTTGACTGTAACAGGGGAGGATGGCTTGAAAATCAAAACACACAGGTGGAAAACTGAAAAAGAATGCATGCATGTTAGACAAGCAGTGGAATATGAGGTAGAGCATGAAAAACACAAACATCTCTTGGAAAAGGGAGGAACGATCACATCGCATATTGGTAAGATGAAAGAAACAAATCTACATGCAAAATTCATACAATTCTTTACTCTATTTCACATACTAAAAAAAGGAAGACCGATTTCGGATTTCCTTGATTTCAAAGTTTTGTATCAATTTAATGGAATGCTTAATGTACCTTAGTCTCATTGGTCTGAAAGTAGTGGATGGGAAATGGAAAAATGCCTTTTGATGATAGAGAAGGAAGATTTGAAAGAGAATGTAAAAAGAGCAAAGTTTATCTCTCTTTCAATTGATGAAGTGATAGTAGTCGAAAACACTACATGGGTGTGTATCCATGTCTATACTTTAGAAAATCATATAAGGACACCTCATCTATTGGGTGTTATGAAAATGGTTGAAAACTATAATGCCAAAAACCTACATAAAATAATTGTTTCTCATTTGAAAGATATTGCTGGTATGACTGATTATGAAATTGCTACGAAGTTGGTATGCGTTGGAGCAGATGGTGCATCTATCATGCAGGGTCACTAAAAAGGGCTGTGTGTTAGATTAAAAACAATAGTGGCCCCATATATGCTACCAATTCATTGTATGGCTCACAGAATGAATTTAGTGTATAAAATGGTAAGCAACCACGCAAATGTTTCTAAATTAGAAGAGCTTATAAGAGAACTTCCTGCCTTTATGTCAAGCATCCCAAAGTGATTTATCGAGTTCTAGAAATTTGCAATTGGAATTATAGATGGAAAAAAACTTCTGAAGGATGTGGAGACTAGATGGATCTCTTTGTATGAACCTCCATGCAGAGTTTGTGAGGAGTATCCTTCGTTGGTTGGTTTCATGCACAAATACTGTCATGAAGTTGATAGGGTGAGGGACTTGTTGTTCCGTTTAACTTATTTGGAGACATTGCTTACATTGTTTGGTATTATTCCAATGTTAAAGGAGATCAATACACTGATGAAGCATGCACATGGTAGATTAATCTATATTATGGATTTTATACGGATGAGAAAAATGGCATGTCAAAGTCTTGATATATTGTATTGTTCCCAAGATAGTTTTGATGCACCTGTTTTTGAGAATTGGAAAGATTTATTAGATCTTAAAAATCCTAGCACATTTTTGAGATTTAATATCCACGATCACCTCTGCATCACTATTAATGGGAGGGAAATACCACTGCACATTCTGTAAAAATGTCAAGATATTACAGGATCGGAATGAGAAGATGTTTCCATGACACGTAATCTCTTTGAGTCTGTTATAGTTGAAATAAGAATAAAGCTTAAAAAAAATTTAGAAACCTTGTCATCATAAATTATGGAATGTTTCTATAAAGATAAAATTCTGGAAGCCATGGGTGTGATGAATCCTAATTTTTGGAATACTGAAGGCAGCCATGCAGAATTTGTCAGAAAGCATTTCCATAAATCCATGGGTACAATAATGGAACAATTTACAAAGACTTCAGAGCTAAAGGGTATGGAAATCAAAGGTATACTGAATGTTGATTTATTAAAGTTTCAATCAACAAATTTTGCAACAACAATGAGGAACCAATATAAAATTTTAGACGAACCTTCTAAAAGTGGTGCTTTTACAAGACTGTGGCGAGGAATCTATCAAAGTTCTATCTTACAAGAATATATCGGTGAATATTTTAGATTATATGAGTTATGCCAAACAATGATTTTGGGGTCTGTGGAGGATGAAAGGGTTATCAGTGCATTATCATTTATAAAATCAAAACTGAGAAATAGGTTGGATAAAAATATGGAAAGTTACATGAGGTGTTATGATTATCAATACTCCATCGAAACCTTTCCGTTCAACAGAGCAATTGTGCATTGGAATTCCCTTTACAAAAGAAGAGGTGTGAATAATACAGCTACAACTATAAATATTCCCAACCTTGAGAGTGTAATTGGCTCATCGTCACATTCTACCGAAGACAACATTGAGTTTGATGAAGCTATTGATAATGGATTGTTTCAACTTTAAATAGGTATCTTCTTTATCTTAATTTTATTGTTTGTCACTTTACATTTTTTTTAGCTCTTGTTATCATTAAAGATGTTACAGGTCTATATATTTAAATTTATTTAACTACAATCTTATTATTTTTTTTGAAAATGTGGGTTGACATCCATCCGAGGAAGTTGGTACTTCTTGGGACTAACAATGTCAGCCAATTCATCCATCTATCTACTAATCCATTTCTCATGTTGGGTTTTCTTAAAACATAGATCTAGCACATTACCATTGGCAGTTATGATTTCAACTTTAAAGAGGTATCTTGTTCACCTTAATCTTAATGTTTGTTACTATTCATTTTTTTCAGCTCTTGTTATCATTAAAGATGTTATAGGTCTATATATTTACATTTATTTAAATACAATCTTTTTATTTTTTGAAAACGTGGGTTGACATCCATCCGAGGAAGTTGTTACTTCTCGGGACTGACAATGTCAGGAAACTCACCCATCTATCTACTAATCCATTTCTTGTGTTCAGTTTTTTTAAAACAAAGATCTAGCAAATTACTAG
Organism: Taxus chinensis; assembly: GCA_019776745.2. Classification (NCBI taxonomy): domain Eukaryota; kingdom Viridiplantae; phylum Streptophyta; class Pinopsida; order Cupressales; family Taxaceae; genus Taxus; species Taxus chinensis. The sequence continues at coordinate 751,330,482 of CM034146.1, forward strand.
TGATGATTTAAATTTTAAATAGGTATCTTCTTCACCTTAATCTTATTGTTTGTTACTTTACATTTTTTCAGCTCTTGTTATCATTAAAGATGTTACAGGTCTATATATTTACATTTATTCAAATAAAATCTTTTTATTTTTTTGAAAACGTGGGTTGACATCCATCCGAGGAAGCTGGTACTTCTCGGGACCGACAATGTATGGCAATTCACCAATCTAACTACTAATCCATTTCTTGTGTTGGGTTTTCTTAAAACATAGATCTAGCACATTACCAGTGGCAGTGATGATTTCAAATTTAAAGAGGTATCTTTTACACCTTAATCTTATTGTTTGTTACTATTCATTTTTTTCATCTCTTGTTATCATTAAAGATGTTACAGGTCTATATATTTACATTTATTTAAATACAATATTTTTATTTTTTGAAAACATGGGTTGACATCCATCCGAGGAAGCTATTACTTCTCAGGACTGACAATGTCAAGCAACTCACCTATCTATCTACTAATCCATTTCTTGTGTTTAATTTTTTTAAAACAAAGATCTAGCGCATTACCAGTGATGATTTCAATTTTAAATAGGTAACTTCTTCACCTTAATCTTATTGTTTGTTACTTTACATTTTTTCAGCTCTTATTATCATTAAAGATGTTACAAGTCTATATATTTACATTTATTCAAATACAATCTTTTACTTTTTTGGAAAATGTGGGTTGACATCCATCCGAGAAAGCTGGTACTTCTTGGACCTGACAATGTCAGGAAAGTCACCCCTCTATCTACTAATCCATTTCTCATGTTGAGTTTTTTTAAAACAAAGATCTAGCACATTACCTTTGATGATTTCACAACAATCTAATACACAGGAGGTAAGTTAAACCCTATCATATTTGCAATTATGTTTAATTTCTTACCAGTGATGATTCTTTCTTGATTTCTTACAATTATGTTTAATTTATTTTTTATATTTGCAAAATGCTTTGATATAATTTTTAACTGTGGGATAAAATGAAAATTAGATTTTACAGAGGAAGATATTTCTATACTATACAATTCATAATCCACGATACATTATACAATTTATAATATATGTCCACATAAAATTCATCATCATACATACATATCATATCATCACCATATCATTATCATAATCTTGAGTCCTGACACTACAATTATTATTAAAAAAATTATTTATCTAATTTAAATTTATTAAAAAAATTCCATGTTTTTAAAACAATTCATAATCATATCATTACAAGTATATCTGTTCTAATTTCATCTATATCCATTCTAATCATTAATGTCATCTATATCCATTATAACACATTCCATTTATTTATCATCTATATCCATTCTAATGGCATTATGATCATATCATTACATGTATAGAGAAGAAGAATTATTGTGCTTGAAGCTAAATCTACGTCCACATTAAATTGAACATCGTCCATATGTATGATATCATTATCGTCATTCATCATATTTCATCATCATCTATCATCATTCCATGTTTGTAAAACAATTATCCATTATCATCATTCATCATCTACGTCCACATACAATTCATTATAATCTAAGTAAACAAGAAACATACATCATCATGATTCATCCCCATCTAATGCAATCACCATTAAGAGTAAACCAAAAAGCATAAACTCCATATCAAATCCATATGCAATCATAATTAAAGATTATATAGTATTTCAAATTTTAAAAGGATATCAAATCCATATAATTAAATTCAAATACCATACTCAATATTAAAAGTTTCCACAATAATAAAAGTTTCAATTTTTCAACCCTCTTTTTCTTTATCCATTTCTATTCATGTGCTCTTTTCCCCAACAGTTTCTTCCATTGTGGTTGTACCCCTTTCCCCAATAGCAGAAATAACCACATAACTTATAAGATCTTCCGCAGCACTGTTCAGATTTTTTAAAATTATTTCTTCTTGATTTTTCGCATCTCCATGCAACAAAAAATTTGGATCAGCTGATGCCTTAGCTTTGAATAATATTTCAGGGTCGAATTCATGCTCTTTAATTATCCGCTTTAGTGTATTGTTTTGTTTGTTAACCAAAACAATATTTTCCTTCAAATTCTTTGTTGTGGATAAACTGTTCTTCACTGTTTCCAAGTGAACTTGGAATATATTTGCTTGACTCTTCAAATTTTCATATTTCAACTGCAAAAAAAGAGTAATGTAAATTCAAAATATTGCTAAAAAATGAAAATTTCAAATTAACAAGAATGACTGTTTGAAAGTGATAGTACTTACAACCGCTCTATCTCTCTCGGCATTTACAATTGCTACCAGATCCTTGTCCTTAGACCATTTGTTAAAATATGCCTGGGCCTCGGCACTAATATTTTCCAATTTGTTTAATAACTTATCCAACATGTCGTCTTTATAGTTTTTGTTATACGTGACAGTCCCACTTCTTACTTGGGTAAGTAAGTAATCCATCTTCACAGGTTGATTCTAGACTGCAACGTATAAACTATCCATTGGCCAATAATTTTCATAACGACTAATAATCTCATTGATAAGAACTTTATCCCTTCTCTCCCATTCTATAAGTTGATTGATATAAGGTAGAATAAACTCATTGACATGGGATTGCCAATCATAACCAATTAAATTTTCCAAAGGAAAAGGTAGCAACTATTCACTATCTAAATCTGATGAAGATGATCTTGTTGGAGAAGTATGGGGGCTTTCGGCAAGATCAACTACTACTTGTTTCTACCTTTGGGTGGCTTGATCCTGTTTGTGATAAAATTAATCAAGATTTAGATAAATAAATTTAAATTGAAAAGAATATTTAAATTCAATATTGTAAAGCATAATTAAATTTAAGTATACCTACTAGCCTTGAATCATCTCTCAGGTATTGAAAAAACCAATTGGGTCATTGCTATCAATGCCCAAATAATCTTCATCTAAATTTATGTTGTTCAAAACCGATATGCCCATTGCACTGGGCAAGCCACCAAGTGAGAGCATTGGAATATGAAAGGGGGAGGCGATGTTTAGTGTCCCGCTAGGGCCCGGAGCAATTGGCATGTGTTTACCAATGTTATTTTTCACTGTTCCTCTGGTTGGAATTTTAAAAATGACTTGTTGAGTGGGTGTCGATGCTGCTATTTGATCACAACTATAATGTGCTGAAAAGTACAAGAAAAAACATGAAAAATAGGAAAACAATCCAAAAAGGCAAAAAACTACGCAATTAAACGTACTATCAAAAATTTGTACCTTGTTGTCAAGCAGTAGTTTTTCACGGTGCCAAGGGTGGCTGTGTAGGAGTTGTATTCAGTGGTTGTTCAGAAGATATGAATGTATGCGATTGTATGGAGTGAGTTGGGGAAGAAGGTTGAGTTTCTGAAACACATGTATGGTCCAAATTCCTTGCAATGTCATCAACATTAAATGTTATGTCAATTCATTTGGTTAAAATTTAAATTGAAAAATAAATATACAAATTTAGAATTTGTAAATAATATATGAGAATTTATTACTTATCTGGCGTTTAACGAGTTCAAACTGTTGATGGTTCGGAGAGGAGTGAGCTTCCATTTCAGATTGGGAGTCTCCTAAAGCCTCAGCGTGTTGTTGGCCTCTTCCTCTTGATAACGCCTTTTTTCGGGGAAGGGCTTCAATAAATCTTCTCTGTAAAATATAAATTGTTAATAACTGTGCAGTGCAATGTCGAAAATTGAAATACAAACTAAATAGTTTATACCTGTTGTTCTTCAAATGGAATTGGCAACTTCATCAACTCCTTGTCAGTGCAAGTAGATTTTTTTTTATCTTTTAAATGTAAAAGTGCCTCATAATAAAGGCCGAGGAGATAGTTTGTGGAATAAATGACAGGTTTTTCTAAAAGTTTTGAATTTGCTATGTTAGTTATTTTTTTTTGGAAAGATAGGTGCACCAATCAAATTTTTGTTTTGAGATAGTGGCAACAATGTATGCAATGGCCCAATTTGGTATATCAGTTTGGCGACCCTACAAAACTATTCTGGATTGAAAAAATGAAATAACTACAGCAAGAAAGTGGTGTGCAATTTATTGCGTATCCACACCATGCCTGGATTTATTGACATGAGATGTAAATGCCAAACAGTCAGAATTAATATAAATTTATAACACCAAATTGTATCAGAATAAAAATGATGAATTAAAACAAATTATACTTACAATCAACATGGAAACCGAACATTGATTCGAGAAATTTCTTGTCTTCTTCCAGGAGTTTTGCCTTCGTTATAACAATTGGTAAATTTATGAACAGAAGGCCTGTAAATCAATGGATGTCATTTTCTTCGATACTGAATTGGAACATTTGGATGTTGTTTAGTGTCACATAAAAAAGGTCATCCTCTGAATTGTAGGAAGAGAGAAGGTAATTCAAAATATCTGGATCTGTTTTGAAATGGGGCATATCAACGAGCCCTGTAAACTCACACACATCCATCAAATCTTTATATTTGGAAGAAATATTTAAAACAATATTGATGTGAGGGCATAAGGGATTCCTGTAGATGATCTTGATCATGGATTGGACTAGATTCTCTTCTTGATTTTTTTCCTGAGCTTGCGGTTGGGAAGCATTGGAAGTCGACATTATAGTTTTGGTTGTGTCTTTTGACAATGAGGGATACCTGTAAAAAAATCCAGAGCCAGAAACTGTAAATGAGAAAATGACCAGCGGGAGGGTATTTATATGCAAAATCACGCGTCAATGGCCTCTGTTGATGCATGTCAATGGGATCTGTTGACACAAGTCAATGGGTTCTTTTGACATGCATCAATGGGTTCTGTTGATGTGCGTCAACAGAACCCATTGATGCCCGTCAACAGATCCCATTGATGCGCGTCAACAGATCCCACTGACATGCGTCAACAGAGGCCATTGGCATGCATCAACATATGTCATTGATGTGAGTCAACAGAAGCCATTGACATGCGTCAACAAAGGTCATTGACACGTGTCAATAGAACCCATTGATGCACGTCAACAGAGTCAATTGACGCGTGTCAATGGGATATTTTGACATTTTCTTGATGCGCATCAAGGATGGTTACTGACATCTTATTGTCACATGTCAATGGTGCAACCATGTCTAGAACTCTGATTTATATGGCTTGAAAAAATAGGAAAAAATTCAGTTTTGGAATATTATCAAATTCACCTTTCGCTGAAACTGGTTTCGGGGATATTCACCAGGTATTTTCCACCTACAATTTTATAGAGGTGTCTTAAAATGAACCCTGAACTCATACACTTTGGTGAAGTGTAACTATTCGAAGCACGTGAATTCCTTCCGGGTCTTCATCCTTCACTCCTTCAGCCTCTTCCTATTGTAATGATGCATTGTGCATGTGATGAAGCAATAAAAATTATGTTTTGTGACTAATTATCGGTCCTTTCATTATTTTTGCTACTTCTTTTTACCTTTCTCATGTTTGCAGGTATACTGTGTAATTTCAAGTTTCCATTGCAGGTTTTGGGAGTTATTGTGCTTATCTAGGAGTGAATTTCTATATGCAGTTGGGTTTTGGTACATGTTCATCCTTCTCATTTCATCCTTCTTCATTGGAAGAAAGAAAACTTGTCTAGTGAAACCATTTCTTGGTGCATCACCACTTCCTAGTGTAGGTTTTATTTATTGTAAATCTCTTTCCCTAATCCCCTGGAAATGTTAGTATAGGTCTAGTTAGGTGTTTTTATTGCATTAGGAGTAGTGTAGTGCTTAGTTTAGGAAGAGGAAGTTGGTCTTCTTCAGATGTTCACCTCAAACCACTAGCCCCACAGCTTGAGAGGTGATCCCATGTTACCCAATCACACCAAATTCCCTATCCATCACTTGGACATTCGAAGAGTGTAGTGATTTGGCAATAACATTTTTTGGCAAGCCTGGTGGGACTTCAAGATCCATCACAAAGAATCATATCAGTTTAGGGATACGAACAATGAATCCATGCCCATAGAATACACAAGGCTATTAGACTAGTGCTTAGCAAGCAAGCATCCCTGAGAGATCAACAAAATGCTATCTAGTTTTTCCCCTTGGGGAGAAATTGGATAACTTGGGCCTATTGTGTTGTGGGACTGAAAAAGCGTCTTCATGAAGCATTTTAGGTCACTGCAGGTGCAAGAAGAAATCTTGGAAAATCCAAAGTTTAGTGTAAAAACATGAAATTCACAAAATATAGTGGGGAGCCCAAACCATATAACCAAGAATGTTGGCGAGTTGATTGTCGGGTTGTGCAATGCATACCTGGAAACTTGGTATTTGACTCACTAAGAGCATAAGTGACAATGAAACCGAGTCAATATGGAGGACCCAACATTAGAGCAGGGTTAATAATGAGTGAGATTGGGTGGTTTATTCTCATAGATGTATTCAAAAGATAGGAAATGCATGTAAGGGGGACATTCATTGGCTCTGGGAACTCACTACAGGGTGTCTCGAGTTTGAATGTGAAGAGGGTTGGAGATGCTAAACAAAACAAGCTCAGATCTAGCCAAGTGAATGGCTTGGAGTTGATTTTGGAGTGTTTTAAGGATGGAGGTTTCTTCAAGGGAGCTCGGACATGTCATAGATGTTAATAGGGGCATCGTGTCAGGTGAGTTTGAATTAAGCCGAGCTAAATTTTAATACAACAACATGCGAGTAGGATAACTTGGTATAGGGAAGCTTGGATCGGGCTCAGAACTAAGCGACGAGTCGTGAGGATATTTTCTCAAAAGCATGAGAGGTCACAATATTGGTGGCTAGGAAACTCTATCAGTTTAATGAGGAGAGCTCATTGCAGAACTCGTCAGGAAAGCACGTGGGGAAATAAACCAAACTTGGTTAGCCATGATGGCGAAAGTAAACTCCTCAAGCCCATAAATGTGAAGATAATTATAGAGCAAGGAATGTAGAAGTTGAGTTACATCAGAAAGAAAGCATGGAGGGTGAGATATTGAGGGCTAAGAGGCCAATACGGAAGGGATCTTAATCACTCGCCATCTCGAGAAATGCATAGTTGAGAAATTAAGTCATCTCGATGTGGTGAAGTAGAGCTCGAGGCTGGGTTAAATGGTAAATGCATGGCACATGAGTACATCGAGTTTGGAGAGAGCTCATGTATAGCTCAGCATCATGGCATGGTGAAAATAAGTGCACAGGGGCTTGATGGGGCCAATTCAAGCTGGCTTGGTTAGAGGAGAATACGAGCTCATTACATAAAAAGAGTCATCTCAGCAATGAAGGTGAGAACAATGGGAAACTGAGGATAATACGAGCTCATGTTGCTTGAATAAAGTGAGGGAATAGGTATGTCGTGAGCTTTGAACATAACATATGAGGGATGACTTGGCCATTGAATATTAGCGATGAATCGAAGATCAACTTGGTGCATGATAATATCTTGGCAATAACAAGCTCGATCATAGACATTCTTCAGGGGCCTACTTAGTGTATGAGGAACTCAAGGTTTAGAGCTCAAATCATTGATTGGACCAAATTTTCTCACCAAGCCATTTTTCCTGGGACTTAGTGCATACATTGGCCAATCCATGAAGGGTAAGTCAAGATATAACAAGATGAATTTAAAGAGCAGAGCACATCACTGAGGAAGAAACTCAAAATACCGAGTGAGGATCGTGAGCTCGATAGATAGCCATGGTGGGCTGAGGCATGGATGTTGTTCGACTCAAATGGACTCAAGCTGACCCATTTGGGTAGAAGTAAAGAAAGATATCTCGATGCAAGTTGGGTGAGGATGGATTTTGAGATCATCTCGATGATTAGAATGAATTTACAGGAAAATTCCAAGACGAAGCTAATTTGGGTTTTTGGAGATGGTAATTCAAGAGGAATTTCGTGCTCGAATCGCAGGTTGTCTCATCAGGAGAAGTTTATAATGAAGCCCGAGCTTGGGATTTTTAGGGGTCCATGGCTAGGGGGAGATTCGGGGTGATTGGGCTAGGTCATCTTAGGCTCCAATGTCCAAAGTTTGTTAAGGCATCCGGGGGTCTGTGGATGTTGGGATGTGTAGGGTAGTGTGCCAAGGTGAATTCCAAGTTGATAGGAATGCGTAGTAAGGCGTTTAAGATCGGATCCCAAAATTTTGAGGTGACTCGATTTACATGGCAGATACATCTTCACAAGTGATTATCAATTTTGGTTCTGAGTTGCTCATCTATTGAATGCATGGAAGGATTATGTTAAACATCCATGCAAGTCTTTTAGTGGGTTCATCATGTCTGAGTTAGTTTCTAAATCGATAGGGTGACAAGTGAAGGCTGATTCACTAGCCAAGTCAGTGGGGTTGTTCATTTCGGGGAGCCCACCATGCAACATAAGTCAGAGGTGACTAAAATTCTCACCAAACAATTTGGAACGTGATGGCATAACCGAGTTATTTGGTGAGGTAAACCAAATAATGAGACCAAAGAAATAATGAAGAGCCTGCCAATCAATACAATCATGTGGAAAGTTGTGAGAGTTTGATGTATAGTGTAGCGGTCTTCAAGGAGCCATTATGGTCGTATGTGAAAAGTGGAGGTCGACCAATGTAAATTTAAGGGCAATGGGTGTTGCAAGACCCACGATGTGATGCAAATATAACACATACTCACGGAACGATGTAAAAGAGGAGCTCTCTAGCTAGCTCGGTGAGCTGGCTAGTGAGTCGGTTGGCAAAATAGCAGCTTAAAACCCTATTTTATAATAAAAAAACTCATGGATCCTACTAATGGACCAAGGGAAATCTCTTAAGTTTTTTAAATATTATTTTTTATTAAAATGGAGAAATTTTCAATTTTTGAATTTATGGAGGCATAATGAGATGAATGTTCTTCAGAGGTATAATTAATGATGTAATTAAGCATGTAGGACATTATCTGCTATAATCTTGCCCAGAATTTAGGATTCCTTTTCTTCTCTCACCAACATGGATTTTCTATAAATGTAAATGGGAAACACATTTCAAGGGGTTAGACATTTTCCAATTCCTCTCTCTTTTAACAAGCTAAGTTGTTGTGGATTTGGGAACTCTCAAGCCTTTATTTTAAAGATTGTAATGGAAACCATTACCTCTTCCTACTGTAATGATGCATTTTACATGTGATGAAGTAATAGAAGTTATGTCCTGTAACTAATAATTGATCATTTCATTATTTTTTATACTTCTTTTTACCTTTATCATGTTTACAGGTATATTGTGCAGATTCAGGATTCCATTGCAGGTTTTGGGAGTTATTGTGCTTATCTGGGAGTGAAATTATTTATGCAGTTGGGTTTTGGTGCCTGTTCATCCTTCTTCATTGAAAGGCAAAAAACTTGTCTAGCGAAACCCTTTCTTGGTTCATCACCACTTCCTAGTGTAAGTTTTATTTCTTGCAAATCTATTTCCCTAATCTCTTGGAAATGTTAGTATATGCCTAGTTAGTTATTTTTATTGCATTAGGAGTAGTGTAGTGCTTAGTTTAGGAAGAGGAAGCTAGCCTTCTTCGGAGTTTCACCTCAAGCCAAAAGTCCCATAACTTAAGAGGTGATCCCATATTACCTAATCACACTAAATGTGTTATCCATCACTTGGTCATTTAGAGGGTGCATTTATTTGGTTATAATAGTGTGTTAGGAAGTCCTAACATGAAATTCATACTCAAATCAACCCATGGCCATGTAGGGATAGGTAATGACATATACAACCCAATATTATGTGTATGGCCCTTAGCCATTTGACACACTCTACATCTTTCTATAATCCTACTTATCTCCCTCTTTACCTTTGGCCAATAATACTTTTCTAAAACAAGAGAAATTATCTTACTTATACTAAAGTGTCTAGCCAACCCCCCATAATGCAATTCTCTTATATTATTTTCTCTCATTGAACTGGAAGGGATGTAAAATTGTTTCCCCCTGAATAAATAACCATCTTGGATTGAATAATTAGAAGAAGCGCTACCTAATGTAGGCTCATTAAGTTGTCTCATAACATCACCAAAATCTTGATCACCTTCATACAATTCCTTAACTTCCTCAAACCCTACTCCTTCATCTTCCATTGTTGTCAAAAGTGTTACACGCCTACTCAAGGCATCAACAACTTGATTCTTCTTAACCGAATTATTCTTTAAGAAAAAAGTATATTCTTGCAAAAATGAAACCCATTTTACATGCCTAGTATTTAATTTCTTATGTTTGTTTACATACCTCAAGGCTTCACGGTCAATAAAGAGTAAAAGTTCTTTAGCTACCAAGTAGTGTCTCCATTGCCTTAATGTATGAACAATAGCATAAAATTCCACATCATAAGTAGAATATTTCCTCCTGACTTCATTTATATTTTCACTGAAGAATGCCATAGGTCATCCTTCTTGACTCAGTATAGCTCTAATCCTAATGACATCACTGTCAACCTCAAAGACCGTGCTAAAATTTGGCAATACAAAATTTATGTGCTTCTGACACTTTCTTCTTCAATAATTAAAAACTATCTATTTTTACCTTGGTTCATACAAACTCCTTCCCCTTTGTACACTCTGTTATGGGTGCATCAATGTTACTAAAATTCGTGATGAACTTCATATAAAACGTTTCTAGTCCATGAAAACTATGAACCTCTGTCACATTCCTTGGAATATACCACTCCAAAATCACCTTTAATTTTTTTCATCCATCCTCACTCCATTATCTGAGATGAAAATCTCCAAAAAAAAAGAAGACTCTTCTGAAGAAATCTACACTTCTTTAAGTTTTCATATAGACTCTCTTTACGTAACAATTCTAACACCAATTTCATATGTATTAAGTGTTCTTCCACTGTCTTACTGAATATCAGAGTATCATCAAAATAGATAACAAAAAACTTACCATTGTATTCTCAGAGTACTCTATTAATAAACCTCGTGAATGTACTAAGTGCATTAGATAGCCAAAATTGCATCACCATCCACTCGTACAATCCATATTTTGTTTTCAAATTATTTTTCCATTCATCCCCTTCTTAGATTTCGATTTGGTAGTACTCACTCCATAGGTCAATCTTGCTAAAATATCGAGCTCCCACTAGCACATCCATCATATCATCCAATCTTGGAATTGGGAACCGAAACTTAATTGTGATTTTATTTATAGCCATACTGTCTACAATAATTCTCCGATATCCATATTTTTTGGGAGTCAATAGTGTTGAGTTGCACATGGAATCATGTTTTCTCTTACTAACCCTTTCTGTATTAGATCTGTCACTTGTTTGTTTAACTCATCACTCTATGTCGGACTCATCTGATAGGCTACCTGTTTTGGAAGGGTGAGTCTTGGGATCAAATCAATATGGTGTTCTATATCCCACTTCAGAGGTAACCCATCTGGAATTTCATCTGGTATGACATATTTGTATTCTTTTAGTACCTTTACCGTAGTAATGGGTATATTAAAGTCCTTTATTTCCACCTTCTTTTACATTAGTGCATAACACTAGCCAACTTATTCCATTTTTGTAAAAACCTCTTTTATAGCCAACAATCTCTCTCTTCTCTTCTTCCTTAAAGGGTAACAAGACCACCTTTACACCATCCTTCCAAAAAATTATTATATGTATTTTTCCCTCCATCATGTGTAACCTTTCTATCGTATTACCAAGGCCTCCCTAGTAATATATGACATGCATCCATTGGGATAACATCACACCATACCTCATCCTTGTATATATTCCCAATCAAAAACTTTATAAGGTATCTTGTATATATGGTTACGTCATTCTCTTTCTTGAACCATGATATATGATAAGGATATGGGTGTTTCTCACATTCCATATTGAGTTTATCAATCATCATAGTTGAAACCATATTTTCACAACTACCACCATCAATAATAATTTTGCATACCTTTCTTCCATAGGTTCATCTTGTTTGAAAGATATTTTCCCACAGCCAAATTTCATCACCAACACCATCCTGTTCTTTCTCCTTCTTTGATACAATCATCATCCTCCTTATCATGAGAGTTTCACCCAATTCTACAGCAACCTCCATTTATTATTCCTCTTTAACTTCAACCAAATTTACTCGTGGTTATTATCCTTTCCATCTATCCTGTGTAGGATAGTGTGGACACTCAAAATGTTTGTGCCCCTCTTCACCACATTGATAACATGTATATTTCCTTTGGGGCCTATTCCCCTCTGAAACTCCTTACCTCTTTGGTAGTTACCACATCTTTGACCAGAATCTTCATTTCGTTATATGTTAGAGGATTCTCCTTTTGTAGAATGAAATCTACCTCTACCTCTCATTGGATATAATGATCACCCTCTCTTCACACCTCTTATAAAATTATTCCTCTTGTTTTTTTCTTCTAATTTTAATGCAAGTTGATAATTATCATGTAGGATATGGATATGTACCATACTCACCTCGTCTTTTATGGTACAACTTATCCCATTTATATACCTTATAGCCTTCTATTCTTCAGACTCTCCTTGTTCCACTCTAATTAAAAACTTGTAATACTCATTGGTATACTCTTCAATGCTAAGATCCTTCTGTCTTAGGTTTTGAAACCTTCGACGTCGTTTCTAACATAATCAATGGGAAGAAACCTTTCTTTTAGCATTTTTACCATTTTACAGGTGATCCAACTAAATCAATGCATATCCAGCCAACTTAGTGCATGAAAACTTAACCTTCTTCTCCTCTGAAAGGTTTTTACACTCAAATAAGTATTCCATGTAATTCTACTAGTTAATCAAATCCTCTGGTTGTAACCCTCCAACATAATCATGAACATTAATCTTGATGACATCATTCTTTCCCTCTAAAGCTTGGATCAATCTCTCCTAAAATGGTATCTCATTCAAGGTGTATTCATATCTCTCATTTTATTCTTCAGTTCCTCCTTCATTCGTTAATAGAGGTACTTCTTTAATAGCACTATCTAGGTTTGCATCCCCATTTACGTGTCTCCTTCTAAGGCGGGTAACTTTTCGTGTGAGCTCAACAACTTGTCTCTGTAGCTCCTCATAAATTCCCCTCCCCCATGTAGCCATTCTTAAATAAAATAGAGGGAAAAACTACATAGAAAAATGTAATATATTACCTTAACTATTCCCACAAGATCAAAAACCTGCTTTGATACCAATTGATGTGGATCCAACTGCAAGAGGTTGAAATACCTTTACAACACACATAAACAGTTTTTAAATAAAAACCAAAAGATTCAAAATAGATTTCTTCTCATTCTTGAATCCACACTAATATTTTTCATCATTACAATCTTCCTTTTATTTCACATCTACTCTATAAAACCCTAAAATGCCAAAAAACCCTAAAATGCCAAAAACCCTAAAAAACCAAAAAATACCTACTAGAAAAACACCTTGGATGGGCCCCAAAATATTTTTTCCAAATATCCCTTCATAAATTAAGGCTCGCACAAAATTTTGACTTATTCTAAAAAACAAAACAAAAGTTATTAAAACTCTAAGACCTAGTCAAAATTAAACAAATGTTCGAAGCCAATTTTAGACCACTAGATGAAATAAGCTGGCCCCAAAAAATAAACGAAAATGGCCACAACCTTTCAAGAAATTTTTCCCACAACATAATACTAATGAAGATCTACCACCTTGAAAAATTTTAAGACGATCCAACAGGCGGATTGAAATTTATGGTCTTCACAAGTTATGCTCCCGCATTAGAACACCTCACGGTGTAAGTAGAAGCATCCACACAATGCAATTTTGTTGAAATGATAAATTTATTTATAGTAATAAACATGTACTTTTTAGGACATTGACCAATTAGCCAATATGGTATGGTAACACTTGAATCACATAGAAGTAGTGGTCCAACGTACAACCATTAACATTATTGTGAATATTTAATACTTTTACATTCATATGTGTTATACAATGGCAGTAGGGTGGAATGTAATGATGTGAGTTGTTCATTTTTATTAATGAGATTAGATTTGACATTTATTTGATCATTATTGTGAACTTTTATTTTTACATTTTACCCTCATTTAATCGTCACTTATACCCTTTCATCAAAACTGAAGTTTGGTGAGTGTCTTTTGGCCAAAAATATTTTTCAAGATTGATTACATGGTTGAGCTAGATAAAATACTATTTTTAAACATTCAAAAATTAGTTTGAGGAAAAGTTAAAAGAATTATTAGTCGGTGTGGTATGTGCAAAATCTAACATAAGAACTTCAAGATTGATATCTTTTGACATATTTCAAATAGATGTATTTAAGATATCTTTACTAGTATTAACCTAATCCCCCACCATAATAGTTTTGAAATTATTTGATAAAAATCCAATACCAATTGATGGCATAAGTAGTAGAAATCATCAGTATACAAATTAAAAAAATCATGTTACTCGTCCCAAAAATATAATATTCAAGTTACCAAAATAGCAAAAAACATGAAACAAGGGCTTGCTTTGCAAATGGAAAACAAAAAACCTAAAAGAAATTTGTAACTATAATCAATCATCTCAAAATTGTGTTTGATTGAGACATGTCCAAGCTTAGAGTTGTTGAATGTAGGCCAAACCTTATGCAAATGATATCGCACTCAATGGAAATTCACAAATATTTGTGCTCTGCGAAGCTCCTAATATATATATTTTCAATACATACTCTAAAATTTAAAAGAAAAAAGAACTCATAAGCTCCTTGGAAACACTCATTTTATATAATGTATGTATTGATTTCATTTCTGTTGATAGATGTTTCAGACTTATATAGATAACATCTTGCAAGAATACAACTTGTGACCCTTTAAAGGAAATTCATAAGTTTTTTTTTCTCTAGAAATCTCTTAACCTATTTCTTTTCATCACATATTTTGAAATCTAAGATAAAAAAATCAGAAGTTCCTTTAGAACATACTGTTTTATATCATTTGTCTATCAATTTCATATTCGTCTAGTAGATGTTTAAAACATATATGGTTAACATTTTATAGAGCTACAACTTGTGAGCCTTTACAAACCATTCCAAATTAAGGTTTAATAAATGTTCGAAATTAATATTCTATATCAAGTTATTAATATTATTGTGATATTAATAATGTAGCATTAGATAAAAGTGTGAAATTTTGTATTTAGAATATATAATATCGTGAATATGTATACGAAAGTTTGTTTATTAAAAAATCTCACTCATAATATAATATTAGTGGTTGTACAGTAGATTGTTAAGATATCCTATTGTTAAGAGAAAACTATTGTCTATATATATGTCATAGATGTATGAATGGATGATGATTTTTGTGTTATAGAGTAGTCTATTGTTTTTATTTAGTATCAGAGCTAATAAATATTTTGTTAGAAATGATTAGGGATATATGTCTCATGTATTACTCTGAATAATGGAAATTTTCATTTGAAAGGAGGGATGTTATTCTTTTAGAATTCTATTTTTTTTGGTGAATATTATCAACTAATAATTCCATTACCTTTGGAAAATATTTTCTACCTCTATCACATTACAGATAATTTTCCATCAACAAGGTTCAAATCATGTCCAAACCCATTTTCGTGATTTATTGATCCACATACGAGATGTAACTCCTTTACTTGAAGATTGGAAAATCCTTATGTTATGAACAGATACAAATCTTTGAGAACATGATATTTTTTATTTCCAATCCATGCCCAATTTTTTTCCATAAATGAGCTAGTTGATCAATACAATATTCGTATGCTACAATCATTGAATGTTCTAGTAGCCATCTCAATTTCACATGTTACCTGATGATGTGAATATGGAGAAGTTGATGATGATCAACTCAAAGATAAAATAATTCTATGGAAATAAAAAAAATTATTCTTAGAGCTAGTTTGTGGGTTGAGTAGGGCCTTGTCAACTATGCAACTACAATGATTGTTGATATCATCTACAATAACTACACCTCACCACTAGAAAATCCACTGTTCTTTTTCATCAAATTTGAAAGACACATTGGACCTTGTTCCAAGATATATAAATAATCCTTTTCATGCACTAGTTCCTCCGAATTACAAGAGATTCACATAGGCAACTACCACTTCAAATGGCATGGGCTTTAACAATACACAAATCACAAGGAATTACTTTATATAAATTGATAGTTGACATTGGAACCAAATACGATAAGGCCTAACTTTCGTAGCTATCTCAAGGGTCCCTTCCCTTAACAACCTTCGAATCTCTCATCCTTTCTCCTTTGATCGTTTCTCAAAAATTTCGTAAGGACCACACTGAAAATAAGAAAAGTTGATGCAGCCCAACTCCCTACTCTACCAAATTCTCCTTTTTTGTAATATACAATTCTTAAGAGTTCTCAAACATTTGGGTGTTTTTAAAAAGCTTCCAACACCCAATTGTAGTTAATGGTTTTTACGTCCACATCTCATTGTGTTTATGTACAAATACAAATGTAAAAACAAAATTAACAAGGTATTGACATCAATATAATATGTGTTATGTAGACCATATTCATTACATATTACACACCACTTAACTATCTACTTTCAAATGAAATTTATAACCTTCCCTTTCACATGTTCTGATTCCTTCCACCCATCTCCCCACTCCACAATATCCCTATCAAAATTCCCCCTTCTCATCCCCTCCACCATATCCCTTTCAGCGTTCACATTGCATGACGTGTGTGTGATTGCTAATTTATATTAACGCACATGGAGACAACTCTTTTGACCGGCCTTCAACTGATATTTTTTATTCACGTTATCTTGTGCAACCCCATAGATTTACTGCACGTCAATGAAGGGATCTATATAATAAAACTAGCAATTTCACTTGAGTTGTAAATTACGTTGGAGAGTATAACAATGTTAAGTTTTTTGGAGATCTAATTTACAACGAAGTGTATGCAAACTAAAAACAAAACAAAAAAACTTTCTAAAAACTGAGAATAATCAAGTAGATGACACATTATTATAGTGCAAGCTTATTTTTTAGATTGCTTCATTTAGCATCACCAATAATCGCCGTAAGAAAATTTTCCCTTTTTATAATGAAGAAAATGGTTCCCATTTCTCAGAAAATAATCTCTTGCAACAATCTTGGAGTTAATTTTCATTGCAATGTGGCAATGAGAACATTATCAATTATTCTTGACAACTGTAATAGTTATTCCATGAGGGCGTGTTTAACCAACCAAACACAGTTGCCAAATATTTTAGTATGGTGGCAGAGAATTAATTATTTTTCCTCCACTTCCACATCATTAAGTAAATGTCTTCAATATGAAAAATAATTTTTTGCCTTCATCTCTCGAGCCATTTTCTCCATCTTTGCATTAATCTCCTTTGTTTGTAGATTCGATCTATGATTTATGATATGTATCACGGACTTCAATCTAACTACATCCAATGATCTTCTTAATTCCTCTATCTTTCAGCTATGTCTGTATGTTTGAGCCTCACCTCATATGCCCACTTCTGCATAGATGTTTGAGAGAAGAAACTAAGATGCGTCATTTTTAGGATCCAAATCAAAATGCATTATGGATGTAAATACTCATAAGCTTATATTCATATGTCATCTGTAATGCCCTGTTTTTCTATGGTTATTTCCAAGATGACAAAATCTCAATCACTATCAATCAACTCGCACTTATTTGATTTAGTAGATTTGAACTTTGAACTGTTCTCATTATGCGGCTCACTCTGACCCAACAACTGCTTTAATGTTACGTGGAGGCACATAAAATAATTTAGGTTGGAAATCATGGTTGGGGGTGGGTGGCTCAACCAACACCTGCCAAAAAACATTAAAATTGGTTCCCCTTTTGCATTCCGAATAGCTCCAGGTCGCATCGTTGTTTTTTTTTGCAAAAGGATTCACAGTCTTCTGTTCTTGCCCCTTGTTTTGTTCTACCTATTGTTTTCTTCCTAAACCACGAATGCTTGTTTGTGCCCCATCAAATGCTGCAACAGATGAATTGCTACAGCGTGTTTTGGATAGTGGATTCAGTAATGGTGAAATGAAGGTCTGTCTCCCTGACGTGGCAAGAGTGAGTGTGGGTCTCCAAAAATCGTGCTGTACAGGCAGAATCCGTGGGCGCAGAACCGAAATCCTCCTAGGAAAGTGCCATGAGGAAGCGCTTGGATTTATACAGCAGCTACATAGTAGAAAAGTAAACGTATCCCAGAAAATCAGTGGCCCAGAGAGAGCTAAGTGCGACAGCTGCTGCAGGGCGAGCCCAAGGAACCGTTGGTGTTGTTCCTGGTGTTCTGGTTGCATGCAACAAGTCGTGATCAGTTGTTGCAAAATCTTGCAGCTGTAGTAGAAGAATGAGGTAAAATTTTAGTTGAGCTGTCTTGCATTTTCATTTTGGAAAGTTGCTTCCATCCAGGTGGTGTCCACAGTCATGGACAGGATACTCAATGAATGAATTTGCAGATCTTTGGCATTTTTATCAAGCTATCTGTTGCATCTGGTGTCATGTTATGCTTGGAGCTTTGGTACTAGAAAATAGTGGTTCTAATGGCAGTGAAGTTAAAAGAAAAAGATGTTGCAGTTGATTCATTTTCTATTTGCATAAACATCAATTCGTGGGAAATGGCTATACCACTTGGTTCTCTTGTTTCAAATAGTGTGAGGTTTGCGAATGAGATTGGAGCAGGGAGTCGCAGGGAAGCAAAATTTGCAGTAGCAGTCTCAGTCATAACTTCCACAGTTATAGGAATGGATCTCCTAATTCTTAAATTGGCCATCCGCAGTGATTTTTCCACGGTTTTCACAAACAGTACTATTCTACAAAAGGCTGTTTATAAATTGTCAATATTGCTAGCGTTGAAATTGTGTTGAATATCGTGTAACCAGTCCTTACAGGAATTGACGTTGGAGTGGGGAAACAGGATTTTTTTGCCTATGTAAATATTGCATGCTACTATATAATCGGCATTCCGCTCGGCATTCTCCTCGGTTATGTTTTTCTTTTGCAAGTTATGGGAATCTGGCTGGGAATGATAGGAGGGATAGTAGTCCAAACCCTTTCCTTGATGTTATCGCATGGAAAATAGACTGGAATATGGAGGTGACAGATCACACCCGTAGGCACAGGAGATCTATGCAATGTTGGAGAAAATGTCTTGGGAGATGAAGGTAGCAGGATATTTTTCACATCCAGAACTTGTACTGAGTGTGTTCCTTCAAAATCGATTATGTGATAGTGAGGGTGTTACCAACAGACCTTGTGAAATTTATTTACAAAGATTCTCTATTGAGATCTTACTTGTTGTACGATGTAACTCATGGAAGAGAACCTCATAGAGGCCGATCTGTTTCATATCAGAATATTCATGAAACACAATTTGCTTTGCTATTATATGAGCTTCTTCAATGAGTCACCAAGCTGGCAGGCATAAAGTTCTCTGTTGGAATTATCACACCTTACAAGCTACAGCTGAAATGTTGCACCGAGAGTTTGATGTTGTCCTCAAACCTGATGAAGGAAAAGGTTTAATTACCATTGCGGTAGATGCCTTTCAGAGCCAGGAGCGATGTTGAATCAGGAGGAACAGGCATGAGCTGCTTTTTCCCCTTTTTCCAACTATTTCTTTTATATTAAATGCATGATTATTGCTTGTTCTCCTGGTAATTGTGTGCTATGTTGGTTTGAGATAAGCTCTGCGTGAGTTTTTATCATTTGAAATGTTGTGTGGCTTTTGCACGCCTTTCCCCGCCAAGAGTGTATTTTCTTGCTTTTTCTAGATGTGTGAGGGGTCTTATTAGATACGTCTGTGTTATTCCTGTAGGAGCAGTTTTCTTTCCTTCTGCGACCTAGTTTTGGACCTTCCTCAGCATGGCAATGAGGAGTTGTTTGTTTAAGTTCTATCTTCTTTAGAAAACACAATAAAAAAAATGTGATTTGCTTTTACCTCCTTTATGTGTCCCTATGGTTATAGAGGAGAGCAGGTGATAAATGAGTAAAACTCTTTACCTCTGGGGAAGAAGTGTATTTATTGTCCTTTGATGTTATCACGGTCTAATCTTAATTCGTATTGGAAATGATACTAGAGAGACCCTTGCTCATCCTTTTTTTTCAGCAATCTAATTTGGTACAATTTCATCCCAATTTCATCCCTGGGAGGTCGACTACAAGTTGGAACATTGTAAATTTCTATTTCCTTTTAGAAGCTTTAACGAACTGTGTATTATGCTTGTCGGATGTGGCTGGCTATGACTTGATAGTGGGTTTTTGACGCCATCTTAGGCAAACATGTTTTGACCAAATCTAACTTGCTTACCTAGCTTATGATGACCTTAAAAATTTTAGTACCCTGACCAAGGGATATCCTCGTCAGTCCTACATTTGTATTATCTCCCTACTGGTATTACGAAAGGTCCACCGACTTCTTTGTGGTGGAAAATTTGAGGGTTTGTTATAAGGAAAACCTTACTCGAACCTTTGGAGAAAATACTTAAAGTATTCAAGGGGCTCTCGTTTTGTACATGGGATATCCTATGCGTCCGAGGTAACTGTGTAAGTTTGCTTAATTCTTTTTATTATTTTAAGAAAATCCCTTCCTTGTCGAACGCCCCCATGGTAGTGAGTGCATGAACAGTGTTTTACCCCTTCCGAGCAACAAAAAATGAATTATATGTCGGATGTGGTGAACATGGAACTAGGTCTGAGGCTTGAGATGCTTTTGGGGACCTGTGAGGGGTAAATTACATTTACCCCCCCCAAGCAACAATTTTTTTGAGACCTTTCTTCGTTATATCAGTAAGTAAGTTAATAGTGTATAACATTGAAATATTTTATCATGTTGGGAATGAAGGGTTTTTCGTTGAGGGATGTGCGGAGTTGGCACTTGAGGCTTAAGAGTGCTTTCAAAGTTGCAACTTATCATACGTGGACGTTGTTTAACCTTGAATATATAAATAAATATTGGGTATAACAATCAAAAATGTCAGCTACATACTTTAAGGTGTACGCATGTGCAATGCTTTCCTTTTACATGATCTTTGAACTGGGTCCTTGAGTGGCCATAGCCCCCCCGTAGGATGTATGGGTTTTAGTGGACTTGTGTGGCACTCTTGCTCTGAGTACAGAGGTTCGGAATAATAAATCTTGTTTCCCCTTTTTTTTGACATTATCAGGAGAATTTACTATTTCCATATCGGATGGTTGTTGTACGATTCGTTTATTCTGTTTTGTGAATGTGAAGCTGCTATCGCTATCTTACTTAAGGAAAATAAAAAGGTGTATTATGTGGGAAATTTGTTATAATTTAGAATGTATGGTGTATTGTCCTTGATAGGTGTGAACGTCTCCATGCTGCCTTTATGGCCATCCTTGTATCAAGTTATTCACAGTGTTAGTTGTATCCTTGGTGATGACATGTTGCGTCGTGTTATGTGTCAAGCAAGTCAAAAAAAAGTTATCCTGTATTTCACTGTGTTGTATGTGTTGGTATTTTTGGGTCGTTACATCATCTACAAGAACCAAGCAAACACTTCCACATAACTCCCACAGGTTTATGTGGAATTTGGCTCTACACCTGCCAATTTCATTATGAATATTCTGCAATCAATAATGCCCATGAAACCACTTTTTTTTGAGGCATTTTATCAAACAGTTCACATGTGTTGTCTAATGTTCCACATTTTGCATACATGTCTACCAGAGAATTTGCAACTACAAAATATAACAAAATATCCTTTGTGGAAAAAAAATCCCTGCTGTAGCCATTGCTTTTCATTTTGAACTCCATCAACTCAATGAAATTGTCATCTAGTTTCAACAATTTCTTCTCTGACCAGCTATAAAGAATGCCCCATTGATGATAGATAGTGGTAAAAAGCTCATTTTTCTCAATTGGGGACACATTTCTTGAACTCTCCACAAAATGAAATGTGTCCTTCTATCTTCCCACACATAACAACAACTAAATTTTACATTGAATTCCAACGTTGTCTGAAGGGCCGTAGCAATGACATATCTCATCTGCATCTTGCAGAACTTCCTGACATCGCTTAAGATGCATATGCATTGTTCATATTTACGTGCACATTTCCCCAAGCACACGCGGATCATCTTCATACATTTCTTTAGAGACACCTACAACACACTTCGTATGATTTCTGACACATTTCTCCCACTTTTTTCCCAATCAGGCCATCCAATTGTTATATTTCTGACACATTTAAAATAAGCTATCAGGAAAGTAAAGGTAAGCATGAAGCGTGTGACCAAAATTAACTCTTGGAAAAAGTCACCGAAATTTAAAAAAAAACATAAATATTTTTTAATTGCATTATCTTGGACGGCTAGATAGATCTACTCCCATGTCAATGAAGGGATCGATATAATAAGGCCATGAAATGGAAAATCCTTCTGAAAAAAATGTATTTAAGTTGTAAAGGATCGACTTGAATAAATATAAGGGCGGAACCACATGGAAACAACAAATAAAAAAATTGAGGATTATACTTTAAGGTCGTGTTCAATCTTGTGGAAACAACTACATTAATTAACGTGAAGAACCGAATTGATATATCCTTAAATCAAATTAGTACACATATGCATAACATTTAAATGAGATAAAAATGTTATTTCCTATAAAATGTGAAGCAAATTGTGATACTTTTGTTAGTTGATCATATATTATTTATTATTGTTTTAAGAGTTGTTTGCACATTAAAATATGTTATGTTGAGGACTTGTCTTTGAATAAGTCTTTAGTTAAACAAAGATAAAAACATGTGGTCCAAATATGAACCCCAAAAAAAAATGAAAATGGTGTCTACAATATATGTGGAAATATATTTTATAAAAATTGAGGCGTATCAGTCTATGACTCTATTGTGATAAATTCTCAGTCGGCTACAAAAGCATCCAAGTAAAATTCACAGTAGAAGTCACTATAGTTGATCTTAAGCACTTCACTAGTTGGTAATAAGTTTTGTGAATTGTGGCATGGCTTATTGCTTGAAAATAATGGAACTTTAGATAAGTTATTTGTAGTATTTTATTATTTCATTATTATTTTGATGTGCCCATTAAATTTCTTATTTGGAGAATTTTATTATTTCATTATTATTTTGATGTGCCCATTAAATTTTGAACACCAGTGATGGCCACATTATTTGTTAGATGTCAATTTAACAATTTTGTAACTGGTGAGGCTGCCCTGACAATGATGCTATGGCCTTACGGCCGCATCCTGCTTATTCTGAAGTTTTGCCTTTGCAAATCTTCAACTGTAGCTAGGCTATGGTCCCAGTCTTCCTGTGTGCAAAAGCAAATAAGGTCTTATAAAATTTCACTGGGAAATTTTGATCAGAAACAATAAGGATTACACGAAACGAATCTACTAGAACAATGTGGATCTTTTCTAATCTCAAATTCAGACAATTTTTTTACTTGTCCCTCAAAGAGTCTGCAAGAAATAAAAAACAATAGTTGCTAGTTCGGCCAATTGTTCACATGGTTCTCTAGTAAAGAGGTACATATCTGAGCATTATCAGGAAGCACAAGACTTTTGATGATCATGAAGCGCAAATATTGTAGCATATGTTGGGATTTGACTGCAATATGGACTAAAAAGAAATGCTTTCTTAAAAATGCATTATGCTTCTAAGGAAATATAGCCAGAGAAGTTGGCTACATTCAAGAGTATAGAGTATTAACCTTTTGCTAAATGTAGGATATGCATTTCTATTTGGAATTGAGTCAATCTCATAGTCTCCCATCCAAATTTTGCTGTAGTATTTTTTAAATTTCAATCATATTATTTACTTAAAACGTACTCTTTGTTATGTTCTATACAATAGATGATTCATGCCATATATTTACACAGGTAGCAGTGTACTTGGACACATCTCAAACCAGTCCTCAAAATTTTCAACAAGAAAAAACAATGAGAGTCCATGAAAATCTGCTTTGGTTCGAATAATCACCATTCTTATTTAACCTAGATTTTTGAGTTATATGTATGCAATTGGCGTTTATACTAAAATTTGTTGTTGAACATCTTGACCTTCCTTAGACATCTGAACTTGCCTTGCGCGGATACAAACTTCCAATTTTATACGAATTTCCAATTTTTTGAGGTTTCATCTGCCGGATCATGAAACCTCAGAGAAATTTTGACAGTTGTAAAAACACGTTGGCCCTTTCAAATAACATTATACTTTGGTGATATGTGCACGTAAACAATTTGGGTTCTAGTGTTGTGACGAGTCCTCTCTATTTAGCAACTTTGTTGCATTTCTACTCAAGTCCTGGAGTGTCTGGCTGAGTCGTGGAAGTAGGAAAGAAATACACAAAGTTAATGTGTGCTAATCCAACACACAACGTTACCAAAACTAGTGCAACACACAACATAGAACATTACAGAAACTACACAATGATGAACGGGTGCATCAGTGTGAAGTTGTATGAATGCACAATGATGATGACGCTACTTTTGCAGAACTTGTGAATGATGAATTTGACCAGCGCCAGAATAAAGCATGCAGCTAAAGCTTGTTGATGAACAAGTGCACCTCCACAAACAACCACTACCTTAACACCAGTTAAATTATATGCAAACTTTTTCACCTCTTCCTGTATTTAAAAAACAGTTGTGACTGACAGTCCTACACCCAGGTTGACGTTTCAATATTTGCACCAAACTCTGCATGTCAACATTATCCACTATGTCTAATATTTAATTGTCTAGTATGCTACAAAATTGTTGCAATAGAGTGAGTCATCCATACACCAATTTCGGAGTAATTGTCAAATCAAGTCTATGAAATCAGTATCTAAAATTTAGGACAGGTTTTTATTCATCATCAACAATATTTATTTTTTGCAGGCAGGTGTCCACTTTTGAGGATGTCCTTGCTGACTTTTGAGGATGTCCTTGCTGGAATGTGTCAAATTTTGGCGATTTTTTTCCCCCTACCTTATTCGGGCTCTCTTACTGTTAAAAATCACATGTTTTTCATGTTTTCCTTCTTAGTATTTCCTATTGGCAGACAAGAATCCTGCATCTGATCAAGTCCCTGGAAAACTACATAGCACAGTCTCTTTTCTCTGGTGAACAAACAGTCGGATGCACTCCCTCGTCCCATATCCTGCCTTCGCCATGTGCTGCAGGTTAATGCTGGGAAGACGAGCTTCGAGCTTCGGAATGACTGCTTTGAGTTTTTTATTGTAAGACACAGCCACACGGTTATATTTTTCGATGCATCCCTTCATCTTTGATTGTCCTCGTAACATTTTCTGGATAGGTAGGCAACCAGTTGGGGGAAGCCCATACACTGCTATTTTGTGGGCACCAAATTTGTATATATATGCTCTGTTTGTAACCAGTCAAATTATGATATATAGATTTATTGATTCAAAACTGATTTCAGATAGCAAAACTCACTAGATTACCTCCACAATATTTTCGTAGCTCTTGAGAATTAGGTCCACGATATTGTTCAACGTTGAACTATTTTCTCCTGTTGGGAAGGTAAAAATAATTCTGCACAAAATCGTTGGTACCTGCACCGGCAACGAATAACGATTCACTTATTAAGGCGGACGCAGTCTTGGCTCCCACTAATCGCTCTATGCGTGCCTTGTATCCTTTAAATACTTCCTCTTGTTTCCACATTGGTATCAAAAAACTTCAAAAGCATCAACATCAAAATATATTTATCAGAGTCACAAATATATGTTGTCGTAACCAAAATTGACGCCAGTGAGGAGGTCATGCGCGGTAAGGCGAGGGTCTAAATATGGCGGCACCATTTGCTTAACTCTCAGTGATGCAGCAACATTATGAAGCAAGCTGGGTTAAAATGTAGACTGCAAGAAAAAATTAAAAAATGTAGACTAAGAAAAAAAGTTCTTGTACACACCGAGAAAATCCACGGAGAGTCTTTCATTCGAGCAGCGACCACTGGATTTGTTACCCACAAAATTGAGGCCATACGGCGGGTGATTGGCTTTTACGTTGGTGTTAATAAAGTCGTTGTTTCCCGGATCCATGATCGAACTCCCGAATGTGAGCAGCGCCAGCACTTTGGCCTTCACTTTCATGTTGCTTGCTTCTTTGCTCCCTTTGCCTATGCAGGCAGCTATATATGAACAGGAGAAGTGGAATATACATTGGATGCCACATGATTTATTTGGACACAGACTGCACTGCGTGTAGAATTTATAGAGAATGACAAAGAGGGACAGGTGTGAGACCAATGAATTAGATTAGGTCTGTTTGGTGGCATGTATTTATGCTAAGTATTTATGCATTCTAAATTTTCCGCCTCTAAGTATAACGTATTTTCCATAAAACTTATTTAATGATGGAACTCAAAAATAAGATGTTAAATTAAATCACCGAGCAACTTTAACTAAATAGTCACAAATGAGTTCTGAGGAGTTATTGTCGCTGCTGGGAAAATGTTAAGTCGAAAATGTTCATGAATTTTCTTGTGTCTCCAACCGTCTGTTGTCAGATGTTTCTAGGAACAGGCAGACGGAGTTTTGTTATCGTATGATTTTAAAATGCATGAAGAAGGTGATTCGTGCACCATCTGATTTGAACAAGTCTAAGGATTTCTTTATCCGTCAATTTAAAGAGGGTCTCAATCCCATTGCGCCTAAACCACAATCAGACAATTTGGAGGAGGATGATATTGATGTGGAAATGGCCCTGAAATTGAAAGTGGCTCTTAACAATCATCTGAGTGATTTAGAGGAACGTGGCAAAGAAAACTGGCAAACACGGGTGGAGAAGGATGTCAGACAAGTCGTATAAATCCTTCTGTTGCTCCTCCTTTTCTCCTCGAAAGAAGGAATATATAAGTAGGGTTTGGAGGGAGCCGAGGAGACATTCTGTAGAGAGGGGCGAGAGAAACTTGATTTTAGGTTGGCAGTGATTTCGCACGGGAGAGAGATGGAGATAGAAGAAGAAATGGTTAAATGGGTGGAAGCAGCTTAGAGGGATCGAACTCCTGACTAGTTGTTGTTTGTTTTCAATCTTGCAAGTTGGTATGAAATTATGAATATACGGTATAAAGAGGTGGAGATGTATGTAGGAGGATTTTAATTTTTTTATAATTGCAAATGTGATAGAAATTGAAGTCAAGGGTTACATTTAACGACCGTTTTGACATTTTTCATGATTTTAGCCGTACAATACTTGTTAATATTTGAATTAACCGTCACACGTGACTTGCATATTTTCAATATGACTTCACTTTTTACATAGATTTATATATAAATTATATCAATATATATGATATACATTTTAAAAATTAAATAAATATAAATTAGTAGTGTATAAATAACTACTATATTTTTGTATTTTTGAGGGGCAATATTGGAAAATTACCGTCATGCAAAAATTGTTTGACAGGCATAGGTGGTCATCAAATTTAACCCCTGGTTGAAGTGAAGGGGAAAACGGAAAGGAAGAGATGGGAATGCACCCTCACAAGCAGGTGGTCGAAATGGAATGATGGCATTATTGATGGAGTGGAATCCTTGGGTATGAATGATGTGGTTACTGTAACGCCCACTAAAAACGGCTCAAGACAACATAGTAAAACACAGGATAATTGTTTTTTTTGACTTGCTTGACACATAACATGACGCAACATGTCGTCACCAAGGATACAACTAACTCTGTGAACAACTCGATACAAGGATGGCCATAAAGGCAGCACGGAAACGTTCACACCTATCAAGGACAATTTACTTTTCTTTTAGACATGACAACAGAGAAGTCCAACCACAAAACACACTTACAATTAGGGCCAACCAAAAAGAGATATTCTTGAGGGTTATTTATTTTAATAAGACATCTTGCAATTCTTAGCTTACGTTTTCAAGGAGACTCAAGATATGATTCATACAATTCATCTTACCAAGCTAAGTTTATTCCTTTTTTCACTGAGTAATTAACTTTAAATCTTCTCTATTATGACATTTATTTGTTTAATTCAATTATTTAATAAAGGAGGTAATTTAATTCCACAGGGCTATCTATCCTCACTTATGCTACTAAAACTCACTCATAACCTTATTACAATATGGATTCGCTTTCAACATACTCAAGAGAAAGATTACCAAGCACCTTGAAAAAAAATAGGTTAGAGGAAGAAGGTCGAGTTGAATTCATCTTTATGACCTCATTAGTTATTAACCCGGTTTTTATTGAAGCTTGAGGATTTATCGAAAATTATTAAATATTTTACTTAGGCTTTACTGGATGATTTTTACAAAAGAAAACAATTTACCTTTCAAATGGGTGAGAGACAGATTGCGTGGTTTCGAAACTGATTCCTCCTACTTATTAAAACGTATTATCTTATATCAACTAACAATTTGTTTCACCTTAGGATCATTCTAAGAATTCACCATAAAAAGGATAATGTTCGCTAGTGTAGCTAGGGATATCAAGTTATAAAATTTTTACTTCACAAAGGATGGTTTCATTTTGATCACTCATGGAATTATTTGATTTCAAGTAAATCACCTCTACATTTATTTGTTGAATATAAAATTATTATTTTTGTTTAGCTTCTTTAAGGGTTAACCGACCCATTTTACTTTACTTATAAAATATTGTCACTAAGTCTTAGAAAGATTTAACTTAACAATTTATTCTCAAGATCAAAGTTTTACAATACTCATATCAATGTAAGGATTGAATACCATTTCTCACAAAGATAAGTTACCAGTTTACCTACAAAAGGGAAAAACAACATCATCATGCAATTTCTGAACAACCCAAGGAAAGAGGTCTTCTAAACTCCTTTGCAAGCACTATTACAAAATTTACCTCACATTGGACACTTTTACAAGGAGCTTCATAAATTGCACTGATGAAACCTTTACAACTCTTTCCTTTAATCTACTCGCATAATCCATCTGCACAAATATTAGCTAGAATCAGTTCACGAGAACTGAGCATGTTAAGGCTACTCATTGCAACAGTAAGCTAACATTTAACAATATCAAGAAAGGAAAGTTCTAATTCAAAAAATGGATTAAAGCACAACCCACAACTCCAAAAATTATTCGCATGAGAAAGAAATCTAAACCAACCAACAAGGAGAAAGTCAAAATACCAGTAAGAAAAAAATCACATAAAACAAGGCAAGACCTTATGGGTTAGGAACAAGAAGGTCAAGAGTGTTGATATCTCCTTCATGTAATCCTATGGATTACGTGATTGCAATCCAAAACTGAATCCATCTAACTAAAGGGGTCCAAGAGAAGACAAAACATACTAATTATGATCGTAGGCGTGAAACAAAATGACGTTATCCAATTCTCCCAGGGGAGGCTTCATAGTAATATGGTTTCGACGCCCTTAAAAGAACACAACTATAGTTTCAGTTTTAACCAAGGAGTTTACCACTACCTCCTTATAGGCTTTCTTAAACGTAGTACTAGTTAACAAAACAAATCCACTCTTCCAAAAGAATACAAATGAGACACAAAAATGGGCCATTATTCTACCAACAAACCTTATCCTAATTGTACTTCTCTACATAATATAAGGAAAGGCTAAACCCAAAAGTCGTTAATAATTTTTATATATATTTCCGACAATGTCAACAAGTATTTTAAAATAAAAATAAAAATTGATTTCCTTAACAAAGCCACAAAATGGGACTTTTAGTAACCAAGTTTGAAGTATAAGATATTCGAGTTTGAAAACAAAGGGATTCGATACACCAGCGATGCCCCAGCGATGCCCCAGACTCAAAAGACCTTACCACAAGTGCAAGCACAAAAAAATAAGAACCAACACACATATCCACGTAGTGCAGTCAGGCCTAGAAGTTCTATGAGCTCCTTGCCAATGGTATAGAAGATGGAAAATTTTACCCGATCCATGTGGGCTTATCAAGGAAAAGTCTAGCAAATATCAACCAGATGAATATAATAGCCACCTATTATATTATCACTATAATTAGCTGTCATCTAACAGGAAACGAGTTCACGAGTCCAATACCATGGATTCACCTACAACTTTTGTTTCAGTCCAGCTATCAATAGCTTGCTTGCGATCCTTAATAAAAAAATTGTAGAGATTTCATTCAATAAAAGTTACAATGTTTCCCCCTTACTTTAATCAAACAAGATTTTGAACCAGGAAGTAGGTGATAGTAATTCTCTCAATACGTAGAGGCCAAAATAGATGTCAGGTTATTCATCCTCTAGAACTAGGTACAAAAGTCAACCATGTACAGTTCTAAAACAAAACCCTAATGCCATTTTCTAATTAAACAAAAGTAAGGAATGCCCACAGACTTAAACAAGTTTTAGAACACAATGTCATTATTACTGTACCTTTTAGCAAACAGGAGAGCCCTAAACAGGAAATACGTATTTATTCAACCAAATAGAGATATGAAGGCTTAACCTTCCATATAGTAAGCCTTCAATTTTAAAGACCATCACAAAATTCTTTTAAAAGAGAGTCATATAAGCAAACGAAACTTTATAGTGTTTCCTTCCCTACGAACTAGACTGCATCACTCAATATTGCAGTAGCCCATTTAGACAAATATGAAATAGAGTAAGCTATAAGAGAGGAAAAGAACATTCCAAGCAAAACCAGTGAAATTGGAACGAGATTTAAAGGAACAACCAACACAATCAGGCAGCGATTTAAAAAATCACGAAAACATTTTGTCTAGGCGCCATTCAAGAGGAAAGAATATTCTTTTCAAGATACTAAAAGAAGGTAGAAAACTATTACAAGGAGTATATTTAACATGCCTGATCAGAATTCTTCCAACCAACAAGGACGTCGACCAGGGCTCGGGCAACAGCAACACATCCTGCGTAACTTCTCTTCCTCAGCCTGCTGAAGGTCCATACTTCTGTTAATGGCCATGCTTGGCATAGGAAAGGGGTGGGCAGAAAAGTAATGGCTACACGTATTTCATTGGGAAGCTCCAAGCCCCCTTTTCCTTTTTCCCACAAACCCAACTATATTCTCCACCAAATCCTCACGCAGCCAGCCAATAATTGGCGTGAGTAGGTTACCAAAAGAAAAACCAGGGCATACGTTTAATAAGAAAATTGTGCTTCATGAATATTCTGATATGAAACAAATCCACACCTATGAGATTCTCTTCCATGAGTTACATTGTAAAACAAGTAAGGTATCAATAGAGAATCTTTGCAATAAACTTCATCAAGTCTCCTGGTAACACTCTCACTGTCACATAGTCGATTTTGATAAAAATATCTTGAAGGAGAAACCTGAATCTGAGGATGCATTTGATATTGAACAGATAACAACATAGTTGGACAACCTGCTTGTTGGAAGTGCTCACAAAGGCTTCTACTATACTGCAACATGCCTGCTGCCTTGCTAAAGTGTACTGCTATCTCTGAGAAGATATATAAGCTATTCATACTCTTTTACTTGATAAGGAAAGTAGCAACCTCTAAGAAGAAAAGTGAAGCTACCATTCTCTGTTCTTTGCTATATTCTACATATTAAAGTAGAAATTTCTGTGAAACTAGTCTCTACATCTGCCTCTGTCTGATTTGCTATTTTTGGTAGGACGAAAACAACCTGAAAATACAAATTGAAGCGATTCAGCTTGGAACCCGAAATGACCTGTTGCAGGTCGCTGCTGTGGATCCCTGACAAGAACACACCTCCTAGCACCCAATGAAAGTGGATGTTACATGCCTACTTCACTAGCTTGTAGCTCCATCTAGCCACCGTAACAAACCCAGTACTGCACCCATACGCATTGAATAAAGAATCCAAAATGAGATCATGGTGAAGAAAGTCAAGACTCCACTAACTCCCATCTCCCTCATGCAAGGTAGAAACAAAATGGCCATTACAGTCTGCAGGTTGGTGGTTGGGAGGAGACTAAAGCCATCTACTTGCAACAAGACATGTGAAAGGACCTGGTCGGCCAAGGTGGCAGTGGAGGGTAGGTGAGAGCAGTATAAAATATTTAAAAACTGGGCAGTCCTCACCACGACCTATTAATTCAATGGTAGAGGTTAAAAATATTTTTGCGGGTTTTTCCAATGAATTCTTAGCATTTAGAAATTATTTGGCCATTCAAAATTACCGAGAAAATATCATTGTCCAATTATTTTTCCTTATCCACGAGCAAGAACTTCAATCTAAATTCATACAAAATCCTCCTTTGGCATGTACTTGTGGTAGAGTGTGTTAAAGGAATAGAAAAAAACCTTTCAGAAAACACCACTTAGCTTAGAAGATCCATAATGGAAGCAAGTACAAACTTTTGGATGTCTCTTTTTTGGATAGTAAGCTTTATTAAACAAAGAAAATTTGAGGGAGTTAAAATATTCTATCAGTGGCCTAAAGTTTGTGATTTCAAGACCATTATAAGATAGGACTTGAAAATCAATTGGAAACATGAAAATTAAAGAAGTTTGATGTTGTATCAATTCTAGAAAATTGTAATGTGTATGTTACTTCAATTCCGAGTTCAAGAAGAATCAATTAGAATAAATCAATGAATGTATTTAGAGGAAGCTACTAAGTGTCTTATAGAATAGCATTTGAATTTTTAAACATATTCTAATAATCAATATTTTTAATGATTTCAAATAAATTTATAAATGATGGGAACCGACTAAGTGTCTTGCAAAATAAATATTGAAATTTTTTTCCATATTTATGATAATCTAGTTTTTTTTTATGAGATTCTTTAAATATATTTGAAATCACACTTCCTCCCCATCACCAGGCGCCCCCATAAGCCCCTCCTTCAGCAAAGATACGGGATAATAAAATCTCTACTAACTAAGGTAAGCTCACAAAGCATACGAAAGAAGATATATTAATACAAATGCAAAAGGAGTTACAAGATTACCTGAATAGTTCCCATAAGCTAAAAGGGTATACAAATTTTTGTATGATTACTATTCAACCCGAGAAGATTAAATCGCAAACAGAAGAGCAAGCTAGAGGAAGTAAGAATCGAATTGCCCACTACTCACAATTATTAAAACAACATGTGAACAGGCCTAAGCAACCAAGGGGATAAACTAGATGTTAACGCTCGAAGGTGAACACGAAGCAAAGACCGACCATGGAGCCAAGACATCAGAATTACACACAGTAGTTCGACGCTCCACAAGAGGGTCATTGCGACAAGAACTAGGGTAAACGCCGAATGGGGCATTACAGTTACTCTGGTCAAGAAGGTTGTCAAATTTACTCAGGTGATGGCCCAAGATTAATAGAACGTCTCACTTGCCCTACAATTTGATGGTCACCTACAAAACATATAGGTTCTTTTATGGTAGGTTTTATGGAAACACGCTGGAAACTATGCAGATTTATATTACACATTCAAAATTACATATGCAAATTTATATTTGGTCATATGTTTTGTTTTCCTCCCCCTCATTGTTTTAAATAGCTTGTTGTTTTTCTCCCTTCATTTTTTCAAACAGCTTCTTACTATCACATGAAAATTAATTTTAGTAAATGAACATTCAAAACATAGTAAAACTAAATAATATTCTTGAGTAAGAGAATTCCATTTGCATCTCATGTGGTGTAACTTGCAGCTCATGTGCAATTGCTAGTTAAGTAATAGAAAATTCCCCATCTTGACAATAAAGGCTCCAGTCAATAAAATGAAACAAAAGATTTATTTGGCAACCAATTCATACACAAAAAAAAACAGTAATTGTTTTTGTCAACACAATATACCTGCCAAGGGGAAAAAAACGGGTGTATGGCTTTCGTATAGGGCTCGAGCTTTGACTAAAACGAAGCTCAAAAATCATGGTACAATACCTAGGAGACTTCGTCACCCTTGACATGAGAGGGCAGCAGCACCACACTTCCTTATATACTCGACATTACGCTGTACTCTAGCCATATCATTTTCCAAACGATCGGAAAAATATTCGTACAGAGTTGAATGGCACTAGCAATGGGCGACGTGGAGAGAAAATTGGAGGGGCGAGTCGTGTTTACTCAGCTGGATCGCCCGCAGTTCGGATTCGATGTTTTCACAGTCGATCTTCCTCACAACTTGAATGC
This sequence comes from Taxus chinensis, assembly GCA_019776745.2. Classification (NCBI taxonomy): domain Eukaryota; kingdom Viridiplantae; phylum Streptophyta; class Pinopsida; order Cupressales; family Taxaceae; genus Taxus; species Taxus chinensis. The sequence goes on from CM034146.1 coordinate 751,364,527, forward strand.
CATCAAAACATTCGAGCTCACAGTGGACAAGAGACTCACCGACGGAACATCTATTAATTACAATGCCCAATTTGTTGGCACCGCAGATGCCAAGCTTTTCCTCTCTCAAAAAAAAAACCACGTTTTTACGACGTCGGAATCGGAGCTCGACGAGATCGATGCGGGAGCCGAGACGGTGGTGTTCGTTTCCGAGCGAAGTGGAAGCGCCAGAATACACTTGAGCGCGGCAGCCAAGACGGAGAAGGATGATGCTTTGAGACGCCTGAGCATGGGTCCTCTGAAGGGAATCGCCGGATTCTTCTTCGACAGGCCCGTCATCAACAAAGAAAGAGTGTTTTTCGTGTCGACCCAAGAGAAACCTGCTCACAAACCCATCGCGAGCTGGTGCGCGGTGTACTCAACTTGCCTCAGAACAGGGGATACTGTTCGCCTCACTCCACAGGGAGTGACCGACTTCAGCCCCTCCATTTCTCCGTCTGGAAAGGGCATGGCGGTCGCTTCTTATGGCGTAACCAAAGAGTGGGAGGTGGTGTTTAAGGAGGACCTCGCTGATCTCTATGTTTTCGACGCCGAGGACGGCTCAGGGAGGAAGATGGTTGCAGAGAACGGAGGATGGCCAAGTTGGGCAGACGAAAATACAATCTACTTCCACAGACGGGCTCCAGACGGGTTCTGGAGCATCTACAGACTCAACCTCCTGGATGCACAAGTACCCATTCGAGCATAAAGGATAACTCCACCGTCTGTTCACGCCTTCACCCCATGCGCTTCCCTCACGGCGAGCTAGATCGCAGTCGCCACTCGCAGAGCGGAGACGAAGTTCAGGCATATCGAGATTTTCGACCTGTAGTCGAAATCGTTTATTCCTTTCACGGCCGTGATGAATCCGGAGATTCATCACTATAATCCTTTCATCTCAGCAGACTCTCTGAAGCTCGGGTTCCACAGATTCAGAGGAGAAGAAGCCCCGGACGCCGATACGGTGGTTCCTTTCCTCGAGCCGGTGGAATCTCCGATACCCACGCTCGCGTTACAGAGAATAAACGGGTATTTCCCTACGTTTTCTCCAGATGCATCACTCGTAGCCAAAACGGCGGGGTTCATGTCGTGAAAGCGGATGGATCAAAGAGATGGAAATTGTTCAACGGCCCTGCATTTGTTGTTTCATGGAACGGAAAACAGAGCGGGCTCGTCCACGCTTTCGTTAGTCCGATCTTTGCTCCGGATAAAACTACAGTTCACGTAATCTCGATCCGCTTTAATCCGGACGAATTGGGAGAAAAGACTGAGGTTAATGCAGAAGTGAGAATTCTCACCAAAGATGGCACCAACAACAATGCGTTTCCTTTGTTTGTCTCCGGATGGGAAAGAAGTGGTATTCAGATCGGCGCGGTCCGGGCACAAGAATCTGTACATAATGGATGTAGAGGAAGGTGAGGAGGGTGGGATTCGAGCTCTAACAGAAGGTCCCTGGATCGACACCATGCCGTGCTGGTCACCAGATGGGCAGTGGATTGCCTTCTCTTCCAACAGATACGATCCGCAGCAGGCCAAGTATTTTAGTGTCTACTTAGTTCATCCGGACGGGACGGGGCTACACAGAGTGACGTCTACCGAGAAGGAAAGAATAAACCACTTGTGCTTTAGCCCCGACTCCAAGATTCTCATGTATGCTGCGAATTTCGGCAGAGTATCGGCAGATCCAGTTTCTGTGCCCAACGGATACCAACCTTTTGGAGAAGTATTTGTGTCGGCGTTGGATGGGAGTGATATGCAGAGGTTGACGTTCAATGCAGTCGAAGATGGCGTTTGTACCTGGCACGACGGAAATGGTATTGATTTCCAGTCTCTCACTTTGGCTGGTAACAAAATTGCAGGGGACAAGTTGAAAGGTGAATTTGAAGAACCTGTCTGTGTAATGCCCAGCTGGGCATCGGATTCTTTTTTTTTCTACCTGCCTCCACTGCCACCTTGGCCTCCTCCCAACCACCCAACTTGCAAATTTTTTTAGATTGTCACGTCTGTCCTTGTATGAGGAGTCGGTGGAGTCATTTTTTCTTCACCATAATCTCTTCTTGGATCCTCCTTCAATGCGTACAGGTGGGTGTGGGTCTCAAAAATCGTGCTGTGCAAGCAGAATCCGTGGGCGTAGAACTGAACTTCTCCTGGGAGTGCCGTGAGGAAGTATTTGGCTGTATGTAGTAGCTACAGGGTCGACAGGTAAACTTATCTCAGAAAGCCAGTGGCCTCCAGAGAGAGTAAGTGCGACAGCTGATGCAGGGCAAGCCTAGGGAGCCGTTGGTGTTGATCTTGCTGTCCTGGTTGCACGCGACCACGGTCGTGATCAGTTGTTGCAAAATCTTGCAGCTGTAGTTGAAGAACGAGATAAAGTTTTAGTTGAGATGTCTTGCCTTTTCATTTTGGAAAGTCTCTTCCGTCTAGCATGCGCTTGGTGTGGTTTCCAGTCACACGAGGAACTGAAAAAGGGAGGTAAGGAAGTGGTGTTAGTGTTTGTGGCAGCAGGACCTCAGACGGCCATGGAAGGACTTTGGGTTCTATCCCAAACAATGATAATATTCCCTTTGAAGTTGATGGCCCTAACTTCATCATTTTTGGAAATGGAATTGGATCTTTGCAAAACCCTTCTTAAAATATGGGCAATGGTAGATCTGAGCGCGACAGTTCTGTTGATAGCTCGAAAGCTGGTTTTGGCCATCCAGGTTTCTCTGTTGCAGCGATCTCGGGTGGAAGATTGTTTTTTTTTTAGACGTGGGGTGCCTCGTGTCCTCTGTTAGGGCCACGTCCTTGCTACAGATGCACTGGTTTCCACTTGTCTGCTCCAAGTTGGTGTTGATGGTTTGGGGGAAGCGGATCTGGGGTGAAATTACCAGGTGTGGACAGATACAAGATCTTCCTTGATGCTGCTAAAAACTCTACTGGCCCACATTTTGAGCCTATGACATATGCTAAGACATCTCCTATAGTAAGTTTCAGGGCAGAAGTCTTGAAATATGAGGCTTATTCCAAGGAAAATTGCCTTATTTGCCGATTTAACAAGATATGCCCAGGCTTACCTACACTCCATGAATGGATCTCTTTGTCTTGGAAGCCGCTAATGGAAGGGGCCGTGATGAGAAGCACCACCAAGGGCGCACATCTACTACACTTGCTATTCGATGTAACTCATGGAAGAGAACCTCATAGAGGCCGATCTGTTTCATATCAGAATATTCATGAAACACAATTTGCTCTGCTATTATATGAGCAGCTTCAACAAGTCACTAAGTTGGCAGGCATAAAGGTCTCTATTGGAATTATCATCACCTTACAAGCTACAGCTGTAATGTTTGCACCGAGAGTTTGATGTTGTCCCCAAATTTGATGAAGGAAAAGGATTGTGTATCAATACGGTAGATGCCTTTTAGAACCAGGAGCGATGTAATCATTATGTCTTGTGTCTGAGCTTCAAACCATGGTCGATGTTTAGCTTTCTAGCACAAGTGCCCGTGGACTGAGTGGTAAGCAGTTCGACTCTCACCCCAAAGCAGCTGCATTGAAGTAATCTAGTGTTTGGACAGCCACCTATTGCATTCTTCTAGTCGTGCCTTCAAAAGGGAATCCTGGTGTGGTATATTGCAAGAAAAAACCAGTGAAGCAGAGGATAAAGCGGAGGGCATGTGGCTGTAGTAGTCCTTGCTGGATGTTCACGACTGGTGGATGCGTTAAAACAGGCAAGATAGACTAACCATATACATAATATGCTAGTATCTAATAAACCTCTTAAAATGAAACTTTTTCTTTCTAGAAATTGGTTTAAATCTGTGATTTTGTGGATTTGTGTTCAGTATATGGTTAATAGTTTGTTACTTCTGGAATTGCCTCTGTTGGTTGTTCTTGTTGACGTGATCAAACCCATTTATATATAAAACAAACAAAGGTTCTCAGTGTATGCTTCGTTTGATCATATGAAATATATATATATATATATAATTTTAAAGTTACTTCCTTCTGCAAAAATGTCGTTGTTTCTTTTGTAAACTTGGGTATCTAATCGCCCCTAGAACGTTGCAGCTTTGACTAGTATTAGGCTCCTATTATGTTATTTCCCTGGAGGAAAATATACAGTTAATTTTATTTTATTTTATGATAAGCGTGATTATGCACTTCGTGTATTGTGCAAATTATTAGGGCATTTGGGAATTAGAAGTTCAATATATATGCTTGTTAAGAAGGAAGTTTTGGGCCGAAAATATGTCCTGGGTTGATAGAAGGGCATAAATTATTGATAGAACCCCATTTTGATTCTACTCTTTCTATGAGTAAAATTTGATAAAATTAATGACCTTTATGGTGTTAAGATATGGTATGTTGATGATTCCTTGTGTGATCGATTTAATTATGTATAGACATAATGCCTTGATGGAGTAAGGTAATATCTTTCACGGTTCGTGAAAGTTAAGGTTCTCATCAACTGCTTAAGGTAACATGAAGTCCCTTAATTTAGTCAAACTTGTTTTGTACTTCCTTCTTGATGAGTGACCTTTCATTACAAATTTAGAATGATTGTGATAGAAGGTCGTGAATATATTTTGTTGTCAAAAAAGGGAAAAGAAGCTATGGAATAGTTTGTATATGTATCGAACATAATAATTGTAATTACATCGTTATAGAAGTTCATTAGTGGAGGATATCTATCTTCAATGGTATATTATGTGCTTAATCACTGCATAGGTTACCATAAACTTAGTGATGAGATGTAAGTTAAAGAGAGTTGAGAGACCTTTTTTTGTATACATCGTTTATGATATTAGGAAGTGAGTTGATGTCGGAAAATTTCAACCAAGTCTAGATTCATGGCTATGTTCCTCTAGAACGGGAGGATTATAAATCTAAGGTATTATGAAAATTGTAAGGATGTATTTAGAATGCTAGATTGCCTACTCAACTTGGGTATTAATGAGGCCTTTCGCTATTCCGGCCCTGGTTATGTTCAGTAGGTAGGCTATTAGACAATGCCTATTCCGGACATTCTTATCGTCATTTCCACTCATCCTTATTAGCTATGAAGTCACTTATTACCTAAGATATAATGGTTGTGGGTTTGAATATAATATTTTCATCCTTTAAACCTTTTTTATTACATGATAGAACTTTGTTATTACCCTCGTTGTTCGTTCCTAGCCTATTAGGCCTATGGCCCTACGGAACGATTCCAAAACTATATTCTTTTTGGCAGCTAAGATCGGGTCTGGTTTTTATCTTTTGACTTCACCTTGAGAATGTGGATTGATGGGTTACACTTTAGATTTCAATCACATAATCTACAGGATTACATGATTGAAATCCTAATACTCTCAACTCTTGTGTCTAATCATTTAAATTTCATAGTCTTGCGTATTTGGTTGTCAAAATTTTGTAGTTTACGAGGTATTTTTCATAACTAAAATTTATGGATTTCTTCTTGTTGATATGTTGAAAATTATATCTTGTTTCAAAAGGTTGTTAGAGGTTAGAACTTGATCCATTTCTTGAAATAGAATGTTACCTTTCATGGTATTGTTAGCTAGTAGCTTATTGTTGCTATGTATAGTCTTATCTTGCTCAGTTCTCGCGAACTGACTCAGGTTATTAATTGTTACAGATGGCTTATGTGGTTAGATGATGGAAGAACTTGTAGATTACTGCATCAATCTTGGTTATGATGTTCCTTTGTACGATTGAGTATTATGTTATAAAAATTTGGAAAGGGACTTTGGACATTTTAGAAGAAGGGTCAGTGCCTTAGTAAATGTATTGTAGAGTATTGTTGTTGTAACTGTTGAAACTTTGGTTTGTTAGGTTATCACGTGAAAGATGAAATTTGATTACCGCTTGGTTACGGGATATTCTAGTGTATTTTAATCCTTGGAATAGTAGCGGGGCATGTCCCATGTTATTACTCTCTTGCTCCCAAGTCATGGTTCAATAGAGATGGTATGTCCCTTTGATTCGTGCATCATGTTGGAATGAATTGATATAACCTTGTTTTGTTTCCGCAAATGAGTACTGTTAAACTTTTCTCTTGAGTTAAAATGTTGAGTTGTAAATCCTCCTAAGGCTTAGTAGCAATGAGTTTGTAAGCACTATAAAGTGAGCTGGATAGTCCTGATAAAATTTAAACTAAAATTTATATATATGAATATATTAATGTAGATGTGATCTACTAGATAACCTTTGAGACCTGGAACAATCAAGAGGAAACTATCTTTTGGTAATGAAATATGATTACTCATTTTTTTTCCCGAGCCAAACTAATAAACATTATCCTTTACGGTGAAACCTTAAATGATCTCATGGTGAAATCAATGGCTAGATTTTAGAAGATGATAGGATTTAATAAGTAGGAAGGAAATCGATTAATAAAACCTTAAATATCTCTCTATCGTTTGAAATGTCCTCCTTTGTCAAAATTAATTAAGTAAAGTCTAGATGGAACATTTAACCAATCTTGATAAACTCTTAACCTCAATAAAAGATTGATAGTAAACAATGTGACCCTGAAGCTAAATTCCGTTGTCCTGTTCTGTTAACCCTTGCCTTGATTCATAGTGATATTTCTTAAGCAAGGTCAAAATTTGATCCTTAAACAAGAAGGTTATTGTTATTAACCCTAAGCGATACTTTCCACTCAATCGGAGCTTATGCCTTCACCGGTGCAATAGAGGTGTGGAACATGTGTTAGTGGCTTGAGTAAGTTTAATTAACCTTGTAAGAAATGGAAAATGTTCTTTAATCAAATAAATAAAAAAGCTTTGGACATAAAATTGATGATCCTATTTTGGAAAGCTTGGCCTTAAGCTATTTAGTCTATAGTTGAAAAGAAAGAAGTTCTCCCTTGTGAAAAGAATTGTGTGAATCATTACATAAAATTTTATAAAAACGTAAGTTAAGAATTAAGAGACATTTTAGTAAACAAGAAAATTTAACAAGAATTTTCTCATGGGATGCCCTAAATGTAAGTGTGTCATGTGGTTGGACTTCCACGTTGTCTTGTCAGAAAGAAAGAAAAAATATATGTATTGCCCTTGATAGGTGTGAACGTCTCCGTGCTGCCGTTATGGCTATCCTTGTATCAAGTTGTTCACAGTGTTAGTTGTATCCTTAGTGATGACATGTTGCATCGTGTTATGTGTCAAGCAAGTCAAAAAAAAATTATACTATCTTTTACTGCGTTGTTTGTGTGTGTGGTTATTTGGGTCGTTACAGTCTAGCTTGCAAAACCATAGAACTATATTTCTCCGGATATAAGGTTTCCACACTCAATACCTAATAATGTACAAATATATGCATAAATAAAACACAAGTACCCGCTTCTTGTAATAAATAAGGTTTCCACAGTCCGGAAAACACATGTACCCGCTTCTTGTTATTATTATTATTAATTAGTATATTTCTTTTTTTAGTTTAAGTACAATTGGCATCATGCGAGAACTAGAGTTATTGGTAATTTTTTGCAAGTAATTTTTTTTGTTGTCCTTATTTATTAATTATTACATGCCGAGTAAAGCATCAATTTTTTAATGTATATTGTATTAAATACAATACGATACAAGATAGATTTCAATACAAAAGCAGGTGGTATGAGAGTACGCTCCAAAACCACGAACAAAGTTAGGTAATGATTAGAGCTAAAAAATTCAAACTAGGCCAAGCCTAAGAGAATACAAAAAAAAAAAGGCAAAGCCTAAGGAATGACAACCAGCAAAATCAAGCAGCAGTAGCAAACATGCCCGAGGTAGGTGGATCCTGGCCATCCGGCCACCCCGAACCCAACAGATCCTTTCCAGCATCAGGAAGTGCCCACCCAGTAGCAGTGCCGTCCTCCGGGTTCGCTTCCCCATGATTAGGAATGGCAAGGCTGAGACATGGGGGGTTCACTTAGTAAATTTATGGTATAGCACGTGTGTTCGAAGGGTATTAAAGAATCCCCTTAATTCTAGTTTTTACCTCTAAATATCCAATTGATAATACTCCCTCCTCTCATATGTTTAGAATGAAAATACCCTCTATTTTTTCCTTGAACCTTACTTACCCATTTTTAATTACAATTTTATTTACCCCTTTTTATTTCTACCCTAATATATTATAAAGAAAATATATCATATTTCTCACTCAATTTTTTTTAATATGCATTTCCACTTGAAATATAGTTTGAAGCCATCGAAGACCTATTACAAATCACCATATAAATGTTAAGCTTTAATCATTTATCAATATTTCTTCGAATAGTTAAGATGGTGAAATAATATCACTCGCCTTGATAATCATACTCAATCCTAGTTTTCTACCATCTTATTTTTTGTTGGTTAAGAATCTCTTAATTGAGATTTCTTTATTCAAAACAAGATTATAATTTAACTTTATGAACACACTCATTTTGTAATTTTAAACATGTAGCATGTAGCATTGTCTCCAGATGCCCACAGAATGGGCGTTTAGGAATAACAACCCCAATTTGGGCAAGACGAGCTCTGATAGGGAGGCCTTGCTGAAGAATACACTAGAGAAAATGAGCAATCTTAGGCCCCACAGATAGCGTCCAAAAATTTTCAAACCTTCGTCGTCAGGTGGATAAGGTGGAATGGATTCCCCAATATGCATTTAGTTTTTCCATAATGGGTAGATGGGGTGAGAGCTAACGATAACCCTTATTGGATTTGTAGTTACAAAAAGGGGTGTTGAAATGCCATTTCTAATCCGTCCACCAACGGCGAGAGGAATGCATAGAAATTTTATGCATAATGTGGTCAGGAACTGAATCGATCACTGCGTGAAAAGTATTTTGATCCTGGTTGGAAATCTGAAATAGAGCTTTAAATTCCAACCAAGGGAGCCATATTTGTGGATTTTTTACAGAAAAAATCCTCAATAGTGTAAATTCCACGCTTGAATAATTTTAGCACGGAGATTCCTGGGACTTCAGTTAGGCATTTTTCTTAAAATTGAAAAATTAGTAACCACCAAAGTGAGTGTTGGTTGACAGAAATCTGATTACGAAATTTATCCCCCTTCCATATAAGCTAGGGTTTAACACTTTCCCATGCTTTCTAGATACTCTTAAGCACAAAGGTGCCAACAATTTTGATAGGCACATGGGTGATGTGAAAGTTAACAAACCCTAATCCTTTCCATACAAAACATCCACAAGGAAAGCCTTCCCCAATTTTATGTTATATGAGAACTTTCCAAGCTTCTGGGCCATTAATGTTTCTAATAATCCATTTAGCGCAAAGAGCGTGCCCTTGGCATTGGATATGAATAAGACCGATGCCTTCAGAATTGCAAGGCAGATAACATATATCCCAGACAACCCAATGAAAACCTTTTCCTATAGAAGCATTAGCCCTAAAGAAAGCTTTGTGCATTTTTTCAATCTTCTGAATGGAGGCTTTGGATAGAACCCAACATGATGAGTAGTAAACATGAGTGGTGGCAATCACTTTAGAGTAGATTTGGAATTTGTCAGCTCGGCATAAAGGCTTGGTGATCAAAAATTCCATCTTTTTATCCACCCGCTAAATGACATACTGGCATAGCTCAACTGGGGAGGCTTGAAAGGCAAAAGGGATACCCAAGAACTTAAAAATATATCCATTTTCTAGGATTTTCCAATCGAAATTGGCAAGCCATTCAGGTTCGGGAAGGAAGGATTGCTAATAACACTGGGTTTTTTTTCCATTAGATGGAGGATCCAGAAGCTAGATAGAAAAATATCCAAACATTGCATATGTAACGACCTAAAAGATTCACACACGAACAACACAGTAAAAGACAATTTTTTTTTTTTGACTTGCTTCCACACATAACACAACACAACATGTCGTCAGAAAGTTACAACCAACTCTGGGAACCACTTGTTACGGGGATGAACACAAGGTTAGCATGGAAACATTCACACCCAAAAGGATAATACACTTTTTCTTTTTGACATGACAACATAGAAGTCCAACCACAGAACACACTTATAGTTAGGGCCAACCACAATGAGATATTCTTGAGGGTTATTTATTTTAAAAAATACATCTTGCAATTCTTAGCTTACGTTTTCAAGGAGGCTCAAGATATGAATTCATACAATTCATCTTACCAAGCTAAGTTTATTCTTTTGACACTGAGTAATCATCCTTAAATCTTATCTATTATGACATTTATTTGCTTAATTCGTTTATTTAGAGAAAGGGGTAATTTAATTCCACAAGGCCATCTATTTACACTTACGCTACTAGAACTTGTTCATGCCCATATGACAACATGGGTTTGCGTTCAACATACTTAAGAGAAGAAAGACAAGGCACCTTGGAAAACGGTTAGAGGGAAAAGGTTGATTTGGAATCATCTTCAAGACCTCATTAGCTATTACCAAGATATAATTAAAACTTGAAAACTTAACCAGAATTATTAAATATTTTACTTAGGCTTTACTAAATGAGTTTTATAAAAATAAAATTTTTTACCATCCAATGGCTAAGAGATAGATTGCGTGGTTTCTAAATTGTTTTCTCCTGCTTATTAAATCTTATTATCTTCCAGAACTAACCATAGATTTCCTTCAAGTTCATTTAATAATTTCACCATGAAAGGGATAGTGTTCAATAGTGTAGCTAGGGATATCAAGTTATATAGTGTTACTTAACAAAGGATAGTTTCATCTTTGCTCACTTATGGAATTACATGCTCTCAAGTTGGTCACCTCTACACCAATTTATTTGCAATATAAATCTTCGTTTAACTTCTATAAGTATTAAACAACCCATTTTATTTTACTTATAACACACTATGACTAAGTCTTAGAAATATTTAACTCAACATTTAATCGCAGCGATAAAGTTTAACAATATTCATTTACGAAAACGAAAAAGGTTACATCAACTCATACAATACCGATAATCCATTAAGGCCACTTAACAAGCGGTAATCCAACTTTTCTTATATTTTCCAAGATAGACAGACAATTCAAGGTTCCAAGGTTAAGACGACATAATCCACGATACAAAATACTAAGACATTGATCCTCTTCTAAATCCTCCACTAGATGTTATCAATAGTTGAACAATATAAAAAGGATTCATGCAAAAGAACTTCTCAACTGAGGTTGATGTAAAAATCTACAAGTCTATCCCTCATCTACTCGTAAAAATCCATCTGCAACAAATTTTTCCACAATAGTCAGTTCACGAGAACTGAGCAAGATAAGGCTACACAAAACCACCATAACTATTATCTAACAATACCACAAAAAGGAAGCACTTTATTACAAGAATTGGGTCAAACCTCTAAACACTATCAACACATGAAGTTATGATAAAGTCTCCATCATGCCAATCAAAGAAGGAGAAGACCCTGTACTTCAGTTAGGAGTAAAAGCAACGAAAGTATAGCAATCGTATGAGAATGGCCCTTGGCCCTATAAGGAGAAAAATAAACAATCTAGTAAAAACAAAATTCCCATCAAGTAAGTAATTAAACAATAATTACAAGATTGATATTCGATATATATACCAACCATCTAGAAATTTATCAAAGGTACCAAACGCATAGGCTAAAATAATATATTTCTAAAAGAACAAGAGTTGATCAGCCCAAGAAAGGGGAACCACGGGTTTCAGAAATTAACACAAAAGGCCATGTATAATTGAGTTTCAAACCGGAAATCAATTAGAGTAAACATACAACATAAGTTTCGAAGCGAAGGCAAGAATACTAGTTTTGACCGTTAACTACAAATATTTTCCAATCATCCAAGAAGGGTCAAAGTCTTACAGGCTAGTAGCAAACACGCGAGAGAAGAAGGGAGTTCTGTCACACCAGAGTATACAATAATTTCATCAACAAATTTTATAACACTAAATATTTGCAAACCTCCACAACAATACTAATGTTTGGTTAAGTTAAAATAAATTACCCATTTCCCAAAACAACCATATTTTTAGGCAACCCTTGGTAACACATTCAACCATCACACAATAGATACAAACATAATTTCTAAGTGACATTATCAAAACACAACCTTCCGATATGAATCCATAAGACTATCAAATGAAAGATGAGTTTTTTTCCGAAGATTAATCACATTTAAGGAAATTTCCATCACAAAATATTAAGGTAATTACGTGCATAAAACCGACCAATATTAATTAATAGTGTTAATACAACAAAGGAGAAATAAAGAAAGTTAGGAAAAAATAGAAGAGCGCCATCAACAACAATTCACAGAGGGGGATTAGACCAAAACTATTCTAGTGTCAACGAGGTACTGGATTCGCACAATGAAACCTTGAGCTTAGTTGATCCGAAAAGCTAGTTAAGGTTCAAGTTGATAGGGATGGTCAAGGTACTTCTTGAGGATGGCCTTAAAAGCCTAGAAACAAGATGAAAGATAATATAAGAGTCTAAACACGTGAGACGGAAAACACATTGCACACAAACCTTTTCAGTCTACAAGTTTTAATACCAAAACTCTAAGCTGGCTAGCCCAAGCATTGATCACACTAATCCTACAACCTTCCTTTCTTGATGCCAAAAGGTTATCAAAGGGACTTGTGAAGGAGCTAACAAAAAAAACATCAAAGAAAAACTTGGGTGCTAGGGAGGAGCTTCATAGTTATCGTAAACTTACTTCCATGATATCGAAAATACTAGTTTGATCAACATAATAACTTGCAACTCAATCGTAGATAAGAATAAATACATATACAAATAGACGAAGGTCTATCACTCGAGCAAGAGAAACATAACACCCAGAGGAGAGGGCACACGCATCCTTTTGACCAATCATACAGACAACGATAAAAGCTAAAACAAGAAGAAACAAGCAGAAAGGGGGAATCTCCCATCATGACATCCAACTGATAGATCAATGCAAGGAAAAAGTGGTCTGATTTCACAATAATTTTAAATAAAATAATAGTACAAAGGTGTAGAAATATCTTTCCTTTTTCTCCAGATTCAATAGGTTTCATGGACACCACCCGGACTAGCAACAACAACCCAAGCCTATTTCCATTTTCTTCAAGCTCGTTGGGTGCCCAAACATCGACCATCTTCACGTTGGCATAGGTAGGAGTTCACAGCCAGGGTGGGTGGTCTAAAATACTTACCAACATCCTCCCAACACGTGTCAAAAGGGAAAGTTAGAGCGGAACATGGACATCCATCCAGCGCAATGGAAAATCCACTTTTGGAGCCCATTTAAGAAGCTGGAAATAAAATCTGGTCTCTTATTTATCACTGCAGACCTGACACAGTGCACCTTGTTATAGTGCCAGACTATGTCTGTAGATTGATTCACATGGCATTACCAATAATCTCTACAAGAACATTTTCCTTTTTTTTTTTAAAAAGTGATGGAACCGTTTTGCATCTCTCACAACAATTTACTTTGCAACAATCTTGGACAAAACCTGGTGCAGTGTGGCAGTCAACACATACATTAAGGTTATGAATCTGAAAGATATCCTGCTACCTTCATCTCCCAAGACATTTTCTCCAACATTTCATAGATCTCATGTGCCTGTGGGTGTGATCTGTCACCTACACAAAAAGCATGCACCATTCTATTGCCTTTAATCCAACTACATCCAAGTTTCTTTTTAATTCCTCTATCCTTCATCGATCTCCTAATAAGTTCATAATTGGAAAGCAAATTTTGCTTCATGAATACTCTGATATGAAACAGATCCACCTCTATGAGATCCTCTGCCATGAGTTACATCGTAAAACAAGTAAGGTCTCAGTAGAGAATCTTTGCAAATAAATTTCATCAGATCTCCTGGTAACACTCTCACTGTCACAAAGTTGATTTTGATAAAAATATCTTGAAGGAGACTCCCAAATTTGAGGATGAATTCGATACTGAACAGATAACAACATAATTGGACATCCTGCTTATTGGAAGTGCTCAAAAAGCTTCTACCAAACTGCAACATACCTGCCACCTGGCTAAATCCTGTCACCACAACCTTTCTTGAACCATTTTCCTTCAACCACTTCACAGACGCCATAATATCTTTAACAGCACCTTGCCAATCAAGGTCATCCATCAAATGTTGTGCTTCTGCGGCATCTAAACCAACTTTCCCACGGTACAAGTCAGGAATGAGCGTCTTATAACCAGAATCCAGTTTAGCTATATTAGCTGCATGATTCTTAATCTCGTAGTCAACTCCCCACCACTCCTGCTAAACACCACAACCCCAGGTGCATCTTCTTTACCCATCACATACGCATCAAGGGTTGTATCATCATGGTGAATCTGAATTTTTTGAAGGTCTGGAGTTGCAGGCGCAACCATTGCACGCACGAGAACAGTAGATTTAGTGCTCAGAGAAGAGAGAGATCGTAATGGATATCGAGATGCCCGAGGTCTAACAACACTCTTACCCACCAATCTCGTCACACTCATCCTCTAGCCACTATCACCTGTCTATCGTTCACGAGCTCCTAGAGACTTGATAGATCAATCTAGAAACTTCGAATGAAGGTTCTCTTACCTATTCCTTTCTTCCATGCCGAAAATCATGCCTTCTTCACTAGCTTGTAGCTTCATCTAAAACCGCCATACAAACCCACGTGAGGCGGCCAGCAGGGAAGGACAAAACATGTTTTGATGGCCTCTCTACCCACGCAACCAAGAAGAAAAATCCTCTCAACCACTCCACACACAGTCCATCCTAGGAAAAATATCACGCGGTCAGAGAAGGATATGCAGGCAGTCAATCAAGAAACCAAGAAGATTTTCAAATCAGAAATAATAAATGAAGTGCAGCCAACAAAAGAAAACAACGCCTCAACCACTACCAATCAAGACCTCTACCAAAAAAGAATAAAATACAGTCTCCCACTGTCTCACGCCAAACATGAAATTAAAAGTTCATTAAAGAATTGGCAATCAATACCTCCCATCCACCAACTAACCACATCTTCACAAGGATAATACATTTCATTATATTTTATTTTTGGAGCCCACGCTTTGGGGACAGGCCGCTTGCCAGGAGAAACAAGGTTGGGAAAGACAACAAATGTGCCTGAATGCCTTAAAAAGGTTTTAATATCTATTAGAAATTTTAACAACAAAAGTCATTACGCATTACACCGATCAAAAGCATGATAAGCTTATTAGAAGAAAGTTAGAAATGACCCTCGGAAACAAAATCGCACTTACGACAGAACAAGATGGTGAGACAAAGTGAAAGAAGGGAAGAAACTATACCAAGATAACTCCGAGATAAGGTCAAAGTCACCTGACGATGAAAAGGGAGCTCAAATAAATGTTCAACGAAAAGCAATGGGGGCAAGGTGGCAGAAACAGAATTCGATGCCCAATGGGGCATTACATTCTCCTCCCCTTAAGAAAGCATTGTCCTCGATGCAACATAACACAGAGAAAAAGAAATGGTAGGAAACAAGGATCTGATAAGGGCAAAGGTACGCTCTAAGTTTAAGATTTCAGACGCAAAAGCACGGCCATGGGGTGGGCTAGGGAATATTTGGTAGAAATTTTAACTTTCAAGGTTCTTTGAAGATTGGAAGTTCCCTCTTATTTATTATTTCATTAGTTCCTTTCCATTAGCATTATTCTTAGTTTAATTTCTTTTTAAATTTCATCATTGAAGAGTTTTGGTCTATTTCTTATTTTGGGTGCCCAATCAAGAACTACTAACACAACATCCTACCGGGGTCAGACAAGACATTACAGTTTCACAACACCCAAGTATATACTTCATGATTGTATTACACCACCAAAAAGGTGACTCAAATATAGAATGGAATAGGCACAGTCCACATAACATAGTACTCGACACACATCAATGACTGACATACCAAATACTCAAACACAAGAGTACTACAATCCACTAGACATTTCCTCAATTTGCATCAATGAAAAAAAAATCACATAACACCAAACCATGCTACAGGTACATAGTGTCCACAAGGGAATCAATGACATATTCACAACACCACAACACATATCCATCTGACATGAGTAACACATACATCAAAATACCACTACCAAAACATCACAATAACTCAACATATATCCTGAAACATCAACCATATAGACAAATATCATAAGCCTCCCTCAAACTCTTATGCCTCCCTCAAGTCTCTTATGCCTCACTCAAGCTCTTATGCCTCCCTCAAGACTCTTATGCTTCCCTCAAACTCTTATGCCTCCCTCAAGTCTCTTATGCCTCCCTCAAACTCTTATGCCTCCCTCAAGGAGGCCGATTGACCCTATGGCCTAAGACACATAGAGTTCGAACACTCCTAACCCAAGTGCCATAATAATGCGTGGTTCAACAACCCGCTAGTTATTTGCAACTCCTTGGGGCGTACCCCCCATACAATGAAGTGGGTCCATAGGTCCAACCATTTCATGGTGCATCCCATGACCCTATTCCACACATCACGACAATAGAACCAGCACAACAATCCAATCTAAGTGCCAAGTGGCAAAGTACAAGCCTTGGGCAAGGCGGTAAAAATTCCAAATTCAAAAAATAGCCATAGTTAGTATCAAAATCCACATGTTAGTGCCACAAACCAAGTAAATGCCCAAAATTGTAATGCATGGCAATTAAGAAAAGCTGCTGGTCCTTACAAAATAAAGTAAAAAGCTCAATTTATGAATAAAATCAACTTATAAATAATGTCACATTACGATAACTGTGTGACCTTATTTGGCCACCAAAGGGGTACTCAACGAGTTACTAGCACTCGGAACATCGACCCTCTACTCGCAAAATACATATCAATAATACAAATGTCATCACCTCTATCTGAATCATCCCGCCACCCACTTCAACAAGGCTAAACATAGTCATAGTTGCACTTAGGCTGCGTACATACAACCACATAGGGAGAGAGGAAAGAATCACATGTTATCTACTAAACCGATTTTTGGCTCAAGTTATTGACCCATGGTACACCATTCCTCACTCTCAACATACACTTCTACCGATTACCCTCAGGGTCGGTTAGCGTAAGGTTCACAACATAACATGTAACTACATCACTAACACAAAGGTGGTACATATACAAGGTAGATCACAATCATACATTCACCGGGTGTAACACACCA
Source organism: Taxus chinensis (assembly GCA_019776745.2). Taxonomy (NCBI): domain Eukaryota; kingdom Viridiplantae; phylum Streptophyta; class Pinopsida; order Cupressales; family Taxaceae; genus Taxus; species Taxus chinensis. Next base: position 751,381,646 of record CM034146.1, read on the forward strand.
CTTTACCACATTCTGCACCCAAAGTGCAATCACCATATGATAGGGTTCATACACTCACCGTATGACCCTAAATCACAACATGAAGCATTACATATTACACACAGCATACATACGATGAACATAGTACATATCAACATAACATCCATTGCTACATAGCAAGGTGATACACACATCTCATCAAAACATGATAAAACATCATGATATAACTTATTTCTTTTATCATCAATCTAGTCATACAACACATTGATACACCTACATACCACAATATGTCAGAATGCTCCAACACTACGTCATCCACATTATAATTCTTTTCACACATCACAAACAGTAATTCACACTTGAACTCTTCATAGAATCCACAAGAAGGAGAGAGAATACTCCCATCCCCCAACATATCAACATGATCACAAACACGCACAAGGTGACATACACATCATGTGCATTCACAATATCACAATTACGACATGGATCACATCACGCTTAAAGCACATTACTCTTCCAATATCTACCACCATCATGCAACATCATCATCATCATGTAGTATCATCATGTAACATCACCATACAACACCAATCCAGCCCATAGGTTCGAGAGCATGAACCTATGCTCTGATACCAAGTGTAACAACCCAAAAAGATTCACACATGAACAACACAGTAAAAGACATGATATTTTTTTTTTGACTTACTTCCACACATAACACGACACAACATGTCTTCACAAAGTTACAATCAACTCTGGGAACCACTTGTTACGGGGATGAACACAAGGTCAGCACGGAAACATTCACACCCAAAAGGATAATACACTTTTTCTTTTTGACATGACAACATAGAAGTCCAACTACAGAACACACTTACAGTTAGGGCCAACCACAATGAGATATTCTTGAGGATTATTTATTTTAAAAAAGACATCTTGCAATTCTTAGCTTACGTTTTTAAGGAGGCTCAAGATATGATTCATACAATTCATCTTACCAAGCTAAGTTTATTCTTTTGACACTGAGTAATCATCCTTAAATCTTCTCTATTATGACATTTATTTCCTTAATTCATTTATTTAGAGAAAGGGGTAATTTAATTCCACAAGGCCATCTATTTACACTTACGCTACTAGAACTTGTTCATGCCCATATGACAACATGTGTTTGCGTTCAACATACTTAAGAGAAGAAAGACAAGGCACCTTGGAAAATGGTTAGAGGGAAAAGGTTGAGTTGGAATCATCTCCAAGACCTCATTAGCTATTACCAAGATATAATTGAAACTTGAAAACTTAACCAGAATTATTAAAGATTTTACTTAGGCTTTACTAAATGATTTTTATAAAAATAAAACAATTTACCATCCAATGGCTAAGAGATAGATTGCGTGGTTTCTAAATTGTTTTCTCCTGCTTATTAAATCTTATTATCTTCCAGAACTAACCATAGATTTCCTTCAAGTTTGTTTAAGAATTTCACCATGAAAGGGATAGTGTTCAATAGTGTAGCTAGGGATATCAAGTTATATAGTGTTACTTAACAAAGGATAGTTTCATCTTTGCTCACTTATGGAATTACATGCTCGCAAGTTGGTCACCTCTACACCAATCTATTTGCAATATAAATCTTCGTTTAACTTCTATAAGTATTAAACAACCCATTTTATTTTACTTATAACACATTATGACTAAGTCTTAGAAATATCTAACTCAACATTTAATCGTAGGGATAAAGTTTAACAATATTCATTTACAAAAACGAAAAAGGTTACATCAACTCATAGAATACCAATAATCCATTAAGACCACTTAACAAGCGGTAATCCGACTTTTCTTTATATTTTCCAAGATAGACAGACAATTCAAGGTTCCAAGGTTAAGACGACATAATCCACGATACAAAATACTAAGACATTGATCCTCTTCTAAATCTTCCACTAGATGTTATCAATAGTTGAACAATATAAAAAGGATTCATGCAAAATAACTTCTCAACTGAGGTTGATGTAAAAATCTACAAGTCTATCCCTCATCTACTCGCAAAAATCCATCTGCAAATTTTTTTTCCACAAGAGTCAGTTCGCGAGAACTGAGCAAGATAAGGCTACACAAAACCACCATAACTATTATCTAACAATACCACAAAAAGGAAGCACTTTATTACAAGAATTGGGTCAAACCTCTAAACACTATACACATCAAGTTATGATAAAGTCTCCATCATGCCAATCAAAGAAGGAGAAGACCCTGTACTTCAGTTAGGAGTAAAAGGAACGAAAGTATAGCAATCGTATGAGAATGGCCCTTGGCCCAATAAGGAGAAAAATAAACAATCTAGTAAAATCAAAATTCCCATCAAGTAAGTAATTAAACAATAATTACAAGATTGAGATTTGATCTATATACCAACCATCTAGAAATTTATCAAAGGTACCAAACGTATAGGCTAAAATAATATATTTCTAAAAGAACAAGAGTTGATCGGCCCAAGAAAGGGGAATCATGGGTTTTAGAAATTAACTCAAAAGGCCATGTATAATTGAGTTTCAAACCGGAAATCAATTAGAGTATACATACAACATAAGTTTCGAAGCGAAGGCAAGAATACTAGTTTTGACCGTTAACTACAAAGATTTTCTAATCATCCAAGAAGGGTCAAAGTCTTACAGGCTAGTAGCAAACATGCGAGAGAAGAAGGGAGTTCCGTCACACCAGAGTATACAATAATGTCATCAACAAATTTTATAACACTAAATATTTGCAAACCTCCACAACAATACTAATGTTTGGTTAATTTAAAATAAATTACCCATTTCCCAAAACAACCATATTTTTAGGCAACCCTTGGTAACACAGTCAATCGTCGGACAATAGATACAAACATAATTTCTAAGTGACATTATCAAAACACAACCTTCCTCTATGAATCCATAAGACTATCAAATGAAAGATGAGTTTTTTTCAAAGATTAATCACATTTAACGAAATTTCCATCACAAAATATTAAGGTAATTACGTGCATAAAACCGACCAATATTAATTAATAGCGTTAACACTACAAAGGAGAAATAAAGCAACTTAGGAAAAAATAGAAGAGCGCCATCAACAACAATTCACAGAGGGGGATTAGACCAAAACTATTCTAGTGTCAATGAGGTACTAGATTCGCACAATGAAACTTCGAGCTTAATTGATCCGAAAAGCTAGTTATGGTTCAAGTTGATAGGGATGGTCAAGGTACTTCTTGAGGATGGCCTTAAAATCCTAGAAATAAGATGAAAGATAATATAAGAGTCTAAACACGTGATACGGAAATCACATTGCACACAAACCTTTTCATTCTACAAGTTTTAATACCAAAACTCTAAGCTGGCTATCCCAAGCATTGATCACACTAATCCTACAACCTTCCTTTCTCGATGCCAAAAGGTTATCAAAGGGACTTGCAAAGGAGATAACAAAAAAAATGTCAAAGAAAAACTTGGGTGCTAGGGAGGAGCTTCATAGTTATCGTAAACTTATTTCCATGATATCGAAAATACTAGTTTGATCAACATAATAACTTGCAACTCAATCGCAGATAAGAATAAATACATATACAAATAGACGAAGGTCTATCACTCGAGCAAGAGAAACATAACACCTAGAGGAGAGGGAACACGCATCCTTTCGACCAATCATACAGACAACGATAAAACCTAAAACCAGAAGAAACAAGCAAAAAGGGGGAATCTCCCATCATGACATCCAACTGACAGATCAATGCAAGGAAAAAGTGGTCCGATTTCACAATAATTTTAAATAAAATAACAGTAGAAAGGTGTAGTAATATCTTGCCTTTTTCTCTAGATTCAATAGGTTTCATGGACACCGCCCGGACCAGCAACAACAAACCAAGCCTAATTCCATTTTCTTCAAGCTGGTTGGGCGCCCAAACATCGACCATCTTCATGTTGGCATAGGTAGGAGTTCACGGCCATGGTGGGTGGTCTAAAATACTTGCCAACATCCTCCCAATGTGTGTCAAAAGGGAAAGTTACAGCGGAACATGGACATCCATCCAGTGCAATGGAAAATCCACTTTTGGAGCCCATTTAAGAAGCTGGAAATAAAATCTGGTCTCTTATTTATCACTGCAGACCTGGCATAGTGCGCCTTGTTATAGTGCCACACTATGTCTACAGATTGCTTCACATGGCATTACCAATAATCTCTACAAGAACATTTTCCTTTTTTTATAAAAAAGTGATGGAACCGTTTTGCATCTCTCACAACAATTTTCTTTGCAACAATCTTGGACAAAACCTAGTGCAGTGTGGCAGTCAACACATACATTAAGGTTATGAATCTCAAAGATATCCTGCTACCTTCATCTCCCAAGACATTTTCTCCAACATTGCATAGATCTCCTGTGCCTATGGGTGTGATCTGTCACCTACACAAAAAGCATGCACCATTCTATTGCCTTTAATCCAACTACATCCAAGTTTCTTTTTAATTCCTCTATCCTTCATCGATCTCCTAATAAGTTCATAATTGGAAAGCAAATTGTGCTTCATGAATACTCTGATATGAAATAGATCCGCCTTTATGAGATCCTCTGCCATGAGTTACATCGTAAAACAAGTAAGGTCTCAGTAGAGAATCTTTGCAAATAAATTTCATCAGGTCTCCTGGTAACACTCTCACTATCACAAAGTCGATTTTGATAAAAATATCTTGAAGGAGACTCCCGAATTTGAGGATGCATTCGATACTGAACAGATAACAACATAGTTGGACATCCTGCTTATTGGAAGTGCTCAAAAAGCTTCTACCAAACTGCAACATACTTGCCGCCTGGCTAAATCCTGTCACCACAACCTTTCTTGAACCATTTTCCTTCAACCACTTCACAGACACCATAATATCTTTAACAACACATTGCCAATCAAGGTCATCCATCAAATGTTGTGCTTCTGCAGCATCTAAACCAACTTTCCCACGGTACAAGTCAAGAATGAGCGTCTTATAACCAGAATACAGTTTAGCTATATTAGCTGCATGATTCTTAATCTCGTAGTCAACTCCCCACCACTCCTGCAGCACCACAACCCCAGGTGCATCTTCTTTACCCATCACATATGCATCAAGGGTTGTATCATCACGCTGAATCTAAATTTTTTGAAGCTCTGGAGTTGAAGGCGTAGGCATTGCATGCACGAGAACAGTAGATTTAGTGCTAAGAGAAGAGAGAGATCACAATGGATATCGAGATGCCCGAGGTTTGACAACACTCTTACCCACCAATCTTTTCACACTCATCCTCTAGCCACTATCACCTGTCTATCGTTCACGAGCTCCTAGAGACTTGATATATCAATCCGGAAACTTCAAATGAAGGTTCTCTTACCTATTCCTTTCCTCCATACCGAAAATCACGCCTTCTTCACTAGCCTGTAGCTTCATCTAAAACCGCCATACAAACCCACGCGGCCAGCAGGGAAGGCGCCCAAGGAGGGACCAAGAAGAAAAACACCTGGACAAAACAGGTTTCGATGGCCTCTCTGCCCACGCAACCAGGAAGAAAACACCTCTCAACCACTCCACACGCAGTCCATCCCAGGAAAATCTCACGCGGTTAGAGAAGGATATGCAGGAAGTCAATCAAGAAACCAAGAAGATTTACAAATCAGAAATAATAAATGAAGTGCGGCCAGCAAAAGAAAACAGTGCTTCACCACTACTAATCAAGACCCCTACCAAAAAGAATAAAATACAGTCTCCCACTGTCTCACACCAAACATGAAATTAAAATTTCATTAAAGAATTGACAATCAATACCTCCCATCCGCCAACTAACCACATCACAAGGATAATAGATTTCATTATATTTTATTTTTGGAGTCCACGCTTTGGGGACAGGCCGCTTGCCAGGAGAAACAAGGCTGGAAAAGACAACAAATGTGCCCAAATTCCTTGAAAAGGTTTTAATATCTATTAGAACTTTTAACAACAAAAGTCATTACGCATTACACCGATCAAAAGCATGATAAGATCACTAGACGAAAGTTAGAAATGACCCTCAGAAACAAAAGTGCACTTACAACAGAACGAGATGGCGAGACAAAGTGAAAGAAGGGAAGAAACTATACCAAGATAACTCCGAGATAAGGTCAAAGTCACCTGACGATGAAAAGGGAGCTCAAATAAATGTTCAACGAAAAGCAATGGGGGCAAGGTGGCAGAAACGGAAGTCGATGCCCAATAGGGAATTACAGCATAACATTACGAATGTTGGTTTCATCTTCAATGAGAGTAAGAAAGGAATCATCCGCAAAATTCCCATTAAGAAGTTGAGCATTGGACTTGGTAGGAAAAGATATTCGGAAAACAATACCTTGAGCTTTGGCATTAGCTAAGAGATAACCAAACCCTTAGGTCATAATCACGTAGACTGCAGGGGCAAGTGGACAACCTTGATGGATAGAGGGAAAAATCCCAAAAGGCTCCGAGCTGAAGTCATTAATCAAGATTTAAGCAGAGGCATCTGCAAACAACATATTGACTGTTTGAATGAAAGTGGGACCAAAGCCAAGGGCTTGGAGCATGGCTAAAATGAATGGCCATCCAATCCGATCATAAGTTTTCTCAAATTCAATTTTGGTAAACATGGCAGCCTAATTAGACCTACATGCCCATTCCATGCCTTCTCAAACAACAATGATGTTGTCCAGGATGAAGCATCCCTATATGAAGTCAATTTTCTCTGTCTGAATGATCACAGGAAGAAGAGTGTGTAATCGCAGAGCTAACACTTTGGCAATGATTTGGAAATGATTATCGGGGTCTCCTTGCTTAGGGATGAACTTGATATTTCCATTATTGATGCATGGCCCGAGGGATTGTTTCTAGAGGCCTTCCAGATAAATGTGAAGCAGGACTTGTCTGACAGAATCTGAAAGGGCTCTATAGAATTGGCAAGGGAAACCATTGCAGCCTGGTGTTTTATCATTAGCCATTTATATAGTGGCTTCATGGAGGTCTTCAATGGTGAGAATTCTCTTACAGATCACCTTCTGATCCTTTGATAACTTACGCGGCACAACTCCCAGACATTGGTCAAGAGCAGCTTGACGAGCTATAGAGGGTAGTTGAGCTTGAAAAACGAGCTTGTAGTGGCTCACAAAGGCTTGTAGCATAACATGTGGGTTTGGAATCTGAGCTTTGTTGTCCATGATAGCCTGGATTTGTTGTGAAGGCTTCTTGGCTCTGAGCGAAAGGAAAAATTCTTTTGAGACCCGATCACCAGCTTTGAGGCAATGCATCTGAGGTCGTATTTGGGTGCCCGTTGCATTATAGTTATTAGTAATTTAGATTTGTTACCAAAGGGTTTTGAGTTACTGAAAACCAAAATTAAATTATTAGAAATAAAGAGAAAAGGTGGTGCTTAAACATACAAATTCAACCACCACTCCTTTGACATCTTTTTGGTATTTTGATATAATATTGATGTTATTCTTGGAATTCTTTCACGTATGGTTATTTCATTTTGAATGATTTCTTTAAGATGGACAACTTATTTTTTTTCATTTTTTACTTTATCACGTGTATCCCTGCACAAGCTACAAATTTTAAGCCTGGTATGAGGAAATGGAATTCATAATTTCTTTATAATTATCATCTAGGCCTAGTATTTTGTTGTTTGGAGCTCTTCCCTCGATAAATCCATCACTTTCTATTTTTTCAATAAATTTATACCCAATCTTGGTTTAATTAGCCAATTAATTTTCCTCAGAGATTTGCAACTATGTCATAATCCATTAGAAGGATGTGCAATAAGGCTTGGAGAAAGTAGCCCCCAAACTTAAATCAGGTGAAGGTTATAAAACAATAAATATTTTATATTCAAAAATATTTGATTATTATAAATAAATTATATGAATGGACACCCCTATGTCCTTCACACTAAGTTGAAGAAGGTCAATTATTCGTGCACCAATACAAATGCATGTAACGTTTCTCCCAAAGATATGGTTGTTTCCAACCTTCAATTAAAAAAAATACATATTTTAAATTCATGAATGTAAATTTTGGGTTAGTTTTAACCATCACTTATACAATTAAGCCTATACATACATATATTTTATACATTAAATGTACACTATGTTTTGGATTATCATACATATTACATACAATATTGGTCAAATGACAAAGTTTTTACTTTCATGTACATAGACTCGTCGTCAAAAAAGTTGATAGGTTTTTCATTTTAGTTTTGACGGGTGATGCAAGAGCATCTGAGTCTGTAAGCAATCATGTTTCAACAAGAGATAGTTAGTTTAGAGTGTTAAATTTTGATTTTGTTTATTTTTCTGATCACGTAAGTATATAATGTCATACAAATCATGCAAATTGTTTGGGGTTTCATAACTCTGTTGACGCTGCACAAGTATGCTTGGGTTGTGCAAGTCTATTCAGGCTGTGTAAGTCTAGGAGACGATGTTAAGGAAAAAGGAATCCACACAAGTTTAGGAGATAACATGAATTAAAAAAGAAACACCAGGAAACTATAAGAGGCCATGGAATACTACACAATGTATTGACAACCACAAATATACACTAACAATATGAAGATTGCTATTAATTTGTTAGGTTGTGCCTTGAGTCTTATTATAGGGCCTTTGGGCCTTACCTTTGTAATGTTATATAATTTTGAGAATCTAATGGTATCATGTAGAATTTGGTTGACTTTCATTCCTATATAAACAAAGTCCTTTATCCTCAGGTAATTAGTTAGAATCTAGTAAGAGTTAATCTCATTTAAGTAGAAACTAGTCTAAGGGTAGAATTGTGTCTGATAGTTATTAATTATTATTTAAATGTATTATTGAGGTAGTATTATTAGCAGTCTATGTAATTTGTGTGTTTTTTTTCCTCCTGATAATTAAATAATGTTGGGTTTTTTAATACCATTTAATTCTAATTTATGTTCATATATATATCTTGTATACTTCTATGTAAGTATCCTAGGGTTGTGTGGTCTAAGGTTTCTATTCATTGGGATACCTATCCATGTCTTCATCATTTTGTTATCATAGTAAGGATTTCTTTCCTTTTGATTGAATCATGAAAGATATTTGTAATTTTCCATATTTGTAAGGGTGGGTAGTAAACCATTGCAAACATCTTCTAACTAGGTGATTGTTGGATAAAAGGTGCAACAATAATGAAGAGTATAGATCTCTCAATTTTGAGAAAACTTAAATGGGAAATAGAAGTAGTTTTAGGATAAATCAAGAAGAATTAGGTGTAAGACTTGATAACATGGGTGAATTTATGAGGGGTATGTAAGATCATTTGGAGGATATACAAGTCACACTATGTAGAGGTATCACATTAGAAGATAATAGTGATGAATGTGTAGCACCCATAGAACCAATCACATAAGCTGTAAAAGAAGAAGTAGCACAAGTTGATGGGTCAGAGGATATATACTCCTATACATAATTGGAAGGATGTGAAGTAATCCAATATTTTATACCCCAACTTACTAGATAGAATTTTGAACTCAAAGGACTCATTGATTGGATAACAAATCTCAAAAATTTGTTTGAGTATAAAGATATGGAAGATCCCAAAAGATTCAAGTTATCATGCAATAATTTAAAGTTCCACGCATCTCTTTGGTGGTTGCACATATAAACAAAAGGAGTGTATAGAAACAAGTTCCATAGATCAAGACTTGGGATGGATTTTTGGTAGAGTAAAAAGGAAATAAAAATCACATCACACACTACAACTCAACTTGCTCAAAAAATTGCCTAATATGCAATAGAGAGAGCTCATTATAAAAGAAAAAAATTGAAGAATTATATATATTCACCATTATAGTGGAACATGATATTGATAAGGTATCATGTTACATGAATAGGTTGTGGTTCTTGATAGAGGATGAGTTTGGGATGATTCAAGCATGATTTGTAGAGTAAGCCTATCATTATGTGTTAAGGATATAGAGGAAAAAAATTGTCCAAACAATAAAGTGTGACATGATAAAAAGGTAATTTCACACGATGTTATGGAAAATTTGGTGATAAAAGAAGTTGTGCTCAAGGAAGCGAGGATAATTCTATATTACACAATGAGGGAATGAAAAGGGGAGGAGGAAATACATATGGCAGAAGAGGATCATTTTTATGTTGAAGAGGTCATGGGTTCAACAAGACGTCTTACAGGTGTGGACCAACCAGATATAGATATTTTGAGTTCCCAAACGTGTACAATAAAGGTAGAGGTAAGTGCAACAATGCAAGTGAACAGATCACACAAACTAAGGAAACTAATGTGATAAAGGGCCATGGAGAGAACCCAAATGTGAGAGAATTATTGATGTTCAAGTGCACATTTTTGAAGCTAAATAGAGAAGAAGTAGGTCTAGGGTAGAAGAATAATTTGTTTAGAAATGTATGTAAAGTGGGGGGGAATTTTGAAACTTGGTACTAAATTATAGAAGTGCCAACTTGGTTATGCAAGATATTGTCAATAAGTAGGGGTTGAAAATGATTATACATGTTCTAATTCTTACAGGGTTTCATAATTGTAAAAGGGACACCAACTACTAGTGACAAATAAATGTTTGCTGAAGTTCTAGATTGGGGGATATGAAGATGAAGTAATGAGTAAAATAAATCACATTAATACTTGTCATCTATTACTAGTGACCCAATAGAAGTTTGTAAAAAAATTATTGTAATTATGAATGTATACAAATTGGAAAAATCCACGAAAATATGTATTCCACGTCATCTCTTTATTCAAAAAAAGATACTTTATAGCTCCACAATGGATAAATTGAACAGTTTCGAAAAATAGAACATGAAGGGTTCCAAATGGGAACTGAAATTTCATACTACACAAAAACCTTATCTATCCATCTTAGGGGTGGATTTGAAAAGATAGAAGTGGAAAAATCTAAAATTTATCCTATTATTATTCTTATTTAGTGCTCCTTTTCGAGGTCATGTCTCCTACCCATTGACATAGCTTGCAAATTTAAAGAACTACTAGAAAGATGGAGTGAACTCAAAAAAAAGTTACAATGTTAAACTTTATAATCATCATATAGTCAAGAGCCTAGACATGCTCTCAAGACCCTCACAAAAATAAAATACCAAAATCCGTCAAAAACTTCTAGAAAAGATTAATAGGACTCTAAAAATAGCTTTTAAGAAATCATGTTCTAAATCATGTTTCCTTGGCATCTACTAAATTGTATATTTGGTTTGTTTATTTCCCTTAAGAAATCTAAGGTTTCCCTCTTTCAACTTAATCCTCATAAATTCCTTAAGGTTTCTACCTTTCTTACATCTCCATGGAAATATTTCCATAGGATAACCTAGTTGTTCATTATCTTTGCCACACCAATACATTTTTATCATATGGCAAAACCTATGCTTCCATTAGAAAATTTAACTACCCATCTCTCATTGGAAACACATGGCTTGTAATAATTGGTATTCCCCCACCAAATTCAAATGTGAATTATTGATTTGGCATATTCTCCATAGGAAGCTTACAATTAGTCACACATTATTGAAAATCAACTTTTTTATAGGTAAATTTCACTTTTGCTCTACTCTTACAACAATTATATTTTTTTTTTGCATTACCCTTCTTCCTCTTAATCATGATTTTATCTTTGTTACTCACTTCCTTATTCACTTTCCATTGATTTCAACTAGAAAATAATCCTCCTTGTGTTATTTATCCCTCCCCTCTCTCATTCTTTTGAAATATTTAGGCTGATAGATGATAGATAGTGGTAAAAAGATCCTTTTTCTCAATTGGGGACACATTTCCTAAACTCTCCACAAAATGAAATGTGTCCTTCTATCTTCCCACACATAACAACAACTAAATTTTATATTGAATTCCAATGTTGTCCGAAGGGCCGTAACAACGACATATCTAATCTGCATCTTGCAGAACTTCCTGACATCGCTTAAGATGCATATGCATTGTTCATATTTACGTGTACATTTCCCCAAGCACACGCGGATCATTTTCATACATTTCTTTGGAGACACCTACAACACACTTCATTTGATTTCTGACACATTTCTCTCACCTTTTTGCCAATCAGGCCATCCAATTGTCATATTTATGACACATTTAAAATAAGCTATTAGGAAAGTATAGGCAGGCATGAAGAGTGTGACCGAAATTAACTCTTGGAAAAAGTCACCGAATTTTTTTAAAAAACATAAATATTTTTTAATCGCATTATCTTGGGCAGCTCGATAGATCTACTCCCATGTCAATGAAGGGCTCGATATAATAAGGCCATGAAATGGAAAATGCTTCCGAAACAAATGTATTTAAGTTGTAAAGGATCGACTTGAATAAATATAAGGGCGGAACCACATGGAAAAAACAAATTAAAAAATTGAGGATTATACTTTAAGGTCACGTTCAATCTTGTGGAAACAACTGCATTAATTAACGTGAAGAACAAAATTGATATGGCCTTAAATCAAATTAGTACACATATGCATAACATTTAAATAAGATAAAAATGTTATTTTCTATAAAATGTGAAGCAAATTTTGATACTTTTGTTAATTGATCATATATTATTTATTATTGTTTTAAGAGTTGTTTGCACATTAAAATATGTTATGTTGAGGACTTGTCTTTGAATAATTCTTTAGTTGAACAAAGATAAAAACATGTGGTCCAAATATGAACCAAAAAAAATAAAAATGGTGTCTACAATATATGTGGAAATATATTTTATAAAACTTGAGGCGTATCAGTCTATGACTCTATTGTGATAAATTCCTGGTTGGCTACAAAAGCATTCAAGTAAAATTCACAGTTGAAGTCACTAAAGTGTATCTTAAGAAATTCACCAGTTGGTAATAAGTATTGTGAATTGTGGCATGGCGTATTGCTTGAAAATAATGGAACTTTAGATAAGTTATTTGGAGTATTTTATTATTTCATTATTATTTTGATGTGCCCATTAAATTTGTTATTTGGAGAATTTTATTATTTTGATGTGCCCATTAAATTTTGAACACCAGTGATGGCCACATTATTTGTTAGATGGCAATTTAACAATTTTGTAACTAGTGAGGCTCCCTTGACGATGATGCTATGGCCTTACAACTGCATCCTGCTTATTCTGAAGTTTTTCCTTTGCAAATATTCAACTGTAGCTAGGCTATGGTCTCAATCTTACTATGTGCAAAAGCAATTAAGGAGTTATTAAATTTCATTGGTATTTTGATAAAAAACAATAAGGATTACACAAAACGAATCACTAGAACAATGTGGATATTTTTTCATATGACATTCGGGCAATTTTTTTAGTTGTCTCTCGAAGAGTCTGCAAGAAATAAACAACATTAGTTACTAGTTCGACCGATTTTTCACATGGTTCTCTAGTAAAGAGGTCATATCTGAGCATTCTTAGGAAACACAAGTCTTTTGACAAGCATGAAGCCCAAACATTGTAGCATATGTTGGGATTTGAATGGAAAATGGACTAAAAAGAAATGCTTTTTAAAAATGCTTTATGCTTCTAAGGAAATATAACTAGAGAAGTTGGTGACATTGAATATTACAGAGAATTAACCTTTTGCTAAATGTAGAATATGCATTTCTATTTGGAATTGAGTCAACCTCATAGTCTCCCATCCAAATTTTGCAGTAGTAATTATTAAATTTCAATCATATTATTTACTTAAAGTTCTATACAAAATAGATATTCATACCATATATTTACACAAGTAGTAATGTATTTGGACACATCTCAAACCAGTCCTCAAAATTTTCAATAAGAAAAAACAATGAGAGTCAATGAAATTTGCTTTGGTTTGAATAATCACCCTTCTTATAACTTAACTAGATTTTTGAATTATATGTATGCAATTGGCATTTATGCTAAAAATTTGTTGTTGAACATCTTCACCTTCCTTAGACATCTGAACTTGGCTTGCGCAGATACAAACTTCCAATTTTATAAGGACCTGCATCCACCTTGAATCCATATTGGTTGGCTATTGCTTCACAATCGGGTCATCTGCCGGATCATGAAACCTTATAGAAATTTTGACAGCTGTAAAAACATGTTAGCCCTTTCAAATAACATTATACTGTGGTGTTATGTGCATGCCAACAATTTGGGTTCTAGTGTTGTGATGAGTCCTCTATATTTAGCACCTTTGTTGCATTCCTACTCAAATCCTGGAGTGTCTGGCTGAGTCGTGGAAGTAGGAAAGAAATACGCAAAGTTAATGTGTGCTAATCCAACACACAATGTTACCAAAACTAGTGCAACACACAACACAAAACATTACAGAAACTACACAATGATAAACAGGTGCATCAGTGTGAAGTTGTATGAATGCACAATGATGACGATGTTACTTTTGTAGAATTTGTGAATGATGAATTTGACCAACGGCAGAATAAGGCATGCAGCTACAGCCTGTTGATGAATGGGTGCACCTCCACAAACAACCACTACCTTAACACCAGTTAAATGATATGCAAACTTTTTCACCTTTTCCTGTATTTAAAAAACAGTTGTAACTGACACTCCTACACCCAGGTTGACGTTTCAATATTTTCACCAAACTCTGCATGTCAACATTATCCACTATGTCTAATATTTAATTGTCTAGTATGCTACAAAATTGTTGCAATAGAGTGCGTCATCCATACACCAATTTCGGAGTAATTGTCAAATCAAGTCTATGAAATCAGTATCTAAACTTTAGGACAGGTTTTTATTCATCATCAAAAAAATTTATTTTACACTCAGGTGTCCACTTTTGAGGATGTCTTTGTTGGAATGTGTCAAATTCTGGCGATTTTTTTCCGGCTACTCTGTTCGAGCTCCCTTGCTGTTAAAATCACATGTTTTTCATTTTTTCCTTCTTAGTATTCCCTATTGACAGACAAGAATCCTGCATCTGGTCAAGTCCTTGGAAAACTACATAGCACAGTCTCTTTTCTCTGGCGAACAAACAGTTGGATGCACTCCCTCGTCCCATATCCTGCCTTCGCCATGTGCTGCGGGTTAATGCTGGGAAGACGAGCTTCGAGCTTCGGAATGACTGCTTTGAGTTTTTTATTGTAAGACACAGCCACACGGTTATATTTTTCGATGCATCCCTTCAGCTTTGATTGTCCTCGTAAGATTTTCTGGATAGGTAGGCAACCAGTTGGGGGAAGCCCACACACTGCTATTTTGTGGGCACCATATTTGTATATATATATGCTCTGTTTGTAACCAGTCAAATTATGATATATAGATTTATTGATTCAAAACTGATTTCAGATAGAAAAACTCACTAGATTACCTCCACAATATTTTCGTAGCTCTTGAGAATTAGGTCCACGATATTGTTCAACGTTGAACTATTTTCTCCTGTTGGGAAGGTAAAAATAATTCTGCACAAAATCATTGGTACCGGCTGACCCTATCCCTCACGTAAGTTTGCATGGGGTTATGTGGCCTGTATCCTATGCTAAAGTTGACCAGTCTTCTTCCTCTGCCTCCGTTTCTCTATGCCTCCGTTTGTCTCTGCGTTCTTTTCTGTCCAGCTATCATGTCTGTCAAATCAATAGCTGTGCCTCGGTTTGTCTCTGCGTCCTTTTCTGTCCAGCCATCATCTCTGTCAAATCAATAGCTATCAAGCAATAAATTTCTATTTCAAATTTTAAATTTTCCCACGCATAATGGCTGATTTTGGTGAAATTCAAAGGGTTTATGAAACATCAGAGCCCGGCCCGGAAGCCGGTCAGGATATGGCACGGGCTGTGTCTGCCATTGACAACCTATACAAAGAAGCTGAAGACCAACTGCAACAGCAGAAGCTGGTAGTGGTAGAGGAAACTCTTGAAGCCCAGGAAATAAAACCAGATGTTAGAAGACTGCAGGATTGGGATGCAATAGCAAGCAGTTACAGCAACTACAGAGTCTGTAAGCTAATTCTCAGCCGTGATTACATTAGTGTGAATGCAGTAGTGGATGACTTGTTCTCTTCATTGGGAGATGTATTCTATTCTTCCCTGAAACGAGTACCTGATACGCTGATAAAGAGTTGCAGGAACTGGGCAGTCCAGTTTGAAGAGGACAAGATTTGGGAGGCCATTTACATTGCAGCAAAGGCTACTGGAGTGCACGAAAAGTGTAGCCTGGAGCTTAATTAATTTCAACCGTAACATGGATAGGTACCCATAAGCTTAGAGCTTGAATCTCTATATTGTTATGCTTCTTGTAGAATATCCAGCTTCAATATTTACAGATGTTAGAGGTTTGATTGTCATAAGATTTCGTAAGTTTTCTTAGCTATAAACTATGTTCAGCACCTCTTGATTGGTAGTATTTGATTGAAAAGAGATTATTACAGGTATATTTGAACTTTGTTTTAATCATGTATTTTATAATGTGGCCATTCAATAGGAAAATTAGACATTTTCCTCCCAAGTGTAGAGGCTGTTTATGTGAAAATATATTTGAATGCTCAGAGAGTCTGTCATCTACAAGAATATTAAATTAAACGAATGTTGGAATTGTTTTTATGGCAAGCTCTTTATTCATATTATCAGAGAGTACTTTGAGGGAAAACCATGCTATCCTCGTTAATGTTTGTAATTCAATTTTCAATTTAAATCGTGTTTCTCAACACAAATTAAGCATGTTTAATGGAAAAAACTATAACTGGTGCATTGAAAAAAAATCATAACCTGTGGGGGCGGCTATATAATTGTGCTTCTACATCTTTCCGGGAAATGGTTGTATTTTCTTGCATCTTTTCATGATCACATAACTTCAATTAGCACGGTAACTCTTCTGTACCCAACTTTTCCCAAAGTTGATTGCGATGTCCAACATCAAATTAAACTCTAGTAAAAATAGATTGAACTTCCAATAGTTTCAAAAAACAAAGTTCTTATAAGTTATCCATCTCTTTTTTTGTTTGTTTATTGACGGGATGTTTGTGGATTTTGTAGAATTTAATTGAAGGTGACAAGTTTCATTGTGTCAGACCACCCTCTGTTTAAAATAATAAATAGCTAATGTTAATGTTGCGAGCCTAACCACAAAAATTGACTAGCTTTGACTCTCTAATTTCTGCCTCATTATTGAATATTTTTGGATTGAATATTTAATTTAATTTAATTTAAAAATTAATGTCCAGAAATAACTAAAAATATGACACTTATTTTTTTTAACCAAAATACTAACCAAAAAAAAATTAACAACACATTAAGTTGTTACATTTTTAGATATAACATGGTGTTATCTTTTCCGTCCAAATTAATGACGACTAATAGTAAATACTATTTACTCAATTAACATAAAATATATGAACTTGCAAGAGGGATAGACTCGTTTGACATCCCTTATTTCATGTACAACTTTCTATCACTCATGTGCAATATGTCATTTTTTACTGGTTTTGTTTCAGTTTTTTACTTCTTGTCTTTGACTTTGGTATTTTCGACCTTGTTTAGAGTTTGGCATCTACCGTTATAATATGAATCTAGTTACTTTTTTATTTAAAAATAACTTTAAATATCTATTCAATTAACTTCTAGAAAACAATGGTGGTTTATAGCGTATTTAAATGGGAGAAAGAAAGGAATAAATGAATTTTGTGATGGTTTGAAAATGTCAACTTTGCATTTTTCAAGGTCAAACTTCACTTTTGTTATTTGGATATATCTTATTGCCTTAAGTCATATATGCCTCGTTAATGTATTTTGAAATTATTTTCACGAGTTTTATAATTTCACATTATTATAATTATTTCACTTTTTTGTTTTAAATATTTTATTGGAATATTAACTCATGCTAGTGTGCTTCACTTCCAAATACATTTTATTTCCAACAAGCATTGTTATAAGCAACCTGTTTCAACCTTAATACCCATGATCAAGTGTCAAATGATTCTTTTGTGGAATTTATTGGCTTTGATTAACATACTTATGGTGAACATACTTAAGTGTTCCTTGTTATTTCCTTAAATTCAATAGATTCAAAGCATTTACATCTAAGAAATAAAATTTCAATTATCACTCTTTTCATTGTGTAGAATTATTGAGGTGAACTAATTGAAGGTCCTTTTGGGTTTTTCAGCAAATAAGGAAAAATCGAACCTTCACAATAACTACCTATTTAGGCAGAACAATGGTCGCTACTTTAAACCCCCATGTCAAACCCTACCAACTCCTAGCCCTTTCCCGCTTGGGCACACAACCCAAAATAACTAATCTTTGTCTTAACCATGAGCATGTCATTTCTCAATAGGTTTTCTCTACATTGGTCACTCTTACTAGTTTCGCATAAGATGCATATGCGATGAAAACATTAATGATTGCGTAAATCCCAAGATTATCCTTTTAAATATTTTATTGGAATATTAACGCGTACTAGTGTGCTTAAATTTCAAATACATTATAATTGTTGGGAAATTGGGACTGCGGAATAGTGCTATGATTTAATAACAAAGAAAATCATGCACACAGGATCTAAACAATTCCCCAAAATCTACAGCAGTGGAAGTATAAACTAGAATAATCCAAATCACACAAAAGTACACACACATAACACAACATGTACCGTGGTTCACCCAGTATGAGCTACATCCACCAAAGATAGAGATATCATATAAATAATACAACAAGAATACAAACCAACTCTTTAATACAAGAGTAAAATGCATCTCTCCAAGAGTATCTCCTCTCCTCCAGATCTCTAAACGGATCTACATGAGTGCACTACAACTGTGCCTCCAAACAGCACCAGCAGATCTCACCTAACTAGGAACTACTGCATCTCTTACCTGCTACCAAGTTCTCTGTGGATCTGCAACAAGACCTCTCACATGGGTCTACCATATGCGCAACTATGATTGTGCACCAAGAAGTAAGTCTGTCTTTCAATCACTGCATAACATGTGCAAACATGAAGACAACCTCCTCTACAATATCTAGATCTACATGGATTAACAATACAATATGATCTCATGGATCTACAATACAAGACTAGATCTGCATGGATCTATAACACAAGATATCACCAACAAGTGGATCTACAAGAAGAAAATATGTGTGCTTTGCATACTATGCAAGCCATTACAATGAGACAATAACTATACAAAGAAAATATAGTAGAAGATGTTACCCTCTTCTTACCATTCAGATGTACCTGTTATTTCCTTCTATCTAGCTCCTCTCCATGGGGACTTTGTCTTCATGTAACTTGTTCTTTCTTTCTCTTCTTCTTCTCCATCCTCTCAATCTAGGAGAATCAAGGATCTAATTCAATATTTCTCTTAATTCTCTTTCTAACCCTAACTTTCATGCTTATATAGGCATATATAAACTTAGGGCACAATAACCATGCATTTACAACCTTTAGATCAACTTTATAATAAAGTTAAACCCAATTCACATGAGTTAAATATAAACATTCACGCACAGGTATCCAGCGACAGTTACCCTGACTGATGGCAGTTCTTATTCTGACCAATAGCGGTTAATATGCTAAATTTATCTCCAAGTGGGAGATTGTTAGGATTGTGGAGTTAAATTGCTTCACAGATAGCATGGTTTAAACTTGGCTGGTTTACACAGTAACCGATGCCGGTTAATATGTTGACTGACGTCGGTTACTGTGTAAACTAGCCAGGTTTAAACCATGCTATGTATGAAGCAATTTAACTCCACAATCCTAACAATCTCCCACTTGGAGATAAATTTATTAACCTCTGTATTTGTACCTATACATCACCGTCCTCTACACACCATGAAAACCATCTTTTCTTTATATCAACAACTCTCTCAAATGAAACCAGGAAGATCAAACTATCTTCTCAAACCAAGATGATAAAACCATGACTTACCAAACCTGCACGAAGCTACAACTGATCCGTGACACCAAGCCTCAAGCTCCCATTGAATCTTAACACCATACCAATTGTTGGTATTATGAAATCAAGCCAACCAAGCTCCTCATGCAACCAAGCCATCATGACTAACACACCTACAAAAGTTCCCACTCAAACTGAATTACTGAGCTTTGACTACAACCATAGCCATACCTATAAAACCAACCATGTTCTACATCCATCTATCCATGTGTCCATGAAACCACAAATGCAACTGACCATAGACAAGCCAAACTAGAATATGCGTAAGCATAACAAGATCATGGGTCAAGATAGCCCAAATGAGTTCTACATGCAACCCGTGGTTAATTACTCCACAACACCTGCACAACTCAAAGAATCAAAATACCACATTCTACAAATCCAACCCTACATAAACAACTAGCATGCCCAAGACATTCACCTGTAGATATCATATCTATCAAGGATTAACATAGTAACAAGAGGAAATACAAACATCCCCTACTCTTACTCAAGGCATCTAAACCGTGCTCATAGGCATCCATGTGCAAATCAAACATCTGCATCATCATAGACTCACAAAACTGAATCTATCCACATGTATAAACTCACCTATACATCTATCCATATCATCACGCTCTCCAGAATATCTAAGTCTCTCACTGACTAACTCTAAAGCTGAATATGAATCTTGTGCTCATCAATGTCAATAACAACAACCATGTTAAACCATGTTACTAATAAATAATGCAAATACCAGCATACATGTCATCAACATACTGCACAAACCAACCAAGATGAAAACAAAACAAGGGCACCATCAAAAAATGGTTAATAAACATTGTTGTCAAACCTGTGACCAAATCGACCACGGTTTCCCCTAACCAACACTGGTCACTACTTGACTGACCACGGTTAACTATAACCGACACCAGTCTCTGTAACAGTCATATTTTCTCCTTTTTCATCCTTCATACTTTAAAAATTGCTCTATCATCTAAAACCAGCTAAATCAACCATCAACTTCCATCCCTAAGGAATATCCAAGCACCACAAAATAATCTAGAAGTGACATCACAAAGCAATAAGCTCAATATACCTACAAATCCGTGACTGCTCTCCAAAACCAACTAGTGCCTCTGCCACTCTAAATAGTAGCAATCTCCTCTCACTCTACATGTGCATCATGTATCTAATCCTGCAATGCCAACAACCATGGCTTTCTCCAACTGAACACGAAATTCCCTGCACTGCCTCTAACACCAAGCTCAAAAGCTAATATGTCAGTGAGAAATAAAATCAGATGAAAGAAAATATAAATGCATTCCCTTCTTATCAAAGAATACTTCTACATCACAGAAGTTTGGACTTCTTGTGAAGTAGGTGAATCAACTTCTTTTCATCATGTGTACTCAACATCTTTCGTTATCTGCAACTGTGTCTAACTATGAATTTCCATTGAGGATATCATCCTTAGACTAGATATCCTTGTCCTCAAGATTCCACACAACCGGGAAATAAAAGTCAAACAACACCAAATACATGTTGTAAATATGTGCACACTATCAAAACATAATATATGTTACTCCAAATGAAAGAAATAAAACATGAACCATATAGAGATACCTGACCTAAAGTCTCACTTGACTAACCAAGAAAACTCTGTCCTCTTTCTGATCCAAACCATGAAGTGATCTGCATTTTTTTACATGTACACACTATGTCAAAAAATTAATCCTCCCAAAAAGGACACTGAACCAACCATGCCCTCTTCTACTATAAGAAACCCTGTGCAAACTTGTTGTCTTAGAGACCGACCATAGTTTGTTGACCAGTACCGGTTACCCTCTGTGACCGATGTTGGTTCCCTGACCAACATCAGTGCTGCTGAAACTAACACAATACCACAAATTGGCATAGGTCACCAAACCAGGTGCCTACTCTGACCAAATCCGATAGTTGTATTGAGCCATTCATTTCAAGAATCACCCAACCTTGCACAAAAAATTAACATCAATAATACATGCAATAAAACTGCATCAAGATGAAACACATCACTTTACCAACACCAAGATACTCAACCGCATCTTCAACTGAAGAAGATTTTTCTCTGATGGAAACCCCATCTTCATTCTGTGCTACTGTATTTAGATTTTCTAATGAATCCCATGCATCTAACTGCACCAAAGAATGCATAACTTCTCCTTCATCTCATTCTCATATCTAGATCTGCAATCCCAAAAATGCATGTGCAACCAAAATAATATAAGCACTGCAATACCAAGATAAAACCATACCTCAATAACAAGATCTACAATTTGACCAACATGTTTGTGCCTCCAAGAACCAAGGACACCTCAGCAACTAAGATGCATTCCATGCATCTTCTCAATACTTCACATCTGTGATTTTCTACTTAAAACTAGGTTGCCCAGTAATTGACCACGCTCACCCTACCGACGCCAATTACCACTTAACCGACACCGTTCATTGTAATTTCCAGCAACCTTACTCTTCCAGCTCCCACTTGAGATTGAATCTCTTCCTGTGATCTTCTCATTAGGTAAAACAAATTTTGCTCTCATACACCTGTCAGTAAAACACTAACAATATACTGAAGCAAAACCTTGCTCTGAAATAACCAAGCCAACTAAGCTCTGATACCAATTGTTGGGAATTCAAGACTGTAGAATAGTGCTATGATTTAATAACAAACAAAATCATTCACACAGGATCTAAACAATTCCCCAAAATCTACAGCAGTGGAAGTATAAACTAGAAAAATCCAAATCACACAAAAGTACACACACATAACACAACATGTACCATGGTTCATCCAGTGTGGGCTATGTCCACCAAATATAAAGATATCATATATATAATAAAACAAGAGTACAAACCAACTCTTTAATACAAGAATAAAATGCATCTCTCCAAGAGTATCTCCTCTCCTCTAGATCTCTAAACGGATCTCCATGAGTGCACTACAACCGTGCCTTTAAACACCACCTGTAGATCTCACATAATCAACTACTATTGCATCTCTTAACTGCTACCAAGTTCCCTGTGGATCTACAACAAGACCTCTCACATGGGTCTACCATATGCGCAACTATGACTGTGCACCAAGAAGTAAGTATGTCTGTCCATCACTGCATAACCTGTCCAAACATGAAGACAACCTCCTCTACAATATCTAGATCTACATGGATTAACAATACAATATGATCTCATGGATCTACAATACAAGACTAGATCTACATGGATCTATAATACAAGATCTCACCAACATGTGGATCTACAAGAAGAAAATATGTGCGCTTTGCATACTATGCAAGCCATTACAATGAGACAATAACTATACAAAGGAAATACAGTAGAAGATGTTACCCTCTTCTCACAATTTAGATGTACCTGTTATTTCTTTCTGTCTAGCTCCTCTCCATGGGGACTCTGTCTTCATGTAACATGTTATTTCTTTCTCTTCTTCTTCTCCATCCTCTCAATCTAGGAGAATCAAGGATCTAATTCAATCTTTCTCTTAATTCTCTTTCTAACCCTAAATTTCATGCTTATATAGGCATATATAAACTTAGGCCATAATAGCCATGATTTATTTAAGTATTGCAAAAAAGAACAGTAGTCATATTTCATTCAGTTCTATGGAAGTTGAAGGAGATTTCTGAAGGTTGGCATTAACTAAGAATATTTATTGGTAGAAGGTGTTTGGAATGGTTCTATAGAGCCTTGGGAATTCATGCAAATGAACGAGTGCTTTTGTTCTATGTTTTTTACGCAAAAGGTTCATTATGTTCAAACATGGGCTTTGCCTGAAGTGTATAATACATGAGAAAGGGGTATCGATTCTTCCTAAGACACTAGTATCACCCAGGACTTTCCTTTGGGCTTGATGTCAATGTATGATTGCCACAATTGTGGTCGTCAAGGTCATTGGGAAATGTGCTCTTTATCTAGTGTGACTTCAAGGAGCATGCTCATCAGGAATTGTACTCAAATTATTTGTATATAAGGTGGCCCATCTTGCCACTAGACCATAAGACAACCAACACATTGTCCAACTATTCCAGTATTACTTGTTTTAAAATTTCGAGTTATGGTAAATCCCTAGACCTTAATGAGATTCTAAATTCCATATACATTTCCATATCCTAAGATCCTTTCTTTTTTTTCTGGTCCCTTGATGTATTATACTTGTTACGGTTAGCAATCCTATTGACTGTAGGGTAGTCATCAACCTTACTAAAAGTACTTGTCATTGGCTGTATGCTTGGAAGTCAGACTTCAATGCTGATTGCTCGAAAAGACAGGTGTATGCATACAAAGAAAGATTGAGGGCATGGTGGTAGAGAAGAACAACAACATGAATATGAGAACGTGACATGCTCGTTGAGGAGGATCTACCGAGCTAAGAGGTACACCAACTATAATGAATATAGCTTCTAAGAATATCGTTTTCCACCGTTTAGCGCGGGTGACAACGTAATCCGTTGTCGTCGTGTCGAAATTAAATTGTGAGAGGATGAATTGGAAAGTATTCCAATTTAATTGAATCAAACAACTTCTAATAGAGTATTCAGCGCTAAACAATCTTTATAAATGCAGGTCGTCAAAGAAACAACGTATTACGTTGAGAAACCACCTTCTTAGATATAGATCCTGTTGGCGCACCAAGATCTTAAATTATAGTTTTATACAGTACACCATGTACCTCACGGAGCCTAGTAACGAGTCAGGTCATCGTTATCGCGGGCAACAACGTAATGTGTTGTTAAATTTCTGTACTCATAGTAGCTCAGAGTTAAAAGGTAAATGTGGACAGTTAGGGCAGTCAGCGACCTTACTAAAAGTACTTGTCATTGGCTGTATGCTTGGAAGTTAGACTTCAATGCTGATTGCTCGAAAAGACAGGTGTATGCATACAAAGAAAGATTGAGGGCACGGTGGTAGAGAAGAACAACAACATGAATATGAGAACGTGACATGCTCCTTGAGGAGGATCTACCGAGCTAAGAGGTACACCAACTATAATGAATATAGCTTCTAAAAATATCGTTTTCCACCGTTTAGCCCGGGTGACAACGTAATCGTTGTCGTCGTGTCGAAATTAAATTGTGAGAGGATGAACTGGAAAGTATTCCAGTTTAATTGAATCAAACAACTTCTAATAGAGTATTCAGTGCTAAACAAACTTTATAAATGCAGGTCGTCAAAGAAACAACGTATTACGTTGAGAAACCACCTTCTTAGATATAGATCATGTTGGCGCACCAAGATCTTAAATTATAGTTTTATACAGTACACCATGTACCTTATGGAGCCTAGTAACGAGTCAGGGCATCGTTATCGCGGGCAACAACGTAATGTGTTGTTAAATTGCTGTACTCATAGTAGGAGGGAAAGGATTTGAAATTATTTTAAAGTAATATAATGAAACAAATTTGAATAGTTTCATAATACTATGATGTGCAAAAAAATCTTTAGAACTTCATGTCGTTGACGCAACAACGTATTACGTGGGAAAACAACCTACTTTTATATACATCCCGTAGGCACATAAGAATGTGGCATCATAGTTTTATACACTATAATGACCATAGCCTGTAAATATAACGTATTCCATCATTTAGATTGGGCGACAACATAATATGTTGTTGTATTGTTGTAACAAAAACTCTCTCAGGAAAAATCTTACCTTGAATATTAGATATAAGAATCTGAATTACCATTCAACTTATAATTTCTTTGTTTTCAATTAGCCTTGTTTCAAATAAATCTTGCAAACACTAACCAAAATTGTTATTCCTTTCAACTTTGATAGATGACTGGGAAAGTAGTTCAAAAACTTAATAAATTAATAAACAAGATGAGTTGAACTTATCACTGATTTTAAAAAATATAATGTTCTTACCTAATTTGCAATGTACAGATTATTTCCAAATTTTCCCTGTCATGAGCAATAATCTCCTTCAGAAATCTCCTTCAACTTCCATAGCCAACCTTCAGAAATCTCCTTCAACTTCCATAAAACTGAATGAAATATGACTACTGTTCTTTTTTGCAATACTTAAATAAATCATTTATGTAAAAATAATAAAAAAAACAGAACAGTGGCGCCAAAAAGTGGAGTAAATAGTTTAATGACTATAATTTAAGTGGTAGCATTCAATATATATTTGAAAGATACTTTGAAATGGCGCAGCATATTGAAAACAATATTCATGTTGTTGTTCTTCTCTACCACCGTGCCCTCAATCTTTCTTTGTATGCATACACCTGTCTTTTCGAGCAATCAGCATTGAAGTCTGACTTCCAAGCATACAGCCAATGAAAACTACTTTTAGTAAGGTCGCTGACTGCCCTAACTGTCCACATTTACCTTTTAACTCCGAGCTACTATGAGTACAGCAATTTAACAACACATTACGTTGTTGCCCGTGATAACGATGACCTGACTCGTTACTAGGCTCTGTGAGGTACATGGTGTACTATATAAAACTATAATTTAAGATCTTGGTGCGCCAACAGGATCTATATCTAAGAAGGTGGTTACTCAACGTAATACGTTGTTTCTTTGACGACCTGCATTTATAAAGATTGTTTAGCGCTGAATACTCTATTAGAAGTTGTTTGATTCAATTAAACTGGAATACTTTCCAGTTCATCCTCTCACAATTTAATTTTGACACGACGACAACGCATTACGTTGTCACCCGGGCTAAACGGTGGAAAACGATATTCTTAGAAGCTATATTCATTACAGTTGGTGTACCTCTTAGCTCGGTAGATCCTCCTCAAGGAGCATGTCACGTTCTCATATTCATGTTGTTGTTCTTCTCTACCACCGTGCCCTCAATATTTCTTTGTATGCATACACCTGTCTTTTCGAGCAATCAGCATTGAAGTCTGACTTCCAAGCATACAGCCAATGAAAAGTACTTTTAGTAAGGTCGCTGACTGCCCTAACTGTCCACATTTACCTTTTAACTCCGAGCTACTATGAGTACAGCAATTTAACAACACATTACGTTGTTGCCCGCGATAACGATGACCTGACTCGTTACTAGGCTCCGTGAGGTACATGGTGTACTGTATAAAACTATAATTTAAGATCTTGGTGCGCCAACAGGATCTATATCTAAGAAGGTGGTTTCTCAACGTAATACGTTGTTTCTTTGACGACCTGCATTTATAAAGATTGTTTAGCGCTGAATACTCTATTAGAAGTTGTTTGATTCAATTAAACTGGAATACTTTCCAGTTCATCCTCTCACAATTTAATTTCGACACGACGACAACGCATTACGTTGTCACCCGGGCTAAACGGTGGAAAACGATATTCTTAGAAGCTATATTCATTACAGTTGGTGTACCTCTTAGCTCGGTAGATCCTCCTCAAGGAGCATGTCACGTTCTCATATTCATGTTGTTGTTCTTCTCTACCACCGTGCCCTCAATCTTTCTTTGTATGCATACACCTGTCTTTTCGAGCAATCAGCATTGAAGTCTGACTTCCAAGCATACAGCCAATGACAAGTACTTTTAGTAAGGTCGCTGACTGCCCTAACTGTCCACATTTACCTTTTAACTCCGAGCTACTATGAGTACAGCAATTTAACAACACATTACGTTGTTGCCCGCGATAACGATGACCTGACTCGTTACTAGGCTCCGTGAGGTACATGGTGTACTGTATAAAACTATAATTTAAGATCTTGGTGCGCCAACAGGATCTATATCTAAGAAGGTGGTTTCTCAACGTAATACGTTGTTTCTTTGACGACCTGCATTTATAAAGATTGTTTAGCGCTGAATACTCTATTAGAAGTTGTTTGATTCAATTAAACTGGAATACTTTCCAGTTCATCCTCTCACAATTTAATTTCGACACGACGACAACGCATTACGTTGTCACCCGGGCTAAACGGTGGAAAACGATATTCTTAGAAGCTATATTCATTACAGTTGGTGTACCTCTTAGCTCGGTAGATCCTCCTCAACGAGCATGTCACGTTCTCATATTCATGTTGTTGTTCTTCTCTACCACCGTGCCCTCAATCTTTCTTTGTATGCATACACCTGTCTTTTCGAGCAATCAGCATTGAAGTCTGACTTCCAAGCATACAGCCAATGACAAGTACTTTTAGTAAGGTCGCTGACTGCCCTAACTGTCCACATTTACCTTTTAACTCCGAGCTACTATGAGTACAGCAATTTAACAACACATTACGTTGTTGCCCGCGATAACGATGACCTGACTCATTACTAGGCTCCGTGAGGTACATGGTGTACTGTATAAAACTATAATTTAAGATCTTGGTGCGCCAACAGGATCTATATCTAAGAAGGTGGTTTCTCAACGTAATACGTTGTTTCTTTGACGACCTGCATTTATAAAGATTGTTTAGCGCTGAATACTCTATTAGAAGTTGTTTGATTCAATTAAACTGGAATACTTTCCAGTTCATCCTCTCACAATTTAATTTCGACACGACGACAACGCATTACGTTGTCACCCGGGCTAAACGGTGGAAAACGATATTCTTAGAAGCTATATTCATTACAGTTGGTGTACCTCTTAGCTCGGTAGATCCTCCTCAACGAGCATGTCACGTTCTCATATTCATGTTGTTGTTCTTCTCTACCACCGTGCCCTCAATCTTTCTTTGTATGCATACACCTGTCTTTTCGAGCAATCAGCATTGAAGTCTGACTTCCAAGCATACAGCCAATGACAAGTACTTTTAGTAAGGTCGCTGACTGCCCTAACTGTCCACATTTACCTTTTAACTCTGAGCTACTATGAGTACAGCAATTTAACAACACATTACGTTGTTGCCCGCGATAACGATGACCTGACTCGTTACTAGGCTCCGTGAGGTACATGGTGTACTGTATAAAACTATAATTTAAGATCTTGGTGCGCCAACAGGATCTATATCTAAGAAGGTGGTTTCTCAACGTAATATGTTGTTTCTTTGACGACCTGCATTTATAAAGATTGTTTAGCGCTGAATACTCTATTAGAAGTTGTTTGATTCAATTAAACTGGAATACTTTCCAGTTCATCCTCTCACAATTTAATTTCGACACGACGACAACGCATTACGTTGTCACCCGGGCTAAACGGTGGAAAACGATATTCTTAGAAGCTATATTCATTACAGTTGGTGTACCTCTTAGCTCGGTAGATCCTCCTCAACGAGCATGTCACGTTCTCATATTCATGTTGTTGTTCTTCTCTACCACCGTGCCCTCAATCTTTCTTTGTATGCATACACCTGTCTTTTCGAGCAATCAGCATTGAAGTCTGACTTCCAAGCATACAGCCAATGACAAGTACTTTTAGTAAGGTCGCTGACTGCCCTAACTGTCCACATTTACCTTTTAACTCCGAGCTACTATGAGTACAGCAATTTAACAACACATTACGTTGTTGCCCGCGATAACGATGACCTGACTTGTTACTAGGCTCCGTGAGGTACATGGTGTACTGTATAAAACTATAATTTAAGATCTTGGTGCGCCAACAGGATCTATATCTAAGAAGGTGGTTTCTCAACGTAATACGTTGTTTCTTTGATGACCTGCATTTATAAAGATTGTTTAGCGCTGAATACTCTATTAGAAGTTGTTTGATTCAATTAAACTGGAATACTTTCCAGTTCATCCTCTCACAATTTAATTTCGACACGACGACAACGCATTACGTTGTCACCCGGTCTAAACGGTGGAAAACGATATTCTTAGAAGCTATATTCATTACAGTTGGTGTACCTCTTAGCTCGGTAGATCCTCCTCAACGAGCATGTCACGTTCTATTGTCTAATCTTATATATGTATGATGTCATTTTTATGAGATTATTGATGTCGTTTTTACTTTTTTTGTTGACCTGAATTTTTTTAATAATGATCCTCAATTTCTTTAACATATTGAACATTTGTGAATGCAGGCAGGTCCTATCATTTTAGCATCAGCTATAATATAAATATAAAATGGTTAGTGTTATTGTCTAATTGTATAGTGTGTTAGCTTGGGCATTTTTTTTCCAAATTTTAATAATTTGTAGTGTTATTAACATCAATGTATAATCAGAGAGACTCAAAGTGGAAGCGCTTGTTAGACATTCCTATCCAATGTCCTCCGAAAGGACTGTTCTCTGCATTATATGTTGTTTGGAGCAAAGTTAAAGATAACCGTGGAGTGGAAGGGGATTTTGTTGCATTGATAGAAGTTGGACGAGTAGATGATTTTATTAAAGGGGAATGTCAGCGGACATCATTTCCAACAAGTTATTACAAACGTTGGAGTCATTCATCACCCATAAGGGAAAGTACACACCGGGTTTGAATTGATAGCACCATCAGTTATATAATGTATGATGTGGCAATGTTCGGTGATGTTTTTAATGCAGTTTTAAAATTGTTGTTTACTTTATTATGACTTACTTTATAAAAAATGAAAGATTCCTTTCGAATAAGATATTAATAGTATTTTCCACATACGGTGTTTCATCAAGGATTTGTAATGAAAATGGATATGACACTCCTATGAAGAGAGACGTTCCTTACATTTTAAAAGTTAATTGCAATTATCGGTTTAAGGCTCTAATTGTATTCTACAGTGCGAAAAAACATGAGAGTTGTTATTAGTTGAGAAAATAGAAAATAATGTATATGATCTCGGTTTTAACATATTATTAAAATATACAATGAAATTTTCTCTTTAAATAAATCATGCATCTTCGAAACAACCAAGATATTTGAATTTGTATAGGTAGATTGATTTCAAGGAAATTATATGAGAGTTTTTGTTTGTTGAGAAAACAAGAAATAAAGTATATAATCTTGGGTTCAACATACTAGTACCAAAAGATACATAAAACTTGTCTCTTTAAAAGTACTCGTGCATCTCAAAAATAATCAAGCTCTATGAATTCATTGAGTTAGTTTTCTTGCAAGTGATGATATTTTGCTAAAACATGAGCTACATAGGATTTCGTGTCGGTTTTATTTTTATTATACATTTGTTTTCTTCAACACACTATTTCCAAACATATATCATAATTCCTTAATAATGTAAGTTCCTCAAAACATGATACCACAAATTTCACATTTTTACAAATCATTCTTGGAAATTTTGGGTCAATTGAAGAAAAAATGTTTTCTGTATATTCACCATATAATTTGTGTATCATAATTTATATCGTAAGATTTATAGACAAATAACTTCATCAATCAAATCTTCATTTTTTCCTATAACTGAAATATAATGTATTATAGTTCTAAGTTAATTTTAAAAATTCTATGTAGGTATTTTATCTACTTATGTTAAATTTTCCAGGTATTATTGACATTACTATTTTTGAAAACTATCCATAAAACTACATGATATAATATTAGATCCAAACCTACTCATTACTTTTTATATTCCTAAAATATAAAAAAATGTTTTCATACAATAAAATCACCTTTACTGATATAAATGTTTTTTTAAAATCAAAATGTACATAATTATTGTTAATGCATTGTTAATGTAAAATATATATGCACACGAAGAGGTTCAAGATTAATAGTTTATTTATTTACTAAATAATAATTTCTAATTCACATAATCCGTATTTTAATTCACTATGGTGAAAATTCATAATATGGGTGAGCAATAACAGTGTGTGTAAGTTATCATGCCTCAATTCATGTTTTTTGCACATTAGTAATTATGGGGAAGATAACTAATACTTACGTTGAAGACATTGTCTAATTAGAATCACACACATTGCATCTAGCACATGACAACCAAATAGAGGGTTGAGTTGTATTTAAACCATTGATATATATATTATTTTCTAAGGAAAACAAACTAAGAATAAATAGATAAATCCACGTTAATGAATGTTAAATAATGAATGTAAGTTGCATGGATGAAATATGGCACCCAACATCCATCATATTCCTTAATAAGCACAAGTAATTTTCCCTACATTTTATCACCTTTGATTATTAAACAAAAAAAGTTCACCATGTAACACATAATGTCACATAAAAAATGTGTTTGAGAGTTTAAATACCTCATTATCATATGAAGTTAGCCATCCTTTTTCACTAGATCCAAGCCATGCAAGACGAGATCTAGATGCTGTATGAAGTTGAGAAAATAAATAACATGTTCTATCACAAAAATTGAAAACCTCAAAGCCTAATCCTTGTACCCTATGTACATGAGCTAACTAATTTTGGTAAGTAATCTCCACTCTTTTACTAATAAGATGTTTTTCATATATAATAAAATAAAATACAGTACTAAATAGAAATACCATCACAATTACATCATCCCAATGAAATTACAAAAATAAGGGTAATCTTAAACAAATAAAAGCTTTGACATCTTCTAGAGTAGATAAAGAAATTTTTTGAACTAATATTGAGAAGCCTTCAATCTTAAGAAATATTTGCTTTCCCATTCACATAAATATCATCTAAAAATATCCAAATATCTTTGTTCTGCACATGACATTTCGAGTTTATCAAGCGAGACCTTTCTCTTATGCCACACTCTTCTTAACATGACACTCTTGTTCTGCACATGATATTTAGTTTTGTATGTTCATTAAGATCTAATATACTTATTTACTTTGGTGAATCTTGTCTTTTGTGCAAACTGATGTTTTTGATGTCTCCATAAACAACTTACAAGATGCCATAAGCTTTTGAAGTAGAAGGCCCTAGCTTGTAGCACTTTGAATGTGCTCCTATAGCAGCCCGTAGCCACTGGCTGGGTAATGATAAAAGAGAATCATGACATCCAAGAACAACGAGGCATCATGAAGTATATGGAGCTGAGCATATGAAGTTGGAAAACGAGTTAACCAAGTGGCCGCATTGTTTGGACAAGTCTGAGAAGTCTTTGGGTGATTTATCTTACTCGTAGCAAGCTCCAGACCTGCCCGTAGCATCTTTCAGAACTACCTGCAGCAACAGAGCAGTATGCACCTCCAGCTACCCATAGCCTAAGAGAACTTATCCAGCTCACACCGAAGTATAAGTACCCATATGTTATGGTTACTTTGTTAAGTAGTTTTGTAATTAGTTCTTATCATGTAAATAAGATAAGAATTAGTTGTCTCCACTCAACAAATATGAAATAGAAAAACTATAATTTGTTTGAATGGTTTTCGATCATATTCCTAGCATATAATAAGTTAGTGATCTGTCTATATATATATTCAGATAGAAATGTAATGGATAGAGAGTAATAGATTAAGGAATGAAGCGATAGTTGTATGAGAGAAGAAGAATTGTGAATGTGTGAAGAAAAAATATATTAATGCAATTTTGTGCTCTTAAGTTCATTGTAATCTCTTTGTTGTAGAAATATTTAATTGCTATAGCTTAATAGATGAATCGTTTATCTTCTTGAGCAGTTCTGTGAGTTTCTAGGGTAGGATCGGAACTCACTTCTGCATGAGGAAGGGCCCCCTCGGAAGGAATTGCAGGGAAGATCCTATTCCTCCATTTCCTATTTATGTTGTGTGGATTGATTATCAGTTATTCATTTCATTTCTAAAAGCTAATGATTGCATAGTGTGTATGTATTAAGTTGTACAATACCTATAAGTATTGTAGCTCATACAAATGTAATCTGGTTGATTGAGATTAATAAAGTTAATCAGGCTTCTGCCCCTGTTGCTCAGTTTACAGAAACAATGTTGATTTATAGAGAATTATATGCTTGAAAATATTTCATAATGAGGAAAGAACCTAGGGGCTAGTAATAATGCAGAGACAAGGATGAATTATCTCACATTTGAAATAATTTAGAGATAAGGGCGATCTATAAAGAACTATAGGCTACCAAATATTTTCTTAAGGGAAAAGTGATGCATGTGCACATTCAAATTTGGGCGCAATTTCCAAATGAACACACTCTTAAATATGACTTTATGTTCATCATCCTTACACTCTATCATGAAACACATATGGTTTGGTATTACTTCCTTGCATTAGTGCAATACCTCACAACTCCATCATGAATGACAACATGTCCTTCACCTTGTTCATTGCATGCACCCTCACCATACATGTGGGCATCACACATTGCACTTCAATATCCACCATTAAATGATTCATGATACTTTCCCACCATGTAGTCTTCTAGAGCTCAATGTCCATAATATTCCCATTGTCCGAAAACGTGCCAAAAGACACCCTTGACATATTGCACACCTTGCAAAATCATATGTATGCATATCGCATGTTGGAATTTCAAACGCCAAACCTATAAGGATATTATGAAACATTGTAATCATTACAGTTATAAAAATTATCTATTGTGACTACCTTTTTAGATTGATGTATGTACATATATGTAAACTATTCGACCCGAATGCGTATATAAGGACCATATATAGGATAGTAGTGATTATTTGCATTCCCTTAATAACTTGTATATCTCATACACATTTGTGGTTAGGCTCGCAACATTAACATTAGCTATTTATTATTTTAAACAGAGGGTGGTC
This sequence comes from Taxus chinensis, assembly GCA_019776745.2. Taxonomy (NCBI): domain Eukaryota; kingdom Viridiplantae; phylum Streptophyta; class Pinopsida; order Cupressales; family Taxaceae; genus Taxus; species Taxus chinensis. The sequence continues at coordinate 751,416,081 of CM034146.1, forward strand.
TGACACAATGAAACTTGTCACCTTCAATTAAATTCTACAAAATCCACAAACATCCCGTCAATAAACAAACAAAAAAAGAGATGGATAACTTATAAGAACTTTGTTTTTTGAAACTATTGGAAGTTCAATCTATTTTTACTAGAGTTTAATTTGATGTTGGACATCGCAATCAACTTTGGGAAAAGTTGGGTACAGAAGAGTTACCATGCTAATTAAAGTTATGTGATCATGAAAAGATGCAAGAAAATACAACCATTTCCCGGAAAGATGCAGAAGCACAATTATATAGCCGCCCCCACAGGTTATGATTTTTTTTCAATGCACCAGTTATAGTTTTTTCCATTAAACATGCTTAATTTGTGTTGAGAAACACGATTTAAATTGAAAATTGAATTACAAACATTAACGAGGATAGCATGGTTTGCCCTCAAAGTACTCTCTGATAATATGAATAAAGAGCTTGCCATAAAAACAATTCCAACATTCGTTTAATTTAATATTCTTGTAGATGACAGACTCTCTGAGCATTCAAATATATTTTCACATAAACAGCCTCTACACTTGGGAGGAAAATGTCTAATTTTCCTATTGAATGGCCACATTATAAAATACATGATTAAAACAGAGTTCAAATATACTTGTAATAATCTCTTTTCAATCAAATACTACCAATCAAGAGGTGCTGAACATAGTTTATAGCTGAGAAAACTTACGAAATCTTATGACAATCAAACCTCTAACATCTGTAAATATTGAAGCTGGATATTCTACAAGAAGCATAACAATATAGAGATTCAAGCTCTAAGCTTGTGGGTACCTATCCATGTTACGGTTGAAATTAATTGAGCTCCAGGCTACACTTTTCGTGCACTCCAGTAGCCTTTGCTGCAATGTAAATGGCCTCCCAAATCTTGTCCTCTTCAAACTGGACTGCCCAGTTCCTGCAACTCTTTATCAGCGTATCAGGTACTCGTTTCAGGGAAGAATAGAATACATCTCCCAATGAAGAGAACAAGTCATCCACTAGTGCATTCACACTACTGTAATCACGGCTGAGAATTAGCTTACAGACTCTGTAGTTGCTGTAACTGCTTGCTATTGCATCCCAATCCTGCAGTCTTCTAACATCTGGTTTTATTTCCTAGGCTTCAAGAGTTTCCTCTACCACTACCAGCTTCTGCTGTTGCAGTTGGTCTTCAGCTTCTTTGTATAGGTTGTCAATGGCAGACACAGCCCGTGCCATATCCTGACCGGCTTCCGGGCCGGGCTCTGATGTTTCATAAACCCTTCGAATTTCGCCCAAATCAGCCATTATGCGTGGGAAAATTTAAAATTTGAAATAGAAATTTATTGCTTGATAGCTATTGATTTGACAGAGATGATGGCTGGACAGAAAAGGACGCAGAGACAAACCGAGGCACAGCTATTGATTTGACAGAGATGATAGCTGGACAGAAAAGAACGCAGAGACAAACGGAGGCATAGAGAAACGGAGGCAGAGGAAGAAGACTGGTCAACTTTAGCATAGGATACAGGCCACATAACCCCATGCATCACATGCCACATAACCCCCCATGCAAACTTACGTGAGGGATAGGGTCAGCCGTTGGTACCCGCACCGGCAACGAATAACGATTCACTTATTAAGGCGGACACAGTCTTGGCTCCCACTAATCGCTCTATGCGTGCCTTGTATCCTTTAAATACTTCCTCTTGTTTCCACATTGGTATCACAAAACTTCAAAAGCATCAACATCAAAATATAGTTATCAGAGTCACATATATATGTTGTCGTAACCACTTCGGGCTGAAGCAAAATTGACGCCAGTGAAGAGGTCATGCGCGGTAAGGCGAGAGTCTAAATATGGCGGCACCATTTTCTTAACTCTCAGTGATGCAGCAACATTATGAAGCAAGCTGGGTTAAAATGTAGACTGCAAGAAAAAATTAAAAAATGTAGACTGAGAAAAAAAGTTCTTGTACACACCGAGAAAATCCACGGAGAGTCTTTCATTCGAGCACCGGCCACTGGATTTGTTACCCACAAAATTGAGGCCATACGGCGGGTGATTGGCTTTTACGTTCGTGTTAATAAATTCATTGTTTCCCGGATCCATGATCGAACTCCCGAATGTGAGCAGCGCCAGCACTTTGGCCTTCACTTTCACGTTGCTTGCTTCTTTGCTCCCTTTGCCTATGCAGGCAGCTATATATGAGCAGGAGAAGTGGAATATACATTGGATGCCACATGATTTATTTGGACACAGACTGCACTGCGTGTAGAATTTATAGAGAATGACAAAGAGGGACAGGTGTGAGAGGAATGAATTAGATTAGGTCTGTTTGGTGGAATGTATTTATGCTAAGTATTTATGCATTCTAAATTTTCCACCTCTAAGTATAACGTATTTTCCATAAAACATATTTAATGATGGAACTCAAAAATAAGATGTTAAATTAAATCACCGAGCAACTTTAACTAAATAGTCACAGATGAGTTCTGAGGAGTTATTGTCACTGCTGGGAAAATGTTAAGTCGAAAATGTTCATGAATTTTCTTGTGTCTCCAGCCGTCTGCTGTCAGATGTTTCTAGGAACTGGCAGACGGAGTTTTGTTATCGTATGATTTTAAAATGCATGAAGAAGGTGACTCGTGCACCATCTGATTTGAACAAGTCTAAGGATTTCTTTATCCGTCAATTAAAAGAGGGGCTCAATCCCATTGAGCCTGAACCACAATCATACAATTTGGAGGAGGATGGTATTGATGTGGAAATGGCCCTGAAATTGAAAGTGGCTCTTAACAATCATCTGAGTGATTTAGAGGAACGTGGCAAAGAAAAATGGCAAACACGGGTGGAGAAGGATGTCAGACAAGTCGTATAAATCCTTCTGTTGCTCCTCCTTTTCTCCTCGAAAGAAGGAAAATATAAGTAGGGTTTGGAGGGAGCCGAGGAGACATTCTGTAGAGAGGGGCGAGCGAAACCTGATTTTAGGTTGGTAGTGATTTCACACGGGAGAGAGATGGAGATAGAAGAAGAAATGGTTAAATGGGTGGAAGCAGCGTAGAGGGATCAAACTCCTGACTAGTTGTTTGTTTTCAATCTTGCAAGTTGGTATGAAATTATGAATATATGGTATAAAGAGGTGGAGATGTATGTAGGAGGATTTTAAATTTTTTATAATTGCAAATGTGACAGAACTTGAAGTCAAGGGTTACATTTAACGACCGTTTTGACATTTTTCATGATTTTAGCCGTACAATACTTGTAAATATTTGAAATAACCGTCACACGTGACTTGCATATCTTCAATATGACTTCACTTTTTACATAGATTTATATATAAATTATATCAATATATATGATATACATTTTAAAAATTAAATAAACATAAATTAGTAGTGTATAAATAACTACTATTTCATATTTTTGAGGGGCAATATTGGAAAATTACCGTCATGCAAAAATTGTTTGACAGGCATAGGTGGTCGTCAAATTTAACCCCTGGTTGAAGTGAAGGGGAAAACGGAAAGGAAGAGATGGGAATGCACCCTCACAAGTAGGTGGTCGAAATGGAATGATGGAATTATTGATGGAGTGGAATCCTTGGGTATGAATGATGTGGTTACTCTGGTCAAGAAGGTTGTGAAATTTACTTAGGTGATGGCCCAAGATTAACAGAACATCTCACTTGCCCTGCAATTTGACGGTCACCTACAAAACATATAGGTTCTTTCATGGTAGGTTTTATGGAAACGCGCTAGAAACTATGGAGATTTACATTACACATTCAAAATTACATATGCAACTTTATATATGGTCATATGTTTCGTTTTCCTCCCCCTCATTGTTTTAAATAGCTTGTTGTTTTTCTGCCCTCATTTTTTCAAATAGCTTCTTACTATCACATGAAAATTAATTTCTAAATTAATTTTAGTAAATGAACACTCAAAACATAGTAAAACTAAATAATATTCTTGAGTAAGAGAATTCCATTTGCATCTCATGGGATGTAACTTGCAACTCATGTGCAATTGCTAGTTAAGTAATAGAAAATTCCCCATCTTGACAATAAAGGCTCCAATCAATAAAATGAAACAAAAGATTTATTTGGCAACCTCTAATTCATACACACAAAAAACCAGTATTTGTTTTTGTCAACACGATATACCTGCCAAGGGGAAAAAAACGGGTGTATAGATTTCGTATAGGGCTCGATCTTTGACTAAAACGAAGCTCAAAAATCATGGTACAATACCTAGGAGACTTCGTCACCCTTGACATGAGAGGGCAGCAGCACCACACTTCCTTATATACTCCACATTACGCTGCACTCTAGCCATATCATTTTCCAAACGATCAGAAAAATATTCGTACAGAGTTGAATGGCACTAGCAATGGGCGACGTGGAGAGAAAATTGGAGGGGCGAGTCATGTTTACTCAACTGGATCGCCCGCATTTCGGATTCGATGTTTTCACACTCAATCCCTAATAATCTACTGTACAAATATATGCATAAATAAAACACAAGTACCCGCTTCTTGTAATAAATAAGGTTTCCACAGTTGGGAAAACACATGTACCCCCTTCTTGTTATTATTATTAATACTTAGTATATTTCTTTTTTTAGTTTAAGTACAATTGGCATCATGCGAGAACTAGAGTTATTGGTAATGCATATCATTTTTTGTATTTAAGTTTTTGCAAGTAATTTTTTTTTGGTCCTTATTTGTTAATTACTACATGCGAAGAAAGCATCAATTTTTATTTTTATTTTTTAATGTATATTGTATTAAATACAATACGATACAAGATAGCTTTCAACACAAAAGTAGGTGGTATGAGAGCACACCCCAAAACCACGAACAAAGCTAGATAACGATTAGAGCTAAAAAAGTCAAACTAGGCCGAGCCTAGGAGAATACAAAAAAAAATAATAGGCAAAGCCTAAGGAATGACAACCAGCAAAATCAAGCAGCAACAGTAAACATGCCCGAGGTAGGCGGATCCTGGCCATCTGGCCACCCCAAACTCGATAGATCTTTTCCAGCATCAGGAAGTGCCCACCCAGTAGCAGTGTCGTCCTCCGGGTCCGCTCCCCATGATTAGGAATGGCAAGGCTGAGACATGGGGGGTTCACTTAGTAAAATTATGGTATAGCACGTGTGTTCGAAGGGTATTAAAGAATCCCCTTAATTCTAGTTTTTACCTCTAAATATTCAATTGATAATACTCCCTCCTCTTATATTTTTAGAATGAAAATACCCTCATTTCTTTCCTTGTACCTTACTTACCCATGTTTAATTACAATTTTATTTACCCCTTTTTATTTCTACCCTAATATATTAAACACAAAATATATCATATTTCTCACTCAATTTTTTTAATATGCATTTCCACTTGAAATATAGTTTGAAGCCATTGAAGACCTATTACAAATCACCATATAAATGTTAAGCTTTAATCATTTATCAATATTTCTTCGAATAGTTAAGATGGTGAAATAATATCACTTGCCTTGATAATCATACTCAATCCTAGTTTTCTACCATCTTATTATTTGTTGGTTAAGAGTCTCTTAATTGAGATTTCTTTATTCCAAACAATATTATAATTCAACTTTATGAACACACTCCTTTTGTAATTTTAAGGAATTTACATTTTAAAAATAGGGTTCAAATGTTTTAGTTTTATATTAAAATTAAACGTCTCTTTCATTTGGCCCACCTCTCTAACCTAGCCCCAATACATGATTAAAAATATTAATAAATTAAACCCTTTCACCCCCTCATGTCTACCAGTATATTGACTTTAATTTAATTAATTTTAATTACCTCAATATGAACCCACGTGCTAGGATATTACCTAGCTAATGAACTCCCCATGTGTTGAGATGAGGGAACTGGTCAGAAGTTGGTGGGGGTGGTAGTGGGTTCCAAGTCATCTGAGGTGTAGCAGTGGCAGGAGGAGAGCTCCATTCCTGCAAGCGTGGTGGCGAGCCCCAGCCCTGTTGGCGAGGAGGAGAGCCCCGACATTGTTGTCAAGTGCGGCGACGAGCCCTGGCCACTACAACAAGCTGGTGAGACGCTGCACTGGAAATGCCATGGGGGACGGAGGATCATGAGCCACATTGCAGGGGGCCTCTCCCCAGTGGCGAATCAGGGTCTACAGGTGATCCACCTCCAGCATGTAATGTCCACATTTTACACACATAAATATAACAGTAAAATACCAGGATAATTTTTATTTTGACTTACATTGCTCACTACACAACACTATAAGGGCTCCAAATATAGAAACTCGATAAACACATATGACACTTACATAAGTCATCAACTCACATAGAAACATGACAACACCATATACATGTCGATGCCACACTTTTCCCAAATGAACGAATGCTATAAATGACCCAATAACAAGGAAAGGGACCCAAGGATTTGCAGGCCCACACACATCATTACCATGATTACATCTTAATTACGATCAACATTCCAGTAATATTATTATGGAAGGATAGTTTTGTCCTTTTTCCAGCTACAAGTTCTTAAATTCATTTCACAATCAATCTTATCATTTGACCATTTAAGTTTACTCTTTATCCCTTATGAAAATCTCCATAACTTACATAATTAAATTCCATATTTCAAATTACATACAAAGTTCCTAATTTTCTCGTTCTTATGCTAAAGTTTTGTTTCTCAAAATGTGTTTAGTTTACGTTTAATTTTACCTTGATTATGCAAGGGGACTAACCATAAATTGTCGAGGGAAAATAATACACATCAAAGGAGGTGAAGGTTCAAGTTTTCCTTTTCCTATAAACTTCCTTACATTAGAAGCATCAATTGTTCTCGTACTATGGTTGTTGTAGTTACAAATTTATTTTTATTCAATTAAGCATTTACGTGACATTATTTTATTTTATTTTATTTTTAGTGGACTCTATATTGGCTCAATTGCATAGTCCCACCAAGAACAATTTCTATTTATTCTTGAACTAAAATGTCAAAGCTTAAATCTACCATAAGGACTTCAGAGAAGAATTTTTTTTCCTAAATCTGTTATCACATATACTCTTGTTTCTCATTTAATTTACATTATTTCTTAGGTCTCTTTGGGTTTTTTTTGGTGTCACTTTAAGACATGAAGAGTTACCAAAGTACTTGTTTAACATTTCAAAGAAGTATTTATTTATGTTATCTCAAAGTTTTCTCTCACCAAGGCAATTCGTATTCTCTTAAACATAAGTAAATGTCTAATTGAGTTATAAGGAGTCCAAGAGTGACATTATTGCTAACCTCAAATCTTGCTTTACTCTTATATGATTGACTCTTACATTGTACTATAGTCTCATTATTAGCATTGTTTTGATAACATTTGTAAATAAAAATAACATATACTTTTCACTAATGGATTCACTACTACAAGGAGTGTAACCCAGCATGAGACAACCCAATTCTTTTTTCTTATACACCGCAATGTTAATGCATACTCGCAACCAAGACATCCACTTGTGTAATTTAATCATCACCAAGAGATCAATCATAGGAATATCATAGCAAAACTACCTTTGTTTGGTTTTGGGCCAGTCACTAGGGTACAAAAGGGTTACTAGGAACATGGAGTAATGAGACACCATTTTTTTCTAAACTTCTTTTAAGTGAACTTATTTTAAATAAAATTGCATTTTCTAAGAGTTATGTACAATTTACGGCCTGCAAGTCAACCCCTTAATACAAAAGAGGTTTTTGATATAATTCCAAATGCACCTAAGGATCTATGCCCCAAATAAATATGATTTTAAGTTTAGAAGACATGTTTATGATAGCCAACCTTCATGAAAGACCAAGGAGATATGTTGTCAGTAACCAAGGTAACACACTCAGCTGAGAGGGACTAAAGAGTTTAGTAACACGAGTTTAAGTCATAGAACAAATAATTCACTATCTCCATTTGCATCATTGTCTAGATCCCACTTGTAATTCATTACGATGATAAAGTTGATGTATAGATCTAACTTTGTAAGAATTGGTAGTCTTACTAGGATACTAAGGGATTAATAGCTCTACTTACTCCATAAAAAGTTTGTCCATGTCATTACCTAACTATCGGGTTCATGAAAATAAGGCTAAACATATCGACCATAACAGTAACATAAACTAGGGGTCTTATTTAACTAAGCTAGGAGGATCCATCAAGCAAAAAATTTTAAGTTAATTTTATGGTTTTAATCTCTAATTTGTGGCTAACAAAGGATCATGCACATGAAGACATAGTTATGCACGAATCTTCTAGTACTGAGGTTGAGTGTTTTGATTTAAATATCTTTATTACATTTATAAGGTGAAGAATACAACACGCTAATTATTTAATCATTTTTTGAACACTGAAAATGCACTACAAGATATTAACATTAAATTCATTTACCGTATATATATATATGATACTATATATACCATATATATCACCTTTTGGGACCTTACATAAATATGAATCAAATTGAACCTATGATTAAATGCACATTTCGTAAGCATATCCCTAAAACTAGCATCTCATACATAATAGTACCAATTTCATCATATAAATTTTCTGTAATCCATGAGACTAAGATGGTATACATACCCCTTCATTTATACGATGACCTATATAAATTAGAATAATAAAAAATGAATTACAACCATTGCCATTTTCGCCATCTTTCTTGCATCCTGCAAAACCATGTGAGAATAAAATCAGCAATAAAGCGTTGGCATGGAACTTCCACTCTAATCTAACATAATTAATGTTCTTTCAGTTTAACATTCACATATAATAATAATAATAATAATAATAATAATAATAATAATAATAATAATAATAATAATAATAATTTACATTTGAAAGGAAAGGTTTAGAGATCATTTATTTATTTCATTTCATTCCACTTCATTTCGTAACCCAGGAGAGAAAAAGAGAAAGGAAAGAGAGAGAAACACCATTTTGTCAAAAGTTTCATTTCACACAACAAGTCACACTATAGAGTTTAAATAGTTATTTACAGGTGTCAAACATTTTTGCACAGTGGCTTGGCAACCCGACAGAGGGTCCTACAACTTTCTTTTTACACTTATCTTGCTAGCTACAAAAATGTTCAAAACATGCTTGAAGGCTCAGAAACCACTTTCAAACATTGTCTTATGAAGAGAAAACACACCATGGTTAAAATTTCTATGTGTCCACTTATATACCAAGAGTTCATAGGAACTGACAGAATTTGAGGACTAGCTGAACGGTTTACAATTGGTGGCTAGTTTTTCTAGGGCCATTGTTTATAATCAGACCTAGTTGCTAAATGATTAAAAGTTAGCTCAAGGGCTCAGTAAAATGCACGCCCAAAACTAATGTTGGATGGATGTACGTGCCGTGATAAAATTCCTATGCAATTTCCCCCAAATATTGATAATTCATCATAGTCGACAAAAATCATAACTAGAAAACTCTTTTCAAACGATGACATGATTTCTGAAGCCACTGGTCCTAATTAGATCCAGTTTGACCTAGTGAAACTGCGACTAGAGGCCTAAAAAATGAATTTTTCACACTATACATAAAATTATTTTTTCCCTTGAACTGAAGGTTCCATGAAATTGTCTAGTAAAAACACTAGACATTTGTGAAGGGGGATAATCATTCTGTTACTTAGGGTTAAAATGCCAGTTCAAAATGAAAGCCAACTTTTCAGATTTAGCAGCTTCCTACCGCTATGCAAAATGGCGTAACAGGGCTCCTAGTAAGGGCATAAAAAAGATCACAAATGTTCATTCATGGTCGATCTCAAGGATTGAAGTGACTCCTGCACATAATAAGGTATGCATGAAGGAAGCTTATCATCCCACTTTTTCGAAGTTACGAAGGTTACTTTGCAAGTCCCTAGAAATTTCAATTTATCTATTTAAACCAGGAGAGCGGTCAACATATTTACTATGGAATTCAATTTCAACTTGTCAAATAAAGACAAGGGGTACTAGTAGTGATCTAGTTTGGTTTAGGATGTTTTCTAAATCACCTCAAAATGAGTGTTTGAAGTTCATGGTTTACTACAAAATGGAATATTTTGATTGCATGCAAGTTACGAGTATGACATTTTATTTGTTTTGAAAACAACTTAATATAATAACTATTAAATCTATGATAAACCCAAGCTTTTAAAATTATATTTCGTTGCAAATGAAAAACTCAAGTATGAGAATTATGAGAAGATAAGGAGAAGGATGAACCATGGTTGGAGGAACGATATTTTCCTTGGCGGTGTATGAGGTAATCCATGCAGGTTTCAGTTCAACATCTCACTTGGGAATGTTTCATCCCTATAGTTGACGTGCATCCTTAATTTTCACCAGGTAGGATACAGATACTGTCACAACAGTTCTGCAAATATAACATCTAGAATCTGATCCAACGATATTTACTTTAGTCCATATGTTGTATTTTAGACTAAACCTGTTCGCAAAAACCCTAACATCCCATTTGACACAATCTAGGAGGATGCTGAAATTTTACAGCAAAGGGCTTCATGTAGAGGAAGAGTGAGAGAGCCAAGATATTTCATACACATTTACAAGACCATTTGTAACTATTGACAAGGTTCCTCTAATTTTTTTATTCTTTGAAGGATGACCATACTCTGTTCCACAACACGCATATGGCACAGGACGGGAGATGCTAGCAAGAGTTATGGAATCTTCCAGTTACATTTTCTCATAAGTTTCTATAGCCTTTTCATCAAACCCATTTTGTGTATATCATGCGGTACTTGTATTCCATAAACCCACATTTCTCTCAGGAATTTTTGGTTAATAGTTTACAAGCCTTTCGTATGCTTCCACATGTTGCAAGTAGATTTGCTAGGGCACTTACAACTGCGAAATCAAGCAAAACTCCCATTTTGGCACTGACTAAGATGAAGCTGGAAATAAATTTGGATTTCCATTACACTTTGATGGATGTCCATACTCTTTTGTAGAGCTCATACTTTCACACAGGTTGGGAGTAAGCGTGCAAATGTAGAATGCTAAGGTTGGAGCTCTGTTTATTGTATAAGAGAAACCATGTGAAATTCTTGTGAATATAACCATGTCTCTAGTGCGTTGCATTATCAAAAAAATGCTAAATTTTCAATGTTAAGTTAGGATTCATGTGAATACGCATGTGGATTTAGAAAAGGGTGCTTTGATTATGATGCAAGTAAATGATAGGTCTGAAAAAATCTTTTATGATGTATCACCGTAAAGGTTTTGCTAAATCTGACTAAGTCAGCCACTATCCTGTAATTGGATTCCATGAAGTGTGGGGGCACTACACAACGCTACCTTATTGACCTGAATCTGAATCTGCAAAATAACATTGGAGATCACAATAGATTTACTATAAATAGAGAAAAATTGATCAAATGTAGAACTAGCAAAGAAAAAAGTATTTCTTTCTTTCCAAATCCAAAATAGAATATCTCCTCTGAAAACATGCCAAATCTGAGTGAGCATAGACAAAATCTTGGGATTGTCTCCCAAAAGGATATGTTGCCAAGTGAAACAATGAGGTCTTAAAGGAAATAAAAATGAATGAATCCTATTCCAGGCATTTTGAGCTTTGGGGAAAAACCAAAAAACATGTAGCATCATCTCCAGATGCCCACATAACGAGCATTTGGGAATAACAACCCCAATTTGGGAAAGACGAGCTCTGATAGGGAGGCCTTGATGAAGAATACACCAGAGAAAATGAGCAATCTTAGGCTCCAAAGATAGCGTCCAAAAATTTTCAAACCTTTGTCCTCAGGTGGATAAGGTGGAATGGATTCCCCAATGTGCATTTAGTTTTTCCACAATGGGTAGATGGGGTGAGAGCTAATGATAAGCGTTATTGGATTTGTAGTTACAAAAAGGGGTGTCGAAATGCCATTTCCAATCCGTCCACCAAGGTAGAGAGGAATGCACAAACATTTTATGCATCATGTGGTCAGGTACTGAATTTATCACTACATGAAAAGTATCTTGATCCTGGTTGGAAATCTAAAATAGAACTTTAAATTCCGACCAAGGGAGCCATATTTGTGCATTTTTTGCAGAAAAAATCCTCAATAGTGTAAAGTCCACACTTGAAGAATTTGAGCACAGAGATTCCCTGGACTTCAGTTAGGCATTTGTCTTGAAATTGAAAAATCAGTGCCAGCAAAGTGAGTGTTGGTTGACAGAAATCCGATTACAAAATTTATCCCCCTTCCATATAAGCCACAGTCTAACACATTCCCATGCTTTCTAGATATTCTTAGGAACAAAGGTGCCAAAAAATTTGACAGGCACATGGGTGATGAGCAAATTGACAAACCCTAATCCTTTCCATGCAAAACATCCATAAGGCAAGCCTTCAGCAATTTTATGTTATATGAGAACTTTCCAATCTTATGGGCCATTAATGTTTCTAATAATCCATTTAGCGCAAAGAGCATGCCCTTGGCATTGGATATGAATAATAACGATGCCTTCAGAATTGCAAGGTAGATAACATATATCCCAGACAACCCAATGAAAACCTTTTCCTATAGAAGCATTAACCCACAAGAAAGCTTTGTGCAGTTTTTCCAACTTCTAAATGGAGGATTTGGATAGAACCCAACATGTTGAATAGTAAAAATGAGTGGTGGCAAGCACTTTAGAGCAGATTTGGAATTTGTCAGCTAGGGGTAGAGGCTTGGTGATCAAATATTCCATCTTTTCATCCACCCGCTAAATGACATACTGTCATAGCTCAGCTGGGGAGGCTTGAAAGGAAAAAGGGATACCCAAGAACTTAAAAATATCTCCATTTTTTAGGATTTTCCAATTGAAATTGGCAAGCCATTCAGGCTCGGGAAGGAAGGATTGCTAATAACACTGGGTTTTTTTGCCTTGGATGGAGGATCCAGAAGCTAGATAGAAAAATATCCAAACATTGCATAACATTACGAATGTTGGTTTCATATTCAATGAGAGTAAGAAAGGAATCATCCGCAAAATTCCCATTAATAAGTTGAGCATTGGGCTCGGTAGGAAAAGATATTCAGAAAACAAGATCTGAGCTTTGGCATTAGCTAAGAGATAATCAAACCCTTAGGCCGTAATCACGTAGACTGCAGGGGCAACTGGACAACCTTGATGGATAGAGGAAAAAATCCCAAAAGGATCCGAGATGAAGTCATTAATCAAGATTTAAGTAGAGGCATCCGCAAACAACATATTGACTATTTGAATGAAAGTGGGACCAAAGGCAAGGGCTTGGAGCATGGCTAAAATGAATGGCCATCCAATCTGATCATAAGTTTTCTCAAATTCAATGTTGGTAAACATGGCAGCCTGATTAGACCTACACGCCCATTTCATGCCTTCTTAAACAACAATGATGTTGTCTAGGATGAAGCATCCCTGTATGAATGCAATTTTCTCTGTTTGAATGATCACAGGAAGAAGAGTGTGTAATCGCAGAGCTAACACTTTGGAAATGATTTTGTAGGAGACATTCAGCAGTGTAATTGACCGCCAACAGAGGATTTTCTCGAGGTCTCCTTACTTAGGGATGAACTTGATAATTCCATTATTGATGCATGGCCCGAGGGATTATTTTTGGAGGCCTTCTAGATAAACGTGAAGCAGGACTTGTCTGATAGAATCCGAAAGGGCTCTATAGAATTGGCAAGGGAAACCATCGTAGCCTAGTGTTTTATCATTAGCCATTTGCATAGTGGCTTCATGGAGGTCTTCAATGGTGAGCAGTCTCTCACAGATCACCTTCTGATCCTTCGATAATTGATTCAGCACAACTCCCAGACATTGGTCAAGAGTAGCTTGACCAGATTTTGAGGGTAGTTGAGCTTGAAAAACGAGCTTGTAGTGGCTCACAAAGGCTTGTAGCATAACATACGGGTCTAGAATTTGAGCTCTATTGTCCATGATAGCCCGGATCTGTTGTGAAGGCTTCTTGGCTTTGAGTGAAAGGAAAAAATCTTTTGAGACCCGATCACCAACTTTGAACTGATGCATCCGAGCTCGTATTTGGGTGCCCCTTGCATTATAGTTATTAGTAATTTAGATTTGTTACCAAAGCGTTACAACCTGCAGCTATAAGGGCTTAGAAAAAAGGATTTCCTTGAAGTGCCATCGTCGCTCGGTTGAGGGTTGAGGTGTTAGCAGAGTACGATCAACACTAAATTATGGCCATATTTCCACCATAAATTTGGAGAAATCTAGTCGTCTAAGTCAGCGTGTCTTCCAACCATTGAATCCAGCTAGCTTGCATAGGTGGAAGGAACCACTAACAATGACTGGGTCATGGAATTAAATTTCAAACCCACTAGATATGATTGACAGTGGGGCCATGTTCCATCAAGGCAGTATTAAGAAAGAATTAGCCTATATGAAAAAAGGGCGCATATCATGCCAACATATATGAAATTGTATTGGAGAGTGGTCAGAAAGACAACGTCATACATGACCTCCACTGACATGGAATAGATTTTATCAAACTTAAAAAAATTTGAGCTGACACCATGGCCATGTCAAGCTGTTTAATAACATAATCCATACCTCCACGTAGATTGATCCACGTATACCAAGCTACATAGGTGGGGAAGTGAGAAGCATTAGGATAAAAAAATCCAAATTTATTACGCATGAAATACAACGCTTCCCTTTCACTAGGTGTCCACCTCATGGGTAGGTGGCTACATTTATCATTGGGTGAGTCAACCATATTGAACTCACCACTTATGACCCAGTAAGCATCGGGAATGGAGTTGGCTATCCACTACCATAGATCGGCCCTTTTGGCTGCATCATTCGAGGCGTAAATATTAATGAGCCCAAAAGGGAAACCATCAACATTAAAGAGGACCCATAGGGAACGGTTGGTGGGGTCGATGCCATGGTTAATTAATAAAGGATGTCATTTGGGAACAAAAAAATGAAATTAATCCCCCACTCCTTGTTTGGCACGGCTCGATTGATCCAATTGGGAAAAATCTAGTGTGCTGACAACAAATTGTTTCTTGTGTTTTTGGTGCACTTGGTGTTGATAAATTTTAGTAGGATGATTGGCATTTTTTTCAAAGGAAAGCATAGAATTTTTTTCTTGAGTGGTGATCATTATTGGATGCAGCGAAAACAAATATTTTTCCTTCTAGAGTTGTAACACCCACCAACTCAAACACATTAAACAACACAATAAAATACAAGATAATTTTTTTTTTACTTGCTTGAAGATAATACGACACTACACAAGTTCTTTAGGGAATATGACCAGCTAACGACATGCTTTCCACAACACGGACCCACACTGGTTACAGATAACATGAGGCACACACTTAGGACACAATGGTTCATCCAAAATACGCAATATTACAAACAAGGTTTTCCCACAGAAAGTTTCTTTAGAATCATATTTTAGCTATAAGTACTCTTACATTCTTTACTTTTCACAGAGGAATCATGTTAGGAGAATCTGAAATTCATGTTTCCTTTGAAGAATTTTCCCCTACCTTGCTAATGTTAATATACAGTGTAAACCAATTATTGGGTGGTAAGACGTTGCTTCATTTACTTGATTAACTTATTCATTTGTTAGGAGGGCAGTTAATTTCTCAAGGCTCTTAACTTCATCAATTTGTTTACAACTTTGTGCTTTTAAACATATATGTTTTACCTTTTCAAGCGGTCTTTTTTTTTTTACAGTACATGACTGTCTAAATCTTGGATTCATCATTAACATCTTATTAGTTAATAAAGATTTCATTGGGGTTAAGAGTCTAACCAGAAATATTAAAGGTTTCACTCAGGCTTCACTTGAAGAGATAGACATAAGTATACTGTTTACATTTTCAACGGGTAAGATAGATCGAAGAGTTTCTTAATCAAGTTCCTTCTATTTATTATAATTTTATCATCTTCCAAGATTTAATCATTGATTTCATCTTAAGACTATTCTAAGGACTCACCACAATAAGGGATTGTTGATTTGTTTACGTGGGGTCACAAGGTATATTTGTTTCTCTTGTTTTTTGCTAGATTCAAAACATAGTCCTCTACCAAATGACACATGACCAAAGGTAACTAAAGCGATGTAAGTTGATTCAAGTTTAGATAGTTAGAATTAGGTTTGACAATTCAAGGATAAATCATATTCCAAAAAGTGAAAAATTTAACGAAGGATACGCATGTCAAAACAAGTTCATTTAATCTTATTGACAATAATATTTCTCAAATTGACTTTCAAACGATAACAATAACCTACATGAGAATAATACAAAATTATAACGAAATTCCTTCTAAATAGTCTCCACAATTTCCATACCAAAGTTTTTTTTAAAAAAAACCCATTCGTACAATAGCAGTTCCTAAGAAAATTGGAATCCACTTTCTACATGTTTTTATATTTCTTTTTTTTTCTTTTCTACTCAAGAAATCCTCCTGCACATTTGTTAGCACAGGTCAGTTCGCAAGAACTAAGCATGATAAAAGCTATAACATTAAGACAATATGTTCTTATCTAACTATTTCAAGGAAGAAAAACACCGTTGCTTAAGAAAATAATCCAAGTGTCTAAACAAGAGTAATTAAAGAGTTTTCCCAAAATCATAAAATGTCAAAATAAAAAAGGAAGGCACTAACTCTATTTAATTATCATTTTCTCATAGGAGAAGTTAATAAACCATCATAATGAATTCCACCTATATCACAATAATGACCATCATTTTAACAAGATAACATTTCAAAACAAAAACAATTACAAGAAGAAAATTAGTTTCAAACGTGATCTACCCTTATTTGTTTAAGTTAGTTCACCAAGCCAGGGATTCACTATTCCACTGTAAGATCCCGAACAATCAATTGACATGAGAATATCTAAACCAAAATGAATTAATAATATTAAGAGGTTGTGCCTATAACAATTAATTTTATATCAGTACAGAATAAATAAATTGGAAAAGAAAAGGGATGAAACACATAAATGACCTAGTATGGGCCACAACCTATCCTAACAATCCTTCTATTAAATTTTCTTCTAATCAAGAGAATGTCTTAAGAAAAAAAAAAACCAAACTTGACAAGACCAAACATAACCATTATAAATCTTACAAGAGGTTTACTCGATCGTTCACAAGAGCACAACACAAAATACATAGCTTCTAAAGGATCTACCATCAACACAAGTTGACATCAATCTTTTTGGTCAACACTTAACCATTCTACTAAAATGACAGCAAGGAGGTCATATCACAACGAGCATCACAATAACCATTCAACCAATGATTTTCCAAATACACCAACCTCTAAGTCACAGGAGAATGAAATTTAAATATTTTAAGGAGCAAAACATAGAGTAATTTCTTATGCATAAAACCAACATCCCAATATTAAGATTTGAAAACTTCCTCAATAATGATCAAGTAGATCTCATATCCTCCAACATATGTGAAACAAAAATCAAGGTACGAACAAGAGTATTTACTCCAAAATTTTAAGTTATCCGAAATATGTGAGTAATTTCTAAAGGAGACATTCCATATGATCAACTACATTCCTCAAAACATACAATAGTCACCAAGGGAGAGAAGATGATTCCAGAGACAAGAATCTCCAAATGGTGAGCATGAATTGATACCAAATTATGAAGATCAAACATGACGTTGGAAGAATAAAATAGTTCTTCGAGGGATTTACAAATAAAAAAAAAAATAACTAACCTAGTTTGAGAGTAATACCAACTTGGCTTAATTCAAAAATTAGTCAAGCTAAGCACACACTAAGCCAACCGAGAAGGGTCACTAGAACCTAAAATGGACTAAAAGAAAAATATAGAGATAGGAATAACATCATTCACCTATACACAATGCACTTACAGTACTCAATCACTATTTTGCAAATACCCAACATAAGCCAGAACGATAGATCTCAAACCGAAACAAGTATCCAAAGGAAACAAGCACTATAAAATTGAGTCAAACAACAATGTTTGATAAAACATTCAAATCGTGAGACCATAAAAAAAAGAACTAGGAATTTTCATTACAGGACCCCCACCTCTTTTAGTTTATTAGTCTTAAGAACAAAGTTCACCCAAATAATATTTATTAAAACCTAGAAAACAATATAAAAGGCTTCAACCAGCGCAATCATTTCTAACGCCAGAAAAATATGAAAGAGCAAGGGAAGTGGAAACCAAATAGCATACCATCACATGAGACATTTATATGAAGAGCAGAGTCATTTAATGAATCATTTAAATAACAGCATAATAATCAATGGTATAGAGAATATCGTGCATGATTAAGCTCCCACCATTGAGCACAAAATGAATAGGGTCTGCAACAACATCTCAAGCCCACACTCCATTGTCCTCCAGCCTGCTGGGTCATCTACACTCTTCTCACAGCCAAAACGTGGCACAAGAAAGTTACAACCAGGGTATGGAGTCCCCAAACATAGATCTATAATACCTTGAAGGAAATGTGGTCTCTAGGATGCTAAGATAGAAATATGTACATAAAATAGCTTGATCTAAGACCCTGATTCCACAAATATGACTAGCCAAAATGGTTTCCAAACTGCTCATCTCACCCTTCAGTTGCAACAACCTAGATTGCATGTAAAAATGTGGGAGAGTAATACAAGAGGATGGTGAATCGCCTAAACAAAGTGCCTCAAAGAGAAGTGGTCTTGAAATGACATGACTGCAGCATATGCACTTCAAGAACAACATACACAAACGACCCTACCACACCATGAGCAACCAAAAACTGCTCCTCAAGGTATTGGAGTTAGCCCCCATTTTCCATTTTGATGGCATTGATCTGATGTTTGCAACATTAGATATATTTGGTGCCTTCTGCAAACCACTTAAAAAAAATAGACGCAACATAAGACTGAATGTCTTTGGACAAACCCCTTCCCTTTACTCAGCATACAAAAACTTGAACCACTCACTTCCTTCAGCGTCAAAGTGGCATACTTCTACCTTCTGATTGATTTTTTCTTGCTCTTCTTGTTGAGTTGGAGCGCTTTGGTTTTCTGTTGCACACTGGATCCTATGGCACGAAGTGTAATAGTTTTAGATCGTTGGACAAGCTAAACAAAGCCATAGCAGTGACTCTTCCCTGTAACTCTCTACTATCCAATGTGATCTCACACTTAGCTCAGTCCACATTGACTCATTGCATCGTCCAATGCCTTTGGCATTATGCCAGATCACGCGCTCTTCAACTCCTTTCTGAGATCAATGGTCTCGGCTTCACTTTTTCTCAGATGAAATTTCCTACTCGAGATCGTCCATCTAAGCCTGGCCCTTTTTCCAAATACTATGACTGGGAGTCACCCCTCCCTCCATGATTTTCAAACTTGACTCATAGTTGGGCTCCATTGAGTCGACCCATGTTTCCTTTCCAGTATACTTGGAACCAGTGATCAACAGGATAATATTTGCAGGCTACGACAGGGAGTCATGGCAAAAAATTAATGAGCCAACCATCCAATTGGTCCTGTCAATAAGTAAAAAGGAAAAAGTCTCTTCCATCGTCTCACGCAAAACATGAGATTAAAATTTCATTAAAGAAGTGACAAGCAATTCTACCCATCCGCTAGCTAACCACAACAAAAGTATAATATATTTTATTTTATTTTTGGAGCCCATGCTTAGGGACATGTCGCTTGCCAGGAAGAACAAGGATGGTAGATAAAAACATTACTATTTTAGAATTTATTAAGGGTCCTTCAACATTATAAAACAATAAAACAGTCCCCTCCTACAAAGGCACCACACATAAAGGAATACTCCTTAACACGCAAGTCGAGGTTAGGCCTACGGGGAAAAATATTGATTAAAAAATATATATACACTTATCTTTAAATTAACTTGATATTAGGTTCCTTAAAAATAAAATTCCTAAACACTCTTCTTATTTTTTTAAAATATCCTTCAGAGCCTTTATATAATGGTATCAGCAGCAGACCACTTAACCGAGAATTCGATAAGCCTAAAATGACCAAGCTCGTAAAATATGCTATAGGGAACCCTCAACGACTAGCAAGTAGTGACGACGGCACCAGGAGGTATGACTGGGAGAAAATACCTTAATTTAAATTCACAACAAGATCGCAAACACCCAACGATCAAAATAAGCTCAAATAAACATTTGACATTTAGCAATAGGGTAAAAGAAGTAGAAACCAAATGAGACATTACATTCTCCTCCCCTTAAGAAAGCATCGTCCTCGATGCGACATAACCCAGACGAAAAGAAAGTGAGTAGAAAAGAGGAACATATGAGGGCGAAGGTACACTCTATGGTTAAGATTTTAAATGCCATAGCATGACCATGGGGTGGCCTTGGGAACATTTTGTAGAAATTTTAACTTTCAAGTTTTTCTAAAGATTGACAGTTCTTTCTTATTCATCATTTCATTAGTCTCTTTCCATTATCATTATTTCTAGTTTTAGTTCTTTTTAAAATTTCATTGTTGTAGAGTTTTAGTTTATCCATTCTTGTGGGTGTCCAACATGAACATCTAATAAAACACCCTACAGGGGTCATACTAGACACTACAATTTCACAAACATACAAGTATATACTTCAAGAAAGTACCACATCATAAGAGATTAGTCAATATACAAAGGGGAACATGCACGGACTACATAACATAGTACCTGTCACACAACTATGACTGATGGATAATGCTCGAGAAAAAGTGTACTAAAACAACAACCTGAAATTTCCACAATTCCACAGATGAAGATTTTACATAACTCACAAAAATAGCTATATGTACATAGGGTCAACAAGGGCATCAATGCCATATCCACAACATCACAAAACATATCCAACTGACATGAGTAACACATACATCATAAAACCACCACCAAAACATCACAATAACTCAACATATATCCCGAAACACCAATCATACACAAAAATCTCTTATGCCTCCCTCAAACTCTTATGCCTCCCTCAAGTCTCTTATGCCTCCCTCAAGTCTCTTATGACTCCCTCAAGGAGGCCAGTTGTCCCCATGGCCCAAGACACATAGGGTTCAAACACTCCTAACCCAAGCGACATAATAACGCATGGTTCAACAACCCGCTAGTTATCTGTAACTCCTTGGGGCGTACCCCCATACAACGAAGCGGGTCCATAGGTCCAACCATTCCATGGTGCATCCCATGAACCTATTCCACACATCACAAAAATAGAACCAGCATAACAGTCCGATCCAAATGCCAAGTGGCAACATACAAGCCTTGGGCAAGGAGGTAAACTCTTAAAATTTAAAAGATCCAAAACCAATCAAAATAAATGGCCAAATGGCCTTAGTTAGTGTCAAAATCTGCATGTTAGTACCAAAACCAAGGAAATGCCCAAAATGTAAAACATGGCAATCAAGAAAACTGATGGTCCTTGCAGAAATAACATAAAAATTCAATTTACGAATAAAATACATATATAATAATAGCACATTAGAATGACTATATGGCCTTATCTGGCCACCAAGGGGGTACTCAACGAGTTGCTAGCACTCGGAACATCGAGCCTCGGTTCGCAAAATAAAATATCAATAGTACAATTGACATCACCTCTGTCTTAATCATCCCGCCACCACTTATACAAGGCTAAACCTAGTCATAGCTACACTAATGTTGTATCCATAAAAAAAAACACATAAAGAGAGAGAGGGAGGAGCATGGTCCACCATCTACTAAGCCTAAGGTTGGCTCTATTGATTGGTCAACTGTACACCTTTCCTCACTCTAAACACACACTTTACCGATTTCCTTTAGGGTCGGTTAGAGTAAGGTTCACAACATAACGTACAACAACATCACTAACATAATGGTGGCACACACATAACTACCATAACTTCTTATGTATGGTACATATATAGGGTAGATCATAATCATACATTCACTGGGTGCATTACATCACTTTACCACATTCTGCACCATAAGTGAAATCACTATACAATAGGGTTCATATGCTCACCGTATGCCCCTAAATCACGACATGAATCATTACATATTACACAAATCGTACATATGATAAACATAGTAACATCACAACCATAACATTAATTGCTAAATAACAAGGTGGTACACACATTTCTTCAAAACATGGTAAAAACATCCTGATACATCTCATTTCACTTTACATCAATCTAGTCATACAACACATGGGCACACCCTCATATCACAATATTCCATGATGCTCCAACACTCTGTCATCCACATTAGAATTCTTTTCACACATCAAAAGGAGTAATTCACACGTGAACTCTTCATAGAATCCACAAGAAGGAGAGAGAATGCTCCCCATCCCCAACACATCGGCATGATACAAATATGCACTAAGTGACATACACATCATGTGCATTCACAATATCACAATTACGACATGGATCACATCACGCTTAAAGCACATTACTCTTCCAATACCAACCACCATCATGCAACACCATAATCATCATGTAACACCATCACCACTCCAAACTGGCCTAGAGGTTCAAGAGCATGAACCTATGCTCTGATACCAAGTGTAACACCCACCAACTCAAACACATTAAACAACACAATAAAATACAGGATAATTTTTTTTGACTTGCTTAAAGATAATACGACACTACACAAGTTCTCTAGGGAATACAACCAGCTAACGACATACTTTCCACAACACGGACCCACACTGGTTATAGATAACATGAGGCACACACTTAGGACACAATGGTTCATCCAAAATACACAATTTTACAAACAAGGTATTCCCACAGAAAGTTACTTTAGAATCATGTTTTAGCTATAAGTACTCTTACATTCTTTACTTTTCCCAGAGGAATCATGTTAGGAGAATCTGAAATTCATGTTTCCTTTGAAGAATTTTCCCCTACCTTGCTAATGTTAATATACATTGTAAACCAATTATTGGGTGGTAAGAGGTTGCTTCATTTACTTGATTAACTTATTCATTTGTTAGGAGGGCAGTTAATTTCTCAAGGCTCTTAACTTCATCAATTTGTTTACAACGTTGTGCTTTTAAACATATATGTGTTACCTTTCGAAGCGGTCATTTTTTTTTTTTACATTACATGATTGTCTAAATCTTGGATTCATCATTAAGATCTTATTAGTTGTTAATAAAGATTTCATTGGGGTTAAGAGTCTAACCATAAATATTAAAGGTTTCACTTGGGTTTCACTTGAAGAGATAGACATAAGTATACTGTTTACATTTTCAACGGGTAAGATAGATCGAAGAGTTTCTTAATCAAGTTCCTTCTATTTATTATAATTTTATTATCTTCCAAGATTTAATCATTGATTTCAGCTTAAGACTATTCTAAGGACTCACCACAATAAGGGATTGTTGATTTGTTTACGTGGGGTCACAAGGTATATTTGATTCTCTTGTTTTTTGCTAGATTCAAAACATATTCCTCTACCAAACGACACATGACCAAAGGTAACTAAAGCGATGTAAGTTGATTCAAGTTTAGATAGTTAGAATTAGGTTTGACAATTCAAGGATAAATCATATTCTGAAAAGTGAAAAATTTAGCGAAGGATACACATGTCAAAACAAGTTCATTTAATCTTATTGACAATAATATTTCTCAAATTGACTTTCAAATGATAACAACAACCTACACGAGAACAATACAAAATTATAACATAATGCCTTCTAAATAGTCTCCACAATTTCCATACCAATGTTTTAAAACAAAAATAAGAATTCGTACAATAGCAGTTCTTAAGAAAACCGGAATCCACTTTCTACGTGTGTTTCTCTTTCTTTTTTTTTTCTTTTCTACTCAAGAAATCCTCCTACACATTTGTTAGCACAGGTCAGTTCGCAAGAACTGAGCACGATAAAAGCTATAAAATTAAGACAATATGTTGTTATCTAACTATTTCAAGGAAGAAAAACACCGTTGCTTAAGAAAATAATCCAAGTGTCTAAACGAGAGTAATTAAAGAGTTGTCCAAAAGCATAAAATGTCAAAATCAAAAAAGGAAGGCACTAACTCTATTTAATTATCATTTTCTCATAGGAGAAGTTAATAAACCATCATAATGAATTCCACCTATATCACAATAATGACCATCATTTTAACAAGATAACATTTCAAAACAAAAACAATTACAAGAAGAAAATTAGTTTCAAACGTGATCTGCCCTTATTTGTTTAAGTTAGTTCACCAAACCAGGGATTCACTATTCCACTATAAGATCCCGAACAATCAATCGACATGAGAATATCTAAACCAAAATGACCTAATAATATTAAGATGTTGTGCCTATAACAGTTAATTTTATATCAGTATAGAATAAATAAATTGGAAAAGAAAAGGGATGAAACACACAAATGACCCAGTATGGGCCACATCGTATCCTAAAATCCTTCTATTAAACTTTCTTCTAATCAAGAGAATGTCTTAAGAAAAAAAAACAAACTTGACAAGACCAAACATAACCATTATAAATCTTATAGGAGGTTTACTCAATCATTTACAAGAGCACAATGCAAAATACATAGCTTCTAAAGCATCTTCCGTCAACACAAGTTGACATCAACCTTTTTGGTTAACACATAACCATTCTACTAAAATTATAGCAAGGAGGTCATATCACAACGATCATCACAATAACCATTCAACCAATGAGTTTCCAAATACACCAACCTCTAAGTCACAGGAGAATGAAATTTAAACATTTTAAGGAGCAAAATGTAGAGTATTTTCTTATGCATAAAACCAACATCCCAATATTAAGATTTGAAAAATTCCTCAATAATGATCAAGTAGAACTCGTATCCTCCAACATATGTGAAACAAAAATCAAGGTACGAACAAGAGTATTTACTTCGAAATTTTAAGCTATCCGAAATATGTGAGTAACATCTAAAGGAGACATTCCATAGGATCAACTACATTCCTCAAAACATACAACAGTCATCAAGGGAGAGAAGATGATTCTAGAGAAAAGAATCTCCAAACGGTGAACATGAACTGATACCAAATTATGAAGATCAAACATGACGCTGGAAGAATAAATAGTTCTTCGAGGGATTTACAAATAAAAAATAAAATAACTAACCTAGTTTGAGAGTAATACCAACTTGGCTTAATTCAAAATCAGTCAAGCTAAGCACACACTAAGCCAATTGAGAAGGGTCACTAGAACCTAAAACAGACAAAAATCAAAATATAGAGACAGGAATAACAGCATTCACCTATACACAATGCACTTACAGTACTCAATCACTATTTCACAAATACCCAACATAAGCCAGAACGATAGATCTCAAACCGAAACAAGTATCTAAAGGAAACAGGCACTATAAAATTGAGTCAAACAACAATGTTTGATAAAACATTCAAATCGTGAGACCATAAAAAAAAGAACTAGGAATTTTCATTACAGGACCCCCACCTCTTTTATTTTATTAGTCTTAAGAACAAAGTTCACCCAATTAATATTTATTAAAACCCAGAAAACAATATAAAAGGCTTCAACCAGCGCAATCAGTTCTAACGCCAGAAAAATACGAAAGAGAAAGGGAAGTGGAAACCAAATAGAATACCATCACACGAGACATTTATATGAAGAGCAGAGTCATTTAATGAATCATTTAAATAACAACATCAGAATCAATGGTATAGAGAATATCGTGCTTGATTAATCTCCCACCATTGAGCACAAAATGAATAGGGTCTACAACAACATCTCAAGCCCACACTCCATTGTCCTCCTACCTGCTGGGTTATCTACACTCTTCTCACAGCCAAATCATGGCATAAGAAAGTTACAGCTAGGGTATGGAGTCCCCAAAACATAGCTCTATAATACCTTGAAGGAAATGTGGTCTCTAGGATGCTAAGATAGAAATCTATACATAAAACAACTTGATCTATGACCCTGATTCCACCAATATGACTAGCCAAAATGGTTTCCAAACTGCTCATCTCACCCTTCAATTGCAACAACCTAGATTACATGTAAAAATGTGGGAGAGTAATACAAGAGGATGGTGAACCACTTGAACAAAGTGCCTCAAAGAGAAGTGGTCTTGAAATGACATGACTGCAGCATATGCACCTCAAGAACAACATAAACAAACAACCCTACCACACCATGAGCAACCAAAAACTGCTCCTCAAGGTATTGGAGTTAGGCCCCATTTTCCATTTTGATGGCATTGATCTGATGTTTGCAACATTAGATATATTTGGTGCCTCTTGCAAACCACTTAAAAAAAATAGGCGCAACATAAGACTGAATGTCTTTGGACAAACCCCTTCCCTTTACTCAGCATACACAAACTTGACCACTCACTTCCTTCAGCGTCTAAGTGGCATACTTCTACCTTCTGATTGATTTGTTCTTGCTCTTCTTGTTGAGTTGGAGCGCTTTGGTTTTCTGCTGCAAACTGGATCCTATGGCATGAAGTGTAATAGTTTGAGATTGTTGGAGAAGCTAAACAAAGCCACGGCAGTGACTCTGCCCTGCAACTCTCTACTCTCTAATGCGAGCTCACACTTAGCTCAGTCCACATTGACTCATTGCATCGTCCAATGCCTTTGGCATTATACCGGATCACGGGCTCTTCAACTCCTTTCTGAGATCAAGGATCTCGGCTTCACTTTGTCTCAGATGAACTTTCCTGCTCAAGATCGTCCATCTAACCCTGGCCCTTTTTCAAAATACTGCGACTTAGAGTTACCCCTCCCTCCATGATTTTCAAACTTGACTCATAGTCGGGCTCCATTGAGTTGACCAATGTTTCCTTGCCAGTATACTTTGAGCCAGTGATCAACAAGATAATATTTGTAGGCTACGATAGGGATTCATGGCAGAAAATTAATGAGCCAACCATCCAATTGGTCCTGTCAGCAAGAAAAGAGGAAAAAGGCTCTTCCATCGTCTGACGACAAACAAAAAATTAAAAGTTCATTAAAGAAGTGACAAATAATTCTACCCATCCACCAGCTACTCACAGCACAAGGATAATAAATTTTATTTTATTTTTGGAGCCCACGCTTAGGGACAGGTCGCTTGCCAGGAAGAACAAGGCTGGTAGATAAAAACATTAATTTTAGAAAATATTAAGGGTCCTTCAACATTATAAAACAATAAAAAATTCCCCTCCTTAAAGGCGCCACACATAAAGGAATACTCCTTACCACGCAAGTTGAGGTTAGGCCTACGGTGAAAAATATTGATTAAAAAATATATATACACTTATCTTTAAATTAACTTGATATTAGGTGCCTTAAAAGAAAAGTCCTAAACACTCTTCTTCTTTTATTTAAATATCCTTCAGAGCCTTTATATAATGGCGTCGGCAGTAGACCACTTAATCAAGAATTCGATAAGCCTAAAATGACCAAGCTCGTAAAAGATGCTACGTGGAACCCTCAGCGACTAGCAAGCAGTGACGACGGCACTAGGAGGTATGACTGGGAGAAAATACCCTAATTTAAATTCACAATAAGATCGTAAACACCCAACGATCAAAAGAAGCTAAAATAAACATTTGGCGTTTAACAATAGGGTAAAAGAAGTAGAAACCAAACAAGGCATTACAATATTTTTGAGTAGGTTCGAAAGTTCTGTCATTCGAGTCTCTACAAGTTTTGTTAGAGATTCAGATGTGTGCAGTTCTGACCTCGGCAGAGAAACCCAGGGTTTGTTCAATTCTCGTGCTCTAATTTTTTAGTCTTCCCTGTGGTCTACTTCTCTTCTGCAATAATGCATACAGGAAACATCCCTCCCCGACATAATATCTCAGGGGAACCTGCAGATCAAAAATGGTGAATCTTTTGTCTACAGTTTTTAATTTGTCTCATTACCTATGAGCTATTGGTTGATCTGAGCATTATACGCGGCCTTCAAAATTCTCATGCTTCAAGTCATTAAATAGACCTCCTATTAACATTTCTACACTGTATCCCTCGCAACAATGTTCTTAAGAATACTTTCAGATATTACTGCCTCGGTTCAGTACTAATGCAAAAAATATGACTGTCTATGTCAATGTAGGTAACGTTTCCAGTTTGTGAAATGTCATTGATTTTTCCAAAGCTCTACCTGGAGTCTTTAAATAAGTTGTATTAAATATCATGACATCATCATTTTCTCCAAATTGCTGAAGCCTGCAGTAACATCTCAATTTGGAAGCCAATCAAATTGAAGGTAAATGAAATTTTGTAATTAGTTTGCTAAAAATTGTGCAGGTTTGGTAATATTTATTAATGTCAATATTGTATTTTTTTATGAAAATAATAAAAGTCCTTGATTAGTTCAAAAATATAATTAATAATAACTAGTTAAGCAAAGTTAAAACCTATAGTCTACTTGCCTTCGACAATACTAGTAAAGTCAAGAAAGAAAAATATGTATTTAGGTTACTTAAACCAATTTGAATGTCAAGGTTAACATAATATTATATTGAATAAGTATACTATAAATTATTTTATTAATGTTCATTAATTGTCCACTATATAATAGTTTTGAATTGATTGATTTTATTTATTAATGTTAAAAATTATAATTTCATTTTATTCCACACAATTGAATCTTGAATCTCCACAACTATCACATTATAAAATAAAGTCAAGAAGGGAAAACATTTATTTAGGATACTTAAACAAATTTGAAATGCATGTTTATCATGAACATTAAATAACATTATATTATATTGAATTATTTGTGAATCATTATGAAAATAAACATAAGAAAAAAACTATTGCATTAAAATAGTTTATACAATAGATTTAAGGAATATACCCCTCTAATGAGAGAATTTATAAAATAACTAATAGTCTCACTAAACCCCTTTAATTATTTTCCTCCTCATCCTCCTTGGTGTTTTTTTTATTATTGGCAAATAGTTTTTTGAAAGGGACTATACCCTTGTACAATGTGACTCAATAGCCAGATAAAACCGATGTAACGTAACCAAGTGGGATCAGAATCTAGATATTAACAATAAACCCAATGACAGAAAACAATCTGCTAAGAGAAAGGCCTGCAACCAACAATCCAACAGCTAAAAAACAACAATTAAACAACATCAAAACATCAGAACAGCTACCCAACAGCTGCATAAACGACCAACAGCCCGGATATAACAATAAGCGCTAGATAAAAAGCAAGGATCATGCCTTGTCCAAGATGGTGGGGGTTTTAGGTTTCCCATATCCCTTCTTTTTCCTATCCACTGCCATCCATTCATCATTTCTTTCTTCCATTGATATTGGAATAACCACTTCAATTGAATTGATCGGGGTGAGATTTTCAGTAAGGGTGTTCGAAGCAGAGTTGATTATTGTATTAGTGTTTTGAAAAGTAGAATCCTGGTATAACTTCTCTGTATTATTCGAAGAGACTTCCATGACGGGTGAGTTATCTTGAATGTGGGTGCTAACTTTCGTAACTGGAATTTAATGGGGATTGATTGTAAGATTCTCTGGAAGAGAATATTTCCACCATGCAGGCTTGGTTTTCCAATGGGAATGTTCACAATATTTCGTTATATGACAAGTGTTAAAACAACATCGACATCTGAAGGCAAGTCCTTCATAGTCTAATCTTTGAATCCAGAGTCTGTCACCAATCTGCAACTTAATTTCTGCTGGTAAGGCTTTGGACAGATCAATATCCATAAGGATCCGTGAATAAGTAGTGTGGGTTTGAATGGAGGTTTTCTCATCAATAGCCGCACATGAGCCTAGAGTATCCCCTATTGCTATCAAACAAGTTCTGTTCAAAAGCTGGAGTGGGATTCCAGGTAAACAAACCCAAACTGGGTAGGTATCAAAAGAGTCTTTTGAAGGATCAAAAGATGGAAACCAGGGCTTAGCCATGAGTCCATGTTCACCCCAAACCCAGTGTTGCATAAGAATTAAATCCCTATCCTCAGGGGTTTCAAAAACAGCAATGAAATAAGCTTTTACACAAGGATACAGTTCAATCTTACCTTTAATCTTTTCCCTCCATCTCTGCATAATCCAGTCATGCAGTTGAGAAAGTTTTGGCCAAAATTTATGAAATCTACAAATGAGACCCAGATGGGAGAGATTTTCTTCCTCCTTACGCACCTTTAGAAGTAGATCTGCCTCAAGCTTCAATGTTGGGGTCAGCCTCCTTGCTGTTATCTTCACTTTTATGTCTTCTTTCCTACAAAATAAATACTATATTTTTTTATAGATGATATCTTAAATTTATTAAAAAGCATAAATTAAAAAATGGTTATATATAAATAACATACAGGAAAGAAACTCAATGTTCCCTACATAAGAACAACGTACATAATATCTAAGTTATTATGAACTAATAAATAGGGTCTTATAATTTTAATTTCTATCTCATTTAGTTAATATATCGTCATAACATACTTTTGAAAAACTAACATATCACCTAACAAATTTGGAATCCAATCTTAATTAATTCTTATTTATAGATTAATTTCATATGTTCATACATCACAAAATTTCTACACAACCATCCTCCATTGCTACATTGATGTGATCGTTAAGTGGTGGGTCATGTTGATTAATTGAAGAAGAAGAAAGTAATTGAATATAGAAAGGTTGTGAATATATAATTAGCTAAATAAAAAATAATAAACAATAATGAACTTATTTAAGAAAAACCATATGAAATAAATGTGTGTGTGAGAGAGTGTGCATGTGTGTGTGTGGGGGGGGGGGGGGGGGACATATTCCTGAAGGTTGTGGGTTTTGAGTTATTGAAAACCAAAATTAAATTATTAGAAATAAAGAGAAAAGGTGGTGCTTAAACATACAAATTCAACCACCACTCGTTTGACGTCTTTCTGGTATTTTGATATAATATTGATGTTAGTCTTGGAATTCTTTCACGTATGGTTATTTCATTTTGAGTGATTTCTTTAATATGGAAAACTTATTTTTTTTCATTTTTTAATTTATCACGTGTATCCCTACACAAGCTACAAATTTTAAGCCCGGTATGAGGAAATGGAATTCATATTTTCTTTATAATTATCATCTAGGCCTAGTATTTTTTTGTTTGGAGCACTTCCCTCGATAAATCCATCACTTTCTATTTTTCCAATAAATTTATACCCATTCTTGGTTTAATTACCCAATTAATTTTCCTCAGAGATTTGCAGCTATGTCATAATCCATTAGGAGGATGTGCAATAAGGCTTGGAGAAAGTATCCCCAAAACTTAAATCAGGTGAAGATTATAAAAAATAAATATTTTATATTCAAAAATATTTGATTATTACAAATAAATTATACGAATGGACACCCCTTTGTCCTTCAGACTAAGTTGAAGAAGGTCAATTATTTGTGCACCAATACAAATGCATGTAATGTTTCTCCCAAAGATATGGTTGTTTCCAACCTTCAATTAAAATAAATACATATTTTAAATTCATGAATGTAAATTTTGGGTTACTTTTAACCATCACTTATACAATTAGGCCTATACATATATATAGTTTCTACATTAAATGTACACTATGTTTTAGATTATCATACATATTACATACAATATTGGTCAAATGACAAAGTTTTTACCTTCATGTACATAGACTCGTCATCAACAAATTTGATAGTTTTTTCATTTTAGTTTCGACGGGTGATGCAAGAGCATCTGAGTCCGTAAGCAATCATGTTTCAACAAGAGATAGTTAGTTTAAAGTGTTAAATTTTGATTTTGTTTATTTTTTTGATCACGTAAGTCTATGATGTCATATAAATCATGCAAATTTGTTGGGGTTTCATAACTCTGTTGAGGCTGCACAAGTATGTTTGGGTTGTGCAAGTCTATTTAGGCTGTGTAATTTTAGGAGACGATGTTAAGGAAAAAGGAATCCACACAAGTTTAGGAGATAACATGAATTAATAAAGAAACACTGGGAAACTAAAAGAGGCCATGGAATACTACACAATGTATTGAATAGCCAAAAATATACACTAACAATATGAATATTTCTTTTAATTTGTTAGGTTGTGCCTTGAGTCTTATTATAGGACCTTTGGGCCTTACCTTTGTAATGTTCTATAATTTTGAGAATCTAATGGTATCACGTAGAATTTGGTTGATTTTCATTCCTATATAAACAAAGTCCTTTATCCTTAGGTAAGTAGTTAGAATTCAGTAAGAGTTAATCTCATTTAAGTAGAAACTAGTCTAAGGGTAGAATTGCGTCTGATAGTTATTAATTATTATTTAAATGTATTATTGAGGTAGTATTATTAGCAGTCTATGTAATTTGTGTGTGTTGTTCCTCTTGATAATTTAATAATGTTGGGTTTTTTTTAATACCATTTAATTCTAATTTATGTTCATATAGATATCTTGTATACTTCTATGTAAGTATCTTAGGGTTGTGTGGTCTAAGGTTTCTATTAATTGGGATACCAATCCACGTCTTCATCATTTTAATATCATAGTAAGTATTTCTTTCCTTTTGATTAAATCATGAAAGATATCACATTAGAAGATAATAGTGATGAATGTGTTGCACCCATAGAACCAATCACATAAGTTGTAAAAGAATAAGTAGCACAAGTTGATGGGTCAGAGGATATATACTCCTATACATAATTGGAAAGATGTGAAGTAATCCAAGATTTTATACCCCAACTTACTAGATAGAATTTTGAACTCAAAGGACTCATTGATTGGATAACAAATCTCAAAAATTAGTTTGAGTATAAAGATATGGAAGATCCCAAAAGATTCAATTTATCATGCAATAATTTAAATTTCCATGCATCTCTTTGGTGGTTGCACATACAAACAAAAGGAGTGTATAGAAACAAGCTCCGTAGATCAAGACTTGGGATGGATTATTGGTAGAGTAAAAAGGCAATAAAAATCACATCACACACTACAACTCAACTTGTTCAAAAAATTGCCTAATATGCAATAGAGAGAGCTCATTATAAAGGAACAAATTGAAGAATTATATATATTCACCATTATAGTGGAACATGTGGAACATGATATTGATAAGGTATCATGTTACATGAATAGGTTGTGGTTATTGATAGAGGATGAGTTTGGGATGATTCAAGTGTGATTTGTAGAGTAAGCCTATCATTATGTGTTAAGGATAGAGGAAAAAAATTGTGCAAACAATAAAGTGTGACATGATGAGAAGGTAATTTCACACGATGTTATGGACAATTTGGTGATAGAAGAAGTTGTGCTCAAGGAAGTGAGGATAATTCTATATTACACAATGAGGGAATGAAAAGGGGAGGAGGAAATACATATGGCGGAAGAGGATCATTTTTATGTTGAAGAGGTCATGGATTCAACAAGATGTCTTACAGGTGTGGACAAACCAGACATAGATATTTTGAGTTCCCAGACGTGCACAATAATGGTAGAGGTAAGTGCAACAATGCAAGTGCACAGATCACACAAACTAAGGAAACTAATGTGATAAAGGGCCATGGAGAGAACCCAAATGTGAGAGAAGTATTGATGTTCAAGTGCACATTTTTTAAGCTAAATAGAGAAGAAGTAGGTATGGGGTAGAAGAATAATTTGTTTAGAATTGTATGTAAAGTGGGGGGCAATTTTGCAAGTTGGTACTAAATTATAGAAGTGCCAACATGGTTATGTAAGATATTTTCAATAAGTAGGGGTTGAAAAGGATTGTACAAGTTATAATTCTTACAGGGTTTCGTAATTGTAAAAGGGACACCAACTACTAGTGACAAAGAAATGTTTGGTGAATTTCTAGATTGGGAGATATGAAGATGAAGTAGTGAGTAAAATAAATCACATTAATACTTGTCATCTATTACTAGTGACCCAATAGAAGTTTGTAAATAAATTATTGTAATTATGAATGTATACAAATTGGAAAAATCCACAAAAATATGTATTCCACGTCATCTCTTTATTCAAAAAAAGATACTTTATAGCTCCACAATGGATAAATTGAACAGTTTCGAAAAATAGAATATGAAGGGTTCCAAATGGGAACCGAAATTTCATACTACACAAATACCATATCTATCCATCTTAGGGGTGGATTTGAAAAGATAGAAGTGGAAAAATCTAAAATTTATCCTATTATTATTCTTATTTATTGCTCCTTGTCGAGGTCATGTCTCCTACCCATTGACGTAGCTTGCAAATTTAAAGAACTACTAGAAAGATGGAGTGAACTCTAAAAAATGTTTCAATGTTACACTTTATAATCATCATATAGTCAAGAGCCTAGAAATGCTCTCAAGACCCTCAAAAATATAAAATACCGAAAGCTGTCAAAAACTTCTACAAAATATTAATAGGACTCTTAAAATAGCTTTTAAGAAATCATGTTCTAAATCATGTTTCCTTGGCATCTACTAAATTGTATATTTGGTTTGTTTATTTCCCTTAAGAAATCTAAGGTTTCCCTCTTTCAACTTAATCCTCATAAATTCCTTAAGGTTTCTACCTTTCTTACATCTCCATGGAAATATTTCCATTGGATAACCTAGGTGGTCATTATCTTTGCCACAGAAATACATTTTTATCATATGGCAAAACCTACGCTTCCATTAGAAAATTTTACTATTCATCTCTCATTGGCAACACATGGCTTGTAATAATTGGTATTCCCCCACCAAATTCAAATGTAAATTATTGATTTGGAATATTATCCATAGGAAGCTTACAATTAGTCACACATTATTGAAAATCAACTTTTTTATAGGTAAATTTCACTTTTGCTCTACTCTTACAACAATTATAATTTTTTTTGGCATTACCCTTCTTCCTCTTAATCATGATTTTATCTTTGCTACTCACTTCCTTATTCACTTTCGATTGATTTCAACTAGAAAATAATCCTCCTTGTGTTATTTCTCCCTCCCCTCTCTCGTTCATTTGGAATATTTAGGCCGATAGACCTATATAATTTGATACAATCATTTTCGACACCTTTCCTGCATCTCTTTTCCAGAAGTTTTATGAAAAAATAAAAACATATAACATATAAGAGGATATTAAATCTTAGAATTAATAAGATACTAAAATATTAATAACATATAACATATTAAAGAAAAAATCATAAATAAACTATAACATATTAAAAAATGGTTCAACTGTTTTGCAATGGGAGAAATTAAGTTTTGCAGGGTTCGGTGACATATAATACCATGGGGAGTGGGCCAAATCCTATGTGGCTTTTTTTTTTTCTGATTCAATTTTTCCACACCTAGACTAAAATCCAGAAGATCACAATGGAGCAAGACATCCACAGTGACAGGTCTCTCTATCATTTACATGTTTGTATTACCATTTTTTTATTGGTTGGAATACCTGATAGTGATATTTAATTACTATTTAAGATTTATTTTACCAATTTGCTTCATAGGTTGCGTAATGTTGGGTTTTCGGGTAAATGTGGCTTTTTTCTTGTGTATTTTGTCAAAATGTGTTATTTCATGTTTGATTTCTCAAGAGTAAAGGCATTAAGTAAGTATTTATTTTGTGTAAAATGTAGTAAATATTTACAAGAAATTTTTTTTTTCGTAGTTATTGTAGTGATGTAAGTATTCACAAGGCATTGACTTTTGAGAGGGCTCTTTTTTTCTAGACTTAATTTTTAACCTGTGTATTTCATAAGTACATCCTTCTTCACTCATGTAGTATTTTTACTAATTTTAAGCTCTTCCCTTCTTTTTCTTTTAAGTGCATGGTAATTTATATGTTGGGGTCTATTTCAGTGAAATTTCCCATCAAACTGCTCCATGGCTTGTATTTCTCTGATTGCTGCTAAATGCATAAAAATATTCTCTCTTAGCTGAAATGATTTTAATTTTTGGTGACTTAAAATGTTTCCTTCCAAAATATTACCTATATGAGCATTTTTTCAATTTCATTTCCTTCCCTTACCTATTTGTTAATTTTTATACTGATTATGTGATTTTTTAGGTTACGACTATACTAGTGGAGTGTGGTAATTTGAGGAGGATTTGTTTGTCCCATGTAGGATGTCAAGAGTCTCCATCATGCAAGTGTTTGGGGGTGTCAAACACGTGACCTGGTTAATGTTGCACGTGTATGATGGACAACTACAACGTTATAATGTGTGAGGCCTCGAAAAACGACGACGCTCTAGGAACTTGCTTCCACTAAACACATAACTGAAACTATAATCCCTTTATTTATTTATTTATTTTTTCTTGTATATGTTAAGATTATCAAAGAATTTCCA
This sequence comes from Taxus chinensis, assembly GCA_019776745.2. Classification (NCBI taxonomy): domain Eukaryota; kingdom Viridiplantae; phylum Streptophyta; class Pinopsida; order Cupressales; family Taxaceae; genus Taxus; species Taxus chinensis. Next base: position 751,452,355 of record CM034146.1, read on the forward strand.
TGCCTCCAGTATCTTTATTGCGTAATTTAAATTTTTTTATTTTACTTCACTTCCATGATTCATGTCATGCATTCATTAGAGAAAAGTTTGTTAAACGTCTTTATAGTGTCATATCTTATGATTTATCATATTACAATTGTTCTATATTCTTATATGATGGCCTGTTTACAATTAAATTCTTTCAAGATAATGTATTTGTACATGCACTTGACAGGCATCAATAGTTTTATATTTTACATTTGAGGTATTATATTTAGTCTTTATTTGGAATACATAAATACTATATATACATTTATAATCTCAAAATGAGATATATATACCACTCATTATATGCACAAGCATAAGGTTTAATATTTTATCGTATCAATCATGTTATTGTTAAGGAATATAAAATTTCAAAAGTATATTTAATCAAATAGATTTATATAATGAAAGTTTAGCTAAAATACATATTTCCTAATTAATTATGAAGTTCAAAATTCATCTTTTTATGTAAAGAATGTGAACATGTTTATAATATTGTATTCATTCAAAACTACTTTCCTTAATGTAGGTTATTCATATTTGAAAAATGAACAAAAGAGACAAGATTTTTAACGGTGGAAATGCATTCAAAACTAGGTTTGAATTCATGGTTGGGGGTGGGTGGCTTTAATAGCCACCTGCCATAATATTAAATCTCCATTCACTTGACGTGCAGGCTACTCTTTGCTGGCCACATATCTCCATTTATTGACTTCTAGATCCCAAGATCCTATGCACCCCCCCTTGCATTTTGTAAATCTTGAGCTTTTCATGGTCAGCTTGCTGTTTTATTCTGCCCTAGCCGCGTGGATTCGATGTGGTAGTTATAGATGAAGCTACAGGCTATTGAAGCAGGCGTGTTAACTCGTTTTATTCGGCCCTAGCCGCGTGAATAGATATGATGGTTATTGATGAACCTACAGGCTAGTGAGATAGGCGTAATACCTCCACTTCCATTGGGTGTTGCGAGGTGCGTTCATGGCGGGGATCCTTAGCCACAGCCTGCCACAGCAGTCGGCCAGGCAGCAGGCAGGTCGCAGTAAAAAACAAAGCCTTTTTTAGAGCTTAAAACAAGTAGGTCGTCCAAACATGTTGTTATCTGCTCAGGATCGAATGCATCCTCAAATTCGGGATTCGCCTTCAAGAAATTTTTATCAAAATCGATTAAGGGACAGTGAGAGTGTTGCGAGGAGACCTGAAGAAATTTATTACAAGGATCTTCTATTGAGATCTTCCTGTTTACGGTGTAGCTCGTGGAAAAGAATCTCATAGAGGTGGATCTGTTTCATATCAGAATATTCATGGAGCACAGTTTGCTTTGTAATTATAAGAACATTTCATAGACCTTGGGAAGCGCCTTAATTACTTATACATACGTAGGTTCTCTTGCATATATAATTAATATTATTTCTTGGTTGTACTTTATATTAATATACTTTGTTAATATAAAAGAAATATTAATAGTATATTAGTATTAATATAATTTTATAATAGTACTTCCATTAAGTTTAATATTACTTTAATATGATTAATATTTAAAATATTAGTATCCTTGTTAAGCATTAAGGACATATGGGTACTGAACTTAATAAGTTTAGAGATTTTACATTAAAATTTCTTTCTACACCATTTAATAGGCATGGTACGGGATTTCAATTAGATTTGATTTCATTTCCCTTAACAATTTGTAAATAGATTTACAATAAATTCTTAAAATGAGGAAAAACATAATAGAGCTAAAACCTAAATTACTTCATTGACATATTGAAAACTATTTAAAACTTAAGTCTTTCCATCAACAATACAAGAAGAGAAAATACACTAATATTCCAACTTTTCCAATACATCTCTTTTAAGTAACAAAATAAAATTCAATATTTTTTTTTTGAGTAAATTTCCCAACATTCCTCAAGAGGGTTTCAACAATATTTCCATTAAGTTTTAGAGTAAGAACTACTAACATTTCAACAATATCAACACACTCATATGAGGTTCCAAGCCAAGTTAAAGGAGAATAAATAAATTGTCTTTCCTTCAACTTTCAATTCCATCCACATTACAACCATACTAACGAAGATCAAAACAACTTTCCTTCAAAATCTTGTTACAACATTTTCCACTTAATGTGGGAACAAATTTACAATAATGGAAGCTAAAATACAAGCAATATTTCACTTTCTTCCATTCTAGGTGGGCAAAAAAATATAAGGTAGTTTCACATTGTCATCAACAAGGCTCCAATGCTACAAACATCAACAAGGTAGCTCCTCCAATAGTTTTCTTGATTCGCAACAAAATAAGGGGAGAGGAAACGCTCTCCTCCCAACCAAGATACCCAATGGAGAAGAGAAGCCATCCTCTCCATTGGCCACCGAGCCCCAACCGCATTACAATGGGAGAAAATCCAACTCATGGCAACTACTAGCTTCCACATAACTTAACATAAAAAATTCACAATCATTCCATAATCCTTCAAAACAAAATCAACAACTCAACGAGAGGGAAAGCATCAAAACAACAAAGTCACAAGGCTTATCAAGAAATTCATAAGAGTAAGACCTATGGGGAGGCCACTTATGCCTCCCAATGGGAATGGGTGCCACCTAAAAGCCTCCAATGCAAAACACAATACCCCTAACAACTCTTATGCCTCCCTCAAGTACCCCTTATCCCTCCATCCACTCTTATGCCTCCCTCAACTCTTATGGCTCCTCAAAGTGAGAACAAGGAGAAAATGCAAGCATTTCTCATGCTAGGTGGGCACCCAACCCAAACTCTCTCCTCAAGAAAATGATCTCTTATGCCTCCCTCAAATAAACTGCCCATAGTCTCCTCCCACTCCCAACTTAGGCATTCTACCCATTCCCAACAAGCATTTCAAACAAAAACATTCAACACAACATATAAATACATTCATATAACAAAAAAGAAACATAATACAAACAAAGGTGAAGCTCCTACCTCTCCATGGTAGAGCTTGTTCCAAGTATGAAGTCTCAATTCCCTCCAAAGATCAAGCAAGCATCCACAAGCTCCAACAAAATTCCCACAAGTATCAACAAGCTCCAAAAATCCACAAACTCCTTCAAAATCCTCTCCTCTCCAAAATACCAAAAGACTAAAAATGAAACTTCCAACCCCCAAAACAAACAAGAGGATCAAATAAATAGAGAAAAGAGAGGGAGGGATGATGTGGCTCCAAGTAGGATGCCACCTCATTTTCTCTCCACTCCACATCACTTGGTCAACCTCATATTCCAATGCACCATTAATAAGTGGTTGAAAGAAAGGCAAGCACCTTACACACTCCATCTAAGACCACTTCCCCAAAGGACAAAATTAAATTTTGAAAGAAAGTGCAATTAATATTTTACCCTTTTTATCCCCCCAAAACACCTAAAAGACCCTAAATTTGGCCTTCCAACCCATAGGTAGGGTTGGCATTAGGTTTTAAGAGGTGTGGGACAAGTTTGACTTGTCCCACAAGCTTTCAAATTTGGCCTCTAAGGCCAAATTCGAGTTTCCCATGTGGGGTAGAGTGTGCTACACTCAAAACTCAAACACACATCATTCCACACAAAATCCAAAGTAAATCAAGCCTAATAAATGAAATCTCTATTGGTCATATCTTTTAATTTGTTTATGACAATTTCAAATTAGCTTAATTAAGACACTACATCCCATGACTAATAAAGGGGTAAACACCAATCCAAAGGATAAGAATAATAACACAAGTAGAATTTCACTTACTAAGAGAAACACATACTAACATACTAGAAAGGGAAAATTAAAACAAAACAAACACATAACCCCTAGGTCACAATTTTCCCATAACCAAATAATTCTAACACACACACAATTACTTGTTGCCATGGTGACCTTAGTTGGATTCTTCTCGAATTCCGATGTGGTTGGTCTCCACTCCCCAATATTGTTGTGAATATAATATACCTGCAGAACAGAGAATACCTCCTTCGGCCTGTTGGCCGCGTTAAAACATATGCCAAATATACAATATAATCTAAAATAAATGACACATGATTTACTATCATCTATGCAAGTACGATATCACTTACACTTTCTAGCGCATTTCTATTCCACATTTCATTTATGTCAAAACGATCATCACATTAATCCAATTATCAAGTTCTACCCAATATGATTAAATATATCACATGTCATAATTAAAGATAAATAACCATGTCAAAAGTATACCAATATCATCATCCAATGTCCACCAGTAGACCATATGCATCCTATAAAGATCAAATCAATAATAGTCCAGTGTCTATGATATCTACTAGCATGCTAAATCAAGAAGCCATAATAATTCCATAGGTGAAGTAACCAGTCTCAAAAACAACAAAACGAAAATGGTGTCGAAGGGAAGCGGGAACTACATCCCCCTCCCCTTAGACTCGAATTCCTCCTGGAAGTCATTGGAAAAGGTGTGGAAACTGTCCTCGTAGCAAAGTAGCATCCTCACAAGTAGCTTCAGTCTCATCATACCTTTCCCATTGGACCCAAACCTGATCAATCTCTCTACCAGCGAAGGCCCAGGGTCCTGTTCTCTATAATGCATATGGGCTCCACCATCACCTGCCCCTGATCCTGCACCTGCAATGCGGTCCAATCTAGCACATGAGAAGGATCAGAAATATATCTCCTAAGCACAAAAATATGAAACACATCATGGACGCGAGATAAGCTAGGTGGCAATGCTAGATGATAGGCCAAGGGACCGAGGTGCTCCAAGATCTCAAAGGGACCCACAAACCTAGGAGAAAGCTTAGAACCTTTTCCGTAGTGGATAGGGCTCTTATGCGGTCTGAAACAAAGAAACACCTTCGTGCCCACCTCAAAACTGTGATCTGTCCTATGCTGGTTTGCATACTTTTTCTGTCTGTCCTGCGCCTCTTGCAATCTCTGTCTGATCAAGGTAACCTGCTGCTCCATGTCCTGTAATAATGCTGGCCCAAGGGAAACCCTGTCTTCAATCTTGTCCCAACTAAGAGGTGTCCTGTACTCTCTACCATATAATGCCTGAAAAGGAGCCATGCCTATCGAACTCTGGAAACTATTATTATAGGCAAACTCCACCAAATACAGATACTCCTCCCATCTTGACTGATGATCCATCACGTACATCCTGAGCATATCCTCCAAAATCTGATTCACCCTCTCTGTCTGTCCATCTGTCTCAGGGTGATAAGTTGTGCTGAAATTAATCCTCGTCCCAAGAACATACTGCATGGTGGTCCAGAAATGGGAGGTGTACAAAGGGTCGCGGTCGCAAATGATCTTCCGTAGAATCCCATGTAATCTGACAATCTCATCAAGGTACACTCATGCCACAGCACTCGCTGTATAGGTGGTCTTCACTGGAGAAAAATGAGCTACCTTCGTCAATTTATCCACCGTGACCATGATGGCATCATGATGGTATCTCGACGTAGGTAACCCAACGATGAAGTCCATGGAAATGGTGTCCCACTTCCACTTCAGTATGGCATGAGGATAGAGAAGGCCAGCTAGATGCTGATGCTCGGCCTTCACCCTCTGACACTCTAAACAGCATGACACAAACAAAGCCACGTCTCTCCGAAGTCCTCTCCAAAAATACAACTGTCTCAGGGTGGCATGCATCTTCTTCACCCTGGGATGGGCTGAATAAGGTGCACGATGAGCCTCTGTCAAAATGTCGTGTCTCAAGCCTCCATCTATAGGAACATATATTCGACCTCTGTGTCTGAGAAGACCATCTACCTCTAATGAAAATCCATAAAATCTCCCCTCAAGGGGTCTCTTAGACTCAAATCTCTGCTCTGGCTGTAAAGTAGAAACTATCATGAGGAAGTTGCTGCAAGATCCTACTCCGTAAATCTGTGCCCACTGAGGTGGCCATAGCCACATGTCTCCGCCTACTCAAGGCATCTGCAACCACATTCTCCTTCCCTTTCACATGCTCTATCTCCATGTCATACTCACAGAGTAATTCCTTCCAACGCCGCTGACAAGCGTTGAGATTGGGTTGAGTGAAGAGGTGGCGAAGACTCAAGTGATCAGTCCTGAGTGTAAATCTCCGGCCAAGAAGAAAATGTCTCCACCACACTACGGCATGTACCACTGCTAGAAGCTCAAGGTCATGGGTCGGATAATTGAGCTCATAATATTTGAGTTTACGAGACTCAAAGGCAAGGACTCTACCCTCCTGCATTAACACACCTCCAAGCCCTACCAAGGAAGCATCTTTGCAAACGTAGAAACTCACCCTGAGGATCTAGCACTGCAAGAATAGGTGCTCTCGTGAGGCATTCCTTCAGTGTACTGAAGGCCTTCTCACATCTAACTGACCATAAAAACTTCTTCCCTTTTCGCTGAAGGGAAGTGATGGTGGTGCGCAATCTGAGAAAAATCCTGAACAAACCTCCTGTAATACCCTGCTAGACCCATGAAGCTACGCACCTCGGTCACACTAGTGGGTGCTGGCCAATCCATGATGGCTCGAATCTTGGAAGTATCGACTGTGATACCTTCCCCAAAAATGATGTGGCCCAAATACTACACCTCAGGCTGAAAGAACGCACACTTCTCCAAGTTCCCGTAAAGGCACTGTTCGCGAAGACACTGAAGTAACCTGGCGAAGGTGCTCCTCATGATCCTCACATGTGCATGAGTAAATCAGAATGTCATCAAGGAAGATGAGCATGAAGCGATCAAGGAATGTCCTGAATATCCCATTCATCAAACTCATAAACACTGCGGGGGCATTCGTCAAACCGAAAGGTACCACTGTTAACTCGTAGTGGCCATATCTCGTACGGAATGCTGTCTTGTGAATATCCGTCTCCGCAATCCTGAGATGAGTGGTACCCTGACTTGAGATCTATCTTAGAGAAAACTATAGCCCCCTTCATCTGATCAAATAAATCATCAATGCGTGGAAGGGGGTAACGATTCTTGATCGCTACTTTATTTAGCTGACGGTAGTCATTACACAACCGAAGAGATCCATCCTTCTTCTTCACAAAGATCACTGGTGCACCCCAAGGGGATACACTAGAATGGATTAGGCCTTTCTCCAGAAGGCCCTCAAGCTGTAACTTGAGCTCACATAACTCAGGAGTAGTCATCTGATAGGGTGCTCGAGAGATAGGCTCTACGCCCGGAACTAGATCTATATGGAAATCGATCTCACGTGAGGGAGGTAACCCCGGTAGCTCCCCTGGGAACACATCAGAAAAATCTGATAAGATGGGATGGTCATCGAGGGAAGGTCCTCTTGACCTCATCCTCTGATCTGTCACTGATTGTAATAGCAAACAACTGACAACCCCGTCGCACACACCGCTTAAGCTGTATAGCGGAGATGGTGCGAATGGATACGGCTCTCCTAACTCCTGATATCACTGACTCTACTCCAAGGTCATCTATGCAAGCAATAGTCTTGATGGTAACAATCCACTCTAGCTCTGTGAGCGGACAACCAATCCATTCCTAAAATGATGCCATAAGATCCTAATGGAAGGATCCAAAGATCAGAAGTAGTGGTGAAGGGTCCCAAATCCACTACACACTCCTTAACTAAGGAGTCTATAGAAATTTTGGCTCCAGGAAGCCATCTCAACGTCCCAACCATGACCTTGTCTAACTGCCACAAGCCTAAAATGCTCTACTAAGGATGGTGCAATAAAAGAATCAAAAGAACCAGAATCAAAATAATATAGAGGTGGAAATACCACCAATACTACCCTGTCATCTCAATCACAGTACTCTGGTGCTCAGCCTGGCGGTTCTCAACCACTGCGTAGATCCGATGACTCCATGCCATATCTCCAACAGTAGGCTCTGAGATCTGTGTCTTACCCTTGTTAGGGTTCTGTGTGAAATCTCTCCAATGATGCCCCATAACACCACAACAATAACAGCTGCGTGGTCCTCTCTAGTGGGAAGCAGCTCTAGCTGGTACTCTAGATGTCTGAGCTACAGATCCTGATGATCCGGCTATGGAATGCTGAGGTCTCTACTGATGAGCTCCTGCTGACTGAGCTCTCGGCGCACCCTGTGTCCTGATGGGACCCCTGGGAGGAGGCCCCATACTACGTCCTCTCTGCGCATCAAATCTCTAAGGAGGTCGGTATGGTGGGCGTGGGTCTGCTGCTGCTGCTACTGCTATGGTGGCCTGAATGAAGCTTTCCCTTAACTCTGTCCACCCCGTGGAGGAGAAACTGACCCCTTCAACCTACCATCCTGCATCTGCTGGATATGACTCCGAACTCTGTCTCTAGCTTGTTGCATCGTCCCCCGTGTCTCCTCTACAATATAGGCCTTGTCCATGGCCTCTGCAAATGTCTGTGGGCAGTGAATGCACACTGCACCACCTAAATCCAAGTTTAGGCCCCGAGGATGAACCTGTGAATCCGTACCTACTCATCCTGCATATAGTTGACGTACTGGAGTAGGTCCAGAAATCGACTCTCATACTCAGCTACTGTCATCGATGCCTGACGGATGTCATGAAACTCATCTATCCGCTGCTGTATAAATCTCCTGGGTAAATACCTGCTCCTGAAATGCTCCTCAAATAGCTCCCAGGTAATCGTCTCTGAGTCAACATGGAGCTTCTGCTCCTCAGTCCTCCACCAGATTCCTGCTCCATCTCTCAGAAGATGGATCGCAACACGAGCTTTCGTGTTGCTAGTATAAGGGTAGAGCTTGAAGCATCCACTCAAGCTCACCAACCAGGCCTCTGCCTGAAAACCGCCTGTATCACCCAAATAGTGAGATGGTCGTAGCTTCAGGATCTCCCTGATATGGTCTACAACTGACGTATGACGAATCCTAGGTCTCTCTCTCTATGCTCCTCCCTCTGTCTAGGGCTCCAAGACCTGTCCCTATGTCCTGAGATCCTATCCCCATGTCCTCTCTGTGGTGACTCTGCCCTAGCCGACTCCGCATGGAAGTTCTCTGCCCTATGCTCCTCGCTGTGTCGAGGGGATACCTGGGCATCTACTGATGGCTCCAAACTATGTCTTGTAAATCATCCTCCTAAGGGCTCTCCACGTATAGCGGCATTGACATCGTGGAGTGTCAGTAAGATCTGAGGTAGAATGGCTGCTACAGCCTGCTCTGGCGGTGGTATATCTAGGTCTATATGAAGAGACCCCTCGCCCAATCTGCGCCTCCTGCATAGATCAAGGTGAGAGTTAGTTCATTTTTCTAGGTCTTGTGCCAGTTTTCAAAATTTGTTGTTTCCTATAATTATCAACATTGTGGTTTTATATATTAAAAGAATCAACTCTACACTAGGTTAAATGTTCATGTTTCATGTTTTCTACGTGTGCCCAAGGGTCCAAGCTTTGAACCTACGGCTCTGATACCAAAGTGTGAGGCCTCGAGAAAAGATGACGCTCTAGGAACTTTCTTCCACTAAACACATAACTAAAACTACAACCCCCCCATTTTTTTTTTCTTCTTGTACATGTTAAGATTATCAAAGAGTTTCCATGTCTCCAGTATCTTTATTGCGTAATTTAAAAAAATTATTTTACTTCATTTCCATGATTCATGTCATGCATTCATTAGAGAAAATTTTGTTAAACGTCTTTATAGTGTCAAATCTTATGATTCATCATATTACAATGGTTCTATATTCTTATATGATGGCCCATTTGCAAATAAATTCTTTCAAGATAATGTATTTGTACCTGCACTTGACAGACATCAATAGTTTTATATTTTACATTTGAGGTATTATATTTAATCTTTATTTTGAATACATAAATACTATATATATATTTATAATCTCAAAATGAGATATATATGCCACTCATTATATGCACAGGCATAGGGTTTAATATTTTATCGTATAAATCATGTTAAGTGTACTAAAAATGTGAAAATTATTTTTAATATTGTAAACATTCAAGTTTACTTTCTTTAATGTGGATTATTCATATTTGAAAATTGCACAAAAATGTCAACAGATTTAATAGGGGTAACACATTCCAATTTAAGTTTGAAAAGATATGGTTGGGGGTGGGTGGCTTTAATAGCCACCTGCCATTTTCATTAAACCCCCTCTCTCCTTTGGCGTGCTAGGCTACTCTTAACTGGTTGCATATCTTCATTTAATGACATTTAGATCTGCAGATCTTATGCGTCCCCCCTTGCATTTTGCAAATCTTGAGCCTTTTGTGGTCGACCTACCATTTTACTCTGCCCTGTGTCACGTGGGTTGAAGTGGTGGTTCTAGATGAAGCTACAAGCAAGTGAGGCAGGTGTGTTACCTCATTCCACTCGGCCCTGGTCGCGCGAGCTGTTATGGAGGTTATAGATGAAGCTACAGGTGAGTGAAACTGGCATGTTACCTCCACTTTCATTGCGTGCTGCAAGGTGTGTTCTGGTCGGGGATCCACAACCACGGCCAGCAATAGAAAACGGCCATGCAGTAGGTAGGTCGTGGCATAGGGAAGCCTTTTGGGCGCTTCCAACAAGCAGGTTGCCCAACCATGTTGTTAGCCGTTCAGTATCGAATGCATCCTCCAATTTCGGGATCCGCCTTCAAGATATTTTTATCAAAATCGATTAAGGAACAGTGAGAGTGTTACCAGAAGACATGGTGAAATTCATTACAAAGATCTTCTATTGAGACCTTACCCGTTTTACGGTGTAGCTCGTGGAAGAGAAATCTCATAGAGGTGGATCTGTTTCATATCAGAATATTCATGAAGGATAGTTTGCTTTGCAATTTTATGAACATTTCATGTGTAGGTTCTATTGTATAAATAATTAATATTATTTCTTGGCTGCAGTTTATATTAACATACTTTGTTAATATAAGGGGGGGGGGGGGGGGAGGGGGGAGAATATTAATAGTATATTGGTATTAATAGAATTTAATAATAGTAAATCCATTACTTTTAATATTACATAAATATGAATAATATTTAAAATATTAGTTTCCTTATTAATTATTAATGAAATATGGGTAATGAACTTAATAAGCTTAGAACTTTTGCATTAAAATCTCTTTCTACACAATTTAATAGGCATTGTACGATATTTCAAGTAGATTTGATTTCATTTCTGTTTACAATTTGCAAATAGATTTACAATAAATTCTTAAATGAGGAAAAACTTAATAGAGCTAGGACTTAAATTACTTCATTGGCATATTGAAAACTATTTAAAACTTAAGTCTTTCCATCAACAATACAAGAAGAGATAATGCACTAATATTCCCACTTTTCAATACATCTCTTTTAAGTAACAAAATGAAATTTAATATATATATATTTTAAAGTAAATTTCCCAACATTCCTCAAGAGGGTTTCAACAATATTTCCATTGAGTTTTAGAGTAATAACTACTAACATTTCAACAAGATCAACACACTCATATGAGGTTCCAAGCCAAGTTAAAGGAAAATAAATAAATTGTCTTTCCTTCAACTTTCAATTCCATCCACATTACAACCTTACTAATGAAGATCAATACAACTTTCCTTCAACATCTTGTTACAACATTTTCCACTTAATGTGGAAACATTTTACAATAATGGAAGCTAAAATACAAAGCAATATTACACTTTCTTCCACTCTAGGTGGGTAAAAATACAAGATAGTTTCACATTGTCATCAACAAGGCTCCAATGCTACAAACATCAAACAAGGTAGCTCCTCCAATAGTTTGCTTGATTCACAAAAAAATAAGGGGAGAGGCAACGCTCTCCTCCCAACCAAGATACCCAATGGAGAAGAGAAGCCATCCTCTCCATTGGCCCCAGAGCCCCAACCAGATTACAATGGGAGAAAATCCAACTCATGGCAACTACTAGCTTCCACATAACTTAACATAAAATTTCACATTCATTCCATAATCCTTCAAAACAAAAAAATAAACAACTCAACAAGAGGGAAACCATCAAAACAACCAAAATCACAAGGCTTATCAAGAAAGCCATAATAGTAAGACCTATGGGGAGGCCACTTATGCCTCCCAATGGGAATGGGTGCCACCTAAAAGCCTCCAATGCAAAACACATTACCCCTAACAACTCTTATGCCTCCCTCAAGTACCCCTTATCCCTCCATCCACTCTTATGCCTCCCTCAACTATTATGGCTCCCCCAAAGTAAGAACAAGAAGAAAATGCAAGCATTTCTCATACTAGGTGGGCACCCAACCCAAACTCCCTCCTCAAGAAAATGATCTCTTATGCCTCCCTCAAATAAACTCCCTATAGTCTCCTCCCACTCTCAACTTATGCATTCTACCCATTCCCAACAAGCATTTCAAACAACAACATTCAACACAACATATATATACATTCATATAACAAAAAAGAAACATAATACAAACAAAGGTGAAGCTCCTACCTTTCCATGGTAGAGCTTGTTCCAAGTATGAGGTCTCAATTCCCTCCAAAGGTCAAGAAAGCATCCACAAGCTCCAACAAAATTTCCAAAAGTATCAACAAGCTCAAAAAATCCACAAACTCCTTCAAAAATCCTCTCCTCTCCAAAAATACAAGAGACTAAAAATCAAACCTCTAACCCCCAAAACAAACAAAAGGATCAAATAAATAGAGAAAAGAGAGGGAGGGATGATGTGGCTCCAAGTAGGATGCCACCTCCTTTTCCCTCCACTCCACATCATTTGGTCAACCTCATATTCCAATGCACCATTAATAATTGGTTGAAAGAAAGGCAAGCACCTTACACACTCCATCTAAGCCCACTCCCCCAAAGGACAAAATTAAATTTTGAAAGAAAGTGCAATTAATATTTTACCTTTTTATCCCCCCAAAACGCCTAAAAGACCCTAAATTTGGCCTTCCAACCCATAGGTAGGGTTGGCATGGGGTTTTAAGAGGTTTGGGACAAGTTTGAATTGTCCCACAAGCTTTCAAATTTGGCCTCTAAGGCCAAATTCGAGTTTCCCATGTGGGGTAGAGTGTGCTACACTCAAAACTCAAACACACATCATTCCACACAAAATCCAAATTAAATCAAGCCTAATAAAAGAACTCCCGTTTGGTCATGTCTTTTAATTTTCTTAGGACAAATTCAAATTAGTTTAATTAAGACACTACAACCCATGACTAATAAAGGGAGTAAACACCAATCCAAAGAATATGAATAATAACACAAGTAAAATTTCACTTACTAAGAGAAACACATACTAACATAATAGAAAGGGGAAATTTAAAACAAAACAACACATGACCCCTAGGTCACAATTTTCCCCTAACCAAATAATTCTAACACACACACAATTACTTGTTGCCATGGTGACCTTAGCTGGATTCTTCTCGAATTCCGATGTGGTTGGTCTCCACTCCCCAATATTGTTGTGAATATAATATACCTACAGAATAGAGAATACCTCCTTCGGCCTGTTGGCCGCATTAAAACATTCATGCCAAATATACAATATAATCTAAAATAAACGACACATGATTTACTATCATCTATGTAAGTATGATATCACTTACACTTTCTAGCACATTTCTATTCCACATTTCATTTATGTCAAAACGATCATCACATTAATCCAATTATCAATTTCTACCCAATATGATTAAATATATCACATGTCATAATTAAAGATAAATAACCATGTCAAAAGTATACCAATATCATCATCAAATGTCCACCAGTAGACCATATGCATCCTATAAAGATCAAATGAATAACAATCCAGTGTTTATGATATCTACTAGCATGCTAAATCAAGAAGCCATAATAAATCCATAAGTGAAGTAACCAGTCTCGAAAACAACAAAATGAAAATGGTGTCGAAGGGAAGCGGGGCACTACATAATGCAAAGGTGGTGGTATCTGATATTTATGATAGGTAGAGTGTATACATAAAGAAACTCCTCATTTCACATGTATCAGACATACAAACACACAATAAAATATGGACTAAATTGGTTGCCTAAGGATTTCATTCAACTCGTATTTATAGATTATAATGGAGGAGTAAAAAACAAAAAGATAATACTAGATTGTTTGTGCATCTAAATGGTTTGTGCAATAACTATTGGTAGATCTAATCGTCACTGGGTTGTGTAGACCGTAACTATTTATTACTGGACTACATCGTATTTTAATAAATTTATTCCAACACTCCCACATAAATTTATTCTTACATATAATTAAAAAACTTCCCACACTTTATGGCTCCTACCTACCTGTATAGGTCTTATGGCTGCCGAGGTACCCATTTACATAATTTCCCTGACCCCCTAATTTATCTCTAAATTTTAAAAACTTTATTTCACTCAATGCTTTGGTGAAAATATAATCTGTAATTTGATCCTCATTTTTGCAGTAGAGAAGTTGAATCACGTCATTTTGAAGAAATTATTTGATGTAGTGATGATGAATCTCCACATGTTTATTTCTTGCTTGATACACAAGATTCTTTACCACTTGAATAGTATTTTTTTGTCACAATATAATATTGAAGGTTAATTTTGAGGAAAATGTAAATCACCGAGTATTCTCCTCAACCATACTGATTCACGAGTAGCTGCACATGCTGAAGCATGTTCTGCCTCTGTTGATGATAATGTAATTGTTGGTTTTTTTTTGCTAAACCATGAAATAACACCAAATCCAACATTGAACACAAAACTTGTAGTAGATTTGTGATCATCTATACATCCATCCCAATCAAAATCTGTAAAACTTGCCAAAGATATATAACCATGCCTACAAAATACTCAATTCCAAAATTCTAAGATCCTTTGACATATCTAAAAATTCTTTTAGTTGCTTTCCAATGAGGAATTTTTTGAGATGACATAAACCTTGAAAATAGACTAACTGCATAAGCAATGTCAAGCCTAGTTTTTGTTAGATAAATAAGACTTTGCACTAATTGTTTGAATAGTGTGTCATCTACATATTTTAAATATTTTAAGTCATCATTTGTTGATAATTTCATCTATACTTCAACTAGAGTAGTTGAAAATTTTTTAATTTTCCATTTTTAATTTGACCAACAAATCATGTGCATATTTAGATTGGGAAATTAGTATCTTGTCATCTTTTTGCCACACTTGTATGTTAAGACAATAATGAAGCAGTCCTAAATTAGTCATCTCAAATTATTTTCCTTAATCTGTTCTTTGTACCATCAATTTACATGTCATGATTACTTGTAATTATTATGTCATCCACATGAAGAACTAAAATTATTGTTCCCGCATCACTCTTTTTAACATAAATATTAGGGTGAGAGGGGATTTTTTACAAAACCTTCATGTTTGAAGTACTCATCAATCTTAACACACCATACACTTATTGCTTTTTTTAAGCCATATAAAGATTTCTTCAACATGTAAACAAGATGATCTTGTCCTCTTCTCACAAATCCATGTGGCTGCTCCATGAAGATCTCCTCTTATAGCTCATCATTAAGGAATGCATTATTTACATCCATTTAATGACATTTCCATTTAAAATTACCCACCAAAGCAAGAACAAGCCTTATTGTATTCATTTTTGCAACTGGAGAAAATGTTTCACTAAAATAAACCCCTTATTATTTAGAAAAATCTTCTGTAACAAGACGTGCTTTGAATTTTCAATGCATCCTTCATATCTATACTTAGTCTTATAGACCCATTTAGTACAAACAAGATTTTTACCTTCAGGGAGTTTTGTCAATTCCCATGTATTATTTTTCAGTAAAGAGTCACAATATTATTGCATTGCATATTCTCACTCTTTCTTTCCTTTTACTTCTTCATAAGATTGGGCATCATTTTACTTTCTCTATTCTAGTCATCAAGGCATAGTTAATATGATGATCATTTTCTGCAATTTTCTTACTCTTTTGATAAATTTCTTAAAGACTTTTTATTTTTCATTGGGGGGATTTGCTCATTATCACTATTTTATTCCTTTTCTACATTTTCAACTTCAGAAACTATCTCAAATGTAGATTTAGATTCATTATGAAGAACTTCATCAAATACAAGATTCCTATTGATAATTACCTTTTCAGTTGAGGATCATATAACCTGTAGCCTTTAGATTGTTCAATATAACCAATGAAGATACAATTCATGCTTTTCTTATCAAGTTTATTCCTTAATTAATTGGACACATGAGCATAGAAATTGCATCCAAAGACTCTAAAATAATTTACTGGTGGTTTACTACCATACCATGCCTCATGAGGTGTCATATTTCTTACGGCTTTTGTGGGAGGTCTATTTAATATGTAAGCAGCAGTAATTATTGCTTTAACCCAAGAAGAATCAGCAAAAGCCTTAGTCTTGAGCATGCACCTAGCCATTTCTTCTAAGATTCTATTTTTCCTTTCCACAACCCCATTTTGTTGAGGTGTGTAACTAATTGTTAACTACCTATTAATACCTACATTATCACAAAAAAATTAAAACTCTTTTTTGATATACTCTCTTCCATTATCTATTCTAAGAACTTTAATTTTTCTCCCACTGTCATTTTTCACTAGAGATTTAAATGTCTTAAATTTTTCAAAACCCTTCATTTTGTTCTTCAAACAATAAATCCAATTTTTTCTTGAGAAATCATCAATTAAAGTCAACACATATTTTGATCTTACAAAGGAAGGAATAGGAATTGGACAAATAACATCACTATTCTCTATCTCAAGTTTTTATCTTGCTCTATATGTTCCATTATTCTCAAAGCTATCTCTATTTTGTTTCCCATAAAAACAACCTTCACACACATTTTAATCTAAATGAATTTTTGGAAGACCACATACCTTGTCAAATTTCTTCATGAAACCCAAATGTTGATAATTAAGGTGCCCAAATCTTAAATGCCATAACACACTAATATTATCATGTGATGCAACAAGAGCATGTGAACCTATACTTCCTGCATCAAATTTATATATTCCCCCATCTAAAGTACCTAATGCAATCACATTGTAACTGTGTTTCATATCCTTAATCAAACAATTATTCTAATAAAATTCAACTTTGAAACCTTTCTTTGTGATATGACTAACCAAAAGAAGATTCCTCTTTAAACTAGGTACATACATCACATTAGTAATACATTTTACTTCACCATTATTTATTTTAATAGGAACATCACCATGAACTTCTATATTATAAGCACTATCATCACCAAGCAACATCTTTTCACTTTCACATTCTTCATATTTTTCAACAGATTTGAAACTTTCTTCATTAAAACCCATATTCTTACTTGCTCCTGAATCTATATAACAAACATCATTTGAAGTATCTTGAGAAGATAAGGATGCAATGAAGAGATTACCTTCCATTTCTACTTGATTTGGCATGTTTTTGGTTTGCTTTCTAGACCAATTGTGCATCTCGGGCTTCCTTTTTGTACATTCCCATTGAAAATGGGCCTAATTTACCATAATTGAAGCACTTCACCTTATGCTTTTGTTTCCTTCTTTCATCTTCTCCTTGGTTCACCTTTTTATTAGATTTTATACCCATTTTCTCTCAACTTTGCATCTTGTTACCTATGAGTTTTCTTCTTCAAATGTAGGCTTTCTTTGTAGAGTTAGTTTCATCAAACTTCCTTCTAACTCTTTGTTATTCCTGTAACAAATAACCACTTAATTCTTCAAACATTAGAGTATCAATATTATCAACAACTTCTAAGGATTGGATTAGATATTCATACACCGGTTTTTTTGTTCTTTAGAAGATCCTTCTTTGCTTGTGTCAATGCTTGAAGCGTTATTGAATATATAAGTTTTATAAACCCATTTGTGACTAACTCCCACACATCCTAAGAGAAAAATACTTGGTTTTCATTTTGAGACTATATAAAGTTTCCGCTGCTCATACCTAGCATTAAATTGAGGTGACAAACTATATACATAGATTCTTATCTCTATTCATAAGTATAAACTGAAACCCTTTAAACTTTGTGAAACAAAAAATATAATACCCCCATGGATATGCATATCATAGCCATGATCCATCCCCCCTATATATAGACCTGGGAGCCGAGAAATCTAGAGAAGGGGGAGCGGGCGGGTTCCATATCATAGACATTGGGCCTTTGCTAACTGAGGATTCTAGATAGGGGCCACAAACACAATCTCAATGGTTCATTCATATAAAAATATAGGTAAAATGGATTTTTATTAAAAATGCTTGACATATTTTATTTTTAAAAGAGACTGCTCACACATATAGAGTATTTCACTTCTTTCTATTTCCAGAATATCCCTAAACGAACAATAAATAGTGTGTATCCTATAGAATTCCTAGCTGGCTCAACAAGCCAATGGAATGTTGGCGAGATTTTCACAAATAAAATCATAGGAAAATCATGAGATTTGTAGGTAATTAGTGATAAAATATTCTCTAAATATCCATTGTTCGAAAAAGTGTCACCGTTTTCTAGTTAGTCAAGATTAGACATTCCAACATAAAATGGCGTTGTGAAAGACTAAACAAACAAAAGAAAATTAATTTACAGGGCAAGAGTTAAGATTATTTCTACCTTCTGAGCTTTCTCCTTTTATTTTGGGAACAACAAAGGATCTCCCACTCCACTACTGAATGTTATCTACCTTTCCACTAGGAGGAAGAGTGAAGGCGATATTGAGCAGTGAATAACCGGTGAAAAATCGAATATCCAAGGCATTCTTAGCACCACAAAGCTTGACCATGAGGTGTAGAAACTGTACATGATCCAACAAAGTCATAAAATAAACACTCCTAATTATTATTACTACTAAGTATGTACTAAAAGTGTCTATGCTTGTCTGGTGTTTATCTCCAGAATATTTAGATATTTGTCCAAACCACAATAAAAAATGAAATCAGATAAGAAACAAGAGAGAAAAAAATGTATACACGCCTGAAAAATATTCCCGTCAACACTCATATCTGGAAAATCTTCCCCTCCAAAACTCATTAAAACAAATACAAAATTATTTTGAAGACCAACTGATATAGTATGGAATGTACTTGGCTGATAATTATTTTGACATTTTTCAGATACACCTGCCACTTGGCTGATAATGTATTTAGAGGTATTTTATGCAGAGGGCATGTCACTTGCCATCGAATAAACAAACTCACATGTGCGACTTATTTTCTCCTGTGAAACAAGAAGTAAAAAAACACAAAAACCAAAAAAATAAAAGGCAAAAAGTGTTGATTCCCAATAGAGAAGTCATCAAAAATGAAAAGCATGATGTTGATACTTGTTGATTATTGCAGTGATGGAGAAGACTGCCGATTTTTTCCACCAATTGTTGGAGATCAAACCTAGGTGTGTTCTCGTTAGTACCTATTCACAATTTGATCAAAAATATCAGCAGGCACAGGAGAGGATGAGGATGCTGGGGAATACATATTGAACGGTTTGAAAGAGTAAATGCAAGAGACAAACCAATAAATTGCATGTTATGTGCAAGTAGTTTCACCTCCTCGAAATAGAAGAAAAAATCCTTGGTGTTGACTTGTTTGAATCAGCTCAATGTTAGGAAGAGAGGAGACATATGTCTAACCCCGAGCCCAATAAAAATAATACATAAAATAAGCTATTTTTTTTGCACAGTAATGAATAAAGGCTTTGACCAATAAAATTGAAGTAAAAGAAAAAATTGCGCTATGAAACTTTAGTTGAATGTTTTCCAAATACATGTGACATTATTTAATTGGATTTTGTCCAAGTGAGTATTTTTTAGTGTGTAGACTATATAAATTCCTTCGGCAATATAATAGTAATTTCCTAGAAACAACAAGAGCAACAATGTTGTGTAGTAATGTCGTAGTTGAAATGATCATGTATCATACTAAAGGTGAAAATTGAAATGATCTCATAGGAGGCATGGTGGTTGCATTTAGAGAAACACGAGTAGTTGATAAGCGATGTCCAAATTTTGGTTGGTGTAAGGATTCAAAATATATGTGGAGAGATCAAAGTTGTGAATTATTTCACAAGTTTACCTAAAATTGTGTGTTGAATAATGTTTGGTATAGTGAAATAAAAAAAGTAGATAACAGCCTCTATCACATTATAGATAATTTTCTGTCAACAAGGTTCAAATCATGTCCAAACCATCTTTCGTGATTTATTGATCCGCATACAATATGTAACTCCTTTACTAGAAGATTGGAAAATCCTTATGTTATGAGCATATACAAATCTTTTAGAACATGATCTTTTTTTTCCAGTCCATGCCCAATTTGTTTGCCATAAATGAGCTAGCTGATCAACACAATATTCGTATGCTACAATCATTGAATGTTCTAGTACCCATCTTAATTGCACATGTTACCTGATGATGTGAATATGGAGAAGTTGATGATGATCAACTCAAACATAAAATACTTTTGTGCAAATAATTTTTTTTTACTTATAGCTAGTTTGTGGGTTGAGTATAGCTTTGTCAACTATGCAACTGGAATGATTGTTGATATCGTCTACAATAACTACACCTCACCAGTAGAACATCCACTGTTCTTTTTCATCAAATTTGAAAGAAACATTGGACCTTGTTCTAAGATATAAATAATCCTTTTCATGCTCTAGTTCCTCCGATTACAAGAGATTCACATAGGCAACTACCACTTCGAATGGCATGGGCTTTAACAATACACAAATCACAAGGACTTACTTTATATAAATTGATAGTTGACATTGGAACTAAATACGATAGGTCCTAACTTTCATAGCTATCTCAAGGGTCCCTTCCCTTAACAATCTTCGAATCTCTCATCCTTTCTCCTTTGATCGTTTCTCAAAAATGTTGTGAGGACCACACTGAAAATAAGAAAAGTTGATGCAACCCAACTCTCTACTCTACCAAATTCTCCTTTTTTGTAATATATAATTCTTAAGAGTTCTCAAACATTTGGGTGTTTTTGAATAGCTTCAACACCCAATTGTACTTAATGGTTTTTACGTCCACATCTCATTGTGTTTATGTACAAATACAAATGTAAATACAAAATTAACAAGGTATTGACATCAATATAATATGTGTTATGTATACCATATTCATTAGATATTACACACCACTTAACTGTCTACTTTCAAATGACATTTCTAACATTCTGTAACGACCCAAAAATCACACACACGAACAACACGGTGAAATACAGGATAACTTTTTTTTTGACTTGCTTGACACATAACATGACACAACATGTCGTCACAAGGTTACAACCAACACTAGGAACCACTTGTTACGGGGAGGACAAAAAGGTCAGCACGGAAACGTTCACACCCCAAGGATAATACACCTTTCTTTGTTTTTGACCAGACAACATAGAAGTCCAACGACAGATCACTCTAACAAATAGGGCAAGCCACAGTAAGAATGATTAAAGGTTACTTATTTTGATATAACAC
This sequence comes from Taxus chinensis, assembly GCA_019776745.2. NCBI lineage: Eukaryota > Viridiplantae > Streptophyta > Pinopsida > Cupressales > Taxaceae > Taxus > Taxus chinensis. The sequence goes on from CM034146.1 coordinate 751,473,752, forward strand.
CCTTTAACTCATGACTTATGTTTTCAGGAAGATTCAATATATGATTCGCACAAATTCATCTTACCAACAGAGTTAATTTCTTATACACTGTAGAGAAGTTCACTAAAAGTCTTCACTTTACGACAATTAGTTGTTTAGTTCCATTATTTAATAAGGGACTAATTTAATTCCACAAGGCTATCTGTCCATATTTACATTACTAAAAATTGCTCATTACTTTGCTACAACAAGAATTCCTGTTCAACAAAATCAAGATGACTTACAAAGTATTCTGGGAAAGAGTTAAGGAGATAAGGTCGTGTTAAATTCCTCTTTAAGACGTCATTAGCTATTACCAAGGTTTAATTGGAGCTTGGGGTTTTATACGTAAGTATTAACGCTTTTACTTAGGCTTCACCGAAAGAGCTTATCCAAAAGGGAACTAGTTACTTCCAAAAAGGCTGAGAGATAAATTGAGTGGTTTCAAAATTTACTTCTCTTACTTGTTAAATTTTATTAGGAGCTAACCATTGTTTTCCTTTAAGCTTGTTTTAAGCGTTCACCATAAAGAGTAGTGTTCACTAGTTTAGCTAGGGATATCAAGTTATAAAGTTTACCTACAATGATAGTCTTGTCCTTGTTTACTTAAAGAATTTCTTGCTCTCAAGTTGGTGACCCCTACATTACTTTATTTAAATACAACTTTTAATTTAACTTCCTGAATTATTAAACAATCCTATGTTAGTTTACTTATGACACTTTAATACTAAGTCATGGCAAGGTTTAACTCAGAATTTATTCTCAAGGCAAAGTTGACGCAACACTCATTTATGAGTACAAAACAGATTTCATCATTTCTCAAAATACTGATACTCCACAAGTCACTCAACAACAATAACCAAATTTTTTTATAATTTCAATGATGGTCAAACAATACAAGGTTTCCAAAGTTCAGATGACAAGTCCACAATACATTATACTAAGACATTAATCCTCTTTTAAACTTTTCACTGGACGTTAACAAAAGTTGAACAACATAAAAATGTTTCGAGCAAAGGATCTTCTCAACTGAGGTTGATGACAAAAGTCTACAAATATATCCCTCATCTATACGCAAAATCCATCTGCAGCAAATATTCTACAAGAGTCAGTTCACGAGAATTGAGCAAGATAAGGCTACACAAAACCACCATAACTATTATCTAACAATATCATGAAAAGAAGCACCTTATTACAAGAAATTGGGTCAAACCTCTAAACACTATGAGCACATCAATTTATAATAAAGTCTATAACATGTCGATCAAAGAAGGAGAAGACCTTGTACTTCAGTTAGGAGCAAATGCAAAGAAAGTAACAATCATATGAGAATGGCCCTTGGCCATATAAGGAGGAAACAAACAATCTAGCAAAGACAGTATCTCCATCAAGTAAGTAATTAAACAATAATTACAAGATTGAGAATGATCTATATACCAGTCATCTAGAATTTTATCAAAGGAACCAAACGCATAGGCTGAAATAATATTTTTCCAAGAGAACAAGAGTTGATCAGCCCAAGAAGGGGGAAACACAGGTTTCAGAAATTACACAAAAAAGCCATGGATAATAGAGTTTCAAACCGGAAATCAATTAGAGTATACACACAACATAAGTTTCGAAGCGAAGGCATAGTATACTAGTTTTGACCATTAACTACAAAGAGATCTACCAATCATCCAGGAAGGGTCAAAGTCTTACAGGCTAGTAGCAAACACGCGAGAGAAGAAGGGGGGGGGTTTCGTCCAACAAGAGTATACAATAATGTCGTCAACAATTTTTTTTTTTTTTTAACACTAAAGGTTTGCAACCTCCACTACAGTACTAATGATTGGTTAATTTAAAATAAATTACCCATATCCCAAAACAACCAAATTTTACGGCAACCCTTGGTAACGCAGTCAACCGTTGCACAAAAAGATACAAACATAATTTCTAAGTGACTTTATCAAAACAAAACCTTCCGCTATGAATTCATAAGATTATCACACGAAAGCTGAGTTTTTTCCGAAGGTCAATCACATTTAAGGAAATCTCCATCACAAACTATTACAGTAATTATATGCATAAAAACTGACCAATATTAATTAATAGCGTCAACATTACAAGGGAGAAAATAATGCCAGTTAGGAAAAAATAGAAGAGCACCATCAGAAATAAATTCACAGAGGGCGATTGGACCAAAACTAATCTAGTGTCAACGAGGTACTGGATTCGCAAAATGAAACCTCGAGCTTAGTTGATTCGAAAAGCTAGTTATGATTCAAGTGATAGGGATGGTCAAGGTACTCCTTGAGAATGGCCTTGCAAGCCTAGAAACACGATGAACGGTAAGATAAGAGTCTAAACACGCGATTAGGAAAACACATTGCACACAGATGTTTTCATTCTAAAAGTTTACTACCGAAACTCAAGCTGGCTAGCCCCAAGCATTGATCACACAATCTTACAACCTTTCTTTCTCGATGCCAAAAGGTTATCAAAGGGACTTGCGTAGAAGCTAACAAAGTAACATCAAAAGACAAACTTGAGTGCTAGGGAGGGCTTCATAATTATCATAAACTTACTTCCATGATAACGAAAATACTAGTTGATCAACATAATAACTTGCAACTCAATCGCAGAGAAGAATTAATAAATAAATAAACAGACGAAGTTCTATCACTCGAGCAAGAGAAACATAACATCCAGAGGAGAGGGAACACACATCCTTTCGATCAACATACTGACAACGATAAAAACTAAAACAAGGAGAAAACGAGCAGAAAGGGGAAATCTCCCATCATGACATCCAACTGACAAATCAATGCAAGGAAAAAGTGGTTCGATTTCACAATGTTTTTAAATAAAATAACAGTGGAAAGGTGTAGAAATATCTTGCCTGTTTCTCCAGCTTCAACAGGTCGTACAGACTCCACATGGGCCAGCATAAAAACAATAGCATGAGACAAGGATGTGACTACTGCTGCTGGCGATGTCAAAGGGCCAAAAGTGATAACTGGATAGACAGATGGGGCAGAAAATTTAACAGTTGAGTCCTTTCACAAAACCACCTCACACTGCCTTGTCGTACGCATCTACGTTGGAAACATCTCGAGGAGATTGTCTTCCATCTTCCCTCACTTCGGTAGTCCTATGAGATCATTAAGGCTGTTATCAACCAAGTACTCCTTGAAAACGTCTGTGACGAATAAAATCACGATGCCCTTGGCCAAGATAGCCCAATTAATCCAGAGAAAAAAGACCATATAGAATGACAAAGTTGGAGAAAAGAAATATCAAGAGATGCTCTCCTCGTAGTCTCCTAGCACTGGATTTACTACAGGCTCTTTCTCGTATTTCCTGTTCTGCTCAAGTAGCTTTCCATTTCCTTCAAGCATTACTCTCCTACTTTTCCCAATCTTCACCTACTCTTCTTCTTGCTTTTCATCCCAGAGATGCATACCATACATCAGATTTGATGAAGTAAACAACATAGTCCAGTCCTCTTAACATTCAGAAAAGAATACTTTTTCGAAAGTGATAATAAACTCTGATTCCTTCTTATCGCTGCAAGTTCCATATGATGCACCTTATTATAGTGCAAATGTGCAGCCCATTGCTTACAGCTTGCTTCACTTAGTAGCACCAATAATCTCCATAAGAACATTGTCATGGTTTAAGATGAGAGAGCTGGATTGCATTACCCACAATAATTTCTCTAGCAATATAATCTTGGAGATAAACTTGGTTGTAGTGTGGCAGTCAACATCTGTTAGAAGGCTCTTTTGAACTTAATATAATAGAGTGTTTCTCCACCTTGCTTATGCCACAGAGACTTGATATCATCATTTCATCTTTGTCCAATGAATTTTCTGGCTTTGCTTCACCAGGCATTACCAGAAATCTCTAGAAGAACATTTCCCCCTTTTTTTGAAATGGAACTGCTTTGCCTCTCTCACAAAAATTTGCATTGCAACAATCTTGGACAAATCTGGTGCAGTGTGGCAGTCAACACATACATTAAGGTTCTTGACAACTCTAAGAGTTGTCCCAGGGGGAAGGCTTAACAATCCAAAAGAAATTGCCATCTTCTCACTATGGTGACAGAGGAAAACTTTTACCTTCCCGATCACTCAGCACACGTTCTGAATCTGACAAATATCCTGCTACCTTCATCTCCCAAGACGTTCTCTCCAACACTGCATAGATCTCCTGTGCCTGTGGGTGTGATCTGTCACCAACACAAAAAGCATGCACCTTTTATTATCATTAATCCAACTTCACCAAGTTTCTTTTTAATTCTTCTACCCTTCATCGATTTGGGGACAACATCAAACTCTCGGTGCAAACATTACAGCTACAGCTTGTAAGGTGTGAAAATTCCAACAGAAACCCTTATGCCTACCAGCTTAGTTACTTGTTGAGGAAGCTCACATAATAGCAAAGCAAATCGTGCTTCAGGAATATACTGAAATGAGTAGATCCATGCCTATGAGATTCTCTGTAATAAATTTCATCGGGTCTCCTGGTAACACTCTCACTGTCACAAAGTCGATTTGATACAAAATATCTTGAAGGAGAATCCCGACTTTGAGGATGCAGTAGAAACTGAACGGATAACAAAGAAGTTGGACAGCCTGCTCGTTGGAAGCGCTCAAAACGGCTTCTGCCTAACTGAAATGCTCCTGCTGCCTGGCAATTTACTGATACAAGTTGTTTGCTGTGGAAATCCGACAGAACGCACCTCGCAGCACCCACGAAAATGGAGGAAATGCACCTTCCTCACTTGCTGAAGCTCCACGCCCCTCCTCCACAAGGAGCCAGTCTCTAGAGGAGCCCACGTGGCCAGGAAGAAAGCTCGAACAAAAGAAAAAAAATAGACAAAAACCAAACCACAGACTCCCCAAAACAGGGGTTTCCTTTCCGCAAGACAGAGCAGACAAATGCATCCGGAAGTCAAAGAAGTAGAGGAGGTCATAATCTGAGTGGCTGAAAAGTGGCTGGAAGGGACAGGCGGCCAACTGCCCCGCCCACTTGGCATTCAAACCAAAAAAAAAAATCACGCCTAGACTTTACTAACTCCACCCTCCATGCAATCTGGAAATGAAGTTGACAGGTTGGGGGGGGCATTACACATTCCCTTTCACATGTTCTGATTCCTTCCACCCATCTCCCCACTCCACAATCTCCCTAGCCAAATTCCCCCTTCTCGTCCCCTCCACCATATCCCTTTCAGCGTTCACATTGCATGACGTGTGTTTGGTTGCTAATTTATATTAACGCATATGGAGACAACTTTTTTGACTGGCCTTCGGCTGATATTTTTTATTCACGTTATCTTGTGCAGCCCCATAGATTTACTTCCACGTCAATGAAGGGATCTATATAATAAAACTAGCAATTGCACTTTAGCTGCAAATTACGTTGGAGAGTAGAACAATGTTAAGTTTGTTGGAGTTCTAATTTACAACGAAGTGTATGCAAACTAAAAACTAAACAATTTTTTTTTCTAAAATCTTAGAATAATCAAGCGCATGACACATTCTTATAGTTTAAGCTTATTTTTTAGATTGCTTCATTTAGCATCACCAATAATCGCTGCAAGAAATTTTTCCCTTTTTATAATGAAGAAAATGGTTCCCATTTCTCAGAAAATAATCTCTTGCAACAATCTTGGAGAGAATTTTCATTGCAATGTGGCAATGAGAACATTATCAATTGTTCTTGACAACTATAATAGTTATTCCATGGGGCCGTGTTTAACCAACCAAACACAGTTGCCAATTTTTTTAGTATGGTGGCAGAGAAATAATTATTTTTCCTCCACTTCCACATCATTAAGTAAATGTCTTCAATATGAAAAATAATTTTTTGCCTTCATCTCTCAAGCCATTTTCTCCAACTTTGCATTAATCTCCTTTGTTTGTAGATTCGATCTATGATTAATGATATGTCTCATGGACTTCAATCTAACTACATCCAATGATCTTCTTAATTCATCTATCTTTCATCAATCTCTGTATGTTTGAACCTCACCTCATATGCCCACTTCTGCATAGATGTCTAATAGAAGAAACTAAGATGCGTCATTTTTAGGATCCAAATCAAAATGCACTATGGATGTAAATACTCATAAGCTTATATTCATATGTCATCTACAGAACCAAGCAAACACTTCCACATAAATCCCACAGGTTTATGTGGAATTTGGCTCTACCCCTACCAATTTCATTATGAATATTCTGCAATCAATAATGCCCATGAAACCACGTTTTTTTGAGGCATTTTATCAAATAGTTCACATGCATTGTCTAATGTTCCACATTTTGCATTTATGTCTACCAGAGAATTTACAACTGCAAAATATTCTTTGTGGAAAACAAATCCCTGTCGTAGCCATTGATTTTCATTCTAAACTCCATCAGCTTAATGAAATTGTCATCTAGTTTCTATAATTTCTTCTCTGATCAGCTATAAAGAACGCCCCATTGATGATAGATAGTGGTAAAAATCTCCTTTTTCTCAATTGGGGACACATTTCCTAAACTGTCCACAAAATGAAATGTGTCCTTCTATCTTCCCACACATAACAACAACTAAATTTTACATTGAATTCCAACGTTGTCCGAACGGCCACATCAACGACATATCTCATCTGCATCTTGCAGAACTTCCTGACATCGCTTAAGATGCATATGCATTGTCATATTTACGTGTACATTTCCCCAAGCACACACGGATCATCTTCATACATTTCTTTAGAGACACCTACAACACACTTCATATGATTTCTGACACATTTCTTCCACTTTTTTGCCAATCAGGCCATCCAATTGTCATATATCTGACACATTAAAATAAGCTATTAGGAAAGTATAGGCAGACATGAAGAGTGTGACCGAAATTAACTCTTGGAAAAAGTCACCAGAGTCTGTTGTCAGGTTTCTAGGCACTGGCAGACGGAGTTTCGTTATCGTACATGATTTTAAAATGCATGAAGAAGGTGACTCGTGCACCATCTGATTTGAACAAGTCTAAGGATTTATTTATCCATCAATTGAAAGAGGGTCTCAATCCCATTGTGCCTGAACCACAATCATACAATTTGGAGGAGGATGGTATTGATGTGGAAATGGCCCTGAAATTGAAAGAGGCTCTTAACAATCATCTGAGTGATTTAGAGGAACGTAGCAAAGAAAATTGGCAAACACGGGTGGAGAAGGATGTCAGACAAGTCGTATAAATCCTTCTGTTGCTCCTCCTTTTCTCCTCGAAAGAAGGAAAATATAAGTAGGGTTTGGAGGGAGCTAAGGAGACATTCTGTAGAGAGGGGCGAGAGAAACCTGATTTTAGGTTGTCTGTGTTTTCGCACAGGGGAGAGATGGAGATGAAGAAGAAATGGTTAAATGGGTGGAAGCAACGTATAGGGATCAAATTCCTGACTAGTTGTTTGTTTTCAATCTTGCAAGTTGGTATGAAATAATGAATATACGGTATAAAGAGGTGGAGATGTATGTAGGAGGATTTTAAATTTTTTATAATTGCAAATGTGACAGAACTTGAAGTCAAGCGTTACATACCTGCCAAGAGAAAAAAACGGGTGTATAGCTTTCGTATAGGGCTCGAGCTTTGACTAAAACGAAGCTCAAAAATCATGGTACAGTACCTAGGAGACTTCGTCACCCTTGACATGAGAGGGCAGCAGCACCACACTTCCTTATGTACTCGACATTACGCTGCCCTCTAGCCATATCATTTTCCAAACGATCGGAAAAATATTCGTACAGAGTTGAATGGCACTAGCAATGGGCGACGTGGAGAGAAAATTCGAGGGGCGAGTCGTGTTTACTCAGCTGGATCGCCCGCAGTTCGGATTCGATGTTTTCACAGTCGATCTTCCTCACAACTTGAACGCCATCAAAACATTCGAGCTCACAGTGGACAAGAGACTCACCGACGGAACATCTATTAATTACAATGCCCAATTTGTTGGCGCCGCAGATGCCAAGCTTTTCCTCTCTCAAAAACAAAATCACGTTTTTACGACGTCGGAATCGGAGCTCGACGAGATCGATGCGGGAGCCGAGACGGTGGTGTTTAAGGAGGACCTCACTGATCTCCAAAGAAAGAGTGTTTTTCGTGTCGACCCAAGAGAAACCTGCTCATCAACAAAGAAAGAGTGTTTTTCGTTTCGACCCAAGAGAAACCTGCTCACAAACCCATCGCGAGCTGGTGCGCGGTGTACTCAACTTGCCTCAGAACAGGGGATACTGTTTGCCTCACTCCACAGGGAGTGACCGACTTCAGCCCCTCCATTTCTCCCTCTGGAAAGGGCATGGCGGTCGCTTCTTATGGCGTAACCAGAGAGTGGGAGGTGATGTTTAAGGAGGACCTCACTGATCTCTATGTTTTCGACGCTGAGGACGGCTCGGGGAGGAAGATGGTTGCAGAGAACGGAGGATGACCAAGTTGGGCAGACGAAAATACAATCTACTTCCACAGACGGGCTCCAGACGGGTTCTGGAGCATCTACAGACTCAACCTCCTGGATGCACAAGTACCCATTCGAGCAGAAAGGATAACTCCACCGTCCGTTCACGCCTTCACCCCATGCGCTTCCCTCACGGCGAGCTGGATCGCAGTCGCCAGGCGCTTCCCTCACGGCGAGATTTTCGACCTGCAGTCGAAATCGTTTATTCCTTTCACGGCCGCGATGAATCCGGAGATTCATCGCTATAATCCTTTCATCTCAGCGGACTCTCTGAAGCTCGGGTTCCACAGATTCAGAGGAGAAGATGCCCCGGACGCCAATACGGTGGTTCCTTTCCTCAAGCCGGTGGAATCTCCGATACCCACGCTCGCGTTGCAGAGAATAAACGGGTATTTCCCTGCGTTTTCTCCGGATGCATCACTCGTAGCCTTCAATCCCCTTCTCGGCCAAAACGGCGGGGTTCATGTCGTGAAAGCGGATGGATCAAAGAGATGGAAATTGTTCAACGGCCCTGCATTTGCTGTTTCATGGAACGGAAAACAGAGCGGGCTCGTCTACGCTTCCGTTGGTCCGATCTTTGCTCCGGATAAAACTACAGTTCACGTAATCTCGATCCGCTTTAATCCGGACGAATTGGGAGAAAAGACTGAGGTCAATGCAGAAGTGAGAATTCTCACCAAAGATGGCACCAACAACAATGCGTTTCCTTGTTCGTCTCCGGATGGGAAAGAAGTGGTATTCAGATCGGCGCGGTCCGGGCATAAGAATCTGTACATAATGGATGAAGAGGAAGGTGAGGAGGGCGGGATTCGAGCTCTAACAGAAGGTCCCTGGATCGACACCATGCCGTGCTGGTCACCAGATGGGCAGTGGATTGCCTTCTCTTCCAACAGATACGATCCGCAGCAGGCCAAGTATTTTAGTGTCTACTTAGTTCGTCCGGACGGGACGGGGCTACACAGAGTGACGTCTACCGAGAAGGAAAGAATAAACCACTTATGCTTCAGCCCCGACTCCAAGAGTCTCATGTATGCTGCGAATTTCGGCGGAGTATCGGCAGATCCAGTTTCTGTGCCCAACGGATACCAACCTTTTGGAGAAGTATTTGTGTCGGCGTTGGATGGGAGTGATATGCAGAGGTTGACGTTCAATGCGGTCGAAGATGGCGTTTGTACCTCGCACGACGGAAATGGTATTGATTTCCAGTCTCTCACTTTGGCTGGTAACAAAATTGCAGGGGACAAGTTGAAAGGTGAATTTGAAGAACCTGTCTGGCTCGCAAAACCATAGAACTATATTTCTCCGGATATAAGGTTTCCACACTCAATACCTAATAATGTACAAATTTATGCATAAATAAAACACAAGTACCCGCTTCTTGTAATAAATAAGGTTTCCACAGTCGGGAAAACACATGTACCCCCTTCTTGTTATTATTATTAATAATTAGTATATTTCTTTTTTTAGTTTAAGTACAATTGGCATCATGCGAGAACTAGAGTTATTGGTAATGCATATCATTTTTTGTATTTAAGTTTTTGCAGGTAATTTTTTTTTAATTACTACATGCGAAGAAAGCATCAATTTTTTTTATTTATTTTTAATGTATATTGTATTAAATACAATATGATACAAGATAACTTTCAACATAAAAGCGGGTGGTATGAGAGTACGCTCCAAAACCACGAAAAAAGCTAGGTAATGATTAGAGCTAAAAAAGTCAAACTAGGCCGAGCCTAGGAGAATACAAAAAAAAAAAAGGCAAAGCCTAAGGAATGACAACCTGCAAAGTCAAGCTGCAACAGTAAACATGCACGAGGTAGGCGGATCCTGGCCATCCGGCCACCCCGAACCCGACAGATCCTTTCCAGCATCAGGAAGTGCCCACCCAGAAGCAGTGCCGTCCTCCGGGTCCGCTTCCCCATGATTAGGAATGGCAAGGCTGAGACATGGGGGGTTCACTTAGTAAATTTATGGTATATCACGTGTGTTCGAAGGGTATTAAAGAATCCCCTTAATTCTAGTTTTTACCTCTAAATATTCAATTGATAATACTCCATCCTCTTATATTTTTAGAATGAAAATACCCTCTATTTTTTCCTTGTGCCTTACTTACCCATTTTTAATTACAATTTTATTTACCCCTTTTTATTTCTACCATAATATATTAAACACAAAATATATCATATTTCTCACTCAATTTTTTTAAATATGCATTTTCACTTGAAATATAGTTTGAAGCCATCGAAGACCTATTACAAATCACCATATAAATGTTAAGCTTTAATCATTTATCAATATTTCTTTGAATAGTTAAGATGGTGAAATAATATCACTTGCCTTGATAATCATACTCAATCATAGTTTTGTACCATCTTATTATTTGTTGGTTAAGAATCTCTTAATTGAGATTTCTTTATTCAAAACAAGATTATAATTTAACTTTTTGAACACACACCTTTTGTAATTTTAAGGAATTTACTTTTTAAAAATAGGGTTCAAATGTTTTAGTTTTATATTAAAATTAAACGTCTCTTTCATTTGGCCCACCTCTCTAACCTACCCCCAATACATGATTAAAAATATTAATAAATTAAACCCTTTCACCCCCTCATGTCTACTAGTATATTGACTTTAATTTAATTAATTTTAATTACCTCAATATGAACCCACATGCTAGGATATTGCCTAGCTAATGAACTCCCCGTGTGCTGAGATGAGGGAACTGGTCAGAAGTTTGTGGGGGTGGCAGTGGGTTCCAAGTCATTTGAGGTGTAGCAGTGGTAGGAGGAGAGCTCAAGTCCTGCAAGCGTGGTGGCGAGCCCCAGCGTTGTTGTCAAGTGCGGCGACGAGCCCTGGCCACTGTAGCGAGCTGGTGAGAAGCTGCGTTGGAAATAATGTTATCCAAAATTCACCCCTCAAGGTAATTTTGATAACATGCATCAAATTCTTTAGTCCCAAGCAATTATATTGAGTCCGGACAAAAAGTCATGTTTCTAGGGTCCCCTCATATTTTTTCTAACTCCCCTGTCCAAGAAGAAGAGAGCAAGTTCTGAGAAAATGAAAAAATTGCAAAAAACAAGCTCGGGCCAGGAAAAATCACGAAAAATGGATAATTCCTAGTCTAGGCGGTCCTTGGGACAGTTGGGACGAAAGTACGCAAACCAGCCAGATCGGCCGAAATGAGTCAAGGCAGCCCGAAACAGTCCGGGACGCGCGGGACAAAAGTACGCGAACCGGCCGGATCGGCCTAAATGAGTCAAGGCAGCCCGAAATAGTCCGGGACGCGCGGGACAAAAGTATGCAAACCGGCCGGATCGGCCGAAATGAGTCAAGGCAGCCCGAAACAGTCCGGGATGCGCGGGACAAAAGTACGCGAACCGGCCGGATTGGCCGAAATGAGTCAAGGCAGCCCGAAACAGTCCGGGACGCGCGGGACAAAAGTACGCGAACCGGCCGGTTTGGCTGAAACATGGAACTTCAGCACTATAACATTTGGGAAAAATGGACGCGTGGGACGCGAAAAGCCGAAGCGGCCGAAGGCAGAGAAGAAAAGTCAACGTTTGGCCCGTGGAACTTCAAACGGCCATAACTTTTGACTTTGAGCTCCGATTTTCACAAAATTGGACTTTCTGGAACGAGCACGATGTTTGATTTTTAATGAGGATAGATATATTAAAATAAGATAAATATATTCGGCTCCAGTCAGTTAATGCTCATTCCTGACAAATGATAGAAAACGCCTGCCAGACCCCAAAATAGCTGCCCGCACTTAGAAGGCCATAACTTTCACATTTCTCAACGAAATCGCACAAAATTGGTACCGTTGGAATCATGGTTCCGAGACCGATGCACATAAATCAAGAAATTATAGATTTGATCAGAAATTGATTGAGTTTTTTAAGAAAACGTGGCCGGGTTCAGAACAGTGTTTTATTTGGTAGCTGGGAGTGCAATTAAGAGGCATGGTCATCATTCTTTCTCTGCTGCAGCACATGGGACAATATGGGGAGCCTTTTGCAAGTAATATATAATCATTTCACTCAATTTAATTCCTCTTACAGGTGGTTGAAGGATAGATTTCGGGATTTCTATTTTCCCTTCTCTTTTCCTTCTCATTTTTCTATAAATTGGAGTGTTGGGCTCATTGTAAAGGGAGAGTTTTTGGGTAGCAAAGCTCTGCCAAAATTGCTTGGTAAAGCCAGTGTGTTGTAGGCCCTTATCTTGTAATATATTGAACTGTGCATATCATGAAGCAATAAAATACCAGTTTGTGGATGTATCTTCCCATGCTGTGTTTTCTTGCATTCTTCTTGCCCCTTTAATCTTTCTATAATAATATTGTGTCTATTTATTATGTTTTTGCAGGGATTCATTAACATTGTGTATGCTTGGAATATTGTTGTGAATGCATTTTGCTAGATTATGGAGAATCGTCATCACCTCTTCTAGTGTGCACTTTGCCTCCGTATTTCACACATTTGGAGACTACTCTCACATCCTCCTTTTCTGGTGTATCACCGCTTTAATGTAGGCTTTCATTTTATGCATTCTCTCTCCCTGGTCCCATGGAAATTTAGATTAGAATAGTTAGCTTATCCTGCATTAGAGTAGATTGTGGCAGGTAGTTTAGGAGCAAGAACCAACTTTCTCTAGAGGTCTATCTCAAGTAGCAAGTCCCACAACTTGGAGATAGCACCCATGTTATCCAATCACACCATGAGTTCAAGTATATCTCCAAGGGTGCTATGATTTGGAGAAAACAAATACCATGGGGGACAGAGGATCATGAGCCACATTGCACGGGGCCTCTCCCCAGTGGCGAATCAGGGTCTGCAGGTGATCCACCTCCAGCGTGTAATGCCCACATTTTACACACATAAATATAACAGTAAAATACCAAGATAATTTTTTTTTGACTTACATTTCTCACTACATAACACCGCAAGGGCTCTAAATACAGAAACTCGACAATGCATACAACACTTACATAAGTCATCGAACTCACATAGACACACATGTCAATACCATATACATGTCGATGCCATGTTTTCCCCAATGAACGAATAACTAGCATTAACCCAACCATAAGAAAAGGGACTCAAGTATTTGCAAGACCACAACACATCATTACCATCTATTACATCTTCGTTATAATTAGTGGTTTGGGAATAGCATTATTATGTAAGGATAATTTTCTCCTTTTTCCACATACAGATTCTTAAATTCATTTTAGATTCAACTTACAGTTTGACAATTTAATTTGGCCCTTTATCCCTTATGACAATCTCTATAACTTACATAATTAATTTCAATATTTCAAATTTTATACAAAGTTTCTAATTCTCTCATTCTTATGCTGACAGGTTTGTTTCTCAAAATATGTTTAGTTGACATTTAATTTTACCCTCATTATGCAAGGGGACCAACTAGGAAGTTGTCGAGGGAATATAATACAAATTCAAAGGCAGGTGAAGGTTCACGATTCCATTTCCTAATAAACTTCCTTCCATTAGAAGCAAAATTTGTGCTCGTACTATGATTGTTTTAGTTCCAAACTTAGTTTTATTCAATTTTTCATTTGCATGAAATAATTTTATTTTATTTTATTTTTAGTAGAATCTATATTGGCTCAAATGCCTAGTCCCACAAAGAACAATTTGTATCCATTCATAAGACCAAAGTCAATTCTTAAATCAAACGTAAGGACTTCAAGTGAAAAATTGTTACTAAACCATTAGCACATATAATCTTATGTCTCATCTTATTTACATTATTTCTTAGGTATCTCTTATTGGCATCACTTTATAGACAAAAAGAGTCATGAAAGTACTTATCTAACATCTTTAAAGAATTATTTATTATTGTTTTCTCTAAGTTTTATCTCACCAAAGAAATTAATATTCTCGTTAACATAAGTAACCATGTGTAATTGAGTTATAAGGACTCCTAGAGTGACATTATTCCTAATCTCAAAGGTTTGATTTAATTTCAATTTACACTCAGGGCAATATGGTCTCATTATTAGCATCAGTTTTATAACATTTGTAAGACAAAAAAAAACATACTTTTCACTAATGGATTCACTACTACAAAGGAGTGTAACCCAACATGAGACAACCCAATTCTTTTCTCTTATATGCACTATAGTGTTAACGCATGTTGCAACCAAGACATCCACTTGTGTCATTTAATCCCACCAAGAGATCAATCATAGGAATATCATAGGAAAACTACCTTTGTTTGGTTTTGGGCCACTCACTAGGGTACAAAAGGGAAACTGGGCACATGGGGTAATGAGACCCCTTTTTTCTACACTTCTCTTAAGTCAACTTATTTTAAATACAATTGCATTTTCTAAGAGTTATGTACAATTTCCACCTGCAAGTTAAACCGCTTAATCACACCAAGGTTTTGGTATAATTCCAATCTGTACCTAAGGATCTATGCCCCAACTATATATGAGTTTAAGGTGAGAAGACATGTTTATGATAAACAACCTTCATGAAAGATCAAAGTGATATGTTTTCAGTAACCAAGGTAACACATTTAGCTGAGAGGGACTAAAGAGTTCATTAACAAGAGTTTAAGTCATATAACAACTATTTCACTAGTCTCCATTTGTGTCAGTCTGGTCCCACAGGGAATTCATTCGATGATGAAGTTAATTTATAGATCTAACTTCGTAAGACTTGATTAGTCCACTAGGATACTAAGGGAGAAATAGATCTACTTACTCCATATAAAGTTTTTCCAGGTCGTTACTAACACGTTCAAGTTCATGACGAATAAGGCTAAACATACCTGACCATGGATGGTAACAACAAACTAGGGGTCTTATTTACCTGAATCATCTAGGAGGTTCCCCCCATCAGCAGGCATAAATTCCTAAGTTAATTTTATGGTTACAATTTATTTTGGGCTAAGACCAAATATCATGCAAGAAAGGTAGACATGCGCAAGTTTTAAACTAAGGTCGATTTTTTATTTAGATTTCTTTATTACACTTTTTTAAGGTGAGGAACACAATTATAAATTTGCGCCCTATTTCATTAACAATTACCAATGGAAGTGCACTAAAGGTATTAATTTTTAATTTTCATTTAAAATATATATTGAACTTTTACCATACGTAAATTTTGGGATCAAAATAACATCCATGATTACAATACATATTTCCCAAGCATCTCTAAAACTAGAAGTCATACATATACTACCATAAATGTTTCATCATATAAGTTTCAATGACATTACAAATTTTGATGGTTCAGTCCCTACATTTATATTATTTCAAATAAAAAATTAAAATAATACATAGTGAATTACAACCACACAATTTTTACCACCTTTCTTGCATCTTGCAAAACCATGTGAGCATGAAATCAGTGATAAATCGCTGGGAATGGAATCCACCATAATCTAGCATAATTAATGTTTTATCAGTTTCCAATTTACATATAATAATAATAATAAGTTTTCATTTGAAAGAAAAGGTTTAGAGACATTTATTTCATTTCACTTCATTTTCCCTTAACCAAGGACAGAGAGAACATAGATAGGAAAGAGAGAGAAACTTACTATTTTTCCAAAAGTTCAGATTTCACACAGCAAGCCACAGATAGAGTTTCCAAACAGTTATTTACAAGTGTCAACAAGTTTCCATAGGGGTTTGGTAACCCGACGAGGGTCCCACAACTTTCTTTTTACATTTACATGCTAGACAAGCTACAAAAACGTTCAAATCTAGCTCAGAAGGCTAAGAAACCACTTTCAAACATTGTCTTCCAAATGTAGTCAGAAAACACCATGGTAAATTTATACGTGTCCACTTATATACCAAGAGTTCATCAGGAACTGACAAAATTCAGAACTGGCGAATGGTTTATGATTAGCGGCCAGTTTTGATGAGGACAAGCGGTTGTAATTGACCTAGTTGTAAATGATGAAAAGTTAGCTTGAGGGCTCAGAAAACCACGTCCAAAACATAACGTTCGATGGATGAATGCACCATGTGATAAATTTCCTATGAGTTCCACCATATACAGCAAGAATTCATGAGTATTCGATCAGAACTGAGAACTAAAGAACATGATTTTCAAACGGCGACATGATTTCTGAAGCCACCAGTCCTAATTGGTCCTAGTTTCTACCTAGTCAAACTGACCGAGAGGCTTAATACAAAATGACTTTTCCAAACTATATAGAAAATTGTTTTTCCCTAAACTCAAGGTTCCATGACAATTGTCTAGTAAATAGCACTAGAGGTTTGCTGAAGGAGGGATAAGCATTTTGTTGCTTAGGGTTCAAACGGCGGTTTAAAATGAAAACCAACTTTTCAGTTTTAGTAGCTTCCTACAATTGCAAAATGGTGAAACCATGCTCCTACTAGGGCATCGAAAAGAGTCACAAATGATAATTCAGGGTCAATCTCAAGGATCAATGTGACTCTCCTCACATGACAAGAGTACACATATGGGAAACTTAACCTCTCCTTTATGGGGTTACAAAGGTTATTTTGTCAAGTCTCTAAAAATCGTGATTTCCAACTTTGTTCTAAAAAAAGATTAAGCGGTCAACATGTTTACATGGTGACTCAACTTCAACTTGCCAATAAAGAAAGGGGTACATAGCAATCTAGTTTGGTACCCGAGAAGTTGTTGAGATTATCTCAAAATGAGTTGGTTTTAATTTTATGTTTGTCTACCAAGGAATATTTTAATTGTGCAAGCTAAGGCTATGGGGTATTTATTGCTTTGAAAACTATTTGAGTTTATGTTACCGTGATATCAATTCTAGGCCATAATTCGTTAGTCATTTTAAGAACTTTCTAATGCAGCCGATTGCAAACGAAGAATCTCCTAAATTATGGAAAATTATAGAAGATCGGAGTAAGGATGACCATGCCTGGAGGTAAGGAATCTAGTTGAAACCACAAGATCGATTGAAAGTCTCCATTCCACATCTAGACTTGGCGAGTATTATTTTGAACTGTTCGTACGAGCATCTTGAACATTCCACCTAAAGGTCTTTGCTTGAAATCAAGAGATCGCTATTCATAAAACCATTTTGCATATATAACAGACCAAACTATTCCATGACACTATGGCTTTATACTTCATTGTCCTGAGAACGAATATGCTTTCTCCATTAACAAACCATTTGACACGAGTCTAGGACATATGGCTGAGTTTGAAACAGCAAACCAGGTGAATGCGTAGAGGATCCGATTGAGAGAGCCAAGCTCTACTTTCAAAACATCACTAAGGTACAAGATGGCATTTGTAACACAAGGTAAGAGCTCAAAGGAAAACATCTGCAATGCCTTTTCATCGCTGTGAAGGAAACCAGTTCTCTCTTCACACAACTGACGCTATGGCTCACAAGACGGAAAAGATTCCAGCAATAATCGGGTTAAAAAACATTCGCAGTGAAAGTCATCACAGTAAGTTAAGGGCCATATCCCTATTATCACAAAAGGCATAGTTTCGTGTTAATAAGTCGTACACGCTGAATTCAAGGAACGGAATACTCATAAGGAAGTTCAGGTTAATAACCCATACATGTTGAATTATGCAAGTAATGATTCGATCATGTTAATGCAGCAAAATACCCACAAAACAGGGCTCTCCAACTATGAAGTGCTAAGGGGTGGAGCATCTAACCGTCTAAAACAACACAATTTGTAGAACTTATAGAGCTAAGCCTAGATCTAAATACATTTTAGGTCACTTAGCACTATAACATGACATCCCAGTAGAGTAGAAATGTATGAGCTCATACTTTTTTTACATAGTTGTCATGCTAGGTAAAGGATTTAAATTTAGAATGCTACTAATTTAAGACGCACAATAAATATTTAGGTTGGCTAGAAGTAGAAACCGTGGTAAACCGTATTTGTGCATATATTAACCATCAGGATGCTCTAGGTGCTTTATTTTAGATTGAATAAATGTGCAATGATTTACAATATCTAGAGTTGGGAATCATGCAGAATAGAGCATGTGGATTTTGGATTTAAAGGATGCCGATTGATTATGCTGACTAAGTTTGTAGACAGCTCTGTAACAAACTCTTTTATGTTGACATCAGAGAAGAAACCTGCTATCATTATCAGGGAATCACATGTCACCGGCCACTTTCCTGCAAAGTTGGTATAACACCAAGTGACAGTTCACTCTCCACTGAAATGTTCTACCTTCACAAAATGGATTGTCTACATTTCAAACCTGTAAAACTACAACGATCATAATAAGATTTTATCTATGGAACTATAGACTTTTGATCAGACATGCAGAATAGCTGAAGAATAAAGTTATTGTTTTTTTCACAAGGTTGGAAAGCACAAAATCTCCCATTTTGGAAACATGATCAGAATAGAGAAAAAGAATGTTCCGATGCCCTGTTCTACGTTACACATGTTCATCCTTCGGCGATCGAGTGCTAAGCATGGAACGTCATTGTGCCTTCGTCGATCATTGGTGGGTTTCACCTTGGTCACAGGGAATACTCAATCATCTCCCTCTTCATCGTGTTTGCTGGTGTCGTGTTGTCGTTGTCGTTGCTGGCCCTTGCAATGCCTGTTACGATTTCCTTGTTAAAGGAAAATCATGTTCTCTTTTACCGTGCTTGTTTGTCGGCCCTTATTAATAGGATTAATTATTATTATTATTATTATTATTTATTTATTTATTGTGTCGATTTCAGGAATATTATTAATTACTTGTAAGTTACCTTATTTTTTTTTTTTTATCGGCCGCTCTCGAAGACTGAGCCCCGATTCACGCATGAGGAGGAGCTTGTTCATGGGTGATGCCATTGCTTTAGGAAGTGGTGTTCGATCTTAGCGTTTAACATTTTATTTGTGGCCATCCAGATCTCTTTGTGTGCGGTGTATACATACCTTTTTTTTTTCGGTTAGTGTTTTGGTTGTATGGGGGCATCCACCCACCCCAACTATTTTTTTTTACCCTTGCTGGCCGCGTACACTTGTTTCTTTTTTGTTGAAAAGACCTGGCCTTTAATTATGCGTGGAGGAAGAGCACTTACCACTCATTACTTTTTTTTAAGGCAAGACGTGTTGGTCTTTCCTTTGGTTTGAATGCCAAGTGGGGGGGCGGTTGGCCACCTGTCTTTTCTAGCGACCTTTCAACCACTTCAGACCTGTTATCTTTTATGACCTGCTCTACTTTTTTTTGACTTCCTCATGCCTTTTTCTGCCGTGTCTTGGGGGAAGGAAACCCCTGATTTGGGGAGTCTTTTGATTGGATTTAGACTGGTTTTACTCGAGCATTCTTCCCTGGCCGCGTGGGCTCCTCTGGAGACTGGTCGCTACACTTTAATGGAGTTTTCCTTTCAAGTCTGCCCTGGGTTTGGTTCCTTGCTACTTGCTCAAGCCATTCTTGGGTGTTGGCTGTCTGCATGATTGCTACGTGAAGGGAGCAGGTTAGACACCAAGTAGTTGCATACAATGAAAACAAAGACTTTATTTTTTTTACTGATTCTTCCTGTGCGTACCCTGCAATCATGGAAATCCTTTTTTTGTGACCTTTGGCAAACAGTTGCATGCCTCACGGGTGGCTCCACACCTGGTACGAATCCAAGTTTCCCCTTTTTGTGCTTTGGTATGCTTTCTTGTTCTGCACTAATGCCCCTTTTGACACGCGCTGGGAGGATGTTGGCTAGGTTGTGGAGTCTGGGTGTGCTCCTGCTACAAGCTAGTGAAGTAGGCGTGTTACCTCCACTTTCATTGGGTGCTGCGAGGTGTGTTCTTGTCGGGGATCCACAGCAACAGCCTGCAACAGTATTTAGCCAAGCAGCAGGCATGTTGCAGTATGGTAGAAGCCTTTTGAGCGCTTCCAACAAGCAGGTTGTTCAACTATGTTGTTACCTGTTCAGTATCAAATGCATCCTCAATTCGGGATTCTCCTTCAAGGTATTTTTATCAAGATCGATTAAGTGACAGTAAGAGTGTTACCAGGAGACCTGATGAAATTTATTACAAAGATTCTCTATTGAGATCTTACTTGTTTTACGATGTAACTCATGGAAGAGAATCTCATAGAGGTGGATCTGTTTCATATCAGAATATTCATGAAGCACAATTTGCTTTGCAATTATTTGAACTTGCTGGAGATACGTGGTTGCTGCCACGTTAATTGTTCGTTTTGCCACCTTGGTGGGCCGATGATTATTGTCTACCCACGTGTATGGTTGCAGTTGAGTTGCCAAAGGAATGGCTGTCGAAATACCATGTAGGCCTGCATGTGTAGAGTTGAATGTCTGACTTGGTTGGGTGGGACATTTATACTGAACTCATGGGTAACTGAGAATGGTTATTGTTTCTTTTGCGTGGTATTTGGGACACCGTGTAGGTGAGAAGCGTGAGTTTGGTGGAGAAATAATTTTGGGACTGCTAGGAGAGGGGGTCTGCACGTGCGTGGCCATGAGATATAGCGTTTAAAACAGGCATGATAAGCCCTAACCCTCTCTCTTGATGATTTTTTTTCCTTTAGCATTTAGATAAATCAATCTCTGCAATTTTGTTCGAATGCTATAGATGTGGGTTTCTTTTGGAATGTTGATGTGTTTTTGTTTTACTAAATAAATAGCGTTTGGACTCTGGATATTATATAACATGCATTTACATATATTGACTCTTTCTTGAAAGAGATGCCCAGAAAGAGATGGGTTTCAAATGATTTTTAATCATAATTGCATGAACTGATCTCTCCCCTCCTTTACAGTTTATCTTATTTACTATTTGAGTAGAAGAAATCTCTACATCGATTCTTGCCTACTGATCTTATAATGTTGGTTTATCTGTTTGCCTTGATTATTCCTTTGAATGATGGTTTCTGTAGAAAATATTATGGAGCGTGAATGAGGTTTATAATTTTTCTTGTATTGTTTATATTATGTAGAACATGGCTTGAAAAAGGGAATTTCCGATATGACTGTATTTGGATTTTACTGTGGATTTATAATAATATAAACTCCCATTAGGATTGGGGGCTTCTATTTGGGAAGAGTCATACTAGTTTAATTGGTCTTTCTAGATAGCCCCATCTGAGTCATTCGATTATCATTTACCTTGGGGATTATTGAAAACCCCTCACCAGGCCCTCTGCTATTATTATTACTATGAGCTTATTATTAGATTGGAACCCTCCTGAAGCATGCGTTAAAGGGTTTTCTATGACCTTTATGATCATGTTATGCACGCAAGTCATTATCCTGTGTGGATAATTCTTTGGCTTAATTTTGAGGCACTACTTGGATCTTTGAATCGGTTAAAGTAATATTGGATACATCGAACTCTCATGAATGTCGACATTCTTCAAGTTTGATTGATATGTGATGTCCTCATGCATATGGATTCAGGCAATGCTTGAAATATGAAATTATAAATATATCTTATACTTTGACCTTGAAGCTTGTCGAAAGACTTTTTGGTAGGAAAACAGATGAATAGGGAAGTTAAGATAACTACCCTAAAATGGAGTCATGCATAGCCTTAAGTAAAGGTGACAGCTACCGTAATGGGACTGTGCATACCAGGTATGACAGTAAGGATATAAGTCCACCTGAAATTATTTAACTTCATTTTATAGAACAATAATTAATACCCATAAATTGGGGTATGCAAGTGGAGGTTGAATTATATAACATGGTATATTAAGTTATCAGGTAACCAGTAAGGATAAATATGTTATTCCAATACTTGGTTAACGAGTGGATTATTTTCTAGCATTTACGATGATTATTATGTTAGCTAAAAATTGATACTTGCATCTCAATTGGGAGTTGAGATAATGTTGATACTGGTAATTATAGTGGCTTGGGCCGCACTTACTTATCTTAGTTAGTCAAATGTATCTTTGACATATTAGCAAAATATGACAATATTGTTGATCGTAACTCATTCCAATGAGTTGGACCCTTATACTAATAGAAACATATAAAGGCATGGAATAAGCAACCAAAAGGATACCTAAATAATATATGAACTTGTGGATTGGTGGAATCTCTGTTAACATAAGTATATTCTTAAAATTGTGAGATAAATATCCAAATTATACTTACATATCACTGATTATCTATGAAGGTTTGATACTTGGGTAATATTGATGAATAATATAAGATTGATACTTGTATCTATTATATAAACTTAATGTTGTTGGTGCTTTTATTTAATTGAAAGATAATATTGTTGGATACTTATATATGTGAAGTAGGTCGAGGGTATTAGGTGAGTGTTATTATAATTACTGTAATTTAAGTATGATTGATTGCATGGTTAAGGTTGTATATCTAGTCACTTGGAATTGTGTACTTATGTAAGCAGACCTTAAGGAAGTGAACATTAATGAGTATGAAATGTAATATCATGAGATGTGCAGTTAAGTTTTAAATGTATGTTAGAAATTTATTTGATAAGGAGTATTGCAAATTTTCATTTATTTAAATGCTAGATGGCATAAATTATTAGGTGAGGTTTATATCTTATCATGCTCAGTTCTAGCGAACTGACTCTAGTAAATATTTGTGCAGATGGATTATGCGAGTAGATTAAAGGAAAAGAGTGTAAACGTTTCATCAGTTCAAATTATGAAGTTCTTTGTAGAAAGTTCAATGCGTTGTAAATTTTGTAACTTTGCTTGCAAGGAGTTTAGAAGATCTCTTGTCTTGGTATGTTCGGAAAAACTACGTGGTGAAGTGTTCTTTCCCTTTTGTTGTTAGACTAGTAACATACCTTGGTGAGAAATGATATTCAATCATTACATTGGCATAAGTATTGTAAAACCTTGATTTTTGAGAATAAAGTGTTAAGTCAAAACTCTCTGACACCTTGTAATGATGTGATATAAGTAAAATTAAATGGAGTGGTTAACCCCTATAGAAGATTGCTATATATATATATATATATATATATATATATATTCAGATAAATTAATGTAGAGATGACTTACTTGAGAACAAGAGATTCCAGAAGTAATCAAAGGCGAAACTATCCTTGTAAAGTAAAATTTTATAATTTGTTAACCCTAGCTAAGCTAGCAAACATTATCTTTATATGGCGACTTCTTAAACGAGTTTAAGGGAAACCAATGGTTAGTGGTTAGAATATAATAAGATTTATTAAGTAGGAAGAAACAATTTAGAAACCACTCAATTTATCTCTCAGCCTATTTAAAAGTAAGTAGTTTCCTTTTGATAAGCTCTTTCGGTGAAGCCTAAGTAAAAGCGTTAATAATTACGTATAAAACCTCAAGCTCCAATTAAACCTCAGTAAAAACTAATGACATCTTAAGGGTGAATTCAATTGACCTTCTTCCTTTAACTTTATCCAAGGTGCCTTGTAATTTTCTCTTAAGTTTGTTGATCGTGAACCGATGTTGTCATAAGGTTTTGAGCGAATTTTAGTGACGTAAGTATGGATAGATGGCCTTGTGGAATTAAATTATCTCCCTTATTAAATATTGGAATTAAACAATTAATTGTCATAAAGGAGAAGACTTTAAGTGAACTACTCTACAGTGTATAAGAAAATAACTCAGTTGGTAAGATGAATTTGTGCGAATCATATGTTGAATCTCTCTGAAAACATAAGTCATGAGTAAAAGGGTGTTTTATTGAAATAAATAACCTTCAATCAATTCTTACTGTGGTTTGCCCTAGTTGTGAGAGTGTCATGTGGTTGGACTTCTATGTTGTTCCGTCAAAAGAAAAGTGTATTATCCTTTTGGGTGTGAACATTTCCGTGTTGACCTTGTGGTCATCCCCGTAACAAGTGGTTCCTAGAGTTGGTTGTAACTTTGTGACGACATGTTGTGTTGTGTTATGTGTCGAAGCAAGTAAAAAAAAAAAAAATCCTGTCTTTTTTCTGTGTTGTTCGTGTGTGAATTATCAGGTCGTTACAGTGAACATAGACAAAATCTTGGGATTTTCTCCCAAAAGGATATGTTTCCAAGTGAAACAATGAGGTCGTAAAGGAAAGAAAAATGAATGAATCCTTTTCCAGGCATTTTGAGCTTTGGGGAAAAACCAAAAAACCTGTAACATCATCTCTAGATGCCCACAAAATGGGGTGTTTGGGAATAGCGACCCCAATTCGGGCAAGATGAGCTCTGATAGGGAGGCCTTGATGAAGAATACAATAGAGAACAATGAGCAAGCTTAGGATCCACAGATAGCATCCAAACATTTTCAAACCTTTGTCCTCAGGTGGATAAAGTGGAATGGATTCCCCAATGTGCATTTATTTTTTCCACAATGGGTAGATGGGGTGAGAGCTAATGATAACCCTTATTGGATTTGTAGTTACAAAAAGGGGTGTTGAAATGCCATTTCCAATCTGTCCACCAAAGGCGAGAGGGAATGCACAAAAATTTTATGCATCATGTGGTCAGGAACTGAATTGATCACTGCGTGGAAAAGTATCCTGATCCTGGTTGGAAATCTGAAATAGAGCTTTAAATTCTAACCAAGGAATCCATATTTGTGCATTTTTTACAGAAAAAATCCTCAATAGTGTAAATTCCATGGTTGAAGAATTTCAGCGCGGAGATTCCTGGGACTTCAGTTAGGCATTTGTCTTGAAATTGAAAAATCAGTGACCAGCAAAGCGAGTTTTGGTTGATAGAAATCCGATTACGAAATTTATCCCCCTTCCATATAAGCACTTTAGAGCAGATGAGTACTAAACATGAGTGGGTGGCAAGCACTTTAGAGCAGATTTGGAATTTGTCAGCTAGGAATAGAGGCTTGGTGATCCAATATTCCATATTTTTATCCACCTGCTAAATGACATACTGCCATAGCTCACCTGGGGAGGCTTGAAATGCAAAAGGGATACCCAAGAAATTAAAAATATCTCCATTTTCTAGGATTTTCCAATTGAAATTGACAAGCCATTCAGGCTCGGGAAGGAAGGATTGCTAATAACACTGGGTTTTTTGCCATTGGATGGAGGATATATAAGCTAGATAGAAAAATATCCAAACATTGCATAACATTATGAATGTTGGTTTCATCTTCAATGAGAGTAAGAAAGGAATCATCCGCAAAATTCCCATTAAGAAGTTGAGCATTGGACTCGATAGGAAAAGATATTCGGAAAACAAGGCCTTGAGTGTTGGCATTAGCTAAGAGATAACCAAACCCTTAGGTTGTAATCACGTAGACCGCAGGGGCAAGTGGACAACCTTGATGGATAGAGGGAAAAATCCCAAAAGGCTTCGAGATGAAGTCATTAATCGAGATTTAAGCAGAGGCATCTGCAAACAACATATTGACTATTTCAATGAAAGTGGGACCAAAGCCAAGGGCTTGGAGCATGGCTAAAATGAATGGCCATCCAATCCGATCATAAGTTTTCTCAAATTCAATTTTGGTAAACATGGAAGCCTGATTAGACCTGTAGGCCCATTCCATGCCTTCTCAAACAAAAATGATGTTGTCCAGGATGAAGCATCCCTATATGAAGTCGATTTTCTCTGTCTGAATGATTACAGGAAGAAGAGTGTGTAATAACATAGCTAACACTTTGGCAATGATTTTTTAGGAGACATTCAACAGTTTAATTGACTGCCAATAGGTGATTTTCTTGGGGTCTCCTTGCTTAGGGATGAACTTGATGTTTCCATTATTAATGCATGGCTCGAGGGATTTTTTTTGGAGGCCTTCCAGATAAACGTGAAGTAGGACTTGTTTGACAAAATCTGAAAGGGCTCTATAGAATTGGTAAGGGAAACCATTGCAACCTGGTGTTTTATCATTAGCCGTTTGCATAGTGGCTTCATGGAGGTCTTTAATGGTGAGCAATATCTCATAGATCACCTTCTGATCCTTTGATAACTTATGTGGCACAACTCCTAGACATTGGTCAAGAGCAGCTTGACGAGTTGTCAAGGGTAGTTGAGCTCAAAAAATGAGATTTTAGTGGCTCACAAAGTCTTGTAGCATAACATGCGGGTTTGGAATTTGAGCTCTGTTTTCCATGATAGCTCAGATTTTTTGTGAAGGCTTCTTGGTTCTGAGCGAAATGAAAAATTATTTTGAGACCCGATCGCCAACTTTGAGCCAATGCATCTGAGCTCGTATTTGGCTGCCCCTTGCATTATAGTTATTATTAATTTAGATTTGTTACCAAAGCG
The DNA here is from genome assembly GCA_019776745.2 of Taxus chinensis. Classification (NCBI taxonomy): domain Eukaryota; kingdom Viridiplantae; phylum Streptophyta; class Pinopsida; order Cupressales; family Taxaceae; genus Taxus; species Taxus chinensis. The sequence goes on from CM034146.1 coordinate 751,500,398, forward strand.
TTACAACCTACAGCTGTAAGGGCTCATAAAAAGGATTGCCTTGAAGCGCCACTGTCTTTCGGTTGAGGGCCGAGGTGTTAGCGGAGTACGAGAAACACCAAATTATTGCCAACTTTCGACCATAAATTTGAAGAAGTCTAGTCATCTAAGTGTTATCCAAAATTCACCCCTCAAGGTAATTTTGATAACATGCATCAAATTCTTTAGTCCCAAGCAATTATATTGAGTCCGAACAAAAAGTCATGTTTCTAGGGTCCCCTCATATTTATTCTAACTCCCCTGTCCCAAAAGAAGAGAGCAAGTTCTGAGAAAATGTAAAAAATTACAAAAAACAAGCTCGAGGCAGGAAAAATCACGAAAAATGGCTAATTCCTAGTCCAGGCGGTCCTTGAGACAGTTGGGACATCTGGGCACGAACCGACCGAAAGGCCACCAAGCGGTCTGCATAGCATTTGGGACATCCGGGCTAAAGGGACGCGCGGGACGCGGAAATCCGAACTGGCTGAAAAGTTGAAAAAATTGACTAACTGTTGAAACAAATAGTCCGGGACGCGCGAGACATTAGTACGCGAACCGGCCGGATCGGCTGAAATGAGTTAAGGCAGCCCGAAACTGTCTGGGATGTGGGGGACATTCGTACGTGAACTGGGCGGATCGGTCGAAATGAGTCAAGGCATCCCGAAACAGTCTGGGACGCACAGGACATTAGTACACGAACCGGCTGGATCGGCCGAAATGAGTCAAGGCAGCCCGAAAAAGTCCGGGACGCGCGAGACATTAGTACGTGAACCGACCGGATCGGCCTAAATGAGTCAAGGCAGCCCGAAACAGTCCAGGACGCGCGGGACATTAGGGTGCGAACCGGCCGGTTTGACCGAAACAGGGAACTTCAGCACTGGGACATTTGGGACAAAGGGACGCGTGGGACGGGAAAAGCTGAAGCGGCCGAAGGCAGAGAAGAAAAGTCAACGTTTGGCCCGTGGAGCTTCAAATGGCCATAAATTTTGACTCCGAGCTCTGATTTTCACAAAATTGGACTTTCTGGAATGAGCACGAAGGCAGAGAAGAAAAGTCAACGTTTGGCTCGTGGAGCTTCAAACGGCCATAACTTTTGACTCCGAGCTCCGATTTTCACAAAATTGGACTTTCTGGAACGAGCACGATGTCCTCTACGAAAAAAAAACTAGATTTATTATTTTTAATGAGGATAGATATATTTAAATAAGATAAATATATTCAGCTCTAGTCAGTTAATGCTCATTCCCGTCAAATGACAGAAAACCCCTGCCAGGCCCAAAATAGCTACCCGCACTCAGAAGGCCATAAATTTCGTATTTCTCAACGAAATCACACAAAATTGGTACCATTGGAATCATGGTTCCGAGTCCGATGCACAAAAATCAAGAAATTCTAGATTTGATCAGAAATTGATTGAGTTTTTTATGAAAACGTTTCCAGGTTCAGAACAATGTTTTATTTGGTAGCTGGGAGTGCAATTAAGAGGCATGGTCATCATTCTTTCTCTGCTGCAGCACATGGGATAGTATGGGGAGCCTTTTTCAAGTAAAATATAATCATTTCACTCAATTTAATGCCTCTTACAGGTGGTTGAAGGACAGATTTCGGGATTTCCATTTTCCCTTCTCTTTTCCTTCTCATTTTTCTATAAATTGGAGTGTTGGGATCATTGTAAAGAGAGAGTTTTTGGGTAACAAAGCTCTACCAAAATTGATTTCTGAAGCCAGTGTGTTGCACGCCCTTGTAGTGGACTCCTTGCATGGTGATCCAGGCCCTTATCTTGTAATAGACTGAACTGTGCATATTATGAGGCAATAAAATATCAGTTTGTGGATGTATCTTCCCCTGCTTTGTTTTCTTGCATTCTTCTTGCCCCTTTAATCTTTCTACAATAATATTGTGTATATTATTATGTTCTTGTAGGGATCCATTATCATTGTGTATGCTTGGAATATTGTTGTGAATGCATTTTGCTAGATTATGGAGAACTTTCATCACCTCTTCTAGTGTGCACTTTGCCTTCGTATTTCACACATTTGGATACTACTCTCACATCCTCCTTTTCTGGTGTATCACCGCTTTAGTGTAGGCTTTCATTTTATGCATTCTCTCTCCCTGGTCCCTTGGAAATTTAGATTAGAACAGTTAGCTTATCCTGCATTAGAGTAGATTGTGGCAGGTAGTTTAGGAGCAAGAACCAACTTTCTCTGGAGGTCTATCTCAAGTAGCAAGTCCCACAACTTGGAGATATTACCCATGTTATCCAATCACACCGTGAGTTCAAGTATATCTCAGGGGGTGCTGTGAATCAGTGATAACACTAAGTTAGGGTGTCTTCCCACCATTGAAACCAGCTAACTTGCATAGGTGGAAGGAACCACTAATAATGACTGGGTCACAGAATTAAATTTCAAACCCACTTGATATGATTGACAGTGGGGCCATGTTCCATCAAGGCAGTATTAAGAAAGAATTAGCCTTTATGAAAAAAGGGCGTGCATCATGCCAAGATATATGAAATCGTATTGGAGAGTGGTTAGAAATACAAATTCATGCATGACCTCCACTAACATGGAATAAATTCTATCAAACTTAAAAAAAAATTGAGTTGACACCATGGCCTTGTCAATCCGTTTAATAATGTAATCCATACCTCCACGTAGATTAATCCACATATACCAAGCCGCATAGGTGGGGAAGCGAGAAGCATTAGGATCAAAAAATCCAAATTTATTACGCATGAAATACAACACTTCCCTTTCACGAGGTGTCCACCTCATGGGTATGTGGCTACATTTATCATTGGGTGAGTCAACCATATTGAAGTCACCACTTATGACCCAGTAAGCATCAGGAATGGAGTTGGCTATCCATTGCCACAGATCAGCCCCTTTTGGCTACATCATTCAAGGCATAAATATTAATGAGCCCAAAAATGAAACCATCAACATTAAAGAGGACCCATATGGCACGGTTGGTGGGGTCGATGCCATGGTTAATTAATAAAGGATGTCATTTGGAGAAAAAAATGAAATTAATCCCCCACTCCTTGTTTGGCATGGCTCTATCCAATTGGTAAAAAAGTGTAATGCCCCATTCGGCGTTTACCCTAGTTCTTGTCGCAATGACCCTCTTGTGGAGCGTCGAACGGATGTGTGTAATTCTGATGTCTTGGCTCCATGGTCGGTCTTTGCTTCGTGTTCGCCTTCGAACGTTAACATCTAGTTTATCCCCTTGGTTGTTTAGGCATGTTTTCTTGTCGTTTCAATCATTTATATTATAATTAAAAGAAATTATAATTTCGCTCCTCCGGCTTGCTAGTTGTGTGCAATGTAACCTTTTTGGTTGGCCTAGGATTAATTGCATTTATTTTATTGCTATCTTGAGAGTGCGTAGGGAGTGCAAGTTTTGATGGGACTGCTACTATTTTAAATGCTCAACTAAATCTTCCAGCTACCACCTATCATTCCCCCTTCCTCACCTTGGCAGTGACATGTCCCTATGCGTGAGTTTAAAAAAAAGGAGAGAGAAATAACCTTGCGTGGGTTTTAGCTGGAAGTTGGCAGAAATTCTGGTCGCTCCTTTATTGCTTTCAATGCGTATGGGTAGATGAGTGTTGGGCACATTTTGTGGGGATGTAGGCCCTTGGAAGGAGGGATGCATTCTTGTTTTTATTGCCTCTTTGACCTGCTTTAGGACTGGCCGCTTCATTTTTATGGTGGTTCCTTTCAAGCTTGCCCGGGGTTTTGTTACTTGTTGATTGCTCAATCCATTTTGGGTGTTGGCTGCATGCATGATTGCTGTTTGAAGGGAGCAGGTTAGACATTTGTTGGTTCCCTTTTTGGAGATTCTCCTCTTCTTACCCTGCGCGCGTGGATGGATGTCCACACCTGTTCCAAACTGCCATTTGACCTGGTTGCGTGGGCAGAGAGGCCATCAAAATCTTTTCTGTCAAGGTGTTTTTCTTCATGGTTCCTCCTTGGGCGCAGTAATGGGTTTGATATGGTGGTTTTAGATGAAGCTACAAGCTAGTGAAGTAGGCGTGTTACCTCCACTTTCTTTGGGTGCTGCGAGGTGTGTTCTTGTCGGGGATCCACAGCAACGACCTGCAACAGGAATTAGCCAGGCGGCAGGCATGTTGCAGTTTAGTAGAAGCCTTTTTGAGCGCTTCCAACAAGCAGGTTGTCCAACTATGTTGTTATCTGTTCAGTATCGAATGCATCCTCAAATTCGGGATTCTCCTTCAAGATATTTTTATCAAAATCGACTATGTGACAGTGAGAGTGTTACCAGGAGACCTGATGAAATTTATTGCAAAGATTCTCTATTGAGACCTTACTTGTTTTACGATGTAACTCATGGAAGAGAATCTCATAGAGGTGGATCTGTTTCATATCAGAATATTCATGAAGCACAGATTGCCTTGCTGCGTATTCCTACCCGCACCCCTCTTTCCTGTACCAAACGTGAATCCAACCATTCCTTCCATGCGTGCCTTTTTCTTCTACTCTACCCCGTAGATGAGGGTCTGATAACACAAAATATGGACATGGTTTTATGTTGTTTCCTGATACGTTTTGGGGGAAAGGAGCTTTGTTTTCTTGTTGGCCGCATGCAATGTAAATATCCTCATTTTTTTTTTACCCTGCTCTGTCCCTTCCTTGCCTCTAGCCATGTGAGTTTGGGAGGATTTTGTTGGGGATTTTGAAACCGTTGGAGCTCAGCACCCAGTGCAGTTAGTAGGGGTTAGACAACGGCATTTTCTCCTTTGCTTTCCTCCTGGCTGTGCCGTCTTAAGGGGAGCCTGGAGTGGTGTTTTTCAAAGCCAAAAGAAGTGGATCAGTGGGACGTGTGGCTTATGCAGTCCCTGCTGGATGTGTTGCTGGTGGATGCGTTTAAAACAGGCATGATAAGACTAACCCTCTCTCTTAATGATTTATCCCTTTTAGTATTTGGGTAAATCAATCTTTGCAATTTTGTTTGAATGCTGTAGATGTGGGTTTCTTTTGGAATGTTGATGTGTTTTTGTTTTACTAAGTAAATAGCGTTTGGACTCTGGATATTATATAACATGTATTGACATATATTGACTCTTTCTTGAAAGAGATGCCCAGAAAGAGATGGGTTTCAAATGACTTTTAGTCATAATTGCATGAGCTGATCTCTCTCCCCTTTACAGTTTATCTTAATTACCTTTTTGACAAGAAGAAATCTCTCTCCAATGATTCTTGCTTATCGACCTTATAAAGTTGGTTTATCTTTTTGCCATGATTATTCCTGTGAACAGTGGTTTCTGTAGAAAATATTGTGGTGTGTGAATGAGACTTAGAATATTCCTTGTATTGTTTTTAATTGTAGAACATGGCTTGAAAACGGGAATTTTCTTGGAAGACTATGTTTGTCTTTTAATGTGATTTGATAATGATATAAACCCCTTTAGAATTGGAGGCTTCTATTTGGGGAGTCGTACTGGTTTTACTGGTCTTTCTAGATACCATCTGACTCTTTTGATTATCACCGTTTACCTTTGGGGATTATTGAAAACCCCTCACCAGGCCCTCTGTTATTATTATTACTATGAGCTTATTTTTAGATTGGAACGCTCTTGAAGCATGTGTTAATGGGGTTTGTTTTTGTGATCTTTTTGGATACGGTAAGCACTCAAGACGTTAGCTTGTGTGGATAATTATATGGCTTAAGTTGAGGCACTACTTGGATCTTCAAATCAGTTAAAGTAATATTGGATACATCGAACTCTCATGAATGTGTACATCCTTCAAGTTGACTGACATGTGATGGCCCTATGGCATATGAATTCAGGCAATGCTTGAATTATGAGATTACAAATTTATCCTATACTTTGACTTATAAGCTTGTTGAAATGCTTTTTGGTAGGAAAACAGATGAATAGGGAAGTTATGAGAACTACCCTAAAATGGATTCATGCACAGCCTTAAGTAAAGGTAGCAACTGCCATAATGGGACTGTACATACTATGTATGACAGTAAGGATAGAAGTTGACCTGAAATTATTTTAACTTCATTATATAGAACAATAATTAATACCCATAAATTGGGGTATGCAAGTGGAGGTTGAATTATATAATATGAAATATTATATTATCAGGTAACCAGTAAGGATAAATATGTTATTTCAATACTTGGTTAACGAGTGGAATGTTTTCTGGCATTTACGATGATTATTATGTTAGCTAAAAATGGATACTTGCATCTCATTTGGAGTTGAGATAATGTTGATACTTGTATTTATAGTGGCTTGGACCACACTTACATATCTTAGCTAGCCAAATGTATCTTTGGCATATTAGCAAAAGATGACAGTATTGTCGATCATAACTCATTCTTATGAGTTGGACTCTTTTACTAAAAAAGAAATATATAAGACATGGTAATAAGCAACCAAAAGGACATCCAAATAATATATGAACTTGCTGATTGGTGAAATCTTTGTTAACGTAATTATATTCATAAAATTGTGAGATAAATATCAAAATTATACTCACATATCATTGATTATCTATAAAGGTTTGATACTTGGTATTATCGATGAGTAATATGAGACTGATACTTGTATTTATTTTTATCGAAGCTCAATGTTGTTGGTGCTTTTATTTAACGGAAAGATAATATTATTGGATACTTATATATGGGAAGTAAATTGAAGGTATTAAGTGAGCGTTATCATTATTACTATAATTTAATTACGATTAAATATAAGATTACAGTTGTACATCTAGCTACTTGGAATTGTGTTCTTATGTAAGCAGATCTTAAGGAAGTGAACAATAATGAGTATGAAATGTATTATCATGAGATGTGCAGTTAAGATTTGAATACATGTTAGAAATTTTGATAGAAATTATTGCAGCCTTTCATTTATGTAAATGCTAGATGGTATAAATTATTAGGTGAGGATTATATCTTATCATGCTCAGTTCTAGCGAACTGACTCTAGTTAATATTTGTGCAGATGGATTATGCGAGTAGATTAAAGAAAAGAGTGTAAAAGTTTCATCAGTTCAATTTATGAAGTTCTTTGTAGAAAGTTCAATGCGTTGTAAATTTTGTAACTTTGCTTGCAAGGAGTTTAGAAGATCTCTTGTCTTGGTATGTTCGGAAAACTACGTGGTGAAGTGTTCTTTCCCTTTTGTTGTTAGACTAGTAACTTACCTTGGTGAGAAATGATATTCAATCATTACATTGGCATAAGTATTGTAAAACCTTGATTCTGAGAATAAAGTGTTAAGTCAAAACTCTCTGACCACCTTGTAATGATGTGATATAAGTAAAATTAAATGGAGTGGTTAACCCTTATAGAAGTTAACTAAATATATATATTTAGATAAATTAATGTAGAGATGACTTACTTGAGAACAATAGATTCCTGAAATAATCAAAGGTGAAACTATCCTTGTAAAGTAAAATTTTAAAATTTGATATCCCTAGCTAAACTAGTGAACACTACCCCTTTTGGGTGAACTCTTAAACAAGCTTAAGGGAAAAAAATGGTTAGTTTCTGGAAGATAATAAGATTTAGCAAGTAGGAGAAGAAAATTTAGAAACCACTCAATTTATCTCTCAGCCTTTTGGAAAGTAAATAATCTCCTTTTGTAAAGCTCTTTCAGGGAAGCCTAAGTAAAAATCGTTAATAATTATGGATAAAACCTCAAGCTCCAATTAAATCTTGGTAATAACTAATGACGTCTTAAGGAGGAATTCAACTTGACCTCCTTCTCTTAACTTTTGCCCAAGGTGCTTTGTAATTTCCTCTTAATTATGTTGAACACGAATCCATGCGGTAGCAAGGTTTTGAGTGAATTTTAGTGAGCGTAAGTATAGATAGATGGCCTTGTGGAATTAAATTATCTCCTTTATTAAATAATGGAATTAAACAACTAATTGTCATAAAGGAGAAGACTTTAAGTGAACTACTCTACAGTGTATAAGAAAATAACTCAGTTGGTAAGATGAATTTGTACGAATCATATCTGAATCTCTCTGAAAACATAAGTCATGAGTTAAAGGGTGTTTTATCAAAATAAATAACCTTCAATCATTTCTTACTGTGGCTTGCCCTAGCTGTGAGAGTGTCATGTGGTTGGGCTTCTATGTTGTTCTGTCAAAAAAGAAAAGAAAAAAAGTGTATTATCCTTTTGGGTGTGAACGTTTCCGTAATGACCTTGTGGTCATCCCCGTAACAAGTGGTTCCCAGAGTTGGTTGTAACTTTGTGAAGACATGTTGTGTCATGTTGTGTGTCGAAGCAAGTCAAAAAAAAAAATATCCTGTCTTTTACTGTGTTGTTCGTGTGTGATTCAAAGGTTTAGGAAGAATGACAGCGGTAGAGGGATTGCATTCCACACTAAAGCAACACAATATCCTATCAATCACAATCACCAATTTGAAAACAACGACATGAAAGGAAAAAATGAAGCGTTATTTTTTTATTCAAAGGTGCAAGTACAATGGCTGAAGATGCCAGAGCAAAACAACGCTCAAGTATACCTTTTTTTACAATGCAAAAATCATTTTTATCAAACTCGACTATTGTTGCCATTAATAGATTGTTGTCTATTTTAATTAATGTAACTCCTTTCTTCCCATGTTGTTGGCGCCAATAACAAGTAGATTGTTGATAAATTTAATAAATATTTAACCCTTGCATGTTGTTGCGAGCTGCGCAGACTTACCTGTGAATGTTATTGATAAATTTATTAAATTTAATCCCTGTATACTGTTGCACAAACTTAGAAAGGAACAACAATTTGATTTATTAAATTTCTTTTGTCTTGTGCACTTTTGTCCTTTCTTGTTTTGTCTTACTAGTTCCTGCCAAGGCTAGACATGATACTATACTTTCTGCATTGATCATCCAATCGCAATCAATGTTACTGTGAGCCAATACTATGCAAGAATTTTTTTGCCAATCGGTTAAGATTGCTAATGCTATAAATTTTGAATGTCTACATCAATGTATATAACGTATCCATGTTTTGATAAAAAAAAAATGTTATTTTGATTGGTGGGAAAGAGTCTACATGTGAGTCTTTAAATAAATTTTACCCTTAAATATGATGACTATCAGGATTTTCTCCAAATTTCTTAAGCCTGCAGTAACATCTAAAAATGGAAGCCAAGTCAAATCTGACATTTATTAATGCCTGATTTAGTAATTAGCTTGCTAGCAATTGTCCAAGCTTCGGTAATATTTATCACATGACAACATTGTATTTTTTTTACTGAAAATAATAAAAGTCGTTGATTAGTTCAAAAATATAATTAATAATAACTAGTTAACTACAGTTAAAACCTATAGTCTACTTTCCTTCGGCTTTTACTATTGGAAGTTAATTGAAAGTTGTATATGTATTTGAGGTTGGACGTAAACAAATGTTGAATGTGAATGAAGTAACTAAGCTCTGACATTATATTCAATAAGTATGGTATGAGACTTATCTCCTTACCTTCTATATTCCTTAGATTTGGACAGTCTGAAATTCATATTTGCCTTTATGAATTGATTGGTGTTTAAACACTGCCTTCTCGCATGACTCCACTGTTTTGAGGGGCAAAAGTTTGGCATTGAGCATATTCCACTTGCAATGTGAATCTTCAGATCTCCAGCATGGCTATGCACCTTATGGCTTGAAGTCAAGACGGTGGAGTTGTTTTGGTTCTCTATTTGGCTCAGCGTTAACTCATTTGCAATACATATTTATCTTTGACATTAAATAACATGTATATCTCTATTGGCACTTATTCGTGAATCCATTGTGAAGATCTCCTTGATGCACCACCATTATCCGTTACACTGTAAAATAGTATAGACGCATGGCCTTTAAGGAATATACCTCCTGCTTATGAGAGTACTTTTAATTATCCTTACTATATAGTATTATAATTCAAATCACGTTTAATGATCTGGTGCCTTGATACATGTGTTGCTTGGTGTTATGTCCACTTTACAAAGGGATGTTGGCAAATATTGCTACAGAGTTAAGGGGCCTGGTATTTGCAGTTGCTAGTTGCCATATCTTAACAGCTTGGGACTCCAACCAAAGCATTCCTTGATAATATGCTCTATAGACAACATGCTCAACACATAGGCCATAAACTCAATGTATCCCTACGCTAAGCCCCACATCCAGAGCTATCTCATTTGGCTTATCGAACTAATTCATAGTGTCTTATAATGTTCTCATGGTTCTATCATCATTTAGGCCATGTCTCAGGCTTGCAAGTGCTTAGAAATGGAAAATGGTAACATAGTCACGGCTAACAAATTCCCAATGCCAATCGTAGTCAATTTCGGTGATTTATAGATGCATTTCATATGTAGCCATACAATCATATCATTTCTATATCAATGAAATCCTAACATTGAGAAAATTAGATGTGATCATGTAGGTTTTAAGCAATGTTGAATATACTTGAAGAAGTGGAATTCATGGTGCAGTTGTGATTTCTAGCGAAGCAAGGATCTCCATACCGACATATTTACCACCCTTCAGCTAGATAAAAAATAACTAAATCAATGTTTTCCTCTACTCTAAGAAAAACCATATGAAGATAAATGTGTGAAAGATAGACCTTTGTCTAGTGTTTGAGTATTTCCAAAGCTACAAAAAACGGGCATTTTTTCATTTTAAGACACAGTCATGTAAAACTCGGAGGTGGACCAAATGGCCTAGTAGAATATCCCCGGAACCAATTTCAAAACAAGGCGAAGTAGCAGGAGACCTTCCCTCCTCCAAGATTTGGAGCCGACCTTGGCATTACTCATTCCTCTTGTGAAAAGAAAACATGCATACGTGCTCCCCAAGATCCAAGCTTGTCCAGCCTCTTACAAGTAGAATGACCCATCACATTAGGTCTACTGCCTACAAGCGTCACCAAGGTCTATTGACTGCTGAAAACAATCAAAGAGATGGTTTTTTCATCTCTGTGAAGATGCCAAAATCTTCCGTCGCGCATACAAATGCAATTTCCGACCTCTGCTTTCTGATCAAGAAACTATCCGTGTCGCGCAATCTCAAAACAATGACACGGCTCCAAGTACCATCTGCCGGGGATCAATAACATACTAGTAACGACCTTATTTGCGCCTCACTAATTCCTATTGACGTCGCGTCCCCTCCAAGGAAAAATCAGCGAGAGGCTCACTAAGGAATATTAACGCGCGTCACCAAGGCCTATTGCAAAAAAATCATTGCGAGGCCTTGGAGTTTCTGAGCATTTATAGGCATTCAGTCACGCGTAAAGTCACTAATGTGCCTGACATTAGCATTGCGCCTCAATAAACGTCACCAATTCTTTTTGACAAGAATTGTCAGAAAAGATAGAGAATGTGTATGTATGTCACAGGCATTAGTGACGCAGAACAAGAAAAACGCCTTAGCAGAACAACCCAATAGTCACTAAGAAAACTATTGACGCGCGTCCCTGAAGGCCAGAGGATAAGTTTCAATACCACCATAGTAAAGCGATTTACACTTAAACTAACAATTGACGCTTTCGACAGCGAACTATTCCCTGGCGTCTCAACTTGTTGACACCACTGCCTTCATGTGACTTGTCCCACGCGACACATGCAGTTCATCATGTAGATCTGGAAGCACATCAAGAAATCTTTGTCATGTTTCGAAAACTGTGTTGAGATCTAGAGCAATCTACTCCATGTGTGCAAACCCTCCTTGCCGCGCATCAATAATTGTACCCCCTTGTTGAACTTTCTATAATACGGGATATATCATCCCCTTGACAACTATGTGAAGTAGAAGTTGTTCTACTTCTTACTATTAATCTAGGTGTCCATAGGTGATATGGTGTTCAAGGGTGGGCGTTAAGCCGACCCCTAAAACAATTAGACGTGTAATAATCTAGGCGAACATGACATTTGCCCGTGCCAATTTTTTAACATTCTCAAAATTGTTCAACAATTGAATATTCGCCATATTACGAATAATTGCCACTAAAATTATCTTCTGGGGGCGGGGGAAACAAAAACATTTAATATTATGAAGGTTGTGGGTTTTGAGCTATGTGGAAAACCAAAGTTAAATTATTAAAAATTTAGAGAAAGGGTGGTGCTTAAACATTCAAATTCAACCACGACTCCTTTAGTTGTCATTTATCTAGTTGTGTATTCAGATCAATACTTGATGTTATTCTTGTGTAATTCTTTCACGTATGGTTATCACATTTTGAATGATTTCATTTAAGATGGACAACTAATAAATTTGTTTTCATTTTTTACTTTATCACGTGTATCCCTGCATAAGCTACAAATTTTAAGCCTGGTATGAGGAAATGGAATTCATAATTTCTTTATAATTATCATCTAGGCTTAGTATTTTGTTGTTTGGAGCTCTTCCCTCGACAAATCCATCACTTTCTATTTTTTTGATAAATTTATACCCAGTCTTGGTTTAATTAGCCAATTAATTTTCCTCAGAGATTTGCAACTATGTCATAATCCATTAGGAGGATGTGCAATAAGGCTTGGAGAAAGTATCCCCAAAACTTAAATCAGGTGAAGATTATAAACAATAAATATTTTTATATTAAAAAATATTTGATTATTACAAATAAATTATATGAATGGACACCCCTTTTTCCTTCACACTAAGTTGAATAAGGTCAATTATTCGTGCACCAATACAAATGCATGTAACATTTCTCCCAAATATATGGTTGTTTCTAACCTTCAATTAAAATAAATACATATTTTAAATTCTTGAATGTAAATTTTGGGTTACTTTTAACCATCACTTATACAATTAGGCCTATACATATAGATAGTTTCTACATTAAATGTACACTATGTTTTGGATTATTATACATATTACATACAATATTGGTCAAATGACAAAGTGTTTACCTTCATGTACATAGACTCGTCATCAACAAAGTTGATAGGTTTTTCATTTTAGTTTCGACGGGTGATGCAAGAGCATCTAAGTCCATAAGCAATCATGTTTCAACAAGGGATAGTTAGTTTAGAGTGTAAATTTTGATTTTGTTTATTTTTCTGATCACGTAAGTCTATAATGTCAGACAAATCATGCAAATTTGTTGGGGTTTCACAACTCTATTGAGGCTGCACAAGTATGTTTGGGTTGTGAAAGTCTATTCAGGCTATGTAAGTCTAAGAGACGATGTTAAGGAAAAAGGAATCCACACAAATTTAAAAAAGAAACACCAGGAAACTAAAAGAGGCCATGGATTACTACACAATGTATTGAATAACCAAAAATATACACTAACAATATGAAGATTTCTGTTAATTTGTTAGGTTGTGCCTTGACTCTTATTATAGGGCCTTTGGGCCTTACCTTTGTAATGTTCTATAATTTTGAGAATCTAATGGTATCACGTAGAATTTCGTTGACTTTCATTCCTATATAAACAAAGTCCTTTATCCTCAGGTAAGTAGTTATAATCTAGTAAGAGTTAATCTCATTTAAGTATAAACTAGTCTAAGGGTAAAATTGTGTCTGATAGTTATTGATTAAATGTATTATTGAGGTAGTATTATTAGCAGTCTATGTAATTTGTGTGTGTTGTTCCTCTTGATAATTTAATAATGTTGGGTTTTTTTAATACCATTTAATTCTAATTTATGTTCATACAGATATCTTGTATACTTCTATGTAAGTATCTTAGGGTTGTGTGGTCTAAGGTTTGTATTCATTGGGATACCTATCCACGTCTTCATCATTTTGTTATCATAGTAAGGATTTCTTTCTTTTTGATTGAATTATGAAAGATATTTGTAATTTTCCATATTTTTAAGGGTGGGTATTAAACCATTGCAAACATCTTCTAACTAGGTGATTGTTGGATAAAAGGTGCAACAATAATGAAGAGTGTAGATCTCTCAATTTTGAGAAAACGTAAATGGGAAATAGAAGTAGTTTTAGGATAAATCAAGAAGAATTAGGTGTAAGACTTGATAACATGGGTGAATTTATGAGGGCTATGTAAGATCATTTGGAGGATATACAAGTCACACTATGTAGAGGTATCGCATTAGAATATAATAGTGATGAATGTGTAGCACCCATAGAACCAATCACATAAGCTGTAAAAGAAGAAGTAGCACAAGTTGATGGGTCAGAGGATATATACTCGTATACATTATTGGAAGGATGTGAAGTAATCCAAGATTTTATACCCCAACTTACTAGATAGAATTTTGAACTCAAAGGACTCATTGATTGGATAACAAATCTCAAAAGTTAGTTTGAGTATAAAGATATGGAAGATCCCAAAAGATTCAAGTTATCATGAAATAATTTAAAGTTCCATGCATCTCTTTGGTGGTTGCACATACAAACAAAAGGAGTGTATAGAAACAAGTTCCATAGATCAAGACTTGGAATGGATTTTTGGTAGAGTAAAAAGGCAATAAAAATCACATCACACACTACAACTCAACTTGTTCAAAAAATTTCCTAATATGCAATAGAGGGCTCATTATAAAGGAACAAATTGAAGAATTATATACATTCACCATTATACTGGAACATGATATTGATAAGGTATCATGTTACATGAATAGGTTGTGGTTCTTGATAGAGGATGATTTTGGGATGATTCAAGCGTGATTTGTAGAGTAAGCCTATCATTATGTGTTAAGGATAGAGGAAAAAAATTGTGCAAATCTGATTTTAGGTTGTCTGTGTTTTCGCACGGGAGAGAGATGGAGATGAAGAAGAAATGGTTAAATGGGTGGAAGCAGCGTAGAGGGATCAAAATCCTGACTAGTTGTTTGTTTTCAATCTTGCAAGTTGGTATGAAATTATGAATATACGGTATAAAGAGGTGGAGATGTATGTATGAGGATTTTAATTTTTTTATAATTGCAAATGTGACAGAACTTGAAGTCAAGCGTTACATACCTGCCAAGGGAAAAAGACACGGTGTATAGCTTTCGTATAGGGCTCGAGCTTTGACTAAAACGAAGCTCAAAAATCATGGTACAGTACCTAGGAGACTTCGTCACCCTTGACATGAGAGGGCAGCAGCACCACACTTCCGTATATACTCGACATTACGCTGCCCTCTAGCCATATCATTTTCCAAACGATCGGAAAAATATTCGTACAAAGTTGAATGGCACTAGCAATGGGCGACGTGGAGAGAAAATTGTAAAAGGGACACCAACTACTAGTGACAAATAAATGTTTGGTGAAGTTCTAGATTGGGAGATATGAAGATGAAGCAACGAGTAAAATAAATCACATTAATACTTGTCATCTATTACTAGCGATCCAATAGAAGTTTGTAAAAAAATTACTGTAATTATGAATGTATATAAATTGGAAAAATCCACAAAAATATGTATTCCACGTCATCTCTTTATTCAAAATAAGATACTTTATAGCTCCACAATGGAGAAATTGAATAGTTTTGAAAAATAGAACATGAAGGGTTCCAAATGGGAACCGAAATTTCATACTACACAAATACCATATCTATCCATCTTAGGGGTGGATTTGAAAAGATAGAAGTGGAAAAATCTAAAATTTATCCTATTATTATTCTTATTTAGTGCTCCTTGTCGAGGTCATGTCTCCTACCCATTGACCTAGCTTTCATATTTAAAGGACTACTAGAAACATGGAGTGAACTCAAAAAAATGTTACAATGTTAAACTTTATAATCACCATATAGTCAAGAGCCTAGAAATGCTCTCAAGACCCTCAAAAATATAAAATACCAAAAGCTGTCAAAAACTTCTAGAAAAGATTAATACGACTCTAAAAATAGCTTTTAAGAAATCATGTTCTAAATCATGTTTCCTTGGCATCTACTAAATTGTATATTTGGTTTGTTTATTTCCCTTAAGAAATAGGTTTTCCTCTTTCAACTTAATCCTCATAAATTCCTTAAGGTTTCTACCTTTCTTACATCTCCATGGAAATATTTCCATTGGATAACCTAGTTGGTCATTATCTTTGCCACACCAATACATTTTTATCATATGGCAAAACCTATGCTTCCATTAGAAAATTTTACTACCCATCTCTCATTGGAAACACATGGCTTGTAATAATTGATATTCCCCCACCAAATTCAAATGTAAATTATTGATTTGACATATTCTCCATAGGAAGCTTACAATTAGTCACACATTATTGAAAATCAACTTTTTTATAGGTAAATTTCACTTTTGCTCTACTCTTACAACAATTATAATTTTTTTTGGCATTACCCTTCTTCCTATTAATCATGATTTTATCTTTGTTACTCACTTCCTTATTCACTTTCCATTGATTTCAACTAGAAAATAATCCTCCTTGTCTTATTTCTCCCTCCCCTCTCTCATTCATTTGGAATATTTAAGCCGATAGACCTATATAACTTGATACAATCATTTTCGACACCTTTCCTGCATCTCTTTTCCATAAGTTTTATGACAAAATAAAAACATATAACATATAAGAGGATATTAAATCTTAGAATTAATAAGATACTAAAATATTAATAACATATAACATATTAAAGAAAAAATCGTAAATAAACTATAACATAATAAAACAAGGTTCAACCGTTTTGCAATGGGAGAAATTAAGTTTTGCAGGGTTCGGTGACATATAATACCATGGGAAGTGGGCCAAATCCTATGTGGTTTTTGTATTTTTTTGGTTCAATTTTTCCGCACCTAGACTAAAATCCAGAAGATCATTATGAAGCAAGACATCCATAGTGACAGGTCTCTCTATCATTTACATGTTTGTTTTACCAAATTTTTATTGGTTGGAATACCTGACAGTGATATTTAATTACTATTTAAGATTTATTTTACCAATTTGCTTCATAGGTTGCGTAATGTTGGGTTTTGGGGTAAATGTGGCTTTTTTCCAGTGTATTTTGTCAAAATGTGTTATTTCATGTTTGATTTCTCAAGAGTAAAGGCATTAAGTAAGTTTTTATTTTGTGTAAAATGTAGTAAATATTTACAAGAAATTTTGTGTTTTCGCAGTTATTGTAGTGATGTAAGTATTCACAAGGCATTGACTTTTGAGAGGGCTCTTTTTTTTAGACTTAATTTTTAACCTGCGTATTTCATAAGTACATCATTCTTCACTCGCATAGTATTTTTCCTAATTTTAAGCTCTTCCCTTCTTTTTCTTTTAAGTGCGTGGTAATTTATATGTTGGGGTCTATTTCAGTGAAATTTCCCATCAAACTGCTCCATGGCTTGTATTTCTCTTATTGCTACTAAATGCATAAAAATATTCTCTCTTAGCTGAAATGATTTTAATTTATGGTGACTTAAAATGTTTCCTTCCAAAATATTACCTATATGAGCATTTTTTCAATGTCATTTCCTTCCCTTACCTATTTGTTAATTTGTATACTCATTATGTGATTTTTTTTGTTATGACTATACTAGTGGAGTGTGGCAATTTAAGGAGGATGTGTTTGTCTCATGCAGGATGACAAGAGTCTCCATCATGCAAGTGTTTGGGGGTGTCAAACACGTGACCCAGTTAATGTTGCACGTGTATGATGGACAACTAAAACGTTATAACACAAAGGTGGTTGTATCTGATATTTATGATAGGTAGAGTGTGTACATAAAGAAACTCCTCATTTCACATGTATTAGACATACAAACACACAATAAAATATGGACTAAATTGGTTGCCTAAGGATTTCATTCAACTCGTATTTATATATTACAATGGAGGAGTAAAACACAAAAAGATATTTCTAGATTGTTTGTGCATCTAAACGGCTTGTGCAATAACTATTGGTAGATCTAGTCATCGTTGGTCTGTGTAGACCATAACTATTTATTACTGGACTACATCCTCTTTTAATAAATTTATTCCAACACTCCCACATAAATTTATTCTTACATAAAATTAAAAAACTCCCCACACTTTATGGCTCCCACCTTCATGTATAGGTCTTATGGCTGCTGAGGTACCCATTTACATAATTTCCCTGACCCCTAATTTATCTCTAAATTTTAAAAACTTTATTTGACTCAATGCTTTGGTGAAAATATAATCTGTAATTTGATCCTCATTTTTGCAGTAGAGAAGTTGAATCACATCATTTTGAAGCAATTCTTTGATGTAGTAATGATGAATCTCCACATGTTTGGTTCTTGCTTGATACATAAGATTCTTTGCCATTTGAATAGTATTTTTTTGTCACAATATAATATTGAAGGTTAATTTTGATGAAAATGTAAATCACCGAGTATTCTCCTCAACCATACTGATTCATGAGTAGCTGCACATGCTGAAGCATGTTCTGCCTCTGTTGATGATAATGTAATTGTTGGTTGTTTTTTGCTAAACCATGAAATAACACCAAATCCAACATTGAACACAAAACCTGTAGTAGATTTGTGATCATCTATACATTCATCCCAATCAAAATCTGTAAAACTTTCCAAATATATCTAACCATGCCTACAAAATACTCAATTCCAAAATTTTGAGTTCCTTTGACATATCTCAAAATTATTTTAGTTGCTTTCCAATGAGGAATTTTTTGAGATGACATAAACCTGGAAAATAAACTAACTGCATAAGCAATGTCAAGCCTAGTTGTTGTTAGATAAATAAGACTTTGCACTAACTGTTTGAATAGTGTGTCATCTACATATTTTAAGTCATCATTTGTTGATAATTTCATCTATACTTTAACTAGAGTGGTTGAAAATTTGTAATTTTCCATTTTTAATTTGACCAACAAATCATGTGCATATTTAGATTGGGAAATTAGTATCTTGTCATCTTTTTGCCACACTTGTATGTTAAGACAATAATGAAGCAGTCCTAAATTAGTCATCTCAAATTATTTCCTTAATCTTTTCTTTGTACCATCAATTTACATGTCATGATTACTTGTAATTATTATGTCATCCACATGAAGAACTAAAATTATTGTTACCACATCACTCTTTTTAACATAAATATTAGGGTTAGAGGGGATTTTTACAAAACCTTCATGTTTGAAGTACTCATCAATCTTAACACACCATACGCTTATTGCTTTTTTTAAGCCATATAAAGATTTCTTCAACATGTAAACAAGATGATCTTGTCCTCTTCTCACAAATCCATGTGGCTGCTCCATGAAGATCTCCTCTTATAGCTCATCATTAAGGAATGCATTACTGACATCCATTTAATGACATTTCCATTTAAAATTACCCACCAAAGCAAGAACAAGCCTTATTGTATTCATTTTTGCAACTGGAGAAAATGTTTCACTAAAATAAACCCCTTATTATTTAGAAAAACCTTCTGTAACAAGACGTGCTTTGAATTTTCAATGCATCCTTCAGATCTATACTTAGTCTTATAGACCCATTTAGTACCAACAATATTTTTACCTTCAAGGAGTTTTGTCAATTCCCATGTATTATTTTTCAGTAAAGAGTCACAATATTATTGCATTGCATATTCTCACTCTTTCTGTCCTTTCACTTCTTCATAAGATTGGGCATCATTTACTTTCTCTATTCTAGTCATCAAGGCATAGTTAACATGATGATCATTTTCTGCAATTTTCTTACTCTTTTGATAAATTTCTTAAAGACTTTTTATTTTCATTGGGGGGATTTTCTCATTATCACTATTTTATTCCTTTTCTACATTTTCAACTTCAGAAACTATCTCAAATGTAGATTTAGATTCATTAAGAAGAACTTCATCAAATACAAGATTCCTATTGATTATTACCTCTTCAGTTGAGGATCATATAACCTATAGCCTTTAGATTTAACATCCCACCTCCAGCCAACCAAGGAAACAAAGTCAAAAGACATTAACATCCCAATTTAAATTATGTTTCCAGTCGGATCTGTGACCCTTTTAAAAATCTCCTTTTAACATTGAAGTCGCTATTTTCCAAAACATAGCTTCATGTCAAATCTCACAATGATCTTGACTTCATGGGTCTTGATTAATATAATGCCTAGGTTGTGGTTTATGTCAAAGTTGAGGTCTAGGTTATACTGTTTAGAAACGTCAAGTCTTACCTTAGGAAAAATTGAAGTCCTTAGATATAGTTAACATGATATCAACAAGATACCACAAGATATGATAGCATATCATAACTGCAACCACTTTATTGAAATCACGAAGACAGAATAAAGACTTGAAACCAAGCCACTATGTCAAAGATCAAATGAACTCAAGGTAAGATTGTCAAACCAATAAATGTCAACTAAGGTCACAAGGCAATAATGAAATTGAATATGGAAATGGCGTATTGATGTGATATCCTTCTTTAAATAGGTTAACGCACAGGACATTACACAATCCACACACAAAGGTGTCATTAATGACTTGAGAACTCAAGAAGGAGAGGGAAGGTTTTAAAACATCACTGAGACAAGATCTAAGACAATGGAAATTCACACAGCCATTTGACACTCAACAAAAAGGGGTCATTGCGAAAAGAACTAGGATACATGCCGAATGAGGCATTACATGAGGTGTGTAAATAATTGTTAACTACCTTTTAATACCTACATTATCAAAAAAAAATTAAAACTCTTTTTTGATATACTCTCTTCCATGATCTATTCTAAGAACTTTAATTCACTAGAGATTTAAATGTCTTAAAATTTTCAAAACCCTTCATTTTGTTCTTCAAACAATAAATCCAATTTTGTCTTGAGAAATCATCAATTAAAGTCAACACATATTTTGATCTTACAAAGGAAGGAATAGGAATTGGAAAAATAACATCACTATTCACTATCTCAAGTTTTTATCTTGCTCTATATGTTCCATTATTCTCAAAGCTATCTCTATTTTGTTTCCCATAAAAACAACCTTCACACACATTTTAATCTAAATGAATTTTTGGAAGATCATATACCATGTCCAATTTATTCATCAAACCCAAATGTTGATAATTAAGGTGCCCAAATCTTAAATGCCATAACACACTAATATTATCATGTGATGCAACAAGAGCATGTGAACCTATACTTCCTGCATCAAATTTATATATTCCCCCATCTAAAGTACCTAATGCAATCACATTGTAACTGTGTTTCATATCCTTAATCAAACAATTATTCTAATAAAATTCAACTTTGAAACCTTTCTTTGTGATATGACTAACCAAAAGAAGATTCCTCTTTAAACTAGGTACATACATCACATTAGTAATACATTTTACTTCACCATTATTTATTTTAATAGGAACATCACCATGAACTTCTATATTATAAGCACTATCATCACCAAGCAACATCTTTTCACTTTCACATTCTTCATATTTTTCAACAGATTTGAAACTTTCTTCATTAAAATCCATATTCTTACTTGCTCCTGAATCTATATAACAAACATCATTTGAAGTATCTTGAGAAGATAAGGATGCAATGAAGAGATTACCTTCCATTTCTACTTGATTTGGCATGTTTTTGGTTTTCTTTCTAGACCAATTGTGCATCTCGGGCTTCCTTTTTGTACATTCCCATTGAAAATGGCCTAATTTACCGCAATTGAATCACTTCACCTTATGCTTTTGTTTCCTTCTTTCATCTTCTCCTTGGTTCACCCTTTTATTAGATTTTATACCCATTTTCTCTCAACTTTGCATCTAGTTACCTATGAATTTTCTTCTTCAAATGTAGGATTTCTTTGTAGAGTTAGTTTCATCAAACTTCCTTCTAACTCTTTGTTATTCCTGTAACAAATAACCACTTAA
This sequence comes from Taxus chinensis, assembly GCA_019776745.2. Classification (NCBI taxonomy): domain Eukaryota; kingdom Viridiplantae; phylum Streptophyta; class Pinopsida; order Cupressales; family Taxaceae; genus Taxus; species Taxus chinensis. Next base: position 751,522,137 of record CM034146.1, read on the forward strand.
TTCTTCAAAACGTTAGAGTATCAATCTTACCAACAACTTCTAAGGATTGGATTAGATATTCATACACCGGTTTTGTTTTTCTGTAGAAGATCTTTCTTTGCTTGTGTCAATGCTTGAAGCGTTATTGAATATATAAGTTTAATAAACCCATTTGTGACTAACTCCCACACATCCTAAGAGAAAAATTCTTGGTTTTCATTTTGAGACTATATAAAGTTTCCGCTGCTCATACCTAGCATTAAATTGAGGTGACAAACTATATACATAAATTCTTATCTCTATTCATAAGTATAAACTGAAACCCTTTAAACCTTGTGAAACAAAAAATAGAATACCCCCATGGATATACATATCATAGCCATGATCCATCCCCCCTATATATAGACATGGGAGCCGAGAAATCTAGAGAAGGGGGAGCGGGCGGGTTCCATATCATAGCCATTGGGCCTTTGCTAACTGAGGATTCTAGATAGGGGCCACAAACACAATCTCAATGGTTCATTGATATAAAAATATAGGTAAAATGGATTTTTATTAAAAATGCTTGACATATTTTATTTTTAAAAGAGAATACTCACACATATAGAGTATTTCACTTCTTTCTCTTTCCAGAATATCCCTAAACGAACAATAAATAGTGTGTATCCTAAAGAATTCCTAGCTGGTTCAACAAGCCATTGGAATGTTGGCGAGATTTTCACAAATAAAATCATAGGAAAATGATGAGTTTTGTAGGTAATTAGTGATAAAATATGCTCTAAATATCCAGTGTTCGAAAAAGTGTCACCGTTTTCTAGTTAGTCAAGATTAGGCATTCCAACATAAAATGGCGTTGTGAAAGACTAAACAAACAAAAGAAAATTAATTTACAGGGCAAGAGTTAAGATGATTTCTGCCTTCTGAGCTTTCTCATTTTATTTTGGGAACAACAAAGGATCTCCCACTCCACTACTAAATGTTATCTACCTTTCCACCAGGAGGAAGAGTGAGGGCGATATTGAGCAGTGAATAACCGGTGAAAAATCGAATATCCAAGGCATTCTTAGCACCACAAAGCTTGAACATTAGGTGTAGAAACTGTACATGATCCAACAAAGTCATAAAATAAACACTCCTAATTACTATTACTACTAAGTATGTACTAAAAGTGTCTATGCTTGTCTGGTGTTTATCTCCAGAATATTTAGATATTTGTCCAACCACAATAAAAAACGAAATCAGATAAGAAACAAGAGAAAAAAAAATGTATACACGTCTGAAAAATATTCCCGTCAACACTCATATCTGGAAAATCTTCCCCTCCAAAACTCATTAAAACAATACAAAATTATTTTGAAAACCAATTGATATAGTATGGAATGTACCTGGCTGATAATTATTTTGACATTTGTCAGATACACCTTCTATGTATTTAGAGGTATTTTATGCAGAGGGCATGTCACTTGCCATGGAATAAACAAACTCACAGGTGCGACTTATTTTCTCCTGTGAAACAAGAAGTAAAAATACACAAAACCCAAAAAAATAAAAAGCAAAGTGTTGATTCCCAATAGAGAAGTCATCAAAAATGAAAAAGCATGATGTTGATACTTGTTGATTATTGCAGTGATGGAGAAGACTGCCGATTTTTTTCCACCAATTTTTCGAGATCAAACCTAGGTGTGTTCTCGTTAGTACCTATTCACAATTTGATCAAAAATATCAGCAGGCATAGGAGAGGATGAGGATGTTGGGGAAGACATATTGAACGGTTTGAAAGAGTAAATGCAAGAGACGAACCAATAAATTGCATGTTATGTGCAAGTAGTTTCACCTCCTCGAAATAGAAGAAAAAAACCTTGGTGTTGACTTGTTTGAATCAGCTCAATGTTAGGAAGAGAGGAGACAGATGTCTAACCCCGAGCCCAATAAAAATAATACATAAAATAAGCTTTTTTTTTTGCACAGTAATGAATAAAGGATTTGACCAATAAAATTGAAGCAAAAGAAAAAATTGCACTATGAAAATTTAGTTGAATGTTTTCCAAATACATGTGACATTATTTAATTGGATTTTGTCCAAGTGAGTATTTTTTAGTGTGTAGACTATATAAATTCCTTCGGCAATATAATAGTAATTTCCTAGAAACAACAAGAGAAACAATGTTGCTTAGTACTGTCGTAGCTGAAATGATCATGTATCATACTAAAGGTGAAAATTGAAATGATCTCATAGGAGGCATGGTTGTTGCATTTAGAGAAACACGAGTAGTTGACAAGCGATGTCCAAATGTTGGTTGGTGTAAGGATTCAAAATATATGTGGAGAGATCAAAGTTGTGAATTATTTCACAAGTTTACCTAAATTGTGTGTTGAATAATGTTTGGTATAGTGAAATAAAAAAAGTAGATAACTGCCTCTATCACATTACAGATAATTTTCCGTCAACAAGGTTCAAATCACATCCAAACCATTTTTCGTGATTTATTGATCTGCATACAAGATGTAACTCCTTTACTTGAAGATTGGAAAATCCTTATGTTATGAGCAGATACAAATCTTTTAGAACATGATCTTTTTTTTCCAGTCCATGCCCAATTTGTTTGCCATAAATGAGCTAGCTGATCAACACAATATTCGTATCTACAATCATTGAATGTTCTAGTACCCATATTAATTGCACATGTTACCTGATGATGTGAATATGGAGAAGTTGATGATGATCAACTCAAACATAAAATACTTCTGTGCAAATAAAAAAAAATGTTCTTATAGCTAGTTTGTGGCTTGAGTATGGCCTTTTCAACTATGCAACTGGAATGATTGTTGATATCGTCTACAATAACTACACCTCACCACTAGAACATCCACTGTTCCTTTTCATAAAATTTGAAAGACACATTGGACCTTGTTCCAAGATATAAATAATCCTTTTCATGCTCTAGTTCCTCCGATTACAAGAGATTCACATAGGCAACTACCACTTCAAATGGCATGGGCTTTAACAATACACAAATCAAAAGGACTTACTTTATATAAATTGATAGTTGACATTGGAACTAAATACGATAGGTACTAACTTTCATAGCTATCTCAAGGGTCCCTTCCCTTAGCAACCTTCGAATCTCTCATCCTTTCTCCTTTGATCGTTTCTCAAAAATGTCGTGAGGACCACACTGAAAATAAGAAAAGTTGATGCAACCCAACTCCCTACTCTGCCAAATTCTCCTTTTTTGTAATATACAATTCTTAAGAGTTCTCAAACATTTGGGTCTTTTTGAATAGCTTCCAACACCCAATTGTAGTTAATGGTTTTTACGTCCACATCTCATTGTGTTTATGTACAAATACAAATGTAAACACAAAATTAACAAGGTATTGACATCAATATAATATGTGTTATGTATACCATATTCATTAGATATTACACACCACTTAACTGTCTACTTTCAAATGACATTTCTAACATTCCCTTTCACATGTTCTGATTCCTTCCACCCATCTCCCCACTCCACAATCTCCCTAGCCAAATTCCCCCTTCTCATCCCCTCCACCATATCCCTTTCAGTGTTCACATTGCATGACGTGTGTGTGATTGCTAATTTATATTAATGCACATGGAGAAAACTCTTTTGACCGGCCTTCGGCTGATATTTTTTATTCACGTTATCTTGTGCAGCCCCATAGATTTACTTCCACATCAATGAAGGGATCTATATAATAAAACTAGAAATTGCACTTGAGTTGCAAATTACGTTGGAGAGTATAACAATGCTAAGTTTTTTGGAGTTCTAATTTACAACGAAGTGTATGCAAACTAAAAAATAAACAAAAAAACTTTCTAAAATATTAGAATAATCAAGCGCATGACACATTATTATAATTTAAGATTATTTTTTAGATTGCTTAATTTAGCATCACCAATAATCGCAGCAAGAAATTTTTCCCTTTTTATAATGAAGAAAATGGTTCCCATTTCTCAAAAAATAATCTCTTGCAACAATCTTGGAGTTAATTTTCATTGCAATGTGGCAATGAGAACATTATCAATTGTTCTTGACAACTGTAATAGTTATTCCATGGGGTCATGTTTAACCAACCAAACACAGTTGCCAATTTTTTTAGTATGGTGGCAGAGAAATAATTATTTTTCCTCAACTTCCACATCATTAAGTAAATGTCTTCAATATGAAAAATAATTTTTCGCCTTCATCTCTCAAGCCATTTTCTCCAACTTTGCATTAATCTCCTTTGTTTGTAGATTCGATCTATGATTAATGATATGTCTCATGGACTTCAATCTAACTACATCCAATGATCTTCTTAATTCCTCTATCTTTCATCAATCTCTGTATGTTTGAACCTCACCTCATATGCCCACTTCTTCATATATGTCTGAGAGAAGAAACTAAGATGCGTCATTTTTAGGATCCAAATCAAAATGCATTATGGATGTAAATACTCATAAGCTTATATTCATATGTCATCTACAGAACCAAGAATACACTTCCACATAACTCCTACAAGTTTATGTGGAATTTGGCTCTACACCTGCCAATTTCATTATGAATATTCTACAATCAATAATGCCCATGAAACCACGTTTTTTTGAGGCATTTTATCAAACAGTTCACATGCATTGTCTAATGTTCCACATTTTGCATACATGTCTACCAGAGAACTTACAACTACAAAATATAACAAAATATCCTTTGTCGAAAACAAATCCCTATCACAGCCATTGATTTTCATTATAAACTCCATCAGCTCAATGAAATTGTCATCTAGTTTCAACAATTTCTTCTCTGATCAGCTATAAAGAATGCCCCATTGATGATAGATAGTGGTAAAAAGCTCCTTTTTCTCAATTGGGGACACATTTCCTAAACTCTCCACAAAATGAAATGTGTCCTTCTATCTTTCCACACATAACACCAACTAAATTTTACATTGAATTCCAACGTTGTCCGAAGGGCCACAGCAACGACATATCTCATCTGCATCTTGTAGAACTTCCTGACATCCCTTAAGATGCATATGCATTGTTCATATTTACGTGTACATTTCCCCAAGCACACATGGATCATCTTCATACATTTCTTTAGAGATGTAACAACCCAAAAATTCACACACGAACAACACAGTGAAAGACAGGATATTTTTTTTTGACTTGCTTTGACACATAACACGACACAACATGTCGTCACAAAGTTACAACCAACTCTGGGAACCACTTGTTACGGGGATGACCACAAGGTCGGCACGGAAACGTTCACACCCAAAAGGATAATACACTTTTCTTTTTTTGACAGAACAACATAGAAGTCCAACCACATGACACTCTCACAGCTAGGGCAAGCCACAATAAGAAATGATTGAAGGTTATTTATTTTGATAAAACACCCTTTAACTCATGACTTATGTTTTCAGAAAGATTCAATATATGATTCACACAAATTCATCTTACCAACTGAGTTATTTTCTTATACACTGTAGAGTAGTTCACTTAAAGTCTTCTCCTACTTGCTAAATCTTATTATCTTCCAGAAACTAACCATTGTTTTCCCTTAAGCTTGTTTAAGAGTTCACCCAAAAGGGGTAGTGTTCACTAGACGTTTAGCTAGGGATATCAATTTATAAAATTTTACTTGACAAGGATAGTTTCACCTTTGAGTACTTCAGGAATCTCTTGTTCTCAAGTAAGTCATCTCTACATTAATTTAGCTGAATATATATATTTTAGTTAACTTCTATAAGGGTTAACCACTCCATTTAATTTTACTTATATCACATCATTACAAGGTGTAAGAGAGTTTTGACTTAACACTTTATTCTCAAAATCAAGGTTTTACAATACTTATGCCAATGTAATGATTGAATATCATTTCTCACCAAGGTAAGTTACTAGTCTAACAACAAAAGGGAAAGAACACTTCACCACATAGTTTTTTTTTCTGAACATACCAAGACAAGAGATCTTCTAAACTCCTTGCAAGCAAAGTTACAAAATTTACAACGCATTGAACTTTCTACAAAGAACTTCATAATTTGAACTGATGAAACTTTTACACTCTTTTCCTTTAATCTACTCGCATAATCCATCTGCACAAATATTTACTAGAGTCAGTTCGCTAGAACTGAGCATGATAAGATATAAACCTCACCTAATAATTTATGCCATCTAGCATTTAAATAAATGAAAGTTTGCAATACTCCTTATCAAATAAATTTCTAACATACATTTAAAACTTAACTGCACATCTCATGATAATACATTTCATACTCATTAATGTTCACTTCCTTAAGATCTGCTTACATAAGAACACAATTCCAAGTGACTAGATATACAACCTTAACCATGCAATCAATCATACTTAAATTACAGTAATAATAATAACGCTCACCTAATACCCTCGACCTACTTCACATATATAAGTATCCAACAATATTATCTTTCAATTAAATAAAAGCACCAACGACATTAAGTTTATATAATAAATACAAGTATCAATCTTATATTATTCATCGATATTACCCAAGTATCGAACCTTAATAGATAATCAATGATATGTAAGTATAATTTTGATATTTATCCCAAAATTTTAAGAGTATATTTACGTTAACAAAGATTTCACCAATCAGTAAGTTCATATATTATTTAGATATCCTTTTGGTTGCTTATTACCATGTCTTATATATTTCTTCTAGTAAAAGAGTCCAACTCATAAGAATGAGTTATGATCGACAATACTGTCATCTGTTGGTAATATGCCAAAGATACATTTGACTAGCTAAGATATGTAAGCGCGGTCCAAGCCACTATAAATACAAGTATCAACATTATCTCAACTCCCAATTGAGATGCAAGTATCAATTTTTAGCTAACATAATAATCATCGTAAATGCCAGAAAATATTCCACTCGTTAACCAAGTATTGAAATAACATATTTATCCTTACTGGTTACCTGATAACATAATATACCCTGTTATATAATTCAACCTCCACTTGCATACCCCAATTTATGGGTATTAATTATTGTTCTATAAAATGAAGTTAAATAATTTCAGGTCAACTTCTATCCTTACTGTCATACATGGTATGCACAGTCCCATTATGGCAGTTGTCACCTTTACTTAAGGTGGTGTATGAATCCATTTTAGCGTAGTTCTCATAACTTCCCTATTCATCTGTTTTCCTACCAAAAAGCATTTCAACAAGCTTATAAGTCAAAAGTATAGGATAAATTTGTAATTTCATAATTCAAGCATTGCCTGAATTCATATGCCATAGGGCCATCACATGTCAATCAACTTGAAGGATGTACACATTCATGAGAGTTCGATGTATCCAATATTACTTTAACTGATTTGAAGATCCAAGTAGTGCCTCAACTTAAGCCATATAATTATCCACACAAGCTAACGTCTTGAGTGCTTACCGTATCCAAAAAGATCACAAAAACAACCCCATTAACACATGCTTCAGGAGCGTTCCAATCTAAAATAAATAAGCTCATAGTACTAATAATAATAACAGAGGGCCTGGTGAGGGGTTTACAATAATCCCCAAGGTAAACGGTAATCAAAAGAGTCAGATGGTATCTAGAAAGACCAGTAAAACCAGTACGACTCCCCAAATAGAAGCCTCCAATCCTAATGGGGGGGGGGGGTTTATATCATTATCAAACCACATTAAAAGACAAACATAGTCTTCCAAGAAAATTCCCGTTTTCAAGCCATGTTCTACATAATAAAACAATACAAGGAATATTCTAAATCTCATTCACACACCCCAATATTTTCTATAGAAACCACTGTTCACAGGAATAATCATGGCAAAAAGATAAACCAACTCTATAAGATCGATAAGCGAGAATCACTGGAGAGATTTCTTCTTGTCAATAAGATAAACTGGAAAGGGGAGAGAGATCAGCTCATGCAATTATGATTAAAAGTCATTTGAAACCCATCTCTTTCTGGGCATCTCTTTCAAGAAAGAGTCAATATATGTAAATACATGTTATATAATATCCAGAGTCCAAACGCTATTTACTTAGTAAAACAAAAACACATCAACATTCCAAAAGAAACCCACATCTACAACATTCGAACAAAATTGCAAAGATTGATTTACCCAAATACTAAAGGGAATAAATTATTAAGAGAGAGGGTTAGGGCTTATCATGCCTGTTTTAAATGCATCCACCAGCAACATATCCAGCAGGGACTGCATAAGCCACACGTCCCACTGATCCACTTCTTTTAGCTTTGAAAAACACCACTCCAGGCTCCCCTTAAGATGGCACAGCCAGGAGGAAAGCAAAGGATAAAATGCCGTTGTCTAACCCCTGCTAACTGCACTAGGTGCTGAGCTCCAACTGGTTTCAAAATCCCCAACAACATCCTCCCAAACTCACGTGGCCAGAGGCAAGGAAGGGACAGAGCAGGGTAAAAAAAAATGAGGATATTTACATTGCATGCGGCCAACAAGAAAATAATGCTCCTTTCCCCCAAAACGTATCAGGAAACAACATAAAACCATGTCCATAATTTGTGTTATCAGACCCTCATCTACGAGGCAGAGTAGAAGAAAAAGGCACGCGTGGAAGGAATGGTTGGATTCACGTTTGGTACAGGAAAGAGGGGGGGTAGGAATACGCAGCAAGGCAATCTGTGCTTCATGAATATTCTGATATGAAACTGATCCACCTCTATGAGATTCTCTTCCATGAGTTACATCGTAAAACAAGTAATTAGGTCTCAATAGAGAATCTTTGCAATAAATTTCATCAGGTCTCTTGGTAACACTCTCACTGTCACATAGTCGATTTTGATAAAAAAATATCTTGAAGGAGAATCCCGAATTTGAGGATGCATTCAATACTGAACAGATAACAACATAGTTGGACAACCTGCTTGTTGGAAGCACTCAAAAGGGCTTCTACTAAACTGCAACATGCCTGCTGCCTGGCTAATCCCTGTTGCAGGTCGTTGCTGTGGATCCCCGACAAGAACACACCTTGCAGCACCCAAAGAAAGTGGAGGTAACACGCCTACCTCACTAGCTTGTAGCTTCATCAAAAACCACCATATCGAACCCATTACTGCGCCCAAGGAGGAACCAGGAAGAAAAATGCCTTGACCGAAAAAATTTTGCCGGCCTCTCTGCCCACGCAACCAGGTCCAAATGGTAGTTTGGGAACAGGTGCCCAGCAAAGGAAATTTTTTTTTTCCAAGGCCTCTCAACCACTCCACACGCAGTCCATCAAAAGAAAATCTCACGCGGTCAGAGAAGAATATTGCAGGCAGTCAACAAGAAACATAGAAGATTTGCAAATCAGAATTAATAAATGAAGGAAGTGCGGCCACCAGCAAGAAAGAGTCCCACACGTCTAGTAAAAGGAGTTAATGAAGTGGCAGGTGGCCATCAAAGTTACCCCCATATTTTCCAATAAAAAAGTTTAATCACCTCCACAATGGATATTTCGTAGAAATGATTTAGCGTATTCCTTGCAAATCAATTTTTTTTGTTGTATTTATAATTTTCGTGTTCCTTGTAAATTCCATATCATGTTTCATTTATTCCATGTTGAAATAAGATGATGAATCTACACCCTGTACTGTATGGGAACATAGAAAATTTTTATGCACACTGTTCATGTATGTATTGTGCAGACTAAATTTGATGGTTGACCCTTTGTGAAATGATTTTATGATGGTTATTCATCCAACATCTCCCTTCATAGTACTATATTTTTAATGTTCGAATTTGAGAGTTTTTCATGTTTAGGTGTATCTATTGTGCTACAATAAATTACCCCCTTTAAACCTAACATCCATTAGCTTTCCAATGTTGAACTTTATAGATATCCTTATCTTAAATGAGGCGTAATATTAAGACACAAATACAATTATAACAATGAAAATACAATCATATGCTAGGAACCTAAGATTCAATAGATTCCAATTGTTTTTATTTAGATGTAAAGGTTGGTGGGAACCTAGCCTATGTTCCCGACATTGTTCTTTAAATAAAATGCTTTCTATAACTTGTAGTTGATATCATAGATGTCATTGACCTAAAGTATGTCATTGATGTTATTGTTTTGAAAAAGATGTAATCTTAGGGAAGAATTACAATGGTAACAATGGAAATACATATGGGTATATTGAGAACCTAGTGGTCACTAGGTTTCCATCATTATTATTATTTTATGGCTTACAAAATAATTATCAACTATAGTCACCATGGTCAGTAATCAAGGTGGACAATTTTATTTTATTTTTAAATAATTATTATTATGGGTATTCCTTTTAACAGGACACGCCCTAACAACACCCAAACACCAATCCAGCTTCCTACTAGGCTGTGAGAACACAATCTACCTTAACAAGGTGATCGGAAAGTGGCAAGACCAACAAAGATCAACAAAAGCACATCATCGTTAAACGCTAAGCAACATGGTCGTCGCAGAAGCAAAGGAGCAACGATGAACGGGGTATTACAAGAGACACCTACAACACACTTCATCTGATTTCTGACACATTTCTCCCACTTTTTTTAAAATCAGGCCATCCAATTGTCATATTTCTGACACATTTAAAATAAGCTATCAGGAAAGTATAGGCAGGTGTGAAGAGTGTGACCGAAATTAACTCTTGGAAAAAGTCACCGAAATTTTAAAAAAAACATAAATATTTTTTAATCGCATTATCTTGGGCAGCTCGATAGATCTACTCCCATGTCAATGAAGGGCTCGATATAATAAGGCCATGAAATGGAAAATATTTCTAAAACAAATGTATTTAAGTTGTAAAGGATCGACTTGAATAAATATAAGGGCAGAACCACATGGAAAAAACAAATTAAAAAATTGAGGATTATACTTTAAGGTCACGTTCAATCTTGTGGAAACAACTACATTAATTAACATGAAGAACCGAATTGATATATCCTTAAATCAAATTAGTACACATATGCATAACATTTAAATGAGATAAAAATGTTATTTTCTATAAAATGTGAAGCAAATTGTGATACTTTTGTTAATTGATCATATATTATTTATTATTGTTTTAAGAGTTGTTTGCACATTAAAATATGTTATGTTGAGGACTTGTCTTTGAATAATTCTTTAGTTGAACAAAGATAAAAACATGTGGTCCAAATATGAACGAAAAAAATAAAAATGAAAATGGTGTCTACAATATATGTGGAAATATATTTTATAAAAAATTAAGGCGTATCAGTCTTATATGACTCTATTGTGATAAATTTCCTGGTCGGCTACAAAAGCATCCAAGTAAAATTCACAGTAGAAGTCACTATAGTTGATCTTAAGCACTTCACAAGTTGGTAATAAGTTTTGTGAATTGTGGCATGGCTTATTGCTTGAAAATAATGGAACTTTAGATAAGTTATTTGGAGTATTTTATTATTTCATTATTATTTTGATGTGCCCATTAAATTTGTTATTTGGATAATTTTATTATTTCATTATTATTTTGATGTGCCCATTAAATTTTGAACACCAGTGATGGCCACATTATTTGTTAGATGGCAATTTAGCAATTTTGTAACTAGTGAGGCTGCCTTGACTATGATGCTATGGCCTTACGGCTGCATCCTGCTTATTCTGAAGTTTTTCCTTTGCAAATCTTCAACTATAGCTAGGCTATGGTCTCAATCTTACTATGTGCAAAATCAATTAAGGAGTTATTAAATTTCATTTGGATTTTGATAAAAAACAATAAGGATTACACGAAACGAATCAGTAGAACAATGTGGATATTTTTTAATATGAAATTCGGGCAATTTTTTTAGTTGTCTCTCAAAGAGTCTGCAAGAAATAAACAACATTAGTTGCTAGTTCGACCAATTGTTCACATGGTTCTCTAGTAAAGAGGTCATATCTGAGCATTCTTAGGAAGCACAAGTCTGTTGATGAGCATGAAGCCCAAATAATGTAGCATATGTTGGGATTTGACTGGAAAATGGACTAAAAAGAAATGCTTATTAAAAATGCCTTATGCTTCTAAAGGAAATATAACTAGAGAAGTTGGCGACATTGAAGATTACAGAGAATTAACCTTTTGCTAAATGTAGAATATGCATTTCTATTTGGAATTGAGTCAACCTCATAGTCTCCCATCTAAATTTTGCAGTGTAATTTTTAAATTTCAATCATATTATTTACTTAAAGTTCTATACAAAATAGATATTCATGCCATATATTTACACAGGTAGTAATGTATTTGGACACATCTCAAACTAGTCCTCAAAATTTTCAATAAGAAAAAACAATGAGAGTCAATGAAATTTGCTTTGGTTCGAATAATCACCCTTATTACTTAACTAGATTTTTGAATTATATGTATGCAATTGGCATTTATGCTAAAATTTGTTGTTGAACATCTTGACCTTCCTTAGACATCTGAACTTGGCTTGCGTGGATACGAACTTCCACTTTAATAATCATCTGAGTGATTTAGAGGAACGTGGCAAAGAAAACTGGCAAACACGGGTGGAGAAGGATGTTAGACAAGTCGTATAAATCCTTCTGTTGCTCCTCCTTTTCTCCTCGAAAGAAGGAAAATATAAGTAGGGTTTGGAGGGAGCTGAGGAGACATTCTGAAGAGAGGGGCGAGAGAAACCTGATTTTAGGTTGTCTGTGTTTTCGCACAGGAGAGAGATGGAGATGAAGAAGAAATGGTTAAATGGGTGGAAGCAGCGTAGAGGGATCAAATTCCCGACGAGTTGTTTGTTTTCAATCTTGCAAGTTGGTATGAAATTATTACGCCGAAAGGCGTGTTCTCTGCAAGAATGCGCTCTCCCGTCTGACGCGGACAGAGACAACAACGGTGTAGATGTAGTGGTCGACGATGCACGACCTGTTAAGCACCCTACATGTGGCGACCAAGAACAGGCGTGAGGAGAACAAAGGAATGTAACGCTCAGCCATAAATGCGGGAGATGGGCCGGGAGTCGTTTGTGCAGGCGGCCACACCTCCATCGTCATGATGAACAGGTGAGTATGGCTGCCCCTGTGCGATGCAACTCGTGGTTGTTTTTAACTGGTGGGTGATTAGGGTTATTAAAAATGACATGACATTTTTAGGGTTTCGCGAAGGATTTTGCTGTTTGTAATGAGGAGTGTCTTTATAATCCGTTTTTATTGTTCTTTCCCTATTGAGTGTGCTTCGACTTGGAGACTGCGTGACTGGGGGAAGATATCCAGCATCACAGCTGTGATTTACAGAAGAGGGTAATTATATTTTGCATCTTCTATATCTGTAATGTTTAGGGTTTCTGGACGTTCACGTCTTTTTTTGGATGGTTCTTTAGGGTTCGAAATTTGGCTTTCGGATTTTAAAACATTTTTTTCCCCTCGCAGGATTTTTGGGGTTTTAAAATTTTCTTGCTGTCGTAATACTTTCTCTACATTATTACTATGTTAGATATGGATTTATGTTATGTTATGCTATTTATTATCCAAATCATACACGGTTTGGTACATGGAAGAGTTTTATTGAAATGCCTTTTAAATTCTACGCGGATATAGATTTATGTTATGTATTTTATCGTACATCCTGGTAATTATCATTCGAAATCATTCGCGTTTTGGTACATGGATGAATTTGTTCGAAATGCCTTTATAAGTCTACCGAGGATTTTGTTTTGTATCTTTTTACATCGACATACAGAATATTTTGCTATTGTGTCTGGTGTCCTTGTATTACATACCTTAGTGGCTCGGGATTTTAAATATCTCTGTTAATAAATTCTGTGTTATGTAGGGCAGATGAGCCAATGCTTTGTTGCTTTTGTAAGTTACAATGTACCCAAAGGACTAACAAGGATTTAGGGAGGATTTACGATTTATGTATTATGAATGTATACTCAGCCTTGAACATTAAGTTTAGGGTTTGCTATTGCAATTTATATTGCTTCAATTCTCTTTTCAGCGTTTTAGACATTAAAAGATTCAGTCACTTTCCTAATTTGATATCTTTGTATTGCACCGTGGTTTTAAAGCACAATTTGTGGTTATTGTGGCTTGCGTTTGTATAGGATAAAATCGTTATCTTCCAACTTTACCTGATTTCTAGTTTTTGACTCTTTGAGCTTTATCATGTTTGATATTTCTATGATTTACAATTTTCCAGGTTCTTGTAGCTTCAATAATTAATTTATATGCTGGATTTATTTATCGTCCTAGTTATTGGGTCTTCAACACTTCGCTTTCCGGTAATTTCAGTAACTAATTTATTTGTTGGATTTTTTATTGTAAGGTTATTGGGGCTGCAGTCCTTTGTTTTCCGATAGTTTTATTGACTGCTTGTACATGTTGAATTTATTTCGTTGTTGTGGATATTAGGGTGACACTTATTTGATATTCACGGATGATTGTTTTTCAGTTTTCTACAGGGTTTCAAAAATTGTAGTAAGGGTTAATGAAACTTCTTGGTCACTAATATTTATGTACTATTGTAGTTAATGAGTAGGATTTAGATAGAAAATCCATTAAAGAGTAATGACTGGAAGATTAAAAGCTGTACTTGATTATTTGTTACTTGTGTTTATCTATATGAAATATATAGTTAATGTACTGTAATATCAGATCAGTACCGTAAGCGTTAATTGCAGTTTCTAATGAAATTGTAGGGGCTTGTTTTTTCAGGCAAAGGATATTCCCCTATTCATCCAATTTTTTTGGTTATTTTAAATTTAATTTTTTTGGTTACCAAACACCCATAATTTGGCCATTATAGGAAACGTGGATACATCTGGTGCATCCTTTGCTTGTATTAGACCCAATAATTTAATAAGCATTATCACCTCTCTATATATGTATAAATTTGCACCCACTGTTTTAGCCTCTGCAGCATATGAATCTTTCTATGAGTTTTGCAGATTTACAAGAGATTCTAAGGGTTTTAGCGATGTTTAATTTAGTCAATTTTTTTTTCTATCACTCGTGAACTTTGAAAATCAAGAAGCCTTGATTTCTGAAACTTCCTAGCAATATTTCCTTTTGTAGAATTATTTTTACTTTTGAACTGGATAAAAAATAAGCTGCTTTTAGTATGTCCCTTTGCATGTCATCTTTATCTATTCAATTATGTAAATTGGTGGAAATTACTTAAGCTGAGAGATTGTGTTTATTTAGTAAATTGTGCATACAGTGTGCTTTGAAAAAAATGACAGTGTGCTTATTTATCTGATCCAAAATACCAAAAACCAAAAGACATCATTCCTTCTTTTTTCATCGCTCATTTCCCCCGGTTTCAAGAAATCTTTTTGAGCTCTTCTAAGTAATGTCAAGTGGTTGTAGTTGTGTGCATTTTGTAAGAAAAATTTTCTGTTTTTCAGCACTGCATATTGTTTGATATACTTTCAGCTAGTTACTGCTTTAAATCCCAAGTGTTTTTACTGGGCTTAACTAATAGTTGGTTGTGGGTTTAATAAATTCTTGTATAATGGTTCACATCAGCTTTTATTATTTATTCCTATCTATTGTCACAATTCCTATGGTGTCATCATATTGTTGACTGTAATTTAGCTGAGGTATGTGT
Organism: Taxus chinensis; assembly: GCA_019776745.2. Classification (NCBI taxonomy): domain Eukaryota; kingdom Viridiplantae; phylum Streptophyta; class Pinopsida; order Cupressales; family Taxaceae; genus Taxus; species Taxus chinensis. The sequence goes on from CM034146.1 coordinate 751,537,693, forward strand.
TGCATGAAAACACTATTTCTTTGCTTTCGGTCTTCAAACCGCGGCATGAAGGGGCATGCGCCTTCGCCGATGGCAGGATTCGGTGTGTGCTGAGGGGTTCTTGCCCCTGGGGATGCCGCATTGGGACGCCCATTATTGGGTGTTAGACTGTCCATTGGCAAGGCTTTTAAAGCTGCCTGCCAAAACAAACGACACGCAAATTTTTTCCTTTGATTCCTTGTTGGTGCTCCGCAACAAAAAAAATGTGTTTGGCTTTCATTTCCGGCATGGAACTTATCGAGACTTGCATAATTTCTACATAATTATTTTTTTACATTCCTGTTGCTTTGGGTTGCTTGTGAAATTGCAGCAATGAAGACACGGAATACAATTGTGCTTCCTCCGCACGGTGTGACAATTACTACTCCGCACTTGGAACGGGAAGATGCTTTTAACCGAACAAAGTTTGTGGTCAATGTGCTCCATTGTAGGAAACCGAAACCGGCAAAACCTGTGATCGCTGAATTGGTTAGAGAACGTCTCCAGCTGCATCCTTCCTGCCCTCTTTACCTTTCCAAGTTCCGTACGGCGGGCCCCAACTCGAGGGGGTTTGGCCTTGCATATGATCATCCTGAAGATGCTGTGCAGTACGAACCTGCTCACAAACTGAAAAATATGGGAATAACTGCAGAGGCAATACATGCTGGAGGGAAAAAACCACATCAGGCCAAAAAACTTGCTAATGTCAAGAAGGGAAAAAAGGGAAATGCCAAAAAAAAATGAGAACTAGTACTGACATGCTGCATTAAACTTTTGTACATAAAACTAATTTAGCTGGTTATGTGCTCTTTAAGTTGTTCGATCGAAAAAACATTGTCCAGGTAGTTCTTTAGTTTGACTATGACCATTGATTAGTATTCTATTTTGAACAGATAATGTACACCTATGTGATTAAGAATAATAGATTGTCTTTTTTGTGTTGGGCATGGTATTGGTATGATTTTTTATATTTTTAAATTTGGCTAGATTCCCAAAAATGTGATGCCTTGAATCCTATACCCACTATGCATTGGTGACCTGTCACTAAATGTACAGAGCAATTTGTAAATGTACTGTAAGGTTGCCAAATTTTAACTGTTTTTTAAAATTATCAATGTCTATATGATGGGAAAAATTAGCTGCTTGTTGGATATTGCTTTGAATCAGACCACTATGGTTTGTGGCAATGTACTTTCAACAATGTTGAAAACCTGATATGTTAGTAATGAGTTTCCCCTAGCGTGAATGGATTCTTTCAATGTGGTTCGAGCAAGGTCTATTGCTTACATTGTTACATGGAGCTGCAGGGGCATCCATGGCTTCAGGGATGGGTATGGTAAAAGCAAGCTGTGGTTTCTCAACCATATAATGCTGACCTATTTTTAGATGGTGATGTTTAGTTGGTTAAGTGATTACTGCCAGATAAACTTTTCTATTTATTTGCAATGCAAGCTGTTTTAAAATGAAAGCAAGATTTCTCTTATGGCATTTTTGGTGTCCTTGTTTTAATAATGGTAATAAGCATTATGTGGCTCTACTATATACCCTGTATAAATTTAGCACCCACTGTTTTAGCCTCTGCAGCATATGAATCTGCCCAAATGAGTTGGTTGCACATTTAGTCTAAGAGATTCTAACAGGTTTCTAGCGATAATTTCATATTTAGTCATCTATTTTTCTGTTTCTAGTTGACGAACAGGCAGTGTAACTATTGAAGAGATCAAGAAGTCATACAGTTGCTTTCTGAGCAACTTCCTAGCAATATTTACCTGCTGTAGAATGTGCTATATTTTAACTTTTGAGGCTCCATCAAAATCAAGTGTGGTATGTTCTGAAGTATGTCCCTTTGCCATGTCAATCTTTATCTGTTCAATTATGTAAATTGGTGGGAAATTACTTAAGCTGAGAGATTAAGACAAGTCCATTAGTAAAAAATACTTGACTTCCTATATATGGAATAGGCTGTGTTAGTTTATAATTGAATTATTAATAGCAGCATTAAGAATTTCCAAAATATTTCTTCACACTCTATTTATACATATCCTAGTGGGTAACCAATATGGAATTATTCTCCATATTAGTGTCTAACTTTGTTGGATGTTTGTGAATTTGGAAAACCATCCTTTCTATTGTAAAAATGTCCAAGCTGTTTAGCACAGGGACACAAAAGAATATGATAATTACAACTCTCTAATGCTCCAACAAAAAATTCACACCCGGATGATGTATGCCAACCTCTTTTCAATGGATTGTTTTGTGTCAGCATTTTATCCTAAATATTTAATTATAAGAAGTGAAAGATATCAGCCAAGCTGTTCTTTTCCATACTTTTGCCAAAATATAAATTTTCGTAACAGAACTGTCCACTGAACCATATCCACCCTATCTAAATGTAACCATTTTCTGAGGAGAAGGAAATCTACATGTCCTCAAATCTGAAAATAATTGTTTCATATCTGGAGGCAAATATATCGTCTCACTTGTTGTTTTATTTTGATTTGTACTCTTAATAGTCACCAAACAATGTATGATATGTTCTGGTATTACCAAATTTGACATACCTCTAGCCAGTCTTTGGCCGAAAATGTGTCCTAAATAGATTTCCATTGAGGCCATTATATGCTAATATTGAGGAGGAGATGACAAATTAGGAAGCGTATAACAAAACTTGATGATCTGCTACTCATCAGTCAATTGAAGGCTATGTTAAAAAAGCTTGAAACTATCTACAAATTGCTTCTTATCAACTGTTAACAATTTGGCAAAATCAATTGAATAATTAGATCAATATTTCTGTAGCCTAATTTTTACTTGAAGAAGAAAAGTAATTTTTTTGTCTATTTCCTTAATCCATGTAATATGTGGCTTCTACTTCCCTAAAAATTCTTTTTTTAATTATAAATTCTCGGCTACCGTAATTGAGAATGCTCTTGCTATGCAGATAACCATATGCACAATAGATTGCTCCTAAGTGCCCAATCAAGATTCCAATATATTCTTTTCTCTCGAAAGATGTTCCCAAATTCTTTTCAATTCCACTGCTGCAGTTTATAATTAATACATTTAACTTTTTAAAATTTCTGATACATCTGATATCAAGTTTTTTCTACTTGTGCTGGTGGGTTTTTCCAATCATTGGCCATGTAATGTACAGCATAGTTTGTAAGAAGTATTTAAGGTTGCTACTGTTTTTGGATATTCTTTTCAATAGTGAATGCTTATATGACGGGCAAAAATTAGCTGCTGCTTGTTGGATATTGCTTTGAATTGGACCGCTGTGGTTTGTGGCTTATTTCTTGTTGCAGTTTGTGAAAGCTTTCCTTACACGTAAAAAAATGATATTGAATGCAATTGGCTTGCAGTTGGTGGTACTTATGGCCTTTGACCAACACTGCAAAGTGCCCAATCAAGATAACCATTGTATCGGTCTAGGCATCAAATCCAAAGCTTGCCTTGCGGGTATTTACCAACTAAATAGATATTTGTTGAAATGAAATCTAAAATGTAGAGAGCAAATGAAATGATTTGATTCTATTAAGGTTCAGCCAACCAAAAAAAATCTTTCTTAAATTATACCTGTATTTCTATTAGCCGAATTTAATCATCTGTTTGTATTTCTATTAGCGTTCGATTTTACACTCGACGAATTCGAACACAAATTCCTATGCATACTTTTTACTTTCCTGCAAATAAATATTTAGAAGAAGATTGCCCACTTTCCAAATTCTTTTCACATTAAGGTTTGTATTTATTTTGATTTTCCGCCAAATTTATAAGTATTGTGTTGCGGACTTGTACGCTATGCAGACGTGCATTTGTTGTTAAACAACAATCTTCATCATGACTGCACCTTTGACAAATGCTGGCATCTCCATGTTGATTGAGGGGAGTGCAAATGCAGAACCAATAGTCCAACTTCTCAACATTTGTCCCCTTCAATCTACATTGAACACCGAGCTCCAACATCATGTGCATCTCTCTGATGGTGTGCACTTTCAAACAGATCTTTTGCCCTCGAAATTTGCAAGCCAGATATCGGATGCTTGGTTACAACACGGAACCATTGTTCGCCTATGCAAAACCCTTTCCAGAATCATAAAACATGAACTGTAAGCACCCATTTTCCTTTGTGCCTATATGCTCCACTTTCGTTTCTTTTATATATACTGAATTTTTTGTCCCTTTTTACTTTCATCCTTTACAGGACTGTTCTTGTCTCCAACCTGGAAGTTGTGATACAAACACATCCTCAAATTGGTGCTCCCATTCCTCTTCCTACCAGTGTCATTCGCAGAAAGCAATCAAACGATGATGCACACCATGGAGCCGTCGGAAGTCTGGTCCCGCAAACACCTCCCCAGAAGAAAATAGGCCTGCCTAACAATTCAAGAATGCCTCTAAAAATAAGTGCACTTAATACAACCATGTGTACATGGTCTATTGAAGGTCATGCCCTTGGGAAAACAACGCTAAGGGAATATGCTAATGCAAATGGCTCCGGCTCATATTTCGGATTTGATTTTGTGGATTGTGAAGGTGGGGAAATACGCGTTACATGCTTCAACAAAATTTTAGCAATGTTTTTTTGGACAAATTGAGGCTGGAAACTTATACACCATCACAAATAGAAGGATAGAGAATGCAAAACTAGGTTACAACCACCTTAACAATGAATTTTGAGATATTCCTACAAGCTTCTTCCACTATCTCTCAGCTGCTTGTCAATAACGCCACAATACCTTTGCATAACTTTCACTTCATAGGAATCAAAGATATACCTACAAAACCTAGTGGTTTCCTTCATTTACATTATTGGCATTGTTTTAGCAATCTCTCCTTACTCCACTATCCATAGGCATGATAACAATGAAACTAAATGAAGAAGCTTACAATTAAAGGACATGTCAGGATTTAGTGTTACTGTAACTTTATGGGGGCCAACATTTACATGATCTTGCTCAAGAACTTGAGGAAGTCCTTTCTATTCCACAACTCCCAGTTATTGGCTTTAAAGGCAGCACGTGTTTCAAGTTTTAACGACACTTCCATAGACACTGTCTCTAGCACAAAATGGTTTGTTGATCCCCAGATTCCTGAAACTAAAACGCTGCATGACTGGGTTACCTCTGAAAACTACACTGTTGAAACTCCCTCTGTAACGAACAAATTTCCAGGTCCTCCTCAAAGCTTAAAACAAGTGGCAACAATTTCAGAAATACTTCAAATGGGAAATACAGAGAGAAATGAATGAGCTACGCTTAAAGCTATAATTACAGACATTGCAATGGATAAATTCTACTACAAGGCTTGCCCCTTGCAAATGGTGACAAACAATTTAGAAAGAAAGTGAAACCAGCAAACAATGGCTCGTGGTTTTGTGCAAGTTGTAAGTCTCATGTGCATCAATGTGATTTATAGGTATGCTCTCCATATAAACTTGCAAGATGACTCAGGAGAGCTACAATCGGTTACAACATTTGACACAGCTACTGAAGAAATCATGGGTGTCACAGCAACAAACCTCTAATTGTTGTGCATAGACGACAAGGCTACAACAGAGATTGCAAACTAGATGATTGGCCATGAATACAAATTCACTCTATCCCTGAAAAAAGAAACTTTCCCGTGGAAATACACAACTGAAAATGCGTCATAATTGATTCCCTTAAATTGGACGAATCAAAATTCATTGCTTGACTTTGCCTTTCCTGGGCACCATAACACTTTCCTATATTTTAGTTTCTTCATTGTTTACTCATATCTCCTCTGTAATATGCTTTTGTCCACAGATACATTTGTAATATGCTTTTTTTGCATGTTATAATGGACTATAACTCTCAAAGTTTTCCATTTAATGGTTGTTAGTATTGGTTTACATGTGGCATCTATATCGCAAAGAAACCTTTTTTGTAATTGATAAAAATGTATGGTCCAATATGTATGTATATATATATATATAGAGAGAGAGAGAGAGAGAGAGAGTTTTTGCTAACATTATGGAACACTTTATTCATTTCTTTGATGTTTGTCTATGTTTCACACGAATTTTTTTTCTTCTTTCTACCTTGTTCCTTCTTAATACCTATGTAAAAAAAAATGAAGCCATATCTCTATGTTTTTTCCTAATCAAAACACTCCATACACACCCTTGTATTTCTTCCTTTACTTCCTTAAAAATATATGCGGCAACAAATCGTTTTGCTTTTGTTTTATTGCCTTTAGCTACCAAAATATCAAACATTTACAGCAAGATAAGCATTTACAAATGGTTTTTTGCATTCATTTCCCCTTATCCACATACATAATTTAGCACTCTTTTAATCTTCTCTTATGCCACTTTTTTTTGTGATTTTTGGAGGTTGTTTTTATGCACAATGCCTACCCCGGGAGCAACGAAAAAGAAGAAGAGATATTTATGCCTTGCAAAAATAAGAAATCAATGCTTCCCAACACGAGTGTTATCACCAACTCCAACAGTATGCCTACAAGTTCTGGCCCTTTCCAAAATAGTGGCCACCCCCCTTTCATGTCTTCCCTTGGTACTTTCCCCTCTGCACCACACAATTCTCCTTTTCCTATTTGAATAAACCACACCAATTGTGTCAGACCTTGTCTTCATCATTCCTGCAACATCAAATTGTAACCCCTCTCCATCACTACACAACCCTCCATCTGCTTCATCCCAATACATTGCTCCTTGTAATCATTCACCCTGCCCATTTCATCTGCACCTTTGGTCGGTAACAAGTTTGATTGCTTATCCTTATCTTACTGGAATGCCTCTTTCGCATTCTTCCAACCTTCTGTCCCCTTCCTCCCAAACTCATCATGATAGTCACACCAAAGATTCCACCCTCCCCATACCACTCCACAGCAACATTCCATGCAGTACCTTCTTGGGAAAATGCCCAATGCAAATTCCACCAAAGACTGGATCTTTTATCGCACATCCACACCTGCTCGATTTGTCTTGAGAACTACCTAGGCATACATACTACCTTCCATGAAAGAAAACGCACATGCATTAGGTGCAAGTCCGAAATAAATGGACATCGCTTCTCCTCTTGGAACCAATATGGATCCTAGCGTTCAACCTTCCGTTCTCAAATCTTTAACCCAAGTCGAAGAAATGTTGATTGCTCGCATTAATCTAGTTTTGCAAGTCACACAAAGGTGTGGGGGACAATATAAATATTCAGGTCACACAATAAGTTTCCAACAAAACATTTCTTCCATTACCAAATACCTTCCTCGTCGACTAGGAGATTTGGATATCTTGTTGGTTCAAAAAATTGGAATTCAATAAATAAAATACGACTTCTATGTTAGCAGGTCTCGTGTTTGGAAAGCACTTCAATATAAAATTATCCATGACCCCTACTATAAGGATGTTCTTATTGACAATGAGGCTCTTTCCTCTCTCCCGCTGGAATCGACAAACATATCCTCCTCCCTTAACTCTATTCCTATAGACCTTCCAGCCTCTCACTTCTCTGAAGCACAGGATAATGAAAACCCTCCTTCCAACCCCTACAATTATCCTGAGGAGACATCCTCTTTTGTTCCTTCACACCCAAACACTGGCACTAAAGAGGAGTTAATCAAACAATACCTTCTTTCAAATGGCCGGGCTACACCTGCACCTTGGCTTGGCCTGAAGTCAGAAATTTGCCAATTAATGAATACACCACGGAGGGCCTTTTCTCAATGGATTTTCCAACTTTGTTTCCAATAGGTGCAGAATTGTTTAAACAACCACACATGAAGGATGTTCAAATGCATGAATATGCCCTCCACCTAATGTGCTACCATGATGATTGGTTTGGCTCACACCCCAGGTTCCGGTATTTTTTGCTTAACCTTATTATGAGACATAGGAGCCAATCTACAGCTGCAGTTTTCATGAGGTTGAACCTTGAACATGGTGTCCCCCCTACAAGGCCAACTACTGAAATGCCTACATGATTTCCCCAATGATTTCCTTCCACAGAGTTTAATGAGATTCAGAACCAACCTACGGGGGATAGGAACATTTTGTTCAAAGAGCAGAGGGGAGGTCTCGGACATGATTGAGCAATTGGGGCACCTACACTCTTCTTCACTCTTAGGGCAGCAGACAAAAAATGGCCAGACCTACATAACATCATGCCAGGTTTTTCTCCTGTTGAGGCCCGTGTGGCGTAACAATACAAGACCAAGAACATTGTTAGCCACCCTCATTGTGTCGCTGCTTACTTACATCAAAGATTCACAATATTCCATGAAGAAGTGTTACAAAAACATCTTTGAGCCAAAGACTACTGGTACAGGAAAATTTCTTCAATGCTCTCTACTTTTCTTTTGCTTAAATACATAACAATTAACCTTCCTTTACCACATGTATGAATGGCAACATAGAGGTTCAACACATGTTCATGGTTTCCTATGGCTTGAAGATGCTCCCAACATTGATCGCATCGACTGGTCAAATAATGAATCTGTGGACAAAGCAAGACAATACTTTGATACCTACATATCTGCATGGAATATGTGCCCTCCTTCCATCCGCTCAAAATTTGTTCACGGGAATATCCAGGATGACCCTTACCTTTTAGTTTCATCTCAAGTCCTTGCAGTTTCCCTGTTACAAGATTTGGAGGAGTTGATAAATTGAGTTCAGCGACACACAAAGTGTTCCGAGAATACTTGCCTCCGAAAAAGAAAACTGCCTCTAATGTTGATACAACGCACCTTGGGAGAATAGAGCCACTTCTCTTTTTTTTTTTTTATGAGAGTTCTTCAGTTAAATACCTCCCTTCAAGGAATGATGATAGATTGAACACACACAATCTAACAATGTTATCCATATGGAGAGCCAATATCAATTGTCAACCTGTGTTATCTCTATTGATTTTGGATCAGACTAGCATAGGTAAAACACATAGAATAATTATATTATTTCTCTATATTCAATTCATACGAGATTAATACATACTGAACAGGCTGCAAATATATAGGGAGATAGTTTCCCTATTAAGTAGGAAACAACTCAACCACAAATCTATATATATGTGAGTTGTTTATAACTCCCAAACAACTCACGTATATGCCATATAATAACCTGATATTATGAGTTTGTTTATTACAACTCATAATATATTACATAATATTATTCATCCATATATATGAATAATGTGAGCACTATATAAGTATTCCTAACATTCCCCCCCTTAGTGCGAACATGGGGAAACAACAATTGCACTTCCTTCTGCAGCGTGCCGCCCGTGCGTGCTCATGATCTGGATGGTTTTTCAGGACAACCAACACCTCAATATGGATGGTTTTATAGGATAACCAACAACCTCAACATGGATGGTTTTAAAGGAAAACCAACAACCTCAACAGGGATGGTTTTACAGGACAACCAACAACCTCAATATCATGATGTTGCTTTTCTTTTGTGCTTTCATCTGTCCACAATGATTTTGCTTCAGGGATTTATGTAGGAAACACTGATCAATGATAACAAATATGAAAAGAGAAAATGGAACATTGAGACCATGTTCCCCCCTCAATGTGCACATTTCACTTATTCAAACCAAAATAGGAACACTGAAAAAGAATTACGCTGCACACAACTGGAATCAATTGCAAATTTAAAAAGAAAGAAAACTCACACACACACACTATCACCAGCTGCTTTGTGCGGCCCCGTCGTTGGTGACTGACGAGAGGTTGCTGAATGACCTCCAGCCTGCCCTGTGCCTCCATCCTCCAGTTAGATGCTACTTACTTAGTGGATTTTTCAATGAAGCTCATTTTACAATTTTGACTCGATCTTCTTCCTTTTGCAATGACAACTCAAAAACAATGACTATACTCTCAGTCAAATACAAATATAATACAAACTATTATATCAGGCGAATACACCAGAATAATAGCAACAATATATTATATTTACTCTCCACTAATCACGAACAAGACAATGTAAAATCAATACTTGTAGATTTGGCGGGTGATAACAGAACGGATCTGAGGAGCAGTCTACAATTTTGGAAAAATTGTTGGAGATCTCCAAGGTGGCTAGACTGTCACAATACTGACAGTAGTCGATTTACCATACGCTAATCTGACTGTATTTTGTACGAGCCGTGGTAGAGACGTCTAAGCTTTGGTCCGAGGTTAAAATGAAACACAAGAAAATCTGTAGATGATAATTGGCAGAGATTACAGAAACGACAGATCTGTATACGTCTAAGCTGAACGCAAAAAGAGAACTCTAAACGCTGATGCATATAGTGAAAGCTCCTCTTCTATTCATAGAACTACTCAACCGCTCATAACATGCATGATATATTAAATATCATCATGACAGATGGAGGTCGATTCACAAATGCAAAGTCAAGTTGGATGTATAGCATGTATAATATTGCACGCTTATATTTGACCAATACACATTCACCGGACTTGTTAGAGCTGGCTGATTGAAAATGCTGAAGTAGTCAATTAGGAAAAACACCAGAATTTGATGATTGATGGATCTGTAACAACAAACTGTATTTTTCCTTTTTTAATATAAGATAAACACAAGAATCAGATCACCTTATGCTGAGCGTGCAAGAAAATACTAGGAGGAACATTCTACAAAAAATAGTCCATGGACTGTACTGGTAGTTGACAGGCTCGGGCCTATAGTGGATAGCCTTATGAAGCAATCACTCCAGTAAACATATCAATTCGGGACATCCTTCAACAATGTTGAATGCCATCTTTAGCAGCCACGACTTTGCATGATTTTCAGAAGCAGAGTTGATCAGAAATCTGTGAAGATCAGTGGATTCATATGCCAATCAATACTAATTCTCTCTTTTGGATTTCTGGCTCAAAAATAGGTGGTTGTTTAGTAGAGATGATTCTACTAACTCCACGTGGATAGTGTGAGGACGTGACACTTTGGAATGACAATATTGTTTGAGACTGATAGGATGCTCAGAAATAACAGGCCAACCACATATCAGGTTGTACGAGTCATTTGAATGCTTTATCCATATACCTACATATTAGACGCCTTCAACAAGAATACATTGCATCTCCCCAATACGTTACAGCTACCAACTCTAACCCATGGAGGAGCAGATCGGCATTTTTACGGGTTCAATCAGCAATGAAGTTCTTCCTGAGGCAGATGAAAATTCAAGTAACATCCGAGGCACTCAAATAATATGAAATGTCCCACTCTCAATATTTTGACCATGGATTTACAGCGCTCTAATACCAAATATTCGATTTTGGATCAGACTAGCACAGGTAAAACACATAGAACAATTATGTTATTTCTCTATATTCAATTCATACAGGATTAATACATACCGAACAGGCTGCAAATATATAGGGAGATAGTTTCCTATTAAGTAGGAAACAACTCAACCACAAATCTATATATATGTGAGTTGTTATAACTCCCAAACAACTCATGTATATAATATAATAACTTGATATTATGAGTTTGTTTATTACAACTCATAATATATTACATAATATTATTCATCCATATATATGAATAATGTGATTATGTGAGCACTATATAAGTATTCCTAACAATATCGTCATGATGTCCTCAAATAAATTGCTAAGTATGCTTCCAAAGCGGAGCAAAGGTCTGAAACATACCACCAAATGCTTTCTAGATTGGTTAAGAGGTTTAGATCCTGGTCTTCCAGCACATTTAGCCATAAAAAAATAAGTTAAGTAAGAGTGTGGTTGAACATGACATTAGCGCACAAGAAACATGCCACATTCTCCTCAAATTGCCACTTGTAATGTGCAGTCGCACTTTTGTGTCGCTCAATGTAGGCAGAAAAATATTAATAAAATTGGTTAAGCAGAGTGTCAGGATGTAGAAACATCCCCCCTTTTAGATGCATACAGGGGTCCAACCTTCAAACATGGAAATCCTTCCACTCATTGAAGTTGTGCATGACTTGAGTTACAACAAATACCGCAAACACAATAGATGGAAGAGTCATACCATACCAACTATTTTTCGAGTGTTCCCCAAGTTTCAATGCGTTCCATATCCTAAGGATTCTCCCTTACCAAATGAGCTTTTCTGTTGGTCAGAACTCCTTTTATACAAACCTTTCCGTAACATTTATACTGATATTGGTTCAACACCTCAAGAAACCATTTTACTAGATGGAGCTTATTCAAATACAATTATCAGCCCTGGCATATTAGACTAATGCATGAATCAAATCCATCACCCACCTCCGACAATGATAATCGAGTTAGAGGACGAGCCCCCCCTTGCCTATTCAGCAACTATGCATGATTGGCAAGTTTTGGCTTGATGCCGCCCAGGGAACACTTCATTCCTTGATAGGTTGCAATTGTTGGGCCTTCGTGAATTTGACACCCTTCACAATTGGAGTGCACACCGAGTTCCTATTGCTCTACAATCTCTTGGTGCCACTTTTATCGAAGACAAAAAAGTAAGAGTATGTTTCAACTTCCCTCATGGACAGATTACACCCTCCACTTCAGGTTTATCTCTTAGAACAACAACAAGCTTTCAACATAGTTATTCAACACTTCACTCAAAAAATTAGCCTGCCTCCACTAAGGCTTATTATACAAGGGACTGCTGGTACTAGAAAATCATTCCTCATTAACATTTTAAAGTCTTCATTTGCCTTTTCATCCAATCAAGGGCCTTTCACCTCTCTTTTCTACTTGCCCCAACAGGGGTTGTTGCTTTCAACATTTTAGTTCAACAATACACACAAGCCTCTGAATTCCCATTAAAGAACTCAAACCCTTAGAACCAAGATTTATCGTCTCTTCAAGACTCCCTCAAACACATCGAGTACATTCTGATTGATGAAATGATTTTCGTGGGCCAAAGTTGCTTTCCAGAATCGACTACCATCTTAGGGAGGCTTTCCCACACTTCAAGAATTCTACATTTGGAGGAAGATCTATGATCCTTGTTGGAGACCTCAGTCAACTTCCTCCAGTTATGGACATTCCTCTTTATGCCAGCAAGTCTTACGGAGCTAGTCTTTAGCAAGAATTCAACATATCCATTTGCCTTCATTCAATCTTCTGACAACAAGGCTCTGATCCAACACAGATCATCATTATGTAACTTGTTGCTTAACATTCGTAACGCAATCGCCTCTACTGCAAGACTGGGAAAATCTTATGTCAAGATCCATTTCCTCCCTTTCCGAACAAGAAAACATTGATTTTAAAGATGCCCCTCATCTTTTCGCTCAAAATGAGCCTTGTGGACTCGCACAACCTTATTATGTTGAAATCCCTTAACTCTCCTATTGCCAGGTATCAATTGCCGAAAAAGACAAACTCAACATCGGGTGACACTGAAGATGATCAATTAAAGCCCCGAGGTTCTTCTCTGCATCAACTAGAAAGTAATGCTTTCCGCTAACTTATGGGTTGACAAAGGTCTAGTCAACGTTAATTGCTACTAGTTCTATCATCAACATAGCCTATGAAGGGATTCCTCCGGACCTCCTACTCTGCCTCTTTTTGTTGTCATCAAGTTTGATCATTACACAGGAACTCCCTGGGATTCGAGCCAACCCCTTCCATGTTCCTATTCCTCCCGTTTCTAGAGGGGGTCGCAGACAACTACCACTCAAAATGGCATGGGCTTTTTCTATCCACAAGTCTCAAGGACTTACATTGGCATGCGCTACAATTGACATTGGCGGAACTGAGAGACAATTACCTCTAACATTTACCGCTATCCATTGAGAGTACCATCTCTTTCTTCACTCTGTATATCTCTAGCATTCTCTTTCTCCCGATACTCTCACTAATGTCCTCCACCCCGCTTAATGCAATCCAGGCTCAAAGAGTAGAATCTCACCTTCGCTCCCTTCCATCATCTCTCCCACCCCTCCCCCAACACTCGCCCTGATTCCTTCTCCTGTATTTTCTAGCTTTCTCGTGCTCTAACTTCCATTGCTGCAACAACTTCTTTATAGAGTTCATCAACGCATGTACATAGCAAACATTGCACCAAAAGTAGTACTTTTCACTTATTTTCGAATGGCATATATATATCCAACTACTTCTGGCTCTCTATTGGATATTCGAAGCCTATCTTTAATATTCCAAACAAGAGAATTAACACTTCGCTACTCATGAATCTATTATACCAAAATCTTTTCAATTACCTCCTTCTTATTCTTGTCTATTTACCGTTCAAAAACATAACTCTACTCAATTTCTGTCAATTCTGTTTTAATGAGCTTCTTCGTCTTCCCCTTTTGCTCTTTCGGCATTTTCATCGCACCCCTCATGTGCGATTGCTAGTGAATATACGGTATAAAGTGGTGGAGATGTATGTATGAGGAAATTTTAATTGCTTTTTATAATTGCGATAAATGTGTTTGTGGAAAACTTGAAGTCAAGCGTCATACATTTAATGCCATTTTTCCTTTCAAAAGACGGGTGTATACAGGGCTCGAGCTTTGACTAAAACGAAGCTCAAAAATCATGGTACAATACCTAGGAGACTTCGTCACCCTTGACATGAGAGGGCAGCAACACCACACTTCTGTATATACTCGACATTATGCTGCCCTCGGAAAGCCATATCATTTTCCAAACGATCGGAATAATATTCGTACAAAGATTGAATGGCACTAGCAATGGGACCGTACATGGAGAGAAAATTGTAAAAGGGACACCAACTACTAGTGACAAATAAATGTTTGGTAGAAGTTCTAGATTGGGAGATATGAAGATGAAGCATTTGAGTAAAATAAATCACATTAATACTTGTCATCTATTACTAAGCGACCCAATAGAAGTTTGTAAAAAAATTATTGTAATTATGAATGTATACAAATTGGAAAAATCCACAAAAATACGTATTCCACGTCATCTCTTTATTCAAAATAGGATACTATCATAGCTCCACAATGGAGAAATTGAATAGTTTTGAAAAATAGAACATGAAGGGTTCCAAATGGGAACCGAAATTTCATACTACACAAATACCATATCTATCCATCTATAGGGGTGGATTTGAAAAGATAGACCAGTGGAAAAATCTTAAAATTTATTCCTATTATTATTCTTATTTAGTGCTCCTTGTCGAGGTCATGTTTCCTACCCATTGACCTAGCTTCTGCATATTTAAAGGACTCCACTAGAAACATGGAGTGAACTCAAAAACATGTTACAATGTTACAACTTTATAATCACCATATTTTCAAGAGCCTAGAAATGCTCTCAAGACCCTCAAAAATATAAAATACCAAAAGCTGTCAAAAACTGTCTAGGAAAAGATTAATACGACTCTAAAAATAGCTTTTAAGAAATCATGAAAACTAAAAATCATGTTTCCTTGGCATCTACTAAATTGTATATTTGGTTCATGTTTATTTCCCTTAAGAAATAGGTTTCCCTCTTTCAACTTAATCCTCATAAATTCCTTAAGGTTTCTACCTTTCTTACATCTCCATGGAAATATTTCCATTGGATAACCTAGTTGGTCATTATCTTTGCCACACCAATACTGTAACGACCCAAAAAAAACCACACACGAACAACACAGTGAAATACAGGATAACTTTTTTTTTTGACTTGCTTGACACATAACATGACGCAACATGTCATCACCAAGGATACAACTAACACTGTGAACAACTTGATACAAGGATGGCCATAAAGGCAGCACGGAAACGTTCACACCTATCAAGGACAATTTACTTTTATTTTTGACACGACAACATAGAAGTTCAATCACATAACACACTTACAGTTAGGGCCAACCACAATGAGTTATTCTTGAGGGTTATTTATTTTAATATGATATCTTGCAATTCTTAGCTTACGTTTTCAAGGAGGCTCAAGATATGATTCGAATAATTCAACTTGTCAAGTCAAGTTTATTCCTTTGACACTGAGTAATTATCTTTAAATCTTCTCTATTATGACATTTATTTACTTAATTCGTTTATCAAGAAAAAGGAGTATTTAAATTCCACAAGGCCATCTGATCCCCACTAACGCTATTAAGATTCGTTCTTGCCCACAAGACAACATGGTTTTAAGTTCAACACACTTAAGATAAGAGATACAAGGTGCCTTGAAAAAGGGTTAGAGGGAGAAGATCGAGATGAAACATCTTTAGGACCTCATTAGTTATTGCCAGTATTTAATTTAAGCTAGTGCTCTTAACCAGAATTATCAACAACTTTACTTAGGCTTCGCTAAAAGTATTAACAAGGAGTAAAAATTTACTTTCCAAACGGCGGTGAGAAAGATGGTGAGGTCTCCAATTTGTTTTCTCTGGCTTATTAAATCTTATCATCTTCAAACAATTAACAGTTCATTTCACCTTAGGGTCATTTTACAAATTTTACCATAAAAGGCATAATGTTCACTAGAAGAGCTAGGGTTATCGTGTTATAAATTTTACTTGCAATGATAGTCTTGCCCTTCTTTACTTAGAGAATTTCTTGCTCTCAAGTTGGTGACCCCTACGTTACTTTATTTGAATGCAACTTTTAATTTAACTTCCAAAAGTATTAAACAATCCCATGTTAGTTTACTTATGACACTTTATTACTAAGTCATATCAAGGTTTAACTCAAAATTTATTCTCAAGGCAAGGTTGTAGCAACACTCATTTACAAGATCCAAACAAGATTACATCAATTCTTAAAATACTGATACTCCAACAAAGTCACTCAACAACAATAACCAAATTTTCTTATAATTTCAATGATGGTCAAACAATACAAGGTTTCCAAAGTTCAGATGAAAAAGTCCACAATACTTTATACTAAGACATTAAACCTCTTTTAAACTTTCCAATGGACGTTAACAAAAGTTGAACAACATAAAAAGGTTTCGAGCAAAGGAACTTCTCAACTGAGGTTGTTGACAAAAGTCTACAAATCTATCCCTCATCTACATGCAAAATCCATCTGCAACAAATTTTCTACAAGAGTCAGTTCACGAGAACTGAGCAAGATAAGGCTACACAAAACCACCATAACTATTATCTAACAATACCACGAAAATGAAACACTTTTTTTTACAAGAATTGGTTCAAACCTCTAAACACTATCAACACATCAAGTTATAATAAAGTCTGCATCATGCCAATCAAAGAAGGAGAAGACCTTGTACTTCAGTTAGGAGTAAAAGCAACGAAAGTATCGCAATCGTATGAGAATGGCCCTTGGCCCTATAAGGAGAAAATAAAAAATCTAGCAAAAAACTGAATTCCCATCAAGTAAGTAATTAAACAATAATTACAAGATTGAGATTTGATATATACACCAACCATCTAGAAATTTATCAAAGGTACCAAACGCATAGACTAAAATAATATATTTCTAAAAGTACAAGAGTTGATCAGCCCAAGGAAGGGGAACCACGGGTTTCAAAAATTAACACAAAAGCCATGTATAATTGAGTTTCAAACCGGAAATCAAATAAAGTATACACACAACATAAGTTTCAAAGCGAAGGCAAAGTATACTAGTTTTGACCATTAACTACAAAGATTTTCCAATCATCCAAGAAGGGTCAAAGTCTTATAGGCTAGTAGCAAACACGTGAGAGAAGAAGGGGGTTCCGTCCAACAAGAGTATACAATAATGTCATCAACAATTTTTTTTTATAACACTAAAGATTTGCAAACCTCCACTACAATACTAATGTTTGGTTAATTTAAAATAAATTACCCATATCCCAAAACAACCATATTTTACGGCAACCCTTGGTAACACAGTCAACCGTCGCACAAATAGATACAAACATAATTTCTAAGTGACATTATCAAAACAAAACCTTCCGCTATGAATCCATAAGATTATCAAATGAAAGCTGAGTTTTTTTTTTTTTTTCCGAAGATTAATCACATTTAAGGAAATTTCCATCACAAACTATTACGGTAATTACGTGCATAAAAATTGACCAATATTAATTAATAGCGTTAACATTACAAGGGATAAAATAATGCCAGTTAGGAAAAATAGAAGAGCGCCATTAGCAATAATTCTGAGAAGGGGATTAGACCAAACTATTCTAGTGTCAACGAGGTACTGGATTCGCACAATGAAACCTCCAGCTTAGTTGATCCGAAAAGCTAGTTATGGTTCAAGTCTGATAGGGATGGTCAAGGTACTTCTTGAGGATGGCCTTAAAAGCCTAGAAACAAGATGAAAGATAGTATAAGAGTCTAAACACGTGAGATGACAAAACACATTGCACACAAACCTTTTCATTCTACCAGTTTTAATACCAAAACTCTAAGCTGGCTAGCCCAAGCATTGATCACACAATCCTAAAACCTTTCTTTCTCGATGCCAAAAGGTTATTCAAAGGGACTTGTGACGGGGCTAACAAAAAAAAAAATGTCAAAAGACAACTTGGGTGCTAGGGAGGAGCTTCATAGTTATCGTAACTTACTTCCATAATATCGAAAATACTAGTTGATCAACATAATAACTTGCAACTCAATCACAGAGAAGAATTAATACATAAACAAACAGATGAAGGTCTATCACTCGAGCAAGAGAAACATAACATTCAGAGGAGAGGGCACATGTATCCTTTCGACCAACATACTGTCAACGATAAAAGCTAAAACAAGAAGAAACAAGCAGAAAGGGGAAATCTCCCATCATGACATCCAACTGACAAATCAATGCAAGGAAAAAGTGGTTTGATTTCACAATAATTTTAAATAAAATAACAGTAGAAAGGTGTAGAAATATCTTGCCTATTTCTCCAGCTTCAACAGGTCGTACAGACTCCACACGGGCCAGCATAAAAACAATAGCATGAGACAAGGATGTGAGTACTGCTGCTGGTAATGTCAATGGGCCAAATGTGATAACTGGATAGACAGGATGGGGAGAAAATTTAACAGTTGAGTCCTTTCGCAAATCCACCTCACACTGCCTTGTAGTGTCAGCTAGAATCCCATAAGCTTCCCCATTTGGAAAAACAGCCAACACCCATGGGTGGGACTGATATAGAGATGTCGTACTATCACCATAACCCCAAGCATCAGTGTTCCACGTAAAGACACACTTGCCTGTTCGCTCGAGGGAACCACTACCTTCTCCAGTGCCATATAAAGAAGAGCCATGAGGGAGCTCAATGGTGACAACTTGTTGGCCATGCACGCACTCACAAGATGGAATATAATCTGGCACCCCCGACATCCAATCTTAGGTTGGTAGAATAGATGAACATACTTCATCTTGTAATAGAGGAGATATGTTGTACATAATGTCACTTGGGCTGCATATATGTCTCAAAATACTTCGCTATTGACTTTACTAATAATTATTTTCATATTATTGTCAACCACAACGAAAGACAACTGAATCACCAAACAATTGCATTGATGCTGCTGGTAAACATACTTCAACGATCTACCATTACTTTTGAGGACTAACTATTCAGCCAAAGCTTTACTATGCCCATAGGGGTCAACATGATCCTCCAGAGAAAATATCACAATGCTTCATTTCCATTAACAATCTCCTTTCCCGCATACACAACATTATATGTGCTTGTATATATAAGTCTCCTCACACCATACTTAACGCAGGCATCCAATATAAGGCAAGTCCCATGATTTGAAGCTCGGACACAAGACAAAATGATTACCTCACGCTCCTGGCTCTGAAAGGCATCTACCAAATGATATATTTATAAACCTTTTCCTTCATCAGATTGGGGACAACATCAAACTCTCGGTGTAAACATTTCAGCTGTAGCTTGTAAGGTGTGATAATTCCAACAGAACCCTTATGCCTGCCAACTTAGTGACTCGCTGAAGAAGTTCATAAAATTGCAAAGCAAATAGTGCTTCATGAATATTCTAATATGAAACAGATCGGCCTCTATGAGGTTCTCTTCCATGAGTTACATCATACAACAAGTAAGATCTCAATAGAGAATCTTTGTAAATAAATTTCATCAGGTCCGCTGGAAGCACTCTCACTGACACATAGTCGATTTGATGAAAAATACCTTAAAGGAGAATCCCAAATTTGAGGATGCAGTCGATGCTGAACAGATAACAACAAAGTTGGACAACCTGCTTGTTGGAGCGCTCAAAAAGGCCTCATCCACAAAAGGTGAAAATAGTGGGTTACAACATCAGATTCAGAAGTACAGATTTCAGAAGGGAAGCAATCTTCACTTCTGCTTATGCTTTCATGTCTAAAGGCTGCAGAGGCAGCCCTTTTACCACTTTGGAGCAAAATAATGGCATCTTCCATGCCAGTAACGATTATACCAGGCACAACCTCCCTGGTGAGTCTGACAAACACATCCTCGGCAACATTCATATCCAGGCACTTCATACCGGGCACACTATCGATCATCTCGACGCTCTTCAGCCTCTTCACACCCGTGGCCCCAAACGGGCCATCGTGGCCGTAGGTACTGACCACCACCCTGGACTCCATTACATTAGGATCCTTACACGACTACGTGTCATGGTTCATCGACACTAGAGCCCAGTTCGTGACAACCCTAGACACTCTGTTCTCCTTTACAATCAAATCCTCCGCCGCCACGGCGTTGAAGAGCTTGGCATTGGGCCTGGCCAAGACCTTGCTCATGATGGTTGACGTGAACAGGGCGGCATGCTTGATCACAACATAGTCGTCAGCCTCATCGTAGGGGACCCTGATCTCATCCAGGAAGATGTGCGCGGGCTTTCAGACGACCATGGTGGAAAACAACTGACCTGCTAACCAGGTGCTACCCGCCGAAGCTCACAGATTGTTTGAAGATGGCGACCTTCACATCGGGATTTTTTCTCAGCTCGTAAGCGCACGACAGACCCGCCGACCTGGACACCACAATGACGAAGTCTGTGTCGGCGTGGGTGATCATATCCATCATGTCAAACCATTACTGCACCCATACGCAGTGAAAAATAGAATCAAAAGGAGATCCTGGTGAAGAAAAACGCCTCCACCGACTCCCATCTCCCTCACGCAATGTATAAAACATGAGAGTCATAATAGTTGGTAGGTTGGGTGGTTGGGAGGAGACCAAGGTGGCAATGGAGGGCAGGTATTAGAATGGAATCCGATGTCCAACGGGGCATTACAAATACATTTTTATCATATGGCAAAACCTATGCTTCCATTAGAAAATTTTACTACCCATCTCTCATTGGAAACACATGGCTTGTAATAATTGATATTCCCCCACCAAATTCAAATGTAAATTATTGATTTGACATATTCTCTATAGGAAGCTTACAATTAGTCACACATTATTGAAAATAAACTTTTTTATAGGTAAATTTCAATTTTTCTCTACTCTTACACAATTATAATTTTTTTTGGCATTACCCTTCTTCCTATTAATCATGATTTTATCTTTGTTACTCACTTCTTTATTCACTTTCCATTGATTTCAACTAGAAAATAATCCTCCTTGTGTTATTTCTCCCTCTCCTCTCTCATTCATTTGGAATATTTAAGCCGATAGACCTATATAACTTGATACAATCATTTTCAACACCTTTCCTGCATCTCTTTTCCATAAGTTTTATGACAAAATAAAAACATATAACATATAAGAGGATATTAAATCTTAGAATTAATAAGATACTAAAATATTAATAACATATAACATATTACAGAAAAAATTGTAAATAAACCATAACATATTAAAAAATGGTTCAACCGTTTTGCAGTGGGAGAAATTAAGTTTTGTAGGGTTCGGTGACATATAATACCATGGGAAGCGGGCCAAATCCTATGTGGTTTTTGTATTTTTTTGGTTCAATTTTTCCGCACCTAGACTAAAATCTAGAAGATCACGATGGAGCAAGACATCCATAGTGACAGGTCTCTCTATCATTTACATGTTTGTTTTACCAAATTTTTATTGGTTGGAATACCTGACAGTGATATTTAATTACTATTTAAGATTTATTTTACCAATTTTCTTCATAGGTTGCGTAATGTTGGGTTTTGGGGTAAATGTGGTTTTTTTCCAGTGTATTTTGTCAAAATGTGTTATTTCATGTTTGATTTCTCAAGAGTAAAGGCATTAAGTAAGTTTTTATTTTGTGTAAAATGTAGTAAATATTTACAAGAAATTTTGTGTTTTCGCAGTTATTGTAGTGATGTTAGTATTCACAAGGCATTGACTTTTGAGAGGCCTCTTTTTTCTTAGACTTAATTTTTAACCTGTGTATTTCATAAGTACATCCTTCTTCACTAGCATAGTATTTTTCCTAATTTTAAGCTCTTCCCTTCTTTTTCTTTTAAGTGTGTGGTAATTTATATGTTGGGGTCTATTTCAGTGAAATTTCCCAGCAAACTGCTCCATGGCTTGTATTTCTCTGATTGCTACTAAATGCATAAAAATATTCTCTCTTAGCTGAAATGATTTTATTTTATGGTGACTTAAAATGTTTCCTTCCAAAATATTGCCTATATGAGCATTTTTTCAATGTCATTTCCTTCCCTTACCTATTTGTTGATTTGTATACTTATTATGTGATTTTTTTTGTTATGACTATACTAGTGGAGTGTGGCAATTTAAGGAGGATGTGTTTGTCCCATGCAGGATGAAAAGAGTCTCCATCATGCAAGTGTTTGGGGGTGTCAAACACATGACCGGGTTAATGTTCCACGTGTATGATGGACAACTAAAACGTTATAACGCAAAGGTGGTTGTATCTGATATTTATGATAGGTAGAGTGTGTACATAAAGAAACTCCTCATTTCACATGTAATAGACATACAAACACACAATAAAATATGGACTAAATTGGTTGCCTAAGGATTTCATTCAACTCATATTCATAGATTACAATGGAGGAGTAAAACACAAAAAGATATTTCTAGATTGTTTGTGCATCTAAACGGCTTGTGCAATAACTATTGGTAGATCTAGTTGTCGTTGGTCTATGTAGACCATAACTATTTATTACTGGACTACACCCTCTTTTAATAAATTTATTCCAACACTCCCACATAAATTTATTCTTACATAAAATTAAAAAAATCCCCACACTTTATGGCTCCCACCTTCTTGTATAGGTCTTATGGCTGCTGTGCTACCCATTTACATAATTTCCCTGACCCCTAATTTATCTCTAAATTTTAAAAACTTTATTTGACTCAATGCTTTGGTGAAAATTATAACGACCCAAAATAATTCACACACGAACAACACAGTAAAAGACAGGATATATATTTTTTGACTTGCTTCCACACATAACACGATACAACATGTCGTCACAAAGTTACAACCAACTCTGGGAACCACTTGTTACGGGGATGACCACAAGGTCAGCACGGAAACGTTCACACCCATCAAGGAAAATTTACTTTTTCTTTTAGATATGAACAACATAGAAGTCCAACCACAGAACACACTTACAGTTAGGGCCAACCACAATGAGATATTCTTGAGGGTTATTTATTTTAATAGGACATCTTGCAATTCTTAGCTTACGTTTTCAAGGAGGCTCAAGATATGATTCATACAATTGATCTTACCAAGCTAGGTTTATTCTTTTTACACTGAGTAATCATCTTTAAATCTTCTCTATTATGACATTTATTTGTTTAATTCAATTATTTAATAAAGGAGGTAAATTAATTCCACAAGGCCCTCTATCCACACTTATGCTACTAAAACTCGCTCATACCCTTATTACAATATGGATTCACTTTCAACATACTTAAGAGAAAAATTACCAAGCACCTTAGAAAAAGGTTAGAGGGAGAAGGTTGAGTTGAAGTCATCTTTAAGACCTCATTTGTTATTACCAATATTTAATTGAAACTTGAGAACTTAACCAGAATTATTAAAGATTTTACTTAGGCTTTACTAAATGAGTCTTATAAAATAAAACAATTTACCTTCCAATGGCTGAGAGATAGATTGTGTGGTTACCAAATTGTTTTCTCCTGCTTATTAAATCTTATTATCTTCCAGATCTAACCATAGATTTCCCTTAATGTTTGTTTAAGAATTTCACCATGAAAGGGATAGTGTTCATTAGAGTAGCTAGGGATATCAAGTTATATAATGTTACTTAACAAAGGATAGTTTCATCTTTGATCACTTATGGAATTACATGCTCTCAAGTTGGTCACCTCTACACTAATTTATTTGCAATATAAATTTTAGTTTAACTTCTATAAGTATTAAACAACCCATTTTATATTACTTATGACAGACTATTACTAAGTCTTAGAAACATTTAACTCAACCTTTAACCGCAGGGGGTAAATTTTAACAATACTCATTTACGAAAACAAAACAAGGTTACATCAACTCTTAGAATACCAATAATCCATTAAGATCACTCAACAAGCGGTAAACCAATTTTCTTATAATTTCAATGATAGTCAACAATCCAAGGTTTCCAAAGTTAAGATGACAAAGTCCACAATACAATATACTAAGACATTGACCCTCTTATGAAAATTTCCACTAGACGTTATCAATAGTTGAACCATAAAAACAGCGTACAAGCACCTTAATGATTATCATCTCTAAATACAACAGCCACTTCTTTCATGCTTGAGCTTGGAAAATCAGCCTGCAAAAACATGTTAGCTTTTGTCAGTTCAAAAGAACTGGCATGAGCATGCATTCCCCTTTCCTAGATATTTCTATCAAAATTAATTGAACGCACTAGAGCATGATTTCCATTCCAAGACATAAGAAAAATTAATTTGTATGAATGTAAACAAAATAGATATCTAGTTAACAAAAGGCACACTACAGGACATAAGAAGGCCAAAATTGTGCATTTTCTATCCAAGGTTACTCTTACACCATACATTCTAAATTATAAAAAATTTCCCACATAATACACCTTTTTTAATTTCCTTAAGTAAGATAGCGATAGCAGCTTCACATTCACAAAACAGAATAAAGGAATCGTACGACAACCACCCGATATGGAATAGTAAATTCTCCTGATAATGTCGAAAGAAGGTAACATAATTTTATTATTCAGAACATCCCTACTCATACCAAAAGTGCCACACAAGCCCAGCCTATGGGGGGGGGGGGGTTAAAAACTCATACAGCCTATGGGGGGGGGGGGTTATGGCCACTCAAGGACCCAATTCAAAGATCATGTAAGAAGGAATGCATTGCACATGCGTACACCTTAAAGAATGCAACTGACGTTTTTGATTGTTATACCCAATATTTATTTATATATTCAAGGTTAAACAACGTCCACGTATGATAAGTTGAAACTTTGAAAGCACTATTAAGCCGCAAGTACCAACTCTGCACATCCATCAACAAAAAAAAACCCTTCATTCCTAACATAATAAATATTTCAATGTTATGCACTTTTGACTTACTTGCTAAAATAATGAAGAAAGGTCTCATAAAACATTGTTACTTTGGGTAAATGTAATTTACCTTTCATAGGTCCCCAAAAGCATCTCAAACCTTAGACGTTGCTCCATGTTCACCACATCCAACATATACATCATTGATTATTTCTCGGAAGGGGTAAAACACTGTTCATGCACGCACTACCATGGTGTGCATCTAAGACAAGGGAAATGGCTTTTCTTATAACAAAGAAAAATAAGTAAACTTACACAGTTGCTGTCGGGTGCATAGGATATCCCATGTACAAAATGAGAGTCCCTCGAGTACTTTACTACAAAGGTTTGAGTACGGTTTTCCTTATAACAAACCCTCAATTTTTTCCATCACAAAGAAGTCAGTGGACCTTTCATAAGACCAGTTAGGGAGACAATACAAATGTAGGACTGATGATGACATCCCTTGGCCAGGGTACTAAAATTTTAAGGTCATCATAAGCTAGGTAAGCAAGTTAAATTTGGCCAAAAAAAAACATGTTTGGATAATACGTGGTCGAAAAACCACTATCTAGTCATAGCCGGTCACATCCGACAAGCATGATACACAGTTCGTTAAAGCTTCTAAAAAGGATAAAAAAATTACGATGTTCCAACCTTGTAGTCGATCTCCCAGGTCTGAAATTGGGATGAGATTATACCAATTAGATTGCTTAAAAGAAAAGGATGAGCAAATCATTTCCAAGATGAATTAATACTAGACCGTGATAACATCAAAAAAGGAAATGATTACACAACTTCTCATGAGGTAATTATTTTTATTCATAAATCAGGGTCTCTCCGTATCATTTTTGAAAAAAATTAATAGCTAGACCATGATAACATCAAAAAGGGAAATAAATACACAACTTCTCATGAGGTAAATATTTTTATTCATTTATCACCTGCTCCCCTCTATAACCATAGGGATATATAAAGGAGGTAAAAATCACTTTTTTTTTGTTTTCAAAGAGGACAGAACTTAAACAAACAACTCCTCATTGCCATGCTGAGGAAGGTCCAAAACCAGGTCGTAGAAAAAAAAGAACTGCTCCTACAGGCATAATATAGACGTATCTAGTAAGACCCCACACACATCTAGCAAAAGCAAGAAAATAAAATCTTGGTGGGGAAGGCGTGTAAAAGCCACACAGCATTTCAAATGATATTTTCTCATGCAGAGCTTATCTCAAAAACAATCATAGCAACCATTTACAAGGAGAATAAGTAATAATCATGCAATCAATATAAAGAAATAGCTGGAAAAGGGGGAAAACGGCTCATGCCTGTTCCTCCTAATTCAACATCAAAACCCCTCCTACGTGGGAGAAGAAGAGGCATCCATCGCCCAAGGAGGAACTATGATTGGACGCCCTCCTGAAATCCCACACCCAACAAAACATGCCTGCTGTAGAGGAAGCCAGTGGAAGTTAGAAACGTGGGGAGAAGAAGAGGCATCCATCGCCCAAGGAGGAACTATGATGAAAAACTCCTTGACAGAAATGATTTCGACGGCCTATCTTCCCACGCGACCAGATCAAAATAGTAGACTGGAACAGGTGCAGACATCCATCCATGTGCGTAGGGTAAGAAGAGGAGGATTTCCAAAAAAAAAAACCAACAAGATTCGAAGCTAAACAGTTTGCCACGTTTTGTAGCAAGTTCATAATTGTAAAGCAAATTGTGCTTCATGAATATTCTGATATGAAACAGATCCACGCCTATGAGATTCTCTTCCATGAGTTACATCGTAAAACAAGTAAGGTCTCAATAGAGAATCTTTGTAATAAATTTCATCAGGTCTCCTGGTAACACTCTCATTGTCACAATATCAATTTTGATAAGAATATCTTGAAGGAGAATCCCGAATTTGAGGATGCATTCGATACTAAATAGATAACAACATAGTTGGACAACCTGCTTGTTGAAAGCCCTCAAGAAAAAGGCTTCTACTATACTGTAACATTACTGCTGCCTGGCTAATTACTGTTACAGGCCGTTGCTGTGGATCCCCGACAAGAACACACCTCGCAACACCCAATGAAAGTGGAGGTAACACACCTGCTTCACTAGCTTGTAGCTTCATCTAGCCACCATATCAAACCCATTACTGCACCCATACGCATTGAATAAAAGAATAAAAATGAGATCAAGGTGAAGAAAATTAGGACTCCATCGACTCCCATCTCCCTCACGCAAGGTAGAAACATAATGGCCATTACGGTCTGCCGGTTGGTGGTTGGGAGGAGACTAATGCCATCTACTTGCAACAAGACATGCGAATGGACCTGGTCGGCCAAGGTAGCAGTGGAGGGTAGGTGAAAGCAGTTTAAAAGATTTAAAAACTGGGCAGTCCTCACCACGACCTACCGCCCCCATGAGCCCCTCCTTCAGCAAAGATACGGGATAACAAAATCTCTACTAACTAAGGTAAGCTCACAAAGCATACGAAAGAAGATATATTAATACAAATGCAAAAGGAGTTACAAGATTACCTGAACAGTTCTCATAAGCTAAAAAGGTATACGAATTTTTGTATGATTACTATTCAACCCGATAAAATTTAATCACGTACACACGAGCAAGCTAGAGGAAGTAAGAATCGAACTCTCCATTACTCACAAGGATTAAAAACAACATGCGAACAGGCCTAAGCGACCAAGCGCAGAAAACTAGAGGTTGGCATTCAAAAGCAAACACAAGGCAAGGAACGACCATGGCACCAAAATGGGTAATCCCTTCCTCAGCGTGGAACGGGGTTCATTCTGCAAAGCGACCAACCAAACAATAAAATCGTTTAACGATAATTAATAATATAGTTGATAACAATCGACACTAAAAATAATGAGTTATCGTCGATCAATAATTAAAATAATAATATTGTTAATATTATTATTATTATTATTATTATTTATTATTATTTTATTATTATTATTATTATTACCACTTAAAATAATTATTAATCATATTAACAAAGACGTATATACCAACTTGACAATAATGTAAAACAATAACACTATAAGATAGAGGCCAATCGATAATTAAATTAAAACAACATTGTTATCATTATATACTATAAATATAAATAATTTCTACTCACATCAATAATGACCAATGATCCAGCTTAACCATGCGACAACAAGATCCTCCTTAAATAGGTTAACGCACAGGACATTACACAGTCCACACACAGAGGTGTCAATAACAACTTGAGAATGCAAGAAGGAGAGGGAAGGTTCTAAAACATCACTGAGACAAGATCTAAGACAACGGAAATACACACAGCCATTCGACGCTCAACAAGAGGGTCATTGCGACAAGAACTAGGGTAAACGCCGAACGGGGCATTACATTATCCTCCCCTTAAGAAAAGCATCATCCTTGATGTGACATAACACAGCGGAAAAGAAATGGTTCGCAACCAAGAATAGGTAAAGGAGAAAGTACAACCCAATGGTTTAAAATTTTAGTTGATTAAAGCACGGTCACAAGGTAGCCTTAGGAACATTCAGTAGAAATTTTAACTTTCAAGGTTCTGTGAAGATTGGCAGTTCCCTCTTATTTATTATTTCATTAGTTCCTTTCCATTAGCATTATTCTTAGTTTAATTTCTTTTAAAAATTTCATCATTGAAGAGTTTTGGTTTATTTCTTATTGTGGGTGCCCAACATGAACTGCTAACACAACACCCTATCAGGTTCAAAAGGACACTACAGATTCACAAGCACACAAGTATATTCTTCATGACTGTATTACACCACAAAAGGTTACTCAAATACCGAATGGATTAGGCACAGTCCACATAACATAGTACACATCACACATTTATGACCGACGTATAGAATTCTCGAACAAAAGAGTACTACGATCAACCAGACATTTCCTCAATTCTACCTATGAGGATTTTACATGACTCATAACAAAAACTACATGTACATAGGATCCACAAGGGCATCAATGCCATATCCACAACATCACAACACATATCTGTCTGACATGAGTAACACATACATCAAAATACCACTACCAAACATCACAATAACTCAACATATATCCCAGAACATCAACCATACACAAATATCTTATCCCTCAAGTCTCTTATGCCTCCCTCAAGTCTCTTATGCCTCCCTCAAACTCTTATGCCTCCCTCAAGTCTCTTTTGCCTCCCTCAAACTCTTATGCCTCCCTCAAGTCTCTTATGCCTCCCTCAAGGAGGCCGGTTGTCCCTATGGCCTAAGACACATAGAGTTCGAACACTCCTAACCCAAGTGACATAATAACACGTGGTTCAACAACCCGCTAGTTATTTGTAACTTATTGGGGCATACCCCCATACAACGAAGTGGGTCCATAGGTCCAACCATTCCATGGTGCATCCCACAACCCTATTCCACACATCATGACAATAGAACCAGCATAACAATCCAATCTAAGTGCCAAGTGGCAAAGTACAAGCCTTGGGCAAGGCGGTAAAAATTTAAAATTTAAAAATAACTTTCCAAACCAAGAGAAAAATAAATGGCCGAATAGCCATATTTAGTGTCAAAATCCACATGTTAGTGCCATAAACCAAGGAAATGCCCAAAATTGTAAAGCATGGCAATCAAGAAAAGCTGCTGGTCCTTACAAAATGCAGTAAAAATCTCAATTTACGAATAAAATCACACTTATAATAATGTCACATTACAATAACTGTGTGGCCTTATCTGGCCTCCAAAGGGTACTCAACGAGTTGCTAGCACTTTGATGAACATTGAGCCTCAGCTCTTAAAATACATATCAATAATACAACTGTCATCACCTCTATCTGAATCATCCCGCCACCACTTCGACAAGGCTAAACATAGTCATAGTTGCACTTAGGTTGCATACATACAACCACATAGGGAGAGAGGAAAGAATCACAGGTTGTTATCTACTAAAGAATTTTGGCTCGAGTTATTGACCCATGGTACACCATTCCTCACTCTCAACATACACTTCTACCGATTTCCCTCAGGGTCGGTTAGCGTAAGGTTCACAACATAACATGTAACTACATCACTAACACAATGGTGGTACATATACAAGGTAGATCACAATCATACATTCACCGGGTGTAACACATCACTTTACCACATTCTGCACCCAAAGTGCAATCACCATACGATAGGGTTCATACACTCACCGTATGACCCTAAATCACAACATGAAGCATTACATATTTGCACAAATCATACATATGATGAATATAATAACATCACAACATAACATTCCTTTGCTACATACAAGGCGATACACACATTTCTTCCAAACATGGTAAAAACATCATGATACAACTCAATTCTTTTTACATCAATCCAATTTCATACAACATATCGACACACCCACATATCACAATATGCCACAATGCTCCAACACTATGTCATCCACATTATAATTCTTTTCACACATCATAAGCAGTAATTCACACGTGAACTCTTCATAGAATCCACAAGAAGGAGACAAAATACTCCCATCCCCAGTACATCAACATGATAACAAACACACACTAAGTGACATACACATCATGAGCGTTCACAATATCACAATTACAACATCAATTACATCACGCTTAGAACCACATTACTCTTCCAATATAAACCACCATCATGCAGTACCATCATCTCCATGTAACACTATCATGTACACCATCATCATCATGTAATACCATCATAACTCCAATCTGGCCCATAGATTCGAGAGCATGAACCTATGCTCTGATACCAAGTGTAACGACCCAAAATGGGCACACAAGAACAACACAGTAAAAACACAGGATAATTTTTTTTTGACTTGATTGACACAAACACGACACAACATGTCGTCACCAAAGTTACAACTAACTCTGTGAACAAACTTGATACAAGGATGACCACAAAGGTCAGCACGGAAACATTCACACCCAAAAGGACAATTTACTTTTCTTTTAGACATGACAACATAGAAGTCCAACCACAGAACACACTTACAGTTAGGGCCAACCACAATGAGATATTCTTGAGGGTTATTTATTTTAATAAGACATCTTGCAATTCTTAGCTTACGTTTTCAAGGAGGCTCAAGATATGATTCATACAATTCATCTTACCAAGCTAAGTTTATTCTTTTTACACTGAGTAATCATCTTTAAATCTTCTCTATTATGACATTTATTTGTTTAATTCATTTATTTAGATAAAGGAGGTAAATTAATTCCACAAGGCCATCTATCCACACTTATGCTACTAAAACTTGCTCATACCCTTATTACAATATGGATTCGCTTTCAACATACTTAAGAGAAGAAATTACCAAAGCACCTTGGAAAAAGGTTAGAGGGAGAAGGTTGAGTTGAAATCATCTTTAAGACCTCATTTGTTATTACCAAGATTTAATTGAAACTTGAGAACTTAACCAGAATTATTAAAGATTTTACTTAGGCTTTACTAAATGAGTTTTATAAAATAAAACAATTTACCTTCCAATGGCTGAGAGATAGATTGTGTGGTTTCCAAATTGTTTTCTCCTGCTTATTAAATCTTATTATCTTCCAGAACTAACCATAGATTTCCCTTAAGTTCATTTAAGAATTTCACCATGAAAGGGATAGTGTTCATTAGTGTAGCTAGGGATATCAAGTTATATAATGTTACTTAACAAAGGATAGTTTCATCTTTGATCACTTATGGAATTACATGCTCTCAAGTTGGTCACCTCTACACTAATTTATTTGCAATATAAATTTTAGTTTAACTTCTATAAGTATTAAACAACCCATTTTATTTTACTTATGACACACTATTACTAAGTCTTAGAAAGATTTAACTCAACATTTAATCGCAGGGGGTAAAGTTTAACAATACTCATTTACAAAACAGGAAACAAGGTTACATCAACTCTTAGAATACCGATAATCCATTAAGGTCACTCAACAAGCGGTAAACCAATTTTCTTATAATTTCAATGATAGTCAGACAATTCAAGGTTTCCAAAGTTAAGATGACATAAGTCCACAATACAATATACTAAGACATTGATCCTCTTCTAAAATTTCCACTGGACGTTATCAATAGTTGAACAATATAAAAAGGATTCATACAAAAGAACTTCTCAATGAGGTTGATGTAAAAATCTACAAGTCTATCCCTCATCTACTCGCAAAATCCATCTGCAACAAATTTTTCCACAAGAGTCAGTTCGCGAGAACTGAGCAAGATAAGGCTACACAAAACCACCATAACTATTATCTAACAATACCACAAAAGGAAGCACTTTATTACAAGAATTGGGTCAAACCTCTAAACACTATCAACACATCAAGTTATAATAAAGTCTCTATCATGCCAATCAAAGAAGGAGAAGACCTTGTACTTCAGTTAGGAGTAAAACAACGAAATTATAGCAATCATATGAGAATGGCCCTTGGCCCTATAAGAGAAAATAAACAATCTAGCAAAAACAGAATTCCCATCAAGTAAGTAATTAAAGGAATAATTACAAGATTGAGATTTGATATATATACCAACCATCTAGAAATTTATCAAAGGTACCAAACGCATAGGCTAAAATAATATTTTTCTAAAAGAACAAGAGTTGATCAGCCCAAGAAAGGGGAACCACGGGTTTCAAAAATTAACACAAAAAGCCATGTATAATTGAGTTTCAAACCAAGGAAATCAAAATAGAGTATACACACAACATAAGTTTCAAAGCGAAGGCAGCAGTATACTAGTTTTGACCATTAACTACAAAGATTTTCCAATCATTCAAGAAGGGCCAATGTCTTATAAGGCTAGTAGGAAACACGCGAGAGAAGAAGGGAGTTCCGTCAAACAAGAGTATACAAAAATGTCATCAACAAATTTTATAACACTAAAGATTTGCAAACCTCCACAACAATTCTAATGTTTGGTTAATTTAAAATAAATTACCTATTTCCCAAAACAACAATATTTTAAGGCAACCCTTGGTAACACGTTCAACCGTCATACATAGATACAAACATAATTTCTAAGTGACATTATCAAAACAAAACCTTCCGCTATGAATCCATAAGACTATCAAATGAAAGATGAGTTTTTCCCAAAGATTAATCACATTTAAGGAAATTTCCATCACAAAATATTAAGGTAATTACGTGCATAAAAACCGACCAATATTAATTAATAGCGTTAACATTACAAAGGAGAAATAATGCAAGTTAGGAAAAATAGAAGAGCGCCATCAACAAAGAATTCTGAGAGGGGGATTAGACCAAAACTATTCTAGTGTCAATGAGGTACTGGATTCACACAATGAAAGTACTCAAGCTTAGTTGATCCGAAAAGCTAGTTATGGTTCAAGTTGATAGGGATGGTCAAGGTACTTCTTGAGGATGGTCTTAAAATCACTAGAAACAAGATGAAAGATAATATAAGAGTCTAAACACGCGAGATGGAAAACACATTGCACACAAACCTTTTCATTCTAAAAGTTTGAGAATACCAAAACTCTAAGCTGGCTAGCCCAAGCAATTGATCACACTAATCCTACAACCTTTCTTTCTCGATGCCAAAAGGTTATCAAAGGGACTTGAGAAGGAGATAACAAAAAACGTCAAAAGACAAACTTGGGTGCTTAGGGAGGAGCTTCATAGTTATCGTAAACTTACTTCCCATGATAACGAAAATACTAGTTTGATCAACATAATAACTTGCAACTCAATCGCAGAGAAGAATTAATACATAACAAACAGACTGAGGAAGGTCTATCACTCGAGCAAGAGAAACATAACACCCAGAGGAGAGGGCACACGCATATCTTTCAGACCAACATACTGACAACGATAAAAGCTAAAAGAAAGAAGAAAACAAGCAGAAAGGGGAAATCTCCCATCATGACATCCAACTGTCAAAATCAATGCAAGAAAAAGGTGGTTCGATTTCACAATAATTTTAAATAAAGTAACAGTAGAAAATTGTAGAAATATCTTTCCTGTTCCTCTTGATTCAACATCACCCCTCCTACCTCTTCCATTGCTTTAGACGCCCTCCCGAAATCCCACACCCAACAAAACATGCATAGACTATAGAGGAAGCCAGTGGAAGCTGGAAACGTGGGAGAAGAAGAGGCATCCATCGCCCAAGTCACAGAGGAGAAGATAATGAAAGGAAGAGGGTTTGTTGCAGGAAATAAGAAACAAAATTGAGCAGAGGGAAATATAACAGCACCCAAACATACTTCCCTCGTTCCAAGGGCTAGCAGTTGCCTTGACAGAAATGATTTCGATGGCCTCTCTGCCCACGCAACCAGATCAAAATGGTAGAATGGAACAGGTGCGGACATCCATCCACGCGCGCAGGGTAAGAAGAGGAGGATTTCCAAAAAAAAAACCAACAAGATTCGAAGCTAAAAAGTTTGCCACGTTTTCTAGCAAGTTCATAATTGCAAAGCAAATTGTGCTTTCTTGAATATTCTGATATGAAATAGATCCACGCCTATGATATTCTCTTCCATGAGTTACATAGTAAAACATGTAAGGTCTCAATAGAGAATCTTTGTCAATAAATTTCATCAGGTCTCCTGGTAACACTCTCACTGTCACAATAGTCGATTTTGATAAAAAGAATATCTTGAAGGAGAATCCCGAATTTGAGGATGCATTCGATACTGAACAGATAACAACATAGTTGGACAACCTGCTTGTTGGAAGCACTCAGAAAAGGCTTCTACTATACTGCAACATGCTTGTTTCCTGGCTAATTATTTGTTGGAGGCCGTTGCTGTGGATCCCCAACAAGAACACACCTCGCAAAACCCAATGAAAGTGGAGGTTACACGCCTGCTTCACTAGCTTGAAGCTTCATCTAGCCATCATATCAAACCCATTACTGCGCCCATACGCATTGAATAAAATAATCAAAATGAGATCAAGGTGAAGAAAAACAGGACTCCATCGACTCCCATCTCCCTCACGCAAGGTAGAAACATAATGGCCATTATGGTCTGTAGGTTGGTGGTTGGGAGGAGACTAATGCCATCCACTTGCAACAAGACATGCGAATGGACCTGGATCGGCGAAGGTGGCAGTGGAGGGTAGGTGAAAGCAGTTTAAAAGATTTAAAAACTGGGCAGTCCTCACCACGACCTGGCGCCCCCATGAGCCCCTCCTTCAGCAAAGATATGGGATAACAAAATCTCTACTAACTAAGGTAAGCTTACAAAGCATACGAAAGAAGATATATTAATACAAATGCAAAAAGGAGTTACAAGATTACCTGAATAATTCTCATAAGCTAAAAAGGTATACGAATTTTTGTATGATTACTATTCAACCCAATAAAATTTAATCACGTACACATGAGAAAGCTAGAGGAAGTAAGAATCGAACTCTCCATTACTCACAAGGATTAAAAACAACATGCGAACAGGACTAAGCGACCAAGCGTAGAAAACTAGAGGTTGGCATTCAAAAGGAAACACAAGGCAAGGAATGACCATGGCACTAAAATGGGTAATCCCTTCCTCAGCGTGGAATGGGGTTCATTCTGCAAAGCGACCAACCAAACAATAAAATCGTTTAACGATAATTAATAATATCAGTTGATAACAATCGACACTAAAAATAATGAGTTATTGTCGATCAATAATTAAAATAATAATATTGTTAATATTATTATTATTATTATTATTATTTAACTATTTATTATTATTATTACCACTTAAAAATAATTATTAATCATATTAACAAAGACGTATATATGAACTTGACAATAATGTAAAACAATAAGTCTATAAGATAGAGGGCAATCGATAATTAAATTAAAACAACATTGTTATCATTATATACTATAAATATAAATAATTTCTAATCACATCAACTAATGACCAAAGATCCGGCTTAACTATGTGACAACAAGATCCTTCTTTAAATAGGTTAACGCATAGGACATTACACAGTCCACACACAGAGGTGTCAATAATGACTTGAGAACGCAAGAAGGAGAGGGAAGGTTCTAAAACATCACTGAGACAAGATCTAAGACAACGGAAATTCACACAGCCATTCGACACTCGACAAAAAGGGTCATTGCGACAAGAACTAGGGTACACGCTGAATGGGGCATTACAAAAATATAATCTGTAATTTGATCCTCATTTTTGCAGTAGAAAAGTTGAATCACATCATTTTGAAGCAATTCTTTGATGTAGTGATGATGAATCTCCACATGTTTAGTTCTTGCTGGATACATAAGATTCTTTGCCACTTGAATAGTATTTTTTTGTCACAATATAATATTGAAGGTTAATTTTGAGGAAAATGTAAATCACTGAGTATTCTCCTCAACCATACTGATTCACGAGTAGCTGCACATGCTGAAGCATGTTCTACCTCTGTTGATGATAATGTAATTGTTGGTTGTTTTTTGCTAAACCATGAAATAACACCAAATCCAACATTGAACACAAAACTTGTAGTAGATTTGTGATCATCTATACATTCATCCCAATCAAAATCTGTAAAACTTGCCAAAGATATCTAACCATGCCTACAAAATACTCAATTTCAAAATTTTGAGTTCCTTTGACATATCTCAAAATTATTTTAGTTGCTTTCCAATGAGGAATTTTTTTAGATGACATAAACCTTGAAAATAGACTACCTGCATAAGCAATGTCAAGCCTAGTTGTTGTTAGATAAATAAGACTTTGCACTAATTGTTTGAATAGTGTGTCATCTACATATTTTAAGTCATCATTTGTTGATAATTTCATCTATACTTCAACTAGAGTGGTTGAAAATTTGTAATTTTCCATTTTTAATTTGACCAACAAATCATGTGCATATTTAGATTGGGAAATTAGTATCTTGTCATCTTTCTGCCACACTTGTATGTTAAGACAATAATGAAGCAGTCCTAAATTAGTCATCTCAAATTATTTCCTTAATCTTTTCTTTGTACCATCAATTTACATGTCATGATTACTTGTAATTATTATGTCATCCACATGAAGAACTAAAATTATTGTTACCACATCACTCTTTCTAACATAAATATTAGGGTCTGAGGGGATTTTTACAAAGCCTTCAGGTTTGAAGTACTCATCAATCTTAACACACCATACGCTTATTGCTTTTTTAAAAGCATATAAAGATTTCTTCAACATGTAAACAAGATGATCTTGTCGTCTTCTCACAAATCCATGTGGCTGCTCCATGAAGATCTCCTCTTATAGCTCATCATTAAGGAATGCATTATTTACATCCATTTAATGACATTTCCATTTAAAATTACCCGCCAAAGCAAGAACAAGCCTTATTGTATTCATTTTTGCAACTGGAGAAAATGTTTCACTAAAATAAACCCCTTATTATTTAGAAAAACCTTCTATAACAAGACGTGCTTTGAATTTTCAATGCATCCTTCAGATCTATACTTAGTCTTATAGACCCATTTAGTACCAACAATATTTTTACATTCAAGGAGTTTTGTCAATTCCCATGTATTATTTTTTAGTAAAGAGTCACAATATTATTGCATTGCATATTCTCACTCTTTCTTTCCTTTTACTTCTTCATAAGATTGGGCATCATTTACTTTCTCTATTCTAGTCATCAAGGCATAGTTAACATGATGATCAGTTTCTACAATTTTCTTACTCTTTTGATAAATTTCTTAAAGACTTTTTATTTTCATTGGGGGGATTTGCTCATTATCACTATTTTATTCCTTTTCTACATTTTCAACTTCGGAAACTATCTCAAATGTAGATTTAGATTCATTATGAAGAACTTCATTAAATACAAGATTCCTATTGATTATTACCTTTTTAGTTGAGGATCATATAACCTGTAGCCTTTAGATTATTCAATATAACCAATGAAGATACAAATATTCATGCTTTTCTTATCAAGTTTATTCCTTAATTAATTGGGCACATGAGCATAGAAATTGCATCCAAAGACTCTAAAATAATTTACTAGTGATTTACTACCATACCATGCCTCATGAGGTGTCATATTTCTTACGGCTTTTGTGGGACGTCTATTTAATATGTAAGCAGTAGTAATTATTCCTTTAACCCAAGAAGAATCAGCAAAATCCTTAGTCTTGAGCATGCACCTAGCCATTTCTTCTAAGATTCTATTTTTCCTTTCCACAACCCCATTTTGTTGAGGAGTAATGACCCAAAAATCTCACACATGAACAACAAAGTAAACGACAGGATAATAATTTTTTTGACTTTCTTCGACACATAACACAACACAACATGTCGTCACAAAGTCACAACCAACTCTGGGAACCACTTGTTACGGGGATGACCACAAGGTCAGCACGGAAACGTTCACACCCAAAAGGATAATACACTTTTCTTTTTTTGACAAAACAACATAGTAGTCCAACCACATGACACTCTCACAGCTAGGGCAAGCCATAGTAAGAAATGATTGAAGGTTATTTATTTTGATAAAACACCCTTTAACTCATGACTTATGTTTTCAGAAAGATTCAATATATGATTCGCACAAATTCAACTTACCAACTGAGTTAATTTCTTATACGCTATAGAGTAGTTCACTTAAAGACTTCTCCTACTTGCTAAATCTTATTACCTTCCAGAAACTAACCATTGTTTTCCCTTAAGCTTGATTAAGAGTTCACCCAAAAGGGATAGTGTTCACTAGTTTAACTAGGGATATCAATTTATAAAATTTTACTTTACACGGATAGTTTTACCTTTGAGTACTTCAGAAATCTCTTGTTCTCAAGTAAGTCATCTCTACATTAATTTATCTGAATATATATATATATATATATATATATATATATATATATATATATATATATATATATATATATATTAGTTAACTTCTATAAGGGTTAACCACTCCATTTGATTTTACTTATATCACATCATTACAAGGTGTCAGAGATTTTTGACTTAACACTTTATTCTCAAAACAAGGTTTTACAATACTTATGCCAATGTAATGATTGAATATCATTTCTCACCAAGGTAAGTTACTAGTCTAACAACATAAGGGAAAGAACACTTCACCATGTAGTTTTTCCGAACATACCAAGACAAGAGATCTTCTAAACTCCTTGCAAGCAAAGTTACAAAATTTACAACGCATTGAACTTTCTACAAAGAACTTCATAATTTGAACTGATGAAAATTTTACACTCTTTTCTTTAATCTACTCGCATAATCCATCTGCACAAATATATGCTAGAGTCAGTTCGCTAGAACTGAGCATGATAAGATATAAACCACACCTAATAATTTATGCCATCTAGCATTTAAATAAATGAAAGTTTGCAATACTCCTTATCAAATAAATTTCTAACATACATTTAAAACTTAACTGCACATCTCAGGATAATACATTTCATATCATTAATGTTCACTTCCTTAAGATCTGCTTACATAAGAACACAATTCCAAGTGACTAGATATACAACCTTAACCATGCAATCAATCATAATTAAATTACAGTAATGATAATAACGCTCACCTAATACTCTCGACCTACTTCACATATGTAAGTATCCACTAATATTATCTTTCAATTAAATAAAAGCACCAACGACATTAAGTTTATATAATAAATACAAGTATCAACATTATCTCAACTCCTAATAAGATGCGAGTATCAATTTTTAGCTAACATAATAACCATCGTAAATGCCAGAAAAATTTTCCACTCGTTAACCAAGTATTGAAATAACATATTTATCCTTACTGGTTACCTGATAACATAATATACCCTATTATATAATTCAGCCTCCACTTGCATACCCCAATTTATGGGTATTAATTATTGTTCTCTACAATGAAGTTAATTTTTTTTTTAGGTGGACTTATATCCTTACTGTCATACATGGTATGCACAATCCCATTATGGTAGCTGTCACCTTTACTTAAGGCTATGCATGACTCCCTTTTAGGGTAGTTATCTTAACTTCCCTATTCATTTGTTTTCCTACCAAAAGTCTTTCGACAAGCTTCAAGGTCAAAGTATAAGATAAATTTATAATTTCATATTTCAAGCATTGCCTGAATTCATATGCATGAGGACATCACATATCAATCAAATTGAAGAATGTCGATGTATCCAATACTACTTTAACCGATTCAAAGATCCAAGTAGTGCCTCAAAATTATGCCAAAGAATTATCCACACAAGATAATGACTTGCGTGTATAACATATTCGTAAAGGTCATAGAAAACCCATTAACGCATGCCTCAGCAGGGTTCCAATCTAATAATAATATCATAGTAATAATAATAGCAGAGGGCCTGGTGAGGATTTTTCAATAATCCCCAAGGTAAATGATAATCGAATGACTCAGATGGAGCTATCTAGAAAGACCAATTAAAAACTAGTATGACTCTTCACGAATAGAAGCCCACAATCCTAATGGGAGTTTATATTATTATAAAACCACAGTAAAATCCAAATACGGTCATATCGTAAATTCCCTTTTTCAAGCCATGTTCTACATAATATAAACAATACAAGAAAAATTATAAACCTCATTCACGCTCCATACTGTTTTCTACATAAACCATCATTCAAAGGAATAATCAAGGCAAAAAGATAAACCAACATTATAAGATCAGTAGGCAAGAATCAATGTAGAGATTTCTTCTACTCAAACAGTAAATAAGATAAACTGTAAAGGGGGAGAGAGATCAGTTCATGCAATTATGATTAAAAGTCATTTGAAACCCATCTCTTTATGGGCATCTCTTTCAAGAAAGAGTCAATATATGTAAATGCATGTTATATAATATCCAGAGTCCAAACGCTATTTACTTAGTAAAACAAAAACACATCAACATTCAAAAAGAAACCCACATCTACAGTAATCGAACAAAATTGCAAAGGTCGATTTATCCAAACGCTAAAGGAAATAAATCATTAAGTTAGAGGGTTAGTCTTATCATGCCTGTTTGGGGCTTCCTCAATGCGGCCACAACGAACCAAGGCTCCAGCAGCTACAACACATTCCAAAAACATTCCTTTTCCTCAGCAAGTAGGTCTCTTATGCAAGCTTCATGGCAGCGCCAGGAGTACACCCAGAAGTCTGACTTTCACCTTCCCATTGGAGTAACAAAACCCACACAGATACCAAACAAAAAAACTCATCTGATTCAAATAAAAAGCAAAAGACCCCTTCAAAACACCAATCAGAAGTACTTATCTAATTCAATTTAAAGTGCACAAAGACTTGCTTACAAGCACA
This sequence comes from Taxus chinensis, assembly GCA_019776745.2. NCBI lineage: Eukaryota > Viridiplantae > Streptophyta > Pinopsida > Cupressales > Taxaceae > Taxus > Taxus chinensis. Next base: position 751,579,315 of record CM034146.1, read on the forward strand.
TATGTCTTCTTCACATTGCCTCTGCTTGAAAGCTTGGTGATTTCCTTCCATCTTCAGTCAACCTTAAACACTTCTTAATGAGAAGTCTCCAAGTTGATTTTGTAGCATAAATACGAATTTGAAAGCAAATTACGATAATGCACCTTTTTACAACGTTCAACGTCTCAAATCCACTCCAAGACTATTAACCCCTAGCATCATTATTACATGCAATTCACAGACAATAGATAATCAATCAAATCAGAAGTTGTTGCAGAATTCCAATAGATCAATAAACTATTACTCCACTTGTGTTGTTACTGCACACTGCAGACACTTTGTGCCAGTTTTGACACAGCTAGAGATAATGTCAGAAACCATAACAATACTAAGGTTCGCTTTAAAAGGATGGTTGCAACATTCATTCACCATGCAATTGAAATGTTTCTAACAAGTGCAAACATGCTGACTCAATCTTTAAGTCCTATATATCTCATCCGATGGGGCTTGGACATGAGATATTACACAGAATTAAATTACATACAACACTAGCTGAAACTGCAATACTGCAACAGTAATGATATATTGCACCTAGTGCATCCCCAGTGTATGTTGCCAACACTGTCAACTGGTTATAAGCATTACTGGTGGAGGGACAAAGCGCTGCGGCTTGCATGTAATAATTAGCAGTAACAGTCCAAACATGATTACTTGCATTTTACACTACAAAGAGCTCCTTGTATCTGGCCAGATCCCCCAAATATATGAGCAGCCTGTGACAAGAAACGGTGCAGTGACTCGAACCCTGGTGTTTCAAACACAACAAAGATTCCCCGGGAAAAGGCGAGGGAGGAAGACCATATTTTTCCCTCAATTTAATAATGAGTGCGTGAAATAACTAGAGGCTTCATCTAGAAAATCCTTGAAGGAATTGACGACACGTAACAGAGTCTCCTGGTAACACTCTCACTGTCACTTAATCGATTTTTATAAAACATATCTTGAAGGAGAAACCTGAATCTGAGGATGCATTCGACACTGAACAAATAACAACATAGTTGGACAACCTGCTTGCTGGGAGGACTCACAAAGGCTTCTGCCATTCTGCAACATGCCTGCTGCCTGGCTAATCACTGTTGCGGGTCGCTGCTGTGGATCCCTGACTAGAACACACCTCGCAGCACTCAAAGAAAGTGGAGGTAACATGCCTACCTCACTAGCTTGAAGCTTCATCAAAAACCACCATATTGAACCCACGCAGCCAGCAGGGAGGAAGGAAGGAGTCCAGGAGGAGCCAGGAAGAAAAATGCCTTGGCAGGAAGGATTTCAATGGCCTCTCTGCCCACGCAACCAAGAATAAAACACCTCTCAACCACTCCACACACAGTCCATCCAAGGAAAATCTCACGCGGTCAGAGAAGGATAAGCAGGCAGTCAAACAAGAAACCAAGAAGATTTGTAAATTAGAAATAATAAATGAAGGAGGAAGTGCGGCCACCAACAAGAAAGAGTTGAACACGCCAAGAAGGATGGGGGTTTTTTAATGCAATGGCAGGTGGCTATTAAAGCCACCCACCTCTAGCCAACCAAGGAAACAAAGTCAAAAGACATTAACATCCCAATTTAAATTATGTTTCCAGTCGGATCTGTGACCCTTTTTAAAATATCCTTTAACATTGAAGTCACTATTTTCCAAAACATAGCTTCATGTCAAATCTCACAATGATCTTAACTCCATGGGTCTTGATTAATATAATGCCTAGGTTGTGGTTTATGTCAAAGTCGAGGTCTAGGTTATACTGTTTAGAAACGTCAAGTCTTACCTTAGGAAAAATTGAAGTCCTTAGATATAGTTAACATGATATCAACAAGATACCACAAGATATGATAGCATATCATAACTGCAACCACTTTATTGAAATCACGAAGACAAAATAAAGACTTGAAACCAAGCCACTATGTCAAAGATCAAATGAACTCAAGGTAAGATTGTCAAACCAATAAATGTCAACTAAGGTCACAAGGCAATAACGAAATTGAATACGACAATGGCGTATTGATGTGATATCCTTCTTTAAATAGGTTAACGCACATGACATTACACATTCCACACACAAAGGTGTCATTAATGACTTGAGAACACAAGAAAGAGAGGGAAGGTTCTAAAACATCACTGAGAAAAGATCTAAGACAACGGAAATTCACACAACCATTCGACACTCAACAAAAAGGGGTCATTGCAACAAGAACTAGGGTACACGCCGAACGGGGCATTACATTCTCCTCCCCTTAAGAAAAAAATCGTCCTCGATGCGACATAACATAGTAGAAAAATAAATGGTTCGCAATCAAGAACAGGTAGAGGAGAGAGTTCACAATATGGTTTAAAATTTTAGTTGATTGAAGCACGGTCACAAGGTAGCCTTAGGAACATTCGGTAGAAATTTTAACTTTCAAGGTTCTGTGAAGATTGGAAGTTCCCTCTTATTTATTATTTCATTAGTTCCTTTCAATTAGCATTATTCTTAGTTTAATTTCTTTTAAAATTTCACCATTGAAGAGTTTTAGTTTATTCCTTATTGTGGGTGCCCAACATGAACTGCTAACACAACACCCTATCAGGTTCAAAAAGACACTACAGATTCACAAGCACACAAGTATATACTTCATGATTGTATTACACCACAAAAGGTTACTCAAATACAGAATAGAATAGGCATAGTCCACATAACATAGTACTCGTCACACATCTATGCCTGACATATTAAATACTCAAACAAAAGAGTACTACAATTTCAAGACATTCCCTCAATTCCACAGATGAAAAATTCACATAACTCCAAACAAAAGCTACAGGTACATAGTGTCCACAAGGGAATCAATGACATATCCACAACATCACAACACATATCCATATGACATGAGTAACACATACATCAAAAGACCACTACCCAAACATCACAATAACTCAACATATATCTCGAAACATCAACCATACACACAAATATCATATGCCTCCCTCAAACTCTTATGCCTCCCTCAAGTCTCTTATGCCTCCCTCAAACTCTTATGCCTCCCTCAAGTCTCTTATGCCTCCCTCAAACTCTTATGTCTCCCTCAAGTCTCTTATGCCTCCCTCAAGGAGGCCGGTTGACCCTATAGCCCAAGACACATAGAGTTCGAACACTCCTAACCCAAGTGACATAATAACGTGTGGTTCAACAACCCGCTAGTTACATGTAACTCCTTGGGGCGTACCCCCATACAACGAAGCAGGTACATAGGTCCAACCATTCCATGGTGCATCCCATGACCCTATTCCACACATCACGACAATAGAACCAGCACAACAATCCAATCCAAATGCCAAGTGGCAAAGTACAAGCCTTGGGCAGGGTGGTAAAATCTTAAAATTTAAAATAAGATCCAAAACCAAGCAAAATAAATGGCCAAATATCCATAGTTAGTGTCAAAATCCGCATGTTAGTGCCACAAACCAAATAAATGCCCAAAATTGTAAAGCATGGCAGTCAAGAAAAGCTGTTGGTCCTTACAAAATAATGTAAAAAGCTCAATTTACTAATAAAATCAACTTATAATAATTTCACATTATGATAACTGTGTGGCATTATCTAGCCACCAAAGGGGTACTCAACGAGTTGCTAGCACTCAGAACATCAAGCCTCAGCTCGCAAAATAAAACATCAATAGTACAATTTCATCACCTCTATCTGAATCATCCCGCCAACACTTCTACAAGGATAAACATAGTCATAGATACACTAAGGTTGTACCCATAAAACAACCACATAAAGAGAGAGAGAGAGGAGCACGGTCCACCATCTACTAAGCCTAAGGTTGGATCTATTGATTGGTCAACTGTACACCTTTCCTCACTCTAAACACACACTTTACCGATTCCCTTTAGGGTCGGTTAGTGTAAGGTTCACAACATAACATACAACAACATCACTAACATAATGGTGGTACATATACAAGGCAGATCACAATCATACATTCACCGGGTGTAACACATCACTTTACCACATTCTGCACCCAAAGTGCAATCACCATACGATAGGGTTCATACACTCACCGTATGACCCTAAATCACAACATGAAGCATTACATATTTGCACAAATCATACATACGATGAATATAGTACATCTCAACGTAACATCCATTGCTACATAACAAGGTGGTACACACATTTCTTCTAAACATGGTAAAAACGTCATGATACAACTCATTTCTTTTAACATCAATCTAGTCGTACAACACATTGATACGCCTACATATCACAATATGTCACAATGCTCCAACACTATGTCATTCACATTATAATTCTTTTCACCCATCACAAACAACAATTCACCCCGTGAACTCTTCATAGAATCCACAAGGAGGAGAGAGAATACTTCCATCCCCAGCACATCAATATGATAAAAAATATGCACTTAGTGACATACACATCACGTGCGTTCACAATATCACAATTACGACAATAATCACATCAGGGTTATACCACATTACTCTTCCAATATAAATCATCATCATGCAATACCATCATCTCCATGAAACAATATCATGTAACACCATCACCATCATGTAACATCACCATACAACACCAGTCCGGCCCATAGGTTTGAGAGCATGAACCTTCTCTATGATACCAAGTGTAACGACCCAAAAATCTCACACACAAACAACACAGTAAAAGACAGGATAATTTTTTTTTTTGACTTGCTTCGACACATAACACGACACAACATGTCGTCACAAAGTCACAATAATGCAGCCAAATTAAGAACAACCAGATAGACTGCAATAAAATGAACTCCAAAAGAAAATAGATCTCCTTCTTCGTTAACAAATAATGAATTACAATGTTTCCTAAATAGGAAAATAACTCCCAACTCGAGTTGCCAAGTAAACTCTAGCTAACTCTGACTAAATCTACTCTAGGTGGCGGAAATTACTATTTTTAGGAGTTTACTAGAACCTGCTATTCTTAGTAAGTTCGCATGCTTATTCCTACGGGCACAGAAATTGCCATGCATCTTCTACATCCCTAAATTAGAGGAATTGCCAACTTTCTAACTCAAAATGCAATTAATAGACTAAAATTAACTAATGCTCAAAAATAGGAAAAAACCAAACTATAACTTAAATCCTAATTTTCGGCCTCAAGATGGCGGATTTAGGGCCTGAAAATGTGTCGAAAACTTGCCCCAACCGGTAGGGCGGGTTGCCGCTGCATTCGTCTCATCAAAACACGTGGTTTCAAAAAAAAAACGGACTCAAACGGACACCCGGAGCTCAAGTTATGACCTTGTCAAGTTCCTGCTAATTCGGGCGCATCACACAACCAACTCTGGGAACCACTTGTTACAGGGATGACCACAAGGTCAGCAAGGAAACATTCACACCCAAAAGGATAATACACTTTTCTTTTTTTTGACAGAACAACATAGTAGTCCAACCACATGACACTCTCACAGCTAGGGCAAGCCATAGTATGACACTCTATCCACCATTCCCTAATCTTAATGGTAAACCAAATTATTAAATGTTTTTTTTTTACTTATTTATATTATGTTATAATGGATATATGTATTCTCAATATACTTTCGTTATTTTCACATTTTATAATCATACCTATTATAGTATTAGAAATTAATAGGTTCATAGTTTCTTTTCAAATACTAGAATATAAATATTATTAATCAAAATTAATAGCCACCCCTAAATCGACTAAGGAAAAAGTAATATTAATAAATGAAAAAAAAAAAAAAAACACAAAATACAAATTTATTTATGTAATAGCAACCTGGTTTGCCTGAGTGTTGGCTGTGGCCTGCGTAGGTAATAGTGTTTTTTAATGGTTAGGGGGGAGGGGTGCCGACCCCACCCCCAACCCACATAAGTATATGGGGTGGGGGTCGGTTCGGCACCCCTCCCCCCATTAATACAAACTCCCCCACTGTGCATACATTTTTTAGAACCATTTCAAAAAATGAAACCAGAGACCTCTAAACACGGCCATCGATATATGATTCGACTTGTACTACGGCCTGGCCCTTTTGTGTTTCTTTTCCACGGCCATTCACGCATATATATATAGCTTGGTGCATGGGGTTCAAAGCATTCTAAAATGAATTAAAATCTATGCAGATCCCATACGTACACACATTGAACTTGCAAGAAGAATCATTCCAATAAAGTCTTAAGCCCTGAAATTTAATTAAGAAAATCTTCCGTGACTATAATGGCCTCCATGGCTTGACCTCCTCCTCCCTTCTCCTTAACCTGCAATTGAGAAACAAAAGAAATGAGATATTTGGTTTAAAAAAAATATTATATGACAATCTATAAGGATTTATAGGGTTTCCTTGTCAAACCTAAATCTAAGGGCCAGAAGATATTAGATCTAATGGTGGAGGATGTACCCTACATCACTTAAGTGATGGGGTTTTAGGTGGGAATGAGAAATAAAAGTAAAGGGGGCTAGCAAAAGTTGTGCACACTTGACCCTTTATGAAAGTAGCTAATTAAATTTGAGCTATAAGATTTTGGGTCTTGCCTAATTAAATTTTAAAATTAAATTAAGGGTCTTAAAATAATTTAATTTAATTGTTTTTAATGGAGTCATGTTTTGAATAGCTAATGAAGTTTTCTTAAATAAAACTTCACACCCTTGTTGGTGAAAGGATCGAAAATGTAATATTAATTTTGTAAATTAAGGCGGTCTTAATGGAACGATAAATGTTTCCAATGCCTTGTAATTGTTCAAAAAAAAAAAAATTTCATCATTTCTCTCACTAAACCTAGGTTGTTCTTGGAACTCATGCGAGCATTTTAGCCGGTGTTACACTTGGTATCAAAGCCATGGGTTGAAATCTTGGACTCTTGGGAAATCTTAGAAAACGTGAAACATGAACATTTAACCTAGTGCAAAAAAAATTGAGTCTTTTAAATCTGGAAAACCACAATGTCTTAAAATTGTATTAAATAAAAAACTTAGAAAACTGAGACAAGACCTAGAACAATGAACTAACTCTCACCTTGATCTGTGCAGGAGGCACAAATTAGGTGAGGGGACTTTTCATATAGACCTAGATATACCACCACCAGAGCAGGCTATAGCGGCCATTCTACCTCAGATCTTATAGATGCTTCAGGATGTCAATGCCGCTATATGCAGAGAGCCCTTGGGAGGATGAATTTATAGTCATGGTTTGGAGCTACCAGTAGATGCCTAGGTATCCCCTCGACACAGCGAGGAGCATAGGGTAGAGAACTTCCACGCAGAGTCAACTAGGGCAGAGTCACCACAGAGTGGACATGGGGATAGGATCTCAAGACATAGGGACAGGTCTCGGAGCCCTAGACAGAGGGAGGAGTATACAAATAGACCTAGGGGTCATCAGACATCAGCTGCAGACCATATCAAGGAGATCCTGAAGCTACAACCATCTCACTATTCGGGTGATACAGGTGGTTTTCAGGAAGTGGCCTAGTTGGTGAACTTGAACAGATGATTCAAGCTCTGTCCTTGTACTAGCAACATGAAAGCTCGTGTTGCGATCCATCTTCTAAGGGATGGAGCAGGAGTCCGGTGGAGGACCGAGGAGTAAAAGCTCCATGTTGACTCAGAGATGGTTACCTGGGAGCTATTTGAGGAGTACTTTAGGAGCAGGTATTTACCTTGGAGGTTTATATAGCAATGGATAGATGAGTTTCATGACCTCCATCAGGCATCGATGACAGTAGCTGAGTATGAGAGTTAATTTTTGGACCTACTCTAGTATGTCGACTATATGCAGGATGAGCAGGTACGGATTCACATGTTCATCTAGGGCCTGAACTTGGATTTGGGTGGCGCGGTGCGCATTCACTACCCAAAGACATTAGCAGAGGCCGTGGAGAAGACCTATATTGCAGTGGAGACACAGGGGAAGACACAACAGGCTAGAGACAGTGTTCAGAGCTGTATCCAGTATATGCGGGGTGGACAGAGTTCAAGGTAGGCTTCATTTAGGCCACCACAGCAGCAGCAGACTCGCCCACCTTACCGACCTCCTCAGAGATTTGATGCACAGAGAGGACGAAGTATGGGGCCTCTTCCTAGGGGTCCCACCAGGACACAGGGTGCGCCGAGAGCTTAGTCAGCAGGAGCTTGTTAGTAGAGACCTCAGCAGTCCGTAGCTGGATCGTTAGGATCCATAGCTCAGACATCTAGAGTACTGGATGGAGCTGCTTCCCACTAGAGAGGACCAGGTAGCTGTTATGGTTGTGGTGTTGTTGGACATCATTGGAGAGATTGCCCACAGAACCCTAAAAAGGGTAAGATGCAGAGCTCAGAGCCTACTATTGGTGACATGGCATAGAGTCATCAGATCTACGCAGTGGTCGAGAACCGCCAAGCTGAGCACTAGAGTACCGTGATTGAGACGACAGGTAGTATTGGTGGTATTTCCACCTCTATATTATTTGATTCTGGTTCTTTTGATTCATTTAGTGAAACATCCTTAGTAGAGCATTGTAGGTTGGTGGTAGTTAGGTAGGGCTGCAGTTGGGATGTTGAGAAGGCTTCGGGATCCAAAATTTCGGTAGACTCCCTAGTTAAGGATTGTGTAGTGGATTTGGGACCTTTCACCACTACTTCTGATCTTCGATTCCTTCCATTAGGATCTTATGGTGTTATTTTAGGCATGGATTGGTTGTCTACTCATAGAGCTAGAGTAGACTATTACCATAAGACCATTGCTTGCATAGATGATCTTGGAGTGGAATCAGTGATATCGGGAATTAGGAGGGCCATTTCCATTCGCACCGTCTCCACTATGCAGCTTAAGCGGTGTACGCGATGGGGTTGTCAATTGTTTGCTGTTATGGTTAGTGACAGATCAGAGGATGAGTTGAGTGGACCATCCCTCGTGACCATCCCATCTTGACAGAGTTTTCTGATGTGTTTCCAAGGGAGCTACCAGGGTTACCTCCCCCACGTGAGATAGATTTCCATATAGATCTAGTTCCGAGCGCAGAGCCTATCTCACGAGCACCCTATCGGATGACAACTCCTGAGCTATGTGAGCTCAAATTACAGCTCAAGGGCCTTATGGAGAAGGGCCTAATCCATCCTAGTGTATCCCCTTGGGGTGCACCAGTGATCTTCATGAAGAAGAAGGATGGATCTTTTCGGTTGTGTATTGACTACCATCAGCTGAATAAAGTAACGATCAAGAATCGTTACCCCCCTTCCACGCATTGATGATTTATTTGATCAGATTAATGGGGCTACAGTTTTCTTCAAGATAGATCTTAAGTCAGGGTACCATTAGCTCAGGATTACGGAGATGGATATTCATAAGACCACATTCCGTATGAGATATGGCCACTACGAGTTCACAGTGGTACCTTTTGGGTTGACGAATGCCCCCATAGTGTTTATGAGTTTGATGAATGGAGTATTCAGGAATTTTCTAGATCACTTTGTGCTCATCTTCCTTGATGACATCTTGGTTTACTCATGCACATGTGAGGAGCACGAGGAGCACCTTCGCCAGGTTCTTCAGTGTCTTCGTGAGTAGCACCTTTACGAGAACTTGGAGAAGTGTGCGTTATTTCAGACTGAGGTGCAGTATTTGGGCCACATCATTTCTGGGGAAGGTATTGCAGTCGATCCTTCCAAGATTAGAGCAATTATGGATTGGCCAACACCCACTATTGTGACAGAGGTGCGCAGCTTCATGGGATTAGCAGGTTACTATAGGAGGTTTGTTCAGGATTTCTCTCGGATTTCTCACCCTATCACTTCTCTTCAGTGAAAAGGGAAGAAGTTTGATTGGTCAGACAGATGTGAGTAGGCCTTCAGGACATTGAAGGAGTGTCTCACCACAAAACCTATTCTTGCAGTACCAAATCCTCATGGTGATTTCTACGTTTGCACAGATGCTTCTTTGGCAGGCCTTGGAGGAGTGCTGATGCAAGAGGGAAAAGTTGTGTCTTTTGAGTCTCGCAAACTCAATGATTATGAGCTTAATTATCTAACTCATGATCTTGAGCTTGCAGCAGTTGTGCACGTCTTTGTCAGATGGAGGCATTTTCTTCTTGGTCAGAGATTCACACTCAGAACTGATCACTTGAGTCTTCTCCACCTCTTCATGCATCCTAATATAAATGCTCATCAGCGGCGTTGGATGGAGCTACTTTGTTAGTATGACATGGAGATAGAGCATGTGAAGGGGAAGGAGAATGTGGTTGTAAATGCCTTGAGTATACGGAGACATGTGGCTATGGCCACCTCAGTGGGCAAAGATTTATGGAGTAGGATCTTACAGCAACTTCCTCAGGATAGTTTCTATCTTGCATCCAGAGCAGAGATTGAGTCTCAGAGACCCCTTGAGGGGAGATTTGACAGATTTTCACTAGAGGCAGATGGTCTTCCTAGACACAGAGGTCGGATATATGTTCCTAGAGATGGAGGCTTGAGAAAGGAAATTTTGATAGAGGCCCATCGTGCACCTTATTCAGCCCATCCCGGGGTGAAGAAGATGCACGCCACCCTGAGACAATTGTATTTTTGGAGAGGACTTTGGAGAGACATGGCTTTGTTTGTGTCACGCTGTTTAGAGTGCCAGAGGGTGAAGGCCAAGCATCAGCATCCAGCTGGTCTTCTCTATCTTCACGCCATACCGGAGTGGAAGTGGGACACCATTTCTATGGATTTCATTGTTGGGTTATCGACGTCGAGATACCGCCACTACGCCATCATGGTCACAGTGGATAAATTGATGAAAGTAGCTCATTTTTCTCCAGTGAATACCACCTATATAGCTAGTGCTATGGCACGAGTATATCTTGATGAGATTGTCAGATTACATGGGATTCTATAGAAGATCATTTGCGACCGCGATTCTTTGTACACTTCCCATTTCTGGACCACTATGCAGCATGCTCTTGGGACAAGGATCAATTTCAGCACAGCATATCACCCAGAGACAGATGGATAGACTAAGCGGGTGAATCAAATCTTGGAGGACATGCTTAGGATGTATGTTATGGATCACCAATCGAGATGGGAGGAGTATCTGTATTTGGTGGAGTTTTCTTACAATAATAGTTTCCAGAGTTCGATAGGTATGGCTCCTTTTCAGGCATTATATGGTAGAGAGTACAGGACACCTCTTAGTTGGGATAGGATTGAGGAGAAGGTTTCCCTTGGGCCAGCATTATTGCAAGATATGGAGAAGTAGGTTACCTTGATCAGGCAGAGATTGCAGGAGGAGCAGGATAGACAGAAGAAGTATGCGGACCAGCATAAGACAGATCGTAGTTTTGAGGTGGGAACAAAGGTGTTTCTTCATGTCAAACCGCATAAGATCCCTATTCGTTATGGAAAAGGTTCTAAGCTTTCTCTGAGGTTTGTGGGTCCCTTTGAGATCTTGGAGCACCTCGGTCCCTTGGCCTATTTTTTAGCATTGCCACCTAGCCTGTCTCGCATCCATGATGTGTTTCACGTTTATGTGCTTAGGAGATATATTTCTAATCCTTCTCACATGCTAGATTGGACCGCATTGCAGATGCAAGATCAGAGGCAAGTGATGGTGGAGCCCGTACGCATTATAGAGCGTAGGACCTTGAGCCTTCGCAGCAAAGAGATTGATCAGGTTCGGGTCCAATGGGATAGAAATGACGAGACTTCAACTACTTGGGAGGATGCTACTTTGCTATGAGGACAATTTCCACACCTTTTCCAGTGACTTCCAGGAGGAAGTTGAGTCTAAGGGGAGGGGGATGTAATGCTCACTTTCCTTTGACACCTTTTTGATTATTATTATTTTTTGTGATATTGTCATATGCACTTATGGATATATTATAGTTTTTGATATAGCATGTTAGTAGATATGAGAGCTATTGAACTGTTGTTGATTTGATTCTTATATGATGCATATGGACTACTCAAGAATTTTTTTGTTGATATTGATACACTTTTGACAGGGTTATTTATCTGTAATTCTGACATGTGATATGTTTAAGTCATACTGAGTAGATCTTGATAATTGGATTAATGTGATGATCATTTTGACATGAATGAAATGTGTAATAGAAATGTGCTAGAAATTTTAAGTGATATCGTATTTTCATAGATGAAAATAATTCATATATAGTTGATTTTAGATTTATATCGCATATTTTGGCATGATTGTTTTAATGCGGCCACGAGGCCGAAGGAGGTATTCTCTGTTCTGTAAGTATATTATATTCACAACAACGTCGGGGGAGTGGAGACCAACCACATCGGAGGTCGAGAAGAATCCAACTAGGGTCACCATGGCAACATGTAATTGTGTGTGTTAGAATTATTTGGTTAGGGGAAAATCGTGACCTAGGGGTCATGTGTTGTTTTGTTTTAAATTTCCCTTTCTATTATGTTAGTATGTGTTATCTCTCGAAAAGTGAAATTTTACTTGTTTTATTATTTATATTTTGGATTGGTGTTTACCCCTTTATTAGTCATGGGTTTTAGTGTCTTAATTAAGTTAATTTGAATTTTTTTAAAACTAATTAAAAGATGTGACCAAAAAAAAAGGGAGTTCATTTATTATACTTGATTTACTTTAGATTTTTGTGTTGAGTTATTTGTGTTTGAGTTTTGAGTGTAGCACACTCTACCCCACATGGGAAACTCGAATTTGGCCTTAGATGCCAAATTTTGAAGCTTGTGGGACAAGTCAAACTTGTCCCACACCTCTTAAAAGCCCATGCCAACCCTACCTATGGGTTGGGAGGTCAAATTTAGGGTCTTTTAGGTGTTTTGGGGGGATGAAAAGGTAAAATATTAATTGCAATTTCTTTCAAAAATTTAATTTGTTCCTTTGGGGGAGTGGGCTTAGATGGAGTGTGTAAGGTGCTTGTCATTCCTCCAACCACCCATTAATTGTGCATTGGAATATGAAGTTGACCTAGTGATGTGGAGTGGAGAGGAAATGAGGTGGCATCCTATTTGGAGCCACATCACCCCTCCCTCTCCTTCCTCTATTTATTTGAATTCTTGTTTCTTGTTTTGGGGTTAGATGTTCATTTTTAGTCTCTTGTATTTTTGGAGAGTAGAGGATTTTGAAGGAGTTTGTGGATTTTGGAGCTTGTTCACACTTCTTGGAATTTTGTTGGAGCTTGTGGATGCTTGCTTGATCTTTGAAGGGGTTTGGAACTTCATACCTGGAATAAGCTCTACCATGGAAAGGTAGGAGCTTTACCTTTGTTATATTATGTTATTTTTATATGTATGTGTGTATATGTTGTGTTGAATATTGTTGTTTTTTTGATATGCTTGTTGGGAATGGGTAGAATGCCTAAGTTGGGAGTGGGAGGAGACTATAGGGAGTTTATTTGAGGGAGGCATAAGAGACCATTTTCTTGAGGAGGGATTTCAGGTTGGGTGCCCACCTAGTATGAGAAATGCTTGTATTTTTTATTCTTGTTCTTACTATGAGGGAGCCATAAGAGTTGAGGGAGGCATAAGAGTGGATGGAGGGATATGAGGTACTTGAGGGAGGAATAAGAGTTGTTAGGGGTATTGTGTTTTGCATTGGAGGATTTTTAGGTGGCACCCATCCCCATTTGGGGCCATAAGTGGCCTTCCCATAGGTCTTACTCTTTTGGCTTTCTTGATAAGCCTTGTGATCTTGTTTCTTTGTTTTTTTCTTCTTGTTGAGTTGTTGCTATGTTTTGTATGTAAATGGAATGGATGTTAAACTACATGTTAAGTACTGTGGAAGCTAGTAGTTGCCATGAGTTGAGATCTTTTCCCATTGTGATGTGGTTGGGACTCAGGGTCCAATGGAGAGGATGGTTTCGCTTTCTCCATGGGGTATATTGGTTGGGTGGAGAGTGTTGCCTCTCCCCCTATTTTGTTGTGAATCAAGAAAACTTTGGAGGAGCTACCCTATTGGTGTTTGGAGCATTGGAGTCTTGTTGATGACCATGTGAAACTTCCTTGTAGTTTACCCACTTAGAGTGGAAGAAATTTTAATAATGTATTCATTCTTGGAAATGGCTTATATTTATCTACATTATTTCATGTGAATATGAGTCTTATAAAGATCTTATAAATGGAAATTAAGTTCTTTCAAATCTAAATTTGAGTTTAGGAGTTCATTGTTTATAGATTTTTGCTCTTAGATGGGAAATAAATATTCATTAGTGACATTATTGAAAATCCTTGTTTCTTGAATATTCAAATAAATTTCATTAAAAATGGTTTGTCTTCCCTTATCCAACTAGTCATATAAAACGATTACATAAAATTGGTTAATTAATATAAATCCCCTCCTTGTTGCTTTTGGATTCATTGTAAGCAAAGTTATGAACCAAAACTAATTATACCTTAAAATAATCACCTAAATGAACTTGAAGTAGTAAATTATTGAAAGTTGATATATTTGAAAATTGGTCATTGCTACAAATTCCTAGATGTATGCAAAAATACTTACCCATACAATTGTTACTGTTGCAATGCTTAAATCTTCCACTCTATCCACCATTCCCTAATCTTAATGGGAAACTAAATTATTAAATGTTTTTTTTTACTTATTTATATTATGTTATAATGGATATATGTATTCTCAATATACTTTCATTATTTTCACATTTTATAATCATACCTATTATAGTATTAGAAATTAATAGGTTCATAGTTTCTTTTGAAATACTAGAATATAAATATTATTAATCAAAATTAATAGCCACCCCTAAATCGACTAAGGAAAAAGTAATATTAATAAATGCAAAAGTAAAAAAAAAACACAAAATACAAATTTATTTATGTAATAGCAACCTGGTTGCCAGAGTGTTGGCCGCGGCCTGCGTAGGTAACAATGTTGTTAATGGTTAGTGGGGAGGGGCGCTGACCCCACCCCCAACCCACATAATTATATGGGGTGGGGGTCGGGTCGGCGCCCCTCCCCCCATTAATACAAACTCCCCACTGCGCATATTTTAGAACTGTTTAAAAAAAATGAAACCAGAGACCTCCAAATGTGGCCATCGATATATGATTCGACCTATATATGGCCTGGCCCTTTTGTGTTTCTTTTCCATGGCCATTCACACACACACACATATATATATATATATCATGTCACATGGGGTTCAAGCATTCTAAAATGAATTAAAATCTATGCAGATCCATACGTACACACATTGAACCTGTAAGAAGAATTCTTTCAATAAAGTCTTAAGCCCAAAATTTAATTAAGAAAAAATTCCGTGACTATAATGGCCTTCATGGCTTGACCTCCTCCTCCCTTCTCCTTAACTTGCAAGTGAGAAACAAAAGAAATGAGAGATTTTATTTTAAAAAAATAATATATGACAATCTATAAGGATTTCTAGGGTTTCCTTGTCAAACCTAAATCTAAGGGCGAGAAGATATTAGATCTAATGGTGGAGGATGTACCCTACATCACTTAAGTGATGGGGTTTTAGGTGGGAATGAAAAATAAAAGTAAAGGGGGCTAGAAAAATTTGTGCACACTTGACCCTTTATGAAAGTAACTAATTATTTTATATGTATGACTTTGAGCTATAAGATTTTGGGTCTTGCCTAATTAAATTTTAAAATTAAATTAAGGGTCTTTAAATAATTTAATTTAATTGGGTTTAATGGAATCATGTTTTGAACAGCTAATGAAGTTTTCTTAAATAAAACTTTACAACCTTGTTGGTGAAAGGATCGAAAATGTAATATTAATTTTGTAAATTAAGGCGATCTTAATGGAACGATAAATGTTTCTGATGCCTTGTAATTGTTCAAAAAAAAATTTCATAATTTCTCTCACTAAACCTAGGTTGTTCTTGGATCTTGTGCGAGTGTTTTAGCCGGCGTTACAGATAAATCATAGGAATATCATAGGAAAACTAACTTTGTTTGGTTTTGGGCCACTTACTAGGGTACAAAAGGGGAACTGAGCACATGGGGTAACGAGCCCCCTTTTTTCTACACTTCTCTTAAGTTAACTTTTTAAAAATACAATCACATTTGTAAGTTAACCCCTTAATACACCAAGATTTGTATATAATTCCAACTGCACCTAAGGATATATGCCCCAACTATATATGAGTTTAAGGTGAGAAGACATGTGTATGATAGACAACCTTCATGAAAGGCCAAAGCAATATGTTTTCAGTAACACATTTAGCTGAGAGGGACTAAAGAGTTCATTAACAAGAGTTTAAGTCATAGAATGTTCCTAACCGTCAAGTTTAACTATTTCACTATCTCCATTTGTGTCGTCTAGATTCCACAGGGAATTCATTCGATGATGAAGTTAATTTATAGATCTAACTTTGTAAGAATTGGTGGTCCACTAGGATACTAAGGGAGTAATAGATCTACTTACTCCATATAAAGTTTTTCCAGGTTGTTCCTAACCGTCAAGTTCATGACGATAAGGCTAAACATACTGACCATGGTGGTAAAACAAACTAGGGGTCTTATTTACCTAAGCTAGGAGGTTCCATCAAGCAAAAAAAATTAAGTTCATTTTACAGTTTCAATTTATTTTGGGCTAACAAAGATCATGCAAGAAAGGTAGATATGCGCAAGTTTTAAACTGAGGTCGATTGTTTTATTTAGATTTCTTTATTACATTTTTAAGGTGAGGAACACAACACAAACTATTTAATCAACAATTGCCCAATGGAAGTGCACTATAAGGTATTAATTTTAATTTCATTTAACATATATATTGAACTTTAACCATATAAATTTTGGGATCAAAATAACATCCATGATTAGATACATATTTCCCAAGCAACTCTAAAACTAGAAACATACATATACTACCAAATTCATCAATAAGTTTTCAATCCATTATAAAAAGATGGTTCAGCCCCTACATTTATAGTATTTCAAATAAAAAATAAAATAATACATAGTGAATTACAACCACGCCATTTTCGCCACCTTGCATCCAACAAAACCATGTGAGCATGAAATCAGTGATAAATCGCTGGCATGGATTCCACCCTAATCTAGCATAACTAATGTTTTTCAGTTTCCCATTTACATATAATAATAATTATAATTTACATTTGACAGAAAATATTTAGAGACATCTATTCATTTCATTTCATTTCACTTCATTTCGTAACCAAGGAGAGATAACGAGATATGAAAGAGAGAGAAAACAAGTTTCCAGAGGGGTTATTTACAAGAGTCAACAAGTTTCCATAGGGGTTTGGTAACCCGACGAGGGTCCCACAACTTTCTTTTTACATTTTCCTGCAAGCTACAAAAACATTCAAATCAAGCTTGAAGGCTAAGAAACCACTTTCAAACATTGTCTTCCAATGAGCAAACACACCATGGTTAAATTTCTACGTGTCCACTTTTATACTAAGAGTTCATAGGAACTGATGAAATTCAAGACTGGCGAACAGTTTACGATTAGCAGCTAGTTTTTCGAGGTCAACGGTCATAATTGACCTAGTTCTAAATGACCAAAAGTTAGCTCGAGGGCTCAGAAAATCACGTCCAAAACAAATGTTCGATGGATGAATGCACCACAATAAATTTCCTATGAGTTCCACCATATATGGAGAATTCATCAGATTCATCGGAACTGAGAACTAGAACACGATTTTCAAACGACAACATGATTTCTGAAGCCACTGGTCCTAATTGGTCCACTTTGACCTAGTCAAAATGAGACCAGAGGCTTGTAAAATGACTTTGCCAAAATATATAGAAAAGTGTTTTCCCCTAAACTGAAGGTTCCATGCAATTGTCTAGTAAAAGCACTAGAGGTTTCTGAAGGCAGATAAGCATTTTGTTGCTTAGGGTTCAAATGGCGGTTCAAAATGAAAACCAACTTTTTAGTTTTAGTAGCTTCCTACAATTGCAAAATGGTGAAACCTTGCTCCTAGTAGGGCATCAAAAAGATCACAAATGATCATTCAGGTTCGATTCAAGAATCAAAGTGACTCCTCACATGACAAGGTACACGTAGGAAACTTAACATCTCCTTTCTAGGGTTACAAAGGTTATTTTTCAAGTCTCTAAAAATCATGATTTATTTCTTTTAACAAGGAAGCGGTCAACATGTTTACATGGGACTCAACTTCAAATTTCCAATAAAGAAAGGTGTACTATAGAAATCTAGTTTGGTCAGGAAGTTCTTAGATCATCTCAAAATGAGGGTTTTAATTCTATGCTTGTCTACCAAGGAATATTTTAATTGTGCAAGCTAGGGTATGATGTCTTATTTTTTGTTAAAACAAGTTTATTTAAAAACTATCAATTCTATGATAATGCTACATTTTAAAATTCTATTTTGTTGCAAATGAATAACTAAAGAAAAAAAATTATGGAAGAAAGGGAAGGATGAACCATTTTGTCAAACAGTTCACGTGCATCCAGAATTCCACCATTTTGCATACACATCTGTTATAACATTTGCAAATATAACATCTGAAACTATTCCTCTATTCTTTATACTTTTGTTGATATCCATATCTTTCTCATAACATCCCATTTGACACAGTCTAGGAGGATGCTGAGAATGTACAGCAAAGGGCTTCACGTAGAGGAAGAGTGAGAGAACCAAGATATTTCATACACATTTACAAGACCATTTGTAACTACTGACAAGGTTCCTATAATTTTTTTTATGCTTTGAAGGATGACCATACTCTTTTCCACAACACGCATATGGCACGGGATGGGAGATGCTAGCAAAAGTTATGGAATCTTCCAGTTACATTTTCTCAGAAGTTTCTATAGCATTTTCAACAAACCCATTTTGTGTATATCATGCGGTACTTGTATTCAACGAACCCACATTTCTCTCAGGATTTTTTGGTTAATAGTTTACATGCCTTTCGTATGCTTCCACATGTTGCTGGAAGATTTGCTAGGGCACTTACAACTACAAAATTAAGAAAAACTCCCATATTGGTACTGACTAAGAGGAAGATGGAAATAAATTTGGATTTCCATTACACTTTGATGGATGTCCATACTCTTTTGTAGAGCTCATACTTTCATACAGGTTGGGAGTAAGCGTGCAAATGTAGAATGCTAAGGTTGGAGCTCTGTTTATTGTATAAGAGAAACCGTGTGAGAGTCTTATGAGTGTAACCATGTCTCTAGTGCGTTGCATTATAAAAAAAATGCTAAATTTTAAATTTTAAGTTGGGATTCATGTGAATACGCATGTGGATTTAGAAAAGGGTGCTTTGATTATGATGCAAGTAAATGACAGGTCTGAAAAAATCTTTTATGATGTATCACCGTCAAGGTTCTACTAAATTTGACTAAGTTGGCCACTATCCTGCAATTGGATTCCGTGAAGTGTGGGGGCACTACACAACGCTACCTTATTGACCTGAATCTGAATATGCAAAAGCACATTGGAGATCACAATAGATTTACTATAAATAGAGAAAAATTGATCAAATGCAGAATTAGCAAAGAAAAAAGTATTTCTTTCTTTCCAAATCCAAAATAGAATCTCCCCTCTGAAAACATGCCAAATCTAAGTGAACTTAGACAAAATCTTGGGATTGTCTCCCAAAATGATATGTTGCCAAATGAAACAATGAGGCCAAAAGGAAAGAAAAATGAATGAATCTTATTCCAAGCATTTTGAGCTTTGGGGAAAAACCAAAAAACATGTAGCATCATCTCTAGATGCCCACAAAATGGGCGTTTGGGAATAGCAACCCCAATTTGGGAAAGATGAGCTCTGATAGGGAATCCTTGATGAAGAATACACCAAATAAAATCAGAAATCTTAGGCTCCATAGATAGCGTCCAAACATTTTCAAACCTTTGTCCTCAGGTGGATAAGGTGGAATGGATTCCCTAATGTGCATTTAGTTTTTCCACAATGGGTAGATGGGGTGAGAGCTAATGATAACCCTTATTGGATTTTTAGTTATAAAAAGGGGTGTCGAAATGCCATTTCCAATCCATCCACCAAAGGTGAGAGGAATGCACGGATATTTTATGCATCATGTGGTCAGGAGCTGAATTGATCACTGCATGAAAAGTATCTTGATCCTGGTTGGAAATCTGAAATAGAGCTTTAAATTCTGACCAAGGGAGCCATATTTGTGTATTTTTTGCAGAAAAAATCCTCAATAGTGTAAATTCCATGCTTGAAGAATTTCATTGCAGAGATTCCTGGGACTTCAGTTAGGCATTTGTCTTGAAATTGAAAAATCAGTGACCATGAAAGCGAGTGTTGGTTGACAGAAATCCAATTACGAAATTTATCCCCCTTTCATATAAGCCAAGGTCTAACACATTCCCATGCTTTCTAGATACTCTTAAGCACAAAGGTGCTAACAATTTTGAAAGGCACATGGGTGATGAGAAAATTGACAAACCCTAATCCTTTCTGCAGAGCATCCATAAGGCAAGCCTTCCGTAATTTTATGTTATATGAGAACTTTCCAAGCTTCTAGGCCATTAATGTTTCTAATAATCCATTTACCGCAAAAGAGCATGCCCTTGGCATTGGATATGAATAAGACCGATGCCTTTAGAATTGCAAGGAAGATAATATATATCCCAGAAAACCCAATGAAAACCTTTTCCTATAGAAGCATTAGCCCACAAGAAAGCTTTGTGTAGTTTTTCCAACTTCTGAATGGAGGCTTTGGATAGAACCCAACATGATGAGTAGTAAACATGAGTTCTGGAAAGCACTTTAGAGCAGATTTGGAACTTGTCAGCTAGGGATAGAGGCTTGGTGATCCAATATTCCATATTTTTATCCACCTACTTAATGACATATTTCCATAGCTCAGTTGGGGAGGCTTGAAAGGCAAAAGGGATACCCAAGAACTTTAAAATATCTCCATTTTCTAGGATTTTCCAATCAAAATTGGCAAGCCATTCAGGCTCGGGAAGGAAGGATTGCTAATAACACTGGGTTTTTTTCCATTGGATGGAGGAACTAGAAGCTAGATAGAAAAATATCCAAACATTGCATAACATTATGAATGTTGGTTTCATCTTCAATGAGAGTAAGAAAGGAATCATCTGCAAAATTCCCACTAAGAAGTTGAGCATTGGACTCGGTATGAAAAGATATTCAGAAAACAAGACCTTGAGCTTTGGCATTAGCTAAGAGATAACCAAACCCTTAGGCCGTAATCACGTAGACCGCAGGGGAAAGTGGACAACCTTGATGGATAGAGGGAAAAATCCCAAAAGGCTCCGAGATGAAGTCATTAATCGAGATTTAAGAAGAGGCATCCATAAACAACATATTGACTGTTTGAATGAAAGTGGGACCAAAGCCAAGGGCTTGGAGCATTTATAAAATGAATGGCCATCCAATCCAATCATAAGTTTTCTCAAATTCAATTTTGGTAAACATGGCAGCCTGATTGGACCTGCAGGCCCATTCCTTTCCTTCTAAAACAACAATGATGTTGTCCTGGATGAAGCATCCCTGTATGATGTCGATTTTCTCTATCTGAATGATCACAGGTAGAAGAGTGTGTAATCGTAGAGCTAACACTTTGGCAATGATTTTTTAGGAGACATTCAGTAGTGTAATTGACCGCCAACAGGTGATTTTCTTGGGATCTCATTTTTTAGGGATGAACTTGATGTTTCCATTATTGATGCATGGCCGGAGGGATTTTTTCTGGAGGCCTTCCAAATAAATGTGAAGCAGGACTTGTCTGACAGAATTTGAAAGGGCTCTATAGAATTGGCAAGGGAAACCATCGCAGCCTGGTGTTTTATCATTAGCCGTTTGCATAGTGGCTTCATGGAGGTCTTCAATGGTGAGGAATCTCTCATAGATCACCTTCTGATCCTTTGATAACTTACACGGCACAACTCCCAGACATTGGTCAAGAGTAGCTTGACGAGCTATCGAGGGTAGTTGAGCTTGAAAAACGAGCTTGTACTGGCTCACAAAGGCTTGTAGCATAACATGCAGGTCTGGAATTTGAGCTCTGTTGTCCATGATAGCCTGGATTTTTTGTGAAGGCTTCTTGGATCTGAGCGAAAGGAAAAATTCTTTTGAGACGTGATCGCCAACTTTGAGCCAATGCATCTGAGCTCGTATTTGGGTGACCCTTGCATTATAGTTATTAGTAATTTAGATTTGTTACCAAAGCGTTACAACCTACAGCTACAAGGGCTCAGAAAAAATATTGCCTTGAAGCGCCACCGTCACTCAATTGAGGGCCGAGGTGTTAGCAGAGTATGAGAAACACCAAATTATGGCCAACTTTCGACCACAGATTGGAAGAAATCTAGTCGTCTAAGTCAGCGTGCCTTCCCACCATTGAATCCAGCTAACTTGCATAGGTGGAAGAAACCACTAACAATGACTAGGTCGCGGAATTAAATTTCAAACCCACTTGATATGATTGACAGTGGGGCCATGTTCCATCAAGGAAGTATTAAGAAAGAATTAGCATTTATGAAAAAAGGGCACGTATCATGCCAACATATATGAAATCGTATTGGAGAGTGGTCAGAAAGACAAAGTCATGCATTACCTCCACTAACATGGAATAAATTCTATCAAACTTAAAAAAATTGAGCTGACACCATGGCCTTGTCAAGCCATTTAATAACGTAATCCATACCTCCATGTAGATTGATCCACGTATACCAAGCCACATAGGTGGGGAAGCGAGAAGCATTAGGATCAAAACATCCAAATTTTATATGCATGAAATACAATGCTTCCCTTTCACTAGGTGTCCGCCTCATGGGTAGGTGGCTACATTTATCATTGGGTGAGCCAACCATATTGAAGTCACCACTTATGACCTAGTAAGCATCAAGAATGGAGTTGGCTATCCATTGCCACAGATTGGCCCTTTTGGCTACATCATTTGAGGTGTAAATATTAATGAGCCCAAAAAGGAAACCATCAACATTAAAGAGGACCCATATGGCACGGTTGGTGGGGTCGATGCCATGGTTAATTAATAAAGGATGTCATTTGGGAGCAAAAAATGAAATTAATCCCCCACTCCTTGTTTGGCACGGCTCGATCCAATCGGTAAAAAGCCAGTGTGCCTACAAAAAATTGTTTCTCGTGTTTTTGGTGCACCCGGTGTTGATAAATTTTAGCACGATGATTGGCATTTTTCTCAAAGGAAAGCATAGAAACTTTTTCTTGAGTGGTGATCATTATTTGATGCAACGAAAAGAAATAGTTTTCCTTCTGGATTTTTGAGTAGGTTTGAAATTTCTATCGTTCGAGTCTCTACAAGTTTTGTTAGAGATTCAGAGGTGTGCTATTCTAACCTCCGCAGAATAGGTGGCTTTTAAACATATATTGTTTACCTTTCCAAGCGGTCATTTTTTTTTACAGTACATGATTGTCTAAATCTTGGATTCATCATTAAGATCTTATTAGTTGTTAATAAAGATTTCATTGGGGTTAAGATTCTAACTAGAAATATTAAAGGTTTTCACTCAGGTTTCACTTGAAGAGATATACATAAGTATACTCTTTACATTTTCTACGGGTAAGACAGATCGAAGAGTTTCTTAATCAAGTTCCTTCTATTTATTATAATTTTATTATCTTCCAAGATTTAATCATTGATTTCACCTTAAGACTATTCTAAGGACTCACCACAATAAGGGATTGTTGATTTGTTTACGTGGGGTCACAAGGTATATTTGTTTCTCTTGTTTTTCTCTAGATTCAACAAATATTCCTCTACCAAACGACACATGACCAAAGGTAACTAAAGCAATGTAAGTTGATTCAAGTTTAGATAGTTAGAATTAGGTTTGACAATTCAAGGATAAATCATATTTTGAAAAGTGAAAAATTTAGCGAAGGATACACATGTCAAAACAAGTTCATTTAATCTTATTGACAATAATATTTCTCAAATTGACTTTCAAATGATAACAACAACCTACACGAGAACAATAAAAAATTATAACACAATGCCTTCTAAATAGTCTCCACAATTTCCATACCAATGTTTTAAAACAAAAATAAGCATTCGTACAATAGCAGTTCCTAAGAAAAACCGGAATCCACTTTCTACGTGTGTTTCTCTTTCTTTCTTTTTTCTTTTCTACTCAGGAAATCCTCCTACACATTTGTTAGCACAGGTCAGTTCACAAGAACTGAGCACGATAAAGCTATAAAATTAAGACAATATGTTGTTATCTAACTATTTCAAGGAAGAAAAACACCGTTGCTTAAGAAAATAATCCAAGTGTCTAAACGAGAGTAATTAAAGAGTTTTCCAAAAGCATAAAATGTCAAAATAAAAAAGGAAGGCACTAACTCTATTTAATGATCATTTTCTCATAGGAGAAGTTAATAAACCATCATAATGAATTCCACATATATCACACTAATGACCATCATTTTAACAAGATAACATTTCAAAACAAAAACAATTACAAGAAGAAAAATTAGTTTCAAACGTGATCTTCCCTTATTTGTTTAAGTTAGTTCACCAAACCAGGGATTCACTATTCCACTGTAAGATCCCGAACAATCAATCGACATGAGAATATCTAAACCAAAATGACTTAATAATATTAAGATGTTGTGCCTATAACAGTTAATTTTATATCAGTACAGAATAAATAAATTGGAAAAGAAAAGGGATGAAACACACAAATGACCCAGTATGGGCCACATCCTATCCTAAAAATCCTTCTATTAAACTTTCTTTTAATCAAGAGAATGTCTTAAGAAAAAAAAAACAAACTTGACAAGACCAAACATAACCATTATAAATCTTATAGGAGGTTTACTCAATCATTTACAAGAGCACAACACAGAATACATAGCTTCTAAAGGATCTGCCGTCAACACAGGTTGACATCAACCTTTTTAGTTAACACATAACCATTCTGCTAAAATGACAGCAAGGAGGTCATATCACAACGAGCATCACAATAACCATTCAACCAATGAGTTTCCAAATACACCAACCTCTAAGTCACAGGAGAATGAAATTTAAACATTTTTAAGGAGCAAAACGTAGAGTATTTTCTTATGCATAAAACCAACATCCCAATATTAAGATTTGAAAACTTCCTCAATAATGATCAAGTAGATCTCGTATCCTCCAACATATGTGAAACAAAAAATCAATTTAC
Organism: Taxus chinensis; assembly: GCA_019776745.2. NCBI lineage: Eukaryota > Viridiplantae > Streptophyta > Pinopsida > Cupressales > Taxaceae > Taxus > Taxus chinensis. The sequence continues at coordinate 751,604,427 of CM034146.1, forward strand.
GAACAAGATTATTTACTCCGAAATTTAAAGCTATCTGAAATATGTGAGTAACGTCTAAAGGAGACATTCCATAGGATCAACTACATTCCTCAAAACATACAACAGTCACCAAGGGAGAGAAGATGATCCCAGAGACAAGAATCTCCAAACGGTGAACATGAACTGATACCAAATTATGAAGATCAAACATGACGCTGGAAGAATAAAATAGTTCTTTGAGGGATTTACAAATAACAAAAAAAAATAACTAACCTAGTTTGAGAGTAATACCAACTTGGCTTAGGTCAAAAATCAGGCAAGCTAAGCACACACTAAGCCAATCGAGAAGGGTCACTAGAACCTAAAACAGACTAAAAGAAAAATATAGAGACATGAATAACATCATTCACCTATACACAATGCACTTACAGTACGCAATTTCTATTTCGACAAATACCCAACATAAGCCAGAACGACAGATCTTGAATTGAAACAAGTATCCAAAGGAAACAGGAACTATAAAATTGATGTCAAACAAACGTGTTTGATAAAACATTCAAATCGTGAGACCATAAAAAAAAGAACTAGGAAGTCTTCATTACAGGACCCCCACCTCTTTTATTTTATTAGTCTTAAGAACAAAGTTGACCCAAAAAATATTTATTAAAACCCCAGAAAATAATATAATAGGTTTCAAACAACACAGTCATTTATAACGCCAGAAACTAATAACCTCCTAGAAAATACAAAAGAGCAAGGGAAGTGGAAACCACACATAGTATACCATCACACAAGACATTTATATGAAGAGCAGAGTTCATTTAATGAATCATTTAAATAACAGCATAAGACTCAATGGTATAGAGAATATCATGCCTAATTTAGCTCCCACCAGTCGAGAACAAGATGAATAGGGTCTGCAACAACATCTCAAGCCCACACTCCATTGTCCTCCAGGCTATTGGGTCGTCTACACTCTTCTCACAGCCAAAACATGGCATAGGAAAGTTACAGCCAGGGGTATGGAGTCCCCAAAACATAGCTCTATAATACCCTTGAAGGAAACATGGTCTCTAGGATGCTAAGATAGAAATCTGTACATAAAACAGCTTGATCTAAGACCCTGATTCCACCAATATGACCAGTTAAAATGGTTTCCAAACTACTCATCTCACCCTTCAGTTGCAACAGCCTAGATTGCATGCAAAAATGTGGGAGAGTAATACAAGAGGATGGTGAACCGCGTGAACAAAGTGCCTGAAAGAGAAGTGGCCTTGAAATGACATGACTGCAGCATATGCACTTCAAGAACAACATACACAAACAACCCTACCACACCATGAGCAACCAAAAACTGCTCCTCAAGGTATTGGAGTTAGCCCCCATTTTCCATTTTGATGGCATTGATCTGATGTTTGCAACATTAGATATATTTGGTGCCTCCTGCAAACCGCTTAAAAAAAATAGGCGCAACATAAGACTGAATGTCTTTGGACAAACCCCTTCCCTTTACTAAGCATACACAAACTTGACCACTCACTTCCTTCAGCGTTGAAGTGGCATACTTCTACCTTCTGATTGATTTGTTCTTGCTCTTCTTGTTGAGTTAGAGTGCTTTGGTTTTTTGCTACACACTGGATCCTATGGCACGAAGTGTAATAGTTTGAGATCGTTGGACAAGCTAAATAAAGCCACGGCAGTGACTCTACCCTGCAACTCTCTACTCTCCAATGCGAGCTCACACTTAGCTCAGTCCACATTGACTCATTGCATCGTCCCAATGCCTTTGGCATTATACCGGATCACGGGCTCTTCAACTCCTTTCTAAGATCAAGGGTCTCGGCTTCACTTTGTCTCCGATGAACTTTCCTACTAAAGATCGTCCATCTAAGCCTGGCCCTTTTTCAAAATACTACGACTTGGATTCACCCCTCCCTCCATGATTTTCAAACTTGACTCATAGTCAGGCTCCATTGAGTTGACCCATGTTTCCTTGGCAGTATACTTGGAGCTAGTGATCAACAAGATAATATTTGCAGGCTACGATAGGGAGTCATGGCAGCAAATTAATTTGCCAACCATCCAATTGGTCCTGTTAGCAAGAAAAGAGGAAAAAGGCTCTTCCATCGTCTCACGCCAAACAAAAAATTAAAAGTTCATTAAAGAAGTGACAAGTAATTCTACCCATCTGCCAGCTAACCATAGCACAAGGATAATAAATTTTATTTTATTTTTGGAGCCCACGCTTAGGGACAGGTCGCTTGCTAGGAAGAACAAGGCTGGTAGATAAAAACATTAATTTTAGAAATTATTAAGGGTCCTTCAACATTATAAAACAATAAAAAGGTCCCCTCCTACAAAGGCGCCACACATAAAGGAATACTCCTTACCACGCAAGTCGAGGTTAGGCCTACGGGGAAAAATATTGATTAAAAAATATATATACACTTATCTTTAAATTAACTTGATATTAGGTGCCTTAAAAGAAAATTCCTAAACACTCTTCTTCTTTTATTTAAATATCCTTCAGATCCTTTATATAATGGCATCGGCAACAGACCACTTAATTGTTAGGATACGTTGGTTATTAGATTAGGTGTCTATCTTATCTCTTATCTCTTATCACATCATTCTCTGCTGATATTATGGATCTTCTCAAATTAGTTAGGGAGTCAGTTCAGATTTCATAGCTATATATACTGTACGTGTGCTTTGTTCTAGAAAGAATAATATGAGATAAATCTATCTCTGCTATTTCTCATTCCGTAGCTTTGCTTCATTAATCGAGAATTCAATAAGCCTAAAATGACCAAGCTCGTAAAAGATGCTACGTGGAACCCTTAGTGACTAACAAGCAGTGACAACGGCACCAGGAGGTATGACTGGGAGAAAATACCCTAATTTAAATTCACAACAAGATCGTAAACACCCAACGATCAAAAGAAGCTCAAATAAACATTTGGCGTTTAGCAATAGGGTAAAAGAAATAGAAACCAAACAAGGCATTACAATATTTTTGAGTAGGTTCGAAAGTTCTGTCATTCGAGTCTCTACAAGTTTTATTAGAGATTCAGAGGTGTGCAGTTCTGACCTCGGCAGAGCAACCCAGGGTTTGTTCAATTCTCGTGCTCTAATTTTTTTAGTCTTCCCCATGGTCTACTTCTCCTCTACAATAATGCATACAGGAAACATCCCTCCCCGACATAATATCTCAGGGGAACTTGTAGATCAAAAATGGTGAAGCTTTTGTCTATAGTATTTAATTTGTCTCATTTCCTACGAGCTGTTGGTTGATCTGAGCATCATACGCGGCCTTCAAAATTCTCGTGCTTCAAGTCGTTAAATAGACCGCCTATTACAATTTCTGCATTGTATCCCTCGCAACAATGTTCTCAAGAATACTTTCAAATATTACTGCCTCGGTTCAATACTGATGCAAAAAAATATGACTGTCTATGTCAATGTAGGTAACGTTTCCAGTTTGTGAAATGTCATTGATTTTTCCAAAGCTCTACCTGGAGTCTTTAAATAAATTGTATTAAATATCATGACATCATCATTTTCTCCAAATTGCTGAAGCCTACAGTAACATCTCAATTTGGAAGCCAATCAAATTGAAGGTAAATGAAATTTTGTAATTAGTTTGCTAAAAATTGTGCAGGTTTGGTAATATTTATTAATGTCAAAATTGTATTTTTTTATGAAAATAATAAAAGTCCTTGATTAGTTCAAAAATATAATTAATAATAACTAGTTAAGCAAAGTTAAAACCTATAGTCTACTTGCCTTCTACAATACTAATAAAGTCAAGAAATAAAAAAATGTATTTAGGTTACTTAAACAAATTTGAATGTCAATCTTAACGTTATATTATATTGAATAAGTATATTATAAATTATTTTATTAATGTTCATTAATTGTCAACTATATAATAGTTTTGAATTGATTGATTTTATTTATTAATGTTAAAAATTATAATTTCATTTTATTCCACACAATTGAATCTTGAATCTCCACAACTATCACATTATAAAATAAAGTCAAGAAGGGAAAATATTTATTTAGGATACTTAAACAAATTTGAAATGCATGTTTATCATGGACATTAAATAACATTATATTATATTGAATTATTTGTGAATCATTATGAAAATAAACATAAGAAAAAAAATATTGCATTAAAATAGTTTATACAATAGATTTAAGGAATATACCCCCTCTAATGAGAGAATTTAAAAAATAACTAATAGTGTCACTAACCCCTTTAATTATTTTCCTCATCATCCTCCTTTGTGTTATCTCCGCTTTTATGTCTTCTTTCCTACAAAAGAAATACTATATTTTTTATAAATGATATCTTAAATTTATTAAAAAGCATAAATTAAAATATGGTTATATATAAATAACATACAGGAAAGAAACTCAATGTTCCCTACATAAGAACAACATACATAATATTAAGCTATTATGAACTATTAAATAGGGTCTTATAATTTTAATTTCTATCTCATTTAGTTAATATATCGTCATAACATACTTTTGAAAAACTAACATATCACCTAACAAATTTGGAATCCAATCTTAATTAATTCTTATTTATAGATTCATTTCATATGTTCATACATCACAAAATTTCTACACAACCATCCTCCATTGCTACATTGATGTGATCATTAAGTGGTGGGTCATGTTGATTACTTGAAGAAGAAGAAAGTAATTGAATATAGAAAGGTTGTGAATATATAATTAGCTAAATAAAAAATAATGAACTTATTTAAGAAAAAACTATATGAAATAAATGTGTGTGAGAGAGAGAGAGCGTGCATGTGTGTGTGTGGGGGGGAGGGTGGCAGGGGGGGGACAACAACATATTCCTGAAGGTTGTGGGTTTTGAGTTATTGAAAACCAAAATTAAATTATTAGAAATAAAGAGAAAGGGTGGTTCTTAAACATACAAATTCAACCACCACTCCTTTGACGTCTTTTTGGTATTTGATATAATATTGATGTTAGTCTTGGAATTCTTTCACGTATGGTTATTTCATTTTGAATGATTTCTTTAAGATGGACAACTTATTTGTTTTCATTTTTTACTTTATCATGTGTATCCCTGCACAAGATACGAAATTTAAGCCTGGTATGAGGAAATGGAATTCGTAATTTCTTTATAATTATTATCTAGGTCTAGTATTTTGTTGTTTGGAGCTCTTCCCTCGGTAAATCCATCACTTTCTATTTTTTCAATAAATTTATACCCAGTCTTGGTTTAATTAGCCAATTAATTTTCCTCAGAGATTTGCAACTATGTCATAATCCATTAGAAGGATGTGCAATAAGGCTTGGAGAAAGTAGCCCCCAAACTTAAATCAGGTGAAGATTATAAACAATAAATATTTTATATTAAAAAATATTTGATTATTACAAATAAATTGTACGAATGGACACCCCTTTGTCCTTCACACTAAGTTCAAGAAGGTCAATTACTCGTGCACCAATACAAATGCATGTAATGTTTCTCCCAAAGATATGGTTGTTTCCAACCTTCAATTAAAAAAAATACTTATTTTAAATTCATGAATGTAAATTTTGGGTTAGTTTTAACCATCACTTATACAATTAGGCCTACACATATATAGTTTCTACATTAAATGTACACTATGTTTTGGATTATCATACAGATTACATATAATATTGGTCAAATGAGAAAGTGTTTACCTTCATGTACATAGACTCGTCGTCAACAAATTTGATAGGTTTTTCATTTTATTTTTGACAGGTGATGCAAGAGCATCTGAGTCCGTAAGCAATCATGTTTCAACAAGAGATAGTTAGTTTAGAGTGTTAAATTTTGATTTTGTTTATTTTTATGATCACGTAAGTCTATAATGTCATACAAATCATGCAAATTTTTGGGGTTTTATAACTCTGTTGAGGCTGCACAAGTATGTTTGGGTTGTGTAAGTCTATTCAGGTTGTGTAAGTCTAGGAATTGATGTTAAGGAAAAAGGAATCCACACAAGTTTAGGAGATAACGTGAATTAAAAAAGAAACACCAGGAAACTAAAAGAGGCCATGGAATACTACACAATGTATTGAATAACCACAAATATACACTAATAATATGAATATTTCTGTTAATTTGTTAGGTTGTGCCTTCAGTCTTATTATAGGGCCTTTGGGCCTTACCTTTGTAATGTTCTATAATTTTGAGAATCTAATGGTATCACATAGAATTTGGTTGAATTTCGGTCCTATATAAACAAATTCCTTTATCCTCAGGTAAGTAGTTAGAATCCAGTAAGAGTTAATCTCATTTAAGTAGAAACTAGTCTAAGGGCAGAATTGTGTCTGATAGTTATTAATTATTATTTAAATGTATTATTGAGGTAGTATTATTAGCAGTCTATGTAATTTGTGTGTGTTGTTCCTCTTGATAATTTAATAATGTTGGGTTATTTTAATACCATTTAATTCTAATTTATGTTCATATAGATATCTTGTATACTTCTATGTAAGTATCTTAGGGTTGTGTGGTCTAAGGTTTCTATTCATTGGGATACCTATCCACGTCTTCATCATTTTGTTATCATAGTAAGGATTTATTTCCTTTTGATTGAATCATGAAAGATATTTGTAATTTTCCATATTTGTAAGGGTGGGTAGTAAACCATTGCAAACATCTTCTAACTAGGTGACTGTTGGGTAAACGGTGCAACAATAATGAAGAGTGTAGATCTCTCAATTATGAGAAAACTTCAATGGGAAATAGAAGTAGTTTTAGGATAAATCAAGAAGAATTATGTGTAAGACTTGATAACATGGGTGAATTTATGAGGGGTATGTAAGATCATTTGGAGGATATACAAGTCACACTATGTAGAGGTATCACATTAGAAGATAATAGTGATGAATGTGTAGCACCCATAGAACCAATCACATAAACTGTAAAAGAATAAGGAGCACAAGTTGATGGGTCAGAGGATATATACTCCTATACATAATTGGAAGGATGTGAAGTAATCCAAGATTTTATACCCCAACTTACTAGATATAATTTTGAACTCAAAGGACTCATTGATTGGATAACAAATCTCAAAAATTAGTTTGAGTATAAAGATATGGAAGATCCCAAAAGATTCAATTTATCATTTAATAATTTAAAGTTCCATGCATCTCTTTGGTGGTTGCACATACAAACAAAAGGAGTGTATAGAAACAAGTTCCATAGATCAAGACTTGGGATGGATTTTTGGTAGAGTAAAGAGGCAAAAAAATCACATCACACACTACAACTCAACTTGTTCAAAAAATTTCCTAATATGCAATAGAGAGAGCTCACTATAAAGGAACAAATTAAAGAATTATATATATTCACCATTATAGTGGAACATGATATTGATAAGGTATCATGTTACATGAATAGGTTGTGGTTCTTAATAGAGGATGAGTTTGGGATGATTCAAGTGTGATTTGTAGAGTAGGCCTATCATTATGTGTTAATGATAGAGGAAAAAAATTGTGCAAACAATAAAGTGTGACATGATGAAAAGGTAATTTCACACGATGTTATGGAAAATTTGCTGATAGAAGAAGTTGTGCTCAAGGAATTGAGGATAATTCTATATTACACAATGAGGGAATTAAAATGTGAGGAGGAAATACATATGGGGGAAGAGGATCATTTTTATGTTGAAGAGGTCATGGATTCAACAAGACATCTTATAGGTGTGGACCAACCAGATATAGATATTTTGAGTTCCCACACATGCACAATAATGGTAGAGGTAAGTGCAACAATGCAAGTGCACAGATCACACAAACTAAGGAAACTAATGTGATAAAGGGCCATGGAGAGAACCCAAATGTGAGAGAAGTATTGATGTTCAAGTGCACATTTTTAAAGCTAAATAGAGAAGAAGTAGGTCTAGGGTAGAAGAATAATTTGTGTAGAACTGTATGTAAAGTGGGGGGGAATTTTGTAAGTTGGTACTAAATTATAGAAGTACCAACTTGGTTATTCAAGCTATTGTCAATAAGTAGGGGTTGAAAAGGATTGTACATGTTCTAATTCTTACAGGGTTTCATAATTGTAAAAGGGACACCAACTACTAGTGACAAAGAAATGTTTGGTGAAGTTCTAGATTGGGAGATATGAAGATGAAGTAATGAGTAAAATAAATCACATTAATACTTGTCATCTATTACTAGCGACCCAATAGAAGTTTGTAAAAAAAATATTGTAATTATGAATGTATACAAATTGGAAAAATCCACAAAAATATGTATTCCACATCATCTCTTTATTCAAAATAAGATACTTTATAGTTCCACAATGGAGAAATTGAACAGTTTCAAAAAAAAGAACATGAAGGGTTCCAAATGGGAACCGAAATTTCATACTACACAAATACCATATCTATCCATCTTAGGGGTGGATTTGAAAAGACATGTAACGACCCAAAAAAAATTCACACACGAACAAAACAGTAAAAGATAGGATTTTTTTTTTTGACTTGCTTCGACGCATAACACGACACAACATGTCGTCACAAAAGTTACAACCAACTCTAGGAACTACTTGTTACGGGGATGACCACAAGGTCAGCACGGAAATGTTCACACCCAAAAGGATAATACACTTTTCTTTTTTGACAAGACAACATAGAAGTCCAACCACAGAACACACTTACAGTTAGGGCCATCCACAATGAGATATTCTTGAGGGTTATTTATTTTAAAAAGACATCTTGCAATTCTTAGCTTACGTTTTCAAGGAGGCTCAAGATATGATTCATATAATTCATCGTACCAAGCTAAGTTTATTCCTTTTACAATGAGTAATCATCTTTAAAACTTCTCTATTATGACATTTATTTGCTTAATTCATTTATTTAGAGAAAGGGGTAATTTAATCCCACAAGGCCATCTATTTACACTTACGCTACTAGAACTTGTTCATGCCCATATGACAACATGGGTTTGCATTCAACACACTTAAGAGAAGAAAGACAAAGCACCTTGGAAAAAGGTTAGAGGGAGAAGGTTGAGTTGAAATCATCTTTAGGATCTCATTTGTTATTACCAAGATTTAATTGAAACTTGAGGACTTAACCAGAATTATTAAAGATTTTACTTAGGCTTTACTAAATGAGTTTTATAAAAATAAAACAATTTACCATCCAATGGCTAAGAGATAGATTGCGTGGTTTTTAAAGTGTTATCTCCTGCTTATTAAATCTTATTATCTTCCAGAACTAACCATAGATTTCCCTTAAGTTCGCTTAATAATTTCACCATGAAAGGGATAGTGTTCATTAGTGTAGCTAGGGATATCAGGTTATATAATGTTACTTAACAAAGGATAGTTTCATCTTTGATCACTTATGGAATTACATGCTCTTAAGTTGGTCACCTCTACAATAATTTTATTTGCAATATAAATTTTAGTTTAACTTCTATAAGTATTAAACCACCCATTCTATTTTACTTATAACACACTATTACTAAGTCTTAGAAAGATTTAACTCAACATTTAATCGTAGGGGTAAAGTTTAGCATTATTCATTTACGAAAAACGAAATAAGGTTACATCAACTCTTAGAATACTGATAATCCATTAAGGTCACTCAACAAGCGGTAAACAAATTTTCTTATATTTTCCAAGATAGACAGATAATTCAAGGTTCCAAAGTTAAGACGACATAATCCACGATACAAAATACTAAGACATTGATCCTCTTCTAAAATTTCCACTAGATTTTATCAATAGTTGAACAATATAAAAAGGATTCATGCAAAAGAACTTCTTAACTGAGGTTGATGTAAAAATCTACAAGTCTATACCTCATCTACTCGCAAAAATCCATCTGCAAAAAATTTTCCACAAGAGTCAGTTCGCGAGAACTGAGCAAGATAAGGCTACACAAAAACCACCATAACTATTATCTAATAATACCACAAAAAGGAAGCACTTTATTACAAGAATTGGGTCAAACCTCTAAACACTATCAACACAAGAAGTTATAAAGTATCCATCATGCCAATCAAAGAAGGAGAAGACCTTGTACTTCAGTTAGGAGTAAAAGCAACGAAAGTATAGCAATCGTATGAGAATGGCCCTTGGCCCTATAAGGAGAAATAAACAATCTAGAAAAAAAAGAATTCCCATCAAGTAAGTAATTAAATAATAATTACAAGATTGAGATTTGATATATAAACCAACCATCTAGAAATTTATCAAAGGTACCAAACGCATAGGCTAAAATAATATATTTCTAAAAGAACAAGAGTTGATTGGCCCAAGAAAGAGGAACCACGGGTTTCAAAAATTAACACAAAAAGCCATGTATAAAAGAGTTTCAAACCGGAAATCAAATAGAGTATACACACAACATAAGTTTCGAAGCGAAGGCAAAGTATACTCATTTTGACCATTAACTCCAAGAGATTTTCCAATCATCCAAGAAGGGCCAATGTCTTACAGGCTAGTAGCAAACATGCGAGAGAAGAAGGGAGTTCCGTCAAACAAGAGTATACAATAATATCATCAACAAATTTTATAACACTAAAGATTTGCATACCTCCACAACAATTCTAATGTTTGGTTAATTTAAAATAAATTACCTATTTCCCAAAACAACAATACTTTAAGGCAACCCTTGGTAACACAGTCAACCGTCACACATAGATACAAGCATAATTTCTAAGTGACATTATCAAAACAAAACCTTCCGCTATGAATCCATAAGACTATCAAATGAAAGATGAGTTTTTCTTGAAGATTGATCACATTTAAGGAAATTTCCATCACAAAATATTAAGTTAATTACGTGCATAAAAACCGACCAATATTAATTAATAGCGTTAACATTGTAAAGGAAAAATAATGCAAGTTAGGAAAAAATAGAAGAGCGCCATCAACAACAATTCTGAGAGGGGGATTAGACCAAAACTATTCTAGTGTCAACGAGGTACTGGATTCGCACAATGAAACCTCGGGCTTAGTTGATCCGAAAAGCTAGTTATGGTTCAAGTTGATAGGGATAGTCAAGGTACTTCTTGAGGATAGCCTTAAAATCCTAGAAACAAGATGAAAGATAATATAAGAGTTTAAACACGCGAGACGGAAAACACATTGCACACAAACCTTTTCATTATAAAAGTTTTAATACCGAAACTCTAAGCTGGCTAGCCCAAGCATTGATCACACTAATCCTACAACCTTTCTTTCTAGATGCCAAGAGGTTATAAAAGGGACTTGAGAAGGAGCTAACAAAAAATGTCAAAAGACAAAATTGGGTGCTAAGGAGGGGATTCATAGTTATCATAAACTTACTTCCATGATAACGAAAATACTAGTTTGATCAACATAATAACTTGCAACTCAATCGCAGAGAAGAATTAATACATAAACAAACAGAGGATGGTCTATCACTCGAGAAAGAGAAACATAACACCCAGAGGTGAGGGCACACGCATCCTTTCGACCAACATACTGACAACGATAAAAGCTAAAACAAGAAGAAACAAGCAGAAAGGGGAAATCTCCCATCATGACATCCAACTGAAAAATCAATGCAAGGAAAAAGTGGTTTGATTTCACAATAATTTTAAATAAAATAACAGTAGAAAAGTGTAGAAATATCTTACCTTTTTCTCCAGATTCAATAGGTTTCATGGACCCCGCCCGAACCAGCAACAACAATCCTCATGTTGAATTTCCCCTTTTTATTAGAGGCTGGGCACTCAAGCTCCATTCTCGTCTAGGCTTCGCCTGGGTAGAGAGCTCCATTTTATAAGAAACGTCGAACGGAAAGAACGGTGGTCTCAGGTGCTGTCAAGACTACAGTATGCACAAAATGGTTTTAATGAAAAAATTCCAGCACATACTTGAAAGAAAGGGACAAGGCTAGACTGCACAACCCTCTAAACAACCTTCTAGCCTGCATTAAATATGGGGAACCAGAGAAGGACAGAGTAGACGAAAAAGGCACGCGTGGAAGGAAATATTGGATCCACGTTTGGTACAGGGAAGAGGGGGGGGGAAAGGGTAGGAATACACAGCAAGGAAATTTGCTTCATGAATATTTTGATACGAAACAGATCCGCCTCTAGGAGATCCTCTTCCATGAGTTACATCGTAAAACAAGTAAGGTCTCAATAGAGAATCTTAGTAATAAAATTCATCCGGTCTCCTGGTAACACTCTCACTGTCACAAAGTCGATTTTGATAAAAATATCTTGAAGGAGAAACCCGAATTTGAGGATGCATTTGATACTGAAAATATAACAACATAGTTGGACAACCTGCTTGTTGGAAGTGCTCAAAAAGGCTTCTGCCATATTGCAACATGCCTGCCTCCTGGCTAATCACTATTGCAGGCTGTTGCTATAGATTCCCGACTAGAACACACCTCGTAGCACCCAATGAAATTGGAGGTAACATGCCTACCTCACTAGCTTGTAGCTTCATCTAGCTACCGTATCAAACCCATTACTGTGCCCCACTATAATATTTTCTCTGAACTTCACGAGCAGGGAGGAAGGGAGCAGGAGGCTGCAAACCATTCGGAATAATTTACAAACTTGACCATTTCCTTTAGCGTCGAAGTGGAATAATTTTCCCTTCTAATTGATTTGGCCTTGCTCATCTTGTTGAGTTGAAGCGCTTTGGTTTTTCTACTGCACACTAGATCCTATGGGCAGGAAGTGTAACAGTTTGAGATCATTGGACAGGCTAAACAAAGCCACGGCAGTGACTCCGCCCTACAACTCTCTACTCTCCAACGCGAGCTCACACTTAGCTCAGTCCACGTTGACCCATTGCATCATCCAATGCCTTTGGCATTATGCTGGATCACGGGCTCTTCAAATTCTTTCCGAGGTCAGGGGTCTCGGCTTTACTTGTCCCAGAGGAACTTTCCTACTCAAGGTCATCCATCTAAGCCTGGCCATTTTTAGATATACAGCGACTGGGAGTCACCCCTCCCTCCATGATTTTCAGACTTGACTCAAAGTCGGGCTCCACTGAGTTGACCCATGTTTCCGTGCCAGTATACCTGGAGCCAGTGATCCACAAGATAATATTTGCAGGCTATGACAGGGAGCCATGGCAGCAAATTAATGAGCCAACCATCCAATTGGTCCTGTGAGCAAGAAAAAAAGAAGAAAGATCTTCCACCGTCTCACACCAAACATGAATTAAAAGTTCATTTAAGAAGTGACAAGAAATGTCACCCATCCGCCAGCTAACCATATCATAAATTTTATTTTATTTTATTTTTGGAGCCCCACGCTTTGGGGATAGGCCGCTTGCCAGGAGAAACAAGGCTGGTATAAAAACATTAATTTTAGAAATTATCACGGGTCTTTCAACATAAAAAAAAACATACTCCCCCACCTTCAAAGGCGCCACCACCCAACCTCTCTCCCCTTCCACGTAAACGAAGCCTTGGAAAGACTACTGACATGCCCAAATGCCTTGAAAAGGTTTTAATATTCTATTAGAACTTTTAACAAAAAAAGTCATTACACATTTCACCGATCAAAAGCATGATAAGCTCACTAGACAAAAGTTAGAAATGACCCTCGGAAACAAAAGCGCACTTACGACAGAATGAGATGGCGAGACAAAGTGAATGAAGGGAAGAAACTATTCCAAAATAACTCTGCAATAAGGTCAAAGTCACCTAACGATAAAAAAGGGAGCTCAAATAAACGTTCAACGAAAAGCAATGGGGGCAAGGTGGCAGAAACGGAAGTCGATGCCCAACGGGGCATTACCTTATCCTCCCCTTAAGAAAGCATCGTCCTCGATGCAACATATTACAGAGAAAAAGAAATGGTAGGCAACAAGGAACTGATAAGGGCGAAGGTACGCTCTAAGTTTAAGATTTCAGACGCAAAAGCACGACCGTGGTGTGGCCTTGGGAATATTTGGTAGAAATTTTAACTTTCAAGTTTCTGTGAAGATTGGCAGTTCTTTCTTGTTCATCATTTCATTAGTCTCTTTCCATTATCATTATTTCTAGTTTTAGTTTCTTTTTCTTTTTTTTTTATAAATTTCATTGTAGTAGAGTTTTAGTTTATCCATTCTTGTGGGTTTCCAACATGAACTGCTAATATAACACCCTACAGGGGTCATACAAAACACTACAATTTCACAAACATACAAGTACATACTTCAAGGCAGTACCACATCATAAGAGATTAGTCCATATACGGAGGGTAACATGCACAGACTACATAACATAGTACCTGTCACACAACTATGACTGATAAATACTACTCAAGAAAATAGAAGTATACTACAACAACCTGAAATTTCAACAATTCCACATATGAAGATTTTACTTAACTCACAAAAATAGCTATATGAACATAGGGTCAACATGGGCATCAATGCCATATCCACAACATCACAAAACATATCCATCTGACATGAGTAACACATACATCAAAAGACCACTACCAAAACATCACAATAACTCAACATATATCCCGAAACATCGACCATACACACAAATATCATAAGCCTCCCTCAAACTCTTATGCCTCTCTCAAGTCTCTTATGCCTCCCTCAAACTCTTATGCCTCCCTCAAGTCTCTTATGCCTCCCTCAAACTCTTATGCCTCCCTCAAGGAGGCCGGTTGACTCTATGGCCCAAGACACATAGAGTTTTGAACACTCCTAACCCAAGTGACATAATAACGCGTGGTTCAACAACCCGCTAGTTATCTATAACTCCTTGGGCCATACCCCCACACAATGAAGAGGGTCCTTAGGTCCAACCATTCCATGGTGCATCCCATGACCCTATTCCACACATCACGACAAAAGAACCAGCACAACAATCCAATCTAAGTGCCAAGTGGCAAAGTACAAGCCTTGGGAAAGGCGGTAAAAATTCCAAATTTAAAAGAAGACCCAAAATCAAGCAAAATAAATGGCCAAATAGCCATAGTTAGTATCAAAATCCACATGTTAGTGCCACAAACCAAGTAAATGCCCAAAATTGTAATGCATGGCAATCAAGAAAAAAGCTGCTGGTCCTTACAAAAAAAAAGTAAAATGCTCAATTTATGAATAAAATCAACTTATAATAATGTCACATTACGATAACTGTGTGGCCTTATTTGGCCACCAATTGGTACTCAATGAGTTGCTAGCACTCGGAACATTGAGCCTCAGCTCATAAAATACATATCAATAATACAATTGTCATCACCTCTATCTGAATCATCCCGCCACCACTTCGACAAGGCTAAACATAGTCATAGTTGCACTTAGGTTGCATACATACAACCACATAGGGAGAGAGGAAAGAATCACAGGTTGTTATGTACTAAACCGAATTTCGGCTCAAGTTATTGACCCATGGTACACCATTCCTCACTCTCAACATACACTTCTACTGATTTCCCTCAGGGTCGGTTAGCGTAAGGTTCACAACATAACATGTAACTACATCACTAACACAATGGCGGTACATATACAAGGTAGATCACAATCATACATTCACTGAGTGTAACACATCACTTTACCACATTCTACACCCAGAGTGTAATCACTATACTTTGGGGTTCATACGCTCACCGCATGACCCTAAATCACGACATGAATCATTACATATTACACACATCATACTTATGATGAAAATAGTAACACCACAACATAACATCCATTGCTACATAGCAAGGTGATACACACATCTAGTCAAAATATGATATAACATCATGATATAACTTATTTCTTTTAACATCAATCTAGTCATACAACACATTAATACACCCACATATCACAATATGCCACAATGCTCCCACACTATGTCATCCACATTATAATTCTTTTCACACATCACAAACAGTAATTCACACGTGAACTCTTCATAGAATCCACAAGAAGGAGAGAGAATACTCCCATCCCCAACATATCAACATGATCACAAACACGCACAAAGTGACATACAAATCATGTGCGTTCACAATATCACAATTACGACATGGATCACATCACGCTTAAAGCACATTAATCTTCCAATATCTACCACCATCATGCAACATCATCATCATCATGCAGTATCATCATGTAACACCACCACCACTCCAAGTCGGCCTAGAGGTTCGAGAGCATGAACCTATGCTCTGATACCAAGTGTAACGACCCAAAAAAAATTCACACATGAACAACACAGTAAGAGACAGGATATATATTTTTTAATTTCTTCGATGCATAACACGACACAACATGTCGTCACAAAGTTACAACCAGCTCTAGGAACCACTTGTTACGGGGATGACCACAAGGTCAGCATGGAAACGTTCACACCCAAAAGGATAATACACTTTTCTTTTTTGACAAGACAACATAGAAGTCCAACCACAGAACACACTTACAGTTAGGGCCATCCACAATGAGATATTCTTGAGGGTTATTTATTTTAAAATGACATCTTGCAATTATTAGCTTAGTTTTTCAAGGAGGCTCAAGATATGATTCATACAATTCATCGTACCAAGCTAAGTTTATTCCTTTTACACTGAGTAATCATCTTTAAAACTTCTCTGTTATGACATTTATTTGCTTAATTCATTTATTTAGAGAAAGGGGTAATTTAATCCCACAAGGCCATCTATTTACACTTACGCTACTAGAACTTGTTCATGCCCATATGACAACATGGGTTTGCGTTCAACACACTTAAGAGAAGAAAGACAAAGAACCTTGGAAAAAGGTTAGAGGGAGAAGGTTGATTTGAAATCATCTTTAGGACCTCATATTTTATTACCAAGATTTAATTGAAACTTGAGGACTTAGCCAGAATTATTAAAGATTTTACTTAATCTTTACTAAATGAGTTTTATAAAAATAAAACAATTTACCATCCAATGGCTAAGAGATAGATTGCGTGGTTTTTAAAGAGTTATCTCCTACTTATTAAATCTTATTATCTTCCAGAACTAACCATAGATTTCCCTTAAGTTCGCTTAAGAATTTCACCATGAAAGGGATAGTGTTCATTAGTGTAGCTAGGGATATCAGGTTATATAATGTTACTTAACAAAGGATAGTTTCATCTTTGATCACTTATGGAATTACATGCCCTCAAGTTTGTCACCTCTACAATAATTTTATTTGCAATATAAATTTTAGTTTAACTTCTATAAGTATTAAACGACCCATTTTATTTTACTTATAACACACTATTACTAAGTCTTAGAAAGATTTAACTCAACATTTAATCGTAGGGGTAAAGTTTAGCATTATTCATTTACGAAAAATGAAATAAGGTTACATCAACTCTTAGAATACCGATAATCCATTAAGGTCACTCAACAAGCGGTAAACAAATTTTCTTATATTTTCCAAGATAGATAGATAATTCAAGGTTCCAAAGTTAAAATGACATAATCCACGATGCAAAATACTAAGACATTGATCCTCTTCTAAAATTTCCACTAGATGTTATCAATAGTTGAACAATATAAAAAGGATTCATGCAAAAGAACTTATCAACTGAGGTTGATGTAAAAATCTACAAGTCTATCCCTCATCTACTCGCAAAAATCCATCTACAACAAATTTTCCACAAGAGTCAGTTCGCGAGAACTGAGCAAGATAAGGCTATACAAAACCACCATAACTATTATCTAACAATACCACAAAAAGGAAGTACTTTATTACAAGAATTGGGTCAAACCTCTAAACACTATCAACACATCAAGTTATAAAGCCTCCATCATGCCAATCAAAGAAGGAGAAGACCTTTTACTTCAGTTAGGAGTAAAAGCAACGAAAGTATAGCAATCGTATGAGAATGGCCCTTGGCCCTATAAGGAGAAATAAACAATCTAGCAAAAACAGAATTCCCATCAAGTAAGTAATTAAATAATAATTACAAGATTGAGATTTGATATATAGACCAACCATCTAGAAATTTATCAAAGGTACTAACCGCATAGGCTAAAATAATATATTTCTAAAATAACAAGAGTTGATCGGCCCAAGAAAGGGGAACCACGGGTTTCAAAAATTAACACAAAAATCCATGTATAAAAGAGTTTCAAACCGGAAATCAAATAGAGTATACACACAACATAAGTTTCGAAGCGAAGGAAAAGTAAACTCGTTTTGACCATTAACTCCAAGAGATTTTCCAATCATCTAAGAAGGGCCAATGTCTTACAGGCTAGTAGCAAACATGCGAGAGAAGAAGGGAGTTCCGTCAAACAATAGTATACAATAATATCATCAACAAATTTTATAACACTAAAGATTTGCATACCTCCACAACAATTCTAATTTTTGGTTAATTTAAAATAAATTACCTATTTCCCAAAACAACAATACTTTAAGGCAACCCTTGGTAACACAGTCAACCGTCACACATAGATACAAGCATAATTTCTAAGTGACATTATCAAAACAAAACCTTCCGCTATGAATCCATAAGAATATCAAATGAAAGATGAGTTTTTCCTGAAGATTGATCACATTTAAGGAAATTTCCATCACAAATAATAAGGTAATTACGTGCATAAAAACTGACCAATATTAATTAATAGCGTTAACATTACAAAGGAGAAATAATGCAAGTTAGGAAAAAATAGAAGAGCGCCATCAACAACAATTCTGAGAGGGGGATTAGACCAAAACTATTCTAGTGTCAACGAGGTACTAGATTCGCACAATGAAACCTCGGGCTTAGTTGATCCGAAAAGCTAGTTATGGTTCAAGTTGATAGGGATGGTCAAGGTACTTCTTGAAAATGGCCTTAAAAGCCTAGAAACAAGATGAAAGATAATATAAGAGTCTAAACACGCGAGATAGAAAACAAATTGCACACAAACCTTTTCATTCTAAAAGTTTTAATACCGAAACTCTAAGCTGGCTAGCCCAAGCATTGATCACACTAATCCTACAACCTTTCTTTTTGGATGCCAAGAGGTTATAAAAGGGACTTGCAAAGGAGCTAACAAAAAATGTCAAAAGACAAACTTGGGTGCTAAGGAGGGGCTTCATAGTTATCGTAAACTTACTTCCATGATAACGAAAATACTAGTTTGATCAACATAATAACTTGCAACTCAATTGCAGAGAAGAATTAATACATAAACAAACAGACGAAGGTCTATCACTCGAGGAAGAGAAACATAACACCCAGAGGAGAGGGCACACGCATCCTTTCGACCAACATACTGACAACGATAAAAGCTAAAACAAGAAGAAACAAGTAGAAAGGGGAAATATCCCATCATGACATCCAACTGACAAATCAATGCAAGGAAAAAGTGGTTCGATTTCACAATAATTTTAAATAAAATAACAGTAGAAAAGTGTAGAAATATCTTGCCTTTTTCTCCAGATTCAATAGGTTTCATGGACACCGCCCGAACCAGCAACAACAATCCTCATGTCCGAATCTCCCCTTTTTTTTATAGGCTAGGCACTCAAGCTCCATTTTATAAGAAACATCGAACGGAAAGAATGGTGGTCTCAAGTGCTGTCAAGACTAATGTATGCACAATATGGTTTTAATGAAAAAAGTCTAGCACATACTTGAAAGAAAGGGACAAGGCCAGACTGCACAACCCTCTAAACAACCTTCCAACTTGCGTTAAAGATGGGGCACCAGAGAAGGACAGAGTAGAAGAAAAAGGCACGCGTGGAAGGAAAGATTGTATCCACGTTTGGTACAGGAAAGAGGGGGGGAAACGGTAGGAATATGAAGCAAGGAAATTTTCTTCATGAATATTCTGATATGAAACAGATCCGTCTCTATGAGATCCTCTTCCATGAGTTACATCGTAAAACAAGTAAGGTCTCAATAGAGAATCTTAGCAATAAAATTCATCCGGTCTCCTGGTAACACTCTCACTGTCACAAAGTCGATTTTGATAAAAATATCTTGAAGGAGAAACCTGAATTTGAGGATGCATTTGATACTGAACAGATAACAACATAGTTGGACAACCTGCTTGCTGGAAGTGCTCAAAAAGGATTCTGCCATACTGCAACATGCCTGCAGCCTGGCTAATCTCTGTTGCAGGCTGTTGCTATGGATTCCCGACCAGAACACACGTCGTAGCACCCAATGAAAGTGGAGGTAACATGCCTACCTCACTAGCTTGCAGCTTCATCTAGCCACCGTATCAACCCATTACTGTGCCCCACTATAATATTTTCTCTGAACTTCACGAGTAGGGAGGAAGGGAGTAGGAGGCTGCAAACCATTCGGAAGAATTTGCAAACTTGACCACTTCCTTCAGCGTCGAAATGGAATAATTTTTCCTTCTAATTGATTTGGCCTTGCTCATCTTGTTGAGTTGAAGCGCTTTGGTTTTTCTACTGCACACTAGATCCTATGGGTACGAAGTGTAACAGTTTGAGATCATTGGACAGGCTAAACAAAGCCACGGCAGTGACTCTGCCCTACAACTCTCTACTCTCCAACGCGAGCTCACACTTAGCTCAGTCCACGTTGACCCATTGCATCATCCGATGCCTTTGGCATTATGCTAGATCACGGGCTCTTCAAATTCTTTCCGAGGTCAGGGGTCTCGGCTTTACTTGTCTCAGAGGAACTTTCATGCTCAAGCTCGTCCATTTAAGCCTAGCCATTTTTCAAAATACAGCGACTGGGAGTCACCCCTCCCTCCATGATTTTCAGACTTGACTCAAAGTCGGGCTCCACTGAGTCGACCCATGTTTCCTTACCAGTATACCTGGAGCCAGTGATCCACAAGATAATATTTGTAGGCTACGACAGGGAGCCATGGCAGAAAATTAATGAGCCAACCATCCAATTGGTCCTGTCATCAAGAAAAAAGGAAGAAAGATCTTCCACCGTCTCACGCCAAACATGAATTAAAAGTTCATTTAAGAAGTGACAAGAAATGTCACCCATCCGCTAGCTAACCATAGCATAAATTTTATTTTATTTTATTTTTGGAGCCCCACGCTTTGGGGATAGGCCGCTTACCAGGAGAAACAAGGCTGGTATAAAAACATTAATTTTAGAAATTATCACGGGTCCTTCAACATAAAAAAAACATAGTCCCCACCTTCAAAGGCACCACCACCCAACCTCTCTCCCCTTCCACGTAAACCAAGGCTGGAAAAGACTACTAACATGCCCAAATGCCTTGAAAAGGTTTTAATATTCTATTAGAAATATTAACAACAAAAGTCATTATGCATTTCACCGATCAAAAGCATGATTAGCTCACTAGACGAAAGTTAGAAATGGACCTCGGAAACAAAAGTGCACTTACGACAGAACGAGATGGCGAGACAAAGCGAAAGAAGGGAAGAAACTATACCAAAATAACTCCACAATAAGGTCAAAGTCACCTGACGATAAAAAAGGGAGCTCAAATAAATGTTCAACGAAAAGCAATGGGGGTAAGGTGGCAGAAACGGAAGTCGATGCCCAACGGGGCATTACAAGACAAAAGTGGAAAAATCTAAAATTTATCCTATTATTATTCTTATTTAGTGCTCCTTGTCGAGGTCATGTCTCCTACCCATTGACCTAGCTTGCAAATTTAAAGAACTACTAGGAAGATGGAGTGAACTCCAAAACATGTTACAATGTTAAAATTTATAATCATCATATAGTTAAGAGCCTAGAAATGCTCTCAAGATCCTCAAAAATATAAAATACCAAAATCTGTCAAAAACATCTAGAAAAGATTAATAGGACTCTAAAAATAGCTTTTAGGAAATCATGTTCTAAATCATGTTTCCTTGGCATCTACTAAATTGTATATTTGGGTTGTTTATTTCCCTTAAGAAATCTAAGGTTTCCCTCTTTCAACTTAATCCTCATAAATTCCTTAAGGTTTCTACCTTTCTTACATCTCCATGGAAATATTGCCATTGGATAACCTAGTTGGTCATTATCTTTGCCACACCAATACATTTTTATCATATCGCAAAACCTACGCTTCCATTAGAAAATTTTACTACCCATCTCTCATTGGCAACACATGGCTTGTAATAATTTATATTCCCCCACCATATTCAAATTTATATTATTGATTTGGCATATTCTCCATAGGAAGCTTACAATTAGTCACACATTATTGAAAATCAACTTTTTTACAGGTAAATTTCACTTTTGCTCTACTCTTACAACAATTATAATTTTTTTTGGCACTACCCTTCTTCCTCTTAATCATGATTTTATCTTTGTTACTCACTTCCTTATTTACTTTCCATTGATTTCAACTAGAAAATAATCCTCCTTGTGTTATTTCTCCCTCCCCTCTCTCATTCATTTGGAATATTTAGGTCGATAGACCTATATAACTTGATACAATCATTTTCGACACCTTTCCTGCATCTCTTTTCCATAAGTTTTATGACAAAATAAAAACATATAACATATAAGAGGATATTAAATCTTAGAATTAATAAGATACTAAAATATTAATAACATATAACATATTAAAGAAAAAATCATAAATAAACTATAACATATTAAAAAATGGTTCAACTGTTTTGCAATGGGAGAAATTAAGTTTTGCAGGGTTCAGTGACATATAATACCATGGGAAGTGGGCCAAATCCTATGTGGTTTTTGTATTTTTTTGGTTCAATTTTTCCGCACCTAGACTAAAATCCATAAGATCATGATGGAGCAAGACATCCACAATGACATGTCTCTCTATCATTTACATGTTTGTATTACCAATTTTTTATTGGTTGGAATACCTGACAGTGATATATAATTACTATTTAAGATTTATTTTACCAATTTGCTTCATAGGTTGCGTAATGTTGGGTTTTGGGGTAAATGTGGATTTTTTCCTGTGTATTTTGTCAAAATGTGTTATGTCATGTTTGATTTCTCAAGAGTAAAGGCATTAAGTAAGTTTTTATTTTGTGTAAAATGTAGTAAATATTTACAAGAAATTTTGTGTTTTCGCAGTTATTGTAGTGATGTAAGTATTCACAAGGCATTGACTTTTGAGAGGGATCTTTTTTTTAGACTTAATTTTTAACCTACGTATTTCGTAAGTGCATCCTTCTTCACTCGCATAGTATTTTTCCTAATTTTAAACTCTTCCCTTCTATTTATTTTAAGTGCGTGGTAATTTATATGTTGGGGTCTATTTCAGTGAAATTTCCCATCAAACTGCTCCATATCTTGTATTTATCTTATTACTGCTAAATGCATAAAAATATTCTCTCTTAGCTGAAATGCTTTTTATTTATGGTGACTTAAAATGTTTCCTTCCAAAATATTACCTATATGAGCATTTTTTCAATGTCATTTCCTTCCCTTACCTATTTCTTAATTTGTATACTGATTATCTGATTTTTTAGGTTATGACTATACTAGTGGAGTGTGGAAATTTGAGGAAGATGTTTTTGTCCCATGCAGGATGAAAAGAGTCTCCATCATGCAAGTGTTTGGGGGTGTCAAACACGTGACATGGTTAATGTTGCATGTGTATGATGGAAAACTAAAACGTTATAATGCAAAGGTGGTGGTATCTGATATTT
This sequence comes from Taxus chinensis, assembly GCA_019776745.2. Lineage (NCBI taxonomy): Eukaryota > Viridiplantae > Streptophyta > Pinopsida > Cupressales > Taxaceae > Taxus > Taxus chinensis. Next base: position 751,627,918 of record CM034146.1, read on the forward strand.
ATGATAGGTAGAGTGTATACATAAAGAAACTCCTCATTTCACATGTATCAGACATACAAACACAGTAAAATATGGACTAAATTGGTTTCTGAAGGATTTCATTCAACTCGTATTTATAGATTACAATGGAGGAGTAAAACACAAAAAGATATTTCTAGATTGTTTGTACAATAACTATTGGTAGATCTAGTGGTCATTGGTCTGTGTAGACCATAACTATTTATTATTGGACTACATCCTCTTTTAATAAATTTATTCCAACACTCCCACATAAATTTATTCTTACATAAACTTAAAAAAACTCCCCACACTTTATGGCTCCCACCTGCCTGTATAGGTCTTATGGCTGCTGAGGTACCCATTTACATAATTTCCCCGACCCCTAATTTATCTCTAAATTTTACGAACTTTATTTCACTCAATGCTTTGGTGAAAACATAATCTTTAATTTGATCCTCATTTTTTTGTCACAATATAATATCGAAGGTTAATTTTGAGGAAAATGTAAATCACCGAGTATTCTCCTCAACCATACTGATTCACGAGTAGTTGCACACGCTGAAGCATGTTCTACCTTTGTTGATGATAATGTAATTGTTGGTTGTTTTTTTCTAAACCATGAAATAACAACAAATCTAACATTGAACACAAAACATGTAGTAGATTTGTGATCATCTATACATCCATCCCAATCAAAATCTGTAAAACTTGCCAAAGATATATAACCATGCCTACAAAATACTCAATTCCAAAATTTTGAGTTCCTTCGACATATCTCAAAATTCTTTTAGTTGCTTTCCAATGAGGAATTTTTGGAGATGACATAAACCTTGAAAATAGACTAACTGCATAAGCAATGTCAATCCTAGTTGTTGTTAGATAAATAAGACTTTGCACTAACTGTTTGAATAGTGTCTCATCTACATATTTTCAGTCATCATTTGTTGATAATTTCATCTATACTTCAACTAGAGTGGTTGACAATTTGTAATTTTCCATTTTTAATTTGACCAACAAATCATGTGCATATTTAGATTGGGAAATTAGTATCTTGTCATCTTTTTGCCACACTTGTATGTTAAGACAATAATGAAGCAGTCCTAAATCAGTCATCTCAATTTTTTTCCTTAATATTTTCTTTTTACCATCAATTTACTTGTCATGATTAATTGTAATTATTATGTCATCCACATAAAGAACACAAATTATTGTTCCCACATCACTTTTTTTAACATAAAGATTAGGGTCAAAGGGAATTTTTACAAAACCTTCATGTTTGAAGTAATCATCAATCTTAACACACCATACACTTATTGTTTGTTTTAAGCCATATAAAGATTTCTTCAACATGTAAACAAGATGATCTTTTCCTCTTCTCAAAAATCCATGTGGCTTCTCCATGAAGATATCCTCTTATATCTCATCATTAAGGAATGCATTATTTACATCCATTTAACAAAATTTCCATTTAAAATTACCCGCCAAAGCAAGAAAAAGCCTTATTGTATTCATTTTTGCAACTGGAGAAAATGTTTCACTAAAATAAACCCCTTATTATTTAGAAAAACCTTCTATAACAAGACGTGCTTTGAATTTTCAATGCATCCTTCAGATCTATACTTAGTCTTATAGACCCATTTAGTACCAAAAATATTTTTACCTTCAGGGAGTTTTGTCAATTCCCATGTATTATTTTTTAGTAAAGAGTCATAATATTATTGCATTGCATATTCTCACTCTTTCTTTCCTTTTACTTCTTGATAAAATTGGGCATCATTTGCTTTCTCTATTCTAGTCATCAAGGCATAGTTAACATGATGATCATTTTCATCAATTTTCTTACTCTTCTGATAAATTTCTTAAAGACTTTTTATTTTCATTGGGGGGATTTGCTCATTATCACTATTTTCTTCCTTTTCTACATTTTCAACTTCAGAAACTATCTAAAATGTAGATTTAGATTCATTATGAAGAACTTCATCAAATACAAAATTCCTATTGATAATTACCTTTTCAGTTGAGGATCATATAACCTGTAGCCTTTATATTGTTCAATATAACCAATGAAGATAAAATTCATGCTTTTCTTATCAAGTTTCTTCCTTAATTAATTATGCAGATGAGCATAGAAATTGCATCCAAAGACTCTAAAATAATTTACTAGTGGCTTACTACCATACCATGCCTCATGAGGTGTCATATTTCTTACGGATTTTGTGGTAGGTATATTTAATATGTAAGCAACAATAATTATTGCTTCAACCCAAGAAGAATCAGAAAAAGCCTTAGTCTTGAGCATGCACCTAGCTATTTCTTATAAGATTCTATTTTTCCTTTCCATAACCCCATTTTGTTGAGGTGTGTAACTAATTTTTAACTACCTTTTAATACCTACATTATCACAAAAAATTTGAAAATCTTTTTTGTTATACTCTCTTCCATTATCTATTCTAAGAACTTTAATTTTTCTCCCGCTGTCATTTTTCACTAGAGATTTAAATGTCTTAAACTTTTCAAAAACCTTCATTTTGTTCTTCAAACAATAAATCCAATTTTTTCTTGAGAAATCATCAATTAAAGTCAACACATATTTTGATCCTACAAAGGAAGGAATAGGAATTGGACAAATAACATCACTATTCACTATATCAAGTTTTTATCTTGCTCTATATGTTCCATTATTCTCAAAGCTATCTCTATTTTGTTTCCCATAAAAACAACCTTCACACACATTTTAATCTAAATAAATTTTTGGAAGACCATATACCATGTCCAATTTCTTCATCAAACCCAAATGTTGATAATTAATGTACCCAAATATTAAATGCCATAACACACTAATATTATCATGTGATGCAACAAGAGCATGTGTACCTGTACTTCCTGCATCACATTTATATATTCCCCCATCTAAAGTACCTAATGCAATCACATGTAACCGTGTTTCATATCCTAAATCAAACAATTATTCTTATAAAATTCAACTTTGAAACCTTTCTTTGTGATATGACTAACCAAAAGAAGATTCCTCTTTAAACTAGGTACATACATCACATTAGTAATACATTTTACTTCACCATTATTTATTTTAATAGGAAACATCACCATGAACTTCTATATTATTATAAGCACTATCATCACCAAGCAACATCTTTTCACTTTCACATTCTTCATATTTTTTCAATGGATTTGAAACTTTCTTCATTAAAAACCCATATTCTTACTTGCTCATGAATCTATATAACAAACATCATTTGAAGTATCTTGAGAAGATAAGGATGCAATGAAGAGATTACCCTTCCATTTCTACTTGATTTTGGCATGTTTTTGGTTTGCTTTCTAGACCAATTGTGCATCTCGGGCTTCCTTTTTGTACATTCCCATTGAAAATGGCCTAATTTACCGCAATTGAAAGGAATTCACCTTATGCTTTTGTTGCCTTCTTTCATCTTCTCCTTGGTTCACACCTTTTATTATATTTTATACCGATCTTCTCTCGAATTTGCATCTTGTTACCTATGAATTTGCTTCTTCAAATGTAGGCTTTCTTTGTAGATTGAGTTTCATCAAAATTCCTTCTAACTCTTTGTTATTCCTATAACAAATAACCACTTAATTATTCAAACGTTAGAGTATCAATCTTATCAACAACTTCTAAGGATTGGATTAGATATTCTCACACCATTTTTGTTTTTCTTTAGAAGATCCTTCTTTTCTTGTGTCAATGCTTGAAGCATTATTGAATATATAAGTTTTATAAACCCATTTGTGACTAACTCCCACACATCCTAAGAGAAAAATAGTTTGTTTTCATTTTGAGACTATATAAAGTTTCCGCTGCTCATACCTAGCATTAAATTGAGGTGACAAACTATATACATAAACTCTTATCTCTATTTATAAGTATAAACTGAAACCCTTTAAAATTTGTGCAACAAAAAATAGAATACCCCCATGGATATGCATATCATAGCCATGGTCCATCCCCCCTATATATAGATCTGGGAGCCGAGAAATCTAGAGAAGGGGAAGCGGGTGGGTTCCATATCATAACCATTGGGCCTTTGCTAACTGAGGATTCTAGATAGGGGCCACAAACACGATCTCAATGGTTCATTGATATAAAAATATAGGTAAAATGGTTTTTTATTAAAAATGCTTGACATATTTTATTTTTAAAAGAGACTACTCACACATATAGAGATTTTAATTCTTTCTCTTTCTAGAATATCCCCAAACAGACAATAAATAGTGTGTATCCTAAAGAATTCCTAGTTGGTTCAACAAGCCAATGGAATGTCGATGATATTTTCACAAATAAACTCATAGGAAAATGATGAGATTTGTAGGTAATTAGTGATAAAATATTCTCCAAATATTCAGTGTTCGAAAAAGTGTCACCGTTTTCTAGTTAGTCAAGATTAGACATTCCAACATAAAATGGTGTTATGAAAGAATAAAAAAAACAAAAGAAAATTAATTTACAGGGCAAGAGTTAAGAGGGTTTCTACCTTCTAATCTTTCTCCTTTTCTTTTGGGAACAACAAAGGATCTCCCACTCCACTACTAAATGTTATCTACCTTTCCACTGGGAGGAAGAGCGAGGGAGATATTGAGTAGTGAATAACGGGTGAAAAATTGAATATCCAAGGCATTCTTAGCACCACAGAGCTTGACCATGAGGTGTAGAAACTGTACATGATCCAACAAAGTCATAAAATAAACACTCCTAATTATTATTACTACCAAGTATGTACTAAAAGTGTCTACGATTGTCTAGTGTTTATCTCCAGAATATTCAGATATTTGTCCAAACCACAATAAAAAATGAAATCAGATAAGAAACAAGAGAGAAAAAATGTATACATGCCTAAAAAATAATTTCGTCAACACTCATATCTACAAAATCTTCCCCTCCAAAACTCATTAAAACAATACAAAATTATTTTGAAAACCAACTGATATAGTATGGAATGTACCTGGATGACAATTATTTTGACATTTTCAGATACACCTTCTATGTATTTAGAGGTATTTTATGCAGAGGGCATGCCACTTGCCATCGAATAAATAAACTCACAGGTGCGACTTATTTTCTCCTGTGAAACAAGAAGTAAAAAAACTCAAAACCCAAAAAAATAAAAGGCAAAAAGTGTTGATTCCCAATAGAGAAGTCATCAAAAATGAAAAATTATGATGTTGATACCTGTTGATTGTTGCAGTGATGGAGAAGACTGTCGATTTTTTTCCACCAATTGTTGGAGATCAAACCTAGGTGTGTTCTCGTTAGTACCTATTCACAATTTGATCAAAAATATCAACAGGCATAGGAGAGGATGAGGATGCTGGGGAAGACATATTGAATGGTTTGAAAGAGTAAATGCAAGAGACAGCCCAATAAATTGCATGTTATGTGCAAGTAGTTTCACCTCCTCGAAACAAAGGAAAAAATCCTTGGTGTTAACCTGTTTGAATCAGCTCAATGTTAGGAAGAGAGGAGATAAATGTCTAACCCAGAGCCCAATAAAAATAATACATAAAATAAGCTAATTTTTTTCACAGTAACGAATAAATGCTTTGACCAATAAAATTGAAGCAAAAGAAAAAATTGCACTATGAAACTTTAGTTGAATGTTTTCCAAATACATGTGACATTATTTAATTGGATTTTGTCAAAGTGAGTATTTTTTAGTGTGTAGACTATATAAATTCCTTCGGCAATATAATAGTAATTTCCTAGAAACAACAAGAGCAACAATGTTGCTTAGTACTGTCGTAGCTGAAATGATCATGTATCATACTAAAGGTGAAAATTGAAATGATCTCATAGGAGGCATGGTGGTTGGATTTAGAGAAACACGAGTAGTTGACAAGCGATGTCCAAATGTTGGCTGGTGTAAGGATTCAAAATATATGTGGAGAGATCAAAGTTGTGAATTATTTCACAAGTTTACCTAAATTGTGTGTTGAATAATGTTTGGTATAGTTAAATAAAACAAAAAAAAAATTAGATAACAATTGTCAAGGTGAGGGCTATCCTCCACGCAAAATGCACCACTTTTACAAAGGGAAATTTTTATACTTAGTATAAAAGTGGTGTATTTTATGTGGAGGATAGCCTCTGGTCTTGTCAATGGGAAAGTACAACTTGATAAAGGAGTTCGGAGAAAGAAAATTTGGATGTGTGTGCAAGGGTGTTAAGAAGGCTGCAACACATAACGATCAAGAACAAGTGGTGTCGGTAAAGAAATTGCATGAGGTAATGCGTGATGATTGGAAAAATTCTTTGTTCCAAGAAGAAGCAAAGTGTTTACGATCACTAAAACATCTAAACATCGTGAAACTGTGTGACACTTACACTGACCAATGCAGGGATCTGCATATGGTGTTGGAGTTCAAAGAAATCCAATGTGTTCAACATGATTGACAAAATAATGAAACCATTATTGGAATCTCAAGTGAGGAATGTGTGTCATTGGGTTCTTAAAGGCCTCTCACACATGCATGACAAAGGGTATTGTCACTGCAATCTCAAGCCTGAAAATTTGCTCCTTTTCGAAAAAAAATCATCAAAATCACATATTTTGGTCATACAATCAACATGTGGGAAGGTAAGGTGAGGGGAGAGCCCTTGAATCCCTACATTATTTTCCTCCCCTACCGAGCCTCCAAGATGCTCCTGAAATCGTCCACCTACACTTTTCCATTGATATGTGGTCTCTGGGCATTGTTCTTACTCAATTTCACACTATATATATGATTTTCTCATATTCTTTTGACCCACAATAACAGCTCTACAACATTTTCTATGTGATTGGATCTCCTAATAAGAGACCTGGCCTTAAGGCCTTAAGCTCACAGATTACATGGATTACATGTTTCCTAAAGAGTTTGAAGGTGAGGATTGTGACCGTAGTTTGATTCAGTGCTCGAAACTATAGAAGAAGACGATAATATTCCCTCTAATTATGCAATTTCTTTATATAGTCTCTTTGCTACTATACCTCAAGCGACGAGGCGGGGGATCCATTTTCTGAAAAGCTTCCCGACTTAGATAAAATGACCTTAGTTCTAATGCCTGGAGAGATTGCCAGGCAGTTACAATGCAAAGGCATGACGATAAAGGTCCCCCTCAAATTCCCATGCCGGGAATCCTTCTATGCATATCCGACGATGGAAATTTCGATTGAAATGTTTTATTTTTCAACATTTCCTTTATGTACTAGCGTGTTCTTAAACTAATTTTTTCCGTATTAGTCATTTGCAGTGAGATATGTAAAAAATGTCAAGTTAATGAAATATTGTACTCTCTATTGTTAAGTTTATTAATATTTACTATGGATGTGAAAAGTGTTTATTAGTTTATGAAATTGATAACAAGCGCTAATTGGTTGAAAAGTATGAAGAATAATAACTGGTTATGCAATTGCGAAACCTATAGTTACACTTCCTTGGGCAATGCTAATAACATGAGAGCTAGTTGACATCATGATATACAATATTAATGTGTCAAAATTTTGCACCAATGATCTAAGTTGTATTACGTTTATTATTCACATTAGCTAGGAGATTACCCATAGAAAAAACAACCAGTTCCAATGTTTTGTATTTTTGACAGTATACGTATAATATTACTTGAGGGTGGTGAGCAAAAATGACTCATTCAAACTGAGTCATAGCTTCCAATCATATGCAAGCTTGCCAATAAATCTTGTAAGCAATGGGTCAATCAACCAAAAACAAATTATAGCTAAGTGAATGTTGTAAAATGAAAATTTCCCACATATTTAATAGGAGGACGATCTACCCAAAGCTGCTCATGATTACTCGCATTGTGTGTAGAAAATTTCTAGGCATGCATGCTATTCTCAGACATCCCTTGTACTCGAACCCATACAATTTCTCAACGTCCTCCAGAAGATTGACAAACAAAGGAGGATTTAAATAAGAAAGTGGTATCATAAATTTAGTTTGTTGATGGTGATGCTCCATTCCCACAAGAACAACCACACAAGCTCTGCACATACAATTATAGCTTGACCACTTCTAAGCTCTCATTAACAGAGGAAACAACCAACTTCTCTCATCTACAAGGAATTTTCCACTGTACATTTTAGAGGAGCGACGACCTCCACCATAGAAATTGAGTGGAAAATTGAGAAGATCCCAATTGTGACTGTAAGAATTACTCCTTTCCTGCCAACTAATGACTAACTACAAAATCAAAGAGCGTTTCAACGATTATCTGGGAAATTTGCAAAAGAAAATTAAATAAAGAGAAAAGAAACAAGATCGTTGATTCTCCGCATTGGCCATGTGTTGTCTCCCTTCATTGCAATTTTTGTAGATATGGACTTCAATACTTATTAGCCATTTGCAGTGAGATACAAAAAATGTTTAATCAATGTTTAATCAAATGTCATACTCCATGTTTCAATGTAATAAATATCGTGACATCTTTATTTTTAGAAATTGTTGAAGGTCACAATAACATCTCAATGTGTAGGCCAATCAAATTGAATATAAATAATATTTTGTAATTATTTTGTTAAGAAATGTGCAAGTTTACTAATATTTATTATAGATGTGAAAAGTGTTTATTAGTTTATGAAAATGATAACAAACCCTAATTGGTTGAAAAGTATAAATAATAATAACTGGTTATGCAATTGTGAAACCTATAATTACATACTAAAAAGGACATAAAATAAAATAAATATGTAATTACAAATTATACAGTATATATTTCAAATTTTTAAAATGCCATAACAAACATCACCTCATTTTTTTTATCATCCAATGCCACTTAATTTCACTTGTGCATAAGGTTGTACAAGTGTAATAAAATGTTCATAGATTACCAAAAAAAATACTTTGGCTCGCAGAGGGAGAAGACGCGCAGGAGCGAGTTGCAATACAGCTCGCTCGTGCAATCTTCTCCTGCCACTGCGAGGCAACAGTACGGCCAGGCATTTTATTTGTTATTCCTCCCGCGAAGGTAATTAATCTGCTTAGGGTTCGAGTCTCCGCCCCATGACATTGACATTGTAATTACCTTTTATTTATTCTTATACTTTTTATTTGAAACCCAAATGTATACCGTTGCCCCAGTCGGAATAAATTTAGATAGCCGTTTGAGGCAGTTTTTTACTTGGGATTTGGGGTTGAGGTCGGTGGAGATTTTCTTTAAATACAGGTGTGCATATCTGTGCTTCTTTGTTTTTTCTTTCTCTTCGACTGTATAATGTGTGGCCACACTTTGTTCTCGTGTCTGCTTGGGTGTTTGTGACTCTGTGATTTGATTGAATGAATGTTTTCTTTTCTCTATTTTACTTTGGTTTTGGCATTGCATTAGGAATTAAAAGGCTGCTGCTCTGCTTCACAGGTGACCTGAGATTTCTGAGATCCTCATCTTACAATTTGTTTTAGTTTTTGTTATTTCAATTTGGATTATACTTTTTGTCTCGGTTTTACTCTAGATTTACCGTAGATATCACATTCTAACTCTTGATTTTGGGTTTGTAGGGCCACTCAGCTTGACCGAGGGTTCAAATGCACTGTCAGGCTGTCAAATTGCAGATATCAAATTCTTTAGCGAAAGTGAATTTGGTTTGTTATTTGGATATGGGTTTTTAACAAGATTTATGCAACTTGTATTTTTCAAGTAAATAATAATTAAACAGAGACAATTTGCATCTAGGGTTTTTTTTTACAGAATTTGATTTATTAAGGTACTCATCACAAGCTAATAAGCGTAATACAGAATTAGAATCGTCTATCCTACTACCCAAATGAGTCATGTAGTTTGGAATGCTTCAGATCACATTTGGGTCCACGGTCAACTTAAAGACATGCTTGAGCCTCCATATATTGAAATGCTATATATCTGTATGCTTTTAATTCTTTTATGATCCACAGTATTTGATTGATTGATAACTTGTTTAAACCTGTTAAATTCCTTTCCTACTAATTTTATAGATGACAGGGTTTAAATGTAAATGATAATTAAACAGAGATTAGGGGTTTTACAGAGTTTGATTGATAAAAGGGGTCACAACAAGGCTGATAGCCCAATACTGAAATGAGTTCTATAGTTTGAAATATCATAGATCACATTGGGGTACGCAGGCAACCTAAAAACATACTCTAGATATTGAAACAATGCATATCTTAAGACTTCTAATTTTCATAGGATCTACAATATATCAATGATTGATAACTTATTTGAACCTATCAAATTCTTTTTTTAATGATTGTATAGATAATAGGGTTAGAGCTAAATTTCAATTAATTTTGAATATCATTATTCTTCCGTACTTGGTAGTAGTTTTCCAAGTACACCAACCTTAAAATTATTATAAGGTACTTTTAGGTCCCTTGATGTTATTGTTACCCGAATAACTTTCCTAGTTATTTTGGATAACCTGTATCTTCATTCTGACTTTGATGCTTCACATTTCAAGTTGCGTGCCCCCTTACAGACTTGCCTTCTGAAACAGCTAAGTCCCCAGCATTCCTCTTACGCGCTTGAGTTATCTGTTTTGCCACACGACCATGTGCACCTTTTTTCTTCTCCCTTCGCATTCTGCTCCCCCTTCCATTTCCCCATTTTGCATCTTCCTCCCCTGCGCTCACTTTCTTTCCTTCTTCTTGCACACGCACCCTCTTTTCTGTCCCCTCGCGCTTCTCGCGTGCCCCTCTTCAGACTTGCCGAATATTTGCTAAGTCCATGTTCTTCATCTGGTGCGCTCATTTGCACCCTATTCTATCACGTGCCCTCTTTTCATTTTTGCCACCTATGCACCCTGTTTCCATGCCTTCTGTAGGTATGCCTCCCTCCTATGCACGCACCTTCTCTATGTCTCCCTTCCATGCCTTGCGCTCGACTCCCGCACTTCGAAATCAAGCCTAGGGTGAGTCGACTCAAAGCAAAGCAACAACATGTCCACAGAAGGTGCCACGTGTCTCATCAACACACCTTTAAAGGTACAAAAAAAGTGTAGACCCCAAATGTGCGCAGATCCTCCACGTTTATAGGTTCCAACAAAGATGCTCCTAAATAGGCAAGAAGGGCAGAACTGACCATTGAAACAACTAAGTATAAAAAAGATCCTACGGAAGCCTCCACATGTCTCTTCGGCACAATTTCGATATGGTGCACAAAAGCCGATACCCCAGACAAGCGCAGAACCTCCACGTGTCTAAGGTTCGACGAGTTGCTCCTAAATGGGCGGAAAAGGCACAATCAGCCATCTAAAAGTCTAAGGCCAGCGGAAGGTGCCACGTGTCAGCTCGGCACAACCTCAGGGGTAGAATCCAAAGGCAGTCCCCAGACGAGTGGAGGCTCACCATGCGGTCAGAGCCCAGAAAGGCAGAACCGGCTGTTAAAAATTCCAAACATAGGAAGAGCCATCGGAAGCCTCCATGTGTCTCATCAGCGCAACTCCAAAGGTAGAATCCAAAGGCAGTCACCAAACGAGCGCAGGCTCTCCACATGTCTAAAGCACAAAAAATTGCATTGGTTGTTGCAAATTCAAAACAAAGCAACAAATCCAACGGAAGATTCCATGTGTCAACTTGGTGTAACTTCAGGGGTAGAATCCAAAGCAGGTATGTCTTAGAGCGTAGGCCCTCCACGTGGTCAGAGTCTAAAAAGGCATAGTTGGCCGTTGAAAAGTCAGCTAAGTATAAAAAATTCAGCGGACACCTCCACACGTCTCTTTCACATAACTCCAAAGGTAAAATTTGGAACCAGGTCCTAAACATGTGCTGGCCCTCCACGTGTCTAGGGTCAGACATAATGCTCCACCAAATAGAAGGGACTAAGCCAAAACACAAAGGAACGAAGCAGCAGGCTCATGGATGATGCCAAGTGTCAAAATGTGAAAACTTCAGGAGTAAAAGGAGGCAGTGAAATCTTAAGATGCGCGGGGCTGCCACATGGATCTTGCACGGATAGACTCTTTTAAATATTGTGAACCCACGTTAAGTGCCTGACCCTGACGTTTAGACAGCCATATCTTTCAACTGGGAACTTGAATGTGAGCAAGGGAGGACTATTTGGAAAGCTCTCGACCTCTACTACCCACCTACCACCATAATGTTTGTGTTTGCCATTTTGAGTTTATCATGCTTCTCACCTACCACCATAATGAAGAATGATCTTCCTTTCTTGCCCAACAAGGAACATTAATGGAGGCATGGGCTCTGTCAGAGAACCCATCCTTGTTGTAGGTGAATTTCAATTCTTTCTGGGGTGGTTTGAGTAGGTGAATTCAATGCATTGTTGGGGTGGTTAAAGAAGGATTCAAAATTTCCCACCTTTCTCTCTCATTCTTCCTATATATTGTAAGAAGGTGCATTTTTCAAGAGGTTGGTCATCTTTTCTCTCCTGCCCCCCTCTCTTTCTTCCCTAGGGTTGAATGTGGAGCTTAAGTCTCCTCTCATTGCTTTATAATGGTGTTTTCTTGCCTCTTGCCCACTAATGATGTACTGTGGGAACTTATGGAGTAATAAAATTTGTTTCGTGATGCATTTTGTCCATCCTTTGCTTATTTTATTGTCTCTTCTCGCCTCTCACTATTGCAGGGTCTATTGTGCATACATATGATGTCTATTGCAGGTTTTGAGAGCCATGTTTAATGGGTTTAAAGTGGTGTTCTGTGTGAACTTTATCTCTGGTTTGTGGTGCATCTTTTCCACCCTCTCCATTTCTCACCTCTCTCCACTTCAGGAAGCTGAGAATGTGATCAAAAACCCCTTTTTCTTGGTGTTATCACCTCGTTAGTGTAGGATTTCCATTTTTATGCACTTTTTCTCTCTCCTGTTTCCTTGACATTGGTAGAATAGGTGTAGTTAGGCATCATTTCTGCAATAGGAGTAGTTTAGCATTAGGATTATGAAGAAGAATCCAAATTTCTTCAGAGGACCATCTCAAGTTGACAAGTCCCACAGCTTGAGAGATAGTCCCATGTTATGCAGATTACATTGGATGCCCCACTCAAAATCAGGCCATTCGGGGGGTGCTGTGATTTTGCACCAACAATTATGAAATCTACCCTTTATATCTTAGTAAACTCGTAAGATCTAGTGTGTTTTACAGCAAGTTGTCAGTTCCTATAATCAAATGCCAATCCATCTATAACATCTGAACCAAATTTTATAAGAATCAGTTCGTAGTCCATCTATAGCATAAGAATCCATCACAATGTCTGGTCTCAATAATTGGTTTAGGTATTAATTTATAGTAACAACTAACAACTCTTTATAAAAATAATAATTCTATCCCTAGAGCACTTTCAAACATTTATTTTACATTAGTAATAATTTCATCCATTTCATACAATAGTCCAAGTTGCCATAGCAGGTTTCTATATACATTAAGTTAGTCAAGCTCCCACTACATCAGTAATTAAAGATCATAATATAACAAAGGAATCCATTAAGAATAGCTAAAGTTTTTTCATAAACCATCAAGTTTATAGTGGCGGTTGCTCTTGATTGAAAAACATCACAAGTTACAATGATGATGAATTTACATTAATACCAGCAATACCCTCTAATTTTGTCTAGTAGTGTATACTTTCCTATCATGACAACAACCACAAAGATCCTAAACAACAGTCCATATAGTAAAGAATCCCAAACATTGAATTGTAAATCAATTTGGAAACTAAGGCCTTAAACTCTTTTGGAAACTTGGTCCCTTGTATTGAGTTGACACTTGTAAGGCTTCCTAAATACATCACTCTCAAGTGTTTAGCCACAAAACATATCATGAAATCATAACTGGAAGAAAAACATTTCAACATCCTTTCATATGCCACAGTATAGGCAACTTAAAGGTTTCAGTTGGACACAGATCATTTGCCTAGTCCTCCTCTATGTAAAAAGATACGAATGTATTTAATGTGATTTGTACATAACCTATCTATCAACGCATATTTTAGATCATTTTCAAGACTCTCTTATCTTTGTTTCAAGAGAAATAAGTATAGGTTAGTTCAAGAACAATGCATGACAATGTCTACTTTGCTATAATTGCAACAACCACAAACAACATAAGAAACAATCCATCTAGTAAAGAATCCCAAACATTGAATTGTAAATCAATTTAGAAACCAAGGCCTTGAACTCTTTTGGCAACTCAGTCCATTTTATTGAGTTGACACTTTTAAGGATTCTTAAATGTATCACTCTAACTTCTACAGCCACATGACATATCATGAAATCATAACTAGAAGACAAAAATTTCAACATCCTTTCAAATGCCATAGTATAGGCAATGGAAAGGTTTTAGTTCAACATAGATCATTTTCCTAGTCCTCCCCTAAGAAAAAAATAGGATTGTATTTAATGTGATTTGTACATAACCTATCTATCAACGCATATTTTAGATCATTTTCAAGACTCTCTCATCTTTGTTTCATGAGAAATAAGTATAGGTTATTTCAAGAACAATGCCTGAAAATGTCTACTTTGCTATCGTTGCAACAACCAAAAACAACCTAAGAAACAATCCATATAGTAAAGATTCCCAAACATTGAATTGTAAATCAATTTAGAAACCAAGGCCTTGAAATCTTTTGGCAAATCATTCCACTATATTGAGTTGACACTTGTAAGCATTCTTAAATGTATCACTCGAACATCTGCAGCCATGTGACATGTCATGAAATCATAACTGGAAGACAAACATTTCAACATCCTTTCAAATGCCATAGTATAGGCAACTGAAAGGTTTCAGTTTGACATAGATCATTTGCCTAGTCCTCCCCTAAGAAAAAAGATAGGAATGTATTTAATGTGATTTACACATAACCTATCTAAAAACTCGTATTTTAGATTTGTTTCAAGACTGTCTCATCTTTGTTTTTTGATAGATAAGTATAGGTTAGTTCAAGAAGAATACATTCAAAGAATGCATTAAATGTAGCCGAATGATCATGCAAAATTCTGTCAGTAATAGAAACTTGAGCTTTACATGTGCCACACTCCATTATTGAATAGTTAAGATCTACAAACCTCCAAAGATAGGACTTCATACCTTTCATATGTCACTAACATACTAAAAGTCTTTCAACATATAAAAATGTTATTAATAACAAAACAACAAACAAATCATACCTAGATGTCTCCTACGCATACTGATTCACATAATTTCTTATCAATAGACAAATTGTACCTAGATGTCTCTTATTCAATATCATAATCTCATTCACATACTTGCACACACAACATTTAGGACCTAGCACAACAAAATTTGGTAAACATACAAGAGATGCTATACTCAATTCAATCATTCAAACAAGGGATAAACATGGTAACATCATGGTGGAATTAGAAAAGGTGTGTTTTGACACCCTAGCTTGACACATGGGCCAAAATCTCAACCATGCCAACATGAAGCTGCACTAATCCTCCTTTGGATTACCAATGCTTAACAAAAAAAGTGTTCTGTTAGGGCCTTGTGCCTTGACCCCATAGAAAAACAAAGGGGTTCTATTAGGTCCCATGCCTCGACCCATTAGAAAAATAACACTCAATTATTAGAGTAACATGTGGAACTTATGCTCTAACACCACCTTAACACAAATTGCTACATATAGTTCGAACGATTAAAACAAGGGAAAGATATAGTAACATTGTGTTGGAAGCAGATAAGGTGTGTTATAATTCCCAAGCTTGACACATTGGCTAAAATTTCAACCTTGCCCATTGGTTTACCATGGTAACTCAAAGCTATGCTAATCCTCCTTTAGCTTACTGGTGCATAGAAGTAAGGGATGCAAGGATTATGGGGTTTCTATTAGGTCCCCATTCCTTTACCCAATAGAAAACATATGCTCAATCATTAGAGTGCTCATGTATATCTTATGCCTTTCCTCCATCATAACCCAAAAAGAAACATATAATTTAACCATTAAGAACTACAATGGTAGGGTAAATCCATCTTTAAAAGTTCTTCAAGCAATATCATGACAATAGTCAGGGCTAGGGCATCATCACTAAGGCCCATTAAAGCCCATACAAAGAAATAAGAAAAACCCTAGTATTGGAAAGAAGGTGTAACAATTAAGGAAGACCAAGATCTCTTTTATCAAATCTTTCAAGGTTCCCATAGTTTTTTTTCAACCAATTGTTTGCATCATTTCGAACAACATTTAGTTACTCATAACCACAGCTTGTGATTCTAGGTGCTTAAAATCCCTATTGTGCATCTTTTAAAACTAAAGAATTAACATTGGCATTGCGAGCATTGCTCTATAGATCTTTAGTTGCAACCCTCATTATCATGTTTATGCACATGGAGAAAATTCAAAGTCTGTTGTCTAGACCATGTTGGGTCATTTAATATTTCAATATGAGCACCGATTGCACCAATTGGGTGATCAAGGGCAATTGCTCCACAAGCATTTAATTTTTGGGTGTTCATTTGCATTTTTTTCATCAAGATACAAATTGTGAAGTGATGGCCTCATTAATCAAAAAAATCAAAACATTCATTTCTACCCTAGTTGCCTTGATTACAAGGTGAAGTGCAAGAGCTGGGCTGATTCACATAAGCTAGATCTCGACAGCTGTTAACCTCCTGAATATACCAAGAATAGGCAATCTAGTTTTTACCACCAATTCCCTTTTCTTAAGCAAGACAACTACAGATCCACTATTCACTTGTTTCAAATTTTGTGTAGTGGTTCCATCATGCTTGAAGAAAGGTTTTGACTTGGCTAGATCAGCAAGAGAGGTATTAGGCAGAATCCCATCCTCAAAAGATAAAGATCTTTCCTTTCCAGCTGTAGATTCAAGTAGTCTCGGTTGTCACACTGATGATTTTATCTTTGAACTTTTCAACAGCAGCTGCTACAGCTCAACGGTTATGAGATTCATTAGAAGATTGGTCTTTCTCTTCTTGTGAAACTCCATGACTTCCAATAATATTTTTCAAAATGACAGCCATTGGTAGAATACAATTTTGTTCCTTCCTGCGAGTTTTAGTCCCTAGATTCACTAAGACTTCCCAAACCATTAGATTGATAGTTTCAAGAAATTACGATCTAGCGAAACTATGTAGGTAGGGAAATATTGGTTTGGCTTGTAAAATTTGAGCTTATATCCATGTCTCAAGAATTGAGGTGTAATCAACTCTTGGATTATAGTACTGTTGTCTATGAAATTACTCCCTAACCTCCTGAATTTACCAATAATAGGAAATCCAATTTTGACCACCAATGCCCTTTTGTTAAGCAAGACAGATGTAGATCCACCATTCACTTGTTTCAAATTTTCTGCAGTATTTCCATCATGCTTGAAGAAAGGTTTTGACTTGATCCACCATTCACTTGCTTTTCTGCAGTATTTCCATCATGCTTGAAGAAAGGTTTTGACTTGGCTAGATCAGCAGGAGAGGTATTAGGTAGAATCCCATCCTCAAAAGATAAAGATTTTTCCTTTCTAGTTGTAGAGTCAAGTAGTCTCGGTTTCCATGACTTCTAACAGTATTTTTGGAAATGACAACCATTGGTAGAATACTATTGTGTTCCTTTCCGTGAGTTTTAGTCCCTAGATGCACTAAGCCTTCCCAAACCATTAGATTGATAGTTTCAGGAAATTACGATCTAGTCAAACTATGTAGGTAGGGAAATATTGTTTTGGCTTGTCAAATTTAAGCCTAGATCCATGACTCCAGAATTGTGGTGTAATCAAATCTTGGATTATAGTACTGTTGTCTATCAAATTGCTCCCTAACTTAGGTCAGAAATTTCTTCTTCAAACATATTTCTGTAATCCTATGATGATAATAGCTGTTGTAGTGCTCGTATTTGATTCCACTAACTTTTTTCTGAAACGTTTTGCAAATCAATGCGTAGACATCTTTTGTCTCCCCAATTGCCCATTTATAACATACCTTTTCATCTGAAAAACTACGTTTTTTGTAGGGCAGTTGCTGTAATTTGAATTTATTTTTCTTTTTTCCATTTTCCCACATTTGATTTCTCGTGTAACTATTTAGGGGTGAAAAACGTGATTGGAGAATGCCATATGTAATCTAATTCATTTCTTATAGAATTATTTTGATGCTTTTGAAGCATAGAAACTAGGAGATGTGTCTCAGGTACATAAACATGAGATGTGGACAAAGATGTCATGGAAGGTTCCATATCTCCTCCAATACTTCTCATCTTCTCCCTTAAATTTTATCCTTTAAAACATAAACATAATGTTATAAAAACCTAATAAAAATTTCCTACAATAAATCCATTTATCTCATTGTTCTCCATTTGCATCTAAAAATAATCAATATAGATTGGGAGTCATCATTGTACTCAATTTCATGTATATGAGCATTCAAATATTTAAAATATATAAATATTATTATTTTATTTCTTATACCATCTCTGAGTACTTCTGTACCTAATATTTGAAAGTTGGCATCATCGTCCACAAGATCCATCCCCTTCCTTGTTTCCTAGAGTCTTGGAAGGTTCCACATCTCCTCCAAAAGTTCTCATCTTCTGCCTTAAATTTTAACCTTTAAAACATAAACATGAAGTTATAAAAACCTAATAAATTTTTCCTACAACAACTCCATTCATCTCATTGTTCTCCATTTGCATCCAAAAATAATCAATATAGATTGGGAGTCACCATTGTATTCAATTTCATGTATATGAGCATTCAAATATCTAAAATATATAAATATTATTATTTTATTTCTTATACCATCTTTGAGTACCCCTGTACCTGATATCTCAAAGTTGGCGTCCTCGTCCACAAAATCCATCTCCATCCTCATTTCCTGGAGTCTTGGAAGGTTCCAAATCTCCTCCAAAACTTCTCATCTTCTACCTTAAATTTTGACCTTTAAAACATAAACATGAAGTTATAAAAACCTAATAAAAATTTCCTACAACAACTCCATTCATCTGATTGTTCTCCATCTGCATCCATAAATAAGCAATATAGACTGAGAGTCATCATTGTACTAAATTTCATGTATATGAGCATTCAAATATTTAAAACATATAAATATTATTATTTTATTTCTTATACCATCTCTGAGTACCCCTGTACCTGATATCTGGAAGTTGGCGTCCTCGTCCACAAGATCCATCCCCTTCCCCATTTCCTGGAGTCTATGGTTTTAAGTATTGAGTTAGGTTTTTATCTATCATATCTTGTCATAAAGAATATCTAGGAATAACATAGCACATCACTCTTCACATGTTATAGAAAGTGTGAGCACATGCTACACAATCATTATTCTGTTTAATGGAGACTATAATTTTCCTATAACTGTTAGCATTTTGCTAACTGTTTGTCTACAAATTAATTGTTGATTATGTTTCTTTGAATTGCTATGTTCCAAATGAATTAGAAGACACTTTTTGGAAAACATGAAAAACAACATGTCCTGATTAGATTTCCTAATTTATAATTTTAGGTTGGTCCACCTATGTACATGTTTACCAAGTATATATGTTTACAAAGCTCATATTAAAACCATGGAAAACTGTATTTCAAATATTCTACAATGTTTTGGCTAGAGCTTACTTATCTCTTAGATCTTATTTATGCCTTCTAAAGTAAATTTATGCATCAATAATTTATATTGAGCTAATACTAAAAAAAAAATCAATAGAAGTCTTAATTGTTGAGATCAATTGTGTGTCATTAGCTTTAAACATTTTTTATAGTCAAGGTTCTAGAAATTAAAGATTCGATTTTAGGCATGGACCATTATTTACTTTCGAGTGATACGAAGAGAGTTTTTTCTTGCAAAATCAGGTGGAGATCTAGATCAGAAGTAGTTTTTGTATGTGCATCATACATGTCTTGTTATGGTAGCTCATCCCACGAGTTACAATCTTCTCTATTGTCGTGATGATTGTTTCCATTAGTGTATGGTCTCTTAGGTACGGTCATGGAGTCATATTTTAGGCATGGTCCATCACTAACCTTGCAGTGACGGGAAGAAAGATTTTTTGGAAAAGGTACGTGGACATCTAGATGAGAAGCAGTTTTTGTACGTTCATCATGCGTGTCTTGTTGTGGGAGCTCTACCCATGAGTCCCATGGAACTCTACTACCATGATAATTGTCTACATTAATATACGGTGTCTTAGTTATATTCCTGGATGTATGTAATATAATGACCTGCATTGATCTGAACACAATTGGTCCAGTGTGAACTCCACCAGTGATTCACATTGCATTACCCATAATTAAGGAAAGTTCTATTTATCAATTAAAAGGGACACTGTGACTTCAAAACACACTACAAAGCTCACATTAACACATAAGTCTTATGGGACCGATGGGCACTACAAGAAATTGTGACATGGACAGGACACATGCTCTAAGAAACATATCGAAAAACATCTTTGATACCTAGAGGCCTTGTGACACAACACTTTTCATATTAATATCAGTAAGGTAAAGCATTCTGCTACGCCCTTAACCTATTGCTTGTATTAGGATATGAGTAGCCGACTTGTGGCTTACCATATCATTTTATTATATCATTTATACTTTCTCATGCTTAATAGGTCAGTATTGGTGATGGCCATAGCATATGAATAGTATATATAGGGGATTATAGGTAGTATTTCATTATCATTTGAGAATTTGAGTCTTGTTATATGGTTTGAAGGTTGCCCCCTCGAAGTGGTGAAGCTATTCTAATTGCATATTGAGATCATTATTCTGAAATATTGTGTTATTTGGTGCTCTATTGTTGCTCTTAATCTAAATTATACAAGTAATTTCATTACAAGTGGTATCAGAGTTGGGATCTGGGCCGAAATTAGGGCAAAAACCTTAATTTTTTGTTTCAGCCACATATTGTGAACCAGAGATGATTGGTGGGAGATATTTTTACCAGAGTTGAGAATAATTTCAAGTAAAGTTCCCTGAAAATTTAATACTTTTTTTATTTATTTTGCAAAAGATATTACAAATTTATGTTTTTTTCATAAAACCACTCCCTAGGGTGTAAATTGTGGAAAAATTTTAAGTTCTTTACATTTTCGGAAAGATCTCGAAAAAATAGTATTAGTATATTCTCTGTGTATTTTATTTTTCAGCCGAAATTGTATCGAAACCCTAAACCCTAAGATTTGACATCATGGCGGGGCCTTCCACAAGAGCAAAAAAGAATTCGGTTACTTCGGGTAAAACCCCAGATAAATATGGGGCAGTGATTTAAGAGATAGAGTCAAAAGGGGTATATACAGATTCCTCAGCACTAGGGTTTACCTCATTTGATCATAAGGTTTTCTAACTTGAGTATGAGTTGCGAATTGTACAATCTGAGATGGCCTCTAAAGGAGACATAGCCCAAATCAATCATCGGTTGGATGATATCATGCAACATGTAAAGGGTAACTAGTATGGCCCAAATCCAGCCCATATCAACCAAGGAGGACCTTCAGTTAAAAATCATGGACAAACTAACCATATGGGATCACTTTTCCAGTCCCATCAGAATCAAAGTTATCCGCAACCACAGAACATGATGCCAAAAGTGGATATGCACAAATTTGATGGTAAGGATCCCCTGAATTGGATAAATAAAATGGATAACTTCTTTGAGTTACATCAAACACCATCAAGACAAAAGGTGACATTGGCATCCCTATATCTTGAACCCGACCAGTTTGTTTGGTATCGTTGGTTATGTGCTCAGAGGCAGAAGAATGGTCTAGGTGTCACTTGGACAGTTTTTACCGATGAGTTGCAATTACACTATAGTTCCAGTGTTTTAAAGAATTACTTTAGTCAATTAGAAAAGTTATGGAAAACAAGATCAGTCAAAGATTATGTGCATCAATTCCAAAACCTATCCTTAAAGGTAGAGAATATTCCAGAAGAGAATCTGAATGACTTGTTTCTTGGGGGTCTTAAGGACCACATCGAGCATGAGGTATGGATGTTTAATCCAATCAAGTTGTTTGATTCAATTATAATGGCACGTTGTGCAGAGGAAAATATTCTTTGTAGTAGGAGGCCACCTTTCATTAACACCAAAGACCGTAGTATCTCTTCCCCTTCATTTGCTAGGCCAATTAGACTGACTCCTCAACAAATGGAAGAAAAGAGAGAAAAAGGATTATGTTTTAACTGTGACAGAAAATATGGACCGGGACATAAATGTGCTGAGAAGAAGTTGTTCTATATTGACGGAGGTAATGAGGATGATGAGGAAGCTGAAATTATAGGAGAGGCTGAGGAACCAGTAGAAGATGAAGTAAAGGATCACCAACCTACAATTTCTTGGCATGCATTGTCAAGTATTAGTACTCCTAAAACACTCAAGGTTATTGGCTATCTCAAAAAATAGAAGGTGACGGTGCTGATTGACTCGGGGAGTACTCATAACTTCATAAATAGTAAGTTAGCTACCCGCCTCAATTGTTTTATTTACCCAGCTCCAGAAATGCAAGTTATGATTGCGGATGGTGGGACAGTCAAGTGCATAGGAAAGTGCCATAGTATCAAGATTTCCATGGGAGACTACATGTTAGACTCACCTATGTTTTCTATTTCTATGGGAGGGGTAGATATTGTTTTGGGGGTCCAATGGCTCACAACCTTAGGTACTATTGAGATGAATTTCCAAGAATTGTTCATGCGATTTCATTCAGATAGAAGGAAAATACAATTGAATGGGATGGTAGCTAAGTCTCCACAGATTATTAGCTCTCATTAGATGCAGAAGGTTCTCAGAAAAGGATTGAATGGCTTTATAGAAAAGCTATTTTCCATATAAGTACAAAATACATAATCTTTAATGCCACCCGATCTTCAGAAGATTGTGGATGCTCACTCATCTTATTTTGATGCAATTCCAAAGGGACTACCACCAATTAGGGATCATGATCATGCCATTCAGTTGATTCCAGGGAGCCAAACACCTAACATCAGACCATACAGATACCCATATTCCCAGAAAAGTGAGATCGAGAAAATGGTGGAGGAAATGTTGAAGGCCGTTATCATCAGGCATAGCCAGAGTGCATATTCTTCACCAGTGGTCACAGTACGTAAAAAGGATGAAACATGGAGGATGTGTCCAGATTACCGAGAACTCAACAAGTACACCATCAAAGATAAGTTTCCTATTCCAGTAATTGATGATTTACTTGATGAATTGCATGGTGTTGTTTATTTCACAAAATTATATCTTCATTCGGGGTACCATCAAATTAGGATAAAAGAGGAAGATGTTCATAAAATAGCTTTTAGGACTCATGAGGGCCATTATGAGTTTTTGGTAATGCCTTTTGGTCTTACAAATGTGCCCTCAACCTTTCAAAGCTTGATGAACACTATTTTTAGGCCTTTTTTAAGGAAATTTATATTAGTTTTCTTTGATGACATATTGATTTACAGTAAGACATGGGAAGAACACTTATAACATATAAATAACATGTTGGAAGTTTTGGAGAAACATACTCTGTATGCAAAGCCATCAAAATTTTATTTTGGTGTACAAGAGGTGGAGTATTTGGGTCATATTATATCCCATGAAGGCGTCAAAGTTGATCTTCAGAAGATCAAAGCTATGGTGGAATGGCCAAGGCCCAAAAATCTCAAAAATCTACGTAGGTTCCTAGGACTAACAGGGTACTACAAAATATTTGTACGGGGATATGGTAGAATAGCAACCCCACTCACTGCATTGCTAAAGAAGGATTCCTTCCATTGGACAGACGTAGCCACTAAATCCTTTGAGCAG
Source organism: Taxus chinensis (assembly GCA_019776745.2). Classification (NCBI taxonomy): domain Eukaryota; kingdom Viridiplantae; phylum Streptophyta; class Pinopsida; order Cupressales; family Taxaceae; genus Taxus; species Taxus chinensis. The sequence goes on from CM034146.1 coordinate 751,651,658, forward strand.
TTGAAGGAAGCCATGTGCAGCACCCCAGTTTTGGCTACTCCCAACTTCTCAAAAACTTTCATTGTTGAATGTGACACTTCAGGATCAGGATTGGGAGCAGTTCTAATGCAGGAAGGAAGACCAATTTCATTTTAGATTCATCAATTCAAACGAAAAGATCTGCTCAAACCTGTCTATGAGAAAGAAATGATGGCTATTCTTCATGTAGTCAAGCAATGGAGGCCATATCTCATGGGTAGACACTTCAAGGTAAAAAATGATCACGATAGTCTCAAATAATTTTTGGAGCAATGGTTATCATCTAAGGAACAACAAAAGTAGGTAACAAAAATGTTGGGTTATGATTTTGAAATCATATAAAAAAAGGGTAAAGAAGATGTAGTAGCTGATGCGTTGTCTAGAAGGGATACATCCGCAAATGCCTTACTATGTGGAATGTCCATGTTGACGGCCGATTGGGTGGAGGAAGAAAGATTGGAATGGAATCAAGATAAGGATACACAATCTCTAATACAAAATATCAAGCAAGGATCTATGACATCTAAAAAAATTGAGTGGAAAGGTAATGCCCTATGGTACAAGGATAAGTTATACTTGAGTAAAGATTCTGAGTTGAAACATAAGATTCTTGCAGACCTACATGCCTCACCTGTTGGAGGAAACTCTCATTTTTTGAATACATATGCATAGAATAAAAAGAGAATTCTTTTGGGAAGGACTCAAGGGGTATGTATAAAATTTTGTATCAGAGTGTTTAGTGTGCTAACAGAACAAAGGGGAAACAATTAAGACACCAGGTTTGTTGCAACCCTTACCAATTCCTAGCCAGAGATGGGAGGAGGTCTCCATGGAAATCATCACCGGATTACCTTGTTCAGAGGGTAAGAGTTTTATTTTCGTGATTTTTGACAGGCTCAAAAAATATGCCCATTTTTGTGCCCTATCACATCCATTTGCAGCCAGTACAGTCGCAGCTATTTTTTTGGAGACAGTGCAAAGGCTACATTGAACCCCAAAGATAATTGTGAGTGATCGTGATCCTATTTTCACAAGTAAATTTTGGATGGAATTATTTTCATGTTTGGGTACTCAGCTAGCTCACAATTCATCTTATCATCCTCAAACTGATGGGAAAACAGAAGTGTTCAACAAATGCTTAGAGGGGTATTTACGTTGTTTTGTATTAGATAAGCAAGAAAGGTGGATTAAATGGCTACCACTGGCAGAATGGTGGTATAACACATCTTTTCATACCTCTTCTCAAATGACCTTATTTTTAGCATTATATGGTTACCATCCACCTTCTATCACTTCCTCCTTGAGGGTGCAAACTAAGGTCAGAGATTTTGAGGAACACATTCAACATCAACAACAGGTTTTGGATAGTCTAAAGGAGAATTTAGCATTAGCACAAAAAAGGATGAAACAACAAACAGATCAACACTGTAGTGAAATACATTTTGAAATTGGTGACTGGATTTTTTTACGTCTCTAGCCTTACAAATAGATGTCCCTAAAGCAACAGCAAAAGGAAAAAAAACTTGCTCCTAAATATTATGGCCCTTATCAGGTTCTACAGAAAATTGGTAGTGTTTCTTATAAACTAGATTTGCCTCCATCTTCACACATACACCCAGTATTCCATGTTTCATTCCTGAAGAAGGTTATTGGACAGAAATTTGAAGTCCTGACAGAGTTACCAGAACTTGACGAGGAAGGAATAATCATTATGGAGCCAGAGAAGATTCTGAAAACACGTACTAAGAGGCTGAGAACTAGAGACATTAAGGAATATCTGATCAAGTGGAAGAATCTGAGCATAGAAGATGCCACCTGGGAGGATGAAGGTTTTTTGCAGCAACATCAAGGATTATTCAATGTTGAGGACAAAATTGGTTTGAAGGGGAAGGGCATGCTACACCCTTAACCTATTTCTTGTATTAGGATATGAGTAGCCGACTTGTGGCTTACCATATCATTTTATTATATCATTTATACTTTCTCATGCTTAATAGGTCAGCCTTCGTGATGGCCATAGCATATGAATAGTATATATAGGGGATTATAGGTAGTATTTCATTATCATTTGAGCATTTGAGTCTTGTTATATGGTTTGGAGGTTGCCCCCTCGAAGTGGCGAAGCTATTCTAATTGCATATTGAGATCATTATTCTGAAATATTGTGTTATTTGGTGCTCTACTGTTGCCCTTAATCTGAATTATACAAGTAATTTCATTACACATTCCCATTAGAACTCAAAGAGATTATGAAATTGAAATCTTTTGTAATGATCTAGGATTCAATGCCTATAATGTTCTTTATTCTCATTGGGTTAGATATTGTTAAGGATTTTTGAGTCTCCCGTCCATTCATTATACATGCTTGCAAGGATATATGATATCAATCTTTTATAGTGTTGTAATTATGTTTATTTTATAATGTTTATACCGATATTAGTAATGTATATCACTCCCATTGGAACTCAAAGGGATTAGGAAATTTATCTCTTTTGTAATTATCTAAAATTCAATGATTATAATGTTCTCGATTCACATTGGATTGTAGATTTCTAAGGATTGTTGAGTCTCCCATCCTTTAACTATACATGCTTGTGAGGATATACAATACCACACTTTTATAGTATTGTGATTATGTGTACTTTGACTTGTTTATGAGTAATAGAAGATCTATGGTTATATTTCTCACCCATTTCACTGATTTTTTCACATTTTTTTAACTTTTCTATTGTGTATTCAATAATAACTTTTAGGTTAGCTACATCAGTTTTCCAATAAGTTAATGACATGTCCCCTTTGCATCACCCTCCATTATGCTTGAAGTCAGGGAAAAAAAATTGGTTTGAGAGCCTCTAAACCTATCTTAGAGTATAAATCCTACAAGTTGGCTATACATAAACTTTCCTTGGTCCTAATCATTCATGCCTACTCGATTCTTGTGTTAAAAAGAAGGCACACATCCTGGCTCTATATTTGACTACTTCAAAGACTAATTTGAGGGAAATATCTCAAAGTGATATGAACAAACATATTGTGGTACTGGTAGATGTTGTAAATTTCACTTTTGTAGTAATTAATATTTTGTACACCTGTGCTTTATTGGTGGGAACCTATAGTGCAAAGTGAGGGAGAATATGAGTAGATTGAAATCCAATCTAAGTTTATCACTGCTGTATGTGAAGAATATTATCCTCTTAAGCTCTATCAAAATCTACACCATAATTACCTGTTAAGGAAAAATAAGGATCAATCAGTCCAACTCTATGTACCCTTAAACATATGTAAAACAATGTCTGGAAAACTTGTGTAGCAGCCATATTAACTACTACATACAAAGCCACAATGGAATTTCACCCTTCTAAAACCTTGGAAGAAGTTTCCAGTCACGTTGTTAAGTCAAAACAAGGAACAATTAGTGCATCCTTCAACATATGTAAAACAAAGCTTGCAAAAGTCGTGAAGTGTAGAAGTCGTATTAAGTACGATATATAAAGCCACAATGGAATTTATGCCTTATGAAATCTTTTGACAATTATTGAGTCATGTTTTGAAGACCAAGGAGCAATCCAAGAAGAAGAAATAAGGCCAAAATTATTTCTTTCCCTTCAGCATATGCAAAACAAATTTCACAAAAGTTGTGAAGTGTAAAAGTCATATTAACTACTATATACAAAGCCAAGGTGAAATTTCTGGTTTGTGAAATCTCTAGAAAATTCTATAGTCACATTGTGAAGATCAAGGAGAAATCCAATAAGAAGTAAAAATACCCAACATATTTTGATGATTTGATCGTCCTGTTTGTATGAACGATCGTTAAGAAGGTAAAGTGGTTTAAAACCCTAGCTAAGAGTAGTTTGTAGAAAATTTCTTTTATCAACTTAGTTGTGATTTTTTCATCAACATTGATGATTAGATGTTGTATAGGACTCTCCTATCTTTCCATAAAGGTATTGTAGATGTCATGTTGATGAGTGGCCCCCACTCAAATAGGTTTGTTTCTTAGGAAGAATATTTTGGGACAAGTTTCTCCAAAAGAGTTACATGCTAAATTGATGTTATGGAATGTATGTGAGTTTATCTTGATGTCCATGGATGTTTTAGGAAATGTTCATTTAGGGAAATGGTCAAATGAGATTCATTTAGGTTGACTGGTCAAAGGGCCATTTTGAGGCCAAAAAAATAGTGTTCGGTAAAGTGAGCATAACAGGAGCTATAGGTGGAGTTTTGAGATGGTTAAAAATGTATTGGAAAGATGACTCAAATAAATTTCCATCGATATTAGTTTCGTGTCATGATGAGTAGTTTTTATGAGGTTTCCAAATCTATATTTGGATAAGAAACTTATTCCTAGTGCAGGACAAGATATGTTTTGTTGAAAGTTTTGAGTTGGTTGAAGCATGATAATGATTAATTAATGATTGATATCACCTGAAATGTGAAGAGAGATGAAATTTTTATCCAATGAATCCATTTTTAGTTCTTTATTTCTCATATAATTTTTTTTATGATCTAATCTTTGGAAACAACGTTCTGGGCAGGTTGATTTGGTGCGAACAAAAGTAACTATGGTTTGAGCAGGTGGTTGATTCAATACTTATAACTTGGTTAGAAATTTTATATGGGTTTTTTAATTTCTATCAATTTGTCACATGGTATGGTATGGTTTATTTGAAGTGATTTGGTGGCATAGTCAATTTTCCAAGGTCCCGAAGGGTGTAGGAAATAACAGTTTTGAGAAATACAAAGAGCATTGGACCTATTAAATGAAAAAAATTGATTATTTGAGCTAAATTGGGTCCATTTATGAATTTTAAATTATATTTTAATCATGTGTAATAATTTATGGGTCATTACTAAGTATATTTTTTATTTACGAGGATTTTTTATCTGTGTCTATGGGGTTTTGAGCCATTTTTGACACATATAATGAGGTTTTTAGCTAGCCCTACTTGGGTCACTTGTGAATGTTATAATTAAAAATTGGAATGTTTCCTTGATTTATGGGTTGAGCCAAAGGAGGAAATAGGTTTGTGTTTGAATTTGAAATCAAGAGGAGCTTATAAAAGCATAGTTTACGTGCTTTTGCAAGCTGGTTGAGTGTGTGAAAAAAGTGTGACCTAGGTGAAGTTGTTTTTCAGGTGTGTGAGAATGGATTGAGTTTTGATCAGGTGTGTGACATGTCAAGGAAAATAAAAAATCATCTGTGCAATATTTTGAAGCATCGAGAAGTGGAGAAAGAGCTAGATTGTGCAAATTAAAGACCTAGGGTTTGAGGAAGGGTTTGGAGCTAAATATTTGGATCACTATCTGCTGTGGTATCAACATATTTTCAGTGGTTATAATTCACCAAAATATTGTGTGATGGGGCATATTCATACAAGTATCTTGTTGTGTGTAATATCAACAAGGGTTTAGGGGTTGGTGCTCCTTGTGGAGTTAGTGCCTCACTAAAGAAATATATTGTGATGTGCAATATTCATTGAAGTATTTTTTGTGTGTAATATCAGTAAAATTTTTAGTGGGTTTTCTTCCCCTTGAGTGTTTCCCACTTACATCTTGTGTTATGGTATTACTTATCTTGCTCTTGGTTTATTGAATGAATGTTGTATGTTCTTGTGCATATATTAATGAATGAATAATTGATTAATGGTTTATGTGAGTGATCTGAAATTGAAGTTGAATTTGTAAGGAATGAATCACCCCCCCTCTCATTCCATTGCACTTCCAACAATTAGTATTAGAGAGGGTCATTTTGTTGAAGTTTGATAACTTAAAAAGAGATCCTTAAGTGAAAAATGACATGTGTTAGAATCACAAGAAAGACACCAATATTTGATGGAACTAACTATGCATTTTTGAGGCTAAGGATGAAGACGTACATTATTTCACAAGTGTTTGATTTTTGAAAGACCATGGAGGATGGCTATACTCCTCCTACCACTCCTATTACTAGTCAAACAAACAAGGATGAATATGAACACAATTGTAAGTCCTTTAATGTTATCATTTAAGGTCTTGAAAAATCCAAGTTGGGAAAAGTAATGTATTGCAAACCAACAAATGAAGCATGGGAGAAATTTCAAGTCCGATATGAAGGTGACTCAAAGGTAATAATTTCTAAACTTCAAACATTTAGAAATCATTTTGAATCTCTTAAGATGAATGATGAAGAGTCCGTTGTTGCATATCTACTTAGGGTTGACAAAATTTTCAATAACATGAAAGGATTAGGAGAAGGATTAAAATAAGAAGTGTTTTTTCAAAAAGTTCCAAAGTCACTAAATTCAAATTTTTATTTGAAAGTATCTGCTATAAAAGAAACAAATGGTTTGAATACTTTTAAGATGGATGAATTTCATGGTACCTTGACTGCTTATGAGATGAGAATAGGTGATTGCAAACCAACTAGGAAAGAGGTTGCATTCAAATGTAAAATGAAGACTAAAAGAAAGAAGGTGAAAGATGATAAAGATTCTCTTGAGATTGAAGATGAAGAGATCTTTGCTATGATGGCTAAAATATTGAAGCTTGGATCTGGTAGGTACAAAGGTAATATTCCTTATAAATGTGGTAAGATAGGACATTTTGTTGTTAATTATCCTCATAATAATAAGAAGGAAGATCACAATGAACATGAGCATGATAGTGATCATGACAACAAACACAAAAATATGACAAGAGAAAGAAAAGATTTAAGAAGTTTGATTACAAAAGGGATAAAAAGAGATTTTATACAAATGAAGTTAATGAATTATTTGATGGTAGTAGTGGTGTTTCAGATTCTAAATCTGAATCAGGTTATGAGGAAATAGGAAATGAGGTTTTGTTCATGACTAAAAATGAAAAAAAAAATCTTCTAGTGGCGTCCCCTCTTTGTTAGGAGATTTCATATTTGGTTATTGTATCTATTCTAGTGAATATGATGAGGATGTCAAAAATGATCTTGAGGGCATTCAAACAAAGCTAAAACATGTTGAGAAAGAGATCAAGAAGTAGAGAATTTAGGTCAAAGAGTATAAAATTCATGCAAAATCTAGTATAAGTGTACAAGTTTGAATCAAGCAACCTATGTGAGTCAATCCGATTATTGGAGGAGAAGGTAAAGTATCTTGTTTCAATTTTATAGGATAAAGATGGTTTGTGCTCAAAATATCAAGAAGATATAGAGTTTATAAGGGATGAGCTACTAGAGGATACAAACAAGACTATGCCCTTTCAGAATTTTGAGAAAAGTACAAAAGACCAAAATGATCTACTTGGCACACAAATAACAACAGGTGATAGAGTTGGTTTGGGTTTCAAAAAGGAATCTAAAGGTAACGAGTTGAAGAAAGAAGACATGATTCCTTGGCAAGAGGCTAGCAAGAAGATTATGTCTTTTAAGAAGTTGGAGAAAATTACAAAAGACCTAGATGATCTAAGGGTAAATATTTGAAGGAAGAAGACATGAATCCTTTGACAAGAGGCTAGCAAGAAGACTATGTCCTATCATAATTTTGAAAAAAGTGGAAAAGACCGAGATGATCTACTTTGCAAACATAGAGTAGCATGTGATATAGCTAGGTTGGGTTTCAAAAACGAATCTAAAGGTAAAGAGTCTAAACATGAAGACATGATTCCAAGCAAAGAGAAAGGTGGACCTATCATCAAGGAAGAAAAGAAGGAGATACTCATCAAGGACAATGTGAAACCAAGTGCTATTAGGAAGCCTAATGCCTCAGGTTATGAGATAATTTTCAATGGATATTGCTATAATTATAATGCATTTGGTCATAGGACTAAAGAGTGTAGGAGATCTTCCAAAAATACACAGCCTTGGAAAGACAGTAGAAGTGAATATGAAAATAATGTTTTATGCTATAAGTGCAATGAGATAGGCCATGTTGCTAGATTGATTTTTCTTGTATGATTGACCTAGACATTTTGACGCATTCAAGAGGAAGAATACAATAGTGTGCTAAAGCTGTAATAGAGTTAATAATGTTGCAAGGAACTGCTATCAAGGTTACTCAAGTCAAAACAAGGGTTTTCAAGGTCCTAGAAAGAAAGGAAGTGCAGTTGAAAGACCTAGAATGTATGACAGTGGCCTAAGAAGAATGTGGGAACCTAGAAGAGACCTTCATGTCTCATCAAGAACTAGAAATGATGGAGTGAAATGTAAAAAATAGGGTTCAGATAAGAGACAAGCTGATGATGGAGCTCTACAGGTGCTCAATAAGTCTTGGGACCTCTTTAAGAGTTTCTTTTAGGTCAGCATGGTGTTCATATACCTTCACTATGCTTCTTGACGATATATTAGTGAAAATGAAGCATTCAAGTGAGGGGAAGTATTCTAATTCAATATGTGCCTCCTCTATAAGGTAAAGATATGTCTCTTTGTGATATTTTTCATTGTCTTGTTAGTTCAATTTGGTTGATATTGAGTATGAGACATTATGATCTCTGTCATATAGCAACATGGTGTGTGTGGTTGAGTATTCTCAGTCTATGTCTTCAATTCTCATGTCAAAATTTCATGTATGAGATGTTATAGGGTGTTCATGAGTCCCACCATAATGTCATAAGAGGAATATAAGTGTTCTTGAACTCATGACGTATGTTTTTATTGTCTCTGACTCTATGCTTAGCAGTATTGAAGGTGTATGTAGTTTGTGTGGTCTTCACGACAAGTATGAGTCCTAATAGTGTCATAAGAGCTATTATGTGTTTCAATGTGATTTCTCATGTGTGTTTGAAGAGTTCATTATGAGTATGAAGTTCTGAGGTGTCTCAGAGGCTATAATAAGTCATCCAGAGTCTCAATGTATAAGTATCGTCATCTTAAATTATTTAGGCATGAATCTCAGTCTGTGTGTGTCATTGGGTCTTGTGTCATGGAATTTGAATGTTGTGAATCAATATTTGAATATGTTGAAGGTGCTCTATGAATATGATTTGAGTATTTATGTGATGCTTTGATCAATACATTTCTTCAAAATTAAGACTATGGCCAAGATATGACCAAATTGGGTGCGCACTAGACAAAAAATAGGAAGGTTTCAGGTATGTCATTGGGATTTCATGCTATTTAATCATTGAAAATGCTTCTCAGAATGTGAAAGAGGGTATATACAATGTCTATGTTCATTTTAGAGACAAAATAGAAATGTTTGTTCATTTTGGGTACTTCTCTGCCCTAGACAGTGTTTTCACAGTGCCTCTAAGTTGTGTGGATGGAAATTTAGATTTGGAGGATCAAATTGTGGTTTTGTGGGATAAAATTTCTTGGACATCATCCTCATAAGGAGGGATAAATTATTTAAAATGTTTTAAGTCCTAATGTTGTCTTCATTCCAAGAAAACTACAATACTAGTAGGAATTCGTAGTGAAGGTTTTAAAGACCTTATTTAGCCTATGAATTTTGCAAACTGGGTTAAGTGTCTTCAAGGGCATGATACAAGGCTTATGGACCCTGAATTTTATCAAAAAGGGTACTTGAAACAAATAAGGTTTCTTCATGTAAAAATCTACATCAAAAGTTTGGTGTGATTCTCATTGGCACAAGGGCTAGTAGATCATAAGTACACAATTTGATGCAGTATAGGAGGTTAGTGAAATTTTTGTTGATTTTCCAAAGCTTATATGGCATGAATGAGAATGTGAGATATATGAAATGTATTTTAGAATATAGCTAATGGAAAAAGGTGTGAAGGTTTGAATTCATGCATTCTTGAAGCAATATGGGCAGTGGCTTATCTTGCTTCAGGCTTGTAAGTCATTTTTGTGTACTCAGAGTCTTCCAAATAACTTTGCATGAGTTCAATGAAACTCAAAGGATGTTTTAGGTTTGAGAAGGTTGATCATCATTATCCATCTCCTTAAAACATTAAATATATCAGTGAAAGTTTGTATGAATATAACTGGAGTGTGTTGAAGAAAAGTGATGAACATTATAGGTGCATTTGAAAACATTTACTTCATTCTTGATAAGTTGAAGAATTAATGATCATGTCTATACTATAGTAAGTATGCCATCAGGGTTATTGAGTTTAAAATGAGTTTCTAGGTTCATCCACATGGAATTTTCTTGACAGATGATGAATACAATTAGTAAGAACTAGGTTTTTATGCTCTTATAAGTATGGTTCTTTAGGTCTATGAAAGTGGAAAAGTATATAGAGGCTCTGTGTTGAAGGAATATTGTGGCTCTTGATGGTGTGCTAGGACCCTATGATCTAAGATGAAGATTATTCTCAGTCATATAGGAGTCACTTTTTCTTAGGAAAAGTGTATCTTTGGTGTCACTCAGATTTAGTACTACGGCTACTTCATTGACTATGAAGTCATTCACTTGGATCAAGAGAGAGTCAAGCACATTTGAGACTGGTCATTTCCTCTTAATCTCACATAGTTGTGAAGTTTCCTTTGAGAGTTTCTACTGTTGGGCTTGTAATAGGATGTTGTAACATGTCATTATAGATGAATTCTATCCAAGCGGATGTAACACTATATTTGCAAGAAATTAGAAATCGAGGTTTTGTTCTGTATCTTTTCTAGTAAGACACGACATGAATCAACCCTTTTGAAAGGGAGAGTAATGCATCATATTATGCATTGGTTCAATACCCACTCAACATGGAGATCTCGTTGCATGTATTAAAAATATTTAGTAAGACACAATAATAAGTATTTGGTCTATGAGGAGTTTTATGCAACTCGTCAAATTCTCAAGCAATGACAACAATATCTCCTAGGTAAGGAGGCCATCATTGAATTTGAGGATAATTATCTTTAGTTTCTGCAAAAAAAACTATTTTCAATTCTTGCATACACAAAGTATGTTGGAAAGAGTGAAGGACACATGAAGTGGATAATGCACTTGCAAAAATCCCATTTAATGATCAAGCATATGAAGAAAAACAACACAACAATAAAGTTATAAACTTTCCAGAGTAGACCTCTAGTGACAATGTTATCTCCATCTCTAGTTCATTGCATGTGTAATGATACTTTTTCATTTGCTTACATTTCTTTTGTATATTGAACACTAATTTGTAGGTTATAGTTCGATATGACTACTAGTTAGTAACCTTATCATGTGTAGGGTAGGAGAACGGCCAAAAACCATTGTTGGGTTATAGACAACCAAGTGTATGGTTAAAGTTAGCCTATCCTTGTCACCATTATGAAAGGAAGCTAGAGGAATGTCATCGTAACTGATTTGATGAAGCATATAGGAATTTTCACAGAAGAACACCCTCAATATTGTTTGTTTCGATGATTTCAGTAGTGATGATAACTCAAAGTGACACACCAATGCACATTTGAGTAGAGAACTATGCCCGTGCACGATAATGTTACTTTAGATGTGCCACCACTTGGAATATATGATGTTCATCTTGATAAAAAAATCCTTTTGTCATGTCCACTTTTTCAAATAAAGAAATATAATAAAGTTAATTTTTTTAAGTTTTCAAGTCATTTTTTATTAAAAAGGTAACAACTTAATACAACTTTATTATTAAAATAAAAATAAAGGTGACTTTCCAAATAAAGTAAAAGTGAACAATAAATTAGAAGATGTAAAGTCACTTTAGTAATCCCACATGGAGCACTCAATTTGGAAAAAGGGAATGGAAAATTATAAAAGGAGAGGTTGGGGTTTCCTTTGAGACATCTTTGGTAATTTATCTAATTTCACTTTCAAGAGTTGAATGCATTTGCTTTCACTTTCAGCCATAGAAGATGGAAACCTTCCTAGGTATCCTATTGGGGATGAAACCCCTCAATAGAATTCAGCTTTGAGGATGAAAAACCTTAACATCTATTGAGCGAGTTTATTCAGAGATCACATTTGGGCACAAAGATCACATTTTCAAAGCTAGGGCACATTTTTTGGGCATGTTTTCTACATTTTCCACTTCAAATCTGCATTCCAAATGAAGAGATTTAGCCAGTGGAGAGACATATGACAAGACTTCAAACAGGGATAGCTAGGGCACAGTTTATAGCCATATCTAGGGCTATCTACACTATGTGGGATTTCAAACTGACATTCAGAGCATCATCCGTGGGAAGTTTTCTTCTATTTTGGGTTGCATATTCATCATTTGGTCTCCTCATGCCACCCAGGGTGTCAATTATAAGAAAATTATTGTAATCATACATGGGTATTTTATTGGCTTTTGTGTGTGAAAAATAAATAAGATAAATTTAGAACCTTGCTGGATTTTTTTTTTTTGATGATTATGTTCGTAAAGGCTTCTTTGATGTTTTAAGCCTTTTGGGTGTTCTAGAAGATGGATATTTTGATCAATAAATAGAAATTTCAGAAGTCTACGTTTTTTAGTATCAAGGGTTTGAAATAAAAATCAGGACAATATCTTATTCTTGACATTAACAGCTGATTGATGTCATAAATTTCAGTCTACTGTTATATTTTTGCTAAAATGTTTGTGGGAATCTGATTTTACCCTAGGCACTAGGGTTTGGAGAATTAAATTACTTAAATTCAAGTATTTATTGTTAGTTAAGTTTTCATAATTTTAGATTACATTCATGGGTTTTGGGGAAAACATGTTTGGTACTAATTTGACCTTGAAAGGGTTAGTGCAACTTGTATGATGAATATTCTACCTTATATAATAATACAAACATTTGTTTGAAAACCTTATAGACATATTGTCACATTGCTTTGTCATTCATGGAATCAATCTCATTCCAATTTTTCCATTTTGAAACTTTCCCCTCTTTTACAGATCAATTTGGGTGAACAATGAGATTCATATAAAAATCTAATAACTCATTGACCAAGGTAAGGTTTGACCAATTTTTAAGTCCAATTGTCCACACACAAAAAATGAGAGTTTGTTTCCTGCATTTCCTATTGCATGCTCAAGAATAATAATGTGTAAAACAACTATCTTTTAACTTGCATACCATCATAATAATTTAAATAAATTTCATTCCAAGATGTCCATTTTGAAATTTTCCTCTCAAATCTATCCACACACAAAAAGGACAGTTTGTTACCTGCATTGCCTATTGCAAGGTCAAAAAGAATATTGTGAAAAACATCTATCCTTTAACTTGCATACCATCAAAATGATTTGTCATGCTTTAAATAAATTTCCTTCCAAGATGTCCATTTTGAAATTTTCCTCTCAACTCTAGATACGATTGTGAGAACAATGAGATTACAACAAAATCAAATAACTCAGTGACCATGGGAATATCTGACCAAGTCTTTTAGCCCAATTGTTTGTACACAAAAGCACGGTAGTTTGGTACCCACATTGAGTATTGTGTGAAAAAAATTATGTGAAAAATAGGTATCCTTTACCTTGTATAGATTATCTTTTCAACAAGCTTTAAGGTGGACGATACTTCACAAAGATCAATAAGAAATTCGGTCATCACCAAGCTCTAGTCAACATAGAAGACATCTTGTGGACAACTTCTAAGACAAAGGAAGGCATGCATGAGTGGTCAGCTAAACCAACACATCCCTGACCTTCATCTAGTGTATGAACAATAATCTTCACCTTTTTTCCAACTCATTCGTCATTTTCTTCTTTTATGACATCTTAATCTGTAACAAAAACTTGAAAGAGAATATTACACATATTAAGAAGATTCTTGATGTACTCTGCAGTCACAAATTACAACCCAATATAGGCATCTATATCTTTTGTTCGAAAGTAGGTTGAGATCATTCAAGGTTAGACAGTTCCTTTATATTTCATACAGTGATTAAGTTTCCTCCGTGATGTACTCTCGGATGGGGTGCAAAATTAATGATTTCCCAGTCTTGTCGCATGATACTAAACCCGTTATTGTTGAAAGCCAACATGATCGAGATCTCATATACATGAGAAAAACCTATATGTAGGATTACCAAGCTCAGCAGTAAATAGAAAAAGATTTCAAATTTCATTTACATCGAAGTACACTATTTAGAAAAATACAAATCAGGTTTTTTTCTATACAAAACTTAATTTTTTTGCTTACAGACTTCAAATTGTCCTTACAACAGATACTAAATCCCTTAGTGATGAAAGTTGACACAACTAAGATCTGACACACAGGAGTAAAACAATATGGGGCTTCCAAGCTTTGAAATAAATAATAGAATGTTTCAAAATTCATTTACAACTCTCCAAATACACTATTTAGAAAATTACAAAGTAGGCATTTTACCAAACACAATTCAATCTTTGAGCTCTAGATTCTTCTTACAGGTTTCAAATTATCTTCTGAATTATATTGATTTACCATTGGGTTTATAAAACCATCTCAAATTTATTGTGGATTTCATTAAATATTTTCCCAGATGAAGTAGCCTTCAGACCTTACAAAACACAATGTTATTTTGTAAAGCTCTATCTTGGTGGCAACGTTCTGAAACTCTTGATAGTAATCGATTCACAAATCTGGTTATCTTCCTTTTTTCTTTGTAATGAAAGGATATCTTAGAAGTTATTATCCGGAATCAAACTTAGTGACACTTGTCCAACGAAAATCTGAACCTTGTTATCTACCTTGGGATGCAATCAAACAGTTTTTTTCTCTTTGATTTCCTCCTTCGGCATAATCCATGTTTTTTATGATCACATGCACAAGTAATCATTGTTCTTTGGAGGTCCCATAATCATTGTTCTTTTTTATTGTGATGCCATTAACCAGACATGGTCTAGGGCAACAGAGATAGAGACAACGACTAAAATTTCTTTTTTTATTTTTTATTTTCTATTTGATCTCATTTTATCGACGAGCAGATGAGCGAAGGGGAAAAATACAACGTGGGTCCGACAGGATCTGTAGAGGTATCACAGGAAAGGAAGGGCGGGTGGTAAAGGAGACCAACATTTGTGGCCATAGTAAGAGGGTTGGAGGGACTAGACAGAGTTAGATACGTGGGCCCCTTTTCAGTAGGTGTGTGGGATCTAGGTCACAGGCCAACAAGATCAGGTAGACCCACCAAACCTTTTACTCTTTAGTAGTATTTTTTGTATATATTTCAAAACTGGCCTAAACAAGACATTACACACCATGGTCAAACTTGAGGGTTTTGAAGAAAACCTAGACATGGGGTCATCGAGGTCTACTATTTCAGAGGCACATTTATCAACAAACAAGGAAATTTCAGCCATGACATGAAACTCTCAAATCTATGTTGGGTATAGAAAAAAAGTTGGTCTTTGTGAATGCAAAACAATATAAGGGGATCCTAAGGCGTGGGCAGGCTAGAAAGCTGAGGAAAAATTGAAAGAAAATTTTCACTTTGATTTTACCAAAGGAAACAAACAACAAATGAAAATTTGTTTTCAAAGATCATCGAATAGAAGAAAGACAATCAATGCAGAGGGATGGTAGAGAGTAATCAAAACTGAGAAAAACAAAAAGGACTACCACAAACAAGGATGAAAGAGAGGTAGAAGTTCAAGATCATAAATATATCTATAACCCTACATATACTCTATCACTGCGATCTTAGAAATTGTATGTATATGAGCTCTTGAGAATGAAAGAGAGACCTAGAATTTTAGAAAATAAGAGTCTGCAAGAAGACAGTGAAAGAAAATAATTTTCAAAATATAGATACAAGTTGGAAAGAGAAAATAAATTTCTCAGAGAGCAAGTACTAAATCTTCAAAAAATCATGGAAAGAGGAGAACAAGATTTATCTATTCTAAAATAAGAACTAGGTCATTTTAAAACAGACAAAAAGGAAAAACCCTAAATGATAAAAGGGAATGAAATAGTATAGATAAATGAAATTCAATCGACAATTGAAAACATGGAAATGAAAGAAAACCAACTAAAGGATCGGATAGAAGAGGCCAAATCTTGGTCACAAGTAGTAAGTGGATTGTCAATTGAACAAAATAAAATCATAGAGAAACACACAAAAACACAGATAAAAGAAGAAAGAGACAAAAAAGACAAAGCAACAAGTTTTATTATCAAAAGTTTGAAAGACTTTGGTGAAAAGGAAAAAACTAACATTCTGGAAAAAACTAACATTCTTGATAGTAAGTGGATCATCAATTGAAAAAAATCAAATCATAGAGAAACACATCAAAACATAGGTAAAAGAAGAAAGGGACAAGGAAAAAAAAAAGAAATTATTATCAAAGTTTTGAAAGACTTCAAGGAAAAGGAAAGAATTGATATTCTGGAAATGGATTTTCTTAAAGACAAGTTGAAGTGGACAAGTTATATACAGGGTTGGTAGGAGAATAGGAGCAAAGGACCATCATGTGTGAGTTGTCATGAGAAATGTAGAAGACAAAAATGCTATCCTAAAAAGTAGGGGACTTCTTAGAGGCACATGCACGCACACGCGCGCACACACACACACACACACACACACACACACACACACACACACACACACACACACAGACAAAGACTTCACATTTACCCAACAAGAATATCGAAAGAAGGAATGGGAGAAAGTGAAAAGAGGCAAGACAATGTGCATAGTTGAGGAATGGGAAAGCCGAAATCAATGATTGATTGTCAAGCAATAAATAAAGATTTGGGGCCCAATGGGAATCCATGCACATAGTAAGTAGGAATGTGGAGAAGAGGACCCAGATTTGGTCCCGTAGAAAAGGGGAAAGATATTATTATGCTTATGGAAACACATTAACATGAGGGTTGAAAAGTCCTATAATTTGAAGGGTATAAGAAAAATTTAGTTTGGAAACATGGAAAGAAACCAGTAAAGATCATGGGGAGATGACAGTGCTAATCAAGGGAATATGGCTCAAGAAAGTCAAAGTTGAAAAGAAGGACCCAAATAAGAAATGCATATGGCTGAAAATATCAGATAATGAGGAGACAATCAGATTGGCTACTTGCTACTTTGCACTGAAAAGTTTAAATATTTATAAGAGAAGTAATCTAGATACTGAAGATCCATACATATGCTTTGCTAAAAAATAGTTTTGTGTTCAGTACCTCAACGGAAATAAGTGTAATGGGTGACTTTAATGTGAAGACCGTAAACAATCAATCTCTCTAGTTGAGTAGAAAAGAAGGTGGGGATGACAATCCTTTATGTTTTAATGAAGAAGAGGACCAAATTTTGGAAGGAATATCTCAAGATAATTAGATTGGCTACTTGCCAATTTGCACCAAAAAGTTCAAAGACTTATAAGAGAAGTAGTCTAGACACTTAAGATCCATATGCTTCGCTAAAAAAATACATTTTTTGCGTTTAGTAACTGAGGGGAAATAAATTTAAAGGGTGATTTTAATGTGAGGACCGTAAATAATCAATCTCTTTAGTTGAGCAAAAAAATAGGTGGGGATGACAATCCTTTATGGCTTGATGAAGAAGAGGTATAGCTTTTAGAAGGAATATCTCAAGATGGTAATGGAGGGGTGACACATTTTAGGGTTGATCTTCTACGCCTATGTAACTTATACGACATGGTTATTTGTAATGACATGAGGGCTTGGCCCAGATCAGACATTATCAGTTGCAAAACATACAATGGTCAAAGTGTAGTGGACTATGTCATTTGCTCCCAAAGATTTATTTATCGGTTGCTTGAGTTTGAAATAAGGGATTATCCTATAGATCTAAAATTGGGTCATAAACCTCTCTTTGTTAAGATTGGTACCATCTCAAATTAGCACAAAAGAAAAAAAGTTCACCACATGCAAAAAACAACTCAACAAGTCAAAATTATTGTAAATAAAAAATATCGGGAAATCTTCTTTACGAATCTTGAGCAACAATTTTAGATGATAAGAAATGACATAAGGTGCACCGTAACCAAGGGGACAAGTGGTTATGTATGTAGTAATGTTTTGATTCCTCTAATTCACAAGAAATTAAGTGTTTGCAAAATATCTAAGCCTAGAAAGGGATTTGCAAATAATTTTCCAATGAATCTATGGTATTACGAAGAATGTAAGGCTGTCAAGAGATATTTGAAGGAAACTGAGATGAACAAAGAAAATAAAAAAGAATTATGAGAAATTGGTAATGTTAGTGCAAAATCACAGCACCCCCAAATGGCCTCATATTTGAATGGGGAATCTGATGTGATTGCATAACATGGGACCATATCTCAAGCTGTGGGACTTGTGGACTTTAGATGGACCTCCAAAGAAGGTTGGTTCCTGCTCCTAAACTACCTGCCACAAGCTACTCTAGTGCAGCAAAACTATCTAATCCTAATCTAACCTTCCAAGGGACCAAGGACAAAGAGTGTACAAAAACAAATCTTACACTAAAACGGTGATACATTAGAGAAGGAGGTTGCTGGTCAAAAATCTAACTACCTGAAGTGGAGAGAGGTGAGAACTAGAGAGGATGGAAAAATGCATCACAGACCAAATATACATTCACATGGAACACCACTTCAAACCCATTAAACACAACTCCCAAAACTTGCAATAGACACAAGAAGTATGCACATTATACCCTCCAACGTTGAGAGGCGAGAAGAGATAATAAAATAAGAAAGGATGGAAAAAATGCATCAGGAAACATATTTTATTGCTCCAAGAGTTCACATGGTACATCATCAGTGGAAAAGAGGTAAGAAAATGACATTACAAAGTGATGAGAGGAAGCTTAAACTCCACATTTGATCCTAGAGAATAAAGAGAGAGGCAGGTAAGAGAGAAAAGATGACAAACCCTCTGAAATATGCCCATCCTTTACAATATATAGAAGAATGAGAGAAGGAGAGAGGGAAAATTTGAACCCTACTTCAACCACCCCAAGATATGCATTGAATTCACCTACTCCAACCACCACAAAAGTATTGAAATTCGATTGCAATAATGATGGGTTCCTTGATAGAGGCCATGCCTTCATTTGTTGTCCCTTTCTGGGAAAGAAGGAGGTCTATCCTTCATTATGGTGGTAGGTGAGAGACTTGACAACCTCAAAATGGTAGACTGAAACATGATGGTTGTAACACCCCAACATTTCAACACACGAACAACACGGTAAAAGACCAGGATATTTTTTTTTTGACTTGCTTGAAGATAATACGACACTACACAAGTTCTCTAGGGAATACAATCAACTAAAGACATGCGTTCCACAACACAGACCCACACTGGTTACAAATAAACATGAGGCACACACTTAGGACACAATGGTCCATCTAAAGTATGTAATTTTACAACAAGGTTTTCCCACAGAAGGTTTCTTTAGAATCATTTTTTAGTTGTAAGTGATTTTACATTCTTTACTTTTCCCAGAGAAATCATGATAGGAGAATCTGAAGTTCATGTCTCCTTTGAATATTTTTCTGCTACCTTGTTAATGTTAATATACAGTGTGAACCAATTATTGTATGGTAAGAGGTTACTTCATTTACTTGATTAACTTATTCATTTGTGAGGAGGCAGTTAATTTCTCAAGGCTCTTAACTTCACCAATTTGTTTTTGACGTTGTGCTTTTGAACATATATGTTTTATCTTTTCAAGCGGTCAATTTTATTTTATTTTATTTTATTCTAGTACATGACTGCCTAAATCTTGGATTCATCATTAAGATTTTATTAGTTGTTAATAAGGTTTCACTGGGGTCAAGAGTCTAACCAGAAATATTAAAGGTTTCACTTGGGCTTCACTGAAGAGATAGACATAAGTATACTGTTTACATTATCAACGGGTAAGATAGATCGAGGAGTTTCTTAATCAAGTTCCTTCTATTTATTATAATTTTATTATCTTCCTAGAATTCAATCATTGATTTCACCTTAAGACCGTTCTAAGGATTCACCACAATAAGGGGTTGTTGATTAGTTTACGTGGGATAACAAGGTATATTTGTTTCTCTTGTTTTCTTTTTTGCTAGGTTCAAAACATAGTCCTCTACCAAATGACACATGACCAAAGGTAACCAAAGTGATGTAAGTTGATTCAATTTTAGATAATTATAATTAGGTTTGACAATTCAAGGATAAATCATATTCTGAAAAGTGAAAATTCAACAAAGGATACGCATGTCAAAACAAGTTCATTTAATCTTATTGACAATAGTATTTCTCAAATTGATTTTCAAACGATAACAACAACCTACATGAGAACAATACAAAATTATAATGCAATGCCTTCTAGATAGTCTCCACAATTTCCATACCAATGATGTAAAACAAAAGAAAAACATTCGTACAACAACAGTTCCTAAGAAGGATGGAATCCACTTTCTACACGTGTTTCTTTTCTCTCTCTCTCTCTTTTTTTTTTCTTTTCTACTCAGGAAATCCTCCTACACATTTGTTAGCACATGTCAGTTCGCAAGAACTGAGCACGATAAAAGCTATAACATTAAGACAATATGTTGTTATCCAACTGTTTCAAGGAAGAAAAGCACTGCTGATGAAGAAAACAATAATCCAAGAGTCTAAACAAGAGCAATTAAAGAGTTTTCCAAAAGCATAAAATGTCTAAATAAAAGGGACGGCACTAACTCTATTTAATTATCATTTTCTCATAGGAGCAGTTAATAAACATCATAGTGAATTTCACCCATATCACAATAATGACCATCATTTTAACAAGATAACATTTCGAAACAAAAACAATTACAAGAAGAGAATTAATTTCAAACGTGATCTGTCCCTATTTGTTTAAGTTAGTTCACCAAGCCAAGGATTCACTATGCCACTGGAAGATCCCAAACAATCAATCGACATGAGAATATCTAAACCAACATGACTTATTAATATTAAGATGATGTGCCTATAACAGTTAATTTTATGTCAGTACAGAATAAATAAATTGGAAAGAAAAGGGATGAAACGCACAAATGACCTCGTATGGGTTACATCCTATCCTAACAATCCTTCTATTAAACTTTCTTCTAATCAAGAGAATGTCTTAAGAAAAAAGGCAAACTTGGCAAGACCAAACATAACCATTATAAATCTTACAAGAGGGTTATGTTATCACCGAATCACATCACCCCTTGAGATATACTTGAACTCACACTGTGATTGGATAACATGGGTACTATCTCCAAGTTGTGGGACTTGCTACTTGAGATAGACCTCCAGAGAAAGTTGGTTCTTGCTCTTAAACTACTTGCCACAATCTACTCTAATGCAGGATAAGCTAACTGTTCTAATCTAAATTTCCAAGGGACCAAGAAGAGAGAATGCATAAAATGAAAGCCTACACTAAAGCGGTGATACACCAGAAAAGGAGGATGTGAGAGTAGTCTCCAAATGTGTGAAATACATAGGCAAATTGCACACTAGAAGAGGTGATGACAGTTCTCCATAATCTAGCAAAATGCATTCACAACAATATTCCAAGCATGCACAATGATAATGGATCCCTGCAAGAACATAATAATAGACACAATATTCTTGTAGAAAGATCTAAATGGGCAAGAAGAATGCAAGAAAACACAGCAGGGGAAGATACATCCACAAACTAATATTTTATTGCCTCATAATATGCACAGTTCAGTCTATTACAAGATAAGGGCCTGGATCACCATGCAAGGAGTCCACTACAAGGGCCTGCAACACACTGGCTTCACAAAGCAATTTTGGAAGAGCTTTGTTACCCAAAAACTCTCTCCTTTATAATGAGCCCAACACTCCAATTTATAGAAAAATGAGAAGGAAAAGAGAAGGGAAAATGGAAATCCCGAAATCTGTCCTTCAACCAACTGTAAGAGGCATTAAATTGAGTGAAATGATTATATATTACTTGTAAAAGGCTCCCCATACTGTCCCATGTGCTGCAGCAGAGAAAGAATGATGACCATGCCTCTTAATTGCATTCCCAGCAACCAAATAAAACAATGTTATGAACCCGGCCACGTTTTCATAAAACACTCAATCAATTTCTGATGAAATCTGGAATTCCTAGATTTCTTTGCATCGGGCTTGGAACCACGATTCCAACGGTACCAATTTTGTGCGATTTCGTTGAGAAATGTGAAATTTATGGCCTTCTGAGTGCGGGCAGCTATTTTTGGGCCTGGCAGGCGTTTTCTGTCAAAAGTTATGGCCGTTTGAAGTTCCACGGGCCAAACGTTGACTTTTCTTCTCTGCCTTCGGCCGCTTCGGCTTTTCACGTCCCATGCATCCCTTTGTCCCAAATGTCCCAGTGCTGAAGTTCCCTGTTTCGGCCGAACTGGCCAGTTCGCGCCCTTTTCTCCCAACTGTTCCAGTGCTAAAGTTCCCTGTTTCGGCCGAACCGGCCGGTTCACGCCCTTTTGTCCCAACTGTTCTGGGCTGTTTGGGACAAATTTTCCCAATTTACCCGGTTCGGCCGGTTCACGTACTTTTGTCCCGCGCGTCCTGGACTGTTTCGGGCTGCCTTGACTCATTTCGGCCGATCCGGCTGGTTCACGTACTTTTGTCCCGCGCATCCCGGACTGCCTGTTTCAATAGTTAGTCAAATTTTTCAACTTTTCAGCCAGTTCATATTTCTGTTTCCCACGCGTCCCTTTGGCCCGGATGTCCCAAATGCTGCGCAGATCACCTGGCGGCCTTTCGGCCGGTTCGCGCCCAGATGTCCCAACTGTCACAAGGACCGCCTGGACTAGGACTTAGCCATTTTTCATGATTTTCCCTGGCCCGTGCTTGTTTTTTGCAAATTTTTACATTTTCTCAAAACTTGCTCTCTTCTTTTTGGACAGGGGAGTTAGAAAAAATATGAGGGGACCCTAGAAACATGACTTTTTGTCCGGACTCAATATAATTGCTTGGGACTAAAGAATTTGATGCATGTTATCAAAATTACCTTGATGGGTGAATTTTGGATAATAGGTTACTCAATCATTCACAAGAACACAACACAGGATACATAGCTTCCAAAGGATCTGTCATCAACAACAAGTTGACTTAAACCTTTCTGGTCAATACATAACCATTCTACTACAATGACAGCAAGGGAGTCGTATCACAACGATCATCACAAAAAACCAGTCAACCAATGAGTTTCCAAACACACCAACCTCTAAGTCACAGGAGAATGAAATTTAAGCATCTTTATGGAGCAAAACGTAGAGTAATTTCTTACACATAAAACCAACATCCCAATTTTAAAATTTGAAAACTTCCTCACTAATGATCAAGTAGATCTCGTATCCTCCAACATGTGTGAAACAAAATCAAGGTAAGAAAAGATTATTTCTTCTGACATTTTAAGCTATCCAAAAGAAATGTGAGTATCGTCAAAATAAGACATTCCATAGGATCAGCTACATTCCTCAAAACATACAACAGTCACCAAGGGAGAGAAGGAGATTCCAAAGATAACAATCTCCAAACGGTGAACATGAATTGATATCAAATTATGACGATCAACCATTACACTAGAAGAATAAAAGTATTTCTTCGAGCGATTCATAACAAATAACAAAACCAACTAACCTAGTTGAAAGTAATATCAACTTGGCTCAATTCAAAAATCAGTCAAGCTAAGCACACACCAAGTCAACCGGGAAGGGTTACTAGAACCTAAAACAATTGAAAGAAAAGGATAGAGACAGGAATAGCATCATTCACCTATACACAATGCACTCGCAGTACTCAATCACCAATTCGCAAATACCCAACATAAACCAGAACTACAGATCTCGAACCGAAACAAGAATAAGAACAAAACAGGAACTATAAAGTTGAGTCCCACGACAATGTTTGATAAAAAATTCAAATCGTGAGACCAACACAAAGAACTCTGGAATTTTCATTACAAGAACCCCACCTCTTTTTTTTATTAGTCTTAAGAACAAAGTTCACCCAACTAATATTTATTAAAACCCAGAAAACAATATAAATGCTTCAACCAGCGCAATCATTTCTAACGCCAAAAAAAAGAATACAAACAAACAAGGGAAGTGGAAACCAAACAACATACCATCACACGAGACATTTCTATGAAGAGTACAGTTATTTAATGATTCAGTTAAATAACAGCATAAGGATCAATGGTATAGAGAATATCGTGCTTGATTAAGCTCCCGCAGCCGATAACAAGATGGACGGGGCCTGCAACAGCAACCCAACCAGTGTAACTTCTCTTCCTCAGCCTGCTGAAGGTCCAAACTCTGTTAACGGCCATGCTCTTGTCTTCATAAAATCAATTGTATAATCTGCAATGTGCATCTCTGCCCATAGTTCGGTCGAGTCACATATTCCTCTTGGCCATGGTCTTCATATATCTCAGCTTTGACTGAAGCAGCACCACCACCAAGATCTCCCATATACATCTGATTGTTTATGATTTGGACCTCCTAACCTTGGTGCTCTCATAATAGGAGCAGCCCTAGTCTATTATTAAATAAAAGCCCATCTCTGACATAAAGCAATGGACCACTGTAAGCAGCCTACAACCCTGCCCGATCACAATCATAGATATGAACGACATGGAACTGATACCGATGGTATGTAGAAGGAGCATGGAAAGCCCCTGTTTCTGCAAGTTTTGAGTTCAGCCAGAAGAATCTGAACTCAGCACTACAGTCATATAATGAGTATCCCCGCCAACAAATAATTTCAATTATGTAGTAAATTTGATCTGACTCATGAAAAAATACAATCAAGAATACAAAACATGTGACTGGGGCCAAAAATTTTTTTTGTTCTTGCACCATTTGGCAAAGCTGATGGGAAGCAATGTAAAACCCGTCCATTGTGAAGCCTACTTATTGCTGTACCGTGAGAAGAAACCACAAGGCATTGTTTGCCTGCAGGTCTTGGCAACACATACCATTCATGCTTGAGGCGGGGAGGAATATCCACTATCCACTCTGGCAGCATGAACTGGCGAGAGAACCACTGACGTGCCCTCGCATCCTTCAGAAATACTAATGATTCCACTCACTCTCGTGGAAGATACAGAACAACCATTCTCTGTAAAACCGTCCATTGTGTCTGTGTGGAAGTAAAACGAGCTAAAATGACTGGTAATGGCCAGATACAAAACAGATGACAAAGCTTCCGAGGAGAAAGGCTCCTCCGATCAGTAAGCGGGAAAATCCTGAATTTGAGGATGCGTTGATACTGGACAGAATACAACCTAGTTTGACATCCTACCTGTTGGAGGCACTCACGAAGGCTTCTACCAAACTGTAGCATGCCTATTTCCCAGCTATTTACTGTTGCAGGCAGTTGCTGTGGATCCCCAATCTCGTATCAGAGGATACCCAGAAGTAAAAAAGAAACCCAACTATAGAAAATGGGTGAACTGAGAAGAGGCACAGAAGCATTACCCAGCCTCAAGATTTGATCAAGCTTCTTCCTTGTTAATTCACCACCTGGACAGAAGCGACTTTCCAAAATGAAAAGGCAAGACAACTCAACTAAAACTTTATCTCATCCTTCTACTACAGCTGCAAGGTTTTGCAACCACTGATCACAACTGTGGTCGCGTGCAACCAGAAAATCAGGTTTAGCACCAACGGTTCCTTGGGATGGCCCTGCAGCAGCTTTCACACTTAGCTCTCTTTGGGGAAACTGATTTTCTGGGATAAGTTTACTTCTCTACCCTGTAGCTACTGCATAAAGCCAAGCACTTCCTCACGACACTTTCCTAGGAGAATTTTGGTTCTACGCTCCACTGAAACTACCTATACAACACGATTTTTGAGACCCACACCCACCCACACAACATCAAGGCGGTAGACCTTCATTTCACCATCAATGAATCCACTATCCAGAACGCGCCAATGTAATTCATCTGTTGCAGCATTAGAACACGCCAAGAAGGAGCAGGTCAAAATGAGGTGACAGGGTTATAAATTATGGTAGGTTGGTGATAGTTGGTATGTTGAACAAAGAAGATAGTTGGTGGACGCGCCTAACCACACACCACTTGCCAAAAGGATAGAACAACAACATCCCACGGAACAGCTTCTCCCTCACACCAAGCAGGTCACAGAGAAGGAAGCCCATGCCCAACGGGGCATTACAATGGTGGTGGGTGAGAAGCCGATGCTGAGAGCTTTTAAAAACATCGCTTCTTGCCCAAATCTGAGCTTCAAGTCAAAATATATGGCTGTCTGAATGCACTTTGGGTTGGGCATTTAACATGGGCTCACAATATTTGAATGATTGTGCCCATACAGGGGCCATGTGGAAGCCTTGTGATTTTAAAAATTCACCCCCCTCCTTTCGCTTTTGAACTTGTGTTGTTGAGGCACGTGGTGCCATCCACAGGCCTGCTCTGCTTCCTCTATGTTCTACCTAAGCCATTCCTATTGGCGGAGACACTATGCCCGACCCGAGACACGTGGAGAGTTGGTGCATGTTTGGGGACCACTTTTTGATTTGCCTCTTGAAAGAGCGCCGAAGGGACATGTGGATCCTTCCACTGGTTTGCCTTATGCTTATCTGATTCAACAGATGGTTCTACCCCCCTTTTGACTTCGGGCCACATGGCGAGCCTGTGCTTATTTGGGGACCACCTCCAAATTTTAACCTTGAAGATGTGCTGACCTGACACATGGAGGCTTCCTTCAGCCTATCCCGAGCTTGTACTGTTTAACGGTCGATGTCCCCTTTTTAGACCCTGTACACATGGAGGGATGGCGCTCATTTGGGAACTGTCCCTTAAATCTCACTTTTGAAGTTACACAGCTGAGGCACATGGAGGATTCTGCTGACCCTCTTATACTTACTGATTCAGGTCTGCTCCACTTACTCCATTTTGGATAGGTCCCTTCTACCTATTTAGGAGCGACTATGTTGGGTCTTGGACACATGAAAGCTTCACACTCATTCGGGACCTACCCCTTGATTTTACCTTTGAAGTTGCGCTAAGATGACGCGTGGAGACTTCTGCTGGTCCTTAGACATTTCAACGACTGGTGAGACATTCCTATGACCCTAACCACATGGTGCGCTGGTGCTCGTTTTGAGACCACCTTTGGATTCAACCCTTAAGGGAGTGCCAAAGAGACATGTGGGGTTTTCTGCTAATCCCGTCTCATACTTATCCGATTCAGGCCTCATTACTTTGGTGAGTAAATGGGGGCCCACCATATATTCGACATGAGACACGTGGGGGGCTCGTGCTTGTTTGGGTCCTGCATTTTGGGTCGCATCATTAAAGTTGTGTCGTCAGGACACGTATCTCCTCTTGCAACTCTATGACTTTTGAATGGCCAATGAGACCGTTTTATTACTTTGAGCATGTAGCAGGCTTGTGCAAACTTGGGGATTGCTTTTTGATTCAACCTTTGGAGATGCGCTATATTGACACATGGCACCCTCCGTGAGTTTGATTTATTTTTCCTTGAGTCAACTCGTATGTGAAGTATGAGAACTTCGATACCTTTCTCCAATTCTTTCTGTTGAGCCTCTGGTCTCCTTTGACACCATTTTCCTCATTTTCCGACCCTTGCTCCTCCATTATGGAGATAACCTGCCCCTTGATTGTTGGATTTGAATTATGGGCTCACACGACTGAGTCGACCCCTTTTTTTGTGCAGGGTCATGTTTGACCAATTTTTTTGGGGGGGGGATAAAATTGGGATAACAGTTTGGTGACTCACGGAGACATCATCTTGCTAGATGAAGAGCCCATTTTCCTTGTTGCATCCATTGGACATTGAGTCAAGAATGATAGCCTGGTACTGATATTGTCCCTAAAACAGTGAGCCTGACTGCTTACACTTTGCTGACCCTGATCCTGCCTCATTGTCCACACTCTCAATTTTCATAAGAAATCTTAAAATAAGGTATCTAAGAGTAGAAATTTTTTTGACCTAGGGCTTTCACCTGTCCCTTGAAAAGGACCCCGCAAAACCTGATTTTAGTTTCTCATCATTTGCTTCATTTTAAATTTAGTGAAATTTATAAGAAACTATGGGTCTCCCTACTGTAAATATTGAAGGGCCTGATGCATTATACCTCTGGATAAATATGAAAAAAACTTATTTACAAATATTAAATCATACACACCTCAAATAAGACATGCAGAGTGTGTAAAAGCACTTCTTTTGTTGAAAGAAAACCTACGAACTCTATGCTAATCAGAAACAAAGGGGGCTCAAATGAATCTTGCAACTGGTAGGGAGAAATAACTCCCCTTCCTCACAAATTGTGACAGTGTAGTTGATTTGGCACTGATCATGGTCGGAAATAAGAGTAAAAAATCATCTCATAGATGGTGTTTCATCAACCTAAAAGTATCAACAAATAGAATGTACACCTCCTAGAGTTTATCTGCGCTTGGATCTAGGAGGTGTTGCCGATGACCTTTGGCACACTAAAGCTCAACCTCATGCTCTGAAGTGAGCATGACTGGTGGCAACTCTTCGGTGGCTGGTTCTTATGGTTAAAGGATGAATGATGTGGCAATGAAAGTTGTTCTTTCGACAGGGCTCTTGCCATCAAAACATTCCTCCAAGTCTGATAGGAGATCAAACTCTTCCATATCCTACTACAAGTGTGGATTGTATGAGGGGAATGAAGTCATGACTGCAAAACTTCATAAATAGCAGAAGATGGAAGATGTGGAAAGATGAATGGATGGAAATGGATGGAAAGAAGGTCTGTAACTCAAAGAATGGGTTGTTGACTAGATGGAGTCATCAGATGTGCTTGAAAGTGCCTCCAAAGGCTGTAATTTTAACAAGAACACACCAACCTACTAAAATGAAGTGGTAAGGTGCTTCAAACTTGTCCCATCGAGCATGCCAAAACTATTAGTGCAAAATCACAACACCCCCGAATTTCCTCATATTTGAATGGGGCATTCGGTGAGATTGAATAACATCGGACCATCTCTCAAGCTGTGAGACTTGTGGAATTCAGATGGACCTCAAGAGAAGGTTGGTTCCTTCTCCTAAACTACTTGCCACAAGCTACTCTAGTGCAAGAAAACTATCTAATCCTAATCTAACCTTCCAAGGGACCATGGAGAGAGAGTGCATAAAAACAAAGCCTACACTAAAATGGTGATACACCTGAGAAGGAGGTTGTTGGTCACAAATCTAACTGCCTAAAGTGGAGAGACGTGAAAAATGGAGAGGATGGATAGATGCATCACATACTAAAGATAAATTCACATGAAACAACACTTCAAACCCATTAAACACAGCTTCCAAAAACTGCAATAGACACCAGAAGTATGCACAATATACCCTACAATGATGATAGGAGAGAAGAGACAATAAAATAAACAAGGATAGACAAAATGCATCAAGAAACATATTTTATTTCTCTAAGAGTTCACATGGTAAATCATCAGTGGGAAAGATGCTAGAAAATGCCATTACAAAGTGATGAGAGGAGGATTAAACTCCACATTTGACCCTAGAGAATAAGGACAGAGGGGAGCATGAGAGAAATGATGACAAACCCTTTGAAATATGCCCCTCCTTTACAATATATATATGAATGAGAGAAGGAGAGAGGGAAAATTTGAACCCTTCTTCAACCACCCCAAGATATGCATTGAATTCACCTACTGCAACCACCCTAGAAGCATTGAAATTCACTTGCAACAATGATGGGTTCGTTGACAGAGTCCATGCCTTCACGTGTTGTCCCTTGTTGGGAAAGAAGGATGTATGTCCTTCATTATGGAGGTAGGTGAGAGACTTGAAATCCTTGAAATGGCAGACATAAGCATGATGGTGGTGGGTGAGAACCGGTGCCAAGAGATTTTCAAAACATCCCTTCTCGTCCAAATCTGAGCTTCCAGTTGAAAGATATGGCCATGTGAAGGCACTTTGGGTTGGGCGTTTAACACAGACTCATAATATTTGAATGAGTCTACCCATATAGGGGCCACATGGAAACCCCATGATTTTTTAGATTCGGCCCCCTCCTTTCACTTTTGAAGTTGTTCCGTTGAGGCACGTGGTGCCATCTGCGGGCCTACTCTTCTTCTTTTATGTTCTGCCTAAGCCCTTCCTATTGGTGGAGATAGTGTGCCAAACCTGAGACACGTGGAGAGGTGGCGCATGTTTGGGGACTACTTTTAGATTCGCCTCTTAAAAGAGTGTTGAAGGGACATGTGGCTCCTCTGCTGGTTCACCTTAAACTTAGCCGATTAAACGGCCAGTTCTGCCCCCTTTTTGACTTCTAGCCACATGGCGAGCCTACGCTTGTTTGGGGATCATCTCCTGGTTTTAACCTTGAAGGTGCACTGAGCTGACACATGAAGGCTTCCTTCGACCTGTCTCAAACTTGGAATTTTTAATATCCAGTGTCCCCTTTTCAGACCTCGGACACGTGGAGCACTGGCGCTCATTTGGGAATTGTACCTTGGGTCTCACTTCTTAAGTTACGCCATGTGGAGGCTTCCAACAACCCTTTTATAATTAGCCAATTCGGGTCTCCTCCACTTTCTCTATTTTGTCTAGGTCCCTTCTACCTATTTAGGAATCACTATGTTGGGTCCTGGACACGTGGAAGCTTCGCGCTCATTTGGGACATGTCCCCCAAATTTTTCCTTTGAATTTTCACTGAGATGATGCGTGGAGACTTCCGCTGGTCCTTATAATTTTCAGTGACTAGTGAGACATTCCTCATACCCTAACCATGTGGTAGGCTGGTGCTCGTTTGGAGACCCCCTTTAGATTCTCCCCTCGAGGTAGTGTCGAAGAGACACATGGGCCTTTCCACTGATCCCATCTCATACTTAGTTGATTTGGGCCTTGTCCCTTTGGTGAGTAAAGGGGAGCACACCATTTATCCAAATCGAGAAATTTGGGGAGCTCACGCTTGTTTGGGTCATGCCTTTAAAGTTGTGCCTTTTAGATTGTTTTCTGACTTCGATGACGTGGTGGGCTCACGCACACTTTGGGAACACTTTTTGATTCAACATTTGGAGATGTGCTGAGTTTACACATGGCACCTTCATTGAGTCTACTCTATTTTTCTCCAAGTCGAATCGTATGCGAAGTCCAAGAACTTTGATCCCTTTCTGCAATTCTTTTTGTTGAGCCTCTAGTCTCCTTTGACGTCGTTGGCCTCCTTCGCCAACCGTTTCTCCTCCATTTTTGAGCTCTCCTACCCCTTGATTGTTTGATTTTAATTATGGGCTCACACGACTTAGCTGACCCTTCGATTTTTTGTGCAGAGTCATGTTTGACCAATTTTTTCGGGGGGTAAAATTGGGATAATAGGTACGATACAGAAAAGAAAGCTATGTGAATATAAGGAGGAAAGAATAAATTTTTCTTAGAGAACACAATCCCAAATGTTTTTGGAGGGAGCTGCAACAAAAGAAAAAAAACATACAAAATAATATCATAGATGCTCAGTGGTTAGAGTATGCAAGGATCCTCTTTGAGAGGTCTTAACAAAAGAATATTCCTCTCATATTTAATACTTCAATTGATCTTTTCTTTGTGGAAGACATCAAACAGGGCATAAATAATCTAGCAAGTGGTAAAGGACAAGATATTGATGGGTTGCACACTGAATTTTTAAATTGGGGTGTTGATAACCTCACTCCTCACATCAGAAAAATATTCAATGAAATCAAGCAAAATGGCTTCCCGTTTGAGTGGACAACTAGTCTTGTTATTCTTGTAGTTAAAAGCGGTGATATCAATAATCCATCCAATTACTACACCATTATGATCAATCATATCCTTGGTAAAAATTTTGGGGGCATGTTGGAATGTCGAATCAATAGTTGGGCCCAAAGAGAGGGTAAAATAGAAAAAGGGAAAGCAAGGTTCCTACCTAGACATTCAACCATTAACCATTGCATCACTCTTAGGAACTTGATTGAAAATATATGAGATAACCAAGGAGAGGACCTTTTTGTTACTTCGTTGATTTTAATAAAACTTTTGAAACAGTACCTAGAGATAAACTTTGGAACAAGATGGAGGAACTTGGGATTCCAGATGATTTTAGAGCAGGAAAACATAGGCTTTATGAGCAGGTCAGAGCTAAACTCATAATCAGAGATGGTATGTTAGAATGTTTTGGTAGTTACATTTGTGTCAAACAAGATTGTTCCTTGTTTGGCTTATACATTGAATAACTTGAAGAATGGTTAAGAAAAAAAAAAGGAGGGGGGCATATAGTTGGCAGGTTATGTGGTAATTTTACTCTTATATGCCAACGATCTTATGCTAATTTCCAAAACAGCTCAAGGGTTAAGGGATCGTTTTTAAATCCTTAGAACTCTTTTGATAGGAAGTCAGGATGTATGTGAACATTAGCAAAACCAAAGTCATGATTTTTTATTTAAAAAGGAAAGAGAAACAAATTAAATTTTTTTTAGGGGAGCCCGTTGGAAATTGTAACAAAATACAAATATCATGCGATTGATTTACAAAAAAAGCTTAGTTAGGATATGTGTAGATCAAAACAGATACAGGGGGTTGAAAAGAATTTTACCTACTTTAAAATAGGTGTAGGACAACTGAACTTTGGGATTAGAAAACAAAGAAAACCCTTTTTAGATTTCTGGTCACCTTAGTTGTCCTTTATGGTTGCGAAGTATGGGGAAGTAGCATGTCAAATAATGGGTGGAGACAATTAGAAAGAATCTAGAAACATCTAATCACAGGCACTCTTAAAGTCAAATAAACAGTCCCTTATGAGATCCAATAGGCTGAAAAAATTACTTTCTTGATGGAAGCATCAACAATAACTCGGTTGTTAAGTTATCTAAAGAGTTTGAAAGCATGGATAATCATTTCTGGCCCAAAATGGTTGTGGAGGAAAAATTGGAGTGTAGAAGGAAAACTTGGATGAAATAGAACAAATGGGGCATCAACTTTCAGGACTGTCCTAACAAGAGGGAAATAAAAAATTATGCGATAGAAAATTTTAGGACTGTCATGTGGACAAAGAAGATTGGTCAAAAAAAATCATATACATCAAATAAGTTAACCCCACTTGCAAACATGATGAAAAATCTTATCAAAGGTAAAGTAAAGATTTTAGTGGCTCAACTGAGGACATGATTGCATCATCTTTGATGTGAAGCCATTAAATGGACTATACCCAAGGAGGATTGGGAAAGGAGAACTTTTATTTTTTGCAGTAAAGGGGTTGTTGAGTCAGAATGACACTTCATCATGGAGTGTTCAACTTATGATGATATTCATATCCTGTATGAAAACGAATTGAAGGTGGGCATATTGAATGAGTTATTTGAAGAAACAAGACTTGAAAAGATCACGATTTTTTTCCTCAAGATTTAGGGTAGAAGATTTGATATTGAAAAGGTGTATCATCTTAAAGTCTCAACGTTTGGTCCCATAGACTCTTATGTCTTGTGGATGTTATTAAAATCTTTCATTTCATTTCATATTTGAGTTCTTGAGATTTCTTCATTTTATTTGCTTGTTAGCTCTAAAATACATTTCATTGTGCTTTCCTAGCATTCCTGTCTCGATTCAAAGTCGAGACCACTAAGAATTTAACAACGTAGAAAATGCATGCGAAGAAGACACATGCCAATGTTTTATTACATGCATGTAAGTGAGAAAATGTTACCAATGGATAGCCAAAATCCACATCTCTCCATGAGACAATTCTTGAGATCAAGACACATGTCACCATGTCCTTTCATGGAGCATATAATAGTTTATAACTGCGAGAGTGCTTTATATACTTGAGAATCCAAGACTATGATACTTGTCGTGTTGCTTGTATATAGAGAACCTTCAAAATCTATGTCGTCAAGGTTTGTCCCCTAGCCCCCTGTTCCTTGCCTGATACGTATCTGGTACAGATACGTCTGGGTATGGGTACAAATACGTGATGGGTACATCTGATTTCTTCTGAGGTACATCACGGGTACGTTTGGACGTACTCGTGACATACCCGGGAAGAAATCAGATGTACATGTGGCAAACCCAAGCTTAAATATGCCTTTTAAGGCATTAAAACACTTAATTTTTTTTTTGACTTAGTCAATGCAAAAAACGAACCATAACATTTAAATAAAAAAAATATTAAACCCTAAACACTTCAAAAAGCTATAAAAAGCACTCTCCCCTTCATCTAAAATCACACAAACAATTCTAGATTTGTTTGTATTTATGTTGACATGATATTCCTATATCATATGTATGGCTCCCATATGATCAATGAAATATGAAATCTTAAGTATATTGTATGTTTTTAAAATTTGAACATTGAACCTGGTATCTTTTTCAAGTTTTGTTTATATTGATGTCATATGGATGGCCACCACATGATCAATGAAAATGTAAAGTCTCAAGTACATATATATATACACGGTCGTATCCAAGATATATCGTACCCAATTTTTTTTTTAAATTGATGTATCCGCAGATTGAACCCGTACCCATATCCTGACAATATAGTTCAAAAGTTAAAACCTAAGATTAAAGGCAAACGTTATCCTTTTGTGCTAAGTCCACGACTTGTTGACTGATTTCGCGACTCAACGTCAATTAAATCCTCAAAGCTCTAGGAAAAGCAAACATCAGTTCACCACGAAGTCACGTTTGTCATGTTGTCTTTGCATGGAGAGGTAAGGAACAGTTTGGCAACAATACAAAGTCAATTTGAAGTCCTATATCAACCTTCCTCGAGCATTTGACACTTGTCGAGCTGTCGTTGCACAACGCAAAATAAAAATCAAATGCAAAATGAAACATAAGTCGACAGAAAGGCAACAATACAAAGTCAATTTGAGGTCCTTTCTCGAGCATTTGATATTTGTTGAGCTATCGTTGCACAATGCAAAATGAAACATAACTCGACCGAAATCATACGAGCAACAGTTGTCACAATTTTAGAATATAGAGAAAGCATAAGTTTTACAAGAATGCGATATTGGTACGCATCTCATTACTTAGAATGTGTAAATCTTGGATAAATAAAGAACATCCCAAGAGCAAGTACGTGTAAAGCTTGGATGTAACAAAAACACAGAAAATTGCATGGAAGTTTAAAAGCTTGAAACAACTATGAATCTGAAAAATCTTGAGACACCATGAAAGCTAGAGTTTGAAAGTTCAGATAAAAGATAAGAAAACATAGGTTCTCAGATGTTTCTGCCATCTCTTGCAACTCGAAACTGGAGAACACTTTTTTTTTGGTTGATGTGTAATAGCCATTACTACCAAGGATTCTCTCACGTCACTTGGAATAACAAATTTCTATCATTGGGTTTATACTAGGTTTTGTCGTATCTTATTGGAGATGATTGCAATGCATGTCAACATCCTAGTGGATAGATGCAGAATATAGTATTTTAAAAAGAAATCAAGGTCGGATTTTGTTATACACTTGTCCTCGCAATGCATGACATCATTCAACCTTTTGAAACGGATACTGATGTATGATATACTCTGTATTGCACAGTCTCAATAAGGATATCATATTGCATACCTCTCAGAAATAGCGAGTAAGACAAAATATCAAGTATTAAACATATGATGAGGAGTGAAATCCACAACCCTTCAAGCGATAAAGAAATGGTGACTATATCTCCTCATCAAAAAATTTGTCATTCACCGTGACCATAAAAATATTTCTTTCCTATATTCGAAAAGTGAGGGAGTGGGTGACACATGAAATGGATCACGTACTTGCAATTGTTAAATATAGTGATAAAAAATAAGTAGAAAGATGACACAACACCCAACTTGCTTGAGTAGACCTTCAGTCACAATGTTGTCACTACGTTCTGTTTGACAGCAAGTGTAACAATGGTTTCAAATTTTTTACATTTCTTTTGTTTTTAGCAATAACTTGTAGTTGTAGATTGTTTTGTGCCTACAAGTTAGTCTGTGAGTTTCCCCTTATTACACACCTTGGCCCAACATAATTCATCTCCATTAGATAACAATAACTTTTCCCTAGAGTGCAAATCCTGCCTCTCTGTTATCCATAAACTTTGTTTGGTCCTAATCAATCATGTTTACCTAATTCTGATATTAAAAAGATGGCATACGACTCAACTCTTTCTCTGACTACCTGGAAGAAAAACTAAAGGGCAAGATATCCATGGATGTGAAGTAAGCTCAGTGAATTTGCTTACTCATTCTAGATTCCCAATCCATTCAAGGGAAAAATCAATCTACACATCTCCATGGTTAATGGCAGAATGATACGGAGGCACTAGATGGTTGGCTAATTGGAGGGGCGGAGCCTATCTCTAACGCAGGTTCGCAGGGAGATAGGAATATTGGAACATGTGACCTCCAATAGAACATGCATGAGGCCCACCACCATGCCACAACATTAATTTAGTGTAATTTTGATTGTTATTAAATAAATATGCCCCCGGTGAACGTGCGTGAGGGAAAGGTAGAACGAATTGGAGGCGTATTGTTTTCCATTCAATTCACAAATGTTGAAAGTATCACCTTTGCAACAGTTAAGTTGTCTAAACATGTGATTTATTGGTGGGAATATTACAGTACATGGGGAATATTATAGTACATAGTGATGGAGACTATGAGTTGATTGATAGCTGGGATATGTTTGTCATTGTTTACATAAAAAGTAGTCATCTCAAGATCTATAATGGTGTATACGAGAATCAGCTGTTGTTAAGGCAAAAAAGGAATCAATTAGTTGAACATTACTGACCCTTCCACATATATAAAATGGATTTTGAAAAATCCATGAACTGTACTAGCAGTCTTGACTCTTAACTACAAAATACAAGTGGCAATGGGCACCTTCTTCTAAGTTGCATGCGACTGATCAAGCAAAAACTCATTTGTGATGGTGGATTTCACCCTTCCACATATATAATGTGTTGGTGGTCAGATTTGTCTCGTCCCATTTGCCATTAAAAACTCTCATTTTACGGCCTCTATTACCTTTTATCTCCCTGTGTTGTGCTTGAAAGGACTTTATCTTCCTTTTTTATGCCATAATCAATCCTTTCCTAGGCCGAGGATCTCTTGTGAATCTATTTTTGATTCCTCAATTCTATATTCATAT
Source organism: Taxus chinensis (assembly GCA_019776745.2). NCBI lineage: Eukaryota > Viridiplantae > Streptophyta > Pinopsida > Cupressales > Taxaceae > Taxus > Taxus chinensis. Next base: position 751,688,514 of record CM034146.1, read on the forward strand.
GAAAAAGTCTGTAAATTGGGTGTAAAACTCAGGCTCTCCTGTTATTTCCATTTTCCATAGTTCAGAATTGTTGTCCCTATCGTTTTGTCCTTAATACTTGAAGAAAAATGAATGGATGTAGCTCGAGGGAATGTGTTTGAATCTTCTGACATTTATAAATTCTCTGTCCTTGGAGAAAACTTCATCTTCGGGCTCAAATGGTCATTTTCCTACATTTTACGGTTTGACGGGTGCTTTTCCCAGTCAAATTTACACATCTGCATCAAAAGGAAACGTGGCCCTTTTTGGTTGGATGCGAGTAGGCGAGGTACTCTAAAAATTCTACGGATTGCCTTGACCCAAAAATTTTCCACGTGAAGGAACGAAGCTCATTTGAAGATCTTCTTTTTGGTTTGGCTTGGAGTTGCGCCGGGAGGACACGCGGAGGCTTCCATTGCTTTGCCTAGACTTAGGTAAAATTTTCTTACAACCAATATAAATTTTGGCGGGACAGGGACATGTGGGGATTTCTGCTGGCTCTACTTTATACTTAGACTTTTTAAACTATTTTTGAGCGGCCTGGGACACGTGGAGGGACCACGTATGTTTGGAAACCATCCCTTGAGTTTTATTTAGAAGAAGCGCCATGAGGACACTTGGAGGCTTCCACTCACTCTATATTTTGCTTGGACTTTTCAATGGTCGGAGGAGATCACCTCGGACCTTGACACATGGCACCTTCCGCTGAGCTTTCAACTTTCAAAAAAAAACTTCCGAGCTAGGACATGTGCTGAGCTTTCGGTCATTTAGGGTTTCAACTTTTGGGGACCATCTCAAGATGCACCATTGAGACGTGTGGCCATTTGAAAATTCAAAAGGGCGGGGAAGCAGGTCATCGGGGGCGACTTGTATTTTTTGCCTCTTGCCATAAAAAAGGTTAAAATTATCAAAATGGCCAGCAAGCCTGACAAAGGTAAGTCAAAATTTGGTTTGAAGGTCAATGGTGGAAGTGTGGGCATTCAGAGGAAATTTAGAAAAAAATTATTTTGTGAAAAAGGGGTCAAACTGAAGAAAAGGAGTGTGCTTCTGTTGGACACACCTTAGGACATGTGTCAGGACCATTTCTCAAGGGCAGAGGTGCGGTGCAAAATGTGAAAATTTTACATTTTTTCCAAAAATTTGTACAAGGAAAAAAGGAACCAGCAGGCCCATTTTAAATTGGATCTCCCATGTGGATGGTCCAAATTCAAAGTAGAAATCAACGACAAGTGTGCATCTATATCTGATTTTTCCGCCATTTTTGTTCCAAAGCTCCTAGAGATGTGAGTCTTCATGATTTCTCGATATTTATTGCATGCCAAATAGAGAAGGGGAGTTAATTTGATATCTAAATTTGGTGATGAAAATCTAGAGACGTATTTTACCATTAAGATGAAATTTGGCTATCGGGTTCGATCTAATTTTCCAGTTTTCCCTTCCTGGGCACGTAAAGAACTAGATTTGATAGATTAGGGGTGGAAGTAGGTGGTGAATAGGAGGAAGAGTGATGTACTAGATGAAAGAGTTGAATGTTGAGATATTTGAAGATATTTTCCTCCTTCAGCACCTGACAACTTTTTACAGATCTGATTCTAAGAATTATGATTGTGATCATAACAAACACTCGTACATTGAATGTTTTTGTCTTTTAAGGAAAACTCTGTTGTAAAATGTTATAAATGGCATGAATTTTTCATGCAAAGGTTTGGAGTGTTAGAGGTCGGGACTGATTTTCTAAGATAAAAACGTGATAGAACCCATCCTTCTAAGAAACTTGTTTATCTCCTTTGTGTTAAATTTGATCATGTCAAGGTGGTTATGAGTGTACAGCCATTGACAAGCTTTGAGATTGTTCTAGAAACTTTCCCCTACTGATAAATTTAATCAAACTTGAGTTAATCTCTGTTATTTTTGGGAAAAAATTGTGTTTGCTTCATTTATAAATGTCTGCAAATAGTTTTTATTGTTCCCATTTCAATCATACATTTAAATCTTTGTGAATCACACAAGGTCTTATCCTTGCAATAGTTTGGTGGCATTTGCAATTTCATTTATTAGAAGAGACTTCATTTTATAGTGGAATAAAAAAATTTAAATTTACTGTAACTCCTAGCATGACTATAATATTATATTTTAGCCTTTGAGGGTATATTAGGCGTGATGAAATAGAGATTGATAATGTTTAGTTAAGTATTCCAATTTAAGCCTTCATTTTGGATCCTTGAAGTTTGTGTAAAAAGTGTTGATCTAGGCCTCCATTGAAGAACATATTCTGGTTAAAGGTACATCCTAGCTACCCTGAAGAATTTTGTTTTCAAGCTCTCCTTTTTTGTAAAATTTCTCCAGAATCTAGTGAATCAAGTTCATCCTACCTCACTTCCCTCCAAAATTCATTTAAAACAACTAATCTTACCCGTACTACCCCTATTTTTCTTGTGTGTACACAAAGGCATAGTCTCCATTACAAAAACATGCAAAAACAATCAGGATTCTAAATGTCTTTAGTAGCTTTAACCTTGCCTAGAAAATATCTCCACTATCTAAAGTGACAACTCGTGAGAGTTAGGTTTTGTTGCATTGAAAATATTTTCTTCAAGCTCTCCTTAACAACTTCACAAGGAAGGATATCTCCACCTTCTCCACAAATAATAGTCTATAAAAGGGTCCTCTCACACTGGTTGAAAGGCATAACCATAAATTAGTGAGGATAGGTCAAATCCTCTTGAGGGTGTTACCCATTTCTCCACATTCCTAGTGAAAAAGAGTAGGTTGTATTTCATCCCCGGCTACAAAATGACAGACTACATGCTCTACTTGTCTATAAGCTTCCTACCAAACCTGTGATGCTGCTTAGCCTCTAAGGGAGAATCAATTTGGGTACCAACATAACGGAGTTTGAAAAACCTAGTATCTGTAGTAGGATTCTTGACACTTGACTACTAAATACAAGCTGTAATGGACACCTTTTCCTAAGCTGCATGCGACTACTCAAACAAAAAATCATTTGTGATGGTGGATAAAGGGAAGGAAATGAAATGGTGTAGTCATCACAAGTGTAGTGGTTGTGATGATCATGAATGTTGTGCACATAAAGAATTTTATCACTCACTCTACCCAAAGATTAGAAAGATCTAGACACCGATCTTGATGTTTGAATTTTCTTGAACATCAATGCCAAGATAATGCTCTTTGATGTTGAAGAAAAAGAGTATTTTCCACACTATAAATGTTTGGTCAAGGGACAATCTCTGCATTTAATCATTGACATTGGTAGCAAAAAGAGTGTCATTACAAGTGTACTATCCTCTCAAGTTCTATAATGATGTATATAGTAACTACTTGTTACGTTGATAGGTGTTTCTTATAGTGGATGGAGCTTGGCTGGAACTGTAGATTTAAGTCAACTATCCAATGGCTACAGATGCCTTAGATCGATGATTTCAATCTTGGTTGTTAAATTTGATAGCTAGATTTTATCCAATCTCAAATTCAATGGTTGTTAGAGATAATACCTCTTTTTCTAATGGTTTTTAAATGTATCACAATCTAACATGTGGAAAAGGTATATACCTATATAATTGTCCATGTAAAATCCATGCAGGGAAGATATACAACATTTGAAGCCCTATTAGCACATCTGATCCATTCACGTGGCTATGCAATGTTAAATTTCCCATCTTTATTTTTCTTAGCACAACAGTGACACTGTTTTTCCAGATAAAAACCACAGGTGCCCTACCTGTTCAGTTCAACAGTGGTGAATTGGCATGAATAATGTGGGTTAGACCAAGACAATAAGGTGGATCATAGATTGCAGATATTATTTGGGTAGGAACAACAATGGAATATGTGATCTACTCTACTCGTCTCCATACTCTCTCTAAAGTTTCTCTTCTATCAATGGTGGCCGCCCAACATAAACACAACCAAAAATTTTCCAAAAAAAGTGAAAGAGATAAAGATAAAACCTAAACATACCTCACTTGTTTATTATTTTATTTCTTTTTTATTTTTAAATTTTAATAACCTAAACATATCTTCCACTATCTCACTTGTTTATTATTAATATTTTATTTCTTTTTTCTTTTTAAAATTTAATAACCTAAACACATCTTCCACTATCTCACTTGTTTATTATTTTATTTCTTTTTTCTTTTTAAAATTTAATTTGCATTTAAGGTTTTCTCCATTTTTTTGAATGGTTATATAGACAATGATAAAATTGTTTTATCATAGCATTTTCCCCCGAACACAAGATAAATGCACCTCGTGCGCCCCTTTATTTACAATTCCACAACATGAAAGGTTAACGAATCAAGGAAAGGATAATGATATTTTATCATCATCTTCATTTATGACCTGCTATTTGGCAACATTCCTTTATTAATCACTCCATGTTTGTGTCTTAGTATTAATACTAACTATAGCGATAAGAATCCCTTATTAGTTGATGAGTTATTAGCTCTAACATGCAAAAAAATATTGACTATCGAAGACCTTTTTTATGATGAAGTAGGGATTTTTGATTTTGCATCTAAGCCATCCAATTGGAAACGCGACTTTAACTCTCCCATCAATTTTTTCTTGGCAAACCCTTTTTTGTGTTCATCTTTCCATTGTAGACTGTGAAAAGATCATATTTTGAATTGGGTAAAACATTCCCACTATATTTCATCCTCTACAATAAGCATCCCTTATTGGTTGATGAGTTATCAGATTTGACATGCATAAAAAGATTGACTTTCGGTGACCTTTTTTCCTATGAACTACGGATTTGTGAATTTCCATCTAAGCCATCCAACTAGAAGCGCAACTTTAACTTTCACATCAAATTTTTCTCGGAAAACCTTTTTTGTATGCATCCTCCCATCGCAGCCTATGAAAATTTCATATTTAGAATTTGGTAAGACATTCCCACTATATTTCCTCCTCTACTAGGTCTATACACTGTTTGAATGGGTCTCAAACTTGGAACCTTTTAGATTTTTCCCATTTTGTATTTTGGCCCGTTTAAGCATTAACTAAAATTGCGTGAATAATGTGAATGACAATGAAACAATAAAGTGGAGCACAAATAGTAGATATTATTTGGGTCCAAACAAATTGATTCATGCTAGACAAACATGTTCAACTCTAACTTAAAAAATAGTGAATGAAAATTAAAATCATGGTATTGTTGATGCGTAATCACAACACCCCTGAATGTCTGCAACTCGATGGGTTGAAACTATTAGTATGATTGCATAACATTGAGATTTTTCCAAAGTGTGGGACCTTGTGATTGGGAAAACTCTCTAGATAAAGGCTAGTTCCTATTCCTCTGTTCAGGTGCATGCATTCATATTGTAGAGGATCTAATCTGAAACCTACTCTAACTTGCCAAGGAGAAAAGGTTAAGAAGGTGCATAAAAATAAATCCTAAAAATAACAAGGTGATGCACCAAAGGAATGTTGAACACCTGATTTACCATTAAACACAAACCATAAAACATGTAATACAACCACTAACATAGATAACTAAAATGCAATGAGAGATCATATGGAGCCGATGAATACAAAGAGGGTTTAAAATCATCCACAGACATGCATTTTTTGCTCCAAAAGTTGATACAGTACACTACAATGGCCAAGAGGCACAATGTGCATTACAGTTTGAATGAGGAGGTTTGAAATCCAAAAATTAACCTACTAAAGAGAAGAAGAGAGGGGCAAAGTTGAAAATGTCCAACCTTTAGAAAAATGCCCCTCCTTACAATATATAGGAAGAATTAGAGAAGGAGATAGAAGAAATCTGAATTCTTGCTTCAACCACCCAAGAAATGGATTGGATTTTTCTACAAAAAATGATGGGTTCCATGACAAAACCCATGCCTCCATGTACCATTCCTTGTTGGGAAAGAAAGGAAGCCCATACCTCATTAATGGTTTGGGTGCATTTTGTGAAAAATGGCGGGCTGGGAGTTCTGAAATTCTGAAAGTCCAAAATGCATGCAACCTCTGAAAACCCAAAATTCAGAATTTCAGAAATTTTTATTTCGGAGAAAACACACTGTTCATCTGCCAAAATGCTCTAAGAGTTTCAAAATTCTGAAACCTAAAAACCCAAAAATCTAAAATTTTCAGATTTTTGGGATTCAGAATTTTGGACATTTCGTGTGATTTTATTTCCTTTTTTTGCTTGAGAATTTCTGAAACCGGAAAACCCGAAAGTCTGAGATTTCAGACTTTCAGACTTCATAATTTTGAACTTTTTGGCTCCATTTTCCAACTTCATGCCTAAGATTTTCTGAAACCTAAAAACCTTTAAGTTTGAAATTTCGATCTTTCGGACTTCAGAATTTCAGAAATTTTGATTGATTTACATCTTTACACTCCGAATTCTCCAAAACCCGGAAACCTGAAAGTCTGAAATTCAGACTTTTGGAGTTTCAAGTTTCAGACATTTTTGCTAATTTTTTCCCTTGTTTTTCCTGAAACGCCAAAAAATGTGATGGTATGAAAACCTTGAGCTTTTCTGCCTGTTTAGCTATGACCTTTTTATCCTTCCCTTACTGCCATTGCTTTTCCATTTTCCTCACGTGTAAGGTGTGTTGATCAAATTTTTCCTGTGGGGGCAAAAATTGGACAATAGGTATATTAGGAGTGCTGACTCAAGGGCCTACACATCCACAGCTCCACAGCTAATGCGTTTTTCTTTTTTTGACTCTTAACAGAGAGGATAAACTAGATAACAACAATGAGCTAGAGGGCATGGTGATTATTTTGGAAAACTATTCAGGGGCATTGTGTATGATTGTTATTATGTATTAAGTCTCCTTCACTATCACTTGTAAATATGAAGCTTACATACATAGGATTTTTCCCTCTATGGATGTGGTCTCATAGATTGCAATAATTTCCGTATATGAAAAAAAGGGGTCTCATTATAAAAAATGATCTAATTGAAATGGTGGAAGAATGTAGATGAGTTAATACCATCCTAAAAATCATAAATCAAATTTTTATATCTTTGATTCCCAAGAAAGAAAATGCTTCTTCCCTTGCGGAATACCGCCCTATAAATTTATGCAATGGGATGTATAAAATAATTACTAAATTTATAACTGAATGGATGAAGCTCATGATTCATAAAATAATTTATCTGAAACAAGGGGTATTTATACCTCACAGACAATTTTATGATGATATTGTTTTGGTTCAGAAAGTTTTTCATTCCATGGAGATTCAAAAGGGGTCTCATTATCAAAAATGATCTACTGGAAGTGGTGGAAGAATGTAGATGAGTTAAGACCATCCTAAAAATCATAAATCAATTTTTTTTTATCTTTGATTCCCAAGAAAGAAAAGGCATCTACCCTTGCAGAATACCGCCCTATAACTTTATGCAATGTGATGTATAAAATAATTACCAAATTTATACCTGAACCGTCGAAACTCATCATTCATAAAATAACTTCTTCGATATAAGCGGGATTTGTGCCTCATAGAAAAATTTATGATGATATTTTTTTGGTTTAGAAAGTTCTTCATTCCATGGAAATTCAAAAGAAACCAGCTATGCTTTTGAGATATGATTTTTCTAAAGCCTATCATAGGTGGATTGGTCTCTCTTGTTTCAAATCTTGCTGAAGTTTGGATTCTTCCATGTTTGGGTTCAGTGGGTATAAACATGTATTTCTTTAATTTCTTATTCTATTATGATTAATGGATATCCCACTTCTAGATTCTCTGCCTCTCATGGCATAAGATGGGGGGATCTATTATCTCCTTTTGTTTTCATCATCGTAGCTGAATCTTTTGGAAGATTGTTTTCCTAGACAAGAACACAAAAGAAATTAAAAGGTATAAAATTGGCTAGACAAGTTGACTCTTTAGCTCCTCTTGAGTTTGTAGATGATTCTTCAATTATGGGAGAAGTATCTATAAAATAAGCTACCCAAATTAACAAATTTCAGTTCTTCTCAAATGCCATGGGTCAATATATAAACATGAAAAAGTCACAAATTATTTTCTTCCATTACTCACCTAGAATGGAGTAGGATATTCTAGCTGAATTAGGATTTCAAAAGGGAGTGTTACCTCTAAAGTCTTTTGGAATTCCATTGGAATATAAAAGGTTAACTGATTGGACTTGGTCCCACGAAGGTTCTTCACAAATTTAGTAAACAGACGCATCGATGGTTATCTTTCGGCGGACATGTTACTTTGATCAAATTTGTTTTTTAGGCTATTCCTATCTAATTTTCTCCCCTTTTGAATATTCCTGTTAAAATAAAATGTCCCTCCTAAAATAACCATGACAAATCTTGGCCTATTTTTTCCACCTGATGGCCAAAGGGGAACTTAAGGTTGACTAAGTCATCTATAATTTATTATTAAGTACCATAAAAGAAGCAAAAATACATATATTTAGCACTCGTAATAATATAGCGGCTTAATATTTTTTCTAATCTAGGAATAGAGTTATTGGTCATCAAAAAGGACTTCAAGAAGAGAAATAGTCAGGGGACAAGAAGTCCCTCCTCTTTAATGGGAGAGGTTCCCTTATTCAGAAATGAACTTATTTACACATATACAAAGCATGATTTTACTGTGGAACTTGGATATTATGAAAGTGTTTTCTATAAGGATTATTAATCACAAAAGGACTGAGGAATGAAAATGCGAGAACGAGCAGAAAGACACCATTCAGAATTATAGATGACAGAGTAATTCCTTATGCATGTGAGGGTACAACGAATTGGAATAAGATCATTTGTATCATATTAATAAGATGAAATTTGAAAAGACACAAAGTTCTGTAAATAACATCTACAAGAATACAAATCTTCTCAGCATAATACAGACAAATGATCTAACAAGATTAAATGAATAGCTTAGGAATAAAGGAAACTAGATAGAAAAAGAATGAAAAGTCCTTCTGTATTGATTTCTTTAAGATTTATTTACACTTTCAGAAATAAGCCAAGTTCTTCCTCCTTTCAAACTGACGAGGAGAGGCCATTATATAGTTTTTTACAAATTAGTTACTCCCGGTAGCTACTTATTTTAACTAGTGATTAGTTTAAGGGCTGAAAATTACAATACCCCAACTAATTACAACAAATCCAAGAGAAAGAAGGAGAAGAATCAGGAGAAGAAGACAAGCGTTCAAGATTGGGAGGGACCCAGTGATTTAAGGATCCGTTGTCTGAATCTCTTCAACGCCTTGGCTATGTCTCTGCATCGTGGGACCGATGTGTTGGCAGTAGACATCTAACTTGGCAATGATTTCTCCATGCATGTTTGTTAGTCCACTTGAGTCGGGACTGAAATGAGCTCCACAAGTGAGTACTGTGTCTACACATTGTACTGAAATTGGGAACCCACCGACGAACGCCAAGCCACTGTCATGAATCATCTGTGTCATAGCTAAAGGGTTTGCATCTGTCATCCTTTCCCAAAAATCCCAAAATCAAGGTGGCGAAGTTCACTATCCCCGATATCGGGAACGACAGACTCGAGTGGTGAAACTTGTTCCTGCCCCTGGAATTTGATCTTCATGTTAATAGTAACTCAGAGAGCAAAGCTGCAAGCTAGACTTGGGATGGAATCACAAGGGAAATGGATACGCGTGCAGAAATTTTGGTTGCAAAGGTTCGAGCAATAGATAGCATGAAAGTAGTGTGTAAAAATGCATGGGGAGCAGTTCATTATATAGCCGTTGCATTAAGTACCCATTTACCAAATTGAAAAGCAAGATATTTGGGTAGAACGGGAAAAATTAGCACGAATGGCACTTGGTTCATTTGGGACATGAGGGATACGAAAGCACGAAGTACGTGGTTCGGCCGATTCAGGCGATGCAGAGAAAAGACGCACAAATTCTTTTGGGACATGTGGGACGAAAGTACGCGGAATACGCGATTCGGCTGATTCGGGCAATGCAGGGAAAAGAAGCACAAATGCTTTTGGGACATGCGGGATGAAAGTACGTGGAATACACGACTCGGTCGAATCGGACCAAAATGGGACAAATGGTCTGAGAGAACTTGGGACATTTGGGACAAAAGTACACGGAATATGTGACTCGGCCGCATCAGATGAAAAGGGAACAACTGGTCCGGGCGAACTTGGGACATTTGGGACAAAAAGTTCCTACGGGCCCGAAAAGAACAGACTTTGGGTAAACCAGTCAATCGAGGAATAGAGAGCCCAAATGAACCTGGTACACGCGGGACAAAAATGTTCGACAGGCCCGAAAAAACACACAAAATGACCCAAAAAATGTAGTTTTTTCCAATTTGTCGACTTTTCACATTATCAGAACAACAAAAAAAACACTTAACCTCAAAATTTTAATTTTCAATTTCTTAAAAGCAGGGGAATTTTGCGTGGACAACAGCTGGCTCCTTCTGGGGATGACTTGGCATAAATTCAAAGAATGAGACAAGGCAAGAATTTAGACAAACTCGAGGAAGTAGACCAGTACCTTATCCATTGGGCCACGGAGTAAAAAGTAAACCAATACAGAGGAAAACACACCAAAACAAAGGGAAAGAAAAACAAAACGCTATACAGAATATGTAAAAGGACTTCCTAATCACCTATGACTTAAACAACTTCAGGTACTACCCACTATAAGGAAGTGGGAGAGAAGAACCATCCATATAATCAAGGTAAAAAGAATTCTTACCAGCAAAGTGCATGATCTTGAAAGGTCTGAGCCAAAGGGAATCAAACTTGCCATGGCTGCCACGAGGTTCATGCCTTTTATCCCTAAAAAAATAGTGTCTCCAACTTGGAAATCCCTGAACCTGGCTTTCTTATCAAACAAGACCTTTACCTTCTATTGATGAGTAGATATCCTATCAGCAACTTCCAATCTGTCCTCTTTCAATTTTTGAAGATACATGATTCTCTTATCCATAGAATCATTGAAACTGGTATCTTCAATGGCCTTCATTAGATGCAAGGCTGGTAGCTCCACTGTTACTGGCAATTGAGCTTCTACTCCATATACTACCTGAAAAGGAGACATTCTAATGGCTATCTTAGGTGTGATCCTATCTACCCAAAGGGCATCATAGATTTTTTTGTGCCAGTTCCTCTAGGACTCATTGACTAATTTCCTTATTATGGCCACCAGATTTTTATTTGTGGATTCTGCTTGTCCATTTCCCTGAGGATAGTAATCTGAGGAGTGAGCCAAGGAGATGCCATATCCATAACAAAAATCCATCATCTCGGTTGAAGAAAAATTTGAAGCATTATCTGTCACAATCTTTTTTAGCACACCATACCTTACCAAGATGTTTTCTTTGATAAAACTACATACTACTTCGAAAGTAGTACTTTTTACTGGAATGGCTTCTACCCATTTGGTGAAATAATCTATGGCAGTTAATACATGAGTATGACTAGCACTAGAAGAGGGATTAAGTGTTCCAATGAAGTCCAAACCCCACTGTTGAAAAGGTTCTTCAATTACAACGGATTTTAGAGGCAAAGAGGCCAACTTGGGTCTACCTACGAAAGTCTGACATGCTTCACATTTATCAACCCACTTTGATGCATCTCTGAACAAGGTAGGCCAGTAATATCCTCCACGAAGTATTTTATGAGCAGTGACAGTTGATGAGTAATGCCCTCCACATGCCTGATCATGAAAAGCTGAGAGTAGCTTCTTCTGTTGTTCCTTGTCCACACATTTCAAAAACCTTCCATCTAACCCGCGCTTAAACAAGGCATTTTCCCACAACACATATTGGGTTGACCTTAGTTTAATGGCTCTCTTCTCTTTGGCAGTAAAATGAGAGGAGCATTCTCCATAGGTGAGAAAGTAAGCAATATCAGCATACCATTCATCAACTGAGCTAAGAAACAGAACGGTAGGAAGACTAACTTTATCCTCCAGTAACTCATGTCTAGCTCCTTCAGCGATGAGTTTGCACAGGCCTTTTCCACAGACGAGCTTGGTCAGTTTGATGTCAATATCATATTCTTGAACCTTGGCCACCCAGTTCCCTCTCTTGGATCCAAATTCCTGCTGTGTGAGAATTGACTTGATAGTTGTATTTGGTACCAACACCGTGGAGTGAGAGTTAAGAATGTAAAAATTAAACTGCTTGACAGCTTTAACCACTGCAAAAGCATGTTTTTCCATTATGGTGTATTTTAACTCATGATATTTTAGAATATAGCTCATAAATGCAATTAGGAGTTCTTGCTCATTAGAATCTTCCTAAGTCAAAATAGCAACCAAGGTGTTATCTGTGGCGTAGCAGTAGATAATGAAATCTTTGCTGAAATTTGGACATGCTAAAACAGGAGTTTTAGCAATGGCCCTTTTAATACCTTCAAAGGATTCTTTCCCTTCAGGAGACCAACCAAACGTTTGTTTTCCTTTCATCATTTGGGAGATATTCAAAGTTAGCTCTACAAAATCAGGGATGAACCTTCTCAAAAAGTTGATCTTACCAAAGAAAGAGTGCACTCCCTTTTTGCTGGTTGGAAGAGGAATTTGCTGAATAGCTTGAACTCGCTCAGGATTGATTTTTATACCATCTTTGGAGACAACGTGCCCCAATAATTTCCCCTCGGTGACACAAAAAATAGATTTCTTAGGATTCAAAGAGATCCCATGTTCTCTACATCTCAAAAGAACTGTTTCCAGGTGCTGAAAATGATCGACCCTTGTTTTAGAATACATAGTCAAGTCATCAAGGTATACAACAATACACTTCCCTTTCAAACTTCCAAAGGCTAAGTCCATAGCTCTTTGAAAAGTAGCACCGTCATTAATGAGCCCAAAAGGCATCCTTTTGTAAGGAAAGGTACCCCAAGGGGTAGTGAAAGCTGTTTTTTGTTGATCTGTAGTATTAACTTCTACCTGGTTATATCCTGAGAAGACATCAAGCATAGACAACATTTCAGATCCCAATACTGCTTGCAAGAACTGATCCATCATAGGTAAGGGGTAATTATCTTTCAAGGAAGCTTGATTTAGATTCCTGAAGTCAACACAGATACGAATCTCACCATTTTAATTTTTAATGGGCACAATATTGGCAATCCATGTTGAATGATGGATAGGAAAAATGATTTTAGCCTTCAATAGCTTTTGTATTTCCTAAAAAATTGTGTCAGCTATCTTAGGATTATATTGCCTCTGCTTCTGTTTAAAAGGCTTAATCCCAGGTTTGAGAGGAATAAAATGCTACATCTCCTTTGGTTGGAAAGCTTTTAAATCTTCATTGGAATAAGAAAGAACCTCCTTATACTTATTTAACATATCAATTACCTTCTTCCTCTCATCTGGTGTGCAACATTTTCCAATGTTCACGAGTTTAGGGTCAGTAGAACTCCCAATATTAATTTTGTCATATTCAGCTGATTGTTGAGGTCTAAGAGAAGCTCTAAACTTTACATACCTGTTGTGTTTGTCAAACAGTATTTCTAAACTCACCAATCCTTTTGGAATCTTGTTTCCTTTGAGTTTGATACATCCATCCTGATCTGCTTCTTCTTCTTGGATGGCTTCTTTGTCAAAGGGCACACTTTCACGAGGCAAATTTTCACTTCCTTCAAAGTACAACTGTTCAAAATTATCCTTGAGTTCTAAGAAAGAAAGCAAAGTGTTGATTGTTATTGAAAACCTGCCAGTTACTGGTATTATCAGGTACACTAGGTCGATGGATCATCTCAATGGTGAACTTATCTTAAGAAAATTCAGGATGAGGTGGTATGGGCAGTGACCTTGAGACTGCTAGTGAATCAGCCTTGGTATTCTTCTCCCTAGGCACTGCTTCGATGGAGAAAGCATCAAGAAATTCAATGGAGTCCCAAACCTAATTCCGGTAATGTTTCAACCTTCTATTCTTTACCTGTAAGAGGTTCCTAACTTGCTTGACAATCAATTCCGCATCCCCACAAGCTAGAAGATTCTTCACACCTTGTTCTTTTGCCACCTAGAGTCCAAGATTGAGAGCTTCATACTATGTTGTATTATTGGTATTTTCAAACTGCAACTTGAATGAGAAAGGATGAATGCTTCCTTCAGGTGACACCAAATATGACACCAGCTCCAGAACCAACTGAAGAACAGGCTTCCATCAAACTCAAGTATCCAAACGCCATTAGGATCTTTAGGTGACACTTTGGGGAGTTGAATTTCTTCTGGAGACATAATCATGTAGTTGCCGTGCCCCATATCCTCATAGAGTATTTGTGCTTTGGGATCATCCCTTTTTTGTACAATATACTTAGACTGCTTGTCAGGCAATAGCTTCTTCATTTTCCCATTAACAGGTATGAGGGCATGTGACCAATCCATTTGAATTTCTCCACCCACATCCTTTCAGAATTTTTTGCTTAGCAACATCCCATATGAAGGAGGAATGTATGCTACTAGAATAGTAGCCAAAACTTTCTTCTCTGGCAAAGTGGCAAAAGCCACTTGTGCATTCTTAATCCTTCCTACCAAGGGGCACTTCCTTACTCTCCAGGGAATAACAAGATCCATAAGTGTGTGTGAGAGTCAAGCCTAAGGCATGAGCTACTTTGGCAGGCATTACATTATCTGATGCTCCTGAGTCTGTGACGCAATTACTGAGCCTATGGATAGCTATAAGGAGTGTTACATATGGTTTGATTTTGTCATTGGGTGAGGTGACAGCGGCTACCAGATTAGGCATGTGGTGTAGAAGAAGGAGTGGGGTAAAAGGCCTGTAGAGGTAGTTTTAGAGTGGGAATTGAAAAAAGTGAATCATTTTAGAAAAAAGCCTTGGGATGGGTTTGATAATATTCAGCCTCTGAGATTTGAACATTAGTCCTTTTTCAGGTGGTCAATAATATCAAAAGACCCAGAAGTGGACGGGTTATCATAGCTTGAGATCCTAATTTTTATCAATTTTAGGGGAAAAAGAAGTAAACTTTTAGTAGAAGAATTGACAGGACTCACCTTTGGTGTAGATGAAATGGGGATCGGAGATCCTCTTTTTGTAATTACAGGGATAGTTGTCGGCTGCTCCTTAGATTTCTTAGTGGGCTGCATCACTTTCTCCCTCTGATTTGTCTACTCTCGAGTCATGACAGCGTATGATTCACTATTCATGTCTGCTACTACTTCGTCATAGTCATCCCCTTCATCAATGCCTTTAGTGGTCGAAAGATAAACTTGAGATCCCTCAAGTTCTTCTGTTTCATCGTCAACCTCTTCAACAAATTCCTCATAATCTTCATTAACCTCCTCATCCTCTGGTTCCTCAACTTCACAGGTTTGCATTGACAGGAACTTTAATAGGAGGTCCTTCAAGTGCTAGCCTTGTTTGAGAAGCAAGCAAATGATTTATGGGCTGAAAATTCCTCCTTGGAATGTCTGCATAGGGAGCATGCTAAGCCAATTGTTTCTTAATGGTGATGAGATCATTTGCAAGTTTTTTGTACCAATGGATCAATATTAGGCCTAGGAGTAGAAGAGGAGGAAGAAGTAGACTTATATTTAGAAGGGTCCTCTCCTCAACTTCCCTGACATGATTAAATCATCTTCAACACTAACAGCAAGAGTTTGATCCTCAGCCAATGTTGTGAGATTATCCCTTCTCAGTGTATAACTAACTTCAGGCAATTGAGTGTTTAGGAAGAAGCATTTTTGAATTTGATCTACAGGTTGAGTATTTTGGTGGAATTTTCTTAATCAACATATTGAATCAAGCCACAAATTCTCTCATGGGCTCTTGTGATTCCTTCTTTATTTGAGAAATTTGGGCTAGCAAAGCAATGCACGTCTTCCACTGGTTTTGAAACGGTTTTCAAACCCTAGTTCTCATTGTGTTCCAGCTAGTGATAGCTCCAGCCGGAAGGTGATATAACTAATCAGCAGCATTATCTTGTAAAGTCTCAACAAAAATCCTTACTGGAGACATCTTTCATGTTCAACTCCCAGAACTCCGCATGCAACTATGAAGGCTGCGATGTGTTCATTAGGATGTACTTGACCATCGCCTTGGAATTTAGGAAAGTTCTTCCGGTTACCTCTGGGTAACTCATGCAAAGGCTAAGGAAGGGCAAGACGTACAACACGATGGCCCGAAGGTAATGGTACTGCCATTCTTGGAAAAATGGCTTGAAGAGGAATTGAAACACCAGCAAAGATCAAAGCTCAAAGATTAGGACTGATTTGCTCTAAAGGAATACCACCCATAGGGATTCTATCTTGGACAGGTGGAGTTATTGTTGAACGAGTCTTCTATTTCTCCTTGTTGAAGGGAGAGGAAAACCCTGTTGTTCCAAAAGTTGAAATTGAGAATCTTCAATACCAAGGGCCCTTCTCCCTCGAGTAAAACGTGGAGTCCGCCAGATCAAAATATGATAAAAGAAAAAAAAATTATAGCACTGGAATATGATTCCCCCAGTAGAGTCTCCAAAAATTGTTGGTCGTCAAAAAGGACTTCAAGAAGAGCAACAGTCAGGGGACAAGAAGTCCCTCCTCTTTAATGGGAGAGGTTCCCTTATTCAGAAATGAACTTATTTACACACATACAAAGCATGATTTTACTATGGAACTTGGATATTATGAAAGTGTTTTCTATAAGGATTATCAATCACAAAAGGACTGAGGAATGAAAATGCGAGAATGAGCAGAAAGGCACCATTCAGAATTATAGATGACAGAGTAATTCCTTATGCATGCGAGGGTACAACGAATTGGAATAAGATCATATTTATCATATTAATAAGATGAAATTTGAAAAGACAAATAAGTTTTGTAAATAGCATCTGCAAGAATACAAATCTTCTCAGCATAATATAGACAAATGATCGTAACAGGATTAAATGAATAGCTTAGGAATAAAGGAAACCAGATAGACAAAGAATGAAAAGTCCTTATGTATTGATTTCTGTAAGATTTATTTACACTTTCAGAAATAAGCCAAGTTCTTCCTCCTTTCAAAATGGTGAGGAGAGGCCATTATATAGTTTTTTACAAATTAGTTGCTCCTGGTAACTACTTATTTTAACTAATGATTAGTTAAAGGGCTGCAAATCGCAATACCACAAATAATTACAACAAATCCAAGAGAAAGAAGGAGAAGAATCAGGAGAAGAAGAAAAACATTCAATATTGGGAGGGACCCACTGATTTAAGGATCCGTTGTCTGAATCTCTTCAATGCCTTGGCTATGTCTCTGCATCATGGGACTGATGTGTTGGCATTAGACATCTAACTTGGCAATGAGTTCTCCATGCACGTTCATTAGTTCGCTTGAGTCGGGACTAAAATGAGCTCCGCAAGCGAGTATTGTGTCTGCACATTGTACTGAAATTGGGAAGCCACCGGCGAATGCCAAGCCACTGTCATGAATCATCTGTGCCATAACTGAAGGGTTTGCATCTGTCATCCTTGACCAAAAATCCCTAAAACCAAGGTGGGTAAAATTCATTGTCCCCGATATCGGGAACGGCAGACTCGAGTGGTGAAAGTTTTTCCTACTCCTGGAATTTGATCTTCATGTTGATAGTAACTCAGAGAGCAAAGCTACAATCTAGACTTAGGATGGAATCACAACGGAAATGGATATGCGCGCAGAAATTTTGGTTGTAAAGGTTTCAAGCAAGAAATTGATAGCATGAAAGAAGTGTGCAAAAACACATGGGGAGCAGTTCATTATATAGCCGTTGCATTAAGTACGCATCTACCAAATTGAAAAGCAAGATATTCGGGTAGAACGGGAAAAATTAGCATGAATGGCGCTTGGTTCATTTGGGAAATGAGGGACGCGAAAGCGTGAAGTACGCGGTTCGGCCGATTCGAGCGATGTGGGGAAAAGACAAACAAATGCTTTTGGGACATGTGGGACGAAAGTACGTGGAATATACGATTCGGCCGATTCGGGCGATGTGGGGAAAAGACGTACAAATGCTTTTGGGACATGCGGGATGAAAGTACATGGAATACATGACTCGGTCGAATCAGACCAAAATGGAACAACTAGTCCGAGTGAACTTGGGACATTTGGGACAAAAGTATGCGGAATACGTGACTCGGCCGAATTAGACGAAAAGGGAACAACTGGTCCGGGCGAACTTAGGACATTTGGGACAAAAATTTCTGATGGGCCTGAAAAGAACAGACTTTGGGTAAACCGGCCAATCGGGGAATAGAGAGCCCAAATGAACCTGGGACACGTGGGACAAAAATGTCCGACATGCCCGAAAAAACACACAAAATGACCCAAAAAATGTAGTTTTTTCCAATTTCTCGACTTTTCACATTATCATAACAACAGAAAAGGACACTTAACCTCAAAATTTTAATTTTCAATTTCTTAAAAGCAGGGGAATTTTGCTGGTGGACAACAGCTGGCTCCTTCTGGGGATGACTTGGCATAAATTCAAAGAATGAGACAAGGCAAGAATTTAGACAAACTCGAGGAAGTAGACCAGTACCTTATCCATTGGGCCACGGAGTAAAAAGTAAACCAATACAGAGGAAAACACACCAAAACAAAGGGAAAGAAAAACAAAACGCTATACAGAATATGTAAAAGGACTTCCTAATCACCTATGACTTAAACAACTTCAGGTACTACCCACTATAAGGAAGTGGGAGAGAAGAACCATCCATATAATCAAGGTAAAAAGAATTCTTACCAGCAAAGTGCGTGATCTTGAAAGGTCTGAGCCAAAGGGAATCAAAACTTGCCATGGCTGCCACGAGGTTCATGCCTTTTATCCACAAAAAAATAGTGTCTCCAACTTGGGAAATCCCTGAACCTGGCTTCTTATCAACAAGACCTTTACCTTCATTGATGAGTAGATATACTATCAGCAACTTCCAATCTGTCCTCTTTCAATTTTTGAAGATACATGATTCTCTTATCCATAGAATCATTGAAACTGGTATCTTCAATGGCCTTCATTAGATGCAAGGCTGGTAGCTCCACTGTTACTGGCAATTGAGCTTCTACTCCATATACTACCTGAAAAGGAGACATTCTAATGGCTATCTTAGGTGTGATCCTATCTACCCAAAGGGCATCATAGATTTTTTTGTGCCAGTTCCTCTAGGACTCATTGACTAATTTCCTTATTATGGCCACCAGATTTTTATTTGTGGATTCTGCTTGTCCATTTCCCTGAGGATAGTAATCTGAGGAGTGAGCCAAGGAGATGCCATATCCATAACAAAAATCCATCATCTCGGTTTTGAAGAAAATTTGAAGCATTATCTGTCACAATCTTTTTTAGCACACCATACCTTACCAAGATGTTTTCTTTGATAAAACTACATACTACTTCGAAAGTAGTACTTTTTACTGGAATGGCTTCTACCCATTTGGTGAAATAATCTATGGCAGTTAATACATGAGTATGACTAGCACTAGAAGAGGGATTAAGTGTTCCAATGAAGTCCAAACCCCACTGTTGAAAAGGTTCTTCAATTACAACGGATTTTAGAGGCAAAGAGGCCAACTTGGGTCTACCTACGAAAGTCTGACATGCTTCACATTTATCAACCCACTTTGATGCATCTCTGAACAAGGTAGGCCAGTAATATCCTCCACGAAGTATTTTATGAGCAGTGACAGTTGATGAGTAATGCCCTCCACATGCCTGATCATGAAAAGCTGAGAGTAGCTTCTTCTGTTGTTCCTTGTCCACACATTTCAAAAACCTTCCATCTAACCCGCGCTTAAACAAGGCATTTTCCCACAACACATATTGGGTTGACCTTAGTTTAATGGCTCTCTTCTCTTTGGCAGTAAAATGAGAGGAGCATTCTCCATAGGTGAGAAAGTAAGCAATATCAGCATACCATTCATCAACTGAGCTAAGAAACAGAACGGTAGGAAGACTAACTTTATCCTCCAGTAACTCATGTCTAGCTCCTTCAGCGATGAGTTTGCACAGGCCTTTTCCACAGACGAGCTTGGTCAGTTTGATGTCAATATCATATTCTTGAACCTTGGCCACCCAGTTCCCTCTCTTGGATCCAAATTCCTGCTGTGTGAGAATTGACTTGATAGTTGTATTTGGTACCAACACTGTGGAGTGAGAGTTAAGAATGTAAAAATTAAACTGCTTGACAGCTTTAACCACTGCAAAAGCATGTTTTTCCATTATGGTGTATTTTAACTCATGATATTTTAGAATATAGCTCATAAATGCAATTAGGAGTTCTTGCTCATTAGAATCTTCCTAAGTCAAAATAGCAACCAAGGTGTTATCTGTGCGTAGCAGTAGTTCATGAAATCTTTGCTGAAATTGGACATGCTAAACAGGAGTTTAGCAATGGCCCTTTTAATACCTTCAAAGGATTCTTTCCCTTCAGGAGACCAACCAAACGTTTGTTTTCCTTTCATCATTTGGGAGATATTCAAGTTAGCTCTGCAAAATCAGGGATGAACCTTCTCAAAAGTTGATCTTACCAAAGAAAGAGTGCACTCCCTTTTTGCTGGTTGGAAGAGGAATTTGCTGAATAGCTTGAACTCGCTCAGGATTGATTTTTATACCATCTTTGGAGACAACGTGCCCCAATAATTTCCCCTCGGTGACACAAAAAATAGATTTCTTAGGATTCAAAGAGATCCCATGTTCTCTACATCTCAAAAAGAAATGTTTCCAGGTGCTGAAAATGATCGACCCTTGTTTTAGAATACATAGTCAAGTCATCAAGGTATAAACAATACACTTCCCTTTCAAACTTCCAAAGGCTAAGTCCATAGCTCTTTGAAAAGTAGCACCGTCATTAATGAGCCCAAAGGCATCCTTTTGTAAGGAAAGGTACCCCAAGGGGTAGTGAAAGCTGTTTTTTGTTGATCTGTACGTATTAACTTCTACCTGGTTATATCCTGAGAAGACATCAAGCATAGACAACATTTCAGATCCCAATACTGCTTGCAAGAACTGATCCATCATAGGTAAGGGGGTAATATCTTTCAAGGAAGCTTGATTTAGATTCCTGAAGTCAACACAGATACGAATCTCACCATTTTAATTTTTAATGGGCACAATATTGGCAATCCATGTTGAATGATGGATAGGAAAAATGATTTTAGCCTTCAATAGCTTTTGTATTTCCTAAAAATTGTGTCAGCTATCTTAGGATTATATTGCCTCTGCTTCTTGTTAAAAGGCTTTAATCCCAGGTTTGAGAGGAATAAAATGCTACATCTCTTTGGTTGGAAAGCTTTTAAATCTTCATTGGAATAAGAAAGAACCTCCTTATACTTATTTAACATATCAATTACCTTCTTCCTCTCATCTGGTGTGCAACATTTTCCAATGTTCACGAGTTTAGGGTCAGTGAACTCCTAATATTAATTTTTGTCATATTCAGCTGATTGTTGAGGTGTCTAAGAGAAGCTCTAAACTTTACATACCTGTTGTGTTTGTCAAACAGTATTTCTAAACTCACCAATCCTTTTGGAATCTTGGTTTCCTTTGAGTTTGATACATCCATCCCTTGGATCTGCTTCTTCTTCTTGGATGGCTCTCTTGTCAAAGGGCACACTTTCACGAGGCAAAATTTTCACTTCCTTCAAATTACAACTGTTCAAAATTATCCTTGAGTTCTAAGAAGAAAGAAAGTGTTGATTGTTATTGAAAACCTGCCAGTTACTGGTATTATCAGGTACACTAGGTCGATGGATCATCTCAATGGTGAACTTATCTTAAGAAAATTCAGGATGAGGTATGGGCAGTGACCTTGAGACTGCTAGTGAATCAGCCTTGGTATTCTTCTCCCTAGGCACTGCTTCGATGGAGAAAGCATCAAGAAATTCAATGGAGTCCCAAAACATAAATTCCGGTATGTTTCAACTCTATTATTTACCGTAAGAGTTTCCGAACTTGCTGACAATCAATTCCGCATCCCACAAGATGAAGATTCTTCACACCTGTTCTTTTCCACCTAGAGTCAGATGAGGCTTAAATATGTCGTATTATTGGTATTCAAAAATGCAATTGAATGAGAAAGGATGAATGCTTCTCTCAGGTGACACAATATGACACCAGCTCCAGAACAACTGAGAACAGCTTCATTCAAACCAAGTATCCCAACGCCATTAGGATCTTTAGGTGACAATTTGGGGGAGTTGAATTTTTCTGGAGAAATAATCATGTAGTTGCTGGTTGTTCACATACCTCATAGAGTATTTGTGCTTTGGGTATCCCTTTTGTTGTACAAATACTTAGATGCTTGTCAGGCAATAGCTTCTTCATTTTCATTACAAGGTATGAGGGCAGGACAATCCATTTGAATTTCTCCAACCACATCCTTTAGAATTTGATTAGAACATCCCATCTGAAGGGAGGACGTATGCTCACTAGAATAGTAGCCAAAACTTTCTCTCTGGCAAAGTGGCAAAAGCCCACTGTGCCATCTTAATCTTTCCTACCAAGGGCAAGTCCTTGACTCCCCAGGGAATAACAAAGA
Source organism: Taxus chinensis (assembly GCA_019776745.2). Lineage (NCBI taxonomy): Eukaryota > Viridiplantae > Streptophyta > Pinopsida > Cupressales > Taxaceae > Taxus > Taxus chinensis. The sequence goes on from CM034146.1 coordinate 751,710,952, forward strand.
TCATAAGTGTGTGTGAGAGTCAAGCCTCAGGCATGAGCTACTTTGGCAGATTTACATTATCTTGAGCTCATGAGTCTGTGAGCAAGTACGAGCATGGCAGCTTATAAGGGTGTACTAGAATGGTTTGATTTGTCATATGGGGTGAGGTGGCAGGGGCTAACAGATTAGGATTGGTGTAGACGAGAATACCTGGGAAAAGGCCTTAGAGGTAGTTTTAGAGTGGGAATTGAAAAAGTGATGAATCATGTTAGAAAAAGCTTGGGATGGGTTTTGATATATTCAGGCCTCTGAGAGATTTGAAAATAGTCTTGTAAGGTGGTCAATAATATCAAAAGAACCCAAGAAGTGGTACGGGTCAATTAGTTGAGATCCTACTTTTATCAATTTTAGGGGAAAAAGAAGTACTTTAGTAGAAGAATTGACAGGACTACCTTTGGTTGTAGTGAAATGGGGCTCGGAGATCCTTTTTGTAATACAGGATAGTTGCGGCCCTGCTCCTTAATTCTCTTGTGGGCTGCATCACTTTCGCCATCTGATTGCTACTCTCAGTCATGACAGCGTAAGATTCATACTTCATGTCTGTACTACTCGTCATAGTCATCCCCTTCATCAATGCCTTGAGTGGGGAAGAACTTAACTTGAGATCCCTCAGTCTTCGGTTTTTCATGTTCAACTCTTAACAAATCCTATAATATTCAGTTAACTTCCTCATCATCTGGTCCTCAACTTCACAGGTGCATTGACAGGAACTTTAATAGGAGGTCTTACAAGTGCTAGGCCTGTTTGAGAAGACAAGCAAAAGACTTTAGGGTGAACATTCCTCCTTGGAATGGTCTGCATAGGAGCAGCTAAGCCACGTTTCAATGGTGATGATGAGATATTTGCCAAGTTTATTTTTGTACACAGACACTATTAGGCCTAGGAGTAGCAGAGGAGGAAGAAGTGACTTAATTAGAGGTCTTTATCCTCAACTCCCTGACATGATAAATCATCTTCAACATAACAGCAAAGAGTTTGATCTAAGCCAGGTTGTGAGATATCCTTTCAGGTATAACTACTTCAGGCAATGAGTGTTTAGGAAGAAGGCATTTTGAATTTTGATTTGATCTACAGGGTTGGTATTGGTGTGGAATTTTCAATCACATCTTGAATCAAGCCACAAATTCCTCATGGGTCTTGTGTCTTGTGTTCATTCTTTTGTGAGAAAGTTTGGGCTAGCACGAACTGCACGTCTCCACTGGTTGAAACGGTTTTCAAACCTGTTCATTGTGTTCCAGCTAGAGATAGCTCCAGCCGGAAGGTGAATAAATAATCAGCGCATTATCTTGTAAAGTCTAACAAAAATCCTTACGGGACATCTTCATGTTCAACTCCCAGAACTCCGCATGAACTATATGAAGCTGCGATGTGTTCATTAGGATTTGTACGTGACCATCGCCTTGGAATTTAGGAAAGTTCTTCCGGTTACCTCTGGGTAACTCTGCAAAGGCTAAGGAAGGGCAAGACGTCGTAAAACACGATGGCCAGAGGTTGTAATGGTACTGCCATTCGTGGAAAAAAGGCCTGAAGAGGAATTGAAACAACAGCAAGATCAAAGCTCAAAGATTAGGCTGGATTGATCTAAAGGCATACCACCCATAGGGATTCTATCTTGGAAGTTGGGGAGTTATTGTTGAACGGTCTTTCTATTTTCTGTTGAAGGAGAGGAAAACCCCGGTTGTGTCCAAAAGTTGAAATGAGAATTTCCCTACCAAGGGCCTTCTCCTCGAGTAAAACGTGGGAGTAGCCAGATCAAAATATGATAAAAAAAATTTGCACTGGATATGATTCACCAGTTAGAGTCTCACCAAATGGTGGTCGTCAAAAAGGACTTCAAGAAGAGCAACAGTCAGGGGAAAGAAGTCCATCCTCTTTAATGGGAGAGGGCTCCCTTATCAGAAATGAATTATTTAACAAATACAAAGCATGATTTTACTATGGAACTTGGATATTAGAAAGAGTTTTCTATAAGGATTCTCAATCACAAAAGGACTGAGGATGCAAATGCGAGAATGAGCAGATTAGGCACCATTCAGAATATAGATGACAGGAATTCCTATGCCATGGCGGAGGGTCCAACGAATTGGAATAGAGCATAGCTTATCATGATTCATAAGATTGCAATTGAAAGACAAATAGTTTTGCAAATAGCATATGCAAGAATACAATCTATCAGCATAATAGAGGACAAATGATCGAACAGGATTAAATGAAGGAGCTTAGGAAGTAAGGAAACCCGATAGACAAGAATGAAAAGTCCTTCTTTCTTATGTATGATATTCGTAAAGATTTATTTATAAATTTCAGAAATAAGCAAGTTCTTCCCCTTATTCAAAATGGTGAGTAGAGGACATATCTAGTTTTTTACAAAATGTGGCTCCTGTAACAATTATTTTAATAATGATTCGGTTAAAGGGCTTTGGCCAAAAATCGCAAATACCACAAATAATTACAACAAATCCAAGAGAAAAAGAAGGAGAAGAATCAGGGGGGAGGAAGAAGAAAAACATTCAATATTGGGAGGGGACCCATGATTTTAAGGAATACGTTGTCTGAATCTCTCAATGATTGGCTATGCTGCATCATGGATGAGTGTGGCATTAGGACATCTAACTTGCAATGGTCTCAATGCAAGTGCTATTAGTTAGATTGAGTCGGGTCTAAAATGAAGGGTTTGAATCTGTCTCCTTGACCACAACTCCCTAAAACCAAGGTGGTAAATTCATTGTCCCCGATATCGGGAACGGCAGACTCGAGTGGTGAAAGTTTTCCTACCCCGGGAAGTTGATCTTCATGTTGATAGTAACTCAGAGAGCAAAGTAACAATCTAGACTTAGGATGGAATCACAGGGAATGGGATGCGGCGAGTTGCAAGAAAATTTGGTTTTTTGTTTTTGTTATAACTTGGTTCAAGAATTGTGACGTGTGTGAGTAGGTATGTTTATATTTTTTCGCAGTGGTGCAATAAACACGATGGGCATCATAGATTTTTTTGTGACAGTTCCTATAGGACTCATTGACTAATTTGCTTATTAGGCCACAAGATTTTTATTTGGGATTATGACTGTCCATTTCCCTGAGGATAGTTAGTAATCTGGGAGTGAGCCAAGGAGAGCCAATCCATAACAACAATCCATTAATCTCGGTTGAAGAAAATTGAAGCTTATCGGTCCAAATCTTTTTCGCCACCTACCTTACCAGATGTCTTTGATAAAACTACATCTAATTCAAGTAGTACTTTTTACTGGAATGGCTTCTACCCATTATTTGGTGGAATAATCTATGGCAGTTAATACATGAGATATGACTTAGCACTAGAAGAGGGGATTAAGTGTTCCCATGAAGCTCCAAACCCCACTGTTGAAAGGTTCTTCAATACAACGGATTTTAGAGGCAAGAGGCCAATTGGTCTCTACGAAAGTCTGACATGCTTCACATTTATCAACACACTTGATGCATCTCTGAAACAAGGTAGCCAGTACAGTAATATCCTCCACGAAAGTATTTTATGGCAGTGAGTGACCCGTTGATGAGTAATGCCCTCCAATGCCTGATCATGCCACGTTGAGAGTAGTTCTTCTGTTGTCCTGCCACATTTCAAAAACCTTCCATCTAACCGCGCTTAAACAAGGCATTTCCCACAACACAGATTGGGTTGACCTTGTTTAAGGCTCTCTTATCTTTGGCCGTAAAATGAAGGACGCCTTCTCCATAGGTGAGCAATAAGCAATATCAGCATACCATTCATCAACTGAGCTAAGAAACAGAACGGGTAGGAAGACTAACTTTATCCTCCAGTAACTCATGTCTAGCTCCTTCAGCGATGAGTTTGCACAGGCCTTTTCCACAGACGAGCTTGGTCAGTTTGATGTCTAATATCATATTCTTGAACCTTGGCCACCCGAGTTCCCTCTCTTGGATCCAAATTCCTGCTGTGTGAGAATTGACTTGATAGTTGTATTTGGTACCAACACTGTGGAGTGAGAGTTAAGAATGTAAAAATTAAACTGCTTGACAGCTTTAACCACTGCAAAAGCATTGTTTTTCCATTATGGTGTATTTTAACTCATGATATTTTAGAAATATAGCTCATAAATGCAATTAGGAGTTCTTGCTCATTAGAATCTTCCTAGTCAAAATAGCAACCAAGGTGTTATCTGTGGCGTAGCAGTAGTTAATGAATCTTTGCTGAAATTGGACATGCTAAAACAGGAGTTTAGCAATGGCCCTTTAATACCTTCAAAGGATTCTTTCCCTTCAGGAGACCAACCAAACGTTTGTTTTCCTTTCATCATTTGGGAGATATTCAAAGTTAGCTCTGCAAAATCAGGGATGAACCTTCTCAAAAAGTTGATCTTACCAAAGAAAGAGTGCACTCCCTTTTTGCTGGTTGGAAGAGGAATTTGCTGAATAGCTTGAACTCGCTCAGGATTGATTTTATACCATCTTTGGAGACACCGTGCCCCAATAATTTCCCCTCGGTGACACAAAAAATAGATTTCTTAGGATTCAAAGAGATCCCATGTTCTCTACATCTCAAAAGAACTGTTTCCAGGTGCTGAAAATGATCGACCCTTGTTTTAGAATACATAGTCAAGTCATCAAGGTATACAACAATACACTTCCCTTTCAAACTTCCAAAGGCTAAGTCCATAGCTCTTTGAAAAGTAGCACCGTCATTAATGAGCCCAAAAGGCATCCTTTTGTAAGGAAAGGTACCCCAAGGGGTAGTGAAAGCTGTTTTTTGTTGATCTGTAGTATTAACTTCTACCTGGTTATATCCTGAGAAGACATCAAGCATAGACAACATTTCAGATCCCAATACTGCTTGCAAGAACTGATCCATCATAGGTAAGGGGTAATTATCTTTCAAGGAAGCTTGATTTAGATTCCTGAAGTCAACACAGATACGAATCTCACCATTTTAATTTTTAATGGGCACAATATTGGCAATCCATGTTGAATGATGGATAGGAAAAATGATTTTAGCCTTCAATAGCTTTTGTATTTCCTAAAAAATTGTGTCAGCTATCTTAGGATTATATTGCCTCTGCTTCTGTTTAAAAGGCTTAATCCCAGGTTTGAGAGGAATAAAATGCTACATCTCCTTTGGTTGGAAAGCTTTTAAATCTTCATTGGAATAAGAAAGAACCTCCTTATACTTATTTAACATATCAATTACCTTCTTCCTCTCATCTGGTGTGCAACATTTTCCAATGTTCACGAGTTTAGGGTCAGTAGAACTCCTAATATTAATTTTGTCATATTCAGCTGATTGTTGAGGTCTAAGAGAAGCTCTAAACTTTACATACCTGTTGTGTTTGTCAAACAGTATTTCTAAACTCACCAATCCTTTTGGAATCTTGTTTCCTTTGAGTTTGATACATCCATCCTGATCTGCTTCTTCTTCTTGGATGGCTTCTTTGTCAAAGGGCACACTTTCACGAGGCAAATTTTCACTTCCTTCAAAGTACAACTGTTCAAAATTATCCTTGAGTTCTAAGAAAGAAAGAAAGTGTTGATTGTTATTGAAAACCTGCCAGTTACTGGTATTATCAGGTACACTAGGTCGATGGATCATCTCAATGGTGAACTTATCTTAAGAAAATTCAGGATGAGGTATGGGCAGTGACCTTGAGACTGCTAGTGAATCAGCCTTGGTATTCTTCTCCCTAGGCACTGCTTCGATGGAGAAAGCATCAAGAAATTCAATGGAGTCCCAAACCTAATTCCGGTAATGTTTCAACCTTCTATTCTTTACCTGTAAGAGGTTCCTAACTTGCTTGACAATCAATTCCGCATCCCCACAAGCTAGAAGATTCTTCACACCTTGTTCTTTTGCCACCTAGAGTCCAAGATTGAGAGCTTCATACTATGTTGTATTATTGGTATTTTCAAACTGCAACTTGAATGAGAAAGGATGAATGCTTCCTTCAGGTGACACCAATATGACACCAGCTCCAGAACCAACTGAAGAACAGCTTCCATCAAACTCAAGTATCCAAACGCCATTAGGATCTTTAGGTGACACTTTGGGGAGTTGAATTTCTTCTGGAGACATAATCATGTAGTTGCCGTGCCCCATATCCTCATAGAGTATTTGTGCTTTGGGATCATCCCTTTTTTGTACAATATACTTAGACTGCTTGTCAGGCAATAGCTTCTTCATTTTCCCATTAACAGGTATGAGGGCATGTGACCAATCCATTTGAATTTCTCCACCCACATCCTTTCAGAATTTTTTGCTTAGCAACATCCCATATGAAGGAGGAATGTATGCTACTAGAATAGTAGCCAAAACTTTCTTCTCTGGCAAAGTGGCAAAAGCCACTTGTGCATTCTTAATCCTTCCTACCAAGGGCACTTCCTTACTCTCCAGGGAATAACAAGATCCATAAGTGTGTGTGAGAGTCAAGCCTAAGGCATGAGCTACTTTGGCAGGCATTACATTATCTGATGCTCCTGAGTCTGTGACGCAATTACTGAGCCTATGGCTAGCTATAAGGAGTGTTACATAGAATGGTTTGATTTTGTCATTGGGTGAGGTGACAGCGGCTACCAGATTAGGCTGTGGTGTAGAAGAAGAAGTGGGTAAAAGGCCTTTAGAGGTAGTTTTAGAGTGGGAATTGAAAAAGTGAATCATTTTAGAAAAAGCCTTGGGATGGGTTTGATAATATTCAGCCTCTGAGATTTGAACATTAGTCTTTTTCAGGTGGTCAATAATATCAAAAGACCCAGAAGTGGACGGGTTATCATAGCTTGAGATCCTAATTTTTATCAATTTTAGGGGAAAAAGAAGTAACTTTAGTAGAAGAATTGACAGGACTCACCTTTGGTGTAGATGAAATGGGGATCGGAGATCCTCTTTTTGTAATTACAGGGATAGTTGTCGGCTGCTCCTTAGATTTCTTAGTGGGCTGCATCACTTTCTCCCTCTGATTTGTCTACTCTCGAGTCATGACAGCGTATGATTCACTATTCATGTCTGCTACTACTTCGTCATAGTCATCCCCTTCATCAATGCCTTTAGTGGTGAAGAAATAAACTTGAGATCCCTCAAGTTCTTCTGTTTCATCGTCAACCTCTTCAACAAATTCCTCATAATCTTCATTAACCTCCTCATCCTCTGGTTCCTCAACTTCACAGGTTGCATTGACAGGAACTTTAATAGGAGGTCCTTCAAGTGCTAGCCTTGTTTGAGAAGCAAGCAAATGATTTATGGGCTGAAAATTCCTCCTTGGAATGTCTGCATAGGGAGCATGCTAAGCCAATTGTTTCTTAATGGTGATGAGATCATTTGCAAGTTTTTGTACCAATGGATCAATATTAGGCCTAGGAGTAGAAGAGGAGGAAGAAGTAGACTTATATTTAGAAGGGTCTCTCCTCAACTTCCCTGACATGATTAAATCATCTTCAACACTAACAGCAAGAGTTTGATCCTCAGCCAATGTTGTGAGATTATCCCTTCTCAGTGTATAACTAACTTCAGGCAATTGAGTGTTTAGGAAGAAGCATTTTTGAATTTGATCTACAGGTTGAGTATTTGGTGGAATTTTCTTAATCAACATATTGAATCAAGCCACAAATTCTCTCATGGGCTCTTGTGATTCCTTCTTTATTTGAGAAATTTGGGCTAGCAAAGCATGCACGTCTTCCACTGGTTTGAAACGGTTTTCAAACCTAGTTCTCATTGTGTTCCAGCTAGTGATAGCTCCAGCCGGAAGGTGATATAACTAATCAGCAGCATTATCTTGTAAAGTCTCAACAAAAATCCTTACGGAGACATCTTCATGTTCAACTCCCAGAACTCCGCATGCAACTATGAAGGCTGCGATGTGTTCATTAGGATGTACTTGACCATCGCCTTGGAATTTAGGAAAGTTCTTCCGGTTACCTCTGGGTAACTCATGCAAAGGCTAAGGAAGGGCAAGACGTACAACACGATGGCCCGAAGGTAATGGTACCTGCCATTCTTGGAAAAATGGCTTGAAGAGGAATTGAAACACCAGCAAAGATCAAAGCTCAAAGATTAGGACTGATTTTCTCTAAAGGAATACCACCCATAGGGATTCTATCTTGGACAGGTGGAGTTATTGTTGAACGAGTCTTTCTATTTCTCCTTGTTGAAGGGAGAGGAAAACCCTGTTGTTCCAAAAGTTGAAATTGAGAATCTTCAATACCAAGGGCCCTTCTCCCCTCGAGTAAAACGTGGAGTCGCCAGATCAAAATATGATAAAAAAAATTATAGCACTGGAATATGATTCCCCAGTAGAGTCTCCAAAAATTGTTGGTCGTCAAAAAGGACTTCAAGAAGAGCAACAGTCAGGGGACAAGAAGTCCCTCCTCTTTAATGGGAGAGGTTCCCTTATTCAGAAATGAACTTAATTTACACACATACAAAGCATGATTTTACTATGGAACTTGGATATTATGAAAGTGTTTTTCTATAAGGATTATCAATCACAAAAGGACTGAGGAATGAAAATGCGAGAATGAGCAGAAAGGCACCATTCAGAATTATAGATGACAGAGTAATTCCTTATGCATGCGAGGGTACAACGAATTGGAATAAGATCATATTTATCATATTAATAAGATGAAATTTGAAAAGACAAATAGTTTTGTAAATAGCATCTGCAAGAATACAAATCTCTCTCATCATAATATAGACAACTGATCGAACAGGATTAAATGAATAGCTTAGGAATAAAGGAAACCAGATAGACAAAGAATGAAAAGTCCTTATGTATTGATTTCTGTAAGATTTATTTACACTTTCAGAAATAAGCCAAGTTCTTCCTCCTTTCAAAATGGTGAGGAGAGGCCATTATATAGTTTTTTACAAATTAGTTGCTCCTGGTAACTACTTATTTTAACTAATGATTAGTTAAAGGGCTGCAAATCGCAATACCACAAATAATTACAACAAATCCAAGAGAAAGAAGGAGAAGAATCAGGAGAAGAAGAAAAACATTCAATATTGGGAGGGACCCACTGATTTAAGGATCCGTTGTCTGAATCTCTTCAATGCCTTGGCTATGTCTCTGCATCATGGGACTGATGTGTTGGCATTAGACATCTAACTTGGCAAAGAGTTCTCCATGCACGTTCATTAGTTCGCTTGAGTCGGGACTAAAATGAGCTCCGCAAGCGAGTATTGTGTCTGCACATTGTACTGAAATTGGGAAAGCCACCGGGCGAATGCCAAGCCACTGTCATGAATCATCTGTGCCATAACTGAAGGGTTTGCATCTGTCATCCTTGACCAAAAATCCCTAAAACCAAGGTGGTAAAATTCATTGTCCCCGATATCGGGAACGGCAGACTCGAGTGGTGAAAGTTTTTCCTACTCCTGGAATTTGATCTTCATGTTGATAGTAACTCAGAGAGCAAAGCTACAATCTAGACTTAGGATGGAATCACAACGGAAATGGATATGCTCGCAGAAATTTTGGTTGTAAAGGTTCAAGAAATTGATAGCATGAAAGAAGTGTGCAAAAACACATGGGGAGCAGTTCATTATATAGCCGTTGCATTAAGTACGCATCTACCAAATTGAAAAGCAAGATATTCGGGTAGAACGGGAAAAATTAGCATGAATGGCGCTTGGTTCATTTTGGGAAATGAGGGACGCGAGAAGCGTGAAGTACGCGGTTCGGCCGATTCGAGCGATGTGGGGGAAAAGACAAACAAATGCTTTTGGGACATGTTGGACGAAAGTACGTGGAATATACGATTCGGCCGATTCGGGCGATGTGGGGAAAAGACGTACAAATGCTTTTGGGACATGCGGGATGAAAGTACATGGAATACATGACTCGGTCGAATCAGACCAAAATGGAACAACTAGTCCGAGTGAACTTGGGACATTTGGGACAAAAGTATGCGGAATACGTGACTCGGGCCGAATTAGACGAAAAGGGAACAACTGGTCCGGGCGAACTTAGGACATTTGGGACAAAAATTTCTGATGGGCCTGAAAAGAACAGACTTTGGGTAAACCGGCCAATCGGGGAATAGAGAGCCCAAATGAACCTGGGACACGTGGGACAAAAATGTCCGACATGCCCGAAAAACACACAAAATGGACCCAAAAAATGTAGTTTTTTTCCAATATCTCGACTTTTCACATTATCATAACAACAGAAAAGACACTTAACCTCAAAATTTTAATTTTCAATTTCTTAAAAGTAGAGGAATTTTAAGTGGACAACAAGAGGCTAATGATGTTTTTTGTATTCATACTAGGGTCTTAGTCGACTTGACTTGTAGTATGGACATTGAGGTTTTAGAAGCAGATACAAGAACCAACCCATAATTTTTGTATTCTTTCCCTAAGAAAAGATGCAACTTGGGTGAGAAAGGAATATGGAGGGAAAAAGGAATTACAATATTGTTGTTAGTTGATTGGTTTGCTTGGGTTGGTATCTTTTGGGTCCCTTCTTGTCCTTAAGGGGATATGTCAACTTTCCTTGGGCTCCCCATTCTAGCATTCTATATTTTTTTCTAAATTGATCTTTTAGCTAAGAACTACTGCTACAATACATGAGGATGAAAACCTTCAGGCATTGGTGAAGGGGAGAACATAAAATTTCCCTTGTTATTCACAATTGGTGTGTGACGATTCAGAAGAAAAAATTGGTTGATCTAAAATGGCACTATTTGGATGGAACGAACCAGATTGGGATTGGTTTTGTAGTGTTTAGAGAATTAAAAAATATAAATTTCAGATCTATTTTTGGATGTTCATTCCAAGATATCTATTCCAGTTTATTTTTGGTAACTTTTTGTGGTATTACAGGCCCTTAGTTCATAGTTGTATCTCAGTACAAATCTGTATAATTCTAGTAATCAAATACAAAATTTTGAGACATCATTTCGGTACAAATTCTTCTTTTCTCTGTCAATGTGTTTTTACTTGAAAATACAAAAAATGGAGTCATTTTAGCATTGCAAGTGGTAGTTCTTTTCTTTAAGCAAATCAATTTTTTAGTATCAATTATCTCTACCATACATATTGTCTGTAAGTTTGCCTCTTCCAACTAGGTGTATAGTTTCTTCCACTGAGAAAATTTATTTTGGTCCCCTAGGGGACATTGCGTTGGTATTAGAGAAATTTGTCCTCCTATCCTATAGTGGTGAAATTTAGGTTTCAGACTTTAGAGTTATATGGATATATGGATAGTAGTGAAGATATTTTTAGGAATCAATATTAGAGGAGAACACCAAGAAGAGGAGGATTGTATGACGAAGAAAGGGAACCTCCTAACGATGGGCTAAGTTACATAAATGAGATATTCACTAGGGGTGACAGATAAATATAGAACAAGTTATTGGACTCACAAAGGGATCATAAAGATTCCATAGTTGGCGCCATTACAGATTTGGGAAGGGCTCTACAAGGAACAAATTTTAGTAGGCAAAACCCTCCAGGGGGTCATGGAAATCACCATGAGGTAAGCTCCTCTTCATTACACATGGAAAGAGATTAACATAGTATTTATTCAAGGTATTTTCATGTAAGTTTCCTTTGGAGGGAACAACCACCAGAAGAGAGAGAACAACCATAGGATCAAGGATTTATTGAGGAAATTCTTTTGTATGGAGATGATTATGCATCTTTGAACCCGCACACAAGATATCTTATTTCATTTAGAGATTTTGGCGAACTAAAAAAAATTGAAGGACCAAGAAAGAGGGTGAACCAACAATAGGAATCAAGGAGGGACATCTAACACCGTTTGGGAAAATCACTCTTCCTACATATGATGGGAATGATAAATGCTCTGCAAAAGTATTTATACAAAAATTGGATACTTAACTTTTTTGAAGCCCATGTATAGAGAGGAAGCTCTCACGTGTTTCACTCTTCACTTCGATGGTGCAAACCCACGAATGGTGGTATCATGGTATTGTGACCCAAGGGCATGGCTCCATCACTACACTTGAGGAGTTTAGTAAAAAATTAGTTGAAAGGTTTGATAGGAAAGATCTAGAAGTACACTTTCGTGAACTAGCACAGCTAAAATAAGAGTCTACTATTGAGCAATATGTGGCTGGTTTCTAGAAGTTAGCGATTAGGGTTACCGATGTAAGTGAGTGGAGACTTGTTATGATATTCATAGAAGGATTAAAAGAGCCTCTTAAGGGGTTGGTGAGGGATTTTAAACCTTATTCTCTTTACGATGTAGTAAAAATATCTCTAAATATTTAATCTACAGTAGATAGGGGGTAAAAAATAGCCCCTTAGACAATCAAAACCAAGCTACATGGGGCAACCAGGCCATTGTTTTCAAGGGGCAGTCAACAAAAGCTCTGATAAATCAAGCAAATAATTCATTCCAACAACATACAAGTAACCAAAGAGAGCCTTCTAGGAGTAACAAAGGGGATAATTCCAAGAAATGAGTTGAGAAGGAAGAATCTTTGTTTCCATTGCAAGGGACCCATGGGCTCCTGGACACCGTTGTTTAGGCAAGAGCCAAGTGCTATTACATTGAAGTTGTTTCAGATGGAGAGGAAGAAGAAATAGATAAGGAAGAGAATCATGAAGAGGAAGAAAAATAATTGATGTTGCATGATTTGATTCGACACTCCCTTCTTGTGGATCCTCCAATTTTATCGGTTCTTAAAATTGGAGAAGAAATTATTAAAATACATTATTTTTGGAAAATCAGGAAAGGTGACCAACCTAACTTTTGAACTGACTCGTGGGATGGGAACCCACCTTTGATTGAGCAGTATCCATATTTTAGAGGTATTATGAATATTCTTCATAGTCAAGGAAAGGAAAAGTTGATCCATTATTTGCAGACATCATCTCAAGGGAGGAAGTGGATTTGTCCTCGCATGTGGTATGAAAATTTGTCTAGGGCTCAAATTACATTTTTCCAAACTATCCTTTAAAATAGAATCCTTCCTCTTTATTCCACTTCTAATACACTTTCCTTTGGGAAATATTTGGAAGGGAGTTATTGCCTAGCTGAAGGATATATAATTTTTGATAGGTATCTAGCCTCACCCTTGGAAAGATATTTTTATTGATCTCTGGGCAGCCAGTTCTGTGCCCTAAAGTTAGATTTTTTGTCTAGCTTCTTTTATATAATAGTATTCTTATTGGGGAAAATTTGATGAAGCGGGGTATGGTGGGACCTTTTTGGTGTCCCTTGTGCAAACAAGTGGATGAAACCTTTTAAATCACCTCTTTCTCTAGTGCCCTTTGGTTATGTCCCTATGGAATATCCTGGCTGATTGGTTATCTATTAATTGGAATCTTGCTATGAATGTAGTGGAAATTTTTAGATTTTGGAAACTTTCGGTTTTTAGATACTCAAGATCTTAACAAAGGAGTTTGGATTGCTATTTCTCTTACGTTGTGGAATGTGTTGAAGGAGTGAAATAGGCACATTTTCAAATCTGAAAACAAAGACATCGGGTCTATCAATGAATTAACTACAAGAAACATAGTGGAAACTATAAAATATGATGTGAAAATCCCTGCTCCCTTACCTGGAAAATGGAAAATCATGATACATATGATACATTTGGAGGAAATTCAATTGAAGTATTTTTTCAAGACTAGATTATTGGTGCCATTAGCTCTAAGAAAATGGACAACTCCCCCATTTGATTTTGTTAAAGTGAATATTGATGGAGCGTCAAGGGGTAATCCAGGACCAACTATCATTTCAAGAATAGCTCATGATTCTATGGGAACTCCCCTTTTATGCTTTGCTCATAAATATTAATAACTATGTTGATTAAATCGTCATAAATCTAAGTAAATTTTCCTTATTACTCCCATTTTCTTCCTTACTGATCAATTGGGGAACTTCACTAACAATGTAGCTGAAATTATGGAAATTTAGCGAGCTATCCAAGAATAAACTAAATAGGTATGTCTTGGAATAATAGTGGAATATGACTGTATGGTTGCTATTCACCTTATGTTAGCTTAGTAGCAACATAGATCCAACAATTGGATGATTGCAAGGAACTCAGGTTATTTCCATACAATTTTAGACCATCTTATCTCAACATGTTCCTGGAAACCAGAACAAGGTAGAAGATGCTTTGGTAAATTGAGCCTTGGATCATCATAATATGCTAAACTTCAGTCCTTTTCCTTTGACATGGTCTCCACAGAAGCAAAATCAGATTGAAAATATTCTTCAGATGCATTTATTGGATAGATAAGTTGATGCTTTGATTTTATTCTTCTTTATTATGTTGTTGGAAGTCTAAGGATAGATCTTGGAGTATGAGTACCATGACAGGGCATTGCAATTTTAACAACTTATTTCCAATAAATATAATTTTTTTGTTTCTTTGAAGGGATCTCATGGATTGTAATAATTTTTCAATGCAATCATATTTTTCATTATATCTATTTCCATGACATTCTTCCCACAATTCAATGTGGTTGTCTCCCATTTTCACTTTCTATACTAAGTGAGGTCACGATCTTCTCTTCCCTATTACTTGTAGTACTAAAAAATAATTTCCCCTCAAAATGGCTATGATCAATAATAATCCACAAATCTCAAGGCGCGACACTAGCCAAGAGATCAACAAGGGTTTATTTTTACGAAAACATCTAGGGTTCCTTCCGTCAAAGGCCCTTCATATCTCACCTGCATTATCGTTTAAAAGATATGAAAAAATACAAAAGTGCACCTACAATCACATATGCAAAAAAAGCAATGTAGGGGACTAAGTATTACTACAAGTTCATCCTTAAGTGTTTATGTCTCTCATTCACAAGTCCTCTTCTAATGCAACTAGAAATGTCTATAACACATACATGATGTACCTCATCAATACTCAACAACATATAATAAAATTACGAAGCACCAATAATTTTACAAAGCATTAAATAAACGTGGGTATTTACAGCCTCTTTCGCTAAATTTCTAAAATTAACATCACTCACTACGCACTCATATCTCCACAAGGTCATTCTCTTCAAACATGTGCTCATTTACCCTAACATTAATTACTTTATGCCAAAACAATAACATTTTAACTTCAATGTGTGATCCTTCCTTCCCCCTTATAACTCCTTCCACATTATATCACCTTATTCCCTCACTCACCACTGGACTATAACTCGACTTCATCAAATTACAAATCTCCTCCTACATCAGCATCCTCATTGCATCATCCTGATGCGATTGCTAGTTAAAGAAAAATAAGGTTAAATTAGGGAAATATCACACATCCTTCCACATGGAAAATGCAATGTCAAAAAGCCATGAAGTATAGGAGTGGTTTTAAGTATTACGTAAAAGTGTGCAATGGAGTAATCATGGAATGGGTTACCTTTGTCTAAGCTACATGCCACTTCTAAAACAAAATCTTCTTTGTAAAGGGTGGAATGGTATGACATAGTCAACGCAAGTCTAGAACTGGCAGTGATCATGAATGCCATGCATATAAGAATTTGATTTCCCACTCTACCCAAAACTTAGAATGAGCTAAACCCAGATCTTGATATTGCAACTTGTCTAAACATCAATGCTAATACAACACTCGTTTCTGCTAATGAAGAAGATAATATATTTTTCTATAAATGTTTGCTCTAGGGACAACCTCTCTTAGTCATCATTGATAATTCTAGCCAAAACAATGTCATTGCAAGTGATTCTATGAAACATAAGACTTAACTCACTCACTATACCTAAAGTTTGGAATCAACTAAAAGCTGATCCTGATTATCCCACTTGCTTGGACATCAGTGCCAACACAACACCATTGTTGCTGAAGAACAAGAACTATCTTTCAGAAAACATCCTCTATATAAAAGTAAAAAGGATAGTACAAATGTGTATGATTGGTATAACAAGGTTAAGAGTGCAAGATCTTGTAATCAACAGGGAAATGCTTTCCTGGATTTATTTACAGGTGTGTAATGAACATATAGTAGTGAAAAAATTACAAGAGACACTAATCATGCAATAATTCCTACTATTTCGTTTGGGAAGAAGTGATAAAATGTTCATTACCCTTAGAGTTAAACATATATAAAATGCACATTGGCATATGAGGTAGTTACAACTAGTAAAGGCAGAAGAACAAGAACTATCTTTCAAAAGGAAACCTCTACTACAAAAGGAGAAAGGATAGTACAAATGTGTACATTGGTATAACAAGGTTATGAATGCAAGCTCTTGCAATCAATAGGGGAATGATTTTTGGCTGATTTTCACAGGTGTAATTAATACAAAGTAGTGCAAACGTTACAAGAGATACTAATCATGCAAGAATTCCTACTATTTGGTTTGGGACTTAGTACCCCGAATGTTCATTACCCTTAGAGTTAAACATATATACAATGCACATTGGTAGAGGATGTAGTTACAACTGAAAAATTGTTGTAAGACCCTTAGCATTCCTTTGATGAGTAATTGTTGTCATCGGAAGTGTGACATGGTTAGATGCCTTGATGTGGTGTTGGTATGTAGTGTCACATTTGGCGGGCTTTGTAGTAACAAAGTGTTGTCAAGAAAATGTTATGTGTAAGTCCAACATAAGTGTGAAGTAAGTTTTGACATGCGTAGAAGCAAGGTACAAGTGCATAGTTTGCATACTTGTACTTAGAAAATACTCAGCAAACCAATTTTTTTTTGACTCGGTAAGACTTGGCAAATACTCGGGAATACTTGGCAACTTAAAAAATATGAAATATTCTTTAAAAATCATAAAATTTAAGCAATATATATCTACAAAATGTATCAAATGAGTCGATAAAATGTTGGAGAATCATTTTCTATTTAAATTTAAATAAAAATACAATAAAAATTTCATCATCATGTGAATACAACAATCGACTGATAAGTGCTATGAATTTATGATGATTTTCATTGAGAAATATCATCATAAATTTAATATCTATAAAAGTTACAATATACAATAAGTTACAATTTTCCTCTTCCCCGTTCTAGAGAAATATTGGGGACGGGGTCTAGAGAATCTACTAGTACCCACACTCAGTTGTGTTTCCTCACTCCTCCTAGAATTTTGCGACTGTGGATCCAACTTGGAAGTTAAACGGTGGTGGCTCCTCTATTTCATGTTAGATATCACCTCCAAAGATGTCATCCAATCCAATATCTCTTTCTAGTGCTTATCCCTCCATAGCTTCCCTCTCAAAATAATCAATCTCGTCCTATGTGAACATAGGGGATTTCCTCTTCTCACCCAGTCCACTTCATGTATAGATCCATCTCATCCAAATCAATAAGCTTCTCTGATGTGGCCTCCAATTTTCTTGTGTGAAGCCAGAGATTATATTGCACACAAACCAAGTCTTTGAGTGTTTTTTACTTAGCTTGTTTGTACTTATTTGTGTGAATGACCTCAAACAAACTCCAGTTTCATTCATATCTAGAAGCACTACAAGGTTGAGATAGAATTATGAGGGCTAGGTTTTAAAGATGTGGAGTATTTCCTCCCTAATCCTCCCACCAAGAACCTACAAAAAAGATAATAAAAAGTTTATAAGTAATAAAAAAAACAAAGTATTTAATAAGTAACTTGGTAAAAATTCTAATGTTTATTACCTAGTGTATGTGTAGTTCTCCCTCGGATAGCTAACATTGAATAAATGAGCCTCCATATAGCATGTTTGTAATTTTTTAGCTCTAAAATGATGAGGCCACTCATCTCAACATCTGGTATCATCCTCTCAATACATGTTTAAAATACCTCCATAACCTCTCCATTCACAATTGTGAAGTTGTCGAAGAATAAATACTTGGGGTTGAGGTAGTACCCTACTGCATGAATAGGTTGGTGGAGTTGATTATTCCACCTCTAATCAATAATCTCCCAAAAGGGACCATATCTATATCTGATGATATCCCCCTTGTAATATTTTTGGATAGAATCTTTGGCCCTATCCATGGCCTCATAAATGCATCCCGTATGTTTTTTATCCCCATCAACTAAACACAAAACCCTCACCAACGGCTCTAACACCTACACAAAAATTAAAATGTAAGGTTACAAACTTAAAAATAAAGTAAAAATAATATTTTTATAATTTAATAAATTAAAATAAAGGAATGAAATATAAATTGAAGATTGAAATTACCTCGATGATCTCTATAGATATATTTGCAAAGATATCATCAAAAACTATCTCTCCATCAAATTTATTTGAATATTGCGAGTCTAACCATGCTTTACTCAAAAAAATTTGTTTGAAAGATGTCAACAACCTAGAAATAATTTTACAATGTTAAGAAATTAGTTGCAAACCTTGTGACATTGACTCGAACAAGCTCTTTCCCCTCTTTGTTATGTTTCTTGCATATTCTACAACTGGCCTCACCTAATCAATTTTTCCTATGTCCTCCAAAATAAGGTAAAGGAAATGAGCTAAAAAAGGAGTCCAAAAGAGTGATGGATGTCTCTCCTGCAGTATTCTCCCAATCACCACATATGTTGTTGCATTGTTTGTGACAAAATTTTGTATATCTACCTCTACTACAACCATCTCCAATATAACATCAAGTTCTCTACATTTTTTAGTTTGTTAGAGACACCAATAGACTTCAAAAACACCATCTCACCATTTGAAGCCACTAAAAAACTATTGAGGCTGCAATTTATTCCATTCATCCAACCATTTGAAAGAATGGTGAATCATTATTTGTTCCATTATTTCTTTTTCTCTTTTAGAATTGTAGTGGCATCTACAACTGCACCCCTAAGTAATTTCCCACTTAAATATTTTGGAGAGGCTTCCTTGTACCATTTCCCTGCAACTATCAACGTTGTCACCAAGTACTTCTAGTATGGGATCTATGCCATATTGAATGGAAGGTTATTATAGTACCAAAAAGTTCCAAATTCTTTATCCACTTCCTCGTCCATAGAATTTTTCCAAGTTGTACGTTGCAATGGAGGTTGTGCTCTAGGTATGTTCCTTTGAAGAAAAAAAGATATGTATGCCTTTTCTCGAATTCAATGAAGATGTGACTCTTTTGGTTCATATGTGTGGACCAAGAGTAGAGTCCACAATTTTTTCTAGATCATCCTCTGAATCCTCTATCATTGCAGCCCCAAGTCTAACAAATTGTGATACGGCTTCCTGCACCCATTCCTTCTCTATTTTTTTTTCCTCTAGCTTTTCCTCTTCCATAACATTGGGGAAAACAACAATGTCCTAAAAAATAATAGATGTAATGTGATACTTCATACAATTGACACTTCTAGACATTGTTCTGCTACATAAATTGCAAGTAAATTCTCCTGCAACTGCACCACGTACACCATACTTCTAAGTGAGTGTACAAGCAATCACATGAATGTTTATTTGTAGTGATGCTGACCTAGATGCCAAACTTGACGTCGATCCTGATGTCATTGTTGAGATCTAATCTGGAACACAATGCACATTAAAAAAACTAAAAAAATGTAAACTTAATAAAATTAAAAAAGACGTTCTTGATGAACCATATTTCACCGTAATTTAATAAAAATGATATACCTATGGTTACAAATGAGTAGTAAAAATTTAAAATGATTTGTAATCATATTAAACACATTTAAAATTACAAAACATATTCAATCAATCGATTACAATATGCATACATAAAATTTAAATAGTTTAGAACGAATTTTCCTAAAAAAAATTTCTCTGGTTGCAAATGACTATAAGAAAATTAAAATCATTCGATTTTACATTACATGTATTTAGAATTACAATATGAATCTATAAAACATAAATAATATACACCAAATTTGGAGAAAATTGAAAGAAATAACAAAAAAAACTTACCTCTAAATACAATTCTCCAAATTCTCTATTTGAATTCGCTCTAAAATCCGTTCAACACAAGTAGTGCAAGCTCAAATAGTTGTGGATGAAATGAAGTGTTGTAGGGTTTTATAAAGGGATAAATTCACGTATTTTGATTTTTTTTTAGTGTTTTTGGCATACTTCCATGTGTAGGCCACACCAAGTGAGTGGAGGGCTTGGAATTGTTGAGTTAACTCGAATAGTACTCACCAAAACGTTGCAAGTCTTATTTGGCGAGTATTCTTTTGGTGTGCTTGCGCATGCAGGCCACACCAGGTGAGTGGAGGGCTTAGAATTGCTTAGTGTTTATGGTGTGCTACCACGTGCAGACCATGTCAGATGAGTATAGGGCTTAAAATTTTTGAGTTAACTTGGTGAGTACTTGCCAAAACTCAGCAAGTCTTATTTGGCATGCTTCTGCATTCAGGCCATGCGAGGTGAGTTGAGGGATAAAAATTACTTATTTAACTCGGTGAGTAGTCACCAAAAATCAATGAGTACTCGCCAAAACTCATCGATTATTCTTTGGAAAGTACTCACCAACTTAGTGAGTACTCGAAAATTTTTCTTACTATGTACAAGTGTGTTGATGTTTTGTGGAGTTACAAGATTTGGCGTAGTGTTGCGAGAAGATGTGATTGCTTTGTGGTGAAAGATATAATACTTCGAAAGCAACATGTTCTACATTATGCTAGTGCAAAGTGTTTATAATGTCTATGTTGTGCCCTAGGTGCTCCCTCCAAGTCTTATGAATATGAGTGTCTCATCCAAGTAGAAAATGGTGAAGGAGTTGAGTAACGATAGAAATGTGTCATATATCATATGTATGAACCTTGAAAGGAGTTTTCATTGGTCAAGCCAAAATGCATAACCGACCATGTGTCCAATTCATTTCATGTCTTGAAATCTATCTTCTAGACCACTTTTGGATGGATTGGGACCTTGTAATGTCCCAAAATGGCACACTTTGAACCCCTAGTGGATTTTAGGAAAATCCAAAAACTTTTGACCCAATTTATAAAATGTATAGCAATTGTTATATGTAGAACAAGAATTATTAGGAGAAAATGTGACTTGTACCTTTGAAGGAAAGTGTAATATATGATACCCAAATAAGCATATTTCTGAGTTGACAACAACATTAATTTTTCTGAGGAAAATTAAGAGAATGTACCCAAAATAGAGCTCCAAGATTTGATTTTTATTTAATGTAAAGCTGCAGATCTGGTCTGCAAGTACAACTGTGTAATGAGGGTTTGGAGCCCAACAAAATGATCCAAAAAATAGTAGAATAAATATTTGAATATAGCATCCAAACAACTGATGCCAAAACTGATTTCTATATCCTTTATCAATGCAAAACCAACCCACAACTAGGTTGTTGCAACTGGTAAATAAAAAATACTTCAGTAAGTAGATCTCCTTAAATATTACTCAAAAAAATATATGAACCCAAAAGGAAGAGTTTTCGTTCTTCCTTCAACTTATCGTGAGGGTTTTCATCCTAAATAATTTTAGTTGATCATAGAATTCTACCAAGACAAGTCGACTAGCCCCTTTAAAGGAAGGAGTGACCCAAAGGTGACCTTCTACACAACCAATCATCATTCTTGAATATTTAATTCTTTTTCCACCTAAAAATCCTTCCTCACGCAAGTCACATATTTCTAGTGTGGATAACTTTAGCCCATATGAATTTTCCTTTTTTCTTATTTTTTTTTACTCCCTAGTGCAAGCCGCACTTTCCTAGAAATAAACAATTTAGCTCAAATTCTTTTCACTATATGTCACCTTTTTCTATTTTATCATTTTATGATTAAGTCCTAATCTAAGAGGCCATCAATGTGTGGTAGTAGATATTAATTCTTTATTTTGATTTTGATGAGTGTGTGTTACTCTATACAACAATACAAATTCTCATATTTCTTGGGGGAAATGACTAGTGGACTCCTAGATGGAAAAGAGGTAGGCCTGATTTTGTGCTGATCTAGGAGATCTTGTATTAGATGCCAAACTTCTTCAATCTCCCAAATTTATCTTCATTACAAATGGATATTTGGAGGAGGGGATCCCAAAGAAAAATCAATGTGGTACTTTATTGCACAACACTTCAGAAGGCATTTTTGTTGTGTGAGAAATGAACTATGTTTCTTCAATAATTTTGAGCTATTGTTTCTACAACAATGTTTCCATAGTATATGCTACCAATGATTTTTTTTGTCTGACGTAGGTTCTTTAGGATGAACCATTACTGACACAAGATTTTTTTTGTGTGAGATGAGTTTGCGGCATTATTTGACATGTACGAAAGAGACTCTGGTCATTGGAGATAATTCAAAGAGATCGAAGAACCATCTTTGACATGAACAATCTATCTCAATGGATTGGCCCCATATATAGAGCATTGTGGTTTTATGAGCATAGTTTTCCCAATAGTATGTCATCGACTTCAAGAGGTATGTTATCTTAGGTGAAATTATCCTCCATTGGCTTGAATTTATAATGGTAGATAAATTGTTATTAGTTTTCGAGATTACAACCACCTAAACAGGTATGTGTGAGGATGTGTGGTAGTTAGAAGATCAAGGTGCTGAGTTGTGTCTTGAGAGATGTTGTTATTTTCACCCCCATTATCAATGGTGACATATAAAGGTTGTCCTTTAATTTAAAACTTCATTCGGAAGAGATGCTCACATTCCTTTGAAGTGTTGGTGGTAGTGGTGTTAGTGCTTAGACCAAAACTATTTGGATTAATGTCATTCATGGTTGTGGGACATGTTGTAGATTGCGTAAGAAATGATTATGGTGCTAATAATTCATAATTGTTATGGTTGTGTGAGTATAAGCCTTTTAACTTGTAACTTGAATTTTTCTTTCCTTTATTTGAGTTATATGGTGTAGAATCCTTTTGGTGTCATGGGCCTTCTTAGTTTTCTATCCCTTGTGATGTGCATTATGCTTCTGTGAAGGGTCTTGAGATGTTGTGTTGTGTGATTACTAGCTCTTACGCATGAGGCTAGGAGAAGAGGGGAAGAACATATTTTACTTAGCTTCTATGTTTGTGGCATAGAGTTATGATTATCCTAGTGAGTTGGGATTTAAGAGCTCCATTTCCACATTATCATAATGTGAATGTCCACTAAGGTACTTCAGCACCTTATGCTCATTGGTTTATTCTTCCACTGATTACTCAAGTTGTCAAAATTTTTGGAACTTCATAAACTAATCCTCATAGTGTTTTAGGGGTTAAAATTTCCTTATATATAGTGTTGACAAAGTCCTCCCAAGTTTTCATGGCCTTGAAGGCTTTCCCATGCTATGTGTTCTTCATTGGTGGGACACTAAAATGAAAATCCTCATAATTACGAAGGTGATTTTCTCTTCATTGTCAAAGAGGTTGATGGAGAAGTAGGCCTCAAGGTTACAAATTCTATTTCTCAATGTTGCATTATCAATATTTCTTTTGAACATTTGGATGTTGAAATTCGATGGGACCTTGAAATATTTTTGATGCCAAAAAAATTGGTGAAAGAGGGCATACTTGTTGAGTTGAGCTTAAACATCTATTTGTGGGATTGAATAGAGATTGGGGCCCTGTGCTTCTAGGGAACCCTTAATTAGATTTTGGATGTCTAGGGCTGCCTCAGGTTCCTTTAGGACATTAGCCATATTTCTCTTGCTACAAAATCCTTCCAATCTAAATTGTCCATCTTTATCATGTGGCACTTGCGTGTTTATAGACATAAGAAATAGCTATGCTTTGATACCAATTCTTATCATCTTTGGGCATAGTATCTTGTGTGGAGGATAGTGCCCACTTGGAGACAAGTAACATATTTTATAATTTGTAGTAGAGATTATCCAAACTAATATCAACACATTTAAATATGGAAGACTTTATAAGTAGAAATGAAACCTTTATTGAATAGTATTATAAGGATAGTACAAATGTGTACAATGGTACAATGAGGCTAGGAGTGCATGATCTTGCCATCAACAAGGGAATGATTTCTAACTGATTTTACAAGATAGGAACGAATATATTATAGTGTTGGAATTAATAGATATCTTAAGCATGCAATTATTCCATCTATTTGGCTTGGGAGTGAGTACCTGAATGTTAATTACTATTAGGGTTGAGAGTATACATGTTTATTCAATGTTCAATTATAGAGGAGGCAGTTACAGTTGAAAATGGCTGTAGGAAAGATGGTTGCAGGATGATTTGTCTTCCTTGGTGAGTAATGGTTGTGATCCAATGCATGCTAATGTTTTTGGGATGGCTAACATGGAACTGGTTAGAGTATGTCACCTGGTGTGATGCATGCTAATGAAGTGCTGAGAGGTGAACTTTGTGTGTGAGTCCTACGTAGGTGTGCAGAAACCTTTAGCAAGGCACAAGTGCATTGACATGATTCAAAGCTGTGATATGTGGCCCAATAATGTGAATACTGTGGGAAGGTGTGGGACATTTTAAAAGTTGTGAAAATTGTGTGTGGCATTACAAAATCCTCAAATATTGTGAAAGGAGCTGGTGCAAGACTCCAAAAACTATGAGTGTTTTCTGGTGAATAATACAAGATTGTGGAAGAAACAATTCTTGCATTTTACTAGCACATGGATGTAATAGTTGTTAGGGATGTGAAATAGTTTAAGATGGTCCTTTGGATTGTGTAGAGTAATGTGCCAAGGTATCGTGATACTCAGTACATAGTGATAGATGTTGGACATGCTGAAAAAAAGTGTGAGTTCCACGTTATGCAAAAAAGGGTTGCTTTAATGCTACTCTATTCCATGAGGATGTATGCTTGTCATGTGATGCTACAAGGCTAGAGAGATCAAGTTTTGTAGGAGATGTGAGGAGGCTTGCGTGGCTGTGAGGCAGGCCTCATAGATAAAGGAAACTTAGGCAATTATATTTTTGAGTTGCTCAAGTTTATTACATGGGCTAATTTTTTCACTGTGAGGACATTTACATGGATCATGAGAAATTAAGGTCATTCAATATTGAGTAGTTCCTTTCAATTTCATATAGTGACAATGTTTTCTTGGTGATATACATCGGAAATATTTTCATTGTGAAGGCGTTTACGTGGATCATGAGAAATTAAGGTCATTTAAGATTGATTAGTTCCTTTCAATTTCATATAGTGTCAAAGTTTTCTTGGTAATGTAGTGAAGGATGGTGTGTGAAATAAATAACCACCTTGTCAATGCAACAATATATTAAATCTTTACATTATTAAAGCAATTTAGGATACCAAATTTTCGTTACAGGCTTCAAATTGTCCTAAACACCCTATTTTTGTTACAAAGAGCTACATGTAAAAGGAGACAATATCAAATCCATTGGTTGTAATTGTTTCCTCAGTCTGGTTATTTCTCATGTTTTTCTTCACTAGGATGACTTAGAGGTTCCTTTTTGGAATTTAACTAAGTGTCCCTTATCTGCCACAAAATTGAACTTTTCATTTTTCTTGGAAACTAATTAGAAATTGGCTCTCTTCCATTTTATCCTTCAACACAATCCATGTTTCTCATGAGCATGCTCATAATTAATCATATGCAAGTCATGTAATTATTAATGTTTAGAGTTCTTAATTTGGTTCTATTGTTTGTGCTTAAATCCATTTCCTTGTGTTATCCCAACATTTCTATTTCGATTCGAACTCGATACCACTTAGAGGAAGACACGCGTTGGTCTTTCTTTGCATGAAGCCAAGTGATATAAATGTTACTATGGGATGGAAAAAACCACAAATCTTTGTGAGATGGTTTGTGAAATCATGAAATATGTCACTATTCTTTTTTACAAAGTATACCAAATTATATAACAACATGCTTTATAAAGTAGAGCAATCGAGATCTTACTTTGCACGAAACCAAGTGAGAAAAATGTTACTTTGGGATGGTAAAAGCCACAAATATTTATGAGATGGTTTGTGAGATCATGACATATGTCACTATTCTGTTTTATAAAGTATACTGAATTATATAACTACATGCTTTATAAAGTAGAGCAATCAAGATCTTGAGAGTTCTCGTGATGCCATTACACAACAATTTTAAAAGCTACAAACTTAAATCTATAGTTTATAATCTATGTGTGCTCAGGCTAAGACACATCAAATAATATGGTACATGACGTTGATTGAAGGCTCAAAACACTACAAAAACTACTAACATCAGGGATTCACAAAAATAAATTAGAGCTCTAGAAAGAACTCACGAGTGTGTGACATGTCACAATCTTGAATCACAGTATAAGCTTGATCTCCAGTGCTATAATATTCATCGTAACTCAGAGATTACTTGAATGTATACCTTGTATGCCTTATGTTACGCATAATGAGGGGGGAAATACAGGGAAGAAACTTGGATAAATAAAGAAAAATCCAACAAGAAGTAGATACATAATAGATGACACAAAAATATTAAGAATTGCTTTCAGATATTGAAGCAGCAAAGAATCACAAAAATATGGATATGCCTTGAAACCCAGAGTTTCAAAGTTTAGATAAAAGTTACGAAGTAGATGTGTTGTCAGTACCTGTGTCATCCCGTATTATTTGAAACCAAAGGAAATTTTATTTTGGGTTTATGTTAGAATCTCACTACTATCAGGGAAGCTCTCACCTTGTACTATGGTTTTGTCATATCTTATTGTAGATGAATGTGATCAATGTCAACATCCTATGGTCAAATGCACAACACTGCACATTGTAAATAAATAGAATTCACTCTTTTATACGCATCCCTATAGTGCATGACAATTGGAGGCATACCACACATTCATTTTGTTCACAAATGTTGAAAATATCACCTTTGTAGTTTGGTTCACAAATGTTGAAATGGTCACTTTTGCAACAATTAGGCCTTTTTAAAACCAGTTCTTCATTAGTGGAAATATTACAATGCTAAGTGAGGGAGATAATGAGTAGATTGAAAGCCAATCTAAGTTTGTTACCACTGTACATGAAGACTTATATTAATTCACACTCTATTAAAATGTAGGCCATAATTACCTGTTAAGGAAAAAGAGGGATCAATAATTCCAACCCTATATGCCCTTGAACATATGGAATTTTTTTTTTCCCAACTATCATGTAGTAGCCACATTAATTATTACATGCAAATCCAAAATGGAATTTCTGCCTTGTGAGATCTAGATACCAGTCTCCAATCACGTCGTTAAGGAAAAACAAGAATCAATCATTGTAACTCTATGCATGCACCCTTCCACATGCAAAACAAATTTACAAAAATTGTGAAGCATTAAAGCGATATTAACTACTACATAATAAGACACAATGATATTTCTACCTTGTGAAATATCTGGACAAGTCTCGACACATGTCATGCAGATCAAGGTCCGTGCTAGAAGAACTTGAAGGCTGAACTTATTTTTATCCCTTGTCATATAGATAGTCTATATCACATTGTAAAATACTTTTTATGGAAAGGGTTATCTTCACTTAATATATGTGTGATTTCTTTAACAAAATATCATGCATGAAGGGACATAAGGGAAGGGAATGAAATTGTCTAGTCATCATAGGTTTGCACCCGTGGTGATCATTAATGACGTGCACAAAATACTTTTTTTTGACATTACATGGAGTTAAGACTATGAGCCGGTAAAAGTTCGTCACAGTTTTAAGTGAAGAATATTATCCTCTCAAGCCCTATACTGATGTAAACATGAATTTCCTTTTGTTAAGAAAAAATGGTTTAATCTATGTAATATTAGACAACTTTTGTGCAACATAGTTTCATAAATTCTTGAAATTTATTACTGATCTTAACTACCATTCACAAGTTGTAATGGAATTTTTTCTTTGTGAAACCTTATGTAATGTCGCTAAATGGACATATTTTTCCCTAAATGGATTTTATGCAACCCAAACCACTAAAATGCAACTTGTAGACAAAACACTAATAAATTATCATACAGATCTGAATTAAACATGAGAAGTATGACTAGGGTATGAAAGGAAACTCACAACAATGAGCAAGTAAACCTTGATATATGCATTCCAATCTAATTCTTCAATTTTATAGAGCCAAAATATGAACAAAAATAAAGATTTTGATGCACAACAAGGATGTAATTAACATTTTGAAACCCTAGTCTGCAGAAAATTATGGGAACTTCAAAAATTTATAACTCACTCAAAAAATATCCGATTCACACAAATAAACTATGCACAAAATCATAAAATTAGGGAGAATGCAATGAGGTTACCCATTCGTATAAATGACCACCCGAAGTTCCCTAAAAATACAAGACACCAATTCATCCCTAGGGTTCTGGGATGGAAATCGTAGAAAAAAGATATAGAAAAAAGTGGGAAATATAACTTCTCCTCCAAACCCTTGACAAAAATCTGCAACCTTATTCCTTCAATTGCTAAAAATAAGTTTCAAATCCTGTTAATCCATTGAATATCAATGGAATCCCTTCTATAGAGTATCCTCACAAACTAGAGGAAGGGGTTTCATCCTTCTCTAGGGCTCTTAGAGGGTTTTCGTCTTAAGAGTAAAAATGCAAGCCAAATGCTTAACACTCAAATATGAAATTTGATAGTAAAAAAAGTCATGCCTCTCATAAGCAATTTGACTTACTTATATAGATAAAATGGCCCAACTAACCTCCTTCAACACCTAATCAGATTTGTTCCTTCATTTAATATTTTTACCACCAACTTTTCTTCCTTAGGCAAGTCCCATTTCTCCTAGAATAAATCATTTTGGCTAAAAGCAATTTACTTTATGTTGACCCTTTCTATTTTTAAGTTACTAATAAATTATTAGAAGTGCATATAATATTTTCTTTTATTTTGTTATTTTATTTTTGCACTTTATAATAAAATATTAGAACTTAAGTCACCCTTGTATTCACCCCTTAGCCATTGGCTAGACAAAATAGGCTAAGGGTCTTCGACTAGGAAGGGTATATTACAGCTTGGCACAATAATTATCTTTGATGGGATACCTTTGCCTAAGCCACAAGGGACTACTCAACCGAAAACTCTTGTTGTGAAGACAATGAAAGGAAAGGGAATGAGCAAGTCTTTTTTCTTTACGTGAAGATGAGATAGTAATCTAAGAGAGTTAAAAGGCCCAATATCCTTTTTCCACTCTCAAAAGATAAACCCTTCAGTAAACACTCAAAATTGCATTGCACAACAATTATATTCAAACAGGCTACCTTCACCTAAGCTAGAAGGGACTACTTAACTGAAATCTCTTGTTGTGAATACAATCAAAGTGAAGGGAAGAAGCAATTATTTTGCATCTATACTTGAAGATGAAATAGCAATCGAAAAGAGTAAAAATGCACAACCTCCTTTTGTTATTCTTTGAAGATCAAACCTTTAGGAAACACTCAAAATTGCATTGCACAATAATTATCTTGTAATGGGATAACTTCACCCAACCTAAAAGGGAGCACTCAACCTAAAGCACTTATTGTGAAGATAGTCAAAGGGAAGGAAATAAAATATAGTCAGCTAAAGGTTGACACCCATGATGATCACTAATGCCCAAGAGAAAAGACTTTGCTCACTCACACCACCCAAAGTTGAGAATGAGCAATCTCGTTGTTCTTATTTCTTTGAAAATCAATGCAAAGAAAACACCCATCAATGTTGAATAAAAAGAGTATTTTTCAACCTAAGTGTTGGGTCTAGTGATAGCCACTTCTTGTTATTATTGGCACTAGAAACCAGAATAATGTCATTACAAATGATGTTGTGAAGAATTTGGGCCTTATCACAAAAGAACAACCTTGCGATTATTTGTTTAATGGTTTCAACAAAGATGATAACTCAAATGTACATGCCCCAATGCACATTTGAGTATGGCTGCCCTCATGCATGATTTTTTCACTTGGTACGTGGAATCATTTGAAATCTCATATGTTATTTTTAGCGAGAAATACTTGTATGATCAAGAATGCTACCTTCAAAGGAATAAAACCATTTGAAATCTCATATGTTCTTTTTAGCGAGAAAGATATATGTAAAAAACCCAAAGGAATAAAACCATATTGCTCTGTCACATGTCATATCGATCTCATTCTAATATATGCACTTCAAAATGCTTCTCTGTATCAGATATACATTTTGGAGAACAACGAGATCGGAAGAAAAATACAAGAACTGATTTGCCAAGGGAAGATTTGAGCAATTTCTTCATCAAGTTGCGGTCTAGTCATCCATACATGATCGAAAGGCTAGTTTGTTACTTGGATTGACTATTGTGTCATCAACAAGAATATTGTGAAAATATGTAGCTTTTACCTTGCATTGATGATCTTTTGGACAAGCTGCAATGTGCATAATAGTTTGAGATTAATTTTGAAATCTAGTCATTGCCAAATTCTAGTCAATGTAGAAGACATAAAATGTTGCATTTGAAATAGAGGAACAAATGAACGAATGGTTAGTAGTATCCTTTTTCTTTACCAATGGTCAAACTAAATTCATCTCTCGTATGTGATGTAACCATAGACCTGTCACCAACTCTTCATTGCTACTTGTGTGGCATCCATCTAATTTCCTGCAAGACTTTAAAAGAGAATATTGCACATGTTTGGAAGATTCTTGACATACTTTTCCCTCACAATTTGTAAGCTAACTTAGGAAAAGTGTATCTTTGGTGGCACTCAGATTTAATACCAGAGCTATCTCATTGACTATGAAACATTTACCTAGATCAAGAGAGAATTAATATCATTTGAGTTTGGTTGTTTCTTGTTAATCTCATAGGTATACAAAGTTTACATGGGTTGGAAAATATCACCAACTCTTCATTTTCTACTTGTGTGGCATCTATTGAATCTACAGTAAGAATTTAAAAGAAAATATTGCACATGTTTAGAAGTTTCTTGACACACTTTTCCCTCACAATTTGTAAGCCATCTTAGGAAAAGTGTATCTTTGGTGTCATTCGGGTTTAGTATTAGGACTACATCAATGAATGTGAATACTTCATGAGGATCCAAAGAGATTCAAGATCATTTGAGATTTGTCCTTTCTTATTAATCTCATAGAGTTGGAAATTTTCCTAAGATTGGGAAATTCTTACCTCTATGCTTGTACTAATATTTTGTAACATTTCATGTAATGTCCTTTTTTTCCATTTGAGAGCTAGAAATTGGTCTTCTTGCCATTCTTTTTCCTTGGCAAAGAAGCTAAAACAAAGGATAATACTCTTGGGCTTCTTTATAATATATTTTATGTAATATTTTTATATTTCTTTAGTGTTCTCTTGATTTTAACAGGTTGGTTGGGTTTTAATTGATTAATGGAAGATAATGAAGGAAAATGAACATATTTCAAAGGTCATCCTTTTCTAATTGAGCATTTGCACCAAAAAGGAAGATATAAAAGGGGATTAGAGACCTTATTGGCAGTTAGTCTTGGTGCATTTTTATTACACTTGGGAAAAGAGAGCTAGTTGCTCCTTGGTCATCCACTTGAGGACAAAAACCTTCGTGTGAGGCCTCATTTAAGGACAAAACCCTTCATCATCATTTTGTATTGATGAGAAGACTTGATTTGAAGATATTTATGTAGTTTCCGGCCATTATTGTAATTGTTTTGGGTGGAGCAACCTACCTTGGGTAGTGTTTGGGAATTTTGAAAGATAATTTGATAAATCTTAATTTGTAATCTGATTTTCACTATTTTTAAAGGAGTGAATCTGAACTTTGGTGATTTTTGGGGATTTTGTGCCCTAGATATCTAATTTTTTATTATGGCTACAATCTCAAGAATATATTTAATTCCTAACAGTGTGTTCTTTACTTTCTTGGTCGATTTGGATTCTAAAATTTAGTAAATCATATATAAAATATTGGTAAATTGATTGGTGTTGTCTCTAATTTCATTTTCCAGTTTGCTACAATTCCATTTTAAGGTCTGTGATTTTTGTGTGAAACCCTCAAAAGGGACACTACAGTGGTATCAAAGAACGGATCTTTAAATAGCCCATGGTTTCAAGTTTGAAGAATTGATGCCACAAAACGCTAAGATCTCTATTTTTATGGCACTAACAACATTTCAGTGAGATCATGGTTTTCAGAATTGGAGACATACTTACAGTCAAACCCTATGTGTGTGGAGGATGCCCTGGAATTCATCCCTTGTCATTTGGAAGGGATAGAAAGGGATTGGTGGTACTATGTTATAAATACTTAAGGACAAGATGCGGTTTTCTTTTTGGATGATTTCATTTAAAAGATCATAGGAAGGTTTGATATGCAAGCTTTCAAGAATGAGTCCCAAGGTAATAGTTCATTGATATTTAATGATATTCCTTTGGTTTCTAATGGTTGTATGGGGCAATGTGTTAAAGAAAATTCAGATTTGCATAAGGATAAAAAGGATGAGGTTGGGGCCTCAAGCACAAGCCATGAGGATAGTACCTGCATGTGTGTACAAAGTATGGATGATTTCTTGGAAAAGGTAGCTCCAATTGTTGATAATAAGTAGCTTCGAGGGGGGCATAACATCAAAGGGACTTGTCTTAAGATTCATATGTCAGTTTTTATACACATTAGATAGCATCAAAGACAACTCACCCAACTTGATAAGGAAAAGGAGAGAAAGAATTTCTCCATGAAGGTATGACGATCACACTAGATGGAGTTGTTGGTCTGTTCATAACATCAATGAAATGAATGACATTTAAGGGAAATTTGAGCCCTATGAAAGCTCAAGGACATGGGAGTGTTGTCAAGCAAGCATCAAGCAAAGGAGGTAAATCACTTTGGGTTGTTTTTTTCCATTTGAGAGCTAGAAATTGGTCTTCTCGCCATTCCTTCTCCTTGGCAAAGAAGCTAAAATGAATGAAAAAGAGCATCTTTAAGAGGCCTTCTAATAATATATTTTATTTAATATTTTTATATTTATTTAGTGTTCTCTTGCTTTTGACAGGTCAGTTGGGTTTTAATTGATTAATGGAAGCTAATTAAGGAAAAATAACAAATTTAAGAGGCCTACCTTTTCTAATTGAGAATTGACACCAAAAAGGAAGCTATAAAAGGAGATTAAAGACTTCATTGGCGGCTAGTCTTGGTGATTTTTTATTATACTTGGGAAAAAAAAAGGTAGTTGCTCCTTGGTCATCCACTTGAGGATGAAAACCCTCATATGAGGCCTCATTAAAGGATGAAAACCCTTCACATCACTTAGGTGAGGGTAGAAACAAAGAAGGATGAGCCTTTCATCATCCTTTGGTATTGGTGAGAAGAGTTGATTTGAAGATTTTTATGTAGTTTCCAACCATTATTGTAATTATTTTGGGTGGAGCGACCTACCTTGGGTAGTGTTTGGGAATTTTGAAGGAGAATTTGATAAATCAGAATTTCTAATTTGATTTGCACTATTTTTAAAGGTTAGAATATGAAGTTTGGTGTTTTTTTGGGCTTTTGTGCCCTAGATATCTTATTTTTATTGTGGCTGCAATTTCAAGAATATGTTTAATTCTCAACAGGGTGTTCTTTGTTTTTCTTGGTTGATTTGGCTTCTAAACTTCAATAAAGTATATATAAAATATTGGAAAATTTATTGGTGATTTTGGTAATTTTTGCTGTAAGTATAAGGCCCTGATTTTATTTTCCAATCTATTGCAATTCCATTTTCAGATCTGCAATTTTGTTTGAAACCATTAAAAGGGACATTACATGTCATTATAGATGAATGCAACCCAACTCAACATCCTATTGGATAACCATGTAACACTAGATTTAAAATAAATCCAAGTGAGAAACATTTTGTAAGAAACAATGAGAAGTATTTGGCCAATGAGAAATACTCTATGCAACCCTTCAAGTTCTCAAGAGATGGTGACAACATCTCATAGGTTAGGAAGCCATCATTAAATTTGAGCATAATTATCGTTAGTTCCCACATACATAAACAATTTTCAATTATTGCATACACAAAGTAACTCAAAGAGAGAGAGAGAGAGAGAGAGAGAGAGAGAGAGAGAGAGAGAGAGAGAGAGAGAGAGAGAGAGAGAGAGAGAGAGACTCGTGAAGTGGATGATGTAATTGCAATAGTTCCATTTGGTGATCAATCATAACGAGAAAGATAACACACCCAACTTTCCTAGGTAGACCTCCAGTGTTATAATCTCAAGTTTCATTGTATGTGAAATGTTGCTTCAACATTTGTTCACGTTTCCAATGTGTATTGAACATTAATTTGTAGGTTGTAGCTAGATATGTGTGCTATTTAGTAACTTTCAAGTAAGTAGGTTGAGAGAAAGGTCAGAAACAATTTTTGGATTAAAGACATGGGGACCCAATGGAGAGAACAATGAAAAATTGTAATGCCCAACTAAAAGTGGAACTCAAATCTGAAATGTGTATGCTACAATAACAATATAACCAGGAAATGTGACTTGCAAAGTAGATATAAACACTATGAACCAAGAAAAAATAATTCTTATTTTTTTATTTTGCAATAGAAATATATTGATAGAGAATAATGGCATGAATTAATACCAAAATGGGAGACCTAGAAATTGTTTACATTCACAAAATATTTCAGATCTGACCTAGAAATTGCAGCAATAGAATAAGGGTTTGAAACCCCACCAAAATACTCCAAAAACACCGAATAAATTTCTGGAAATACTCATTACAAATCTAAGTGAAAATATATTATTTTTTATTTCCTCAAACCCCTGCAAAAAGTGCCAAAATGGGTCACACCAGATGTAGAATAATGGCTCCCAAAACATGATTTTTATTTCTGAATCTTCTCCAACAAAAGAGCGATTTGTGGAAGAGTTTTTGCTCTCCCAAAACCAGATTTCCTGAGGGTTTTCATCCCCAAAAAATTGCAACAACAACTACAAGCTCTCATGCATAAGATAGAAAATGTGAAGTGGTAGAATGATGCCCAAGGCAAGTCGATTTGCCCCATAAGATAGATATGTGAACCAAATAACACCTCCCAAACCATCTAATCACCATGCAACATTTTTTTAACATCATTTTCTTCACAATGTCTTCCTAGACCAAGTCACATTTTTACATGGGGGCATGTAAAAAATATAGAAGGTCTTTCTAATATTTCAATTCCCCCCTTACATGGTGACCCAAGTCACATTTTTCCTTTAGGAACATTAAAACATGTGTTAGCTCCCCTTTATGATTTGACATGACATAATATTAAGTTAATAATATTATTATAATTTCTTGCAGAATTTTTATTTTATTAATGAAACTTTATAATAATAATAGATAACGGAACTCACCCTTATGTTCCCCTTTGGCTGTTGGGTGGAAAATTAGGCCAAGGATCTTCACCATGGTTATTTTAGGAGGGACATTTCAGTCCACCCTTCCTTAAATTGCTTTCCCACAAGCAATTTCATATTTAGATGCTCTAAAATTTCTGCACCTTCTCATGTTACATCATCAAGGGGAAGCCTTTCCATTGCACCAAATACTCCTTAATAGTCCTATTCCGTAACTTCCTTTCCCATTCTTCTATAATGACCTCCGGTTCCAACACTACCTTGCCTTCATTGTCAAGAGGAGACAACTCCATGGAGGGAGAGATATGCTGCCCCAAAGCCTTTTTTAAACATGAGACATGAAACACATTTTGGATTTTACTTTGAGCTGAAAATTCAAGCTCGTAGGCAACATTCCCAAGCTTTCTTACAATCTTATAAGGGACTTAAAACCTTGGCTTCAACGTTTCCAATCCTTTCCCTTTGAGGGAGTATTTCTTGTATGGTTGTAATTTCAAGAAAACCACGTCTCCCACCTCAAATGACCTCTCTACGCTTCGCTGGTCCACATATAAATTCTGTGGATTCTGCATATTGGCTAGATTTTATGCATAGAGTAAAACTTAGGTAGTCATGAGATAAATCTCCCTCATTTAACGGTAAGGTTCCCCTGTAATATGTTTATCAATTTAGTAAGGGTGAATCCTAATAACTATTTTCAGGCGTTTTACTTTAATTTCCATAGCTTGTGAACCACAACTGGGAAATTTTGAAGCAAGTGAGCAATTGTGATTGTAATATTTACAGAAGGGGGAAATAATAGAATTAAGGAAAGAAGAAAGGAAGATGTGCTGAATCAACCAATAGTTATCAGAGTTGGTCTCATGCACACAAATTAAAAAATAGATAAATCACAACATTCAGCAGAATGGGAAATAAATGACTTATGACCTAGATCTGAGATAACAACAAAATTTATCAAAAAACCTTTGAAAATAACTCAACAAAACACTGTAGAGAAAAATTTCTCCATAAATCCACCATTTACTCAATCCCAAGCTTTTGCAGCAATCACATCAAGGGTTCCAACACAATGTCTGAAAAATCAAGAATGTTTCAAGTACAAAAGCTCTTACGAAAACAAGTTATGATCCTTTAACCCGTAGGATTTTCCTCTATTTATAGTGTATAGAGGGCATTTACAAATAGGAATCTTTCAATGAACTCCCGCATGTGGAATCTATAAATAAAACAACTGGCAATCTTTCTCCTAGAATTCCTCTCTACACGACATGCATCTGAAGACTAAATCAAAGCATTGCATGTATGTCACCTATTCTTAATTAAAGGACATTTTCAAACAACTTGAAGTAATGGATTTTAACCAATTACTTCTTTTTTTACAATTTTTTCTGATAAAATAAGAAAGAAGAGAATAAAGAAGACATGTCAGCTGTTACAGTTCATGCTTTCCTAAATTTGCTTTTGTTTGAGACTTCCCTTTTCCACCTCTGCCTGAAGCTTTTGTAGTTGTGAGAGTTGGATCTATTTGTGTAGAATCTGAAATATCTTGCCCTGATTTTGAAGATATCTCAAATGTATTTTTCACTAACCCCTGCTTAGTTTTCACAAGTATGTGCACAAGTGAATTGTTAGGAAAGAATTCAAACAAACATTTAACTCATCATGTTTTTAATTTTTTTTATTGGCAACCATAAATTCTAGCAATTACTCCAGATGCAAGCAAAGAGAAGTGGGTTCAACTAGAAGATTGCATGCATTTATAGTGGCTACGTGAAATATGGAAAATTTATCTTGAGTGGTGATCAAATTTTGGCATGAATTTTGCAAAGAGAGGGCATATTTTAACTTAGTAGACAAGCCCCCTTAGAAAAACAAATAGCTTCTAAACATGTTTCTTCTAACCTTTCAAAAATTGCGTTTGAAATCTAAGGAGACTCTTTTCTTGAAATCCACAACTTGGTAGAAGACTGGGATGCCAGAAATCACATAATTCACTTAAGTGATTTGGTTTTTATTTAAAAAAATTGTGCGGATTTGAAGGGAGGAGGATTATGTGGATCTAGAAGGGAGAGGATGCTTTGCAAAAGGAAGACAAGACACTGGACATCTAGACAATCCACTTAAGTGATTTAGTTTAATATTTTTTAAACACTTGTATGGATTCCAAGAGAGGACAACTATGTGGATCTAGAAGGGAGAGGATGCTTTGCAAAAGGAAAACAAGATGTCAGACATCCACACAATTCACTTAAGTGATTTACTTTTTATTTTTAAAACAATTGTGTGGATTCCAAGAGAGGAGGATTATGTGGATTCAGAAGGGAGATGATTCTTTGCAAAAGGAAGACAAGACGTCAGACATCCATACAATTCACTTAAGTGATTTAGTTTTTATTTTAAAAACAAGTGTGCGGAATCTAAGAGAGGAGGATTATGTGGATCTAGAAGTGAGAGGATCCTTTACACAAGGAAGACAAGACACCTAACATCCACACAATTCACTTAAGTGGGTTTTTTTTTTCAACTTTCATGTGAAAAATAAAAGACTCTGCTGCTAGAAACCACGATTTGGTTAAGTGAAATTTCCCCTTTACAATATGGTGTGGATTTCTAGAGTGAAGACTTCTTTGAAAATTGTGACTGGCATGAAGACTACATTTATTTTCATTTTTTGATTTTTGGTGAAGAAAACACAAGGACAAAATAAAAAATTTCATTTTTGGAAAGGGTCTAGGAAGATGTAGCTACAAACACTTACAAGTGCCATAACTTTCACTCTGTGGCTTTGTTTTAGGTGTCGTTTTCTATGAAAATGCATATTTTCTTGAGATCTACAAATTGGTGGCATTATTTTTGGACTAACCATACAATTCATTATTGCACCATTTTGGACCAAACAACCTCTTGCAATCTCTTAAAGGAATCCTGATCTCTAGTCACCTTTAGATAGATTAATTAGCGATTAAAAACAATGGATAGATTTTCAAAACCCTAGGCCTGGGAAAAGGTTTGGCAAGAAGAATGATTAGGCTTCAGGGATTTCTGGACGAAAAATAGAGAAAGACCAAAATAAATAAAAACAAAACTTGAAAGAAGCTACCAAAAATTACTTGGAACATTTCTCCAATTAGCTGATCTGCAAATATTATTCTACCTGGGTGAATTTTCTTTGGTAACAATGATGGGGTGAGGTGGTTTATATAACCTAAAATCTGCTGATTTTAGCTCAATCTATTTTTAAAATAAATTTATTTATTTAATAAATAAATAAATAAAATGCTTTCAAACAAAGCCTGATGAAGGAATTGAGTGAGCTTTGGAATGTGGGTATTTGTCAAATTTATCTTATATGACTCCATGAAGATACCTTAAGGTAATGCAAACAATTGCAGGAAAAACGAACACCAAAAAAG
Source organism: Taxus chinensis (assembly GCA_019776745.2). NCBI lineage: Eukaryota > Viridiplantae > Streptophyta > Pinopsida > Cupressales > Taxaceae > Taxus > Taxus chinensis. The sequence goes on from CM034146.1 coordinate 751,749,493, forward strand.
ACCCGTTACTTAAAAATAGCAACAAAATTAAAAGGGGTAGTCCCATATTTCAGGGTAAAATCTTAGGCACACTAATGTGAATGTGAGAGGTTGTCTTTAAGTGCTTTTAATATATCTTGGCTCTATTGCAACAATTCCTTAGCACCTGAAACTCTGCTATTAGGTAGAACAACATCCACAAAGGAAGATGCACTGTAACCACATAAAGCCTTGAAGGGAGACATATCAATAGACATGTGGTAGGTCGTATTGTAGAAAAAGTCCTCTAAGTACAAACATTTTATCCATGCATTTTTCTACGCAGTAACATAGCTCCTTAGGTACCCCTCTATGCCCTTATTAACAATCTTGGTTTTCCCATCCATTTTTGGATAGTAGCTAGTGCTAGGGGTTAATTATGTACTTGCAAGATGGAATATTTCTTGCCAAAAAGAGCTCTGAAATTTGTTATCCCTGTCACTCACAATATTCTTAGGTAGCCCATGAAGTTTGAAGACTTCTCTAAAAAAATTCCATCCACCAAGGATCCATCAAATTTAGTTAGTAGTGGAAATAAATGTGCATGCTTGGTTAAACTATCCACTAGAACATAAAGAACACTTTTAACTTGAACCAACAGAAGTCCCATAATGAATTCCATGGAAAGAATCTCCCATTTCTGAGTTGGAATAGGTAGGGGCTGCAAAAGCCTTGCTGGATATTAATATTCCACCTTACACTGTTGACATGTGAGACACTCCCTTATGTGTTTGTGAACTTCCCCTTTGAGACCTTTCCAAACAATTTTTTCTCTAATTTTTTTGTACATTTTAAAATAACTTGGATTTCTGGCCAAGGGCGAATCATGCATTGCTTCCAATATATTACGCTTTACCTTGGATTCTAGCACTAAAAAGACACTGTTCTTATATAAAATTAAGCCATCCAGTACTTTGTATTTTTTATCTTCAATTTCACCCTCAAGAACCTTGCTAAGAAACTATTTTTTTGCATATTAGATGTTATAACAACCCTCTAATCTGCTGCAATTTCTGTCATAGAGAAGCAATATGGCTTCCTAGATAAATCATCTACTACAATATTGTTTTTTCCTTTAACAAATTTGATTTCAAAGTCAAAATATTAAATTTTTCTCACCCACTTTTTTTTTCTATCATTCAAATTATATTGGCTAAGAAAATACCTTAGGCTATTGTGATCCGTCTTCATTATGAATTGTCCACAAACAAGGTATTGTCGAAACTTGACCAAAGCATGCATGATGGCTAGAATTTCCTTGTCATAGATGGATTATTTCTTCTCAATCTCCTTTAGTTTCCTTCTCTAAAAAGAAATGGGATGTTTGTTTTGATTTAAAATAGCCACAATACCTTCTTTAGATGCCTCACACTCCACCACAAAAGGAATAGTGAAATATGGAATAGTGAGTACGAGGCATGTACTCATCATTTTTTTAAGCTATCGAAGGATTCTTAGGCTTCCCTAGACCATATGAAAGCTCCATTCTTCAGAAAATCTATTAAATGAGCTACAAGTTGAGAGAAACCTTGTTGGCTAGATTTTCTACACAACTTAAAACCTAGGCAGTCATGAGATAAATAACCCTCATTTACCAGTGAGGCTCTTGTGTAAGATTTTGTCAATTATATTTTCTAATACCTATCTGTATATTTTACTTTAACCACGTAGCTCATGCACCATAGCTAGGTAGTTTTGCAAAAAGTAAGTAATTGTAAGAAATGTATATATGGAGAAGAGGGAAATAATTGAATGCAAGAAAAAAAGAAGAAGATGTGCAACCTAACCAATAGTTGACAGAGTTGGTCACATGCACATAGACAAAACAAATAGATCTAGAAATGTAGAGTTCAAAGCAAAGGGAAGTTTCTAGATCTAGGATAACACAAAGTTTATACAAATATGTAAAGAAATAAGAAACAAATGCATGATTGACACAAAGTTCTCTAGAAATATACCTCCTCTCTATTCCTTAGCTTTCAGAAAGATATTAAGGGTTTCAGTTCAAAGTATGGAACACAAGAATGGTGATTACCAATTCTGATCCTTTAAATAGTAGGTTCTTCCTTCATTTATATTGTGTGAAGGGGAGATTATAGATAGGAAACTACAACTTAACTAGAACATGAGGAAGATGAAAAGAAAAAACTTGCAATCTTTCTCCTAGAATTTCTCTCTAAGTGACATGTTTTTTAAGACTAAATCAAGATTTTGCACATCTGCCACTTATCTTTTTGAATAACTTAAATTAATGGTTTTTAAACCAATAACTTTAATCTTACAATTTCATCTGGATACATAATAAATAAGACAAGGAAGAAGAGAAGAAAGAAGATCTGCCAACTTTTACAATTTATGCTTTCTTTTTGTTCTGATATTGAATATACTTGTCGAACATGTAATTCAACATTTTCCAATCTGTTTTACCAATAGCCTCTCTCTCGGTCCTGAACTACAGTAACCCTCTAGACAAAGCAGTAGCCTTAGCCTTTACCTTATCTAAACTAGGCCCAAACCCCTCAACATTGGCCTAAAGCTTTATGAGTCTGCCAATTGAATCTATTGTGAAAGGTATGATGGATTCATCAATATTTTTCTCCACAACAAGAATAAATTCCTTATGCGAAGTAGGTAATTTGTCTGGAATGATCTCTTAAACTTCCCCCACATCATTTTCTAGTAACTACATCATTTTCAGCATAAGCTTGAGGATCTCTACGTGAAAGGAAACTGAAATTTCTAACTGCTTCCCCCTTTCTATCAATCAATCAGTACAATTTTCTCTGCAATTAGCACATCTTCAACAATGATTGTCTCCTCCACTAGGTTCTAATCTACATTATTTTCTTTGAAGAGGATGTAGTCCTTCTAGATTTTTTAGTAGAGGGGTTACAAAGACAACTTGATGCTTTAGCCCTCTCCTGTGATCATAGGTAGCTTAAAATCAACATGGGTAAATTTTTTTTTATGGTTTTCAATGTGTTGAAGACCTCTAATTTCCCTTTCTTCTACAAGGGGAGGAGTTGGAGATCACAAACTCCTACAGCTATCTGGGGGTTCTCTTCTCTTTCCCTCAATTTATTCTACGTCCAATGATTCAACCTTACATCAATAAGGTGTATGGTTCCCTTGTAATCTTTGAGAGACAGTGCTTCCAAAATCACTTTCAGGACACATTGTCCGAAATGTCTCTCTCAAAATCTCTTGTGAGACCCACTATTTTGTATGGTTCTAAGGTTTGGGACCACTCCCTGCTTGAGTCAGATTGGGCCTCTATTGAATGATTTTAGGTCCTTTTTCTCATATGGATCATCAGATGCAAAGAAATCATTGCTCATCATATCATCCTTTCCAATTTTGGGGCTTGTCCTTTCAAGCTAGAGGTCATCTTTGGTCTCATCTCACTCTTTCACCACATTAAAGGAAATTCAGACTCCTCCACTGGTAGGGATATATACATTTATCTTGCCTACCATTCTTATGAGGCCATTACTCTCTCTGATCATTATGGTCATGTTCCATGCTAGTATACTAAGACCTCTCATCTTCTTGGATCTCTTAGGATTAACATATACCATATCCCCCCTTTTTGGTACTCCATGGATGCTGATGCTCACCTCCTTCTAAGAAGATAGGACTTGCACAAAATTATTAGAGATAACATAAACATAATATTCACTCAGATTACTTAGAGTAACCCATGGGATGAGATATGTCTGAAAATGGCCTTCTCAATTAATCATTTCCTAGAAGTTAGCAATGGACTCATCATTCAACCCACCTATATCTGTTGTCATTGGTTGTATTCTCTTCACATATCTTTGGACCAATTCAGAGTTGGATCCCATAGGATTCAAGTCAAGAGTGATCACCATTTGGTTCGGTTTGAGAGGATCTTCCAAATTTTCTCCCTCCAGGAGGTTGAGACAGAGGAAAAATTCATCTTCTGATGCCCCGTCTATTATGAGATCAGAGGGAGGTTTCATTTTATTTTTCATGAACATCCTATGTTCATGACCTTATTTAGGTATTATGTTTATAGGTGTCTTGCCTTCTATTTACAGGAAGTTATTAAGCTCCGTGATAAGGCCCTCCATCCTCTTTCTAGGGAGGCTACTACATGATGGATCACATCTTTCTTTGATTAGCTCCCAGGTGTAAGGGGCACTAAATGGGGACATGATCCTAGTGGAGATCTTCTTGCTAGATATGTCAAGATTAGAGTAGCTTCTTCCTTGACCAGAGATATCCAGATTCATGCATAGCCAAGGGCCCCCTCTTTTAGATGACAAACCACTAGGTCGACGTAGAGAGCTCGACATTCCACAGAACATGGGAATCTCAAACAGTTTCCATTCCCTGACACTGGACAACAACACATCAGTAGTTTCTTTTTAGCTGACCTTGGATGACATTTATGAGGGTTGGTGTCGAGGCATTTCCCTCCACCTCCCTCTCTTTCATTTTTCTCTCTTTCTTATTCTTATTCTTTTTTGGTTCTTGGATACCCTCTTAGGTTTTCTGTATTGTCACTGCTTTGCTTTGTATGGTGTAGTCCCATTTACCTATCTTTATGGTCACTAGTTGGAAATTTAATAAAATTATCTGATCTTATCTTATCTTATCTCATCTTCTATCTATGTCATTAGTTCCTTTAGCTGAGATGGTGCCCTATCCATATTCTCCAATTCAGTTGGTATTCTTTCAAACTATTTTGAAGCTTGGTGAATGATTTTATCTTTCCATTGAGCAATAACTTTGACCTGGTACCCTACATCTTCCACTTCTTTAATAAAATTATTACTCACCTAATCCTATGCTATAATTGGTTAAGGGAAGGTTTGACAACCTTAGCAATAATCTCACACAGTTGGGAAATCTACTCTTGAAGTTTGGATTTCTCTACCTTTGCTTTGTCAAGCGTGAGGAATAAAGTGTTGATTAATTTCTGTGTATCCTTATTCAATCCTTCTATGGTGGTCTTACCTAATGGCACTTTTGTCACAAACATGTCTACTACCATGAGTTATCCCTTCTACTTTCCCTTTGCTGGAACTGTAACTCGGTGAACTTCTTCCCTGATTCTTTAATAATCCACCTTGAAGTTACATTGGAAACTTTAGGTCTTCTATCATTTCTGTCCAAACTTGGGAGTAGTTGCAAGTCATGATATTATAGGTTGACCTCCTCTCTGGCTTCTAGAACTGTCTGCAAGGCTAACCATGATGAAAAATTGCTTCGCGAGGAATGGGAAGTCACTAAGTACACCACCCTCTCATGCTCATACTCTACTATATCCGAATTCACCATAATATTATGGCTTCCATCCTCTGAATTGTCAAAAGACAATGCTTTTTCAAACTTTGACATTTGTGCTTTCAATTTTTCTATAGGAGGAGGTGAATATCTGAGTGGATGAGGAGTAAATTCAAATGATGTTTGATTCAACAAAGGAATAAAAATATTTTTGTGGGGTTCCGGGGTTACTGTAGTGTTATGAGTTGACATTAGAGAAGTTTCATTTGAAAGTAGTACTAGCACGTAAGTTGTATACTTGACCTTATCTAGTACTTGAGACTTCTTTTATACTTTAAGCTTCTCTGGTCTTTTACTACTTTCACCTTCATGCTTCCTTTTTTCATTGTCTCCTATAGTAAAAACACCTATGATCTGATTCATCAAAGCTTCAACAAGGAAATACCCTTTTGTTAATAGCCAATTTTAGGTGTTAACAAGAACCGCAAAAGACCTTTCCTAAATCATCCTACAGTCGAATATGCTTTCTTGTAGAGAATATCATCTCCTCCCATTTGATAGTATGTTTCAAGTACCACATGCCCATCATCCATGAATTTTCAGGTATCCATGCTCAACCATAATCAGAGACTTGTTGCACTGATAACCTGCTAAAATATTTCTTCCTGACTTCATACTTCCTTTTTCACTTCATCCAAAAGTCTTCAAATGAAGGTACATGTGAATATTCTTGGGAGATTATCTTCTACATTATCCCATATGGATCAAAGTTCAATTGTACTGGAAAGATCTCAGGCTCATATCTAGAAAACATTATTGCTTTGATTCCTCTAGCTGTATGGATGCTCTGGTAACTGTAATATCCCATCATGAAAGGAAATTAACTTGTAGGCTTATTCTGCTTTGATTGTAAGTCATGCATTTCAATGAGTTGCCTCTATAACTCCATGATGAACCACTTGTCACTTGGATACCTTAGCAACTTGACTGGTTCTCCTGAAAATCCATTGACCCTGACATACGTGAAGTCTGAAAACTAGATGAAGATGCAACCATGCTGGGATACAACTTCTTAGGCTTCTCTGCTCAGTCAGCTGGTCTTTAGATTGTTATTAAATTTGTAGATGAATTCCTAAAATAACCCATCATTTACCACCCTATAATATTTGTTGCACTTAGGAACTGTCAACTGTGGGAAGCACTAAAAAATAAGATCTTTTAAAAAAACTCCACGTCTATCCAATTTAGAAAATGTACCTTAAGAGGTTGTTGCATATAATAGGTATGAATTCATTTTGAAATTGAATGTCCACCTCACACTTCAGAGCTTCTCGTCGATGTTTTTATTGATGATATTTTGCTAATTAATAATTGAATCAACTCTGTTGATCTCAATGGTTCTTATGAAAGCATACATCCATGAGCAAAAGTTGTGAGTATTGACTTCTCCGTTTATCCTGCAAATTAATTTAGTAATATCATCAACTTCCTGCACCAAATTAGATCGTGGAATAGTACTTGGGAACTTTTATGGAGATCTAGGCTTCTTCATGTATTTTCTATTCATTATGTCCACATAATCTACTTTGCACTTTTTCCATCTATTGCCAATGTCCAACATGCTAATTGCAATCACCACTGGCCATGTCAGAATCTTCAAACAATAATTAATAAATTGTGCATCTAACCTAATTATTGTCTTTCCCGCACCATCTCAAATTGTTCTAGAAAGAGGATGATATGACCTTACACACTCCATAACAAAATCAGGAAATTGAGTTGTGACTATAAATGTTGAAGATTGAATAATTCCGCTGCTTCTAATTTCCCGCATGAGATATGTCGTTCCGGCTTTGGATATGTCAACTATTTCAGAGATAGGTTCAGGGCCTATGTGTTGCTTAATTTTTTGCACATCTAAAAACCTATGAATTCATGAGATAAATCTCCCTCATTTACTTGTGAGGATCTCGTGTACGATTTTGTCAGTTATATTTCCTAATACCTATTTGTTGGTTTTACTTTAATTGCGTAGTTCATGAACCATAACTAGGAAATTTTGTAGCAAGTAATCAATTGTAAAGTAGTATGTGCAGGAAAGGGAAATACTTAAATATGAGAAGAAAGGAAAGGAGATGTGCAACCTAACCAATAGTTGACAGAGTTGATCACATGCACATAGATGGAACAAATAGATCTTGAAATGCAGAATTTGAGGCAATGAAAAGTTTTAGATCTAGATGTAAGACAACAAAGTTTATGCAGAGATATAAAAATAAATAAGAAATAAATGCACCATTGACACAAAGTTCTCCAGAAATATGCCTCTTCTCTATTCCTTCACTTTTATAAATCTATCAATGGTTTCACCTCAAAGTCTGGAACTCAAGAATATTGATTACAAATTCTTCTCTTTTAACCCATAGGTTCTTCCTCTATTTATAGTGTGTAAAGGGGAAATTACAAATGGGAAACTACAACTAAACTAGAGCATGAAGTAGTAAAGGGAACATCTGGCAATCGTCTTCCTAGAATTCCTCTCTTAGTAACATGCACTAGGGAGTTTAAGACAAAATTGTGCACATCTGTCACTTATCTTAAAGAATCTTTCCAAATAACTTTAAGTAATCATTTTTGAAATAATAAACTTAATCTTACATTTTCATCCGAGAACATAAGAAACAACAGAAGAAATAATAGAATAAATAAGATCTGCCAATTGTAACAACTACACCTTCTTTTTGTTCTAATATTGAATATACTTGTCAAACATACAATTCAACATTTTACCATTTGTTTTAACAATAGCCTCTCTCTCGGTTTTTAAACTATAGTAACCCTTTGGAAAAAGAAGTAGTGTTATCATTTACCTTTTCTAAACCAGGCCCATACCCCTCAACATTTTCCTTAAGATTTATGAGTATGCCAATTGAATCTATCAAGAAAGGTATGATGGATTCATCAATTTCTTTCTGCACAACCAGAATTAATTCTTCATGGGAAGTAGGTAATTCATCTGGAATGCTCTTCGACACTTCCCCCATCTCAATTTCAAGAAACTACATCCTTTTTAGCGTAAGTTTGAGGATCTCTACATGGAAGGAAACTGAAATTTCTAAATGCTTCCCCCTTTCCATCAATCCACTCGGTACAATTTACTCTGTAATTAGCACATCCTCCGGTAACAAATGTATCTTAGCTAAAGTTTCTTAATGAATTTTAAAAACCATGTTATCATATTCTATCTATTTCATTAGTTCTTTTAGCTAATATACTAACCTACACATATTCTCTAATTTAGTTGGTATTCTTTCAAACTATTCTGAACCTTGGTCAATGATTTACTCTTTCCATTGAGCAATAGCCTTGACCTAGTCCCCTGCATCTTCCACTTCTTTAATCAGATGATTACTCACATGTTCATTTGCTATAATGGGCTAAGATTAAGGTTTGACAACCTTAGCAATAATCTTACATAGCTGAGAAGCTTGTCTCTGAAGTTTGGCTTTCTCATCCTTCTCTTTGTCAAGCTTGAGGAATAATGTGTTCATTAGTGTCTATATATCCTGCTTTAATCCTTCTATGGTAGTTTTACCTATTAACACTTTGGTCACTGCTATATCAACCGATGTGAGTTCTCACTTGTGATTTCCTTCTATAGGAACTGATAAATCAATGAAATTCTATCTTGATTCTTCAATAATCAACCTAGAAGTCATATTTTCAACCTGAGGTCTTCTATATTTTCTGCCTGAACTTAAGAGCAGATGCAAGTTGTGTTCCTCCAGATTGATCTCCTCTTTGGCTTCTCATATTTTCTACAAAGCCAACCACAATGAAAAATTACTTCACGGGGAATAACAATTCACGGAATGCACCACAATCTCATGCTCTACTTTTTCTCTAATCTGAATTTGCCATAATGTTGTGACTTCCACACTCTAAATTTTTCCAAAGACAATGCTTTTTCAAAGTTAGCCATTTGTGCTTTTAACTTCTCCGCTAGGAGAGATGAAGATCTGAGTGTTTGAGGATAAAATACAAATGATGTTGTATTCAACAGAGGAATGACAAGATCTGTCTAGTGTTTTGGGGTCGCTAAAGTGTTATGAGTTGATGCTGGAGAAGTTGGAACTAGCATGATAGCTATAGATTTGGCCTTCTCTTGTGTGTGAGAATTTTGTGTAATTTACGTTTCTTTGGCCTTCCACTACGTTCACCTTTAGGCTTTCTTTTTCTAGAGTCTCCTATGGTAAATTTACATGTGATCTGATTCATCAAAGCTTCATCTGGGCAATACCAATTTGTTAACAACCACTTTGAGGTGTTAACCAGAACAGTAGAAGATCTTTCCTCAATCATCTGGTAGCCACCAATGTTTTCGTAAAGAGCATATCTATCCCCTCCCATATAATGATATGTTTCAAGTATCACATGCTCATCATCTACGAGATCTACAGGTATCCATGCTAAACTATAATCAAACACTTGTTGTGTCGATAACCTATTGAAGTCTTTCTTCCTGAATTCCTATTCATTTCTGCACTTCATCCAGAAGTCTTCCAATGAAGGCACATATGAGTATTCTTGGGATATTGTCTTCTTCACTACCCCATTTCAGTCGTGCTGGGAAGAACTCATGATCATATTCAGAAAACATTTCAGCTTCAATTCCTTGAGATTTGTGGATGCTCTGACAACTATAATAACCCACTGTAACTGGAAAGAATCCTGTAGACTTGTGTCACTTTGATTGTAAGTCATGCATTGCCACTTTTTGTCTGTACAATTCCATGATGACCCATTTGTCACTTGGATACCTTGTCAACTTAACTAGCTCTCCCGAGAAGTTAGTTACCCTGAGATACGTGAAGTCTACAAACCGGATGAAAATATAGCCATGTTGGGATGTAGCTTCCCAAGCTTCTTTGCTCACCCTGCTGGTCTTTAAATCACTATTTAATTCATAAATAAATCCATAGAAAAACCCGTCGTTGACCACCTTGTAATATTTATGTCATTTAGAAACTGTCAACTGTGGGAAGCACTCAAAAATAGGATCTTTCACCAGTATGCCCCGTCTATCCAACTTGGAAAATATACTCTGCGAGGTTGCTGCATATACTAGGTATGAAGTCATTTTGAAGTTTTATGTTTTCCTCACACTTCAGATATGCTCACCAATGTTGTCACTGATTATCTCCACTCAATTGATTATAGAATTATCTTTGTTGATCTCAATGGTTCTGACGAAAGCATACATCCATGAGTGAAAGTTGTGAGTATTTGTTTCTCCACTTAACCTGTAAAGCAATTTAGTAATATCATCCACCTCCTGGACCAAATTGGATCACAAAAGAGTCCTCAGGAACTTTCATGGAGACCTGGGATTCTTCATATATATTCTATTCATTATGCCCATGCAATCTACTTTGTGTTTCTCCCATATGTTGCAAGCATCCATCATGCTAATTGCAATCACTACATGCCATGTCAAACTATTAAGACAATAATTAATAAATTGTTTATCCAACCTGATTATTGTCTTTCCAGAACTCAAAAATATTTTTGAGGAAGCACTAAAAAATAGGATCTTTCGCTAGTATGCCCTATTTATCCATCTTATAAAATATACCCTACAAGGTTGCTTCATATACTAGGTATGAATTCTTTTTGAAGTTGTATGTCCGCCTCACACTTCATAGCTTCTCACCAATGTTGTCATTGATGATCTCTTCCTAATCAATGATCGAATCAGATCTGTTGATCTCAAAGGTTCTTATGAAAGCATACATTTATGAGTCGAATTTGTGAGTAATGACTTCTCTGTTTATCCTGCAAAGCAATTTAGTAATATCATCAACTTCTTGCACCAAATTGGATCGTGGAATAGTCCTTGGGAACTTTGATGGAGATCTGGGATTTTTCATGTATCTGTTATTTATTATGCCCATGCAATCTACTTTGTGATTTTTTCGTCTATTGCCAGCATCTAACATGCTAATTGCAATCACCACTAGCAGTATCAGAATCTTTAGACAATAATTAATAAATTGTGCATTCAATTTGATTATTGTCTTTCTGGTAGCATCCTAAATTGTTCTGGAAAGAGGATGATATGACCTTACACACTCCATAAAAAATTCAGGTAACAGATCTTTGACTGGAAATGCTGATGCTTGAATAATTCCACTACTTTGTATTGCTCACATGAGAGATGTCCTTCTGACCCTAGATCTGTCAACTAATTCAGAGATGGGTTTAGGGCTTATGTCTGTGTCATTGATATCAACAAATATAAAAGATATGCATGATAGTGTTGATCCTCCTCTTTCATCACGTTTCATCATGACTGGAGCAATCTTCATCTGAGAAATCTTTGTCTGAATTCTTTTTCTTTTAATCCTATCAGAATTCCTTGCAACTGGATCAATTTGTGCACATCTAGAAATTTATTCAGATTCAAAAGATATATTCAATGTACCTGACATTTATTTGAAATCCCTTTTACTTATATGAAAACCTATAATTAATACCTATAATTAATTCAGAAAAAGATGGAGTCCATGGTATGAATACTTGATTTCTATCACCAAAATCTACATATAAAGCCTGCTTTCCTAAAATTTGAGGATTTCCTTGCATGTAAAGCAAACATTAATTTTTTAAAATTTATTTGGGAACTCATACCAACATGCAGATAATTTTCATAGAAAAAATAAATCTATTCCAACCATAGGTGCCAAACCTTGAAGCTTCATAGCAATGAAAAACACCTTTTGATGCAAAAAACCTCCTTTCCTTGGTGACAAAATTGTTTGGGCTGCAATCCTTAGCAAAAATAATTAATTTCTTCTTCATTATGGCAGCCCATGCTTATATAACCCTCAACATACTATTTTTAATAATTGCCCTTCCTATTTCTAGCAATTTAATTAATAAATAATCATGTCTATTCACCTAAATTGGGCGCCCAATTATGCATGTTGTTGGTTTCTTTTAAATAAATTTATTTTATTTATTTTTATCATGCATCCTTCAGTTCTCTTTGGATTTTCTTCTTGCATTGACTTTTCTTCCATTCATGGTGCCAAAATTAGGTGAAAAATCCATAAATAAATATCATTAAATACATTGTTTAATGCCAAGGTGGGTCACACTTTTTCACAAGGGTAATTTCTAAAAATAAGAAGTTAACTTTGATGGGAATTTCTACCCTACACTACAGCTCAAAAAATCCCCTCTTTCACTTAAGTTATTTGACTTCCATAATTGAAATTTCTACCATGCACTACAGCTCCACAAATCCCCTCTTTTACTTAAGTTATTTGACTTCCATAGTGGGAATTTTTACCCAGCAAGGAAGGTAAGAAATTCCCGCATGCCTGCCACTATCGAAATTCCCACTGGTAAATTAAACCATCTCTCAAAAAGTGTGAATTGTATTGAAAATAAATTATTTTTATAAAGTGTGACTTGCATTGGTGAATAATCCTCTCTGATGGGAAAATTTAGCCTATTAGGCAGACAGGAAATTCCCATCAGTGCTTTAATTGATTTTTTCTTTATTTTATAATGGGAATTTTTACGCTGGAAAGGAGGTAAGAAATTCCCACCTGCCTGCCACCTCTAATATTCTCATTACAGCTTAAGTGACTTTGACTTCATGGGAAAAAGTACCCTGCAAGGTAGGTAAGAAATTCCTACCTTCCTGCCACTACACAAAATCTCATTACAGCTTACACCCATTCATTCCAAAAAGTGTGACTTTCCTTGGAGAGGATTTTTATGTATGAATCCATGTTTTTTGGTTAGAAATTTACCTTCTGAGGTTGATTCCTTCTGGTTAAGAGGTCGTAAATTATCTCTAGATGTTCTAGGTAATTAAATGGACTACACAGAACAAACAATAGACCCAAGGGAATTTAATAGATAAATGATAGAGAAAAACACAAAAGAAATAAATAAAAATGAAAAACACTACCAGAAGTTGTAGACAATGTTCTGAATTCATTCCTGTAGAAAATCCTATTGAGATGTGTGAATACAGGCATGTAAAAATTCAACAGGGTTCAACCGCAGTACACTTTACTTTAAATGGGGCTTTATTTATTTAATAAATAATTAAATAAAAATTTCCCACAGACAAAACTTGGCGGAGGGATAAAACGAGTTTCAACATCTGGGTATTTGTTGAAATTGGCTCATCTAATTCACTGGGACTATCTTAACATAATACAAACATCTTCTGGCAATAAAAAAACAAAAAGACCCATTATTTTAAATAGAATGATTTTTTTTTCAAATGTGTACTCCCAGATTTCAGGTTGAAATATGAGGACACCACTATGTCAGTATCATTGATATCAGTAAATTTGGAAGCTATGCATGACTCTGATGATCCATCTCTTTCATCACGCTTCATCATGGATGGAAAATCCTTTTTCTGAGCTCTTTTTATTTTAATTCAGTCGGAATCCCTTGTAAATAGATCAATTTGTGCATATCTGACAACTTCTTCAGAATCAAAAGATATATTCAATCTGCTTGACATTGATTTGAGAACTTATGATGAATACCTGGGAACATATACCAACATGAAAACACTCAGAATGACAAAAAATATGCTATTCCAACCCTAGGCACCAAGACTGGAAGCTTTTCGGTAGTGGAAAATATTTATTTATGCAACATCCTCCTTCTTTTGGTGCCAAAACTTATCCGGGCTGCAATCTTCATAAAAAAGTAATAAATTCTTCTACTTTATGGCATCTCATGCTTATATAGCTTTGTACTTTCTATTTTTAATAATAGCCTTCTCTATTTTTAGAAATTTAATTAATTAAAAGCCAAGCCTATTCATCTAATTTGGGCACCCAAGTATGCATGCTTCTGGTGGTTTTTTTATGAATTTATTTTATTTATTTGTAGCATGTATCCATGAATTATCTTTAGCTCACCCTTTTGCATTGACTTTATCTTCCATTCATGGTGCCAAAATTAGGTAGATAAGCCATCAATAAATATTATTAAAAGCATTGTTTAATGCTAAGATGGGTCACACTTTTTGGAAAGGGTGAGTGCTAAAAATAAGAAGTCAACTTGATGGGAATTTCCACCCTGCACTACAGCTCCAAAAATCCCCTCTTCCACTTAAGTGACTTTGACTTCATCATGGGAATTTTCACCCTGCATTGGAGGTAAGAAATTCCCATCTTCCTGCCACTCGCGGAAATTCCCATCAATAACTTAAGTCATCTCCCAAAAAGTTTGAATTTTATGGAAAACAACCTCCTTTGAAACATTTCAAGTTGTATGGGTGAATAAAAACTATTTGATGGGAAAAGTTAGCCTAATAGGCAAACAAGAAATTCCCATTGGTGCTTTAAGTGATTTTTCTTTATAATGGGAATTTTCACCCTCCGTTGTAGGTAAGAAATTCCCATCTTCCAGCCTCCTTGTAAATTCCATTTTCTACTTAGATCTATTTTTAATTGATGGGAAAAAGTAACCTCTTATGTAGGAAAGAAATTTCCACCTTCCTGCTACTGCGGAAATTCCCATTGCAACTTAGATATATTCATCCAAAAAGTGCGACTTGCCTAGGAGAGGCTTTTCTGCTTAAATTCATCTTTTTTTATTAGAAGTCTGTACTCCGAGATTTATTACTTACACTTCTGAGGATGCACATGACTTCCAGATGTTATAGGCAATTAAACAAACTATACAGAAAAAAGAATAGATCGAGGGGAATTTAACAGATAAACTGTGGAGAAAACCGAAAACAAACACAAAAGAATTAATAAAAACTTAAAACATTTCCAGAAGTAGCAGACAATGCTTTGAATTCATTCACGGTGAAAATCCTATTGAGATGTGTGAATACTGACATGCAAAACTTCAACAGGATTCAACCGGAGCACAATTTACTTCAAATGGTGCTTTATTTATTTGATTAAAAATTAAATAAAAATTTCCCATAGACAAAACTTGGTGGAGGGATAAAATGAGTTCAGCATTTGGGTATTTGTCAAAATTGGATCATATGATTCATTGGGACTATCTTAATGTAATAGAGACATCTTCTGGCAATAAAAACACAAAAAGACCCATTATTTTAAAAAAGAAGGATTTTTTTAAATAGGTAGTCCCATACTTCAAGGTGAAACCTGGGGACACCAAACATTTTACAAAATTCCTATAGTAGCTACTTAATCCCAAAAATCCCCTCAAATGTGTCATAGTGATGGGTCGAGGCCAATCCCCAATAGCCACAATCTTCTGTTGGTCCACATGGACATCTGGAGCATTGATGATGTATCCTAAGTATAGAATTTTGGTTGCCCTAAGTTCAAAATTTGATTCATTTGCAAAGAGGGACTGCTGCCCCAAAATAACCAGCACAATATCCAAGTGTTGAAGGTGATCATCCCATGATTTACTATATACCAAAATGTCATCAATGAAGACCTGTAAAAACTTCCTCAAGTGCTTCCTAAAAACATGATTCATGCAAGATTGAAATGTAGCTGGAGCATTTGTTAATCCAAAAAGCATCACAAGAAATTTGAAGTTTACCAAAATGACATCTAAATCTAGTCTTGCATGCATCCTCCTTCCTTACCTGGATTTGATGGTACCTGAATCTCAAGTCAATCTTGGAAATGTAGATAGCCCCATTTAGCTCATCAATTCTAGGTATGGGGTACTTATTCTTGATGGTTCTCTTATTCAATAGGTGGTAGTTAATAAACATCGTCATCATCCCATCTTCCTTTTTCACAAGTACCACTGAAGATCCAAAGGGGCTTGAGCTTGGCCTTAAGTGCCCCATTTCAAACAACTACTTAATAGATTTTTCAATCTCCTCTTTGTATACTCTAGGATGGTGGTAAGGAGAGGTGATAATTACCTTAGTACATGGTTAAAATTAAATAGTGTGCTCAGAAACACTAACTAGAGGTAACCCATGAGGGAGATCATCAAATTCCTTGGCATGCTTGTCACGAATCTCTTGAATATCCTTATGGTATTGTACTTACTCGGAAATCTGATCTGTAGATGTAATAAAACACTCTTCTGCCCAAGAAACCTTCCCTCTATGAAAATCTCTTTCCATCCTCTTGGAAATCACTTCCATAGGAGCACAATTTACCATGCCACATAGCACTATTTCTTTCCTTGCTTATTTGAATTTCAGCTCCATTGTCTGGTACTTTTAAGTAAATTCCCCTAGTGAATGCAACCATTGTACCCCCAAAACTACATCCATTTCACATATACCAACAAAATATATGTCATCTGTTACCATGTGCTTGCCAAGTGTGATTTTCAACTCTGATATTTTCTTAGTGCAAGGGATTGTGAAACCATCCACTAACGTAACATTGAATACCTTAATATATTTTGATGGCATCCCCATGTTTGCAACTAAATAAACATTAATAATGTTATGTGTAGCACCACTATTATTTAAAACAATTACTCTTTTATCTTTTAGTTCCCCTCTAACTCGAAAAGGGTGCTACCTTGTTGCCCCGGATAGTGTAGCAAGAGTATTATTTAGTTGATTTTCTTCTTCGTTGCCCTCTTGTTCTTCATCTTCATGAATTTATTGCTTTTCTATTTCTTCCTCCTATCCATCAGAAATAACTTCAATGTAGTGTACTTGACCCTTTCCAAAATTACGGTCTCCTAGAGCCCATGGGTCCTTCCAATGGAAACAAAGATTCTTCCTTCTCAACTCATTTCTTGAATTCTCCCCTTCGTTGCCCTTAGAAGGCTATCTTTGGTTAATTTTATAATATTGGAATAGATTCTTTACTTGATTAATTGGGCATGTTCTTGACTTCCCTTGAAATATGTGCCTTAGCTACCCTGTATAGCTTGATTTTGATGGTAAAAGGGGCTGGTTTTTACCCCTAACTATTGTAGATTCCATATTTAGAGATATTTTTATTGCATCCTGAAGAGAAGAAGTTTCAAAATCCTTCACCAACCCTTTAAGAGGTATAGTTAATCATTCCATGAATAGCATAACAAGTCTTTGCTCACTTACATTGGTATCTATGATCGCCAACTTAGGAAAATCAACTGCTTATTGCTCAACGGTAGACTCTTGTTTCAACAATGCTAGTTGACAAAAGTGTACTTCTAGATATTTTCTATCAAACATTTCAACCATCTTATGACTAAAATCCTTAAGTGTAGTGATGGAGCCATGCCCTTGGGTCACAATACCATGATACCACCATTCGTGGGCTACATCATCCAAGTGACAAGTGACAAACTTGAGATATTCCTTTTCATACATGGGGTTCAATGAAAGGTACGAATAAAAAAATTTCAGCCATTCCCTTACAGAGCATTTGTCAGTCCCATCATATGTAGGAAGAGTGATTTTCCCAAACGGTGTTGGATGTCTCTCCTTGTTCCAGTTGTTGGCTCACCCTCTTTCTTGGTCCCTCATTCTTTGTTAGTTGGAAAAAATATCTAAATGAAATGTCTATTGTATGTGTGTTCAAAGATGCATACTCATCTCAGTACAAATTAATTTTGTCTACAAATCCCTAAACCTGTGGCTACTCATATTCTTCTTATTTCTCCTCTATTTGAAGGAAAATTTCACAAAAATACTACTGATAATTTTTGCACTTGTGTAAAAATGGGAAACTCAAAACTTTTTCATTAGGATGAAAAGTCTTGGGTGAAGTATACATAAGCTAAGGAAGTTTTTATGTTATTTGTTACTACTGAAGTAGTTACAAGATTAAATGAAATTTGTAATTATGTGTGTTGTTTCAAAATGGAACAGATCACATAATATGTAATTTCATGTCATCTTCAGCAAAAGAACACAAAGCCTCGAAGGACAACTATGTTGTCTCGATGAAGATGAAAAATTACAAATTAGGTGAAGTGTTGAGTTTTAAAGCAGCAAACAAAAATTCATATTACAAAAAATCAGGGTTCATTACTGAATGTGACAAGTTCTCATCAATGTTCTTTCCTTCATGATTAATACATTCAATTATGTTATGGAGTTATTTATTTCATTATATAATCCATACAGAAAAGCTAGAATGCACAAGTAAATATACAACTTATTTACAAAATTCAATGTTTTATTCACAAGGAGAGCCAAATTTTTCCCACACAAGCCGTGGGATGTAACTGAAAAGTAAAGTACAACTACTGAAAAGAAAGGTACACATGCATGAAAGAGAAAGAAAAGGATTATGAGTGAACCCATCATTTCCTTTTCGTTTCTATTCTTTGATTCAATCATCTTCATCTCCATCTTTTGTTTCTCCTTCATTATAATTGTAGAAGTCATTGTACTTGAAAAGAAGAAAAGAATAAACTATCTGCTATGAGCTCAGGGATCAAGTCATATTCCTACACTATCCTACTTCATGCATATGAATCTTCTCGTAATAGCAGATGTATTCTACTTGAAGAACAAAATTGCATGCATGCTTTATTCACTCAGAAAGAAGAAAGAGAAAAGAAAGAGGAAAACATGGAGATAAGAGAGGCCAAAAAGCCTAATTATTTTCTAAATGTTTTCCTAAGTGTGCAAGTACATGTTGCAGCCAAAGAGGAAAATAGACAAGTCATAAGTGCATGCAATAAAAGGAAGAATGTAACTCAAAGTTCCAGCAAATTTTCTGAAATGGAAGAATTTACAGTGTAAAAGAGAGACTAACAATAAAAGTACATATTTCAGTTGCTACAGAAAAAGTTATTTGCTATGGGCAAAGTTAGTTGCTATGAGTAAAGTTTAGTTGCTACGGGAAAAGTTTAGTTGCTACGGGAAAGGATAAATTTCAAATTAGAAGAAATAAGTTGTTCATCAGACTATTATACAATGTTGAGATACAAATTATTTGTAGTTATAAAATTAGAATTCATTCAAAATGAATACAGAGATGCTGCAATATCAAAGAAGTCCAGCTATCTATGCAAGGAAATTGATCAAATACAGATGTAGCTACAGGTGAAGCTCATGTACAACATTGAAGAAAAAAATAAGGTGGAACTACATTTTTGACAAGAATTTGATGGTCCAACATGCAAGAGTTGCAAAAAAAGTTCTAGAAATAATATGTTATGTGTAGGTTAAGAAAAAAGTACACACGATTTTCAGAAAAGTCAAGAATATTCTTACAGTCAAGCATTCAATAGATGTGATTTTAAGATAACAATTGCATTTCAAACACTCATCTCACAGATAAACTCAATGTTCAAGTAATCTCAGTTTGAAAATGATTAAAGCAAGTATTCTCAAAAGGGTGCTGTAGAATTTCAAAGAATCAGGTTGATCCTGAAATAGTGGATTGCAACAAATAGATTCTCCAAAATACAAAATTGATCCAAGATTTCACAATGGACCTGAAGCAATGTATAGGACCTGTAGTTGTAGAAAGTCATAACCATCTTCTACAATGTTCTCAACAAATGATGAGATAACAATTATCCTAGCACAAAGAACTCCTATAGAGAAGAGGCTAAAGTATGAATATCTAGAAAGAAGAAAATACTCTATGTTCACCACAGTAAAACAAAAGAAGGTATAAAGTAAATTAGAGTCTCATAACAGCAAATAAATGATCATAGATTCTTCTTGAAGTTAATTTTATAAATACACGAGAATGACAGATATAAGAAAACTAGGGAAATACAATTATAGTACATGATGAAAGCAGTACTTCAAGTTTCACAAGTTTTTTCCACATGCAGTTCAAAAAATTTCTTAGGATCACATATCTACATATACCAAGAACTCAAAATAAATAGATCTATAATTCATGATGCAGATTGGGCCAAAGAATACACTCACCCTAGATAATCAAATGGTCACAACTCTCAAGAAACTAGATGATGAAGTAAGAGGACAACGCCCCATGTTAAGCTTCAAACTCGGAAGTCAATCATGAGAAATAAATCACAAAAACCACAAATACTTCGAAGAGTTCAGTGATACATTTGAAGAAGAAAAGAAAAGAAAAGTGTATGTATGAAAGAGAGATTATCTCACCTATGAATGACTATGGTGGCCAAAAAACTGAGGAGATTTCAAAGAATAGAGAAGAATCAAGCTTCAGAAACTCACCATGGAGGCCATTACAAGCAAACCAAATCACAGAGCCAAGCTTAAAGAAAAAATAATGGCAGCCCACACTTTGACCACTGCATAGAAACCATGAAACCCAAAATGACAGAAAGTCTTTTGCAGAGAAGGAACTCCAAAAATAGTGAAAGTCGAGTTCAGATTAGAAATAAATAATGGCTTCAAGAGAAATTTTTCCAGGGCTTCAATTGCTTCAAAAAGATCCAAATGAATGTGCTTTAGGGTCAAGTTCCCTCTACCATCCGAACCCAAGAAGCAGGTTAACCCAGAGTCAACCATAGTCAAAGATCAACGACATCAAAACACCAAGGACACAAGATCAACATCCTCAGATCGTCATAACAACCAAGGCTAACTACAGTCAGGATGTCATCATCAGTTTTCAATTCGGGCTAGAACCCTAATTGCAAGTTAGAAATTGGTGTTCTGTGATCAGATAGGGTATAAAGATCAATAAAAAAGGACAAGGCACAAATTTTCAAAATAAACCATAAGGGTTATAGTTGACCTGACCAGAGTTGATGCCACCGCCCAAGTCACCAAGGAGTGAGTCACCATGGAAGGGGACAACCCATGCGTCCACTAAAAAAATCATTACAAATGAATTTCACAAGTCTAACCCAAGTGCAAACCTCAAATAATTTTAAAGGGATGACCGAATCATATATCATGATCACCGAAAAGGTGAATATTATAATATGAAAAGGCCAACATAATCAAAGGATGGTTGAATTTATTATGATGCCCATGCCATGGCCAAAGGAGATGTCAATATTAGAACATGTGCACATAACAGGTGGTCCTCATAGGAGGAATTATTTTTGTAAATATTGCTAAGTATTGTAATTAGTTTTCTCACATACATGGAGTTGTATTTTTACATACCTTCACAACAGGACAATATAGAGAAAAAGACAAAGTTGGATATTCATGGAAAGAGGCTTGCCTAGCAAGCGACCTTATTTTTAATAAATTATTCACCCTTCTTTTCTTAAAAGTAGAATAGTCAACTTCAGTTTGACTGTAGTGCAAGTAAGGCTAATAATGCCTATTTGTAACTGCATGCTCTATTTTTCCCTTTATGTATTATTAAATAAAGGATAAAAACAAAATGCATGGGTGCATACAAGCCTTAGGCTATTTTTAGGTAGAGGGTGAATTTTATTTTTGCTATATATTGTGTGCCTTTGTAAAGCACAAGAGACTTCTGGACTACTAGAGGACTTTTTGGATATATGAGTACTGAAGAAAATTTTTCCAATTTTCCCCTTTGAGTGTGAAGTATTTTCTGCCTTTCCAAGTTATTTTTTAGTCTTGTGAATGCAAATTCCATGATCAATCACCTTACCCTGCTGCAAATTCTATCTTTTATGCTTAATTTTAATGTGCATGTTAACTTATTAGTAATGTTGTGATTCTCCCTTAGTATGATCAAGTGTTTTGCCCTTAGACATTCTGTAGAAAAACTATTGGTTCATGCATTAAGAATTATTCCCAAATAAGTTGTGCATATACTCGGTCAAATTCCTCATACAAATTTGGTGTATCACCTTAGTTTTAAGTATTTTACAATCATCTTCTACCCTCAAACTCCTAGAAATCAGTTTAGGATATACTGATAAGGAACCGGCCTTGATACCGGAGACTCACCTCAAAATAGGTATACCCACATACCTAAGGTGTTTCCATTGTATCTATGCAAGAGAGAGATCAATTGTGTAAGCTTAGAAAACTTGCAACCATCTCTCTATAGGGTGCACTTTTGAGTGATAACATTTTTTTGGCATGCCCGGTGGGACCATGAATTAGATCTGCATGCGAATTACAATTTCTACAGTAGATCTATAGAAGATTACCATAAATTAAAATCCACTGTCAGGAACAAGCTACATGAAATTTATTCTAAATATTCTAGGATCATTTGGTGACTCCGTTGAGCTGATATAAAACCAGTATTGCACCATGTTCCATGCCTAAAGTGACTACAATATCATCGGTAAGAAGAATTCCTTCTGAGTTTGTTTCTTTATCTTTGAATTCTGCTAGAAGGAGAAGATTTGGTAATACATTACCTTATAATAGACCTAGTTTTGGTAATCCTCCTCATAATACTCCTTCATCATGTATCAATTTCTCAATTAATATCCTAGATTTTCAAATGACTATCCAACCACCAAGGAATTTTGTGACCTTCACTAGTAATTCCAATTTACCATGACATTCCTAATGCTTCCATGAAAAGTTTACCATCATTCACAGGTGAGAATCAAGCCACACTAGCTAAACATATTAAAGATGTTGTAGTCCTATGTGTAGTCCATAATATCACTCATGAAGATGTAGCTTTAATACTTTTAGCTCCATATTTTAAAGGGCAGGCCTTGCAATGGTATAAAAACCTAGAAATTGGAAGCATAAGAACTTGGGATAACTTAGGTGAAAAATTGCTAAAATAGTTCTAGGATAATTCAGATCATTTGTCTCTCATCAAATAGTTTTCTACTATTAAAATAGCTCCCAATGAATTTATGTCTAGCTTCAATATCTGTTTTACCAAAACTTGGGAGAGAATTCCAGCAAGTGTCAAGCCTCAAGTTGATCATGTTTTTATTTATTATCTTAGAGCATTAAACTATGATATCTCAACTATGATTCAGTCAATGGGTGTAGAGACACTCCCAACAGCCTACAATATTGCTATCTGAGCTGAAAATAGTCTTATTCAAGCTGGAAAATTAGTACCAAGGCCATCAATGCCATTTTTGGTAGATTTAGCACATATTCCTTAGCCTATTACAATCATAGAGCCCATAGTTGTAGCACCATCAGATGATTTTTTTAAAGCTTTGTAGACCATGAGAAATAAATTAACTTCGATTGAGAACAGGATTGCGTTACCTAACAGACCCTATAAGGCTCCTTATCAGCCATATCAATAGAATCAACAAAACAACTAACCCTACCAATAAAATAAAAATTATAGGAAACCTTACCAGTAATGGCAGTTTGACCCAAAGGCCCCTAGTTCATCTAATGCTTTAGTCCCAGTTAATATGGATACAGAAGAGTGGCATCAACCTTGCAATCAACCTCATTCAGCTGCAACTTACCCAAATGCTTTTCTAAATCTGAATCTTGTTGCACAACCTCAATCTGAAACATTGTTCATGCCTCAGATAGAGGGTGGGTAGCAAGAAACTCATATTTAGAAAGCACCTGAACATAATTTAGTCAGTTTTAAATAGGAGGATTTCATTACAGTCACTACGAGGGCTCAAGGGAAGGCCGCTGAAAATCAAAAGCAACAAAATAGGCCTATCCAGACTACTGTCACTGAGAAGACAACATCTACATCTCCAAAGTCAACTAGTGACCCTGTTGTTCCTCAAAAACCAGCAAGTGTTCCACATGATAAAGGCCATAAAATACAAGTACAGACTGATCCAAGAAGACTGTTTATACCTCAGATATCCAAGACTACTGAAGTAGAATCAGTTTTCGCTAAGGCCTACTCTAAGACAGTTGATTCCATCACTAAAATAGTTGCTTCTTTTAACATTGTTGATGTAATGAAAAAGCATAATGTTAACATCTCAATGTGGGATGCTTTAAGTATTCCTATACAACAAGATTTACTCTCTCATGAGCTAGCTAAGATGCAAATTTCTTCAAATACAACAGAAAAGGAAGTTCAGAAGACAAACATGGTCCTCGGAACATTTGAACAAGACTGCATTAAAGAAGTTAAGTAGATGGTTCAAAAATTTCTAAATGCTCATGACATCAAGAAACCACCACCATTTTATTTATCACTGATTATTTGTGAACATTTAGTTCATAATTGCATGGTGGAAAGGGGTGCAAGTAGCACAGTTATGCGAAAAGTGATTGCAGAAAAATTAGGTTTGTAGTATGAGCCTATAGAAAGGAGCGTCTTACAGCTTAATGGAACTGCAACTAATGTGGTTGGTATAATCAAAAATTCTGAAGTGACGTTACATGCTTACCCAAATGTTTCTATTCTGCAAGATGTTAGTGTTGTGGATTTACCTCCATACTTTGCCTTATGCTTATCTAGAGATTTCACAACAAAAATACGAGGTTATCTCTCTTCAGATTGGTCCTTCTTACTTTTCACTACTCATTATGGTACTAAAGTTACTATCAATTCAGAACCATTGGCCATATTTCATATTGAGCATCACTCTTGAAATGTCGTGGCTAATTATTCAGCCTTAAATCAGTCTAATTTTGATGAGGTAGCTCATGTTTCAGCATTGGATGGTGTTTCTAATATGTTTATGGATGAAAATATAGTGGAGGAACATATTCATGATCCTTTTACGAAAGTTGAAGAACACCTGTTTGGTGTGTATTGTATGCATGAAGAAAATACACCACTTCCCTTGATTTCCAAAACAGAAGATTCAACAGAAGAGATTTGGAAGCTTCATTTTGATGGAGCTAAGAACAAAAAGGGACATGGAGCAAGTCTGATGCTCACGTCCCCAACGAATGAAAGGTATTTCTCAACTTTGAATCTCCAATTTTCATGTACTTGTAACGTAGCTGAATACGAAGCTTTAATTCATGGCTTACTTTGGGCCAAAAAGAAAGGTATCAACATGATACAGATTTTTGGTGACTCTGAGTTGGTTATTAATCAAGTAAAAAATTTCAATGTTTGTAAGAATCCATTAATGAATTCCTACAAACATAGAGTTTTAGACTTAATAGAGGATTTTGATGCTATTAACATTCAGTCGATTCCTAGAACTGAAAACAAACATGTATATAGACTTATAGTATTTGGGGCTAGTTTTGAAGTGCTAGAAAAGATTAAAAATAGAAAAATCTAGCCTCATATAAATTTAATTGTCAGACCCTCAGTACCTAATAACGATTCAAATTGGCAATTTTTTGAAAGTGATGATCAAATCTGTAGGTTTTTACAGTAAGAAGTTGAGTTTTTTGCATTTAATCAAGATAAATTACAACACTTACATGGTGACCAGATTGTTTAGTTGAAGACAAATAAATTGCCTCATGGTCTGGTCACATTAGAAGACATCTTCAACATTGATGATCAGTTAAGAAAGGTCAAGACTAAAATGTTAACTCACGCTGACAATTATGAAGAGATCTTGGTTGATGAAAGGAAAAAGCTATTTCTTGGGAAGGTATTTTCCTTAACTGAAAAGAAGTCACTTATTAATCTTTGCAAAGAGTTTAAGGATGTTTTTTCTTGGAAATACCAAGATCTTAAAGGATTTGATACCAGTCGAGCACAACATACAATTGAGTTC
Source organism: Taxus chinensis (assembly GCA_019776745.2). Lineage (NCBI taxonomy): Eukaryota > Viridiplantae > Streptophyta > Pinopsida > Cupressales > Taxaceae > Taxus > Taxus chinensis. The sequence goes on from CM034146.1 coordinate 751,775,206, forward strand.
CAGTGAAATTCTAAACGTGTTAGAAAGAAATAGAGGCCTGTGAATCTCAAAATAGATCCTCTGATGAGGAAAGAATTATCTAAGTTGATTGAATCAGGTATTATCTTTCCAGTTAAGCATTCAAGTTGGGTAGCCAATCTTGTTCCTGCTAGGAAGAAGAACAGTGAAATCAAACTATGTATAGATTTTAGATATCTTAATAAGGCTTAATTAAAAGATCATTACCCATACAAAAATATGTATCGGATTCTAAGAATAGTCTCAGGTTCAGATAGACTATCTCATTTAGACAGTTACAATGGATATAATTAGATTTTAGTTTGTGAAGAAGATAGATACAAAATAACTTTTACCACTAAGTGGGGTACTTATGCTTACAAAAGAATGCCTTTTGGTCTTATAAATGCCAGTGTAATGTTTCAACGTGCAATGGACATGGCTGTTCATAGCATATTAATTAAATGCATCTTGGTTTATTTAGATGATGTTACTATATTTTCAAAAGATTCTAAAGAACATCTAATACACTTAAGGCGGACTTTTCAGTAGTATAGGCAATTTGGAATATCTTTGAATCCACTTAATTCTATCTTTTCAGTACATCAAAGCAAGTTGCTTGGTCATATTGTTTCTAGGAAGGGTTTATCAATCGATCCATTTAGGATCGAAGCCATATCACAGGTATCATTGCCTCATCATAAGAAGGCATTATAGAGTTCCCTTGGAAAAATCAGCTTTGTTAGGAGATTTGTTCCAGATTTTATAGCATTGGTTAAACCACTCACAGCTATGGTAAAGAAAGAGAAAAATTTATCTTGGACCAACAAAGGAAGAGAAGCATTTGAAGCAATCAAAACAGCTATATCTCAGGCTCCTACCCTTGCAAATCCAATTTTTGATAAATATTTTATAATGTATGCAGTTGCAGGAGCTGAAACAATCTCAGCTATATTAACTCAATTCAATGACAAAAATATTGAGCAGCCTATTCCTTTCTTTGGATAGAGCTTGCATGATTATGAAACAAGGTACACATTTCTTGAAAATTAGGTACTTTCAGTAGTCATAGGACTAAAAAATTTCAAGTATATGCTTTCAAACAATAAAATCAACGTCCTTGTTTCTCATCTAAGTGTGAAAGCATTCTTAGTAAATAAAGAATTGAATGAGAAAAGAGCAAACTGGAAAACAAACATCACGGAATATGATGTTGATATCCAGGTTGTTAAGAAAATTTGAGGGAAAGGTTTATGTGAGCATCTAATTGCTGATATGGAAAAACAACAATATGTAGAACCAGATGATTCAAAACATCGTGCTGAACTTGCGTATCAGCAAACAGAAATTATGGTTCAGCTAGAAAATCAGCAACCTGAACTCACTCATGAGATTTAGGAATCAAGATGGATGAATGATTTGGTTAATTATCTACAACTGGGAACTTATCTGGAAGGTATGGAAAAAAATAAATGAAGATATTTCAGATTACAAGGTGTACCTTATATCTTCATTGATAATGTGTTATTCAAAAAAGATATAAATGGAATCTTGCTACGGTGTGTTGGTTATGATAAAGTTCATAAGATACTGTCAAAATTCAATGAAGGACCTGTAGGAGGTCACTTCTTAGCACGTACTACAACCTTAAAAATAATGAAAGATGGTTACTATTGGCCTAGCATATTCAAAGACTATTCTGAATGGATTAGAAATTGTAAAAAATGTGCTTTCTTTGTTGGAAAAGAATATTTATCTTCGCTTCCCTTGCAGCCTATTTTAGCTGATCACCCTTTTATGTAGTGGGGTCTTTATTTTATTAGCATGATAAATCCACCATCATCACAAGGACACAAGTGGATATTAACCACTATAAATTATTTTACATGATTGAGTGAAGCAATAGCCTTAAAGAATGCTAACGAAGCTGCGATACTATCCTTTAATGAAGGAATAGTTTGTATATTTTGTATTCCAGCCACTATCATATCAGATAATGCTTTAGCATTCCTTTGTGTAAAGATAACAAATTGGGCTATCAACCATGGAATATATCTAAGTTATTCATCTAATTATTACCCACAAGGTAATGGCTTAGCTGAGAGTACTAACAAGAATCTGTTAAGGATCATCAGAAGAACACTCGAGGATAATGAAAGAGCTTGGCATCTGATGTTGAATTCAACACTTTTGGCTGACAGAGTGACTCTGAAAAGATTACTTGGCGATTCACCGTACAAACTTGTGTACGGGAAAGAAGCAAGACAACCTATTTCAGTTGAGTTACCTACATTAGATTTGTTACATCGAATGGAGCTGCTTGAGAATGAGCCATTACAAGTTCATTATGCAGAGTTAATGGAATTATAGGAGCTAAGAGATCAAACTCATTTGAATATGGAGAAGAATTAGAAATAAATGAAGAAGACTTTCAACAAGAAATGAAAATTCAAAATCTTCAATGAAGGAGATATTGTGCTAAAATGGGATGTTGATCCTACACAACAAGGAAGACACTCAAAGTTTGAAACACTTTGGAGTGGTCCTTAAATGATTTTAGCTTGCAAAGAACACAATGATTTTTAGCTTTTGAAGATGAATGGAGAGGAAATTCCCATTCCTGTGAATGGTATGTTTCTCAAACACTATGATTGAAAATATTACAATGATTTTTAGAGTAGGATTTCCCTTCAATAAGTGTAGTTCCTGCATGTTGCAATGTTTTTCAATTCAATAAGTGCATTCATGCATGTGATCTTTTCCCCAGATCATTTTCTAGCTTTAGTTTTTTTGGAAGGGTTGGACCTTTCGAAAAAGGCAAATTTTGGTTACATGCTTAGACTCCATGCCCAATGGATAAACACAAGACACTAGTCTTTGAGCTAGTAGGCAGCTTCCCCTATAGGATCGCTATAAATATTGACAATTTTTGCACTTGTGCAAAAATGGGCAACTCGAAACTTTGTCGTTACGATGAAAAGTCTTCAGTGAAGTATACCTAAGCTAAGGAAGTTTTTATGTTATTTGTTACTGCTGAAGTAGTTACAAGATTAAATGAAATCTGTAGTTATGTGTGCTATTTCAAAATGGAATAGATCACATAGTCTACAATTTCATGTCATCTTCAATAAAAGAACACAAAGTCCTAAAGGAAAACTGCATTGTCTCGATGAAGATGACAAATTACAAATTAGGTGAAGTGCTGAGTTTTGAAGCCGCAAACAAAAATGTAGATTACAGAAAATCAGGATTCATTACTGAATGTTACAAGTTCTCATCAATGTTCTTTCCTTCATGATTAAGACATTCAATTATGTTACTGATTTGTTTATTTCATTATACAATCCATACAGAAAATCTAGAATGCACAAGGAAATATACAACTCTTTACGAAATTCAATGTTTTATTCACAGAAAGAGTCAAATGTTTCCCACACAAACCATAAGATGTAACTGAAAAGTAAAGTACAACTACTAAAAAGAAAGGTAAACATATATGAAAGAGAAATAAAATGAGTATGAGTGAACCCATCGTTGCCTTGGGGTTTTTGTTCTTCGATTTAAGAATATTCATCTCCATATTTTGTTTATCCTTCATTGTCATTGTAGAAGTCATTGTACCTGAAAAGAAGAAAAGAATAAACTATTAGCTATGAGCTCAGGGATCGAGTCATATTCCTATACTATCCTACTTCGTGCATATGAATCTTCTCCTAACAAGAGATGTATTCTACTTGAAGAACAAAATGCATGCATGCTTTATTCACTCAGAAAGAAGAAAAAGAAAAGAAAGTAGAAAATATGGACATAAGAGAGGCTAAAAAAGCCTAATTATTTTCTAACTATTTTCCTAAGTGTGTAGGTACAGGTTGCAGCCAAAGAAGAAAACAGACAAGTCATAAGTGCATGCAATAAAAGGAAGAATGTAACTCAAAGTTCCAACAAATTTTATGAAATGGAAGAATTTATAGTGTAAAAGAGAGACTAACAATAGAATTACATATTTTAGTTGCTACGGGAAAAGTTAGTTGCTATGGACAAAGTCAATTGTAGCATGTAAAGTTTAGTTGCTATGAGAAAAGTTTATTTGCTACAGGAAAGGATAAATTTCAAATTAGAAAAAATAAGTTGTTCATCAGACTATTATACAATGTTGAGATACAAATGATTTTCAGTTATAAAATTAGAAGTCATTCAGAATGAATACAAAGATGCTGCAATATCAAAGAAGTACAACTATCTATGTAAGGAAATTGATCAAATACAGATAGAACTATAGGCGAAGCTCATGTACAACATTGAAGCAAAAAAGAAGATGGAACTACATTTTTGACAAGACTTAAATTTGCAACGTGCAGGAGTTGTAAATAGAGTTCTAGAAATAATTTGTTATGTATAGGTTCAGAAAATAATGCACACAATTTTCAGAAAAGTCAAGAATATTCTTACAGTCAAGCATACAATAGATGTGATTTTCATTAAACAATTACATTTCAAACACTCATCTCATAGAGAAATTCAATGTTCAAGTAATCTCAATTTGAAAATGATTAAAGCAAGTATTCTCAAAAGGGTGCTACAGAATTTCAAAGAATCATGTTGATCCTGAAACAGTGGATTGCAACAAATAGATTCTCCAAAATACAAAATTGATCGAAAGATTTCAGAATGGACCTGAAGCAATGTACAAAACCTATATTTGTAGAAATTCATAACCATCTTCTACAATTTTCTCAACAAATGATGAGATAACAATTATCCTAGCACAAAGAACTCATACAAAGAAGAAGCTGAAGTATGAATATCCAGAACGAAGGAAATACTCTATGTTCACCATAGTAAAACAAAAGAAGGTACAAATTAAATTAGAGTCTCATAACAACAAATAAATGATCATAGAGTCTTTTCAAATTTCACTTTATAAATGCACAAGAATGACAATTACAAGAAAACTAGGGAAATACAATTATAGTACATGATGAAAGAAGTACTTTAAGTTTCATATGTATTTTCCACACAGAGTTCAAAAAATTTCTCAGGATCACATATCTACATATACCTAGAACTCAGAAAATAGAGATCTATAATTCATGATGCAGATTGAGCCAAAGAATACACTCACCCTAAATAATCAAATGGTCAGAACTATCAAGCAACCGGATGATGAAGTAAGAGGACCACGGCCCACGTGAAGTTGAAAACTCAGAATTCAATCATGAGAAACAAATCATAGAACCCACAAATACTTCTAAGAGTTTAGTGATACATTTGAGGAAGAAAATAAAATAGAAGTGTATGTATGCAAGAGAGATTATCTCACATATGAATGAATATGGTGGCCAATAGACCGAGGAGATATCAAAAAACAGAGAAGAATTGAGCTTCAGAAACTCACCATGGAGGCAATTACAAGAAAACCAAATCATAGAGCTGATCTTAAACAAATAATAATGGCAACCCACACTATGAGCATTGCACAGAAGCCATGAAACCCGAAATGATAGAAAGTATTTTGCAGAGAAGGAGCTCCAAAAATATTGAAAGCTAATTTTGGATCAGAACAAAATAATGGCATTGGGAGAAATTTTTCCAAGGCTTCACCTGCTTTACAAAGATCTAAATGAATGTGCTTTAGGGTCAAGTTCCCTTTACCGTCCGAACCCAAGAAGCAAGTTAATGCAGACTCAAACACATCCAGAGATCAACGACATCAAAACACCAAGGAAATAGGATCAACATCCTTAGATCATCATAAGAACCAATGCTAACTATATTTAGGATACTACTGTTAGTTTTCAATGCGGGCCATAATCCTAATCGCACGTCAGAAATGAGTGGTTTGCGATCAGATAGGGCACAAAGATCAATGAGAAAGGACAAGTGACGAATTTTCAATATAAACCAAAAGGGTTATAGTTGACCTGACCAGAGTTGATGCCACCAAGCAAGTCACCAAGGGGTGAGTCACCATGGAAGGGGATAGCTCACACATCCACTAAAAAAATTGTTGTAAATGACTTTCACAAGTTTAACCCAAGTGCATACCTCAAATAGTTTTAAAGGGGTGACCAAATCATATATCATGATCACTTAAAAGGTGAATATTATAATATGCCAAGGCTGACATAATCAAAGGATGGTTGAATGTATTATGATGCCTATGCCATGGCCAAAGGAGATGTCAATATTAGAACATGTGCACATAGCATGTGGTCCCCACAGGAGGAATTACTGTTGCAAATATTGCTAAGTATTGTAATTATTTTTCTCACATACAAGGAGTTGTATTTTTGCATGCCTTCATAATAGGATAGCATAGAGAAGAAGATAGAGTTGAATGTTCATGGAAAGAGGCTTTCCTAGCAAACAACCTTATTTTCAGCAAATTATTCACCCTTCTTTTCTTAAAAATAGAACAATCAACTTTAGTTTGACTGTAGTGTAAGTAAGGCTAATAATGCCTATTTGTAGTTGCATTCTCTATTTTTCCCTATATATATTATTAAATAAAGGATAAAAATAAGATGCATGGGTGAGCATAAGCCTTAGGCTATTTTTATGGAGAGGGTGAATTTTGTTTTTGCTATATATTGTGTGCCTTTGCAAAGCACAATGGACTTCTGGACTGTTAGAGGACTTTTTGGATATATGAGTAGTGAATCAATTTTTTCTAGTTTTTCCCTCTGAGTGTGAAGTATTTTCTGCCTTTCCAAGTTATTTTGTAGTCTTGTGTATGTTTATATTAATCTTGTGAATGTAAATTCCTTGATCAATCACCTTACCCTGCTACAAATTTAGTCTTTTGTGCTTAATTTTAATGTGCATGTGAACTTATTAGTAATGTTATGATTCTCCCTCAATACGATCAAGTGTTTTTCCCTTAGACATTCTATAAAAAAACTATTGGTTTGTGCATCAAGAATCCTTCCCAAATCAATTATGCATATACTCGGTCAAAGTCCTCATACAAATTTGGTGTATCACCTTAGTTTTTTTTATTTTACAGTCATCTTTTACCCTCAAACTCCCAGAAATCAGTTTAGGATACACCGATAATGAACCGGCCTTGATACCAGAGATTCACCTCAAAATAGGTATACCGACAGACCTGAGGTGTTTCCATTATATCTATGAAAGAGAGAGATCAATTGTGCAAGCTTATAAAACCTACAACCATCTCTCTAAAAGGTGCACTTTCGAGACATAGTAAATACCTTTAAGAACTCCTATGTGAATCTCTTTTCATTTGTAGTATATAATATCTTCCCTCATCAAGATTTCCATGACCCCCTTGATTGTTTTTCCTGCTGAAATTTGTTCCTTATAGAGCCCTTCTCAAATCTATAGTGGCTCCAAGTATGGAATCTCTAAGCTCCCTTTGTGAGTCCAATAACTTGTTCTATATTTCTCTTTTTACCCTGGTGAAAATCTCATTTATGTAAATTAACCCATCATTAGGAGGTGGCCTTTATTTCTCATCCACTCCTCCTCTTCTTGGTGTTCTCCTTTGATGTTTCTTCCCGAAAAGGTCTTCATCCTTGTCCATACAAATCTAAAATCTGAATTTTGAATTTCTCTTCTACAAGTTGTGAGGAAAACGTGCACTGATACCACTGTAATGTCCTCAAATGGACCCAATGGAGAGAACAATGAAAAATTCTAATGCCTAGCTGAAAGTGGAACCCAAATCTGAAATATATATACTGCAAAAACAATATAACTAGGAAATGTGACTTGTAAAGTAGATATAAACACCATCAACCAAGGAAAAATAATTCTTCTTTTTGTATTTTGCAATAGAAATATATTGATAGCGAATAATGGCATGAATTAATACCAAAATGGGAAATTTCAGCAGAATAATAAGGGTTTGAAACCCTTCCAAAATACTCCAAAAACATCGAATAAATTTCTGGAAATGCTCCTTACAAATATGATTGAAAATATAATATTTTTAGTTCCTCAAACCCCTACAAAAAGTCCCAGAATGGGTTGCTACAATTGTAAAATAATGGCTCCCAAAACCTGATTTTTATTTATGAATCTTCTCCAATAACATAGTGATTTTTGGACGAGTTTTTCGTTCTCCCAAAACCAGATTTCTTGAGGGTTTTCATCCCTAGAAAATTTTAGCAGTAGCTCCAAGCTCTCATGCACAAGATAGAAAATGTGAAGTGCTAAAATGAAGCCCAAGGAAAGTTGATTTTCCCCATAAGGTAAATATGTGAAACAAAGAACACCTCCCAAACCATCAAATCACCATGCAACATTTTTTTAACATCATTTGCTCCATAATGTCTTCATAGACCAAGTCACATTTTTACATGGGGGCATATAAAAAATATAAAAGTTATTATTAATAGTTCAAGTCCCCCCTTACATGGTGACCCAAGTCGCATTTTTCCTTTAGGAACATTAAAACATGCGTTAGCTCTCCTTTATGATTTGACATGACATAATATTAAGTTAATAATATTATTATAAATCCTTGCATAATTTTTATTTTAGTAATGACACTTTATAATAATAATAGATAACTTAAGTCACCCTTATGTTCCCCTTTGGCTATCGGGTGGACAAAATAGGCTGAGGGTATTCACCATGGTTATTTTAGAAGGAGGGACATTTCAACAACAAAGTATTGGGTTAAATATTGTCGTCATTGTCATGGAAAATGAGTTGATGAAGTTTGGCCCTTTTCATGAAAGCACACCCTCAAGATTGTTTCTTTGGGTGGTTGCAACAGTGATGAAGCTGACAGGACTGGGATCTCACAAACATAAACAAAACCTATATGGAGGATTCCATAGCTCATAAGTAAATAAAAAAAGATTTCTCATTTACATATTTTCAAATGTGTTATATGATGATGGCCCATGGACTGTGGGCTCATCAACTATACTATGAGTCTAGTCCATAATTGGGGAGGAAGAGGAAGGTTGTAGTTGGAGGGGGAGGGTAGCACTAGTTTAGAGTTGGGGCATATGATAATATAGTCCTATAGGTGTAGGAGTTGTAACTGAATCCTTTCCCTTACATTCTTGTTGCTTCAAGTCCATAAATTCTTGTTGCTTCAAATTGTCATTGTTGTGGACACTGAATCCATTAGTCTTGAAAATTGACACAACTGAGATCATATAAAATGAAGCAAAACCTATACGGGGACTCCCAAGATCTGAAATGAAATAAAAAGATTTCAAATTTCATTTACATCTCTCCAAATAAACGATTTAGAACAATACAAATTCGGTATTTTATTAAACACAAATCAATCTTTTTGCCATAAATTCAAGTTATAAGCTTCAAATTGTCCTTTGAGCTTTATTGATTTGTCATTGGGTTTGAAAATATGTCTCAAGTTTATTGTGAATTTCATTAAAGATCTTCCTAGATTTTTTAACCTTCACACCTTCCAAAACACACTATTTTTTTTACAAAACTCTATCTTAGATTATACACACTCAAATCTCTTGATTGTAATCGATTCCTCAACTTGGTTATCTTGCCTCTTTTGGAATTGAATATAGTGAAACTTGTCCCTTGAAAAAATTATCCTCGTTATGTATTTTGGAAACCAATCAAATTTTTATTTTCTCTTTCTTTTTCTCCTTTGGCACAATCCATTTTTCTTATGATCACATTCACAAGTAATCATTGTTCTTTGTAGGTCTTAGAATCATTCTTCTTTGGAGTTCTCAAGATTTTCTAATTTTATTATCTTGTTAGAAGTCAAATACATTTAATTTTGGTGTCCTAGCATTCCCAACTAGATTTAATGTTGCGACCATTGAGAATCCAACATCATAGAGAATGTAATTTTGTTACGTGGAACCAGGTGAGAAAAACATTACCAATCGATGGCAAAATCTACATCTCTGCATGAGACAATTCTCGAGTATGCTTAACCTTTTCCTTTCACAAAGCATATAATAGTTTATAACCTTGAGAACACTTTATATACGAGATATTCCTAGACTATGACACCTGCCTTTTTTCCATTTTACAAATATGAAGCACCTTGAAAAGTTAAAAGTTGAGATCAATAGTGAACACTCTCTATGTGTGCCAAGTCTACCTCTCGCAGACCGATCTTGCAACATGATGTCATTTGAATGCTCAAATTACTAGGAAAATTAAAACATTGGTTCACCAGGAAGTGCTATATTTCATGTTGTCATTGCATGCGGAGGTAAGAAACACAAAGGAAATAATACAAAGAAAATTTGAGGTCTCTACGTGTGCTGTCAAGTCCATGATGCAGAGTGGAGGCACAAAACAACTGGCCAAAACACAAGTTAGCCTCTAATGATAACCAATCATGAAAATTCACTACAATTTTTACAATGCCAATACTAAACAATGACTTCTTACAAGTTTTGATTTAGGTTCTTTTCACTGACCACCTATTAATGCACACTCCCCATCTCTCTGATTTGTAATTCATCACACATAATCATTAGTAATTGAAGAACTATTAAATTTTTCCTTACAATTCCCTATAATGTCTTCTACACTTCATTGAGGTTTCCTTCTAGCCTTGGTTGTAGCCAAATATTGTTGTTGGGTGAGACACACAATGACTCAAAACAAACCTTACACCAATTATGGATACCCATGATGGGTTTTTAGCTTCATAAACAAAGTTTTAAACACTTTAATTCAATGTCACCCCCTCAAATCACCTAGGACAATTTGCAATTCAGGCTTATTTATAGTAGCCCTATTTCTCATATTTTTTATTATTATTATAGATAACTTGAGAAATGACTCCATGAGAAAACTAAACACATATTTCAATACCCTTTATGGATTTCTTTCTCTCCACCAAATTTTATACTCAAAAAACTCTCAGTATTACAACTCCAACATACCATTCACCATGTCATTTAGATCATACTTAGGTCTTGGGACTAAAAATCTCACTTTTTCCTCCTATTTTTACCATCTAAAAATATATAAATATATTTCTAATGTGGCTATTAACTGAGTTTCTATCCCCTTTACAAACCAAGAAACCTCAGGACAGGTGTCATAACTTACCACTTTACTAACTTGCTCTATGGTTTAGGACTACTTTCTTATTAATACTAGTCATGTAAGGAACTTCAACTATAAGCCTCTATAATATATTCATTCATTTTCATAACCCTTAATCCTATAAAATGCATTATGTTGAAGTATTCTTGTTGAGTATCAAATTTTTTAGGTAATTCCTATGTCAATTTGTTTCTAACATTGTCTCAGGAGACTAGTAAACAGAGCATACGACTGTGTCCTGACTATGATTTTACTCTAAAACCCTTTTAATGGCTTGCTCAAAACTTGTAATATTTATTCTTTGCCAACTAATGTCACCTAAACCTTAAAGTTTCAGTAAATTTCCAATGGTTGTAAGTTCAATTTATGTGTCATTTTTTCCCTTACAAACCCTATACAAGGTTATACTTAGACACGAAAAGCTTTTAAGTTTGTCTTACTTTTGTTTTTAGTGATTGCAGACATTCTTTAAAGCTCTATACTCCTTCCACAAGGCCTTATCATGCACCTTCTCTAAAAACCTTCCGACCATACTTTTCACTCCAACAATGTGATACCCTTCATAAGGTTGATTTACCAGTCATAAAGGGATACTATGTCAACTGAGATTTTTCTAGCTACAAATCTTTCTTAATGAATCAATGTCAAAGTCTAATGCTATATCATTAAAACCTATCTTCATACCCCTTGAAAAATGCTAAACACACATACTGATCATCAGGTTATTATTTATCTATAACTCCTTATGAACATTTTCTCAACCTTCAAATCACACAAAACAAAAAGAACACTCATACAAACCACTTACCTTTTTCAATAAGGTGCTTATCCTTAGTCCTTCCTCTAGACCTTTAAGGCTATCATACTGTACCATGCATTCCTATAGATATTGTCCATTGAATACTCTCAACAAACCTATACAATCAGGAACACGCACACCTAAAAATATAAATTTTGTCTTATTAACATGAGAATAATGTCTCCAAATATCCTATGGTCTCATTCTATGTAAGCATCAACCCTTTAATTCTATCAAAACTATCATTCCATTACTACTCATGATTTATCACTAATACATGGCATACATATAAAAAAAAAAATAAGAACACAACTTGTTCTTTCATTTATCATTCACATATTACAAGAAAACTCTCAAAGCTTAATTCATACCCATGATTTTTACCTATCATGACATAGTTGTTATGATCTCTTCTAGACATATCCTACTGATCCTTTATGGCTCTTTCACACTTATTTATACAGCTATGTCAAGCTTCCTCTCTCCCCTAACCATCTCTTCTACCATTTGAATAATTTCCTTTATAAACCAAAATGGAGGTAGTTACAAAACAATTTTAAAACCTTCATACACCATGGTCATAATTTTACCATATTCAAAAACAATGAAAATGACTACCTACACCTATCATTAAACCAAAAACTGTCTTGAAAACCAAAATATGTGCTATTTACAAGCTTGCATAGCTCCTGCATCGTACTCCCTAAGTGGGAATATTTGAGCTCTATCTCAACCTGTCTCATCTACCTTTACTTTCCTTCCCATTTATTGTTTCAAATGATTTTCCTTTTTTTTCTGAATTTTTTGAGCTCAGTCTTCAACTTTAATGTCTTAGGACTCTTATCATGGTTGAATTTCATTGATTAGCCTCTAGTTTATTTTTTTTGTCTTCATCTTGAAAACATTATTTCTTTATCCTTCTCTTTTTCTTCCTCTTTTCATTTCATCTGTGTATTCTCATTGTATGTCTTGTTTCTTTTCATCATTCCACATCCCATTTTTTGGTTCACACATTGCACAATGATAGTTAGAAAGCGTTCATTATGGATTGAAAACTCATGTATGACCACATAATGTCACATTTTTGGCTTCTTCCTCCATAACTTAGTTTATTCACTCTCTTTCAAAATCATCCTCTATTACCTTCATTGTATTATTTCACTCCAAAACTTATCATCAAATTCAATTTCTTGCTTGCTATGCTCTTAATTCTTGCTTCATGCTCCTGCAATATTTTCGTGAATCCTTGGTTACCGGTTTCTAAGCACTTCTACTTAGTTTTTTAATTCATCTTCAAAGCATTCAACGAAGAGTCCAAACATCGATTGTACAAGAACTCTCAATGATTCTCTCTATGGTGATTGTTGCATCCCTAGGTTTCCTTCTAGAACTAATTCATACAAAGCACATTTGAGTTTGTTCAAAATACTTTTCTTCATGAACTTCTTTCATCTTGTAGATCTCTTTTTGCATCAAAACAAATGAAAACTTGGAGGAAAAATTCAATCATAACTCAACCATTGATATTACATAGCATTTACATTTGTTCACAATTGTAATGGACACATGGAGAAATTTAAATCCTTAGAAGCTCTAAAATTTGGAGTAAATATCAGCCCCTTTATGGTAATATCCTGATACAAGTACGCATCTTAGTGCGTCAGAATTTTCTGTTGATATTTTTTCATAACAAAACTAGATTAAAAAACAACAACCTCTTCTTCTCAGTAGCATCACACCACTTCTAGATAGCAAATACTGACCTCTCATCTTCACTTTTATTTATTTTTCCCTCTTTTTTAAAAGCAACCAATTGCTTCCTTCTTCTCTCTATAAGCCATTGCTATGAAGGCCACAGTCACTCCTTAAAGTCCTCATATTCCACCATAAGAAATTTGAGTTTTTCCTTCTTCCTTATGTGTCGTATAATGCAACTTGTAACCCAATTTCCTCTATCTCTTGTTATGGTTGATGCTAGATTTCCATCACTACCGATTATGTGACCATATCACTTTCTTATGACTCAATTTCTATCGGTTAGGTTTGGTACCCATGATAGATGGAATAATACCCTTGTATCTTTGATCACTTTTCTTTTCACACTCTCTCTTTTCTTCTTTACAATGAAATTATTTTCCACATTTCTTCTTACTAGTACCTCACCCTTAAGATCTTACCTAGTATTTTGGACTCCATATTGTTCCTCTCTTTTAACCTCCATATGTATTTTTCACTCTTAGGACCTCTTCTTCTCAAATTTCTCTATCTTCTGAAGATCTTAAGCAAAGAATGGACTGAGGCTTCTTGCATCATACCTAATTTATCCATCAAAATGTCAGCTATCTTTGAACTTCAAATGTCTCTTTCTTTCTTACCTCTAAGGAGCTGGGATCAGACTGGATGAATACCACCTGGAATGTAGAGAGACATTCAAATCAGATTTTTAACAACTAGAAAATAATTAATATTCAAAACTACTGTGATTTTCCAAAATTATTTCCCGCTTAACCATAAAAGAAAATGTAGGAAGCAAATAGATCCTGAAAAGAATGTGGAGTGAATAACTCTCAACGCATTATTTTATTATGAAGAAGCACAAAAATTATATAGGAGAAGCAATAAACAATATTCCCCTAAACTGAAGGAGGAAGATATGGATGTAGGTGAGAGAATAATGGAATAAAACACCTAAATATAAACTACGCTACGTATGCTAACATTCCGCACCTTATTACATTATTCTTGCAAATGTGACCCTGAAAAGTTCAAATTTCACTTTTCCAAGACTTTTGTGAGAATGTCAGCTACTTGCGCTTCCATAGGACAGTACTGGAGCTGAATGTGATGGTTCAAGATGTGCTCTTGAATGAAATGACAATCAATTTCAATATGCTTTGTTCGTTCATGAAAGACTAGATTTTGCACGAGCTTCAACACACTCTGATTGTCGCAATAGAGAATAGGTGACTATTTTTCAGGAATTCCCAGGTCATCCAAAATGTGACGTAACCGTATCATTTCACACACAGCTCCTTGTGCGTTACAATATTCTACCTCTGTGGATGAGATAGAAACAACATTTTTCTTCTTTCTTATCCACAAGATAGGTCAAGATCCGAGATGAAATATGTATCATGTAGTTAACTTCCTGTTATCAACAGATCTGACGTGGTCCAAGTCAACGTATCCCTATAAGAAGAATTGATCATTGTTCTTATATTCTAGACCATAAACAGTTGTTCCTTAGACATATCTCAAAACATGCTTTGTTGCATTCCAGTGACATTTTTGTCTTCCAGGCCACAAAATTGGACCCTTTGAGCAACTGAGCATCAGAAAGAAGTAACTTCGGAGAAGACATCATAATAGAAAAATATTTATTTATTTATTTGAAGAGTTATTACAATTTTGACTCATTGATGAGAATTACTGGCTCGTAGATGCTCGTGATATTCGCATGCTGTGAGAAAATGATGTTGTGTGGGACGTTCTTCTTCGTCATCGCAGTTAGCATCGTACCTGGCTTCTAATTCTTTTTGTACTCTCTTTGCTTGGCAGCTAACGTCAAAAAGGAAATATTCAAGAAGCCCTTCCCGAACTAGCTTGTCAAAGGTGATATTTCCAGTTTTCTGAAGCTCGTTGAGCAATTCAAAGTAGAACCCGGAGCCCACAGGAACTTCTTCATGGTGTTTCTCTTACTGGTGAGTCAATGTTCCAGCTATCGGCTATGGTGACCATGTTGTTGATGCTCTCAATCGAGTTGTCTACACTCGATATTTGGCGAAGTGTTGTAGAATCTCCACGTACCTTTTGTTTTGAATTTGCTACAAAAAATAAAAAAGATATAATTAATTGAAATTGAATTCAATCTTCCACAAAATAGTATGTAGATTTCTTCCTTCCACTCAGGTGATGATTTCACTTTCCATGCAGCTAAAGCCTCTGATCACCATGCAAAAGAAGTATTTTATTTCTTTTAGCGCAAGTCACATTGCACGCATGCTTGATTTGTTACTGAAGACTCCTCCACCCAGGTCCTTGCTAAAAACAATAATTCAACAACAAACCACTTAGGTTGAAGATCCTACTCTTCTCCACATTACATAGATTTTCACATACTAAGTGTATTTAAACTCCTTCCACGTTCCAGCTACTACAAGCCTCCACACTATTGGTTTCTCTTCCTCTAAAATCCACACAGATTTTCAGCAGAAGATGCTAATCTTATTTTATATAGAAATCAAAGAAAATTTAGCTTTTTGCGTAGAAAGATAACAAATAATAATTTATTACTTCCACGTATATGAATTTTCATTTCTGTGTAGGTTTCTTTTATGCTGAGTATAATATTTTCCACCCAATACCACGCATCTTCTTTCTCTATGTAGCCTTTTTGTAGGTAAGAGGAGGTGATCTGTCTTGATTTTGTATTTTAGCACACAACAAACCCACACAACAACAAAAATGTCTTTCCTTTTAGTGCCAAGACTCCTCCACGTAGCACAAGGAGACTTCCACCATGCAGCACTAGGAGACTCCCTTCCAGGCTGAAGATCTCCATACAGGCTGCTCCAACTCCTCACGTAGGTCGCTAAAAAAAACAAGACAAATGTTTTCTCCTCAAATTGCTTTCCTCATACACACAGGCCTAGAAAGAAGATTTCTCTGATACCAAAATTTAGGAAGTAAATAGATCCTGAGAAGAATGTGGAGTGAATAACTCTCAACACAATACTTTATTATGAAGAAGCATGAATATTAGATAGGAGAAGCAATAAAAAATATTCCCCTAAATTGAAGGAGGAATATATGGATGTAGGTGAGAGAATAATGGAATACAACAAGGAAGAGAGAATAAAGGGATAATATAAAAACAAACACACCTAAAATATAAACTATGCTACGTATGCTAACAGAAAAAATATTCAAACTTTGGATTTTGCAATAGCCAACATAAAACCCTGAGTTTTCCCTAAAACTTAGGTCTCACGACACATTAAGGGAATCAAACCAACTCCAAAAAATTATGAAGTTAATTTCCCATTATTCCTCCTAATTTATACAACCACATTTAATACTAAATTGATCCCAAATTGCAGATCCAAAATTCATAATAGTTAATTATTTAAAATTGCACCCAGAACAACTGAAACTTCAAAAATTAATGTCTTACTCAATACTTGGAGTTTTTGCATGAAATAAAGTGCAAAATAAAGTATAAATTAGGATATTTCCAATGAACTATCACACTGAATTTTCTGATCATTGAAAACCACTCAGAACTACCCAAAAAATCTGCCTTCAAGTTGTCAGGGTTAGAATAAATTCTATAAATTAATTCCAGCTCACACAACCCTTCCAAAACACTCAAATAATCAGCCCTTGATCTAAAATAATTGATTAGACACAATATAAAATAGATTTAGCATAAACAAACTCAAAACATCATAGGTCAAACCCCTAAACCTATTCGATTTACCTCTAATAAATTGCAGAAAAAATAACAGCCACAAAGTACAACAAAACATTCACCCACATGCATATTTATGCCTCAAATAATTGCACCACACCATAGAGCAAGTTTCCAATGCTATAAGGGAGAAAATATTATGGAAATTCACTCAACACAAGAGAGCACAATGGAGAGAAGAATGGGAGTATTCATTATTCTTCAATAATGGATCCAAATGAGGGAGATAAGAATGCAAGAACTATGGCATACATCCCAATACTCCAAGCATGGAGTGAAATCAAATGATCAATCAACATAACCCTCTAAAGGAAATGCAATCCCTTTTTATAGAACTATGGGGTGCAATATCAATGACCGGCCTTTTCCCTTTTGGAGGGAAAACATAAACTCTCATTAAAATATTAAAAGACTCACTTAGTGTGCACTTTATTTATTTTTTAATTAACTAAATAAAAGTAACTAGCCTATGTGCACATCTTTAAATAACTAGAGACCCCCACTTGTAGCACTAGCCATGCCAAGGGGTTATAATGCAAATAAAAGAGATGAATCCATATAGTAGTAATGTCCCGAAAAAGGGGACATTACAGTATATCCCATTGCATACTTGTCAGAAAATTGAGGGTTAAAAAATATCATGTATTTGACATATGAGAACGAGCGGAATCCAAACAGCTTCAAGCAATAAAGCAATGACGATGGTATCCCCTCAATAATAAATTTCTCATTCACTTTGACCATAATCATCTTTCATTCCTACATTCAAAAGTTAATATAGTGTAAGACACTTGAAATGGATAACGTACTTGCGATAGTTAAATCTAGTGATCAAGCATGAGGAGAAAGACAAATAAGAACCCTACTTGTTTGAGTAAACCTCTAATCACAATGTTGTTGTATCTCCTTTTCAAGTTTACATTCCATTGTTTTAGCAATAACTTGTAGGTTATTTAAATCTTTCTACTAGTTAATCTTTATGTTTCCCTCTGTTACACTCCTTTGCCGAACACAACTCATCTTTAGAAGATAACAATAAATTTTCCCTATAGTAATTTTTTTTCTAGTATGTTACCCATAAACTTTTCTTGGTCCTAAGTGATCATGTTTACTTGATTCCGATATCAAAAAGATGGCTCATGACTTGGATCTTTCTCTGAATACCTTGAAAAAAAGTGAAAGAGAAAGATGTCTATGAACGTCGAGAAAGATTTGTGAATTTTCTTTCTCATTCCAATTTTACAAATTTTTCAAGGGGTAAATAATTCTGCACATGTTGGTGTTCAATGGAAAAATGATGTTAGGGCACTAATGATTAGCTTCGATATTTGGAGGCATTCTATTTTGCATTCTATTCACAAATGTTAAAAATATCACCTTTGCAACACTTAAGATGTCTAAACACGTGCTTTTATGGCAGGGAGATTACAATATGTGGGAATATTATATGAGATAGTGATGGAGACTATGATTTGATCGATAGGTGGGTTATGTGTGTCATTGTTTATGCAAACTATACCACCCTTTCCATATTTATAACGTTGCATACAAGAATTACCTGTCAAGGAAAAAGAGGGGATTAATTATTACAACAATATGCACCCTTCCACGTGCAAAATGGAGTTTCTAAAACCATGAAGTGTAGTGGTCTTAACCACTACATACAAGTTGCAATGGATAACTTCTCTTAAGTGTCATGTCAGTACACAAACAAAATATCATTTGTGAAGTTGGATAAAGGGAAGGAAATGAAATGGTATAGTCATCACAAGTCTGACGATTGTAATGATCATGAATTTTGTGTACATAAGAATTTTCTCACTCACTCTACCGAAAGTTTAGAATGATTTAAACATTGATCTTGATGTTCAAACTTTCTCAAAGATAAATGTAAAGGAAAAATACATTGATGCTGAAGAACAAGAGCATATTTTTCACAATAAATGATGGGTCAATGGACAACCTCCTTGTTATTAGTGACATTTATAGAAAAAATAGTGTCATTTCAAGTAAACTATCTCCTCAAGCGCTATAATGATCCCTATAGGAATTAATTGTTAAATAAAAAGAGGGATCAATTTGGGAAACTTTACATATCCTTACATGTATGCCAAAAGAAAATTCAAATAGTCATGAAGTGTATCCATGGTCTTAACCATTACATATAATCCACAATATGATAATCATGCAATTGGCATTTGTGTAAGATTCATGCGACTACATTTTCTAAAAAACAATGTATACATGAATTACTTGTTAAAGAAAAGGGGGTATTAATTAGGGAAACATTCCACATCCTTACACATGAATAATGGAGTTTCAAAACTCCGTTAATTGTAAAGTATTCTTAACTACTACATAGAAGATGTAATGGAATAATCATGCAACGACCTACCTTTTCCTACGCTGCATGTGACTACTAAAACAAAATTTAAATTGTGACAATTGATAACATAATGGAATGAAGTGATGTAGTCATCACCAATCTAGCACCTATGATGATCATGAATGCCATGCACATGAGACTTTACTTGCTCACTCTACCCAAACTTTAGAATGAGCTAAACATATCTTGATGTTCTGACTTTCTTGAATGTCAATGCCTAGATAATATCCATTGCTGAAAAACAGTGTATGTCACTATAAATGTTGTGTCAAGGGACAACATATCCTCGTCATCATTGAATATATGTAATGTACCTTGTAGGGGAAAAACCCAAAAATATGGGTTTAGCCACAAACCCCAAGAATCATACATGAAAATGCACCAACACCAAGGATGAAAAAAATCTGATTTTTTTACTTTAGTTCCAACAATAATATAAACCCTAGTAATAAACTGTAAAGGGATTTAAATTCACCATAAAACCGTGCACAATAGCCAAAAAACACTTTCAAATAAATATTTCATGTACAGTAAAACTTATCCATTCAATTTGCAATAAACAAATGGAGAAAAACCCAAGACAACACACTATTGTAATTAAATTTGAAATAGTAGTAGGAAAAGCACAAACCAAGGATGAAAATGATAGATATACTCCACTAAAAATCACAAAAACATAGATTCTAGCCTTATAAATTATGTCGAATCATAATATCTCATAAAATTTTAATTTTGTGCCATAGAAGGCACCCAAGTGCTATCAAACCCTATTCGCTCCAATTAGGAAGAACTCAACAATGAATGAAAACCCTTGGTACATGTGTTTTTTGATTTTCTAATGTCCAAATCTGCAAGAGGTATTCAAGTTGTCTTCACTTCACTCGAGAATGGAGGGTTTTAATCTTCCTTGGAAAACCCACACAATTGGATTTTTTCCCAAAAGTGGAATGACAATGAACAATCATCCCAAAGATCAATTGTAGAGAAAATGCAACAAGATAGATCATGAAAATGAAGTCATAAGTCTCCTTTTATATCCTTCCTCTGGTGCCAAAATCCAATTAGAAATAACGACCTCATAAAGATTCCTTTATCTTCTAATTTTCCTTTAGAAATTCACTAAACCGAACTGACCTCCTTAGTAGCTTATTTCTTTATTTTGCGATTATTAAAAGCTCTCCAACCCAACCGGACAACTTAGGAATGGAAATACATAGATAAAATCATAAATATGAATGATGAAAATTGAAATATAACCCAAGGTCTTTCCTTGTTCATCCTTTTCTTGCGTCTGAAAAGAAGAAAGGGAAGAAGTCCTCTATTTTGGATTAATTCAAAAAAGGGGACATTACACTCCCCCTTCCTGAAATTGTTCATCCTCAAGAAATTGTATGTACCCAGGTCCCAAATGAATCTCAACTATTTCTATGATGTATGTGAACATGAAGAAAACATATCAAAGATAACAAGAGTGTTTAAAAACACTTTTATACTCTCCTCATCATGCTTTAGGGACGTAATAGCCAACTCCCCTTCTTTTCTTGTAACCATCTCATAATTTCCATCCAAATGATGGATTCCCAATAGTTCAATGATGTTGTGCCAATAAAAACTATAACTGTGAATTTTTCTTGTAAAAAATAGTGTGTAGATGGTTGGAAATAAAGTATGATAGTCATAAAGCACCTTAATTTTCCCCATATTTAGAGCTATGTTAGTTGAAGTATTTGTCTTCTTCAGCTAGAACCATCTACCATTGTTTTCCAATGGTTTAATGACTTCAAAAAAAATCACTCTTGCTCTTGTTTAAGTCTGAAACCAACAACTCATAATTTGATTTTATCAAAATTAATAACTTAAAAACAAAACAACAGTTGCAAAACTGAAACATTCTTGCAAAATTAGAAATTGTGTGCATGAAAATGAGTAAAACACATTTGTAAAGGCTGAAAAATTCCACTCAACTTTCATCAATCAAAAATTTCTCCACCTCCATACATAAAATACTTGACTACCCACTAGTATGCACGCAAACGAAATCATGTGCTGGCTGATATGAATAATAACAGTACCAAGTCTGAAATTCTGAGATATGGTTCTCCAAAGTACATTCCTTTTGTTGCCACTAGCCACCCACATACTTTATTGGTGTTCCCTTACATGAATACTCAACCATGAATTAACTCTACCATGCTTATGTTGTGTTACTATGATATTATACTAGTGTCTTAAAAATCATTCTGGTTCTGGTTCAATCGATTTGACCGGTTCATTAAAAAAAATTGCAAACCGTGAGAAAAAACAAACCACTAACTGGTTATGAAAAAACCAACCGACTTAGTATTGGTTTAGTACTGAACCGTCTGGTTCCATAATGGACCAGTCTGAACTAGTTGAGGGGCAAGTTTTGCTTTAATTTTTTTATTCCAATTTTAGATTTTAAGTTACTTTTTTCCAACCTAAATCCTAAAATGATGTTATATAGACCCTGTTTGAAACAATAGTTAAATGACCTCATCTTCGTGTAATACAATCTCTGGCTAAGGCACAACCAATTACTAAATAGGATACTCAATACAGATTCCATTGTCTTGGATGATATCGATCCAACCTCAAAATGGGTAGAGGAGAGTCACCTGACAAAGTTTTATCCCAATGGCTTGGGGTATATGTCTTTGGATGATGAACAACTTGTAACACTAGACATGGTAAACACTAGCCATGCTACTACAACTACTGTAGATGTCCCTGATGAGTTTGATGTTTTTGAGCCAAAGGAAAATGATGACATTGATGAGGATCCCATTCTTAGCAATGGGTTGAGTTTCATGATTGATATCAAACATGAAGTAGCTTGCAGCATTTTTTTTTGAACTCTATAGGCCATTTAGAGCCTCATTTTTTATGTATGTTGTTTTGGATATGTAGTGCACTCGGTGTTGTTTTTTTATATTTTCCCTTACATGGTATATACATGAGAAAACTTTGCATATTTTTCCCCTAATTGTTTATAATCATGGCTTGAAATCTTTAAAATTTCTTTTTTTATTAAAATTGTAATATTTTATGACTTTTTAGTAAACTTGTTCATTAGTTTTAAACTGGTCCAGTTCAAGTTGGACCCTTGGCCAGTTTCAAGTTTTGAAACATTGTATTATACTTGGTTGTAAATGTACAAAATTGGGAATATTTTGTGATCTTATTAAACACAACGTATAAAAAATCCGTACCTTAAGTCATGGGAAGCTCAGTGATGAAGACTATAGAAATACTTTCCCATTTTTGAATGGGAATAAGAAGGGATTTTCTATATGTCTTGACATAGCCCAGATGACCAGCCAATGAGGCATCCTGAACAACCCCCAATATGTTATTCTTCACACTTGATTTGGAAACCAAATAGAATCCCTTCTTGTAAGGAATGAGCCCATCTATAACCATGTATCTTTCATTAATCATTTCTCCTTCAAAAATAACATTAGCAAACTTGTTCTTGACATAGTCAGTTGTAATTAAGGACTTGTAATCTGTTGTAATCTTAGATAAAGAGAAAAAACATGATTCTCATGACAAATTATTTTCTACCAAGTACTTGACTTGAGGTGTTTCTGGAAACATACCTTGTAATGTAACCATCTTACCCTTGTCCATGAAGATTATTTCCATGCTTTGGTAATTGAAATCGAGTTCTACCAATGAATGCAACCATTGGACCCAAAACACAAGGCTTGTACTATTTATACCAATTATATAAATATCATCACATACCTCATGCTCACCCAATGTGAAAAGTATTTGGAGACACCTTTTTGTGCATGGGATGGAGTAACCATCCACTACCTTGACCATGAAGCCTTTGGAGTCTTCCACCTTCAAATCCACATTTTCCCTCAAGCCCTGATCAATGAGATTGAAATTATCTCCATTATCAATCAAAACCATGATTCCCTATCCATGGAGGGTAGAATCCTTCACAACTTTGTTATAATACATAATAATTTCAAAACAATTTTCTATCAAATTTCTTTTTAACCATATGCATGGAGTAATAATAACAAGGACTTCCTCTTTCTTATAATTCAAGGGATCAATATTACTTAGGGTTTTCTTCACTTTATCATCATTCCCACTATGTTTTCCATGATGACATAAGTATGAAAACAAAATAGAAGGAAACCAACAAACTGAAATGTGATTTTCAGTATCATACCTTTGGCTGTCCTCAGCTTGTCCATCTTATTTTTCCACCTTAACTTCATCCATACTTTGTTGGCAAATGCATGGGGCCTCTTTTTGGTTCTTACCAAATCCATGACCACCAAAATCCCTCAACTTGACTCTTAGGAGATACTTTCCTAAATAGACCAACAAGCCGACTGTTATCATGTCTCTCTGTGAAGTGGGTTCCAACCATTCCTTTAACTTGTTTTTAATGTTGGATTCATCACATACTGAAATATTATAAGTATTAACCAAATAACGATAAATAGTTACCTCATCATGTTGACTCTTTGGCATAATATGGAAGTAAGGGTCAACTCTTCATTTGTTGTTGTTCCATATCTTTCAAAATGCAGATATGATTTTCTTTCGACAATTTTCCACATGCACTCATTATAAACTAATGAAAATTCATTAAATATTAAATAACTATTACCTTGGGACTCATGCTCCACGGTTTCTTCCTTCCTAACTTGCATGATATATTCCTTCATTACTTGCACCCCTAATTCATCCTCTTGTGTAGCTCATGACCTAGGCTTGGGCCTTGATCTTCCCTTTTTTGCACACTGTGTATTGGTGGTTGTTTTCATTGATGTCACATGTCATTGATGATAAAGGAAGAGTGCAAGATTTTGTAGGTCAGATGGTGCTTAGTGGTTCAATTTGATGTTAGGTAGCTTCAGGCATGATTCATGTTGGTTTCAAGGTGCTACAAGCTCAAATTGAGAGGTGGTTGAGGTCTAATGGCAAGTTACAAGTTATATTTCTAGTTTTAGATGGTCTACAGGTCAGTAATAGTGTTGTAATCTTCATAAATGTGTTTGACAGGGTGTATCAGGTCATTTGGTCGAAGTGGCAGTTGAAACTGGCCCATTTATGCTTGTTTTTGTTGTCTAATAAGGGGTGTGAAGTTGGTACAGGTCATATCAAGGTCTTGTGAGCATGGTAGAAACCTAGGAATATTTTCTACAATACATTTGAGCAAAAACAAGGCTTTGTTTAGATCCTTGAGTCAAAATTCAAAAGTGTACAGAAAGTAGCTTTGAGAACCGATACTTCAGGATGAGGAAAATTAGATGGAATGGAAGAGTATAGGAATAATTATGGAAAATAGACTTATGGAACATGTAGTAGAGTAAGTGGTGATGTTCCAGGAAACATTTCATCAAGTTTTGAGAAGGTATGTGAAAGTTATGGTAGTTTTTATAAAATAATATTTTTGGAAATTACATAATAAGGTATTTTTCTTCTTAACACTCAAGAAAAAATATAGTGCATTCTTCGATAAATCATAGAAGGAATTTTTTTATAGGACTCCAATCTTGAGATAGTGTAAAAAAATTAGGTCATTTGGACATGTTTAAGAAATTTATGAGCATTCTCTTGTTGGTGTTTGTTTTCTCTTCAAGGCATCTTCTTGAACTGACTGACAAATTTTGTGTTTTTCAACTCTAAATACTTGGTGCATGCTACAAACATCTCTAGAAATCATAATATACCTCATTTAAGTTAAAATTATAAACCCTTTTGCTATCAAGGTGATCTATGTTATGTGGACATGCATGTATTGTGTAAAGATTAATCTGGGAAATCTGCTTCAAACACTTCTGGTTTGTGTTTCTTCAATGGAAGATGATTACAATATATTAAAGAGTTTTGATAAGGTTATTAGTATACTTTTTAAATGGATTTAGGAAGATTAAAGCACAACCATTCTTGAACTGTCATGTTACATCTCATCATGTGTGGTGTACTTAAAATGGCATGGCTAGAAAAGTTGCTTCTTTCTTGATACAGTTGAACTCTCACTCTCAAGGCCCCGATTCAATACACTTATTGAAGTTTTTTTTTAGAAATATATAAGGTGATTTCTATATGTAATTCAAAGCATAATGACTGAAATCTATACATACATTGTTAACTGAGCTAACTTGAAGGAACTTCCATTGTGCAAGGTTGAAACTTCACACAAATATGTTGGTTGATGGTATGAGTGGAGTGTTAAGTTCTCTCAAGAGGTCGATAGATCCCAATTGATCCTTATGGAAAATAAATAACTTATATTAGATAGTCTTTCCACCATTGTAGACTACAATTTTTGTTTGCTGGAGACCAATGGAGAAGATTCAAGGGTGAAACTTGTTTGCAATAGATGGAAGATGGTCTCACAACTCTACAACTTTTAAAATTATTATTTTTCATTTAGTTTATAGTGAGAAATTGATTTTTTCACTTATTATAATCTTGGGTTTCCAATGTAGCTTCTAAAATTTAACCATGAATGTTGTTGCTACTGTACTTGTGAAAAATGGGTGTGACAATGCACATAAATGGGCATATTTGGTGACTCTATCCACCACAACCATGATTACATTATTTCCTTTTGATTTAGGAAAACCTTTGATGACGTCCATGTAAACCTCTTCCATTGTTGGCTAGGAATAGATTGAGGGTGTAAAAAACTTGGGGAATTAATTGTTTCACCATTATTTTTCTGAAAAATCATGCATTCTGCCATGAATTTTGTTGGAATCCCCTTTTATCCCTTCCCAAAATAAATCTTTCTTGATTTGATGATAATTATTCAAAAATCCAGAATGTTCCCTATTGGAGAAGCATGGAGCTTATATAGAACCCAATTTTTAGGGTTGAGTTCTTACATAGGTATAATCTATCCTTGTATCATAAAGCATCCCCTTTCCAAACAAATTTTCTTAACATGCTTATATCTTGTTTGATATTTTGAATGATATTTTGGGTACTTGGTCCATCTCATCATTTAGACCTTGCCTTCTTGACCCAGTCTTCTTGTAATATATATATATATAGCACACAACAATGATTCCTTTGACTCATCCATCTGCGAAAGAGCATAAATGACTATATTCTTCTTCCCATTATTATATATTATATCATACCCCAACATTTTTTAGATCCATTTTGTTGTTATTTAAATGATAAATGTTGTTTTAATAAGTATTTCAAACTATCATGACTTTTCTTTACTTTGAAGTGTTTTCCCATTAGATATGGTCTCCATTGCTTTATTGCATGAAGTATGGCTAGCATTTCCTTCCCATAAATGGGTTTTGACATATTATTACCTTTGAATTGATGGATCTCAAAGGAAATGGGACGAACCTCTTACATGAGTACTACCCCCATACCATACCTTACAACATCACATTAACCGCTGAATGTTTTGGAAAAATCAGGAGTAGTTAGAACTATAATGGTGCACATGGCCTCCTTCAACTTCTCAAATGATTTGTTAGCTTCCTCATTCCAATGGAAAGAGTCCTTCAATAAAATTTTCAAGGGTGTTGTTATGCCACCATAATTCCATAAAAATATATGATAATAACCCTTAAGCCCAAAAAATATGTGGAGATTCTTTAGGGTTTTATGAACCTTCCACTTAAGCATAGGTTTTATCTTGTTATGATCCAATTTAACACATTCATAAGAGACAATGTGACCCAAATATTCAACCTCCTTGACTCCAAAAGAACTGTTATCACCAAATCACAGCACCCTTCTATGGTTTATACAAGCGCATATATTTGAACTCATGGTGTGATTAGATAACATGGGTACTATCTCCAAGTTGTGGGACTTGCTACTTGAGATAGACCTCTAGAGAATGCTGGTTCTTGCTCCTAAACTACTTGCCACAATCTACTCTAATGCAGGGGAAACTAACTATTCTAATATAAATTTCCAAGAGACCAGGGAGAGAGAATGCATGAAATGAAAGCCTACACTAAAGCGGTGATACACCAGAAAAGGAGGATGTGAGATTAGTCTTCAAATGCGTGAAATATAGAAGCAAAGTGCACACTAGAAGAGGTGATGACAATTCTCCATAATCTAGCAAAATGCATTCACAACAATATTTAAAACATACAAAATGATAATGGATCCCTACATGAACATAATAATAGACACAATATTCTTGTAATCAAGGTTGAAGGGGCAAGAAGAATGCAAGAAAACACAGCAGGGGAAGATATATCCACAAACTTATATTTTATTGCTTCACGATATGCATAGTTCAATCTATTATAAGATAAGGGCCTGGAACACCATGCAAGGAGTCCACAACAAGGGCCTGTAACACATCAGATTCACAAAGAAATTTTGGCAGAGCTCTGCTACAAAAAACTACCTCCCCTTTACAATGAGCCCAACACTCCAATTTATAGAAAAAATGAGAAGGGAAAGAGAAGGGAAAATGGAAATCCAAAAATTTGTCCTTCAACCACCTGTAAGAGGCATTAAATGGAGTAAAATGATTATATATTACTTACAAAAGGCTCCCCATAATATCCCAGGTGCTGCAGCAGGGAAAGAATGATGACCATGCCTCTTAATTGCACTCCCAACCACCAAATAAAACATTGTTATGAACCTAGCCACGTTTTCAGAAAATAACCCACAAATATCTCACTAAATCCTAAATTTCTTGATTTCTGTGCGTTGGGCTCAGAGCCACAATTCCAACGGTACCAATTTTGTGTGATTTCGTTGAGAAATGCAAAAGTTATGGCCTTCTAAGTGCGGGCAGCTATTTTGGGTCTAGCAGGCGTTTTATGTCATTTGACGGGAATGAGAATTAACTGACTGGAGCCGAATATGTTTCTTTTAATTAAATATATCTACCCTCATTAAAAATAAGAAATCCAGAGGACGTCGTGCTCATCCCAGAAAGTCCAATTTTGTGAAAATCGGAGCTTGGAGTCAAAAGTTATGGCCGTTTGAAGTTCACAGGTCAAACATTGACTTTTCTCCTTTACCTTCAGCTGTTTCGGCTTTTCGCGTCCCTCGCGTCCTGTGCATACCTTTGTCTCAGCTGTCCTGGATGAAAATCTCCTGCTTCGGCTAATTCGGGCTTCCTTGTTCCTGTTTGCGGCTTTGTCGCCTTTTCACGTCCCACGCGTCCCTCGCGTACTTTTGTCCCAACTGTCCCACGGGCTGCCTAGGACAAATATCTCTGAACCGCCCGAAATGGACTGTCTGTCGGAAAATCAGCTGATTCGCGTTCCGTGTGTACTTTTGTCCCGAATGTCCCAAACCACGCGAAAACAAAACTTGACAATTTTTTCCCACTTTCGGTCGTTTCAGCTTTTCGCGTCCCGACGTCCCAACTGTCCCGTGGACCGCCTGGGACAAAAATGTCCAACTTAGCTGATTTTATTTTTTTTTGGCCCCAAGCTTGGTACAACGAACCTCAGTTCGATCTGAACTAGTACGACCCGAACCCTTCAGACCCGAAATGCTTTAAAACAGTCCTGCAACCTTTTTTTTGCATTTTTTCCATTTTTTCCAACTCATTGGGATTTTTTCTTAGATGGGAGAGTTAGAGAGACGCCGAGGGGGCCCCAAAAACATGATTTCGGGCCTTGAACCAATCTACTTGCTCAGAAATGAAGAATTTGATGCATGTTATCAAAATTACCTTTAGGGGTGAATTTTGGATAACAAGAACACTTGGAAGGATTTTCATAAAGGTGATATTTTTCAAGAGTCTCCAATACCTTATTTACATTATGTAAGTTTTCTTCCCATGTTTTGTTTTATATTAGTATATCATCAAAAAACACTAAAACAAACTTCCGTAGGAATGGCTTAAATATTGAATTCATAAAACTTTGAAATCTAGAGATTGCATTTATGAGACCAAAAGGCAGTTCTAAGAATTTATAATGACCGTCATGTGTATTGAAGGTTGTTTTATGAACGTCCTCATCCGTAATTCTGATCTGATGATATCCAAAAGTGAGATCAAGTTTTGTAAAATAAATAGCACCATGAAACTCATCTATTAAACCATCAATTACATGAATAGGAAACTTATCTTTGATTTTGTACTTATTGAGTTCCCCATAATCAGGAAAAATGCACCAATTTTCATATTTTTAGTGCACTAGCACTACTAAAGAATAATAAGCACTCTGACTATGATGAACAATTCCTACATCTAACATCTCTTATACTATCTTCTCAATCTCACTCTTTTCCACATATGTGTACCTATATTGTTTAATGTTGGGTGGTTGGATCCCTGGTACTAGCCAGATGACATGATCATGGTCTCTTTTTTAAGGAAAACCATTTGGCATATATCAAAACAAAACTGAGCGCTCATCTATAACTACTTGAATATCTGTTGGTGTAACTGCATTTAATTGATGCACTTCCAATGAAAATATTTGTGCCATGAACCCCTCTGCACCCTTTTTTCATCATTTTTTGTATCTGGTAAGAGATCACCAACTATGGGGTAATCTTCTTCGTTTAAAAGTCCTCATTTCTGAATGAAAATGCATGAACAACTCTTGGAAGTTCATCTCAATAGTTCCCAAAGTGGTAAGCTATTGAACTCATAACATGATGTTTTTTCCCCCATGGAAATGGCATAAATAGGGATATTTAACAAGTAATCTCCCATGGTAATTTTAATGCTATGAAATTTTCTTGAACAACTAACAGTACCCCCATCAACAATCATTACTTGACATTCGAGAGGTGTATTAACAAAACAATTCAAGGACACTGCCAACTTATGATTGATGAAGTGGTGGGTATCATGTAATCTCCTATGGTGAGTTTAATGTTATGACATTTTCATAGACAACTAACATTACCCCATCAATGATCATTACTTGACATTCGAGAGCTGGATTAAAAAAACAATTCAAGTACACTACCAACTTATGATTGATGAAGTTGTGAGTACTTCACGAGTAAATTAACATTATTACCCTCTATTTTTTTTAGATTCCAACCATTTTTTAGGGTTTTGGGGGTGCTAATACCTAAAATTGCATGACATGAGATCATTGGTTGGAGATCTCCTAACTCCTCCTTTGGTTCGATAATGACCTCTACATCTTCATATTTTTCTTCATTGGGTCTTTCACTGTAAAACTTGTTTTTGGCACATTTATGTCCTAGTCCATATTTGTTGTCACAGTTAAAACATAACCCTTTTTCTCTCTTTTCTTCAATTTATCAAGGTGTTATTCGAATTGGCCAAGGGAATGATGACGTCATTATGTTATGGTCTCTGATGTTAGCGAAATGTTTCCTCTTATTGGAATTTTTTTTCCCTTTGCCCCACATGCCATGATAATAGAATCAAAAACCTTAATTGGAAATGTACGCACCTCATGTTCAATGTGGTCCTTAAGACCCATAAGAAATAGGTCATTCAAATTCCCTTCCGTAATATTCTCCACTTGCAAGGATAAGTTTTAGAATTGATGAACATAATTCTTGATTGATCCTATTTATTGTATCTTTACTAATTGGTTGAAGTAATTCTTTGACGCACTAGACCTATAGTGCAATTGCAGCTTTTTGGTAAAAAAATTCCAAGTGACATAGAGACCATTCTTCTACTATTGATACTAGACAAATTGGTTAGGTTCAAGATACAAGGGTGTCATGGTCACCTTATGTCCCCATGGGATCTGGTGTAGAGCAAAGAAATTCTCCATTTGGTTAATCCAATTGATTGGATCCTTCCCATCAAACTTACGCATTTCCACTTTGGGCATCATGTTACGGGCCTAAATAGTATTTTTATTTGGATTGGGAAGAGGATCAAAGATCCACCGTGGCTAGTTTGTCCATTACATTGACATTAAGATCCACCTTAGTTGATATGATTATGGTTAAGTTGTGGCTGATTTGGAATAAGATGAAGACCCTTCATATTTGTACTGAGTTGTTGCATGAAATCATACAATCATTGTCTAATATTTTGTACATCTTCTTTACTAGCCATCTTAGACTATAGGGTTTATAGATCATACTCAAGTTGGCTTACCCTATGGTCCATCGCAATAAACCCTAGCCCTGAGGAATCTGTAGTTACCCCTTTTGAATCTAACTCCTCAACTATTATCTCATCCTTTTCCGGAGTTTTACCCAGAGTGGTGAGTTTATTTTTTCATGTTGTGGTTGTCCCCGGCATGATGCCCCAAAATAGTAGGATTTATGGATCAAGGTTTAAATTTAGGGTTTTGTATTTCAATAGGAATTCAGAAAAATATGAAAACAATTAAATAACTAGCTCAAACTAATTTTATATCCTATTTTTGAAAATTTAAAGAACATAGTAAACTTCCACAATTTGCAGTCGATAGATAAAACTTACGAAAAAACCAAAAATTGATATAAATTTTGCAAAAGAAATAAAAATATCTTGAAATTTGAAGAGTATCTTACTTGACTAATTTCAAAAAAACCCAAAAACATTGTAGAAAAATTCGCTACCGATTTGGAGATATAGTTGAATTTTGACAATCAGGGTTTTGATGTAGTTCTGGTTGAGATCAAGATCGGATACAACTTGTAATGAAATTACTTATAACTGAATATCAATATAAATATAACACCAAATAACACCAAAATGTAGAGAAATGATCACATGATGTAAGTAGAGGAACTTAGCCGCTATGAGGGGCAACATCCAAACCATACAATAAGACTAAAGTACTCAATATGATTATCAACTGGTACATTCTAAATCCTATATATATATATACTAATCCTATGTTATGACCATCACCAAGGCAGACCCGCTAATGATATTATAATAGATATGAAAGAGATACAATGTGATAAGAAGATATGATAGACACAAGTCGTCCATACACATCTAATGTAACATATAGGATTAAGGGAACACCATATTAAAACACAAGCTCATTTATGAAGGTGGATAAAGGGAATGCAATGAAATGATGTAGTCGTCACAAGTCTAGTACCCGTGATAATAATGAATGCCGAGAATGTAAGACTTTTCTTACTCACTCTAACTAGACTTTAGAATGAGCTCAACACTAATTTTGATGTTCTAACTTACATGGACATCAATGCCAAAACAACAATCATTTCTGTTGAGGAACAAGAGATCGTTTGAATTAAATGTTGGGTCAAGGGACAACCTCTCCTTGTCGTCATTGACAATGGTAGCCAAAACTATTTCATTACAAGTGATTCTACAAAGCATTTAGGCATTACAAAATCAGTTTTGGAGAACAATGTGATTCACAAAAAAATCAATGAAATCATTGACCAAACAAATGTTTGACCAAGTTCTTCACCTTGTAGTCTAATTGTGCATACAAAAATGAAGGTTAGTTTGTTACTAGCATTGACTATAATGATAGGAATCATCCACCTTACATTGATGATCTTTTGAACAAGCTCTGAGGTGGGTAGTACTTTATGGAGATCAAAGTTCTAGTCAACATACAAGAGATCTAGAAGACTTCTTCTAAGACAAAGGATTGCACAATTTTTTAGATTGACCAACACACCAATAGCCTTCATCTTGTGTATTAATGACATTTTTCGACCTTTCACCAACACCTTCATCAATTTCTACTTATACTACATCGTAACATACTAGAATAATTTAGAATACTATATCAGTCATGTTAAGAAGAATCTTGACACATTTTATCTTTCTCATGCCCTAGCATGTGGCTCTAAACACAAAACATATTCTCCTTTTTGTGTCCACCTTCGTGGAAGTATCACATATTCTTATAGTATAAATTGTATCCTTCACTCGTGGTGCCCTTATTGTACATTTATTAGCACAAAAATGTGTGAAACCTTTGAAAATATATACAAAAATATATTTTCTTAATATGGCTTATGCTCATGATCTTGTTCATTGGAGTTCATTCTCCTCAAAGTGCATATCGTCGTTTTTTCTTCTCCTAGTCAAGAAATTCTTGATCTTCAACTAATGAAACTCCATGAACTAGTATGGAGGACCTTGTTTTCACGTTTTTGATTTTAATTCACTTTTTTTATATTTCTCATACCCTAGCTTGTGGTTTTGAATGCATCTCCATTTTGCATCTGCCTTCATGGAAATATCATAAATTCTTCACATCGTAAAATTGAAATATGAAAATCGTGAGCATTCTCCTTGTCCATTGATGGAGGTTTGAAAATTTGAAAATCTTCTTTCCTTCACGATGTTTCATGATTTCTCTTTTTCTACATCGTCCACTTTGATCAATGTGGTTTTATATTTCTTTCCGATGATCAATCCCATTCTAGCATTCTCTTAGTGTTTCCTCAAACTTCTAGCATTCTTCTTTGTCTCTTCCACAATTAGTACCCTATTTTCAAGGATTTTTGTCTAAGCCTCTTTGGTTCCTGCATACACAAAATAAGTTGGAGAATGAGAGACACATAGTTTGGATAACATACTTGCAACATATAAAATATTAGATCAAACATAAGGAAAAAGAAAACAAAGCACAAAACTTTCTTGAATAGACCTCCAATCAAAACACTATCACTATCTATAATGTTCCCTTTTCTGAATTAATAAATCTGAGGACCCGAAGCCTATTTTTATTTCCCGTATGATACGGGGGGGATATTTTAAAAAGATAAATAATTTAACAATAAGACTAAGTTGGTCAAAATTGATATTATAAAGGCAACATATGGCACTATTATCAAAATAAATGGAACCCTCTAGTTTAAGTGACTTAACGCTAAAATATAAAATAAGAAAGTAATGTCATTATTTCCTATAGGCTACAGGGGGGGAGGTGTCTTTTAAAAATAAAATAAATTAAATAATAGGACTAAGTTGGCAAAAAGTGATATTATAAAGGTGTTGGCTAGATTTTCTGCACAATTGAAAACCTAGGCAATCATGAGATAAATCTCCCTCATTTACCGGTGAGGCTTTTGTGTAAGATATTGTCAATTATATTTCCTAGTAACTATCTATTGGTATTACTTTAATTACGTAGCTCATGGACCATAGCTAGGCAATTTTGCAGCAAGTAAGAAGCTGTAAGAAATGTATATATGTAGAAGAGGGAAATAATTGAATGTGAGAAGAAGGAAATGATATGTGTAACCTAACCAATAGGTGAAAGAGTTTGTCAAATGCACATAGATGAAACAAATAGATCCTGAAATGTAGAATTCAAAGTAGAGGAAAGTTTCAGATCTAGATCTAAGATAACACAAAGTTTATGGAAAGATATAAAAAGAAATATGAAAAAAATGCACCATTGACACAAAGTTCTCTAGAAATCTACCTCCTCTCTATTCCTCAACTTACAAAAATCTATCAAGGGTTTCATCTCAAAGTCTAGAACACAAGAATGTTGATTACAAATTCTCATTTATTTAACCCGTAGGCTCTTCCTCTATTTATAGTGTATGTGGGGAATTTACAAATAGGACACTATAACTGAACTGACAGATGTGGAAGTTGTAAAGGAAACAACTGGAAATCTCCCTCCTGGAATTCCTCTTTTCATGACATGCATGATTTATAATGGAAAATAGAACATTCTATTTTACATGTGTGCCACCTATTTCCAAGTAATTGACTTCTTCAAATAATGGATTTTAAACCAATCACTTAAGTTTTATAATTTAATTGATTTTTCAAACACTTTGTTAGACAAAATAAGAGAAAGAGGAAGAAAGAGGAAGAAATTAGAAGAAATTTGCAACATTTCTGGTCTTGTTATTTTTCCATTTTCTGCATGCAGTTGACTCTTTTTCCTTTTATTCTCACTAAAGTGGATTTGGAAGCAACTAACTGTGATTTTCTTATGGGTATTTCCTTTGAATTGTATTCCCTCTTATCCTTGAAGCTTTGGAAGTTCTTCTCTTGCACATGCACTAGTGCAATGTTTTCCGTAAATAATTTAGACAAAACTCATCATTTTAATTTTTAATTGCATATGATAAATTTTACATATAGGAAAGCACTCGAGGTGAATGAAAATACAAGTAAATTCAATGAAGGCTTCAATAGGAAGATTGGGAGCACATGCACAAGATCATGGAAGGAATTTTCCATGTACTGACTTCTACTTGGGCTACATTAGCAACAAGAGGATGAATTTTTGTTGGAAGCCTTTGCAATTATGAGATCTAGATATTTTTCTCCCTCTGATTCTTAATATAAATTCAATGTATCAGATATTGACTTTTGCTTTCTTCACCAATATGAGTATCTGTGATGAATACCTGTAATTGCTTCAGAGAAATATGGAGTCCATGGCATGAATCCTCAATTTTCATCACCAAAATCTGCTTATAAATCATGCTGCCCTCTATATTTAGAATTTTATTGCATGCCAAGCAAACAAATTTTTTTTATTTTATTCACTTGTGCAATCACATCAACATGCAAATGCTCTAAATAATAATAAGAATGCTTGTCCAACCCTAGGCACCAAAACTAGATGCTTCTCGAAAATTAAAAAAATCAGTTTTTAGACATTTAGCTATGCCAAAATGGGTCGCAGTTTTTGGCTAGAATTCATGTTAAAAATAAGAATTCAAAGCAATTGGAATTTTCACCCTCCAAGGTAGGAAATAAATTCCCTCTTTTCACTTAAGTGACTTTACTTTTGTAATGAAAATTTTTACCCTGCAAGGCAGGTAAGAAATTTCCAGTGGTGCTTTAAGTGATTTTTCTTTTATAATGGAAATTTTTACCCTACAAGGTAAGTAAGAAATTCCTGGCTTCATGCCACATCTTATATTTCCATTGTGGCTTAACTGATTTTGACTTCATGGGAAAAAGTAACCTGCTATGTAGGCAATAAATTCTTGCTTTCCTGCCACAACTAAAATTCCCCTAAAAGCTTAAACCCTTCCTTACAGAATATGATACTTGGATTGAAAAGAGCTCTTTTCCAAAAGTGTGACTTGCATTATGACTTTTGCATTAAAAATTGCGTGAAAATTTGTCACTTAAGGTAGTGTGGAAATTGGATGCGAGAGGCAGCCTTGAAAATTACAACTGGCATGAAGACACCATTTATTTCCTTTTTTAGATTTTTGGTGAAGAAAACACAAGGAGATAATTTAATTGTCCATTTTTTGAAAGGTTCTGCAAAGATGTAGCAACAAAAATTTGCATGTGCCCTAACTTTCATTATGTGGCTCCATTTTAGGTGTCATTTTCTCTAAAAGTACATATCTTATCAAGCTCTACGCATTGGTGCCAATATTTTTATTATTTTCATAAAATGCATTTTTGCACCTTTTTGGACCAAGAAACTTCTTGCAATCTTGTGAAAGAATCCCCAGTTCTGATCTCCTGTAGATAGATTAGTAATTAAAAATAATGGATAGCTTTTCAAAACCCTAGGTCTGGGGAAAGATCTGACAAGAAGGATGAATAGGCTATAGTAATTCCTGGAGAAAAAAACCAAAACAAAGACAAAAAGAAATAAAACACAACAAAATAGTTGTGGGTAATTGATAAAAAAAATCCTCCATTATCTGATTTGCAAAAATTCTTCCCCTGGGTGAATGTTCTATGGTAATAATGATGGGTTGAATTGCTTTATATAACCTAAATCCTCCAATTTTAGCTCAATCTATTTTTATAACTTTATTTATTTATTGAATAAATAAATAAAATTCTCTTAGACAAAACCTGACGAAGGGATAGAGTGAGTTTTAACATGTGGGTATTTGGTGAATTTGGATTTTATGACTTTCTGGGGTTACATTATAGCGATGGAAACAACTGCAGGCAAAAAAATCACAAAATGACCCGTTAGTTTGAAAAGAACATTTTTTTAAAAAAGGGGTACTCCTAGATTTCAGGCTGAAATCCTGAGGACACTAAAAGGCAACAGATGCTACTATTATTAAAATAAAGGGAACCCTCTATTTTAAGTGACTTAATGCTAAAATAGAAAATAAGAAAGTCATTTCATTAATCCAAAGTAAAATAATCCCACATGGAGCATCCCACTTAGTAAAGAGAGTTTAAAAAGTATGAAATAAATTTAGGGACATTCATTTAGTGGATTCCAAAAAACTCTTTCCCAAGTTGAAGAATATATGTTTCTCTTGTTACCCTAGGATGAAACCCCTTTAAAAAGTGGATTCAAGGATGAAAAACCTCCTTCCTAAGTGAGTATCCCTATTCAAGGATTACCAATGAGTTGAAATGGTGAAGATGATTCCTACTTTTAGTAATGACAGAAAATAATTTCAGTTTGTGAATGCACCTCCATCAGTATTTTGATAATTTGGAACTTTGAAGACCATCTTAGGTAGGTTGTACCACTTTTTGGGCATTAATTGCTATCTATACAATTTTTGTATTGATTTTTCAACAATTTGGGCATCATTCTACTGAATTGTACAACCCCATAAATCCCTAGCTGGCTATACTACCTTTGCTAACTGTAGATGTGGTCACATGCATCCTAGTAGGTAGTTCTTGTGTTCCGTTAACTACATCCAACAATTTTTTGGCCA
The DNA here is from genome assembly GCA_019776745.2 of Taxus chinensis. Classification (NCBI taxonomy): domain Eukaryota; kingdom Viridiplantae; phylum Streptophyta; class Pinopsida; order Cupressales; family Taxaceae; genus Taxus; species Taxus chinensis. The sequence continues at coordinate 751,813,417 of CM034146.1, forward strand.
TAAAGTCGTCCTTAAGTCTATTTTTTCATATATTATAGTTACTCTCATTCAACAATTATGTTTTATCCAAATTGAAACTACTTGAAGAAGCCATTCTCACAAACAATTAAAGTTTCCGAAATAATTATATATTTTTCTAATGAATTATTAATAAATTCAATTTTATGGCAACTAAATTTTTTTCCATAATAATGCAAAAATTTCATTTTCGTACAATATTTTTTCAGGCCCAAGAAAAAATTACAAGGGGCCTAAAATAATTTCTTTGCGATATGAGAAGAAATTTAATGATCATAAATTTTTCCAAATTGTTTAATTTTGACAATAAAAATTATTTTATCTAAAAATTCATACAAAATTAAGTATCAAGGAAAATTTGAACAACTGATTGATCAAACAAATAATTTTTTAATTTTTTGCTCACTTTAGATAAAAAATTAGTTTGTCAAATTTTGTAAAAATTGAAGTCCTTTTTGAGACTATAAGAAACTTACAATTTTTATAATTTTTGAAAAATTAAAACTTTTGGAATTAAATAAAAAATCCTTATAAATAATTGAACAAGGGATAAGGAATCTCCAACCCCTGCCATCATAATATAGGAAGTCCTTTAAAACATTATTCTAGCTTGTTGAGCTAGAACAATCCTTAAACACAAAAATAATTAGTACTCTATTTAAGCTTTAAAACAACGCAATTCTTTTTTTTTAATATGAAGTGGGTTTAGTGGCTTATTCGCATGTGCACTAACATTCGCTTACTAAAACACTTAATGTTTAAGTGACAGGCGGGGGAGGCCGGCATTTGATAAACACATTGTAATGTCCCCTTTTCCACGATAGTCACTTTTAAGGCCTTGCACCCATTTTAGCTTCCTTGGGCCTCGAGAAAGGAAGCAAGGGAGGTGAACATTACCATTTATTGCAATTAATTTCCTTATTCATTTAATTAATAATTTTGGTTCGAGTGATTTGATTAGGTGAATAGAAAAGTAAAAAAGGAACTTTTATCTTCACCTTCATTAAGGTCGGTCTTCTTGAGAGCTACCCAAGAGATAAAGAAATATTCTTTTATGAGCTTGGTTTTCCTAAATTACGTGAAGATTATAAAATGCATTCCCCCCTTCATTAAGACGTTGAATATGAATATTGGGCTCCTAATTCATCCTTGGGGCCAAGAAGGGCGTACTGAAGGAAGTTTAAATGGAGGAGGACATTATCATATATCATCTATTTTTACATCTACTTGGAGCATAGGTAGTGTATCTTTTCTTCTTGCCATTAAAGGAAGAAAACCCTTCATTAGTAACCTATTGAGTACAAAACCCTTCAATAGGATCACACTAGGGTACAAAAACCCTCTTGTGTGTAAGGGTGATCTCACACAGAGGTGATATTAGTACTTGAAAGTGATTTTATATAGTTTATCGACATTTCCAGCCCTAAGTGACTTGCTTAAGGGTTGATTTTGGTGCCTTCTATGGCACATTTTGGTATTTTTAGTTGGTATTGTTGTCCCTCATAATTTATTTGGTCAGAATCTACATTTTGCAGATTTTAGGAGTTTTCTCGTTGACGTAATAAAAATTAATTACAGCTGTGATTTATCATTTCTTTCTCCATAATTTTTATGTATTTGAGATTGATAAATATTTCCATGGTTGAATAAATAATTTTGGTGGCATTTCAACTCTATTTGTATGGGTAAATGTTGATGTGAACCTCATATGCAATTCACCCTAGAGGACTGATTTATATTGTGTTTTGATTGTTTACAGAACATTCTTATCTATTTTAATTTGATGTGTGTGTGTGTGTGTGTGTTTAAAGGTAAAATTTAAGATTTTGGTTTAAGGCCAAATCCTTATTTCCATATTTAGCCCTAGAAAGGGACATTACACATAATTTTATAAAGAGTGATTCTAATTTGACGAAACCATGATGACGAGATATGTCGTAGAATTTTGATTAATTATACAAAGGAAAAATAAGGTGTATACTTAGACACATGGCCTAAAATCTTGTAATCAGGTGATTTAGAATAAAAGCCACATATTTTAAGAGTCTCATAATGGCTCGGAGCTAAGAGTCATGGAAACAAGACATGTAGAAGAGTTCCAAGTAGTCGGGTTCGGTAAAAGTGGAGGCTTGATTTAAATGTTAGACCCTGAGACACATGGCCCAATGAGGTGGTTTTAATTTTAGACCAATAATTTTCTTGAAAAATCTAGAAAAATGATGGGCATGCAATCTTTGAAGAAAATTATTTATCCATGTGGCCCAATGTCATGATTTTAGGTTACAGGGATCTTGAAGACCTTGAGCTTGGATTCATTTAAGAGATTTTTGGGGATGAAAAAACGTGTTGTGAACCCACGACTAAGATGAGATAGGTAATTTAATTTAAATTATGATAGATGGTAGTGATTATGAAAACCGGGGTTTACAAAACAATTTGAAAAAACTCAACTAAGCAACTAAGAACTATCGAAATGAAAAGGCACATAAGTGTTGACACCTGGAAAGTGAAAGGTGAACTGTTATTAGTCCATGTGGAGCAATGAAGGATCTTCTCTTGTTAGAGATCATGACACAAATTGGTCAACAAAGTCAACTTCATTAGGCAATACCCTAGGAATGGTGACACCTGGTCCAATAATGTAAATAATTGTAGATCAATCATGTGAAATATAGAAAGGAAGTAAAATTCAATGAAGGGGGAGACAAGTGGCAGTGGTTACGTGTACCCTAAAATGCATATAACTAAATATTTCCATAATGTTTCTCTCATACATGAGAATTATGAATTCTGCCATGTGGCGCAAACCCTGTTTAGGTTTTAATTTCTCTTTTTTAAATTTCAGCCCTAGAAAAAATTGTGTCATGTCGTGGAATTACATTTTTATCAATTTTTTGTAATGTTGTTTCTAGGGTTGAAATTAAAAAAAAGGGAAATAGCACAAACCAAAATGAGAGTAATAAATTTTTTATAAAAGTTCTAAAAATATATGAAACCCTATCAATAAACTAAATCTACACTTTAAGGGAATCAAATACCTTTCGAGAAAGATGAAAAATAGGTGTATAAGTCCTAAATATTATATTCAATAGATAGAATAAACACCAAGCCAAAATACTCCAAAAAATTTACAAATTATGAAATTATACGCAACTATAAGAAAATAAATGACAACAGAAATACATCTCACAATAAGAGCTAGAAATGGAAATTCCAATCCCTAAAAATCTCATGAAAGTGTGAATTCAACCTCTATAATTATGAGGAAGATGAATATAAACTCCAATTTCCCAGATGTTCCCTAGAATACACTCGATTCCTCCTTTATGAAAGTCACTACCCTAGGAGAGGGTCCAAAATTGATGCATAAACCTTAGTAGTTATCCTTCTATCAAACCCTAACTAAAAAATAACAACATCACTTTCCTTGAAGCACTTAAAAACTGCCAATTGAAGAGTTTTTTTTTGTTCTTTAATTTGAATAAGGGTTTTGTCCTCTTTGTATGCCACACCAAAGGTTTTTCACCCCTTGGTGGAAAGGAATTGAGCAATCAGCTCCAAAACCTTACAAGTATAATTTTATTAAAATATGGATGCCAAAAATGAGTTTGAGTGACCCCTTTTATACCATTTTAGTGGAACTAAAACGAATTAGGGATTCTTCCCCCCGTGAGTGACCTCATAAGGATGTTTGCTTTTAATTTTATCTTTGGCTTTTCACCTCTTCAACCTAGCCAACTTGAATTATGAGAGAAACTATGAAAGAAGAATGTAGACGCTCATGAAAAAGACTGAAAAACATGACAAAAAATTCTCTTGTTCACTTGCTTCTTTCTTGTAGGAAGTGGAATGGGCTAGAAGTCACGAAAATGAACTAGATTGAAAACGGGGATAGTAAAATTCTAAATTCATAAAACAGAGGAAAGTGAATATGACATAAAAAACACTCAAACACCTATAACTATTACATTGATGGAGAGATTTTCGAAAGATTTATCTACTGATATCAATTTTAAATCATAATTTTACTTATCTAGAGAGTAGTAATTAAGGTTACAAGCCATTTATCATACCTGTGAACTCTATTTTTCAATTTTCCTTTCCTTTCTCTTATGAACTCCATAGAGATATAGAATTATACAAAACATATTAGCAAAACATAGATACGAGCTCTGATACCATTTCAAGGAAAGTAAGGATTGCATAAAATCAAATCTATTCATAATCCAATGAGGATATTAAAGAGCAGTAGAAGTATAAGATCAATGAAAACACATATTAATAAATAAAACAAAACCATAATTTGAGTGGGGAAAACCTTGTTACAGGTAAAAATCTCTGCTATAAAATGCACTAGTAGTTTTATATAAGTAAATGAGGAACATAATCATGCCTAACTATTTTTAGATCTTCATAATTTTACACTTGCACAATCAAATATGAGTGCGCAAGAATAATGTTTGGATAATCAATCTGTAATATGAGATCTCTCTATTTAAAGGGTGGATGAATCAATTTTAACTTATTGATTGAACCGATTCATTATTAACTCAATTAATAAATTTATTCATTAAAACCTTATAATAAGTGTACATTTATACATAGCTTATGTTATAGAATTATTTTGAAGTCGTATTTGTTGTGGTAGGCCACATAAGGTGTGTTCCCAATAACATTACTTTCTCCAATAGTGTCTAGTGAGTAATCTAAAGGGTTACCACCCGTGAGAGACATTACTCTCTGCATGAATTTAGTTCTATGACCGTGTTTACCGAACAAATTGTCTTATAAGATGACATCGGGAGAGAATGTAGAGATACAAGGGAAAGTGCAAGAGGGCTTACCAAAGAGAGTTTGAGTCTGTGCATAGTGCTGGTAGTTTGAACACCAAAGAAGGTTCATGCATGGCATATGCATATTGGTTTAAGAGCCATCAATAGTATCACGATCAAGTATAGGTTTTCATCTCCACACATGGATGATATTATGGATTGCTTAAGTGGAGAAAATTATTTTATCAAGATTGGTTTGAAAAGTGGATACTTTCATATTCACATGATTGGTGTATGTGATTTAAGAGCTATCAATAAGATTATCATCAAGTATAGGTTTTTATTTCCACAAATGGATGATATTATCAATTATTTAAGTGAAGAAAAGTATTTTAACAAGATTTATTTGAAGAGTGGATACCATCATATTCACATAAAGGAGATGAATGAAAGACAACATTTAAGGCTCAATATTTGTATGAGTGGCTTATGATGGCATTTAGATTGATCAATGTGCCAAGTACCTTCATGAGATTGATGAATCAAGGCCTAAAATAATTTTTGGGTAAGTTGTGATCGTGTACCTAGATGATATTTTGATTTTCAGCAATATCAGAGATGTGCTATGGATTTTCTGGTTTGAAGAATGCACAGGTGAGTGATGCAATACATGAACTATTCCAAGAAAAAAAAAACCAAGCATACAAGACTGCAAATTACAAAAATAAAAGAGATATAATTGCAATAACATAGAAATAGCTCCAACTCAATATAAAATTAATAGAATAATGCAAAAGATTTAAACAGAGGAGGGAAATGTGTAACCTCCTCCTAGAATCATAGCAATCTCCACCTAGAATAGTGGTAACCAACACCTATAATAGTGTAGTCAAGTGTACACCTAAGCAAGCGTATTCCATAAGTGTAGGGAAACTCCAAGTGAGGTAGAATGTCCTGAGTAGGATAATACAAATAAAGCGAGGAAAATAAATCCTACACTAACATCCCTCATAACCATAACTTAGGTGGGTAGTGAAAAAGGAAAGTTGGTCTCGATAACCAGGCTTGATGAGGTACCCACGTTCATTGCAATATCTCATATGATAGATTAAAAGGAGAAAAACTAGTGGGAAAAATCCCCCCCAAAATAGAGACATGAAGTGAAGATAGAGGGCCCCCCATGAAGATGATGAATTTTTTTATGTAGACCGCACCCCAAGAAGATCTTGTAGATAAATAACTTAGCTCTCAGTGAAAGGTTTCGTGAAGATGTCACCAACCTGCTCTGAAGATTTACAAAATATCAAATCAATGACCTGCTCATGAATGATCTTCAAAATGAAGTGCATGTGAATCTCAATGTTTTTGGTCCTCTAATGAAGGACCAAATTCTTGCACATTTGAATGGTGCTCTAGTTATCACAAGAGATGATTGTAGGTTTCCTAATCTAGATGCCAAGCTCAGAAAGAATCCCATGAATCTAAATAGCCTTAGTAACTATGTTAAATACTCCCCTATACATTGCCTCTAAGGATGATAGAGCAATAAAATTCGTCTTCTTGCTCGACCAACTGATAGGAAAAAAACCAATGATAAAATGTATAGTGAAGTGGAATTAGGACACTCATTGTTTCCAGCCTAATTTTAGTGTATGTAGCTGACCAAGTCAATGTATGAACCAACCCTGTAATGAATCCCATATCTATGCCGGCCCTGGTTGTAGTGCAAAATTATCTAAGCTACTTTCCAATGTAGCTCATGGTGTTTCTACATGAACCTCAAAACAATACCAATGGAATAGGAGATATTAGGTTTGGTGTGAGTTAAATAAATAAGGTTGCTAACAAGTTGTTGATACAAAGTAGCATCAACTAAGGGTGTGGAATAATCGACCTCAAGATGGACTCTAAACAAGAATGGAGTAAAATATGGATTACAGTCAGCCATATGAAATAAATCCTGAAGATCGAGAGAGTACTTGGGTTATGCAAGTGAAATCCCTGAAACGAAATGTATGATCTCAATTTCAAGGAAGTAGTGCACCCAAGTAAATCATGGCGAATCTATTCTGAAGAGTTTTCTTCATGGCTAAGATAGCCAATGAAGTAGTCATAGTGATCAAAAGGTCATCAACACAAGTTACCTATATTAGTAATAAATCATCTCACCATAATACATATACATTTGGATTTGAATTCCATCGAGCGAAACCAGAAGCTAAGAGGAAGCAATTCATCTTGGCATACCAAGTCTGATGGGCCTTCTTGAGGCCATAGATGGATTTCCTAAGTTTGCAAACAAAGGATGAATCCTGAACAAACCTAGGTGGTTGTTCCATGTAGATCTCCTCTTGTAGGTCTCCGTGAAGAAAAGCACTCTTCACATTCATCTGGTGCACATTCTAACCATGTGTTGTGGCTAAATCAAGTGTGAGTCTAATTGAAGCAATTTCTACTACAGGTAAAAAGGTCTCTGACTAGTCTATGTAAGCTACTTGTTAAAAACCCTTGGATACCAAACTATCCTTGTACTTATCAGCTGACCCATCTGTTGCAAATTTGTTATGATATATCCATCAACATCAAACCATCTTCCTTCCATTAGGAAGTGAATTCAAATCCCAAACATGATTATTGATAAAGGAATTACTTTCCTCATGCATAGCACTAGCCCACCCAGGTATGCTTGATGCCTCTCAAAATATCTGTGGATCTATCATTGAAGCATAAAAGGCATGTGGTGTACTCTGATAGTTTTCCTGAGTACATCTGTCATCCTCTGGATCCCCTTCTTAGGTGCCTACACTTTAAAGTGTCTACCTAGCCCAAAGAGGGCCTGAAGTGGGTGAGTCATGTGAAAAAATATCATCCTCTAAATTATGGATAGAAGTAGATGAGGATGAATCCTCATTACTTTTCTCGCTATCAGAACCGCTGTCAGATCTAGAAGAAGTAGAAGCCTCTTGGTGTCCTGGAGATTTCTCCCTGAAATCTGGGACTACCCCTTTTAAAAAAATTCATTCTTTTCAAAGTAACGGGTCATTTTTTGTTTATTTTCCCTACATTTGTTTGCATTTCACTAAGATATTCCTAGAGAATCATAAAATCCAAATTCGCCAAATACCCACATGATAAAACTCACTCTATCCCTTCACTAGGTTTTGTCGGAGAGAATTATAGTTATTTATTTATTAAATAAATAAAGTTCTTTTAAAAATTGATTGAGATAAAATTGAAGGATTTATGTTATATAAATCATGTCACCCCATCATTATTACCACAGAACATTCATCCGAGGGGAAGAAATTTGTAGATCAGCTAATTGGAGAAAAATTTCGAGCAATTGTCCATAGCTTTTTTTATTTTGTTTTATTTCCTTTTGTATGTGTTTTGGTTTTCTTTCTTTGGAAATTCCCATAGCCTAATCATCCTTCTTACCCGATATTTCCCTGGGCCTAGGGTTTTGAAAATCTATCCATTATTTTTAATTACTAATCTGTCTACGGACAATCAGAGCTTGGGATTCTTTTAGAAGATTACAAGAAGTTGCTTAGTCCAAAAAGGTGCATATATGTATTTTATGAAAATAAGAAAAATATTGCCATCAATGCGTAGAGCTCGATAAAATATGGAGTTTTAGAGAAAATAACACCCGAAACGGGGCCACAGAATGAAAGTTATGGCATATGCATGTTTTTATTGCTACATCTTCCCAGACCCTTTCTGAAAATGGACAATTTTATTCTATTCTTGTGTTTTCTTCACCAAAAACCCAAACAAAAAAATAAATGTTGTCTTCATGCTAGTCACAATTTCAAGGCTTCCTTGCACATCCAATTTCCACGCTACCTTATGTGACAAATTTTAACACAATTTTTAATGAAAAAGTCACAATACAAGTCGTACTTTTTGAAAAGAGCTATTTTTCATGCAAGTTGCACTTTTTAAAAGGAAGGGTTTAGGCTGTTGGTGGGAATTTTGGCAGTGGCAGACAAACAGGAATTTCTTGCCTATATAACAGGTTAATTTTTCTCATGAAGTCAAAATCACTTAAGCTGCAATGGGAATATTAGAGGTGGCAAATAGGTGGGAATTTCTTACCTACCTTACAGGGTAAAAATTCTTATTATAAAATAAAAACAACTTAAAGCACCAATTAGAATTTCTTACCTGCCTTGGAGGGTGAAAATTCCCATTATGAAAGTAAAGTCACTTTAGTGAAAAATGAGAATTTATTGCCTGCCTTACACGCTGAAAATTCCCATTATGAAAGTAAAGTCACTTAAGTGAAAAGTGAGAATTTATTTCTGAAAATTCCGATTGGTTTGACTTATTATTTTTAACAACCTCCCTTACCAAAAAGTGTGACCCATTCTGGCATAGCTAAGTGCCTAAAAGATGACTTTTTTTATTAATTGTCGGGAAGCGTCCAATTTTTGCGGCTAGGGTTGGAGATGCTTTATTTTTATTATTTAGAGAATTTGCATATTGATTTGATTGCACAAGTGAATAAACTAATATTTTTATCTTGTTCGACATGTAAGCAAAGTCTAAAAATAAAGGGAAACTGACTTTATAAGAAAATTTTGGTAATGAAAATTGAGTATTCATGTCATGGACTCAATATTTGTTTGAATCAATTGCAGGTATTCATCACAAGTGCTCATATTAGTGAGAGGAAGTCAAAATCAATTATAGATACATTGAATATATCTTCCGAATCAGAAGAAATTTCTAGATCTACACAAATCTATCCAATTACAAAGGATTCTAGTAGAATTAAAAGGAAAAGAGCTGAAACAAATATTATTCCAGGGATAATGAAAGAGAAGGATCAACTGAATCATGTTTAGCTTCCATATTTTTTGAATTCAATGATATAGACATTGGCCCTAAACCCATCACCGATTTAATTGAAAGATCTAGATCTCATAATTGCAAAGGCTTCCAGCAAAAGTTCAATCTCCTATTTCTAGCGTAGCCCATGTGGAAGTCAATGCATGGAAAATTCCTTCCAGGATCTTGTGCATGTGCTTCTAATCTTCCAATTGAAGCCTTCATTGAATTTATGTGTATTTTCATTCACCTAGAGTGCTTTCCAAAATTTAAAATTGCTCATATGCTATTAAAAATAATGGATGATGAGTTTTTCCTGAATTGTTTATAGAAAACAGTGCACTGGTGCACGTACTAGAGAAGAACTACAAAATCTTCAAGTATAAGAGAGAAGACATGTCAGAGATAGCACCCACAGGAAAATCACAATCATCTGCTTCCAGATTTAGTTTGGTGAGAATCAAAGGCAAACGAGTCAATTACATGCAAAATATTTTCTCTAAGAAATTAATTGAGTAATCAATTAAATTGTAAAACTTGAGTGATTGGTTTAAAATCCATTATTTCAAGTTACTAGAAGAAGTCAATTACTTGGAAATAGGTGGAAGACATGTGAAATAAAAGGTTCTATTTTCAGTTATAAATTATGTATGTCATGCAAAGAGGAATTACAAAAGGAAGATTTCTAAATGCTTCACTTTTTCATAGCTTCAACATGTGGAAATTCATTAAAAATTCTTCCTATTTGTAATTTCCCTCTATACACTATAAATAGAGGAAGAACTTACAGGTTCAATAATTTAAATTTATAATCAACATTATTGTGTTCCAAAATTTAAGCTAAAACCCTTGATATGTTTGTAAAAGCTAAGGAATGGAGAGGAGGAAGATTTCTGGAGAACTTTGTGTCAATGGTGCATTTGTTTCTTATTTATTTTTATAAACTTTGTGTTATCTTAGATCTATATCTAAAACTTTCCTTTGATTTGAATTTTGCATTTCAATATCTATTTGTTTCATCTATGTGCATGTGATTAACTCTGTCAACTATTGGTTAGGCTGCACATCTTCTTTCTTTTCCACTCGCATTCAATTATTTCCCTCTTCTACATATATAAATTTCTTATGGCTACTTACTTGCTACAAAATTTCCTAGCTATGGTCCATGAGCTACACAGTTAAAGTAAAACAAACATGTAGATACTAGAAAATTTAACTAAAAAAATATTACAAGGGAGTATCATCAGTAAATGAGGGAGATTTATATCATGACTGCCTAGGTTTTCAGCCATGTAGAAAATCTTGCCAACACCTTTTCTTCAGGAACCTATTTTAGATGATCTGAATCATGAGATTGCTCATCAAAATTGAGTGAAGCCAAATTAGATGGATAAGCGTCAAGTAAAGAGTCAATGGGAATTTCTTGAAACTTAACACTTGTCTATATGAACAACTCATGAGTAGTAGGATGGATAAGTCTTTAGCCCTTAATCCCCTTTAGATACCCAATAAAGATGCAAGGTTTGGATTGAGGATTTATTGCCTTACATTTAATTTTGGAGATGTGTGCCTTTGCAGGTGATCCGAAGACACTAAAGTGCTTAACTTCTGATTTCTGGTTGTGCCAAGCTTTAAAGAGAGTTATACCTTTCAAAACTTTTTGGAGAACCCGGTTCTATATATAATAGGCACAATTGAAGGCTTCTTCCCAAAACTATGGAGTCAAATATTTAGAGTGGATCATATAGTTTTCCATCTCTTTCAAGGACCATTTTTGTGTTTTGTCATGCCATTCTTCTTATGAGTGTAAGGAATTATCCGTTGTAGATCAATACCTTATGTATAAAGTAATAAAATAATAAAACACTAAAGAAAACATAATAATAATAGATAAAATATACCAAAAAATGCTCAAGGGTCTTCTCCTTTATTTTTGTCCTTGTCATGGAGAAGGGATGACAAGAAGAACAAATTAGAGCTCTTAGGTGGGAAAAATGGACATTACAGAAGTGAAATGTAGAATGTATGAAGACGCACAATGTCTATAGCCTGTAGTGTGGTGTGTAATATGTAGATGATGTAGGATGATGTGATGATATGCGTTGCCTAATGTGTAGTGACTATCGATGAGTGTGTTGGGTTCATGTGTAGATAATTCCCTTGACAGTCAACTATGAACCGAAGCACAAAAGTGTGTCATCGAGTAATGATGATACTGATGTATTCAAGTTGTTCACAAAGATCCAAGTGTGATTTGATGTGAATATAAGACATGTGTGAATGCTACAGGGGAGGAAGAATTATGATGTCCCACAAGTGTACTATGATGATGGAGATGTGTACATGATGTGAGAGATGTCATGTCATTGTGGGAGAGTGTTGTTTGCATCATTATAAGATAAAAGGTCAACATAATGGTAGGTCAAAGAAATAGTAGGACCATATGATGGTTGTGGAATGTGAGATATGTATTGTCCATCAGCAAGAGTATTTTCTTTGAAAAAAGTGATGGGACTCTGGGGTGGTGAATATGTTTGACCATCATTAGAATCTGATTCAACCACATTGCTAGTATTGAAAGTAAATAGTTTGTTGTCATCATAAGATTCATTGGGGTCCCAATTGATAACATAGGCCTCATCTATATCAGATGGTGGAATTACAAGTTTAAATATAGGAGGTGGTTGTTGAGCATGCATGGTGATGTCGCAGATACCTTTAATGGATGAGGAGTGAGCTCAACCTTAAGAGGAGGTTGCTTAGTGTGACTTGATACAACTATAAATGATAGAGGAGAAGGATGTGGCAAAAGGAATACCTTGAGATGTGTTTGTGTAATTTGAGTGGAATGAATAGGTGGTTCTTGATTGAACCAAGAAGGCACATGAGAAGTGGTAGTGTGATGCTCACTAGATGTAGAAGGAGAAGACTTAAGATCCCACTTGGGTATAGTATTTGTAGGTGGGCATGCAAAAACATGTTGTGTAGCGAATGAGATAAAGTAAGATGCTTGATTTGTCCTTGTAACACATAAAAATCATTGTCATTATGTACAATGATATGATGATAAATGCAATATGGAATCCCTTGATATTTTTCTACCTGATAAAGAGGATAGTAATGAGTAGGTGATAAAGTGATCAATTGACGACTAAGGAGCTCAGTAATAAGGTCATATTGTTTAGTATTGTGATCAAGGATGACAAAATCCAGTAATGGTATGACTTGAGGCTCACTGATATGAGCACATGTAGTGGCACATAGAATGACGATGAGATGGAGAGGGTGAACAAACATGAGCTCAAGAAACATCCTTAAGATGTTGGATTTTAAATTTGACAGATGTAATCGTGGATTCCATAGCCTTAAATTTGTCTGGAAATAAAGAATGCAGAGCTTGAATTGACTCCAACATGTGTTGATTAGATGGAGGATCACAAAGACTAGGGTCATCAAATAAATGATCAAAAATAACACTCACTTGATGTGAAAGTTTATCGTTTGGGAGATACATTGTGTTTAATAATTTTTTAAGCACAATGTGGCAATTGGGATGCACCTTAAAAAAATCAGAAAAAGAGATTTGAGGAATTTTGGGAGCCATGATAGAGGAAAAATAAGGATCCTAAGTGCGAAGATTGAGTTCGGTTCAAAAAAATGATTAGCTAAAATAGAAATATATTTTAGTGTAATCGAATGTTATAGGAGTAGTAAAATGAATGAAGAAATGGAACAATAAAATACTGAAATATACCCAAGAAAATTAAGTTAGAAAATATAAAACCCTAATGTACAAAAAGGGCTAAAAAAATCCGTAGCTGATTCGTAGATGTCACGTGACTGTGTCATAGAGTAGACCAGGTGAACAGGATGAAACAACCAAAAATAAGCCTGAGAAAGTACAAATATGAGCTATTTGACTGGACTAGGATGCCTAGAAAGGGATAGGGTGCTCGTGGGTGCCTTGGTATGAGATCTAGGTGCCTTGGTCTGTGGAAATGGCTAGAAAACCTCCTCTAGTATGTCATTAGATGTTCACCTATGTTCACTTCATGTCACATGAATTTGCTATATGATCGCCAATGTCGTTGTAAGACCTATAATAAAGAATCACCTAAAAAACCCCAGACAAAGCATGAAAACCCTAAAAATGAAAGATTCATATGAAGGGTTCAGACTATCCTCACCTGCCCAATGAATGGACTTATCATTGAGTGTTGCACTACATCTTAGACCCAATGTATTTCTAGGTGTATGTGTGTGTGCAATCATGCCCTATGTTGCTCTTGTGCCAGTCACACTTTGTGAAGTAACAAGCAAATACCTAGATGTAAAATGTAGTAAATGGGTGCATGGAAACAATAGACACCCCTCCTATGAAGTGTGATGTAGATGAACCAGCCTTGTGTGCCTTGTGATGGATCTAGATGGATGTAAATGTAGCTATAACTTCCTTTGATGGATACAACCTTAGGTGGTGATAGTAAGTGGTTAGTGATTGGTCCATCATTATGGTCACATAACTTTATATTTATATGGTTCTCTTGTTCTAGTTTCTTAATTAACCTTGAAAAGTACAACCACCAAAAAGATAGAAAATTGAAACAACTAGAAAGTGCCGAAAAGGTGAGAGTAAAGTGAAAAGATGATCAGGGTGCCCCAGAGGGGACCACGACACCCTGGTTAGAAATAGGAAAAATTCAGAATGACATTATAGACTAGGCAAGTGTAGCTGTAATATCAAAAATACGACAACAAGCAATGTAAAAATGGCCAAAGACATGGGTTAGTTATTACTCTTTTCACTTAAGAACCATATGAATAGTAATATGAGACCGGGACTAAATAATGACTCAAAGTGTGTGATTTTGTGTCTACATCTTTCGTTACTTTATGTTGATGAGTGGAAAGCTCAGTAACATAAAATAGATAGAGATGAATACCTAATAGTCCATGTAGAGTGATGTAGAATTCATGTCAAAGGACTGGACAAAGCATGGAGTGATAAAAAGATGAAGCGCAGAGACTAAAGATGAAAAAAGTGTGACAAGTGATGAAAGTGAACCTAGGGTGAAAGTGCATGTGTAGATGCTAATGTGTGTAGTGTATCTATATGGTTAGCATCATGTGTGTGATGTGCCCATCATGTGTGTGTTGTTGACTGCTTGATTTCCATAAAGATATACATACAAAAGATAAGAAGATCAAGTAGTCAAACACACATGTATATGTGTAAAAACCATGTATAAAAACACATGTATATAGTAAAAATACTATAAATAAAAGAACAAAAGTGAAAAGGAACATGTGTACCTGATATGTGATGAGAAAAAGTGGGTAGAAAGGATATCCTGTAATTTTTAGTGAAGTCTGATTTTTTTGGGCGATCTCACGCCACTGGCCAAAGAAGTGTAGGAAGAAAAGTCTTATGTTCCTCCAACTTGTAACTACTTCCCAAGATTTGTGAAGAGATATCTATATTGTCTAGTTTTCAGGGTGATCCAATGCCCCTGACCGAAGAAGTGTAGGGAGGAAATTTCGATGTTCCTCTAATCTATAACTTCTACCTAGAATGCTAAGGACAATTTTCCCTATAATATTCGTTGTGTATGGATTTTTTTAGAGTGGTCTAAACCCACTCGCTATATAACCAATTTTTCATGGACAAAAATTATAAACTAAAATGTACTTGTATTGTGTAAACCAAAATGATGCCTCCCCCCTCTTTTAGGGTGCATGCAAAATCGTGGATAGGAGAATGCAGCCCCAAAAGAGGACGGACCATGTAAACCAAAACTCTTCCCTGCAGGGGGAAGGGAATGTGCTTTTTAAAGACCAAGGCACATGCAAACAACTGCCTAGAAAACAATTTTTAGTACAAAGCTGCCTGAGAAAACAAGTGTATCCCAAACAAACAATGTGTAAGCTAGAACATAAGCAGATACTATAAACACCCAAGAAGAAAATGTAGGTTGTACAAAGTGGGTTACAAATATGAGATACTACTCACAGTGTTACAAGAAACTCAAGGCCGTAGTCAACACAAAGAAACAAGTTTGCACACAAGACAAGGGGTAAATCCCACAAATAAGAGCAAATGATAGTAGACAATGTAAAAAACAAGTAAGGAGACAAGTATCCCTGTAAAACAAATGTTGCACATGAAGCACCTGTTAGCATATTAGAAAGACAAAATATATGCCAAAGCATGTATAAACCAAATGAGTGTGTTATGAACAAAATTGAAACAATAACACCTGTAGCTAGATTTTTTAGCCCTATTTTGCGACCACAGGTAGGTGACAGTTAATCTTCATATAACCAAAGGCATGATCTTCAAAATCTTGAAGACAACTGAGATTTATTTCTTCCAAATGGAAGAAGAGCTTGAGGTCACTAGTTCTTACATGTACTTGGTTGTAATTTTCTATGGGCCTCGCTTTAGTCTATGACTGAAACTTCAATCTCAGGTTAATAAGGACTATGGTTCCTTGGTGATCTTGGAGAGACAGCATTTCTACCATCACTTTGATGGCATATTCTCCAAGTTATCCCTCATTGAATCTCTTATCAGGCCCACATTTCTTTAAGGATTTGATTTTTTGGGGCCCTCCTTACTGATTTCGACTAGATTGTTATGGGAGAGTTTAGATCCTTCTTCTAAGACGTATCATTTGATGTAGAGAAACATTTCACCACAACATTATCTTGGAAGAGTTTGGAACTCACCCCTTTAGGTTGGAAGTAGTTTTTTTCCTTGTTTACCTCCTACATCGTATTTGGAAGCTTGTTGACTCCTCTATGGGAAGTGATAGGTATCCTTACCTCACTTACTGCTCCTCTACGACCATTTCTTCAGTTGAGCTTTCTAGCCATTCTCATTATTTGTTTTCGAGAGTATCACGAATTCTTGAATCTATTGTTATTCGAACAGATCACCTCCCATTGTATAGTTTCTCCTTGGATGCCCCCTCCCTTCTCCTTCCGAGTAAGTAGGATTTGAACAGAATCATTAGAGATAATATATACAAATAGGTCATTCAATTTACCTAGACTAACCCCTAGGGGGTTTACATATGAGGATGGCCTTTTATGCCACGAATTTCCTTGAGATAAATAATGGTCTTATTTCTCACCATTGGTAGATTTCCCGACATTAGACACATGCTCTTTGCATCTTCCTAGATTAGTTCAGGGTTGGTTGTTATAGAATCCAAGTTGATAGTGATCATCAGATTGACCATTCTGAGTGGATTTTCCATCTTTGTTCCTTCAAGGAGATCAAAACTAAAGATAAATTCATCTTCCATTTCCCCATCTAGTATGAGATCAGATGGATATTTCACTGTTTTTTTAGAGAACATTTAACATACACTAACTTCTTCAGATACTTTGATCAGAGGTTCCTTGCTCTCTATCTTCATGAGGCTCTTAGGCTTTAGGAGGAGACCCTTCAGCCCCCCTCTAGGAAGATGACTACGGATTTGATCACTTCTATTTTCATAGTGCACTCACCTAGGAGGGGCACTAAGAGGCAGAGTGATTCCAGCCATGATTCCCAGACAAGATTTGTCTAGACTTGAGGTATTATTTCAAAGACTAGGGATGTACAGACATGCGTGAGGTCAAGACGTTTCTTCTATAGAGGGCCTTTGAGATCCACTAGACATATGCAGAGATCACTTAGCTCCTTCGAGCATTAGCACACTAGATCTTCCACAGCCCCTACTTTCGAAATTCAGCATCTCACTGACTTCTTTTTGTCAGCTTTAGTTGTTTTCTTAGGAGGCATCCTCCTTTCCTCATCTACTTTTCCTTCCACCACTTGTTTATTCTCTACTAATTTTGACTGTCCCCCCTTCTTGCCCATTCCTCTTTCTCTTCTTTTCTTCTCTTCTATGGTTGTAATCAGGAACCTTTTGGTCCCTTGGCTGCTTGCTTGTTTGTTTCTTTGTATTGGTGCAGTCCCACTAACTTACTTGTGTGGTCATTCATTGGACATTTAAAATATTTATCTTATCTTATCTTATCTAATAGACTTAACAAAAAAATAAAATTAGGAAAAACTAAAGCCACATTATAAATTCTAATTTTCACCTAGAAAATGTCCCCTTTAGAGGATAAAAAAGGGTGGAAAAAGTATTAAATGCAAAGGGTGAAATATGATTGGATGTTGGGGAGGCCATTTAGCTCATTGCATCTATAAAAGCAAGTCTACTTGCTTGTAGAAGGCATGTTTTTCTATTTTATACAAATATGAATTTTGTCCTTTTTTTGTAAGCTTTGTAAAGAAACTCCTATGGACGAATACCCATTTGAGTTAGCTTTAAAGGATGAAAAACCCTCTTGAGGACTAGAGAAAGAGGAAAAAAACACTCTTCTTTATTTTAAAAGGATTCTCCATTCAGGGGTTTCCATTGAAACTCAAGGATTTATTTGTGTTTTACACCTGTATTGTTGATTTCGAATACAACTAGGGTTTCATTTAAAGATTTCCAAATTTTTTATTTTGTTTTGGGTGAATTCCACACATCAAATTTTTTTGATTTTGGTATCATTGGAAATCATGTGAGTTTATCTTCAAATTTAGCTATTGTTTGTCAAAAAATGTTGGGTATTTTTTGAGTTATGAATTTATGAATTTTCGGATATTTTTCTCCCATTAAAAATCAGACTTTCAATATTTGGCAAAAATATAAGTATTTTAAAATTTGATAGTTCAAGGGATAGCCACATATTTAATTTCATAAGTTTTGAAGGTGTTTTGAGGCTATTTTACAATGTAATGTCCCATTTTAGGGACTTAGACCAAATATCATAATTCTGATTATAAATTACAGCAGACTAAAATTAAATTACATGAAAGGATATTTATGGAAATAAGTGCTCAAAGTCTTCAATACTTATTGGGGAATGATTAACAAAATTTATCAAATAATTTTATAAGTGATTCCAAGCCAAATCAAATAGATTGGAGGGAAATTCAAACTGCTATTAAATACTGTGCAAGTTCTAGAAATCGCATCCCAAGATAGGTGATTAGATTTACATGAAAATGACCTTGGTTTGTGTACAAACTGTAAAAATAGCCTTCTAATGTCAAAGAGAAAAATTATAATAAAATGTATGGAATGGTTTTCCCACATACAATTAATTATTTAAATTTATGCAAGACACACAACTAGTAAATACACAATATAAATATAAATTGATAAAATACTTTAGATTCAATAATATACAATGATTACACAAATGTTTTAAGTCAAATTCAAGTGCTTTTCATCCCTAGAATATACCTCTAATGGGGATTTCATCCCAATAGGAAATAATGAGAAAAATTGTCATAATTTTTGAATGATTACAAGTCCATATCTACGAATAAATCCTATGGCCCCTATTTATACTAATTCTAAAGGTGCTGCCAAAACCTAATAGACATGACTTTTTAAATATCTTTGCCAACCCCCTTTAATGTTATTTGGCCCTATTATGGCCGACCCATCCTTACATATTTATTTTCTTTACAAAATATACATAAAAATATGATCATTAATTGTTTCTTCTTCTCCTTGACTCAGCCATGGATAGGAATAACTAAAAAACTCCATAATTATATTTGAAGGGGAAAAAAGGGACATTAAAATCCTCCCTCCCAAAGATTTCTTGTCCTCAAGCAATCGCTAATGCTTGGTTTCCACAAAATATTTTGCTGCTCCCTTTTTGCAAAGTCTCCATCGCAAAAAAAATGGTACATCATCTTGTATACAAAAGTAACAGTCCCCAAATTCCCCCATATCTGGAACCACTCCAAACTCTTCGTTCAATGCCATGTCAATTTCTGATATTACAATTTTGAGCCTTGGAAACGTTTTATAGAACATATGTATTCCTTTAGGAGCAGATAAAAGGTTGAGAAAAATAATATTTAATTTGTGCACTCCTTTCTCTAGCAACAATAAAATAGCTTGCATAGCTGAATTTCCTATTAAAAGGACTGAATCCTAAAGCAATACATGATGGTTTGAAATTTCTTTTGGCAACTTCTCATATATCAATTGTTCTCCATTATCAACATCTCTATCAATGAGAATTTTAATAATTTTAATTTCTTTACAACATGCTCACAATGCATTCTCCATGCTTTCACCACTACAGAATATTGAAATGCCACATAGTTTCTTAAAAAATTTAACTTCAACATAAAATAATCCAATAGGAGTGAACACCTATTTTTCGATAAATGGAAGATGACCAATACCATGTTCAGAAACCAAAAGAATAAGCTGATCCACATAGAATACAAAATCATGTTTGGTAGTTTCAATATCGGGTATCCACGTATGTATTCCTTTTATCTGAAACGTAGAGTGAATAACATAGAGATTGGGATATATTTGACACAAATCATGTTCCCCAATTTTTTTTGGAATATGTTGTACTATCAAATCAATGGAAACATGGTTATCACCTCTACGAGGCATGGTTATAGCTGCATATTTATTAGATGGAAATATAAAGTTGTCATATGTTGGCTTTACAAATTTGGAATATTGTTCAAGGAATGATCCTACATCTCATCCCTTCTCAATCATCTCACACCTTATTCTCCTTTCCAGTCTTTTATCATCATTTGTGTCAACAAAATTCTTCATGTTCATTAACTCATGGTCCCTTGGATTGTGGAATACCAAAAAGCCTTCTAAAATGATCACATCGAATGGATTCACCCAAACAAAGGCTTCCTCTTGTAGATTATAATTGCAGCATGGTAATTCATATGATGACATAATATGTACATGCTCATTCATCCTTATATGTTCCCCCAAAATTCTCCATTCTACCTCCCCTTGATTCATTATCATGTACATTTTTTAGGGAACAAATAGATAGAGGTAGATCCTTACATACTTTGGAATGTTGTTATGTGCTTTACCTCTACATGATTTGCACATGCTATCCATAAACTCTCTTGGTCTCAAAATTTATGATTTGAAATCAGACTTCTTCCCTTTGCAATTATCCTTCAATTAAGTATCTTTTACCTTGAAATTACTTTCCCTTGATTTTTATTAACACATGAAGCTTTCATGGGGTTCATTTTTTTGGATGCAAACTTATTTTTGGCTTCAAATGCATCATTGTGATGTACAGGACAGAAAACTCGCTATTTACTCTTACATTTTTTTAAGAGGTCTTCATGAAATAATGCAATGGTGCTACCCCTTTCCTTGTCTTCTTTATGAGTTTCAAAACAAAAACCCTTCCCTTTGAATACATATTTAATGGAACCTTTTTTTGACATTTCCTTTTTGGTGATGAACATAGGACTGAATCTTTCCTTTTTAAAGCTCATTGAATGATGCCTTTGGCTGCCCATCTTGTATGTCCATGTGCACATGGTATTCAAACCTTATCTACCCCACATTTCGTCCTCTGGATAGTAGATGAGTGGCTTCCACCATCAAGATTTCTTCATAATTTAGGATTTCCAACTTTTCTCCCTTAAAATTTTTCTTCATTGTTTCCTTTTCATCATCATGGATGCCACCATTAGATGTGAACAAGTCATTAAAAAATATCAAAGAACTCATACCTTGTATGGAGATATTCATTTCCCATGATAAAAAAGGGATTCTTCTTTGACGTGGCTACGGAAGCAACTGATGTAGTAATTTATAATGTAAGAAGTATTTCTCATCTTGGGTTGTCCATAAATAAATCTGAATTGTGTAGTATGTATGCTGTCCCCAAAACCGATAGTATAAAATCTTGTAAAGACAAGCTTAGGACTCCATACATTTACCCTTATGCTCAGATCAAATGAATAATGTTCACTTCTTTATGTGTATTCCCAAGAATAACTTTCATGATTGTTATAGTTTAGATTCTTAATTTTGTTTTTTATGAGATATTTTATCCCCTTTCCATACCTCTGTAGGACTATTTTCAACATAACTCCAAAGAAATATTTTTTAACATAAGCATATCAAAATAATGGCCGACTAAATTAAGAGAGAAGTTGGTTACCTTAACATGCAAATCATGGTTTTTAGAGGGAATATTATGTTCTACCTCAATTCTTGGAAGCAAGAGATCTAAGATGTATCACATCCTCGAGACTTCAGTAAATCTATCACCTCCTTCTTTAATAGCTTCTTTGTTTTACTACTTATTCACAAAATTTTGGAATATCATCGTATCTATTCTCTAAATTCAATTCTTCGTCTTTGGCTGCATCATTGTCCATTTTGATAAACGCACCAATGAGATTTCTTATATCCTCTCCCTTTCGGGAATGGATTTCCTCTACTACTACCACTTCTTGTTCATCATAATTAAATTTATCATTACAAAAAGATCATTGTTATTAACTAAACAATGATCAATGCTAATTTCAACATGTTGTTCATTCAGAGAAATAATGGTGGTGGGTGTTGTATGCATCATTCTCTTTGGCTTGTTCCTTTAATTGTTATTCTTCCTTTTCCAATGTAATTTAGAAGTCTTTCTCTTCTTTATTTTTTCATGGCTTGACCTACCTAGGCTTAGGCCTAGATCTTCCACTATTCCATTTCACAAACTTTGTAAATGACATGGTTTCGGTAATTTCCTTGGGCAAGGTCATATACTCCTTATAACATGCTTCAATACTTTATCTTCTGGCAGTGCTTGAATTATTTTCTGGTGTGGCTTCATTTTTAGATATGAAGGGTGGGGATTCCATCTCATTTCTCAGGGTGCTCTCAAGAGATTGCATTAGATTATCTAGATTTTAGATAGATCCTACAAATAAGTCCATAGCCTCCATGAAATTCTCTAGGTTCCAATATCCATAAAATTATCAAGCCTTAAGAGGATAAAGCTCTGATAGCACTCTAATGTTCCATTTTAGGGGACTTATACAAAATATCATAATTCTGATATTAAATTACATCAGACTAATATTAAATTGCAGTGAAGGATATTTATGGAAATAAGTGCTCAAAGTCTTCAATAATTATCGGGGAATGATTAGAAAAATCTATCAAACAATTTTAGAATTGATTCCGAGACAAATCGAATAGATTGGAGGGAAATTCAAACTGCTGTTACAGACTATGTAAGTTCTTGAAATCAGATCCCTAAATAGGTGATTTGATTTTCATGAAAATTATCTCAATTTTTGTGCAAACTATAAAAATATCCTTCTAATGTTAAAGCAACCAGATTAGAAGACAATTTATGGAATGGTTTCCCCACATACAATTATTTATTTCATTTTATGCAAGTCGCACCGTTGGTAAATACACAAAGTAAATATGAACTGATAAAATACATTGGATTCATTAATATGAAATGATCACAAATTTTTTTTAAGTCATATTAAAGTGGTTTTCATCCCTATAATAGACCTCTAATGGGGATTTCATCCCAATACAAAATAATGAGAAAAATTCTCATAAATTTTGAATGATTACAAGCAAGTCCATATCTAAAAATAAATCCTATGACCCCTATTTATACTAATTCTAAAGGTGGCACAAAAATTGAATAGACATGACTGTTCAAATACCTTGGCTGACCCCCCTTTAATGTAAATTTTCCCTATTATGGCTGACCCGTTCTTACAAATTTATTTTCCTTATAAAAAATACATAAAAAGATGATCATTAATTTCTACTTCTTCTCCTTGACTTGGCCATTGATAGGAATACCTAAAAACTCCATAATTTTCTTTGAAGGGGGAAAAAGGGACATTACATAAAAACCATAAACAAATCACATTTTCCCATAGAGATTCAAATCTACATGTTGATGACGAATCGCAGCACCCCTGAATGTCTGCAACATGATGGGTTGAGACTCTCAGTACGATTGCATAACCATGGAGCTTTTCCCAAGTGTGGGACATTGCAAAAATGGAAAAGCTCTCCGGATGAAGGCCGGGTTCCTATTCCTCTGTTCAGATGCACATGTAGAAAATGCAGAGGGTTTACCAAAAAACCTAATCTAACTTGCCAAGGAGATAGGGTAAGAAAATGCATAAAATAAAACCTAAACTACAAAGGTGATGCACCGAGGAATGAAGATCACCTATCTTGCCAATAAACACAGACCATTAAAATGCAATGCTAAGGTCATGCACAGATAACAGATTTGCAATGAAAGATCGAGAGGATGCAAAATGAACACAGAGAGGGTTGAGAACCATCCACAGACATGCTTTATTTGCTCCAAAGATTGATACAATACATTACAAAATGCCAGAGGCAAAGTTGCATTACAGTTTTTAGATGGGAGGTTTGATCTCCACAATTTCACCTGCCAAAGAGAAGAAGGGAGCCCGGGAAAAAAAAGAATGTCCAACCCTTTAGAAAGAAGCCCCTTCTTACAATTTATAGGAGGAAAAAGAGAGGGAGAAGAGAGGAATTCGAAATATGCCCCAACCACCTCCAGAATGCACTTAACTCATCTCATAATGATGGTAGGTGAGAACCCCAGCGAACCCAAAAGTGGCGAACTGTATTTTTCATTTTTAAGAATTTGTTCTCACCCAATTAATCTTTCCAAAAAATTCCATCCTTGCATGAATCCGAGCTCCCAGTCAAAAGTTATGGCCATCTGAATATCTGCGCCAGGGTCTGCTTCCTGTCAGCGCTCAAAATGTTGCGCCTCCTGAAGGTGCACCTTGGCGCATCCATGTGGTGTGTTGACATCCTCTTCCATGTGCCAATGGTGCACCCTTTACCCTGTCGACACTCATTGTCATGCGCAATTTTTGTGCGCTTTGCCCTGTCGACACTCATTGTCATGCACCATTTCTGTGCGCCAAGGGCACATCCTTTTTCCCTGTCGACAACTCCGTGTCGTGCGCCATTTATGTACAACCAAGGGCGCATCCTTTTCCCTGTCGACACTCCGTGTCGTGTGCCATTTCTATGCGCCAAGGGCGCATCCTTTTCCCTATCGACACTCCGTTGTTGTGTGCCATTTCTGTGTTTCAAGGGTGATAAATGTCAGGGATTTGAGCTTCTTTGATTTCTATATTCTTCTGCTTGTCTATATCTACCTGGGAGAAGATATATTCGACAGTACACTTAATTATTTTTATATAATTTCTACTACTTGTAATTTTATTTGGGATTTCTGGGAAATCCATGCAGGTTCAAAAAATGTTCATTTGGGGACATTAAAGTGGTATTAGAGATATATATCCTCCCATCCTGTGAAGAAAGGAAAGGGAAATTAGATATGAATATAAGAAATAAAAATGAAGTGGAATCAAGTTCCATTTCTTATATGGCACTAATGAAATATCTCCTAAGTTGTGGTTAAAGGAATTTGAGACATTTTTGAGTTGTAATCCTATGTCAGGATGATTCCCTCACACTCATCTCGAGATACATGGCTGGAGTAGCACATAAATGGTATTACCAAATGTTGAAAACCCAAGGGGTTGAATCCATTGCTTCACTTGAGGATTTATCACACAAATTTCTAGAAAGATTTGATGTACATGATGGTAGGTGTAAGAAAGGAAATTAAGCCATGGATTCTATACCCATGATGGAAGACAAATAAAATCTACACCGAAGTGAATAAGCCAAAGGAGACCTTATGCGGGAAAATTGCACATGAGGAGGTGGCTTCTGTGAACACTTGTGTGAAATTTTAGCCTAGTGTAATTTTCAATACAACCTTTGGTAAACTTTCAAATATAATTTATAGGTGTGTAATGATCCCTACTATGTTGCATCCATTTGATCCTAGTGATGAGGATGCAAGTGATAAGGGAAGAGTAATTGCTAATCCCATTCTTGGAGACACTTTTGGGAAAGAATATGTTCTTATACAAAAATTTTATGCGGTAAGAAAATATATATTATCTTTTTATTACAACAATTATATCATAAGGATATTGATAGAGATATATGGTGGAAAAATCTATCACACTTACGAGGCATAATGGCTCAGATTTTGGAACACTGTAACATGTTTTTCCTCGTGCACTTGACACTTGAAAAGGTGAGTTACAATGACTTGAGGGTAAGCAATTTTGGGGAGGAAGGATTGTAATATCCCCTTCTTGGTTGAATACCCTTAGCCCATTTTGTCTCCTTGATGGCTAAGGGACGTGCAGAATGGGAACTTAAGTCATAATAATTTATTATAAAGTGCAAATAAAAAAATTAAATATTATAAAAGGCACTTATAATAAAGTTATTATAGAATTAAAAACAAAATAAAATTAGAAAAATATAAATCCACATAATAAATTCTAATTTTCCCCTAGAAAATGTGACCCCTTTGAAGGATAAAAAAAGCGTGGAAAAAAACATTAAAATGCAAAGGGTGAAATATGATTAGAAGTTGGGGAGGCCATTTAGCCCATTGGATCTATAAAATGAAGTCTACTTGCTTTTTCTATTTTATACAAATCTAAATTTTGTCTAATCTTTGTAAGCTTTGCAAAATAAACTCCTAAGGATGATAAACCTTTTGGGTTATCTCTCTAGAGGATGAAAAACCCTGTGTAGGATTAGAGAAAGAGCAATGAAAACTCTTCTTTCTTGTGAGAGGATTAAATATTCAAGGGCTTCCATTGAAGGTCAATGTTTTATTTGTGTTTTTCACTGAAGATCAAGCTTATAATTTTTGTTTTCCAACAATGTTTAAGGGCATTCCTAGAGGGGCGAATGGTTGTTGTTGATTTCAGGTACAAGTAGGGTTTCATCTACATAGTTCCATATTTCCAAGCTTTTTTCGGGTGCCTTCCACCATTCGAAGTTTTTTTATTTTGGTATCATTGGAAAGCTTGTGAGCTTATCTTCAATTTGAGCTATCATTTGTAAAAAAATTGTAGGGTATTTTCCGAGTTATGAAATTTCTAAAGTTTCAGCTGATGGTTAAATCTCTAGCTAAAAAGTTAATTTCATAATTTTTGAAAGGTTTTTTTAGGCTATTTTATACCCATGGGAAAGTCACATTTTCCCATAGAAATTTAGACTTGCACTTAATTATTTTTGTATAATTTCTAATACTTGAAATTTTATTTGGGATTTGCGGGAAATCAATTAAGGTTCAAAAAATGTACATTTGCCAACAATATAGAATTGTATGCTCTTGTGCAAGCAGTCAAGAAATGGAAATATTACTTGATAGTAAAGAAACTATCATACACGTGGATCACCAACCTCTCCAATATTTACAGGCTAAAAAAACTTCAATAAACTAGATACTATAAGTGGATGGGTATCTTGCAACAGTTTTATTTGATCATAAATGATAAGAAAGGTGTGACATACTAGTTAGTTCATATGTTGTCTAGACCTTTACTTTCAACTATGGGAGCTTTAAATCATTTTGAATATTTTTTATGTGAAGTATATTAGGAAGGTTATAAGCAAGATCCATATTTTGGATAAATCTTTCGGCATAAACTTCCAAGTGAGGGCTTTACACTTAGGGGAGAATACTACTTCTAGGATGGACTTCTCTACAAGAAAGAGAAAATTTGAGTGCCTAAAGGGGAAACAGTTCAATTGATGAGGGAAGAAAATGCTTCTAAAGTTGCTGGTCACTTTTGTGTGAAAATAATTGTTGCACACTTAAATAGAGGTATGCTTATTGGCCAAACATGCAAGTAAAAGTTGTAAAATTAATTAGGGGTTTGTGTTTTATGTTGTATAAGCAAGCCTAGTAACAGAGAGTTTTGATTTAATATATTTCATTACTAGTTCCTTCCCGACCATGGGAATTCATCTCCATGGATTTTGTGGGTTGTTTTCCTACATCCAAGAAATGGTATGATTATGATTTTGTGTGGTAGTAGAGTAGTTTAGTAAAATGTGTATTCTCATTCCATGCAACAAGACCATTAAAGTCAATGAAGCAAGTAAATTATTTATTCTAATGTGTGGGTTCATTTTGGTTTGCCTAATTCTATTGTGTTAGAAAGGAACCTTTGGGTTCATTAGGAATTTTTGGTCTACCTTTAGGGAAAATATGGATACTAAGCTAAAAAGATATACTGCTCTTCATCCACAAATAGATATGCACTCTAACGTGGTAAAATGTACCTTGCTTCAACTCTTGAAAGGATATAATAGGAAACATCCTAGGACTTGGGATGAGTATTTAGTGTATATCTAACATTCGTATAATAGAATAGTTCATGCTTATACCAATAAGATTTCTTTTGAGACATATTTTTGTTATTTTCCTAAGAGTGCATTGGATGTTGTTATGAGACTACCATGTAGAGATGATGAGAAAAGTGGGTCTAGAAGTCCACAAAGTTTGAAGTTTTATTGAGAAAATTCAACATATACACCTCCAGGTACATGAGAGATTGAATGAATCACATGTGAAGTACAAAGAAAGGCATTGATCAATAGAACATTCTTTCCTTATTGGTGATAGGGTATCATTTTACTCGACTAACAAAAAGTCTATAAGATAAAGCTAAGAAACTCAAACCTCTTCATTACGGCCCATTTTAAATTATGGAACAAGTTCATAAGAATGCATTTCTCTTGGATTTTCCTCCTTATATGAGGATATATTTAGTTGTGAATGTTCAGAATTTACATCTCTTTGAGCCCTCCATGTTGGATAAGGAAGAAGAGGGATTTTTTGCTACCATCTATTGTAGATATTGCTCTGTAAAATTAATTGGATTTTCAGGAACATGTGGTATTGCAAAAAAAAGAGAGGAAAAAAACAATGACAAGTGTAATACATGTAGTTGATTGGGTTGAAATGTTAGGGAAATAAGAGATAAACTATGCGGAATAATCCCTTACAGAATCGCAACGGTAGAAACTAATATGCAGAAAATATTACAGATCTCAAATAAAAGTGTAGAATAACACAACACAGAGAGACAATATTTAAAATGGTTCACCCAATATGGGCTATGTCCACCAAGAATCACTTGCTTAGATTTTATTACAAGCCTCCACTCTTTCAATACAATACCCATATCTGTTTGGAGCTATGCTCAACAAACTCTACAAAATTCACACCCGAATTCAAAGCACATCTACAATACATTTTCTTGTCTATCTATCATATGCATAAGACCATATAAATAGACAATTGCTTAATTAGTTTTGATAAAAAACTGCGGGGTATCAAAACAATGGGCCCCAAAAACAGCCCATAATGGTTACTCATTAGTCATGGGTTAATAAACCACCCATGAAAATTTTCTTGGGGGGGCTTTGCCCCCGAACCGCCACAAAAATACCTGAGTGTAACACATAGAAGGTGTACCACACTCTAACATGAAAACAGGCTCCACAAACATAACATGAAAGGTCAATTTCCTACCAAGGAAAAGTGGTTACTCTATAGAATATGTGGCAAAAAAATTTCCTCACCTCGTCAGTCCTTGAAGATTTTAGGGACTTAAAAGCTTCAAATTTGGGAGGTATGTGATATCCTTTTTTTGGGAAAATAAAAAAATTCCAACTTCAACCCAAATCGAACCAACAAGGGTTAGATCCTTTCAATTCAACCTCAAATAACCCAATGTCAACGTAATTACAACCCAAAATGGGGTTAGAAGTAGCCAAGGTAGTGGGTTATATGGGATAATCAATTGGAATTCCAATCTTATCCAATTCATATTTTTATAGTAGTAGAGAATAAATAAAAATATTTCAGAGACAACTGAAAATTTAAAATTTCATAACTCACTAATTACTCCATCTTTTTCCATAAAACAAAGTGCATAATAAACTAGATTCTTAGGGATTTCCAAAGGAATATACAAAAACAAATTTTGAGCACTTAAACCCCTTCAAAAAAGCATCCAAATTTCTAGATCTTGGTGCTAGAGTTAGCAAAAAATATTAAATTAATAACCAACACTTACCTCAATTGGTTTCACTCTCCAAAAGCTTGTTTTGATGCACAAAAATGTAAAGAACAGATCTGAACTGAAAATCATAAATTTTAAGCATCAAAATGTGTCCCAAACAATTAATAATCAAACCCTAGACTACTAAAACTTGTGAAATTAATTCCCTCTTAACCAACCAAGAAAAAACCATCAAACTTTGGCTTTTGGGTCACAAAAATATGAAGAATAATATTTCAAAATTAGTTTTTACACACCAAACATGAAAACCTAATTTTGTCTTTAAAAAAAAGTCTCCCAACACATTTAGGGCATCAAATCATCTCCAAAATTTATGAAATTAATTGCAAAACATGGTATTTCTTAAATTCACTTGTTTAACCATCAAAAAATACAAAAAACTCATATTTCCTTCAACAATCAATTCACTCAGGTTAGGAACACTTTCCCAATCAATTGGCCACACAATAGATGCAACATATACAAAAATAGATCCTTAACAGAATCAAATTTACTTCAATTCCAAACCAAATGAGAGAGAGAGAGCGAGAGAGAGAGCACAATGAATAGCTAGGGAAGACATCCCATTTCTCCAAGCATGGAGTCTTATCAAATGATCAAATCAACATCCCATGAAATGATGCCTGAACATCCCTTAAATAGACTTCCTGAAAGGGATCGAACCACTTTGAGGGAAAATACACTTTTTTATTTTGTAATTACAAGTTGGATAGCCAAGTGGCCCCCTTTACCTAAGTTTATCTCCCATGACATAATTTAAACATTTAATATGTTAACACTATGTGCACTTTATTTATTTTCAAATTAAATAATAAAAAGGTAACTAACCTATGTGCACATTTTAAAACTAACTAGAGACTCCCACTTGTAGTGCTAGCCATGCAAAGGGGATACAATGCAAATGAAAGAGATGAACTGATATATTAGTAATGACATGGAAAAGGGGACACTACAGTCCTCCCCTCTCATAGATTGCTTTCCCTCAAGCAATAATAAGCTCATAGATCCACATATCATGCACCCAAGAGAAGAGATGAAGTGATGCATCAAAAGTCTTGCTACAGTGCCAGTAAAGTGATAAAACACTTGGAAATTATGTTTCCTTCCCCCATGTCAACCCAAAAAAAATGGGTCCTCAGCTCGGTAATTAGTGCTGCAACTAATGGTGTCCTCAAAATGGCATGGGGAGTCATCAAAGGGATGATTTTTTCTAAGTTCCAAATCTTCCCACTCAATAATGCCCTCATGAAGTGAGTAGGACAACGGTCTATTGTCACACGTCTTCAATCCTACACATGAAGAAAAATTATTAGAAAAATATGTTCTGAAAAATAATTTTCCAATGTATCTCCATGGTGTGAATAGCTCACAAGTATCCTTCATGTATGGGCTACCCCTAAATATCTCAATGTTGCCCCATACTTCCTTGAACTCCAAAAAACCAACTGTTGTCATAGAATAAAAATTGGATAAATAATCAACAGTTTGACAACTCCAAATTTGTCCCCACGTGAGCCCTACTTTATCATTTGTATCCATGTGTGAGTGTACTAATGGAAAAATATCCCTTATCCTCAAGCCCTATGGCCCTAAAGGCAATAAGAAGACTACTGAAATAAATTACAACAATGTAAATATAAATATTTGAGCTCAAGGTATCCCAACTTACCTTAGGTAAGGCCAACACTACACTCTCACAACCCATAATGCATTTTTCCCATGAAAACAAGTTCTGAAACACATTCAGACACTTGATCTAGATCTGATCCATAATGAATATTATGACAAGATTTGCACCTCTTCCTTTCATATCTGAATATCCATCATATTTTCCTTTATTTTCCAAAACATAGTATGAAAATTTAACACCATACCTTCCTCTTTGTTTCTCCCAACACAAAACATAGTGCTAAGTGGCTAGGAAATGATCCTGTAATGTGTACCAATGATGCTCCAAACTGAAAATTAACATACCGTGTGACTGAATCCTTTTGTGGGCATGCTATCATGACCCCAAACAAACTAAAAAATGTGCATGACAATAGTGTGAATATGAATGGAAATATTAGGCATAAACATACTCTTCTTGGTTGAAAATCCACACATGAATAGAAAATGTTTATACTTTCCTTTTATGATCCCAACAACCTTCCTTATGACCCAAAACTGAAATTAACCATGATATAAGAACAAGAGAATATTCAACTTCATCATCTCATAAGTACATGGAAGTGTCAATACAAATAATTCGAAGTTGTTGCTCACTTTTTCCATACTATGAGGTAGCATGTGCATGATGATACCCCCATTGTTTTTACTCCGGCAATGACATAAGAAAAAAGGAAAATCAGAAATATAATTCATGCAAGGAATCTCATACCATTCATTGTGCCAATGGATTTCCCTTATGAAATGAAGCAATACATCTGAAATAACATGATTGGGGGCTATGCGCATCATACCTTTGTGCCATGGAACACCTTCACACTCCTTAAAATTTTCAACCCAAACATCACCTTCTACCTTGGAATCATGCAACTTTATTTGTACGATTGGTGTGAGGATTTTCTTAAAATTCATTTTTGAGTGAATGAAGTCATTTATTTGCCCTCTAATGACTAGTTGTTATGCGCAGACAAAAGCGAGCTGAGAATGGTCTAAAGTACCTGGAAATGCCTCTTCTTGCATGGCACACACCCCCACATCCTCACATTCATTACCAACCCAAGTAGCATTAATAACAACCAAATAATGATCATTGATTATCTCTTGGCCGCCCTTGTTTTGTTTGTCCATGCAAACTTGTAAATCAAGCTTCTCTTTCCTCTTTGACTCACCTCACATGATCACATTATCATCATGCATGCAATAATCAAAAGGAAATATAAACCCTCTTCAATCAACAATGAATCTTTACCTTGTCTTATTTTCATTCTGGTGAGCTCTTCTTCACTTTACTTCCTCTTGGAATCAAATCTGATTTTTTCTGTGCAATCACCAAGTCCCATGCAAGCATTAGATATCAAAAATTTATCATTAAACACCAAAGGAATCATACCTTAGAGAGCTGATCCTTCTTGCTTCATGGGAGACCTTGCTAACATATATGCCTTCACCTTGCTTGAATATTGATCCAAAACACTTTTGGCTAAAGTATGAGCAATACATGACTCCTCTTGTCTCAAACCTTCCTCAAGTATGGATAGCAATTATTGTGAAGGATCCACGTATTCATTCAATGTTAGGGACATGATGGTTTGTATTGCAACCATTATTTTTTTTGCTGAATGATCAATCATGTAGGACAACAAAGAATACTTCAAACATGTGTAGAATGAGATCATCACAATCAAAATCTAACATTGAGTATACAAGTTCTTACCTTTGCCATGTTCTCCAAGATCTTAACCCTCTTATCAAAGTAAGGGTTTGTGGTGTCCCAAAGCTTTTGAAAGCTTCCTATCATGAGCTCAAAGACTTTTTCCATGGTGGTGTCATTACATGGCAAATTTGGGGCTGTTATCCTTGTCACCTCGCTAATGCAAGTGATGACCATATAAGCCTCACCTCCACCTCATCATGCCTCAATAGTTCAGATCTAGCTAAGTGAATCACCAAGAAGTCGCATCAAAAAACATGGAGCCATAATCTGATTGTTTTACCATAGCCAAACAACTTGCAACTTCCTCCAAAATGCTAAGCAACACATCTCTCGAAAGGTGTGGAGAATCAAACCATCTCCCCAATATGTAAAACTGCATTTTCATTTCTCCTTCACTTGTTAACCCCATGATTCATGCACTATATATCCAGATTTGCAAACAAAAACCCCATAAGAGTAGAGGAAAGTTGCTCTGATACCACTGTGATGTCCCCTTCTTGGGACAAGATGGACAAATTGCCACAAATGGACACCCAAATCAATTCAAGAAGGACTAAATCCTTGTGAATTCAACCTTAAAATAACCTAATGTTGGCGTAATTACAACCCGAAATGGGGTTGGAAGTAGCCAAGGTGGGTGGGCTAGATGGGCATAATCAATTAGAATTTAAAACCTCTCTAATTCTGATATTTTTATAAGCACCAGATGAAGTAATTTGAAACAATTGCATAGACAACTGAAAACTTCGAAAATTCATAACACAATCAATAGTCCATATTTTTTCATATGAAACAAAGTGCACAATAAACTTGAGATTATTAGGGATTTCCAATGAACTATCAGGATCAGATGTTTTCTGAGCACTAAAACCCCTTCAAAATAACATCCAAACTTCTAGATCTGGGTGCTAGGGTTAGCAGGAATTATTAAATTAATAACCAACACTTCCCTCAACTGTTTTCCCCCTTCCAAAAGCTTGTTTTGATGCACAAAAATGCCAAGAACAAATCTGAATTGAAATCAAACATTTTTAAGCATCAAAATGTGTCACAAACAATTAATAATCCAACCGTATGATTACTGCAACTTCTAAAACTATTTTCCCGCTTAACTAACCAAGCAAAAGCCTTCAAACTTTGGATTTTGGGCCACAAAAATATGAAAAATAAATATGCCCAAAATTAGTTTTCGCACAGGAAACACGAAAACCCTAATTTTTTTCCCTAAAAAGTAGGTTGCCCAACACATTTAGGGCATTAAATCATCTCCAAAAATTATGAAATTAATTGCAAAACACATGACAGATCCGAAAAACCAACAAGTATAACTCATCAAATCATGCAACAATAAACTTAGATTTGCACTTCATATAATAAATGTCTCTAGGGTTAGGAACACTTTCCCAATCAATTTGCCACACAATAGATGCAACATACACACAAATGGATCCTTATCACAAATCATATTTTGACTTCAATTCCAAATTGAATGAGAGAGAGAGCACAATGAAGAGCATAGGGCATACATCTCTCGGGCATACATCCCATTTCTCCTAGCATGGAAAGACATCAAACTGATCAAATCAACATGCCATGAAATGACCCCCTCACATCCCTTAAATAGATTTCCTAAAAGGGATCAACCCACTTGGAGGGAAAATACACTTTTTAAATTTGCAATTTACAAGTTTGATAGCCAAGTGGCCCCCTTTACCTAAGTTTCTCCTCCTATTACATAATTAAAACATTTAATATGCTAAGACTATGTGCACTTTATTTATTTTCTAATTAAATAATAAAAAGTAACTAATCTATGTGCACATTTTAAAATTAACTAGAGACTCCCACTTGTAGCGCTAGGCATTGCCAAGGAGTTAAAATACAAATGAAAGAGATGAACTGATTATATTAGTAATGCCCTGTAAAAAAGGGGGCATTACACCAGGTATGATCCAACCCCAGATCAAATGAATTACCTAGTCAGCTATATGAGGTTCTTTTATTGAATTTTGCAATGACATTCCATGATCATATCCAAATCTGACCCCCACCACCACCAAGGTTAATTCGGAATGACCACTGATCACATGTCTCCTTCAAGAGGGGAATTAGGATCATGTTTCATAGGAACTATTCTGTGTTATTCACTTGTGTCAGACAGCTTCTGGGCCTTGCACTGCCATGCTGAAGCAAAACTTGATCTAGAAGTACAAAATTGTAATCTATTCTCTTGATCACCAAGACTCACCATAACGACGCGATGTGAGAGCATACACAGAGTTAGGACTGTTAAAAAAGTTAAAAAACATTCATGCCTGATACATACACATTCATAATGGAATAAATTTAAAAACTCAATGGCTTACTAATTTTTAAGTGATGTCATCGTAATCTGTTTTTGATCAGTCATGAGATCACCATAAAGGTGCAAGGTGAGAAGCATACACTGAGTTCATAGATGTTTAAAAAAATTATGCAAACATTTTGCCTTTACATAAATAAATTAGCGTTATGTCATCCCTAATCTATGATTTGATCACTAAGACCACCATAAAGGTGTGAGGTGAGAACATACACAGATTTAGGAAGCTTCAAAAAATTAAAAAAACATTTTGCCTTTACATAAATCAAATGATAAATGGCTAAAATATTAATTATTAACATTGAACATGCATTTAAAAATTTCTAAAATAGGCAAGTGGTTTTGGGTGAATTATTAAATGTGAAAAAACCCTAGAGAGTCTGTGCCATCCTAATCTACTTTTGATCACTAAGATCACCATAAAGTTTGAAAAGTGAGAGCATACATAGATTGTAAGGAAGTTAAATGGAATTTAAAAAAGATCTTGAATGCTTACATAAAGGCAAATGATTAGAATGTTAACTTGTATTATATTGGAGAATTACATATTGAACAGGGATGCAATTTTTCACCCAATTAAAATAATGATATTTCCCTAATTGGGTTAAATCTAAAAACCCTAAATCTGTGTCTCACTTACATCTGTTCTTTGATCATCAAGATCACCATAAAGGTGTGAGGTGATTCTTGCATACACAGATTTATGATAAGTTTTTAAATTCTAAACTTTATCAAAAAATGCAACAATAAGATAAAATTAAAAAAACGTAAAAAAAAGATGAATTAAATAAAAAATGACCTGTATTCCCTTAGACAAGGGTAGTCAAGTACACCCATAATGTTGCCTTGAAACGTAGAATCATTGTATTGATAATAGAATTCTAACAAATGCTACCTCCAAATGTGATGTCTACTCTTTGAATGAACAATAAAACGATGTCTTCCTCTCAACAATTGCTTCCTCTAAACAAACTTGAACTTCTTGCAAGCAATGGCTGCCCCCAATCTCCTACTACATGATGCAACTAGGTTATGCCATCCAAACAAATAGTTACCTTCCAGATTGTTTGCTAGCTCCTCGATAGTCGTAACATTCCTACATTGCTCTGAATTTTTCTCATACACTTGACAAAAAACCATGCAATGGAATTGTTACAATGTAATGATTTCAAATGAATGGGTGAGTGCCTTTTTATAGCTTTTTGAGGTGTTAGGGTTTAATATTTTCCTCATACATTTAAGATGTATAGGTACCCATGACATTTTTCATAATGACCATAACATAAATATTTTTTTAATGCCTTAATGATGAATTTAGTGCTTTGGGTTCGTTGTCGGTATGTACCGGTACATCAAAAATCAAAAAATGTACAGTCTAAAACACTGCCCTTTACTAGATGCATATCCGGTACATATCCAATTATGGGATTTGAAAAATCCTCGCACCCTCATGTGATCCGAAAACCCGGATGTGACGTATACAGGAAGGGTACGGAGGGCAGGGGGACGTATCATTGACAACATAGCAATGAAAACCGCAATGGAAAGTTTTCGTTCTCCACCAAGGCATTAAGGAAGGTTTCCGTCCTTGGATGCCACGTACAAGAGGGTTTTCGTTTCAAGTGGAATGGTATTATATACAAGTTATTTCTAACAAATCTTATTTATACTGTAGATTGTCAGAAATGCGACTTCTATAAAATGAAATATTGTAAATGTTTGTGGACACAATCCCTTTTATACTCCTTGCTTGGCATCCCATAAGGTTGCAATTAGATAGAGGACCTACCTCTTAAGCTTCACCCTTTTCAATCATTGTAATTGTATCTTTAATTCCTACCTAAACCCAACCGACCTGTCCTAAAGGAAAACACTAAAAGAAAACATTTAATTTTCTAATAAAAGTATTTTCAATTAGAAACAAAGTGCAATTGCTCTTCCCTGTGTATTCACTGGTATTCTTCTTCGCCACAGATTTAAGGTATATTTTTGGCAAGAAGTCGTTCATTAGAGCCTCATAGTTAGAAAAAGGTTTTTTATCTATTTACACACCCAAGTCGCTACCCTCAGGAGAGGGAGCTAAAATGAATGATAAAACCCTTGATATTCTTCTCCTATGAGCCCTAACTTCCCAATCAACGAGATAGTCTTCAAAAATATGAAGCCCTTGAAACACCACCAAAGTTGGAGAGTTTTTCGTTCAAAAAATACCAATCTCAACAAGGAAGGCTTTCGTCCTGCCATTGCATTACCAGATTTCATAAGATGGGATTTCTGCCCCTTAGTAGGATTGGAATATGCAGAAACCAGCTCTAGAACTAAGATAAATAACATCAACTTTGAGTGGTGAAAGTTATTAGCTGAATTAATCTAAGTAGCTATGGAAGAAGCTCATTCTAAAAAATCACTTAGGATGCTTACTCATCCATTACTAGCAACATAGCCCTCCAGAGTCCAGAGATTGTTCAACTCAGACTTCGATATAAGAAGCAACCATGCTAGCCTTTCAGACTACATATCCAACAATTTATTTGAGGAACACTTAGATGGAGGACATTATAGAAGATAGCTAGAAACATAGCAGCAACACTCGACAACCCAATGGCTCACATTCATTGAACATAGTCAACTCATTACAATTAGGTACTCTATTATCTCGTGACTCATCTTTCCTTTGCCTCACAAAGCCAATTTGCAAGAACTACAAAGAATCCTGATGAGGTTCCTTTGGAGTCACATGGACAGACACCTTTAATTCAAATTTCCCCTTCTCTCATGGAAGCAATCTAATGCAGACCCAAAGATAAAAGGTGGCCTAAATTTGTAACAAGTGGAATGGCATCGTCTTCCTAGCTACGAATCATTGATAATGGAAGATGACATGGATTGTTCCATGATAGATATCCCTACCTAGTGTTGTGGCTAACATATATTGGAAGGGAAAAGTACTTAACCTATAGATGAAAAAATAAGCTTTTATCCAATACGAATTGGATTGTGACTTAGATGCTTACATATGCAAAATAATATTTCAATCTTTAATTGTAGGAGGATAAATGGATGACAACTACCCTGCTTTCTCGTCAATATTGAATATGTGCTCAAATGCTATTGCACCTTCATTGCACAAGCATCCTCGGGCTAAACTTCAATATTCCTTTTTGAGTGAGGCTCACCAATCTATCAAACAGCCAATGCTGATGATCTTGGGAAACTTTAGGACAGGAGATAATTGTTCTTGGATGATTTTAACATTTCCCAAAGACATGACTACTATCATACCATCTTAAAGACTAGACATCTTCATGATGTCATTGGGGTTGGGAACTGATTTCCTGGATTGATGGGCCTTTGAGAGAGTATGTGGAGTTGCCTATTCCATGTGCTTACCATCATCAATGGCCAAAGAGATGTTCTTTTAGTTTGCAATGCATAGAGAGAGGTAAGATGAAGCTATGAAGGACTTAGAATTGACTATACTCCAAAGTAGTCAAAGGGTCCTACCCTTTGGGTGCGTAAATTGCCTTAGATGTTGAGGTGCGTCAAGATTGCCTTCTGAAGAGTTGGAGGTGACGTAAATTGCCATAAGTGCTTACTTTAGAGGATCAACTAACCTTGTCTTTACTTGTCCCATAGCACATTACTCTTATGGTCTCGTAGTGTCAAAGTTGTGATCCATATGAGGAACCATAGGACCATCCCCAGTAGAAACTTACGTGTTTATTTTAGTTAGGGTTCACTAAATTCAATGCCATCTCGCATGACTCAAAAGTTATATCTGATGATCTATTAGGCATTTCCTGGTTTTATTGGATTGGACTGATAGTACATGAGAGAAATCGAATACTCATATCGGAAGCCACCTATCATCCCCTCATCTGGGAAGGTAACATACTCTTTTTTTACATATGGTCTATGAATCTAGCATAGTGATACAGTGTCCCTTTCCTACCCAGAGGAAGAGTATGAAATCAATAGAGGCTTGGATAGTCTATAAGTCACCTTCAAAATGGATGCATTTCACATCAAATTGGCACACATATCATGATACAAGACATTCCAGCCACTCGACTCTTTTATTAGATGACAATCTTCAACAACCTTGGTTCTCAACATGGGCGACCCAATTCTAGTAGAAGTTACAAACATTGAAGTTGGAACATAAGAAGAATGCATCTTAAATCAACTGGGCCAATGAACTAAGGGAATTGCAACAATTGGCACTAATGACACACTGTTCACTTACTCAAATATAGAGCTAAATGGAAGATGGAACTACATTAATATATGGTTCAAGAATGTGATTTTTTTTACATAATATTGTAAGAATGGTTCATGAATACAATTCATCACTTGGGAATTGGTTCTGAATATAGGACCCATAGTGGTGTGGACCAACCATATACCTGTATACAGCCACTCACATTTTGAACTGGAGACTAGGACATGAAGGTTATTACATGAGTAATACAATACTGAACCAATCTTAAAGGATGTCTAACAGTACTTTATCTGGAATCAAATCAGCACCCTTGTCTACACTATGTCAAGAGTTCCTGTGTCCCATCATAACAATCTAACAAGGTCTAACATACATGGGAACAAACATATAATGCTTTTGATTGATTGTGGAGCTACCCACCACTTCGTTGATGGAAGATTAGTGTCAACAATGAGGTCAAAAGGTAAAAGAATTAAGGGGCTTCAATGTCAGAGTTACTGACTAGGATTTCCTAACTACTGATTACACATTCCAAAGCTACATCATAATAGTTTGGAGGGAGAAAAATTCAAACTAATGTACACAATGGTCTAATCTTAGCCCTTACAAAGGTAATTTCAATCATAATTTGTGCCTCTTTTAAGATGATAATTATTAGCTACGGATGAAACTGTTGTTAGCATGGACACCAATAAGTTGAGTAAGGAAAATAGGAGGGCTGATCCAAATAAAAGAAGGAGCAATTGTCTTGGGCATACAGATTTTCAATTAGTTGGGAACAATCTCTCGATCTTGACATCGAATATGTCAAGAAGGAAAACATTACAGTAGTTGATATCTTTTCACGAAAACAAGCTCTCCACAAGAATAAAGCAGGAACACAAGAAGGATCCACGTAAGAAAGAGGAAGAAGTTGGGGCAGCAGATACAAAGAGTTTACGTTTTCTTAGGGAAAAGTAATCTTCGGGAGAGAGGACTGTAATTTCCCTTTTTCCTACTCAAAATAATAAAATTGGGCATTCAAAAATTTCTTCTCCTTGGTCAAGTTAAGAAAATAAGGGGAGAAAGCAATATCACATATTTTAATATGCTTATTAGTAAGTTATATAGAAATGTATGAGTCCTCCATGAAAGAAAACAAAAGACTATTAAAGGAGTCAGCCAAGATAAGGACAAATTAAATAATTGTAAGACATAATGAAATGTCATGTATTTCTATTTTGGAGCCAACCTTTGAATTAGTATAAATAAGGGTCATGGGGCTTCATTTGTGGATATAGACTTGTTTGTAATCATTAGATTTCAAGAGAATACTCTCACATCTAGCCTAATGAGATGAAAACACCTGTAGACATCTTTTACAAGGGATGAAAATCTTTTTTTCTTGTGACTTAAAAGATTTAAGAATCATTGAATATTATTATATACAAGTTATTTTCTACAAATCTGATTTATGTTGTGCATTTTTAAAAGTGTGACCTGCATAAACTGAAATATTCAATGTTTGTGGACAAATAAGTTAATATTTATTCACCCTTTGCAAGCATTTTAATACATTTTTCAGAGCCAAATTGATTCAATTTGTGCTACTGCAATTTCTAGTGGTCATTTTAATTTTCCAGTAGTGTATTTTAAATTTTGATTGATGGTATTTCTCTTGGGTGTGATTTTATGGTATTTTTGGCATTGTTTTTGAACTATAGTCATTCGCTGGTTTTTATCTATTTATTGCTGCAATTTTAAGATTCATATTTGCATTTTAAAATATTTGATAAAACCCCTAAAAAAGATTATTACATTAGATAACCACTGGAAGAAGCAATACAAATAGGAAAACTTTTCGAATACATTTCTATATGTTGGTGTGATGCAAATATCCCTTTCAATGCTTCCCACTCACCTTATTACCAGCATTTTTTTTATTCCATTGTTGTTGCTAGTAAGGGATTCAAAGGTCCTAATATGCATGACTTGAGAGGATCTCTTTTGTAGAAAGAAGTTATGTCCATAGATGAATATTTGCAGAGTTGTAAATTATCATGGATAAAAAAAGAATGTACTATTATGTGAAATGGGTGGAGTGATGGCAAGAACCACACCCATAGTAAATTTTCTATCCTTTTTTCCACAAGGAACTATGTTTTTGAAATTAGTTGATGCATCTGATAGGGTGAAAGATGCAAATTTTTTATTTGAGCTTTTCGATGAGGTTGTTGTGGTGGAGGTGGAAAATATTGTAGAAAATCATCATAGATAATGACTCTAACTATGTTCTTGTTGGTAAGATGTTAGAGACTAAACACAAAACAATATTTTGGAATCCATGTGTTGCATATTGAATAGACTTCATGCTTGAGGATATAGGAAAACAAGATTAGATCAAGAACACTATAGAGCATGCCAAAAGCATCACAAAATACATTTACAATCATTCATGGGTATTAACCTAAGGAGGGAAAAAAACTAAAGGTAGAGAACTTGTAAGGCCAACCATCACAAGATTGGCAACAAACTTCCTCATGTTGAAATCTCTTATTTCCCAAACAAAAGATTGAAAAAGGATGGTTTTAAGTGATGAATGGAATGCATCAAAGTGAATCTGCAAACAAGATGGGAAAAATATAAAGATTTTTTTTTTGAAAATTTATATTCGGAAAAAAATATTAGAGGTTATGACAAATTGTTGAGCCTCTTGCTAAGGTGTTGTGGTTGGTGGATGGGGAAAATTTTATTCATGCGCTACATTTAGGAGGCTATAGATCAGGAAAAAGAGAAGATAAGGGAAATATAAAAAGACATGGTGACTAAACATGGGAATATATGGGATATTATAGATAATATATGGAACTCAATCAACTCCATCGCCCTATATACGCAGCTAGATATTTCTTAAACCCAAGAACAAAACTTGGAGAAGATAAAATAAGAGAAGTGAAAGATGGTTTGTACAAGTACCTAGAGTACATGGTCCCTTATGAGAGGTAATAATTTGAGGTGCATCAATAGATCAGTTTCTTCAGTAGAGCCACAAGTACCTTTGGAAATAACCTTGCAAAGATTACAAGAGATGTGGACCAACTAGGTAAGTAATTCTAAGTCTTTTAAAGTTCACTTGATTAAACTTTATAATGAATAATCATT
Source organism: Taxus chinensis (assembly GCA_019776745.2). Classification (NCBI taxonomy): domain Eukaryota; kingdom Viridiplantae; phylum Streptophyta; class Pinopsida; order Cupressales; family Taxaceae; genus Taxus; species Taxus chinensis. The sequence goes on from CM034146.1 coordinate 751,856,017, forward strand.
GAATTTTTAGAATAAGACACAATCTAATTTTTTGAATTATGCTTTAAGTTATAAGTTTTAATTTAAATTTTTAACTTTGTTTTTTATAATCATTGTTTAATAATTAAACATTTACATTTTTTATTGTAGCACATTGGTGGGATTTATTTTTCAGTCAATGTCCTTAATTGAAAATGTTTTCAATTTGGATCCTAAGCCACACTTGCAATGCTTCTGGGTATGAGCACAACAGGTATGTCTTTGATCAGATTCACATGAAGAAGAGAAACCATTTAGAACAACGATTGAATGATCTTGTCTTTATGTAGTATAAATTTCAGCTAAGGGGAAGCCAGTTGCTTAACCGAAGACCTAATATAGATCCCATTGTCATAAGGCATGCAAGGGTAAAAGTATGAGGGTTTTTGGGCATTCACAAGTTTCCCTGTATGTTTGTTGTAGAGACAAATAAATATTTTGTAACTAAAAATCTTTATGTTTTTCACATTTTTTTTTCGTGTCTTCCATTTCATTTATAGATTTCATTGTAATTGATTTTGAATTTTACTTATAGAATTTCTTTGCCTTATCCATGGCACTACCCTAGGTAAATTGCTAGTTATACCATACGAGCATAGATAAAACTATGTAAAATACGTGGAGAGATATCAATCTTCATATGCTTGTATTTGTTTTTTTCACATGGGTTAGTATGCACCTCAAGATTGACATCTTTCGACATAATTTAGATAGTTGTATTTAAAATATCTATGCTAGTTTTATCAATATTATAAGTTGCACACAATTGGAAGGATAATATTTATAAAAATACCATTACTAAAGAATTTTTTATGGAGGACCGTAGGTGGTCATGAAATTTAAACCCTGATTAGGAGTTTACTTAATAAGAATGATAGTTTTGTTATGACATCCATCAAAATTAAAATATGGCAAGGGCTAAGATATGAATTTCATGCAGGTTGTAACTTCAAAAGAATTAGTCATGGTTAAATAATTGCAAGCCATGATGTCCATGGGTACAAAAAATTTCCATATAGAATAATGATAATAAAGTATAGACAACATCAATGTTAAGCCTTAGAATGAGTAATAATGGACCATCATATTTTCCATGATATGCGTTTTCCTTTCCCAAAAAAAGGAATTATGTGGATTTCCATCTAAATTAGTATTATTTTTTTAATTAGAACACATATTATTAAATCCAAAAAAGATCAAATGGTTGCAATAAAAAAAGTAGTCGAATAAGACATGACCCACGAAAACTATTCAAAAGCAATCAGAATTTCCAAAAAAATGGAGAACACAGGACACAAACAACACAAAACTAAAATAAATAAGAGACTAGACACAAGAAACCATATCACTGAGGGGTGGAGGAGGATTGTGGCATGACGCAATGCGACAGAAGAGAGCTCATACAAATTGGCTCATTAGTTGACACCTCTAACAACTACCACCCATATTTGTTTTGGGAAGGTTGGCTCGTGTTAGTAAGAGAGAACAAAACCATAATTCCCTTATCAGAATGAGGATAATTCCCTTATCTAGATATCCATAAGGATATGAGAGAACTAAAATTGCAATGCGCATCCAATTCCAATTTCCAAATTCTCCAGATCCAATTTCCAATTTCTAGAGAAATCTAGAGATAAAGTTTTTGAAGGAGGTGGCATAGTTCCATATCCAATTTCTCCACTAGGACGGAGAGGGATTTTGGAAAAATTTGCGAAGCATAAAATCATGCATAAACTCTTGAAATTGAGAATTGAAGGAAAAATTGAATCGAGTAGCTAAAAATTTCCCTTTAAGTCAGGCCAAGGAGTCCAATCTCTGAAAGTGACTAAATCCTAAATAACGGATATGCCTTTGTGAAATAGCCACAAAGATTTGATGCCAAGGATCTTGGATAGAAGGATAGAATCGCGAGTAACCATCAGAGACAACCAAAGGTTATGGTCATTGAAATAAATGCAAGTGTAAAATTCATCTCCAATCCATTTAAGGAAGGGCTTAATAACCGCAAATGCTTTCCAAATGCTTTTGGTAATGAATGGAACAGTAATTTGGATTGGAGCCATGATAACTTAAATGGTTTGAAAAAACAATATTACTCCAACATTTTTTACCATTAGGGTCACTAGCTAAAATGTAGAGATAGAGAAAAATATTACAAGCTTGTGTCCCTTCAATAGACTCAACCAACCACTTTGTACAATGGGAAATACTTTGTTTGCATACATCAATAATTCCCATAGCACCTTTTTCATGTGAAAGATGAGAAAATTCCCACGCGACACCATCATAAAACCACAAGTGTGGCTAGCATTAGCCCACAAAAAATCCTAAAGCAAGTTGGCCAATTTTCCATAGGAAGCTTTGGAAGGGCGCCAATAAGAAGAATAATAGACATGGGTGGAAACCAAAACTTTAGTACAAACCTGAAAGTTGCCTGCCAAGGAGACGGGTTTGGAAAGCTAGAAAGAAAGCTTTCTTTTGGTCTTGTCGAGAACATACTTCCAGTAGTTCGCTGGAAGTGCTATTGAAGGCGAAGTGAATGCCTAGGAATTTGAACTGCTTCCCTCTGGAGATCCATTTCCAAGAGAAAGACTTCAACCAATCTGGTATAGTCCACGAGCTTTGTCGGAAAGCAAGAGTCTTGAACCATTGGATATTGTTGCCCAAAGCTTTACATAAGAATATCAGTATAATCCCTGGCCTGCAAAACAAATTGCTCATTCTCAGCAACAATAAGAAAGGAATCATCAACGAAATGACCATTGATGACATGGGAAGAGTGATTAGGGAGAGAAATCCCTCTTATCCGCCCTTGAGTCAAGAATGATGGGCAAGGAGGTAATCCCAGCCTGTCAACAGCAAGCACAAAAAGAGTAGGTGCGCTAAGGGGAAGCCTTGCCGAATAGATCTATAAAGACCAAAAGAGTCAGAGTGGCACCCGTTAATAGCCAAACAAGTAGAGGCATCAAAGAACAAGGTTTGGACAACTCGCAAGAAAAAGGGACCAGATCCTAGGGCTTTGAGCATGGCCAGGATGAAAGGCCACTCGATCCAATTGTAGGCTTTTTCAAAATCCAACTCATGAGTAAAAGAGTGCACTGATGAGTGACATGGATCCCATTCCATACCTTCCCTAATGGCGAGCAGATTGTCCAAAATGTATCGTCACTCTGATGAACTCAGTTCTGCTCAGGTTGAATGATCAACAGACAGGATATTACGAATGTGCATGGAGCCAAAGCTTTGGCCATGAATTTTGCAAGACACATTCAAGAGAGCTAATGGGCTGCCAACTGGAGATGAGCTCAGGCTCACCAGGACCTTAAGTATGAGTTTAATTTTTCCTTTATTAATGATAGAGCCAAGTGAGTTGTTAAGAAAGGGCTTCATTGTAGACAACCAACATGTCCGGTCCAACAAACTGCCAAGTGGCTTTATAGAATTCACAAAGAAATCCATCTAGACCTGGAGATTTATCATTAGCCATGCAATCCAGTGTCCAAATGGAGCTCCTCGAGAGAAAGAGCAGCGTCGCACTGGGCATAGGGCAGTAGGCGAAAGTATAGGAAGGAAACCACATCTAGGCATTGTTGGAGGGCATGTTGCCGCTCCACCGTGTCTTGTTGAGATTGAAAAACCAACTTGTAGTGCTCAACAAAGGTTGAGCTAATATCAGTGAGCTTAGTGAGCCTAGAGTTGACCACCCGATTACTGCTTTGATTTGCCCCCGTACACTATGCTTGGTGCCGCAGGGATTGAAATAAGTTCCTTGGACACTTTTATCACCAATTTTGAGCTCAATAGAGTTGAGCACGAATATGGGCACCTTTCATAGTATGAACCTCAGTAAGACGAAGTTGGTGTTTGAGCCGGCCAACCTGAGCTTGAGAGATGGAGATCAAAAGCATTGGCTTCCAATAAAACAGACACACGTTCAAACTCAAGCTTTTAGAGACAAATTTTCCCGTCTACGAATGCGTGCACTACTTGTTTCCCGAAGTGGTAGCGAAAGGCAATGGTTTGGTGAATTGCATCCTTCCACCACCCGAGTACAGTTGGCAGTAATAGGCAGACGTGGCACCAGAGTTCCTACACTCTTGGAAATGAGTTGGATAGCTCCTTCCTGAGACAACAAGGACGTATTAAGGAAAAATTGATTGGAGGGGATCTTAAATCCACTTTGACACCACGTCAGTCTGGAACGATATCAGACTACGATAAGAGAGAACAAATTCTAGCCAAATCATGACAGGGACTTTGGTTGGAACTGTAAAAGGAAAACACATGTTGGTCAGAGAGCATTACTTTATCTAGCCTTTTGAGAACACGGTCAGATCCCCTGCGCTAATTATGTCCACATGTGAAGCAAGGCATGTTAGAGAGAGAGGTCCGTCTGCCGATAATGAGTGGGTCTAACAAGCCCCAATGGACTTTTGAAATAAAACCACGCTTGGTGCACTCGTCAACACACCAATGCATTGGCATAGTGCACCAATTTTATCCTTGGGATGTTCCACCATATTAAAGTCGCCACAAATGAGTCAAAAAGCACACGACAAATTATCCGCTAGCCAATGCACAATAACTCCATATGGGCAGGGCCGTCATTAGAGGCGTAAATATTAAGTAAGCCACCTACAAAACCATTAATGTCCATTAAAACCCACAGAGCTCGATGAGTGGGATCTTTCCCCCAAGGTTTTAATTACAGGAAGGCAAATATTGGAGATACAAAAATGATTGGCGCCACCCTTGCCTTCTTAATGAGAAGTGTAAAAGTGCGTAAAATTAGAAGCAATAGTCCTTAATATGCAACTTTAAGCAAATAACTCTGCAATCTTAATCTCTTGTAAACAGATGACGTCAAGTTTACCAATAATTTGACAAGCTAAACGTACACATTTTTTTTTTGGAGGTCTCTGTAAGTCTCTCTAACATTCTAAGAGATAAAATTCATGTAGGGAGATTCAGACATGGATTGTTCCACCTACCCATTGTGAAATGATCCGACACCATAAGTGCTAAATTGATTGGAAAGTTGTGGGTGCCGGTTTGAATCAAAGTCAGCCAGTGAAAATGGAGTAGCGTTTAGCCCCATTGCCTCCCCTAGACACATTCAAAGATCTCCCTAGGAGGACCGCATGAGAATGTCGCAATGGTCTGAGAGCCAAAAGACGAATTCCCATCCTCACTAGTCTAGAGTCTGAACAATGTTTGGATAGATTTGCATGGAGGATTTTTGTAAAGGGGTAGAAATTTTCTTAGAGGGTGAGGTCTCAGCATCAAACGAAGGGGTCAAGGGAGAAGAAGCAGTAAGCTTCTCTCCATTGGACTATATAAAGCCGATTCTAGGGGCCCCTGGGGCTTTTTTAGGGCCCACCATGGTCCATCCATTGCCTAAAAGTGGTGGCTTGAGGCTTATCCACCGTCGGTGGCCCCTCCACAAGCTTAGCATGGACTAAAAGAGGGATAGTCACGGATGAAGATGGTTTGGGGCTTGACAACGATAACAAGTATTAGGAAGGTTGAAATATGTGACCTTCTATGCGAAAAGGAGCGTGTCCCAAGTTGGATGTCAATACGCTCAATCAAATCTTTTTTTAGGTCAACCTCAACACAAACCCTTTTGTTAGGGTGTGTGGAGAAAAAGCGGGGTTGGCTCTTCCTCGACAACATGCCCAATGGGATGAACAATATCGGGGATGAAAGACCAGAGATGAAAGTGGCAAACATGGAAGCTCAATCCATATGGGGATGCGGAGGGAAAGCCTGGTTTGTAACATTAAAATTTGGAGTCTAGTGGGATAGCACTAGAAGCGTGTTGCATAGATGCCAAAGTGTAAGCTTTAAGCATAAGGGCTTGAACCTAGGAAGGTTCTTTGAAAGTAAAAAGGTAAAAACCATTGGTAAGGTGATGACACCCACTAGTTTTTAAACTAGACATTAAGGTATCTTTTAGAAGGGATGTAGCCCACAAAATAAACAATGAGACTAAATTATTGATAGCATTTAATAGTGGGCTCAACAACATCTAAACTAATAGCAACATCATTTGGGATATTTCTCATCATACACCTTGGGAACAAAATTTTGAGTGTGTTTGGGTAGCATCTTCCACTCCACTTGCAACAAAAGTCATTGCGGCCTAAGAATAGGCCCTATAAAAAGGCCTAACTACACCATCTTAAGGGCAGTAAGCATCGTAATAACAAAAATGGTTGTTCTTGTAAAAGCCTACAAAAGCAGTATGAGTGCCGAGACCAATGAATATAAAGGCGATTATAATGATAGGCATGGGTGAAACCATGTAAATTATTTTGAACTAGATACAATATCATTCTTGACCCTATCTGTCAACACTTCAACATTATAGGGCGTGTCATTTAGGTTGTGCTACCAAATGGATATCATTTTCTTGAGTAATAGTTGTTTCCTATAACATTTTAAAACATTGAACATGGGCACAAAGCCTTCATTTTCTTAATTTAAATATGTGTAAATATCAATGCTATTGAAGTCAAGATTTTTTTGCAAAGCAACGTTGAATGACACTTCAAATAGGCATGATGTGGTACTATTTATTACGCCGATATGTGTATCTTACATAGGATGAAATCATGAAGGTTGCTACTATTGTAACATTAAAGAAAGTAAGGGTTTCACTTTTTAATTCCATTAATGTTTCCATCTGCTTTACCATTGTTGCCTCAGTCACCCATCAAGAAGGAGCAAAGAATTATGAAGGAGATCCTTTTAAGGCTTATCAAAGGATGTTGCATGAAAAAAGAAAATAAGTTTGACCCCTTTGTGGTGCCTCTCTTGTAGGCGCACAAGATCATCATCTAAACGAGGTCAATCCTGTAACAAATATGGTACACAAATTATTCTTGATTTCAATAAATTATGAAGACTTAGGTGTTTGTTTAAGTTCATGCTTACATTGTATGCCTGATAAATTTGTCTCAGAAAAGGAATCCATAGTCAGTAGCCATGCGGCCATGCTCTCCTTTTCTTGGAACACATGTTTTAATATATTATCAATTTTGATTTTGATTTTAATGGTGAGAAAATATAACTCTTCTTGATGGCGGTGTCACTCCTTTTCCTTACCATATGGTGAGGATGATTCACAATTGTCGCTTCTTTGTAGTTATACTCACTCTTTTGTGGTATTCTCTGCAGTTATGCCCAAATGAGCAATTGTTTCCATGTCCGGTACTAATTCAGGAATAAATGTAATGTATTTCTCCACACATACATTCTAAACTCTAGACTTGAATTAGAATATAGAGAAATGAAATTTATTTTGACAGGGAAACTAGTGGCCACATCAGTTTTCCCCGATCCATTATTGAAGTTACACACAACCCAGTGTTTATGTAGTGTTTTTATGAGAGAAGTAAACCAACCACGCCTTTTTGAAGTGTATAACTGCGAAGTAATTTTCTAGGTGTTTTCATTTTAATTGAACTACTAGTCAATTTTCGGTCTTAGAGAGGGGCACTTCTGCGGGATAATTAAATCACTGGGAACAGTCGTAAAGTACTCTAAAATACAAGTAGGCTATTGGTTTCTAATGGACGACAAGGTGTAAGGAAACTTTTTAGCAGAACATTCCCCTTCTTAATATATGGGAGTTGATATTATTCAAGAAGTAATTCCTCTTGTAATGTCATGCAAGCAATGAGATTGAGAAGTTGTACCTTATATTTTGTTAAAATATAAAGCATTGTATAGTATATAATGCAGTTATGTAGTTGTTCAGTTGGTAACTATTCAACCAATCTGTAACCACCTCTTCACATATAAATAAACCTCTGCCTGTGTCATTTGAGAAGTGCAGTTCTGCCTTCATTTCTCTTTCCTAGTATTCTTCTGCTAACATTGGTATTAGAGCATTTGAAGGTTCATACGATTGATGCCACTAGAGGAAGATGAGTTACAGTGAAGTGTGGTTTTGTTCACGAAGGTAGAAAAGAGAAAAACGTGGGCAAGAAAAGCAAAAACGTGCCCAAAGTCATAAAAATCCAGTCATCTGAAGGAGTTCGTGGTTGTTGATTGAAGGAATTCGTGATCCAGTTTGTGGTTGTAAGTGCAAGAAATCGTAGGGCGGAAAGGATACGAATCCAGTCACAAATCCTGCTGTAGGAAAAGAAAAACGTGGAGTTATGTGGCCAGACCAAACAAAAACATGAACATTCGTGGAGGCATTAGCAATTCGTGAGGGAAAGAAATAATATTATTTTTGAAACAAAGGTATTCATCCATACTTCATAATATTTATTAAGATATAACTCAAGGGCAGTTCGAAGGTTTTTAACATTTAATATTACTTGTTGGAATAAGTAATATTGTTTTACTAAGTGTGGGAAAAAAATTATTTTATTATCTCCCTAATTTTGGAGTAATAAAATGGAAAATATATCACGCTTGACTTTGTTGGAGACACAAAAATTAACGGGCACTAATTTTAATTTTTGGAGTCATAATATTTTAAGCGGTCGTTGAGTTTCGTGATTTTGATAAAATAATCAAGGGTAGTGAAAGTCAACCAGCGAAGAACTTTGAGGATTATGAAAAACGTCATCAACGAAGCATTATTACTTCTCAAGTTATCGGTGTTTGGATGATATGATACCAGAAGTGCGGAATGCCATTGTGGCAAGCGCGTTGTGGGCCATTCTTAGGGACAAATATCAGACGTGAGAAAAGAGTCGGATTTTATACCTGAAAATATGCTCTGACCTATATGAGCACCTACTTCAGATGAAAGACCTTCGAGACTAGCTATCTTCCATTAATAAAAAGGTGGATGACGATGATATGGTGGCTCTAATTTTGAACAACTTACCTTCTTCATATGAGTCAACTGTGGAGGCACTCCATTTAGTGGATAAAAGTAAAACACTCACGTTTGACAAGGTGAGTTCCTACCTATAGTAAAAGAAGCAGAGACAACTTCAAGCAAAATCTAATTGTGACCATTCAGAGAGTGCTCTTGTCACTCAGTCAAAGGGAAAGTGGAAATTGCAATTTGGTGAGTCTTCCACTTAGTATCAGGGCACATGCTATTACTATCACAAGGTTGGGCACCTTAAGAAGGATTTCCAAAAGCAAAATTATGGTCTTTCACATCAAAACAAAAATCCATGTGATGAGGAACATGTGACAATAGTTGCAGAAGAACGAGATTCGGATGACGAGCATGATCTTTATTATCTTACGACATCATGCTCGAATGACAGTGGTACAATTTGCTGGATCATTGACTCTGGTGCATTTGCACACTTTTCATGTCATAGGGACTGGTATGTTTCATTTACTGCAAATATTTGTTTTGACTCAATAGTACTAGTTGATGGAGAATCACTTGCAGTAGAAGGGATAAGAGATATATGCATTGTATTGAATAATGCTCATAAATTGTTGGTACAGGGAATGCTAGATATGTACCTTATTTTATAAAATAATCTTCTATCTATTCGTCAATTGACTGAAAATTACAATATTTATGTCGATTTCTGTGGAAAGAAGTGTGTTGTCTCTAATGTGAAACAAAGATGGATAATTTCCCTTGATATTGGGGAAGGTGGTCAGTATCGGTCTTGTTGATTTGGCTATGATCAACTTGAATGCACGTATGGAGGACAACTCTACCATTCAGGAAGTGCAGGAGGCTGCAATTCCTTGGTCGAAAGCCATTCCTCACAAATCTGTTGACTTGGATAGAATTTACCTACATGCACCTATTGTAGAGAGAGTATCCAATATACCAGATGTACGGGAGGTGGACATGCCTTGAGAGAATGGATTTCCTCATCCTGAAGAACAGTTTGTTGAGGACAGAGACTCCACTATTTCAAATTCATTGATGGTGACTGGTGAGATGGCATGCCCAGCCACTCACTCAGAGGTCCTTGCTCAAAGGATAGTAGCGCATAAACAATTTTCTCATTGTGTTGTGAATGGATCTCTCCCCAACAGAGGGGGATAGATGAGCAAATACATGAGGAGTTGATTCTCACTCCTACCATTATTGAGATGGAGATGGTTATTTCTCCTACTATTGCATAGATGGTCACATTTCTCTTATTGAGGAAGTTGGATGAGCACTACACAGTGTTGCAAGGACATGCTCGAGGTGACTTCAAATGCAGGATAACTGAGTCTTTGTACTGACTCCAGTGGGCTGCACAAGCCTGGCATAGATTTTTCAATCCACTTCTCCAAGGTTCTAATTTTTGCACTTTGGAGATGGGGCTAACACTCTAAGCCATTGGTGATTCAACACTGGTCAATGAATCATGAAACAGAGAACCAGTGGACCACTTACCATATCCTTTGTTTATGGGACCAGATTTTTTCTTTGTGATTCTTCTTCATTCAACAACGGAAACACAATCACGGAATGATAATTTTAAAGTACAATCTATGCAACAGTCTATAGATGTAATGACTAAACATGTGGGCTTTAAGAAATTTGTAAAATTTCGGGACAAACTTGGTATTGTTTCCAGTTTTGTCATTAAGAGGGGATGTTAAAATATAAAGCATTATAAAGTATATAATGTAGTTATGTAGTTGTTCATTTGGTAACCATTCAACCAGTCTATAATCACTTTCTTTACATATAAATAAACCTCTTGCCTATGTCATTTGAGTAGTGCACTTGTGCCTTCATTTCTTTTTTTAGTCTTCTTATGCTAAACATTTTTTAGTTTTAGACCATAAATTACTGGTATAAATTTGAATAGGCCATAACGAGTTACAACTTAAAAATGTAGAAAACTGCCAAATTTTAAAATACTTGTCTATTAAATATATACATATAGATTATATTTTAGTTGTTTCAATAAACAATATTTTTTGAAATTAAAAGAATGATAATTTTAAACACTTGTACATGTACTAAAAAAAATTGGCCATCAAGAAAAATTGATATGACATGCACACTATATTTGAAATTCATGATGTCTTATTCTATCTACTATAAGAATATCAAATCATTTCCACTTTGGGTACATAATTGTGTTTTATCTTTCCTTGTCTTTTTAGGGAGGGATTGACTAAACCATATTTTGGGCGCTTATTTCAAATTTTAAATTCTAAAAGTTCCTAGATAAAATTGCAAACTATTGTTGGTTCCTTCCAACTTTATCAGTACCATAACCTATATCTATATGTTTTTTCATTGACATGTGATTTCACACCATTGAATTTTTTTATCAAACATTAGCCTTTATGATTGTACAAAATATTGCATTTTTTGAGTTCTTAATTGAACTACTTGGGAATTTTTGGTCTTAGAGAGAGGCACTTCTGGGGATAATTGGATCATTGGGGATAGTCATAAAGTACTATAAAATACATGTAGGCTATTGCTTTTTAATGGACGATAAGGTGTAAGGAAACTTTCTAGCAAGACATGCCCCTTATTAATCTAGGGGATTTGATATTATTCAAGAAGTAATTATTCTTGTAATTTCACGCAGGCCAAGGAATTTATAGGTTATAGCTTTTTTTTTATAGATTTAGACGATACATTACCAGTAAAAATCCAAACACACCATAGAGGGTTACAACTTAGAAATGTAAATGACAAACTTTATAGACACACACACACATTAATAATTGGCTATTAAGAAATTTAAATATGAGAGGCACAATATATTTGAAATTCATGGGTTAGTGCCATACTATCTTCTATAATAATATCGAATCATTTCCACGCTAGGTACATAACTGTGTTTTATCTGTCCTTGCCATTTTGGGTCTTTATTTCAAATTTTAAATACTAAAAGTTCGTAGATAAAATTTCAAACTATTGTTGGTTTCTTACAAATTTATCACTACCATAATCTATATCTAGATGTTTGTTCATTGACGTGCCATACCACGCTATTGAATTTTTTATCAAACATCAGTGAGCTTTATGATTGCACAACATATTACGTTTTTGGAGTTCTTAAAGCTTAGTCATCCTTTATTTAATTTCTTACTATTATTTTATCAACCAAGATCCTCCTTCGCATAAATATTCTATACGGTAGTGAGTGCTCAACATGGAGAAGAAAATTTCAAAATTCCTTTGGAGTGTGAACGCTTGGAATTGTGCAGAGTGCCAAGGTTGTGGAAGGGGTGACACTAGTTAGATTGAGGAAACTTGAACCCATGACATGGTGGAGAACCTTTTAAATTAAATGGCACAATTTTCATCGTGCTTTCCATAAGTGGGTCCTTAATAAATGCATCATTCTCCCATGGGCTCCTCATAGCTAACTATGTTAAGAAAATAATATTAGTGTGAACATTAACTATATGTGTGGAATTATATTATATAAATGATAATATAATATTATAATAATTAAATACTTTTGTGTATATATTTGGTGAATTATAACAACTCATATTGTGAGTTGTTTAGAATATTATTATCTGTGAGCTTTTGTTGTTAAACCAAACTCATGTAAATATGCAGGGAGTGTTGTTAACAAAACCTATTTGAATATAGGAGTTGTCTCTCCTATATATTTGTTATCAATTTGAGTATTATTATCTACGTAAAATTGGGTGTATTGGCGTCATTTGGTATCAGAGCGAGTTGGCCTAGTATGAGATTCTATGAATAAATTAGTTAATGGTGGTGGATTTTTCTTAATTTTCATTACCAAGTTATGAAATCTCCACTCATGTAGTTTCTCTTGCACATTGGTCTCGATTAACTTATCTACGTTTCAAATTTTCTGTCCATAATATTTTACATCTGTTCTTTTGAGATTCTCTATTGAAAGTTATAATAATCAACACACAATCCACAACTACATTCCATGCAATTTATTTTGGTATTCTATCAAGCTTCTAAAAGAATCATAGGTGCATTGCAGACATTAAGATAAAAATGTATAGCTACATGTATATGATAAGGTAGGGATGCATAGTAGAAGTGTTAATTTCAAGAATAATGTCTTTTACCTATCTTCATGCCTAGTACATTTCAATCAACGAATATTATTGCATAGAGGCAAATCTACTCTTAAGTGCATTTAGGGATGAGATTTGATGGTTGACCGAAACCTGTCAAATCAAAAATATATGATGTTAAGATGTTTTTCCATCTCTTTTAAATACATTTTATTCATTTAATATTAATAAAATACTTTAATTTTTTAGTTTTATTTACAAGTCTCGGGTAAGTTTTAGGGATCTATGTAATGTTACACCTTATATTGAAGGTGTTCACAGTGATAATGACAATTTTTCTAAGTTATTTCACGTTAAATAAAGATGGACTAACATTTTTACAAAGTGTAAAATATGACTAAAATAGATAAAAGCATCCAAGACATACATCAAATATCATCTCTGAGTGCAATGATCTATGAAATATGTGACTAATCTACACTGACTAAATTATTCCAAAATAAGGGAAGCAATTTGTAAGTATGTTTTTAGATTTTTAGAGAACAAGTGTTGAAGAGAGCCCCACAAATACCATGCATTGGAATCCTGACAGACCATATCTTGTATTGCTTTAAATATCCAAGAATATATTTGAACATCTCATCCTCCATCCTGATCAATACGCACTGGTCTATTTAGGTATTGTTTATTTTGTTATATATTTTATGAATCATGTAAATTTTATGTTTGTTTTATTCAAGTTTTATGTTACTTTACCTTATTTGTGATGGTTAATTAGTTATGAGTTCATTTGTTTAATAATGTCATTTCTATAGTAATTTAGTGTCAAAGTGGTCCATAACTGAACTATTAGGTCTAAATTCATAGTGAGTTGTTTCTAGATTTATTTTTTTACATTTTGTTTTATACGTTATGTAAAACATAATAATTATCTTTGTTGTTCAAGTATTATTTTCATTACTATTTAAAATATTCTTTCTGAGGTTATTAGGAATTTGAACATGTTAGATTTTCGTATCTTGTGTTTGTGTCGATAAAAAAATTAACATTGTATTTTTCATTTGTAGTCATGTCACGAAACGGGAAGTCTTTATCTTGTTGGTACATTCCAATTTTTGATGATGTGGATGGTGGGACCCACTAACATGGACAAAGAGGTCGAAAGTCTCCTCTCTTTGATAGCATCTTCTACCATCAGTTTAATTACCTTCAACTAGAGTTGAGATATTCATCCAAACATGCCTTTGTGACAAGCGTTGGCTACTTGTTAAGATTCCGGTTTTGTATATGTATATAATCTTACTCGGTCAATAATAAACCATTTGTAATAAATGAGTTCCTTTAAAATAGTGCATTTGTGACAACTATATGGATATTGGAATAAGATGGGACACGTAGAAATAAGAAATTCTGACAATTTCCATTTTTGGGAGTTTTTAATTGTGGGCTAACTTCAATTTTTTCCTTTTCATAATTCAATTTTTCAATGTCTAAGAAAGAGACCCTACAAGGGATTGAATTTTATGGGCTCTTTATGTCTATAAAATAATTTTTGATTGTGATTAATTTTTTTTAATTGAAATACACTTTTTAGAATGATATGATCAAGAAAAGTACATAGGGTTTCTAACCAAAAAAATGGGTGGAGAAGTCACACCCTAAAATACACACCATGCACACATGTGCCACGGGATATAAAATACAAACGAACAAAAAAAAAAGTCAAAAAATATGATGAGTTACATAGAAGGTAAATAAGAAGCAACAACAAACATGGTAGATGGAGGAGGAGGCAAAGGTGGAAACTTGCACAAAGCATCACCCCAACCCATTACAAGGGGTTAGGTGAGGAAAACGTAGGATCCCACCCATTGTCCTTGTCATGGGCTGGATCATCCTATCTTGTTAGAGAAATTGTAAGAGCCAAGTGAGGAAACTTATCAAGGAAAACCTTACCTGGAATGAAGGGTTAGAGAAGAGGAAGGCCACATAGAACCACTGCTACTATTGCGACTAGAGGGAAGAGCCCCCATATAGAACCATCAGCATCTTGGGATCAAGGAGGATACCCCCAGCCATCGCCAACCAAGCCGTTGGAAAATTCCACTGGTCTGCCACTGAGAAGGGGAGGGGCTACACTAAGCTTGAGAATGTTGTCATTGACAAGCACCTTGGCCATGAAACCAAGGCCGAGGAGGAGGTAGGGACCATTTCCACGATGATAAGGACAATGCAGTAGAGATGGAACCCGGTTAACAGAGCACATGGCAATACCCCTATGGGTGAGAAGATCCTAAAGACGTTCTACCTACAAGTGGACTTTCTCCTCCTGGACCTAGATCTAACGAAACACATGAGAAATAATTATAGTTTTAGCATAAAAAAAAAACTCCAAGGTAAGAGAATTATTATTAAAAATAGAGTCATTTCTAATCTTCCAAAAAAATTTTTAAAAAATTGAACGAAAGATTTTCCAAAATGTTTTGAGCTTTGCATAAAGAAAGACCAAGTCCCCCGCTAAAACAATTTTTTAGGTGAAGGATTCAGATTAGAAAGGTTGGAAGAGGGAGCGAATCAACTTTAAGGTACAGTGCATAAGTGGGAAAAACTAGAACAAAAGCGTAAGGGACTTAGGACAATGACACACATGACATAAAGTATTAACAACCCCAAGATGTTGCAGACATTTGCCAACCGGTATGCCCTAATAAATAATGAACTAGAGAAAATGAGGCTTCTTTAACTCAATGAGATATTTCCAAATGTTATTGAATCTTCATTTTTTAGACCCTGTGTGGGGAGTTAAGCTTCCAGGTCTTGTTCAATTTTTCAAAAGGAATGTGGGAAGACACAAGAAGTTGATAACCAAGTCGGGGTTTATATCGACTGAAGGGATTCAAAGTAGGACAATGTCAATCTCGCCACCAATGAGTTGGAGGGGAAACTCTAATTTGGTGAAGCATCTCATCAGGTATATCCTTCTACATTTCTTGAATAGATTCTTGATCTCCATTGTTGAGGTTAAATTGCACTTTGAGAAGGACTCAAGGTTTCCAAGAATGAGTAGCTTTACATAAAAACATCCCTAAGCAATTTGATACCATGCTTAAACATCTGAAGATTTTTTTACCCATGGTACCATAGCAAAGGGAACATTGTGAAAATTAACAACAAGAGAGCACCATAAAGAGTGTGAATTGATTGACAACCTGGTCATGAAACCATCCCCCATCCAGGTACAAGTGGGGTTTGACCAGCTACCATGCCTTCCATATACTCTTCATACTAACTGTTCCTCCAATTTTGATACGAACATGGGAGAGCAACAAGCTTTGTAACCTAAAGTGTTTCTATGATTTCTTTCCAAAAGTGTCTCCTTGATAGTTGCAATGACGAAGCAAGATTTTCTAGGTTTTGTAACCTTCTAAAGCCCTGATAATCTACTTGACGCTAAGGGAAATGCCGTGCAGCTGAATTTCAATGAGTCGTACGCCTTTCACCTATTTAGGATAATAACAGATGTCCCAAGCCACTCTTTGGAATCCTTTCTGGCCATGAGAGTTAGACCATAAGAAATCTCTAAGAAACTTTTACAAATTGGCATAATCAACCTTAGAGGGCATCCAACAAGAAGAATAGTAAACATGATTAGCAACGAGCACCTTAGAGAAAATCTGAAAATTACCAGCAAGAGAGAGGGGTTTGCTAATCTAATAAGAATTTTTTTTCTCAACTCGCTAGAAAACATAAGACTAAAAAGTAGAAAGAGGGGTCCTGGAAAGAAAAAGGAATGCCCAAAAAATTAGAATTGAACCCCTGGTTGAATCCACTACCAAGCATAACCTTCTAGCCATATAGACATAGGATCCATACACTATTTGTAGCATTGAGTATTTTTCCATTGAATGGAAGAACTTGAAGCCAAGAAAAAAATATCCTGACACTACAAGGTGTTTATAATGGACTATTTAGTCTCAGAAAGAGTTAAGGAGTCATAAAAAAGTGGGCATTAATAATCTGCACATTAGAATCAGAAAGATAAATTCCCTTAACTAACACTTGTGATGCAAATTTGGGAAGAATATAACTGAACCCCTCTATAGAAAGCACATAAAGCACTAGAGCTAAGGTACAACATTTATGAATGGACATGTGTAACTCAAACATGTCAAATTGAACTCCATTGATGGTAAGCCTAGCATTAGCATCCTGGAAGAGCATATTGATAGAACAAATGAACTTGGGGCCAAAACCAAAACCTTAAAGCATATTAATAATGAAATGCCTTTCAAATCTATTATAAGAGTTTTCAAAATCAATTTTGATGAACAAATCCTTTTGATCAAATAATTGGGCCCACTCCATGCATTCCCAAATGAATCTTCTCTCTATGAAACTAGTTTTTTCTCTATGCACAATAAGATGGAAAAGGATATGGATCTAGAGAGCGAAGGATTTGACAATGATCTTGTAAGAAACATTCAGTAGAGTAATTAACCACCAACTGGCGATGAGCTCAGGATCTCCAACCTTGGGGATAAACTTGATATTTACTTAATTTATCAAATCCCCAAGAGAAATGTTTGTCATAGCCTTGAAATAAACCTGGTGAAGGTTAGGAACAACAATATCCCATAAAACTTGATAAAACTTACATGGAAAGCCATCAATATCAAGAGCTTTGTCAATTTTCTTTTGTAAGACATCTTCCTTAAGGTCGTCGAAAAAAAGTGGACGATCACATGCAATTCTCTAAGTCTTGAAAATTTTGCAAGGAACAACCTACAAGCATTATAGAAAAGAAGCATCCCTCTCTAGAGTGTAAGGCTCCACAGCAAAAACACCATGTTAGTGTTGCAAAAAATGTTGTAGGACATTTATGAGGTTAATGATACAACCAGAAGCTCCCTTAATTACCCAGATTGAATTGGAGGCATGATGAGGACGAAGGAAAGAAAATAATTCTTTGGTAACTTAGTCACTGAGCTTGAGCCAATGCAATAGAGCTCTAATTTGTGCTCCATGGGCCTGATAAAATTAATCCTATGTTTGTGTCTCAATTAGGCCACCTCAGCCTGAAGGAGGGTATTAAAGGGTAAGTGATCGAGGGCTTTAGAGCTTCTGACATATTCCTGGGAAGTGTCCTTATCTGCCCTTCTTCTGAATAATGCAACTTGGTTCCAAAACATGTAAAGAAAGGATGTAACATTTATAATGACATCCTTCCACCATAAAATCCACCCATATGAACCAAAAGGACACTTACCCAAGTTCCAAATGTGTAGAATGTGATCCAAAATTCTCTAATGTTGCAGGTGAGATGTGTTAAGGTAGAATTTAGAGTTCTGGGGTTTGGAATGAGTTGAATGCCATGCAATTTTAAAAAAATAAGCAAATGATATGAGAGTAGAGTCCCTTTCTAGATAGAAACAGGCCTACCAAAATAAGAGGAAAAAGAAAATGCTCATTATTCAAGAAGGAAAGCATGATCAAGATATTTGACAACTCTATCATCATCTTGTTGTATGTTGGACCATATTAACTAGGGATCATCAGAGGCATGCTGAAAATAGTGGTTAGGATAAAAAATTCCAAGTTTGTTATGCATGTAAAACCATGATTCACATTCCCCCTCACACCACTGCATAGGAATACATTCCACTTTATCATCAATAGACTCCACCATGTTAAAATCCCCACATAGGATCCAATTTGCATAAGGAAACTCATCAGAAAGCCACCGCCAGAGTAAAGATCACTCAACAACATCATTGTAATCATAAATATTAGCAATACAAAAAATCTTGTTATGCATATCAAAAAGGTACTACGCAACCCGATGCAAGAGGAAAGAACCCAAATAAATAAGAGAATGTTGAAGAGAAGGAGAGAGAAGAGTAAGAACACACCCCTTTCCTAGGATCATGATTGGAATGATGAAAAATGGCACCCAACCAAATAGTATAAGTAGTAAACTAGAGAAGATAACAAAGAATCTTAACCTCCTACAGATAGAGCACATGCATGTGACCAAATTTTTTATAAATATCCCTAACCGTGTAATGATGGATCAGTTTAGTAAGCCCACGAACATTCCAAGAGAACACAATTCTTGAGACACATTAAGGTTCATTCCCAGTTCCTCCTTGAGGTCCCCTAAAACAACAAACTTATTAAAAGAAATAGATGATCCAATGATTTTTTAAAAAAAACATAATCACTCATGAAAAGGATGCCTCTATTATGGAACATATTCTTCATCCTCTGGAGGAGAAGGGGTACGAGAACACGCACACATGGACTTGGTGCCAGGGATGAAAAATTTCACCTTAGAATGAGGTTATGAAATCATAGGCATAGGCACAATGGTGGATGTGGTAATAAGGGAATGACGAATAGGAGAAGGATCCAATTGTTGCTTATTAACTACGGGAACTAAATCCAAGGTAGACCCTCCAATGGTCTAATAAACAGACTGTCGGGGTTTATGGTTTTTCTTGTAAGTGACAGTATTCCAACCCTCACCAGTGGAAGAAGATGACTTGGGGTTGACATTATTCTTTTCAGTGGTAGGTGGGTTCAAGAAATCTAGTAGTGGACATTCACAAATCATATGGTCAGTGGAATGGCAACAGAGGCAAGTATTAGGAAAATTAATATAAAGGACACACTGAGAGAATCCGATGTCACCTACTTGGATATTAATGGTTTCCTTGAGGTCTTTGGCTAGGTCTACTTCCCTACAGACCCAATGTTGTGGACAGGTCACATAAAATTGGCTTGATCACGGAAAATGAATCACCCAATGGGTTTGACTAGGTCTTCCACAAAATTCCACAAGGGTAGTGGTAAACTAGGAAATTGCACCCAGATGGGAACTTTAAGCTTAGCATTCTCGGAAACTTGAAAATCACACGTCCATGGGGAAAAAATAATGAGAGTGTTCCTGATAAACAAGGGGCCATGATTAATGATTGCCTTGCAGTGCTCGTGATTCAAGAAACGATAAATAAAAAAAAATTTGGTAAGGTTTTTGACACCTTCACATTTGACACCATGACCTTTCTAGTGGTTGTGAACCCACTATTTGAGTATACTCTCAAGGAGGACTCGACCAAAAAAAAATGCAACCAGAGTGAAATATTAAAGCCAAGATTAAGTCTTTTCAAACAGAGGTAAATCTAAAACAACATCGGGCTCAGGTAGACGAGGGTCATTACCTCATTGTAAACCTTCGAGACAAACTTGTGAGCTCATTTCTTTATCAGAGGCATTTTTTTTCGAGTTCTCGCCACCTAAACCTAAATCAATGGATGCAATAATAATGGCTTCCACCATTAAAATAGGAAAGCTCCAGCACCCAAAGGCCGAAAAATGTAATTAAGAGAAAAAAAACTAAATAAGTGCCCCACTTTGACTGAAAAGGTAGTTTGATAGGGAGTACAGTGCAATAGACTCATGCATAGCACTCAAACCCTAACAGAGCACCCAAAACCCAAAGCCAGTGTGTGAGTAATTTTTAATTCTACCTTGGAAAATTACAAAGCAGTATTATTCATACACTCATAATAAAATATATATAAACTATTATATATTTATTTAAATGTTATTAATATATGTTAATCTAATTTAGATAAAAAATGACAATCACATATTCAATATGTGATTCGTAAGTGATGGTTATTTCAAATATTAGTAAATATTTTAGAGTTAAAATTGTAAAAAAAACGTCTGAACAACTGTCAAATTTAAACCTTTGACCTGGTTGTAACACTGAGAATATGTGAGGGTGGGAAAACTTTTGTGTTTGAAAAATTATAAATTATACCAAAAATACAACCATCATTCGCGTATAACATTGGGATATGGGACATTTTAACACTTTATAGAAGATGAAAAAGGCTCGAGATATTCACTTTGATGGGCACCTATGCCTATCAAATGAATTTTAGGTGGGTAATTTTTCAGTATTACCCTTCAAAAATGCAAAACACTGAACTAGTTTATACACTATCTATTAATTATATGAAAATTTGTTTTATGTTTATTTAAATATAATTAATAAATGTTTATTTATATTAGTAAAGTTTGCATATATGTCTATAAGAAAATTAAATTTATATTTAAATATCTAAGCTACAGTATAAGATGGTTATTCCAAATATTAACAAAAAAATTACAGTTAAAATCATTAAAAAAACATCCAAACAATTGTTAAATTTTACCCTTGGGTTTGATGAATAATCTCAGGAGGTTCTTAGACATGTAGCCATTTTTTATGTCTTATAAAAAGCCCATCGCCATTATCTATGTTCCATGTGGGGAGTTTTCATAAGGTTGGCTTTGTTAGATATCAAATTCATTTGGAAATATTTTTCTCCTTAATTGTACATGATGTAAATCATATTTTGGCAATTATATTTATAAAACCTTGACAAGTCGAATGGTGTAAGAAGGTTATTGGACTCAATATATACCACAACCTCATAATAGAAAACAAGGACATGCAATACACTTAGAGGAGGAATACGACATTTTTTATTCTTAAAACTCATCTGCAGAGCATCGTCGACTTGTTGGGACATAAATTAGCGTGTTTTGAAAAAGATGATTTTTCATTACAACAATTGGCTCTTATTATGGGAGTGCATTCCATAGAAAATGTAGGATAATTTAGAATCTTTATTTTAGACTAGTTCCTTATCCATTGAGAAGAGAACAAAATATTTCTCACCAATTTCTACATTTATTGAAAACATACACACAAATGGGAAATGGGAAAAGGAAAACAAAAACTATGTACATGGTACAACATTCGTAGGCTAGGGATAATGAAAATGCATGGAGATGTTCAGATAAGTAGCTAAATTTTCAAAATAGTGGATTTCATTCATAGAGTAGGCATGGGTTGAATAAAATCAACTGACGAACATGAGACATGAAAAATATGAACTAGTTGAGTATGCAAGGGTGACCTTGGAGGTGAAACACGAAGATTATAATTTCAATAAAACCTGAATAACGAAAATGAAATCTTATGAATATATCTATCAACAATTTCCTTTTTATTTGTTTAGGAATAAAATTATGTATATATCTATCAGGAATTTCCTCATGTTTTTACCTTCTTTGTTCTTTATAAATGTCTCTAGGATGGCCTTGAAATGCTTGGTTGTTGCAGTCTTCATCAATGTATAACTTATGGAAAATGTGATTCCTTTCACACTGTACATACAAACTTGAGATGAATTCTTCAATGATTTCTGCTTCATGAGAGTAAAATTTGAAATTTCGTTGTTCCTAGGCTTGATTATGTTTGGGAAATTCTTATTTAGTAAGAAAGTGTCACTTTTCATTGTTTGTGCAACTACTCCAACATTGGTCCAAATCTTCCAAAAAACAATATTTTGAAGGTGAATTTCAACATGAACTCTACTCATCAGTTTCTATGAACTCTTTAATAACTTTATCATGTCTAGGGGAAGTTGTAGAAAATGAAACATCATGTTGCTCATGATCAAGTTGAATGAAGGAGTTGTCAATTACATTCCATGTCTTAAAATGCAAGTTGCGTTATGATCTTTGTTTTCTATGTAGAATAATTATCTCATGTTAAGAGAACTTTGAATTTGGTAGAAATAATTTCATAGCATTTATATCCAATTTTTAAAATCATAAGTATGCAAAAGGATGCCACAATAATAGTGCACATGTGGAAGATGTAATTGATGACTAGATAATACATAGAGTGATACTTATTTTGTCACTCAATCTATACTTAGGTCACTAGTAGTCAAAATAACTATAAATTTCAAAGTGGATAAAAATTTCTAAGGTAAACCCAGGGGCAGCTATTGGTGGAGGAATAATTTAGGATCATAAAGGTTGTTTAGTTGTTTCTTATGTTGGCAGAATGGGCAATCAAACCAATCACTATGTAGAATTTCTATAAGATTTATGGGGTCTAAGTATTACTAGGGATTACAACATTCAAAACATCATTTTTGAAGGTGATTCCTTGAATTTTATAAATCATCATAACCAGATACACCCTCCAAGTTGGGCTATTAAAGATTTCATTGAGGAATCTATTAATATATTCCATACCTTCAAAAAATTTAAAATTGGTCATACTTATAGAGAGGGCAACAAGGTGGCAGATACCTTAGCTAACTATGGTAGAAAAACTAATTTCACTACTTGGGATAATGAAAACAACACCCCTATGAAAGTACAGAATGGTATTATTAAGGATAATTATGAGCATTCACATTCTAGATAGAATCTCTAATGATATTGTGTGGGATTCGATGGATATGAAAGATGACACATGCGAGAGGAGTTATTCTAATTACCACCATAAATGCTTACATGCTTCTTATATTTTTAGATGTATTCTTAAAAACTGGTATAGGTAAAATAAAAACAAACTTTTCATGGGTGGTTTATAGTACAGTAATTATGGAAATAATAGAGGAATAAATATGGGGGGAGCTCCGTGTCAGTTAGAACCCAACTGCCTGCTTATAAGGATAACGTTGAGCTATGGAATTATATTCAAATGGGGGTTGTATCCAACTTTACTGAGAAAATCCAAGGTCATGATCAACACATTTCAGTACATTTTAACACAAATTGGAAGGAATTGAAGGTTAAATATTGAGGAAAAAGGGTTTTAATGAATGAGGATCTAATTATAGAAGTTACAGGGCTTGCTTTGGATGGCATCCGGTTCTTCAACAAAAGAGTTGTCAAAAATTATTAAGCAACGAAGTTTACTGATGCACGAGAGGACATCATCTTTTTTATGACCAAAAATCAGGTAAGCTCCATTCTGGAATCTTTTGATCAAATTACTAAAATGATTGTGTTATTTATATCGTTTGAAGGTCGCTACATTACTCTTCCCACCAAACCCTTAGTTTTCATTTATCACTTAAGGAAAAATCTTATTGTTTGCTTTCCACACTATCTCCTGAATTCTTTGAAATGATCCATTCTTGATTTTCAAAAACATACTAGGGTCATCCCCCTTCACTAGGAGCTCATCTTTCTCCTTCACAAGCATTACCTCATTAATTTCCCCAACATTCCTTTTTCCCCCAGTGTTTAGCCCACTCCCAACCTGACCAATTCTTCCAATTTTAATAATTTCAAGGCTAAGATCCCTGCACCCCATAAAGTGACCTCACCTACCTCTATCTATGTCCTCCGGAGTAATAAGGATATGGAAATGGCTCACAATCTCTTGAAAATCAGTAATGCAGGAAAGGAAAAAGCTTCCTAGCAGGAGATGGATAATATTATCCTAAGAATAGAAACGCTGGAAAATGAGGTAGAGAATACCAAGAAAGAGATACATCAGCTAAACAAGCAAATGGCAAAAAGAAAGATAAATGATGATGCGGGATTTGGCACAAATAAAACTGAAGAAATTTACAGAAACTTGAACTCACTAGATAATAGACTGGGGAGAAATAAGGATAGACATGACCACAATATGGCCATATTTAAAGCAATTAGTGAGTTTCTTGAAAAACATGTTAGAAGCATCACATTGCTGAGTGGAGTCCCTACGGATATTTGGGGTACCAAAAAGGAGAGAAATCAGGTCATTTCACAGTTGAACGTTAATGACCCAGCACATGTCACCACTCTGGTGCTTTTTACCTCCCTACAGATGATCAATTCAAGGATTGAAAGGGCCTTGAAGAAATAATACCTTCTAGGCAGGCTGGAGGAGTTCAAGTTGCTATTTTGTTTCTAATAGTTTATTATTATTTTGTTGTTTAGTCGTTGTTATGTCCCTGTTTTGCTTTTTATTAGTATTTTATTTACTACTGTTGGAATTATCATAATATCTGGATTTAGATCCTATTTTGATTCTTTTCCATGTTTATTTTGTTTTTGAGCCTTTTTTGTTATAGGGTATAGTCCCTTCAAAACTATTTGCCTTTAATAAAAAAAAATTCAATCAATGGAAATTTCAAGAAAAAAATTGGTGTCCCTACTTTCTAGCCAAATCCTAAGGCCAAAAGTATTTTCAATGTGATAGAACATTGAATCAATAAAAAATTAGTCTTACCTCAACAACAACATTATAGGAAAATTACCTTCCAACGTATTAAACTATAATACATAGAAAAAGGATTTCAACCCTTTAAAAGAGATAACATCGAAACAAGAAATTTAAGCTTAAAACTATTAAACCAAGGGGTAGAAAACACAAAAAATATTAGACAACACATTGTGTTTTTTGTCAACTATAGATGGAAATGTATTATATAATAAATATATTTGAAAAAAAATCCATGATACCAAAGAAAACAAATTCAAACATAAAAATTTTAATAATAAAACCATGTCATTGGTGGGAGGGGCATAAGAGCATTTTTTGGTGATATTGTACTAGTTTTTAATGTAGTGTATATGTGAAGAGTATTTTATGATGCATATTTACTAGGTCCCTCATAAGGAAGCAATCACATGGTGTTTTCTCTAAGACATACATAACAAGCTTGAATGAGGTTCTCCCACCTAATGGAAGTTTAATTATGAATATAATACAAGATCTATATGTCCCCCTACAATAACTAATACAATATAAATAGTATGAGTGTGTTGCACACTTTACCTCTACATATTAAAATATCAACTTCTTGCAATAATTCAACTAGCATAATTCCCTTGCTATCCCTTTTGTTGGCCTAGTTTTTCTTTTCTTGTGGATGTGTTAAAACTATTAGTGAATTTTTGTATATAGGAGTTTTTTTCTTTGTAATCGGAATATAGTGGCATGCAAAATCTAACCGATAGACTTGAAAAAAAAGAACAAAAACAATAATGAAAGGTATGAAACCCAAAAAATGGTGAAAATGGGCCTAGGTCAGAATAATCCTATAGTGCTTCATCGTGTCTTAAGGCATATAAAAGTTTAAAGGCTTAAAAAATATTCAAAATATCTTTATGAATAAGAAAAATAAGATGACTAGAATCTAGCATTAGATGCTAAGAGTCAAACCATATGACATAAAGAAGGACTAAACATTGCACCAATAAGTTTCATTTCATTTTTTGATCCCTACATATAAGTCAATAAAAGTGCCATGTGAATTGGTAGTTGGGCATTTTTAGGTGTCAAATTATAAATATTTTTTCCAATGGATTTGTTATTTGTTTATTTCAAATTCCCTTATAGGTTTTCACTTATTTTCTAAGTACATTTATTAAAATTATGTGAGCTTCAAGATAAATAAAAATCCTTGTTGTGTTCTTGCATTACAACCAAAGAAACTAACTAAACATTAATGTTATCAAAATTCTAGGTAACAGGTAACTAATTTGTACAATCCTGCTGATCATTTTTATTAGTGACATGCCCAAGTTATCCCCATCAAAAATATCCAAATAATGCTAAAAATTCTTATTGTTTAACCTTATGGATCTTTATAATCTCTCTCATTTTTGGAATCGCGAGCCCCTAGCGATTGAAAATATTCTCTACATTTCATATATTGAGGAGACGTCACATGAAAGAGAGTTGTGTTGGGTCGCTACCTTGACGAAATATTATAAACAAGCTTATTTATAATCTTTCTTCAAGGTAGCAACCCAACACATGTCTCTTTCACGTAAGGTAGTAGAAGTGTAACTGTGAATAATTCAAGATCTATATGTCCCCATCTAATAAATAAAATATAAAAAATTAAGTATACTTCAAACTCATATGTACATATCGTAATAATATACTGATTGCTTGAAACAATTGCACTTTAATAACCCAAATTTTATCCAAAGGGGGTAGGATTAGTGGATTGAGGATGAGGATTCACATGGACAAAAATTGAAATTTTAGAAATAATCTTTAGCAGAGGAAGAGGAGTCACAATAGGAAGAGGAATGGAGATCTAGCGAATTTTTGACATTTTTATGGCATGGAGAGATTATTCTTGTTTCTCATCGTAGAAGATGAGACTAAACAATGCTACACATTTTACACAATCATAAAATGTCATTCAAATCATTAATTCATCCCAATATCAATTTGGGTTAGTTGAAGGAGGTGCAATGCATTCTACTTACTACACATAACTCCCTTAAACACTACTCTAAATATGTTCAATTATTGCAAACATGATTTCTTAATAATGTAGTTTTACAAGGAAAGAAATTATACTCTTTCATCACTCATAGGTGATTAAAATGCAATTTTGTACACACATAAATTTTCATAATAAATCTATTTACATGTATGTATGTCAAGTGTGTAAGTTTGGTAGATTTCTGTAAAGTTTTTTGACCAAATAATATAATGAGACAACTTCTCATGGAATACAATTACTGATAATGGGTAAATGAGAAAAATTATAGGATGACACGAGATGTTTAAGGAGATAGAGTAAAGAGAATTGCATGACAAGGGAAAATGTTTGGGGAAAGTAGGTAATTCGCTTGTTTGTTTAGGAAAGTCTCTTATCGACCATGTTTTGTTTGTGTGAATTTCTTATAAGAAGAAAATGGGTGGGAGGTACAAATGCTTGAGCCAACATACTTTAAAAAATAGATATTAAATTTATCCCTTGTCGTTCAATACTCCCAATGGGTAATCTGGCTTATTTATTGATAGTTTCACAATTATCACAAGTGTTTTAACACACGAGCTTCCATTGTTTTTATTATTTTTGCATTTCTTAGTGAAACTTGTGGATTTTTACCTCTCTAATGGCCTCACATTTTATCAATAACGTAAAATTCCAATTGAAGATGGTTTTTCATGTGAAATGAAAGAGTAAGATGATTTAGAAAAATGATTTACATACTTCTTTGACTCCATGTTGCTTTTGTTCTCATGATTATGTCACATGTTAAAGATAGAAGTGGTAAATTATTTAGGTATTTGACAATAAAAAGTAACAAAATTTTCTGAAAAAGGCTTGAGAATTTACACCTTGGACTATATTTTAAATGAATCATGTCATGTGCCACAAGAGGCACACATAATGTGATTTGATTCAAAGGGGATACAACTTGAAAAACAAAGGGAGATGGGAAACTCAATTGAAATCCCCAACAACTCAAACCACTATTCTACCACATATGGTCCTCTTCTTACTTTTGGTATGTCATATATAAATGTCATATCACTACAAAGAAATATTTCTTCAAGCCTCAAGCTCACATCCTTGATCTACTCTTATTCATAAATTTATCTATCACTGGAGTTCTAAGACACTACATTGACTCAATGTAGTACCACATTATTTAAATTGAGACATTGACTATCATATATCTTTCACTTTGATGCTGATCTTGTTGCATTACATGGATAATTATATGTTGATATTGGATGCTAACTAATTTCATGACATGGATTTACAGGGCATATGATGCCAATATGTTTGTTTATCTTATGGTATCGATGTGATGTTATGAATAGATTATGAGATCTCGCATGATGGTATATATATTTTTCATAGATGCATTATCATGTTTTCCCTCTTATTACACTGATAATTGATCATAGTTTGATTTTCCACTAGCTAGTGGTTGATTATGTGTGGATTATCATTGATATATTCTTATATTGTTTTCATATTTACTAGTTATTATTAGAAAGGTATAATGTTTAACACGAGTGTACAAATGAAAGGTTTAGCCTTGTGTGAAATGTGGGACTCAAGAGGCGGATGTCTCAAACCAACAAAATGGGCCATATGGGCCAAATTTTCCTTCATATTTTTTTTTGGTGGGTCACTTTACTTGAGCATGGTTATTCTTACGTATTATTATCCCTTGTGATGTTGTATTATCATTACTTTTGTACTTATTTGGTTTGGCTAACCCCTTGTTCTATAATAGTGCAATTAATAATCTTAATCCTCATTTCTATTAGCTTTGATCTTGTATTTAACTCTAACTCTTGGCATTATACAAATTTGGGTTTATGTCTTTCTTTGTTCTTTCTAATGGAGAATTATGGACACCTAATCAGGGATTAGGTGGGCCCAACTACCTCTCTTAAATGCCATCTTTTCCCCAAACTCGGATTTGGTAAAAATGTGACATTTAAGAGGTGTATATGGGAATTTATTGACTAAATTTTCCTTAGAAAAAGCCCGTAGGACCTATAACTAGGAGTGGTTGGGCTCTTTCTAAGGAAAATTGAGTCCATTTTCTATTTTACCCCTTTTTCTCCCCTCCTCTTTTATGAAATTTTATTGAGTATGTGAATGGTATTGGGATGTTGGGATTCTCAATAATTTCTCGGATATTTTAATTTTAATCTTTTATTTATGGTTTTTGGGGTGCAAATATCAAGGCTTTATCGGTTGGTTAAATCATAGGTGGAGGATGACACTTGTCACCCTCACATTTTGTTCATTGGGTTAATCTTTTTCTATATCATCCACAATAGTGGTGGGATTAGGGTTACTTGCTTAATCTTTCTTGCTTTGGGGTGGGCTTTGGGAGTTTGCATGGAGAAGTGGATTTTGGGAGTGTGGTTTGGAGAACTTTCTTAATCTTGAGGTACTATTTTACCTCAAATTTGGTTCTTGTTTTGAAATGGTAAAATTGTGTTGTGTTGATTGAATTTGGGTTTTTAAATTATTGTCATTTGTGTTCCCATCCAACTTTGAATGAAATGGATTTTGGGTATGTGTGCACGGATGGAAGAACTCCTTTTTTTTTACTCATCCTCATGTTTGATGGACAAGATTGAGGGAACTTTCATTCACACTATTCATTTGGTTTAAAGGGCATAAAGGGATAAGGGGAGAATTATGGAGAGATAAGGAAAGGATTTTGATATCTTATGGAGAGATAAGGAGATCATGGCTTGTTATGTTCAAATTGGTTCTAAATTTGGCAACTCATGGGATATATTATCCACTCATTTCTAATTGAGAAGTTTGTTTCATCTCTAGTTTTTGCCTGTTTTTGTTCTCATATTTTTTGGGTGTAAATTCTTAAATGTTGTATCATGGGTGTGTTTTTGGTGACCTTTACTATTGTTGGTTTGAGGCATGCACCTTCCTCTTTCCCATAGGGCTTGGGAGGGGAGGCTAGCATGTTGATTTTGTCCACCTTAAGGCATGTAATGATGCATATAGGTTAAGATGTAAATAAGCTGGTTTCTCATGGGTTTTGGAACTACTTTTGGATGGCATGGAGTTTAAAGAAAGGTTTTTAAAAGTTGCAGGTTTATTCTTTGCATGGAGTTAAATTTCATTAGAAATTCGGGCATGTTTTTTTCCTCTTATGAGGACTTGTGAGAGATTTAAGTAGCTTCGATTTCCCTATGGTCTTAAGAATATTTAGAATGAGTTTACACTAGTCATCTGTGATGCAATTAGAGATGAATGTATGAAGATTGACTATAATGAAATGGCACCACGCTTCTAATATTTTTCTTGCCGGTTCTTTGGATTCTATCTTAACATTCTTTTAATTTTTGTAACGCACCAAAGGGGGCATAGGAAAAATAACTTATAAATTGTAGTTGATGAGAAGCCAATGAAGTAGAGCTATATCATTCTTACAAACAACTTTGATCAATGTGTATATCAAGAACGAAATAGAGTATGATGTAGGTATGTAATAATCCTAAAATATCATAAGTGTTATTGAGGAAATTTAAGAAAAAACATAAGAGTCATGTCTTCACAAGACCAATGCGTGGAATATTTTAGGATTCCCTTGTAAAAAACGTGAGATTAGATGGAGTATCAATAAACACATCAATACATAATTATTATTATTTTTGTTTTACTTCCTTGCATTTCTTGTCTTGTGTAGTCAAGTAGAATACCACATATTGGATTGAGCATTATGATATTACACCACTAGTAATCCTCCAAATTACACACTATTACTAATTTCAATTAATGGGGAATTCTTTGAAAAAAGGTATGTGTTGGCTATATTTGGGGTGCAGATATCAAGGCTTTATAGGTTTGTCGAATCATAGGTAGAGGATGACACTTGTCACAATCACATTTGGTTCATTGGGTCACTCTTTTTCTATATCATCCACAATAATGGATGGGATTAGGGATAATTGCTTAATTTTTCTTGCTTTGGGGAGGCCTTTTGGGAGTTTGCATGGAGAAGTGGATTGTGGGAGTGTGGTTTGGAGAAGTTTCTTAATCTTGAGGTAGGATTTTACCTCAAATTTGGTTCTTATTTTGAAATGGTAAAATTGTGCTATGTTGATTGAATTTGGGTTTTTAAATTATTGTCATTTGTGTTCCCATCCAACTTTGAATGAAATGGATATTGGGTATATGTGCACAGATGGAAAAACTACCTTTTTTTTACTCATCCTCATGTTTGATGGACAAGATTGAGGGAACTTTCATTCACACTCTTCATTTGGTTTAAAGGGCATAAAGGGATAAGGGGAGAATTATGGAGAGATAGGGAGATCATGGCTTGCTATGTTCAACTTGGTTCTAAATTAGGAAATTCATGGGATATATTATCCCCTCATTTCTAATTGAGAAGTTTGTTTCTTCTCTAGTTTTTGGTTGTTTTTGTTCTCATATTTTCTGGGTGTAAATTCTTAAATGTTGTATCATGGGTGTGTTTTTGGTGACCTTTACTATTGTTGGTTTGAGACATGCCCCTACCTCTTTCCCATGGGCTTGAAGGGAGGATAGAATGTTGCTTTTGTCCACCTTAAGTCATGTAATGATGCATATAGGTTGGGCTGTAAATAAGCTGGTTTCTCATGGGTTTTGGAGCTACTTTCAGATGGCATGGAGTTTGAAGAAAGGTTTTTAAAAGTTGCAGGTTTATTATTTGCATGGAGTTAAATTTCATTATAAATATGATTATGTTTTTTTCCTTTTATGAGGAGGACTTGTGAGATACTTAAGTAGCTTCGATCACCCTACGGTCTTAAGAATATTCAGAATGAGGTTACACTATTCATCTGTGATGCAATGAGAGATGAATGTATGAAGATTAACTATAATGAATGGCACCACGCTTATAATATTTTTCTTGTCACTTCTTTGGATTCTATCTTAACATTATTTTAATTTCTATAATGCACCGAAGGGGGCATAGGAAAAAGAACTTATAAATTGTAGTTGATGAGAAGCCAATGAAGTAGAGCTATATCATTCTCAAAAACAACTTTGATCAATGTGTATATCAAGCACGAAATAGAGTATGATGTAGGTACGTAATAATCCTAAAATATTGTAAGTGTTATTGAGGAAATTTAAGAAAAAACATAAGATTCATGTCTTCACAATACCAATGCATGGAATATTTTAGGAGTCCCTTGTAAAAAACGTGATATTAGATGTATAGATTGAGAAACAAGGGCGGAAGCCTGATTAGTTTTATTAATCTCAATCAACCAAAAAAACTACAGTGAATGGGCTTCAATATTTATAGATATAGCACAGCCAAATACAAACAGAAGATTAAGTTGCACAGGTGAAACCAAGTTCCAAAATACACAAGCTTCCAATAACATCCAGGAAGAAATAACTAAATACAAACAAATATATTGTTCAAAACAATATAACAACATCTATGAAAGACAAATATGGTTTATGAACCATATAACAATACATAAAAAAATATGGTTTATTTAATAACCATTATTATTTAATTAATAAAATTAATTAAATAATTATACTATGCATAATTAATTAGGATAATAATATTTTATCCTAACATTACCCCCCTTAATTGTGCATTGTTTGAAGAAATGAGGAGAGGAACTCTCTGAACAACTCGAACTTGTCACGTGCAAGTGACTTTGTGAAAATATCTACTCGTTGTTTAGCAGTTGGAAGAAATTGAAGCTGAATGTTGTGCTTTAACACATATTCGTGTATGAAATGAACTTGAACCTCAATGTGCTTTGTTCTCTCATGAAAAACTAGATTACGAACAGGTTTGAGTACACCTTCATTATCAACATACATGGTGGTTGGTTTGTCCTGAGGTATTCCAAGTCCTTCTAGTATGCGACGTTGCCAAATCGCTTCACAGATAGCTTCTCCTGCAGAACGATACTCGGCTTCTGTGGAAGAGTGAGAAACAAAGTGTTGTTTCTTACTTCCCCATGATATTGGTCCAGATCCCATAAATAATACAAATCCAGAAGTGGATTTTCTATCATCAATGTTACTTGCATGATCTGAATCCAAATATCCAGTCAAGAAGAAGTTTTCATTCTTCTTGTATTCTAGACCAAGATCCTCTGATCCTTTGAGATATCTCAAAATGCGCTTTGCTGCTTTCCAATGAAAAACTTTGGGTTCCTTCATGAACCTGGATAGATAGCTCACTACAAAGCTAATATCTGGTCTAGTGTAGGTCAGGTAAATGAGACTCCCAATCAGCTGCCAATAGAGAGTGGCACTTACCTTAGGAGATGGATCTGAATGAGATAACTGTAATCTGTTCTCCATAGGTGTAGCAATTGGTGTGTAATCCATCATCCTAAACTTCTCAAGCGTAATCTTGGTATATTTCATCTGAGAAACAAAAATATGACTCTCTTACTGCCACACTTCTAATCCAAGACAATAGTGCATCAGCCCGAGATCAGTCATGTTGAACGATCGATTAAGATCTTTCTTCATTGCATCTATCATCCTCACTGAACTGTCAGTGATGACTAGATCATCGACATAGACAACAACAATCACCATCTCCCCCCCTTTCTTTTTGAGGTAGAGATTGGGATCGTATGGATTTCTAACAAATCCATGTTGTACGAGATGCTCATCAATCTTGATGTACCATGTCGGGGTGCCTGTTTGAGGTCATATAGAGATTTCCTGAGTCTACATACCTTTGTTTCTTGACCAGGTACAACATATACCTCAAGTTGATTCATGTAGAATTCTTCTTGTAAATATGCATTTGGGAAGGCACTTTTTACGTCCATTTGGTGAACTTTCCATCCAAACTGAGTAGCTAGAGCAAAGATCATCCTGATTGTTTCGATCTTAGCTATGGGAGAAAATGTCTCCTCATAGTCAATTCCTTCTTTTTGTGCGTACCCCTTTGCTACAAGTCTTGCAATGTACTTAGTTTTGAATATCCATCTGCATCCAATGGGTTTCTTCCCTGGTGGAAGATCGACAAGCTGCCAAGTGTTATTCTTCATTACTGATTGATATTCAAAATCCATGGCATCTTTCCAAGATTTTGACTGTAGGCCTTCCTGGACTGTAAAGGGCTCATCTGATTCAATAACTCTACTCATCAAAGCAAAGTTAACTTCTTCTCTTGCTTTACTGTGAGTCCGTGGTCCAGGGGTAGATGTATCTGGTGGAGCATCCAATCTTGCATCTTGTAATGTACTTGTACACCATTTAGGCATACTCTGAACTGTTCCCATGGGTCGTGGTTCTATCTGATCAAAACCATCATCCCCATCATCACTTTCATTTTCTGAGGGAACATCAGCTTCAATTTTTACAACGGGTGAAAAATCTACATTTTGTGAGTCTGGAGGAGGAGTCTCTGCTTCCTTCTCAAAAAACTCAACATCTCTACTGGTGTAGACTTTTCTGGTCTTGGGATCCATCAATCTATACCGAAGAGTCTCTTCACTGTACCCAATGAAGATGAGTTTTTGTGACTTCATGCCCAATTTCTTTCTATTTTGTTTGGGTATGTGCATGCTTGCTTTGCACTCGAATAGTCTGAGGTGTGCAATGGATGGTTTTCTTTTTTACCATGCTTCGTGTGGTGTTATTCCATCAAGAGCAGTTGTGGGTGCTCTGTTCAACAAATACAATGCTATTTTTGCTACTTCTACCCAAAATATCTTTGCAAGTCTAGAATCATCGATCATGCATCGCACCATTTACATAATAGTACCATTTCTTCTCTCAACAACACCATTTTACTGTGGTGTGTGTGGAGGAGGTATTTGTCGATGAATCCCATGAGTTTGTAGGTAGTCTCTAAACTCATCACTCGTGAATTCCCCCCCTCGATTTGAGCAGAGAGGTCTGATGTGACGACCAGTTTCTTTCTCAACTGCTACTTTGAAATTTTTGAAGGTTTCAAATGCTTCACTTTTCTTGCGAAGATAGAAAATCCACATTTTTCTCAAATAGTCGTCAACACAAAGCATGAAGTACTGGAACCCAGAATGACTTGGTTGCATCGGACTGTAAAGATTGGTATCAACTAGGTCAAGTTTACCATGAGCTCAAAAAGTACTCTTTTGAAATGAAGCCCTTTGTTGTTTTCCTGCTAGGCAACGAGGACACTTGTTTTTATCCTTCTGAAGAGAAGGTAGCCCATGTACCATATTACACTGGTGAAGTGTTTCGAGATATTTGAAACTTACATGACAAAATCTCTGATGCCACAACTGTGCTGAGGTGGAATTTTTAGCCATAAGTGCTTGATCATCTCTATTAACAAAATCATGTTGGAAAATGTGTCCCACATTGGAGGCTTTTACAATTATTTTCGAGCCTCTTGATTTATCTCGAATCAAACACGTTTTCTTTCCGAATTGACTATCAAAGTCAATTTTCAGGTTGTGATCTAGGATTTGACTAACTAAAAGACGATTCTTTGTCAACCCAGGGACATATAGGACATCTAATAGTCTGCATTTGCATGAACCAAGGGGTAGAGAAATGTTCCCAATCCCCTGAACTGTATATGAAGAATCATCTCCCAACGAAACATGATTTTTCGATGGCGTGTCCCTCATTGAAATGAACCAGTCTCTGTGGCTGGTCATGTGTTGAGTGGCTCTCAAATCAACATACCAGACATCACTAGATGACGTGGATGGATCACTTGATCGAGCAGTGAACAAGAAGTCTTCATTGTCTGACTGTTCTTGTTGCTTAGCAATATTACCTTGTTGGTGAGGTTTTCTTTTCCAGTTCCCCTTTTTCTACCCATAATAGTTGTTAGAATTTCCCTTGTGAGATTGTTGTTGTTGTGGTCCAGAGTTGCTTGATGAATCTTTCTTATAAGTGTTATACCAACAATCTCGTAAGTCATGTCCTCTTTTGCAAATTAGACATTACTTCTTCTATTGATTGTCCCCATGATACTGATTCTGATGTTGGGAATTCTGATAGGAATTAGGTTTTCCTTTACCTTTTCCTTTCCATTTTTGATGGGAAGACAGTTCCTTCTCCTCTTCATCATCCTTATTGTGCATTGCTTCCTCTTGTTGCAGTAGGTTTAATAGTTTTTCAAAACCAACTGTCATATCTGTCACATTTAGTGTTGTGACAAAAATGTGGTAAGAAGAGGGAAGTGCTCTCAAAACAATGGGAATGAGAGCATAATCTATGACTGGTTCTCTCAGGGCTAGAAGTGAAGCCCTTAATTCTGCAACTCTTCTTAAGAAAGCTTTAATTTTCTCATTCTACTTGAATTTCAGTGTATGTAGCTGACTCTGTAAATTCAGTATGACATTCTTATTCTTGGCCTCATATACAGTACTCAATTTATCCCACGCATCTTTTTTTTTTGGCATCTCAAATGTGGGGTTGCACATCATCAGAGACTCCAAACAAGATGATGAGTTTGGCCTTCTGATCTGCTTTATCAAAATGTCATTGTTTTGTTGTATCAGTGGTTGATCTGGTCATAATACCATTCACAACAGACCATATCTCTTCAAACTCAAGTTGTGTCTTTAGTTTTGTCTTCCATGTAGCATAGTTACTTCCTTTGAGCAATTGTGAATCCGGAAGAAAAAATTTGGGGGCATTGGTGCCCATTTTGTAGAGATCACTGACAGGGTTTGGATTTTATCTCTCTAGGTATTAGGTCTCCCAATGTATATACCATTAGTTCGATATACCGAACCTTTCTATATACGCACCCTTCCGATATACCCATCGCTATGTGGAAGAAGCTCGCCCTTTCTATATACCCGGAGGTACGTGAAAGAGGCGTTAACGTCCGTGAAAGAATTCAATATGTGGTACCAAGATAGTACTGATGGGGTATGTGCAATTATTGACACCGGCTCAAACAAATATCCTCATACGTGTGTGTAACTTTGCTATATACTTGGATAATTTCTTAATCTGGATTTATGTCATGCAATCGTTCACTGATGGATGGGATGGTTCATAGTGTGTGCACTGTGACCTTATTACTCCATGTCGATTTAAAGAGATGATGCCCAGACAATGTTGTTGTAGCTATATTAGGTGTTAAGTGTAGTAGTGGTCACGATGGATTTACCCGTAAGCACTTCCCAGAGGCACCGTATACACCAAACGCTACAAATGAGATCTAGGATCTCGTGAGTGTTACAAAACTAATTTTTTATTGTTTTTTATTACAATTCTGCCAGTTTTTGAGTAGTTACAAAGTTTTCAGTTGACTATGGAAACCTGTAAATTAGTATAATATATAGCAGTATACAATTTACATTCAAAAAACTAGAAAATTTGAATGGTAGGCAAAAATTTCTGTTTCGCGGGTCCTGGTGGCCTCTTGAGCCCAATACAACCCAAAATGCTAAAAATTGCAAAAAAATAGCTGAAAATGCAATTTTTAGATGGGTCTCCTTTTACAAAAAAATGTCCGAAATGAAAAACCAGGCCGAATGGGAGAAAAAAATTTTTTTACCCTAAATTAGGGATTTCTCCTCTAAATTTAGTTAGTTATAACTAAATTTCAATTTTTTGCTAAAGTTAGTGGTCCTACTAAATTTTTCGCCAAATTTGGTAGTGGGTGAGGGAGGGGCATTTGACCCCTTGACCTCTCTTGATGGGAAGTGTCTTACAAAATTTATGCTAGCCACTTGGGCGGCTAAGCTAAACAAGTATATATAAAGAGAAAATTATAATTAAACACTTCCAAACTGTAAAACCATACCTCTTCATAAAACAATGGTTTTAGAAATATGGTTTTGATCAAAAATTCCAGCAAAGAGAAAAAATGATAGGCGGTTTTGGTGAGAATGAAGGCGGTTTTGACTGTGTATGGCACCTTAGATCATTTTTCTTCCTTCCTTTGAGCTTGTAATCTCTTCCTTGGTGAATTTTATCTGCCTTAACCTTAATTGCAATGAATAAAGGTGGTTTTGAAAAATTTTGTGGTGGTTTTGAGGAGTTTAATGGTGGTATTGCAAGGGATGGGGCTGGGAAGTTGTAGAGGCAACTCTGGCTCTCTTTTTCTTACACAAGCTTCGCCAATGCTCCTCAAACTCTGCTGCAATCCACAAATCTCCTTCAACCTGCTCTGAAACCAAATGTAGATTGAGAAATAGGGGTGGAAGCCTAATTAGTTTTATTAATCTCAATCAACCAGAAAACTACAGAGAATGGGCTGCAATATTTATAGATATTACATAGCCAAATACAAACAGAAGATTAAGTTGCACAGGTGAAACCAAGTTCCAAAATACACAAGCTTCCAATAACATCCGGGAAGCAACAATTAAATACAAACAAATATATTGTTCAGAACAATATAACAACATCTATGAAAGACAAATATGGTTTATGAACCATATAACAATACATAACAAAATATGGTTTATTTAATAACCATTATTATTTAATTAATAAAATTAATTAAATAATTATACTATGCATAATTAATTAGGATAATAATATATTAAACTACAAAAATGGAGTATCAATAAACACACAAATACATAATTAAATTTTTTTTTGTTTTACTTCCTTGCATTTCTTGTCTTGTGTAGTCAAGTAGAATACCACATATTGGACTGAGCATTATGATATTACACCACTAGCAATCCTCTAAATTACACACTACTACTAATTTCAATTAATGGGGAAGTATTTGAAAAAACGTATGTGTTGGCTATATTTGGGGTGCAAATATCAAGGATTTATCGGTTGGTTGAATCATAGGTGGAGGATGACACTTGTCACCCTCACATTTGGTTCATTGGGTTGCTCTTTCTCTATATCATCCACAATAGTGGATGGGATTAGGGTTACTTGCTTAATTTTTCTTTCTTTGGGGTGGCCTTTAGGAGTTTACATGGAGAAGTGGATTTTGGGAGTGTGGTTTGAAGAACTTTCATAATCTCGAGGTAGGATTTTACCTCAAATTTGGCTCTTGTTTTGAAATGGTAAAATTGTGTTGTGCTGATTGAATTTGGGTTTTTAAATTCTTGTCATTTGTGTTCCCATCCAACTTTGAATGAAATGGATTTTGGGTATGTGTGCAAAGATGGAAAAACTCATTTTTTTACTCATCCTCATGTTTGATGGACAAGATTGAGGGAACTTTCATTCACACTCTTCATTTGGTTTAAAGGGCATAAAGGGATCAAGGGAGAATTATTGAGAGATAAGGAAAGGATTTTCATATCTTATGCAGGGATAAGGAGATCATGGCTTACTATGTTCAACTTGGTTCTAAATTTGGCAATTCATGGGATATATTATCCCCTCATTTCTAATTGAGAAGTTTGTTTCTTCTCAAGTTTTCGGTGTAAATTCTTAAATGTTGTATCATGGGTGTGGTATTGGTGACCTTTACTATTATTGGTTTGAGACATGCCCCTCCCTCTTTCCCATGGGCTTGGAGGGAGGCTAGAATGTTGCTTTTGTCCACCTTAAGGCGTGTAATGACGCATATAGGTTGGGATGTAAATAAGCTGGTTTCTCATGGGTTTTAGAGCTACTTTCGGATGGCATGGAGTTTGATGAAAGGTTTTTAAAAGTTACAGGTTTATTCTTTATGTGGAGTTAAATTTCATTAGAAATTTGGGCATGTTTTTTCCTCTTATGAGGAGGACTTGTGAGAGATTTATATAGCTTCGATCACCCTATAGTCTTAAGAATATTTAGAATGAGGTTACACTAGTCATCTGTGATGCAATGAGAGATGAATGTATGAAGATTGACTATAATGAATGGCACCACACTTATAATATTTTTCTTGTCACTTCTTTGGATTCTATCTTAACCTTCTTTTAATTTCTATAACGCACCGAAGGGGTCATAGAAAAAAGAACTCATAAATTGTAGTTGATGAGAAGCCAATGAAGTAGAGCTATATCATTCTTAAAAATAACTTTGATTAATGTGTATATCAAGCACGAAATAGAGTATGATGTAGGTACGTAATAATCCTAAAATATCGTAAGTGTTATTGAGGAAATTTAAGAAAAAATATAAGAGTCGTGTCTTCACAAGACCAATGCGTGGAATATTTTAGGAGTCCCTTGTAAAAAACGTGAGATTAGATGGAGTATTAATAAACACATAAATACATAATTAAGTTTTTTTTTTTTTTACTTCCTTACATTTCTTGTCTTGTGTAGTCAAGCAGAATACCACATATTGGATTGAGCATTATGATATTACACCACTAGTAATCCTCTAAATTACACACTATTACTAATTTCAATTAATGGGGAAGTCTTTGAAAAAAGGTATGTGTTGGCTATATTTGGGGTGCAAATATCAAGGCTTTATTGGTTGGTTGAATCATAGGTGGAGGATGACACTTATCACCCTCACATTCAGTTCATTGGGTTGCTCTTTTTCTATATCATCCACAATAGTGGATGGGATTAGGGTTACTTGCTTAATTTTTCTTGATTTGGGGTGGCCTTTGGGAGTTTTCATGGAGAAGTGGATTGTGGGAGTGTGGTTTGGAGAAGTTTCTTAATCTTGAGGTAGGATTTTACCTCAAATTTGGTTCTTGTTTTGAAATGCTAAAATTGTGTTGTGTTGATTGAATTTGGGTTTTTAAATTCTTGTCATTTGTGTTCCAATCCAACTTTGAATGAAATTTATTTTGGGTATGTGTGCACAGATGGAAAAACTCCTTTTTTTTTACTCATCCTCATGTTTGATGGACAAGATTGAGGGAACTTTCATTCACACTCTTCATTTGGTTTAAAGGGCATAAAGGGATAAATGGAGAATTATGGAGAGATAAGGAAAGGATTTTTATATCTTATGAAGAGGTAAGGAAATCATGGCTTGCTATGTTCAACTTGGTTCTAAATTTGGCAATTCATGGGATATATTATCCCCTCATTTCTAATTGAGAAGTTTGTTTCTCCTCTAGTTTTTGGCTGTTTTTCTTCTCATATTTTTTGGGTGCAAATTCTTAAATGTTGTATCATGGGTGTGTTTTTGGTGACCTTTACTATTGTTGGTTTGAGACATGCCCCTCCCTCTTTCCCATGGGCTTGGAGGGAGGCTAGCCTGTTGCTTTTGTCCACCTTAAGGCATGTAATGATGCATATAGGTTAGGATGTAAATACGCTGGTTTCTCATGGGTTTTGGAGCTACTTTTGGATGTCATGGAGTTTGAAGAAAGGTTTTTAAAAGTTGCAGGTTTATTCTTTGCGTGGAGTTAAATTTCATTAGAAATTTGGGCATGTTTTTTCCTCTTATGAGGAGGACTTGTGAGAGATTTAAGTAGCTTCGATCGCCCTATGGTCTTAAGAATATTTAGAATGAGGTTACACTAGTCATCTATGATGCAATGAGAGATGAATGTATGAAGATTGACTATAATGAATGGCACCACGCTTCTAATATTTTTCTTGTCACTTCTTTGGATTCTATCTTAACATTCTTTTAATTTCTATAACACACTGAAGGGGGCATAGGAAAAATAACTCATAAATTTTAGTTGATGAGAATCCAATAAAGTAGAGCTATATCATTCTTAAAAACAACTTTTATCAATGTGTATATCAAGCACAAAATAGAGTATGATGTAGGTACGTAATAATCCTAAAATATCGTAAGTGTTATT
Organism: Taxus chinensis; assembly: GCA_019776745.2. Lineage (NCBI taxonomy): Eukaryota > Viridiplantae > Streptophyta > Pinopsida > Cupressales > Taxaceae > Taxus > Taxus chinensis. Next base: position 751,897,693 of record CM034146.1, read on the forward strand.
GAGGGAATTCAAGAAAAAACATAAGAGTCATGTCTTCACAAGACCAATGCATGGAATATTTTAGTAGTCCCTTGTAAAAAATGTGAGATTAGATGGAGTATCAATAAACACATAAATACATAATTAATTTTTTGTTTTGTTTTACTTCCTTACATTTCTTGTCTTGTGTAGTCAAGTAGAAGACCACATATTGGTTGAGCATTATGATATTACACCACTAGTAATCCTCTAAATTACACACTATTACTAATTTCAATTAATGGGGAAGTCTTTGAAAAAAGGTATGTGTGGCTATATCTTTTGCACAGCTAAAAACTTAGGTAGTCATGAGATAAATCTCCCTCATTTAACGGTAAGGCTGCTGTGTAAGATTTTGTCAATTATATTTTCTAATATCTATCTATTGGTTTTACTTTATTTGTGTAGCTCAGGAACCATATCTAGATAGTTTTGTAGCAAGTAAGCAACTATAAGAAATGCATATATGCAGAAGAGGGAAATAATTGAATTTCAGAAGAAAGGAAAGGAAATATTCAACCTAACCAATAGTTGATGGATTTGATCACATGCACATAGATGAAACAAATAGATCTTTAAATGCAGAATTTGAAGCAAGAGAAAGTTTTAGTTTTGCAACAAGTAAGCAGTTGCAAGAATTTTACATATGCAGCTATAGGAAATGTATATATCCAGAAGAGGGAAATAATTAAACATGAGAAGAAAGGAAAGGAAATGTGAAACCTAACCAATAGTTGATAGATTTTATCACATGCACATAGATGAAACATATAGATATTAAAATGTAGAATTTGAAGCAAGAGAAAATTTTAGATCTAGATCTAAGACAATAAAGTTTATGCATAGATATAAAAAGAAATAAGAGACGAATGGACCGTTGAAACAAAGTTCTCCAAAAATCTCTTCTCTATTCCTCTGCTTACAGAAAGCTATAAGGTATTTTAGCTCAAAGTATGGAACACAAGAATGTTGATTATAAATTATGATCCTTTAACACGTAGATTCTTCCTCTATTTATAATGTATAGAGGGCAATTACAAATAGGAAATTTTTAATGAATTCCCACATGCAGAAGCTATAGAAAAGGGTAGCAGCTGGAAATCTTCCTCTTAGAATTTCTTTTTGCATGACATGCTTAATTTTTAACTGAAAATAGAACCTTCTATTTTGCATGTCTGCCACCTATTTCCAAGTAATTTACTTCTTCAAGTAATGGATTTTAAACCAATCAATTGAGTTTTATAATTTAATTTATTTCTCAATTACTTTGTCAAAGAAAATAGGAGAAAGAAGAAGAAAGAGGAAAATAAATTAGAAGCCACAACACTTCCATTCTTTTTCTTTTTCCATATTTTACATGTGGTTGACTCTTTGTCCTTTGATTCTCACCAAACTAGATCTGGAAGAAGCATAATGTCATTTTGATTACGAGTGTTGCCTCTTGACATGTATTCCCTCTTATCCTTGAAGATTTTGTAGTTCTTCTCCAGTACGTGCACTAGTGCAATGTTTGTTGTAAATAATTTAGACAAAACTCATCAGCTTTTATTTTTAATTTTATATGAGAAATTTTAAATTCTAGAAAGCAATTTGGGTGAAGGAAAATACAATTATATTCAATGAAGGCTTCAATTAAAAAATTGGGAGCACATGTACAAGATCGTGGAAGGAATTTTCCATGCAAAGAATTTTGCTTGGGCTGCATTAGCAACACGAGGATGAATTTTTTCCAGAAGCCTTTGTAATTATGCGATTGAAGATATATTCAATGTATCTGATATTGACTTCTACTTTATTCACCAATATGGGAATCTGTGATGAATACCTATAATTGATTAATACAAATATGGAGTCCATGACATGAATACTCAATTTTCATTACCAAAATCTACTTATAAAGCCTACTACAAAGGTAACCGTTCAAAAATATCTATTATTTTAAATCTACTTATTACTTATAAAGATAAACACTAATTTAGTTAAATTGATTTCATTTTTTCATAAATAAATTTTTGAAGAAGAAAATAGTTTTTAAATCAATATGAAATTCAAAAATATAAGATACAAACCTCAACATTTTTTGATAAATATATCTTATATATAGTTATTGTTAGTTTTGATGTTGACATAAATAGCTAGCCATTATTATATATCTCATACAATAGAAAACATTATAACATTTAAATAATACACAACATATATGACATGTAGATGAAGCATAGGAAGCATGTGTGATGAATAACAAGTGGCATATGTTAAATTGACATAGTAGGTGGTGTTGGTGACACAAAAAACACCCCTTTTAGAAACTTATCTCCACACAAACATATGTGCTTGAATTTGTTTTTGAAGGTTTTTTCTTTGAAACTAAATTCCCAATCATCTCCAACATTCACCATTGTCAAAATTTCTTTAAAATTGAGATTTAATCTTAACCCTGTTGAGTCCCATATATTTGTTCATATACACAATCGTGATGAAATTCAATGCTTGGTCTTGTAGTGCTCCAATGGATCTCAAACAATTTTAGTAGTGCTTGATGGCGAAGGGGGAGATTGTTTGTCGGTGAAGGGAGGTGGTGAATTTTGATAAATGGAAGATATATTCTAATTATTTAAATACTTTGTATTTTTTAACACACTTATCAACATGGAATTTGTTTTATTCAACCAATTAATTTTTATTTTGTTGTACATTAAGTATTATAAATTATAAAAAAATTTGGGTGTCTTTTTTTTTTTAATTATTTTTAGCTATTGTACTATTTCAATGTGAATAGAAAATAGTAGTGGTTGATGTTGGATAATGGAGTAAAATAAGGTGGAGAAAACTTCCAGGTGAGATTTGTTCAACCTGATTAAGTCTATGACCCATTTACCCCCTTTAAATATATAGTGTGTGCTCGATCAATGGAAAAGTAATTTTTTTACAAATGGAATATATATTGAGGTTTTATCCAAGAAACATGAGATGAAAATTGCATCTTTTTTCTCACTCATGTATTTTTTAGTTATAAAGAAATTCCTATAAGGCTTGCAAAGATCTTCATTTTAAAGCAAGATGTAAACATTGTATCAGATATTTCTCTCTCCATTTATTGAAGATACTTTAAATACATTACAACATATATCTGGTTTGTTTGTTCTATGAACTACACAAAATATAACTTGAGCACATTACATTTCATATTTTTCTTGTTTGATCAATTAAAAAGAATGGAACTTCAATAATCTAACATCATATGTCTAAAGTCTACATTATAACATAGAAAAATGGAATTAAAAAACCTAAGTCATCCAAGGTGGGAATAATGAATAAAGGCCTCGATTTCTCGCATTCTAAGAATTTGCATTTGTAGTTCAGGATATAGGGGTTTACTCCTTACAGGATTTTGTTTGTTGGTAGCATTCACTACCTTATTCATGAACTTGGGACTCCCACAAGGATATTTTTATGTGGACAAAATAGTTTTTTCAAACGAGGGTTTATCTTGTTTCTTAAAGTGTGATTTTCTTTAGGCATAGTGTTGATTTGGCTACTTTAATGTTTTTTCCTCTCTAATTCTCTTTGGGCCTTCTTGAATTCCCTCCCCTTATATCATGTTCCTTTTACTCCCTTTCTTTCGTTTGAAGAGTATTTTCTTATTCCTTACTCTACCTTTAAATTTTATTTTAAATGTTTATTTTTTTGCTTCTTTCTCTCTCAGCTACCTTGAGGGTTTTCCTCTTTTACCTAGTTATCCCTTCATTTCCTTATTTTATGTGAGTATTTAATAGTTCCTACTCAACTTGATTGTATAGTTTCATTAATTTTTAGCATTCCTTTCAACTAAAAATTTAAGAAGCGAAGGCAATGATGACACTTGTTTATTTATCTATGTTTGGCTACAAGAAAGACTTTGGGTTGTATCTTTTACTATACCTTCATTTGCACGTGAATCCACTATTTCATCTTCTATGCCATGTACTCCATCTTATGTATAGGAATGAAATATTTGAGTTGGGAGAAAACATAGTGACAACATTCACATTAACACATATCCCTGGGTGAAGTAAAAATTAAGGCCATATTTTGTTGCTCTCTTTTTAAGCCATTTTGGTGGACTTACTTAGGTATACAAAATAAACCTTGTTGACTGTAAGTGAAATTTTCATCCATTTCATTAGAAGGATCAGGAAACATATCTTATAATGTTGATGGTTGTTGAATTTGGATAACATGACTATTACAACTTCCCTTTGATTATTGGTTACACTATGTTTGTTGGATGCCATACATTTTGTCATTGAGAACATCTTCCGTATTTTTTGGACATTTAACTTCAAAAACAATTATCTCTTGTATTTATTCCAATTATTATTGTATGTAGTTGATAGTAGCCTAGATATCTTCCTCATTATAACCAACGAACCTCACGATCCTTTCAACAACGCTAACTTCATATTATTTGACATGGAATGTTTGACTTAGAGTCATTTCATTGGCCAATGCTTTAGGGTTTAAGGGTCACATACCCATTATATATATATATATATATTATATATATATAATATATATATATATATATATATATATATATATATATAATATTTTCAAGAGTTAGTTCTATCTTGAATGTTATGCCACATAAAGTCGCCAATTATCTTTTGTTATAATAAAGACCGTGATTTTTATTCATCCAGGGTAGCATCAAATTTGAATTATATCTTAAATGGACCAAACACACTTACGTCCAATGGCTATTGTTTTTTTCTAGTGTGTGTTGGTAATGTAAGTAGGTTATTCCCTAAACCCCTTGCGTATTCAATTTTTGGTAATCATTCCTATAAAATATGAGAAAATATATATTTGCATGTGAAACACTTCCAGAAATAGAATTGGATAAATGATACAACCAATTCAAAAACTATTCATTGGTCACCCATGTATTGGGCTACACAGTAATACATGCCCCTAGCTTATGTTATTTTGATAAAATTGTGAGTGGAGCCCATGTTAAATAAGTCCTTAGCCCATGAAACGAGATCTAGTTTATTTTATTTTGATAAAATTGTGAGTGGAGCCCTCTTATTTATTGTTTTATTCCCTTTAATTAAATTGGACAAGGTGCTTGCTTAAATTCCACACCTATCTATTGCAATTTTAATGAGGTTCCCATTATCCTTTGCGTCTCATATAACATTTTCCAAATCAATGTTATTTTATGTTTGAATAGTGGTAACACCATTTCCTCCCTTACAAAGGGTTGCCCCTAGTTTTGCATATGTGAAAAACATATGATTTGAAACGTGTAATATATGGCCCATGGCCCATTTTGGATAAGTCCTTATCACATGGAACACACTATAATTTCTTTTATTTTGATAAAATAGTGAATGGAGCCCTCTTATTTGTTGTTGTAATCCCTTTATGCCAATTGGAAAATGTGTTTGCTCAAATGTTGCACTTATCTGTTGCAATTTTAGTAGGGTTCCCATTATCCTCCACATCTTGTATAACATTTTCCAGATCAAGAGTGGTTTATGTTTGAACAGTGGCAAAGCCATTTTCTCACTTACACATTTGGTTGGTTTTTTCATTTGTTTTTTGTGGTTTCCTTGTTAACAACTTATTTATTATTGACATCAGAAAACTTCACCCCTCTATCATTCATTGTTGCATGAGGATTTTTCCTAGAAAATTGTTCACTCTGATTTTCATTTCTCATGGCTTTGTAGGAAAAAGCAAGGAGATGTCACAATGAATATTAAAATTAGAGGGGTAAATAGAATGCACACGACCAACTATAGATAGGGATGCCTACTGGATAAGATACATGGCTTAAATCTTTATAGAAATGATTGCACCATATATCGATATAGGGGTGGGGATGCTCTAGACCTGACCTCCCTGTGATATGGATGTATCGGCGATATGGATATGCTTCAAAGTTTTTACAATGTATAAGTTTGTAAGAAAAATATGTAACATAAGTACAAAAAATAAAAACCTCCTTTTAAACCTTTTATTTGAATCTTGTAATTGTTTCCACTTTACTATTTTCAACTTAAAACACTCAGTGCAAGTAGTTTATAGCTTAATAATTTATCATCAAAAACTTTCCTATGTAGTTATTCTAATGGAGAAATAACGGATTTTTCATGTTATAAAATACTTTTATAAAACCATCTCTTTCCACTCTACTACTTACAACTTAGGGATGTTAGGGAAAACAATTTACAATTCAAGAAATTACTGTCACAAACCTACTTATGTAGATTTAATTGTTCAAAGTGACTATATATAATTGTAGAGTTTTACAACCAAGTAGTTATATAACATGCATACTGACTAACACAAATGGAAACCATTATAGTAACAAAGAAAATGATTTACAAACTCCCACATATTATACTATTGTAACAAAATCAATTTAAAAATTCGTAGGATACATAGAATTCTATTGTGCTAGTATTAGTGAAAAGAAAATACAAAATATTTTGAGGTGCCTACATCACTAATTAAAAAAATCCATTCCTATTCAATTACAAAAATTATAGAGGAAAGTTTGTGACGATAAATTCTTAAGTTGTAAATTATTTGCATTGGGATAGAGTAATAAAATATAAATAAAATGTTTGAAATGAAGTCTATGCTTTAAAAATGGATTGTGCTAATTTGGTAGAAAAAGGAAACACTTCATAATATGTTATTTTAGTAGTAAAATTGAAAATTTAAAATAGATATGGAAGAAAAGATACGAGATATATAAAAAATGATGTGAAAATGAACTAGAGTATTACCTGCAACGGAAAATTCTAAATATTTCTATGTAATATTTCAAATCCAACTCCTATTAATTTTTTTTGAAATGGAAAAAGTGCTTCACATAGGATATTCTATTTACATTTTTTTTTTATATGTGGACTTGCATTCTATTAGGTCGCATCTATTAACATGGATTGAAGTGTTTACTTAGTCATTTCATATCAACAATTTTTAATTATTTAAGTATGATGGTTTGAATTTTAAATTCAAAATTTTCATTTATTATGTTTCTTGATGTTATGGTGAGGCTTACTAGTTGTAAACCATACATGTTGCAAGTAAAAAGTTTTAATGGAGTGTAGTTTAAAGAAAAGAGAATAAATACACTTAATGAAACAATATTTGTACTCTAAATTTAGAGAAAATACTTCCTATTGAATATCACATCATCTAGCAAATGGGCATGATTGCTTGTGTACATTAAGTATTGAAACACATAATTTTAAAAGTTAGGTGAAAAACATAAGCTTGTTTAGATATTATGATATTGAGGAAGATGTAATTAACACTTTTTTTTGGAAAATGTAATCTTCAATCATTGTGTTAAACTAAATGCTCCTAATTTTTAACATGTTTTTTGTAAAATTGATAGGAAATAATAAAATAAAAATTTCTTTCTTGAAAAAGTAAACAAGAATACAATAAATAATAAATAAGGCTTATGGTCTCAACAACTATCTTAATTATTGGACCCCTCCCAGCTACTACGTCCCCTTATTCTAGTGGATTCCCTCCAATTTTGAAGGTACAACTCCTCCAAATGATTTCATAATTATTATGGTATTTTATCACTTTTACCCAAAAGTGAGAAAGAGGATGTTTTACAAAAGTATATAATGCTAGAAACTATATAATCGTAATCTTAAGAAGATAGGCACATCGAGAAACACGTTATGAAATCAAGAAGAATATAAAGTAGGATATTTCCTTCCATTGATCATGGAAAAATGTTATAAAAGGAATAACAAGTTTATATGATAGTTTAGGGTTATTACTAATAATCAGACACAAAACTAACATTAGATCATCTAGGTTCACTTACACTCTTGCATCAACCAAAAACATGTATGTTAGAAATATAAGCGTAAGTCTAGCATTGCACGAGTTGTGATTATATAGAGTCTTTTTTTTTTTCTATTTGTGCAAGTCTTGTTTTACACTTACATTTGTCTTGTATTTGCAATTTACATGAGGTTTTTTATGTGCATTAATATTTTTAATTGAATGAGTAGCATACGAGCATGCGAAAGTGTTGTAGTGTTTTTCCCATTAGTAAATGTCTAAGTAATATAATGTTGTTTTACACCTATATGTTGAAGGTTTATCATAGTCTTTAGACATGCACATGTGTTTGTAATAGTTCAAGTGATGTCATTCTTTCAAAAAAAAAAAATAGAAATTGTAATGTGGACTTATAGATTGAATAATTATCAATGCATAAGAAATACATGTGTATCCATTGAAGCCCAAGGTCTGGAGTATGCAAGAATTTAGTGGAAGGAGAAAATAAGTCTTTTACATAAAATCACAACCAACACATAAATTTCAGAGTTTCAAATATACGTCATTATTGAACAAGCCAAAATGGATTTCACCTAACTCACAATTATGACCATTGAGTCAATTCAAGTGCTTCAAGTTTTATCATTTAGGTTCTATCTTGCGTAAAGGATTGGGACAAATCTACTATTATATGGGTCACTTGTAGATTTAAAGAAATGATGTTAATAGGTGGTTCATGCATCTATATAAACATGTCACAACTCTTGTGTTATGGATGGCTCCTACAACATATGAATGATACAACTTGAAATATATGTTTTAATGTGTTCTTGAGCTACAATTGCAAAGACTATGAGTTAGCAAACAAAGATATTAAGACTTTTTTTTATAATGTATCTTAGTTTGTGAGATTTTCGTGTTGTTTCCATGTTTTTTTCTTCTTTTGTATCAATAATTTTCCATTATATTGTGGTGTGTTGTATTTTATGCATTTACACAAAGCTGTGTGGTCTAGGGAATCTCTCAAGATATGGACTATCTAAAAATTCAAAACAATAAAAAATGAAAATCAAGGTTTTTTTTTTTCCTTTTCTAGGAGGAGAAAGTGTGAACATGTCATCCATTCAATTTCAATTAACAAAAGCACACTAAATGAAATTTATATTAGCATCCATTAATTTTTATGTTAATGAATATGTGAGGGAAGTCCCCTAAAGGATTACCTCATGTGAAGTTTTGTCAATTTTTTTTACAAACAAGTTTTGGTAAAATATAATACACATAAAAGAAAAATTATATAAATTTTAGAACATGAAAAATAAGGAATTTAATTTATTTTGTTGGGATTATTTTATGTGGATGAGTAATGGTTTGAAAAAGGATATCTTTTCATTGGAATTTTATAAATCTAAGGGACATTTTTTGAAGCAGTGTCATCAATGAAATTTTTACCTATGTCTTCATTTTCAAAAACCTTTCTTGATGGTATTGATAATTCGACTTAATCGTTATCAAAAAATTATTTGACAATTTATGAAGGGTTCTTAATTTGTTGTGACTTATCTTAGTTTTCACTATTGTGCCTTAAAATCCATGGTTCAAATATGTTCCTCATAATTATTTTCGTAATCACGCGATACCAAATATTCTTGTAAATGATCCAAAAAAATGAATTAAGTGACTCACTTAACAAATTCACTAATTTCCTATACTTAAAATAATAATATCAATTTCCCATAATAAATTAAAAATTTCCTTAATAACTTTAAACTAATTGAAACTGATAAAACAATGAAAAAAATAAGGGAAAACATAAAATACAAAGCAAACCACGTGTTAACAGAGTTCATTGGATGTGGGAAAGATCTCTGATTTCAAAAAATCTCTCAAATTGATTGACTATGGATGTAAAAATACTTATTTAATAATAATTACATCAAAATTACTTCTTTGGCTTACAAACAATACTTGCACAGTCTCTTCAAATATCTTTTAACTTCTCTCCAAAAGTTCTGATGCAAGAGCATCATTTCATATACAAATAAACATTCTTATAATTTTTGTTTGTGTTATGTTTTGAAGGAAATATTAGGTTTTTTGGTATGGATTATAGTACCTTGGATCCCTTTTTGCTTGTAATAATGTGATTTTGGAGTTACCCTCCAAAACCACCATTTGAATATTTGAATCTCCATAGGTTGTGTTTAGCAGTCTAAGGGATAGGTTATGGTGAACAAAAGGTATAAATGGATTTAAAGGAGAATTTACAAGTCTAATGCATGTGTCTAAATTTTGTATTATTGTTATACTCAAGAATTATTATTGTTATATATATCTTGTGAAATGTGATTAGTACTTGTGAAAATGTAACAAGAATTTGGATGATGGGTCTATGATGAATTATTATTGTTATATATATCTTAATAATGTTATTAAAGGGTGCATAAATATTTTATAGGTTTGTGGAGAATACGATGGAAGAGTTTGAAGGTAGATTTCATGTCAGAAACAAAGGTAAAGTATTACATGTGAGGGATGAAATTGTATTCTTGTTGAATGATTAAGGAGACTTAAAGGTTTTTGAAACATGAGAGATCATATTTTCATTGTTATAAAAAATATGAACTATTAAATGGGAACAAATTCATTTTTATACTGGTTTTTTATATGAACAATAATCTAAAACTAAAGAATATTGTTACAATGGATGTGTGAGGGCTAATATAGAAAGATTGGAAGTTATAAGAAATGCCATAGTAGTAAGTCATGTTTGAAGGAGATTTATAAAGATGGGAGAGGACTTGTAGAATCCTTGGAAACTTTTAAAAATGTTACCAGGTAATAAAATAAAAAAAACTAAACTGAAGACCATGGGGTATGTAGACCCTGTTCAAGGGTTTGAAAGCAAGAAAAGTGCATAACTCTAAATTTAACCTATGAATATTAATGAAAATTTCATGAGAAGAGTGAGTTAGGGAAGATATAAGTGTATGCAAAGTTTCGAAGTTAATAGAGAAGGTTTGATAACGATAATGATAAATACTCAATTTGACTGTGTACATAGAAACCCAATTTAGAGGGTTAGATGAAGAATTTGATGAAGTAACCAAAACCTTTCCTAAATGCCTATTGAAACTTATATAAGAGATGAATCAAGGTCTTAATAAGGTGTTATATTGATTGAAAAGGAGACATAAGTTGATGTAAGGAGAGACAACTAAAATAACACAGTTTAATGGCCTATTCTGAATAGTTAAAACCAATCTTGGTAAACAAATGGTCGTAGAAGACAAGCTCATGTTCAAACAATAGTCAAGGAGGTGTAAGAAGTTAACTTGTTTTTGTATGAATCTTTGAGGAGAGTGAATAAGTTATAAAACTTATAAACAAAGAAGTATTCCTAACAGTAGTATTACAGTCCTTGAGAAACAGTAAAGGATTAATGTGAACATTTGGTGTAAAAAGAAGATTAAAGGAGAGTACGAAAAATGATTTGAGAAAGAGAAATTATGGTGGAAGGATAAGTGTAATTAATAGTTTGAAGAGACATAGAAAAAAATAAAATAAGTACAACTTGGTATAAGGATAAATAAGGGTTCTAATGAAGGAACATTGTGTGAAGGCATTTAAACTTAACCTAGGTGTCAAGAAGGAAAGGAAAATTCCTAGAAAAGAGTTGAGGAAGGTCATATGAGATGATCAAAACATATAATAGTGAGTAATAAGTTTTAAAAACTTGCGAAAATATTAAGACCCTAGAACATCAGTTTAAAGACCTACTAAAGACCTAGAAGACTTAATTTAATGATTGATAAGTGAGTTGGGTAAATTGTGTGAAGAGTTGGATTTTGAAACTTGGCATAAAGCAAGATTCCAATAGAGGGTATTGAGAAATATAACTAGTTTCTTAGATAAGGTTGTGAGTTTTTTAGTACAATAAGAGTTACATGTCTTTAGGGCTACAATGGGACATAGTTGGAAAAGGTAGGAAGAAATTTATGAAAAGTTACTCTTAGAGTTGGATTCCAAAATTTTGTGAGGAGTTGTAGACCCATAAAGGGTATCCAAAAAGGTAAACAGAAGCTTTGAAGTCCCTATGTGGTGTTCTATACAATAAATGTTTCCTTAATGAAGAGTGAGTACTATGTGAACAAAGTTGAAAGGGTGATTGAGTTCAAATGAAGTCTTAACTCTTAATGAAGGTTCTAAATAATATTTAATAGATGAGATTAAGTAGGTGACAAGTGAGAATAATCTTGAATCAATTATCTTTCGAAGTTTGTTCTTATATGCAACATGAGTGTCCTTGAATTGTTGGATGCTTTGATGATTTTTCCTTTGAAACTATCATTGTTGTGTTAAAAAATTGGTCTAGTACCTCCTTTGCATTAAAGTGATATTAGAGATATTTTTCTCTCTAGAAGTCAAAAATAAATTTTTTGAAGAGAAGAAAGTGAAAGTTAGGGAAATTTTAGTGGCAAATCTTCATAAAATCGCAAATATTAGGGGTTTTGAAAATTGGAGATGAAATATTTTCAGCAATCGGATGCGAACCAGTTTGCCAAAATTTTTGGCCGATATGCCATTTGTATGTGTCAGTTCAGCTACTATTTACACTTAATGAAGTTATACATGTAGTTCACTAACATTTCAAATGAAATTACAATCTATTTCGTCAAGGTATAATATTAGAAATATCATCGAGCTATAATACATATACATCAACCACCAAAGCTATTAAAAAAAGACACGCATTTAATTTTTTTGTGACATAGATGACCATCTAAGACCATTGTCCTACCTCTATCATTTACTTTCACCCATTTTCTAATCTATGACTTTCACCTTACTTTGATATTTCGTTTGTCCAAACTGTGTCACCGAACTTGTGTCATCAAACCTTTTCCATCCAACCTATTTTGTCCAACTCCCATCCATCCAACTTCAATCCGTCCAACCTCTATTATCCATGTGCACCCAAATCCCATCCGTCCAACTCCAATCCATCCCACCCCTATTCATCCAACCAATGGCCCGTCATACCCCTATTTGTATATCCCTTTGCCCGTCTTAACCCTATCATGTGATACTTTATTTCCCAAGCCTCTACCCTGAAGGCATGTAATGTCCAACCCTATAGCCATCTATCAACATTAAATATATATGACATATCAATGAATTTTGGAAAACAAGGTAAGAACATTACTACCGGTTCAAAAAAGAGTAACAGGACATTATTTGGCTATTTTGCCTAGTCACAAAAAATGAAATTGGTGTCAGGATCTACAAAAAATATACGTATGTAGTATCTACTAGTTTACAAAATTTTATTATTATATTTTCCATAGTATATTCTTCTTGTACTCCTCTTTATTAAATCGAGTCTTTACTCTTTTTTCTCTTGTTTATTTAGTTGTATTAATCATGTAAATAAAAATTGATATATTTTTATAACACTTTTATATGGATACATTTCTCAAACACATTCAGAAACTAATATTTTTCAAAATGATCCTATTAACGAAAACATTAGTTCCCTTGATGACATCGAACAAGGAGAAGATACATAATTTTCCCATCTAATAACAAGATCGAAGGAAGTTTCTAATCCAATTTTTGTTTCTAGGAAAGGGAGACATGAGGATCAAAATATTCTTGATGAGAACATACTTACAACAGACCTAAAGGCACACGTTGAAGAAAGTTATAAAAAATCTATGAGAAGAAAGAGGACTAAATGAACAATAGTAAGGAATTTCAAGTTCGACTAGGTAGCCAATTGTACTTTTATTGAACCAATGGATCCAAAAAATAATAACGATATCCTAACTCAATTTCAATGTATAATATGTAGTTGGAAACAAGGGAAAGATTATATGCTCCAACTCAAATTAAACACAATTGAAAAACACCGTAGGAAAATATATATTTCAAAAGAGTAGAAGTATGGGTACATAGTAATATCTATTAAATGGAAAAATACAAAATACCACTTACATGTAAAGTATGTAAAAAAATATGAAAAATAAACAAAATGTTTGAAAAATCTAAATGAAAAAGGTTGCACAATTACAACAAAATAAGGAAAATCTATGCAGACTGAAATGCTAGTCAAAATTATTTAATTTATTACGGTATTAGATATATTGAAAAAGGGAAGATCTATTTCAAATTTCTCAGATAATTAAATTTTTTATCAATTTATTGGCTTACAGAACATTCCACAATCAAATTGGTCAAAATAGTAGTGGCTAGAAAATTGTAAAATGTCTTACTTTGGTGGAAAAGGAGGATTTGAAAGATGCTATTAAAAATGCAAAGCTTATTTTTCTTGCAATTGATGAGGTCACAAAGGTGTACAATACTTCATGGGTTTGTATTCATGTCTATACTTTTGCAAATGACATAAAAAATCCCCATCTCTTAGTTATCCAAAAAATGGGTGAAAATTGCAATTCCAAAAACCTTTACAAATTGGTGGTGTCAATTTTGAACAATATAATAGGTATGGATGATTTTTTCATTGGCATGAAGTTAGTTTGTGTTGGAACTGATGGTGCAACAATAATGCAATGGAAAAAATGGTCTCTCCGTCAGACTACAAATAATAATTGCACCGTATATGATTTCAATTCATTGCAAGGCTTGAAAAATGAATCTGGCCTATAAAATTGTGAGCACATTGAAAAGTGTTTCTAGAGTGGAGGAGCTAATTCATGACTTGCATGCATATTATTCAAGTAGTCCAAAAATATTTATAGAATTTCAGAAATTTGCAATAAGATTAATAATTGGGAAAAGGTTTCTTAAAAATGTAGATACCATATGGATTTTCATGTATAATCCTGTTTGTAGAATATCCTTCATTGACTGGTTTTATGTATAAACATCGTAAGGAAGTAGATAAAAGCTAAATATTTTTTGTATCGTATAAAAGATAATAAAAATTACATAAATTATGTGGTATTTTTCCAATGTTGAATGATTCAAATGCTTTGATGAAACATGCACAAGAGCGTTCCATCTACATTACTAACTTCATATGACTGAGAAAACATGTACGTACGAGTCTAGATAATTTATATTTTTCATATGGAAGCTTTCAAGGAATTGTTTTTGAAATATGAAATACATTAACTGACCTTAAGACTCCAAGATACTACTTAAATTTTGATATAAATGATAGTCTTTGTATAATATTTCATCAAAAAGAGATACCAATTCACACTTTTTAGAGAACAAATTTTTTTGTTGGATCAGAGTTGGAAGAAGTATGAGTGACACTCGATTTATATGAAAAAAATTTATGTGACACATAAAATTAATTAAAAAAACATTTCTCAATGTTTATCTCTGGAGATCTGTGAATTGTTTAAAAAGATAAATTACTTGAACCAATGGGAGTTGTCAATCCACTGTTTTGGTATACAGTTGGTGGCATTACTAAAATTTCCACCAGTAATTTATTTATAAAATACATGAATAGTCTAATGGAACATTTATGTAAGTGTAAAGAGGTAAACAATGTTTTAGTTGAAGGTATTGTTGACATTTTTGTACCTTGTGTGAAAAAAAGGTCAACTTGAAACTTTAAGTTTCTCATATTGGTCAGGTTATAGGTTTTGGGGTATGTTCTAATAAGACATCTAAGGAGTGGATACATTTTGATTTCTTGGTTTTGTACAAGTTTAGAGTGTCATGCATTAAATTAAATAGCTGAAATTGTTGCCACAGAAGGCAACACTTTGCGTATACCACCTCTCCAATGTATCATCTTTAGCAAGACAGTTTAGTATCCTGGAAAGACTGCTGCAAGGCCTTGGTGAAGGAAGGAAAGATGACATATGCAGGGTTTTACGTTCTAGAGCAGCAGTCTCAGTTACAATTTTGAAGCATGGAAGGGTGCGGTGTTATAAGCATTGGCATTCACGATGAGTATTAAAAGGTATACTTGATTTTAATTTATTTCTATGTTTAAGTGAATTAATTAATTTTTTTTTGTTGTACGAGTTCATTATTATCCATAAAAATGAAGAGATTACAGAAAATAAAAGATATACATCTCATTACATGAAAATAGTTCATTTATTCATAAGGAATAAAAGTACAGTAAACCCACACAATTCGTGGATGTAAATTATCTTTACTTAAGCTAAGAGGTATATATACATAAAACTGAAAGCAAAACATTGAAGGTAGAACCCATCATTGCCTTGGGTTCTTGTGTGTTAGGTTGTGGATCCTGTTTTCATGTGTGAAAGTGTTGAAGACTATACACTAAGAGTACTATACACTTTTCATGTATCCTCGATGGGGTTAAAATGTGCCCGATATATCGAGAAACATGATTTTCTCATATGGTTGGGATTTTTACCCATAGGCTTATGGGATGATTTTTACCCATGGTTTTGATACGCATGGTTTTGTAAAACTGCTTAAGCAGTTTTCTATTATATGGTTTTATGCATATGATAGATATATAATGAAACATTGTAGATGTGTTTTGAATTCGGCTATGAATTCTGTAGAGTTTGTTGAGCATAGCTCTAAATGGATCTGGGTATTGTATTGAGAGAGTGGTGGCTTATAATAAAATTTGAGCAAGTGATTCTTGGTGGACATAGCCCAAATTGGGTGATTGTCTATTTATATGGTTTTATGCATATGCTAGATATATAATGAAACATTGTAGATGTTTTTTGAATTCGAATATGAATTTTATAGAGTTTGTTGACCATAGCTCCAAAGGGATCTAGGTATTTTGTTGAGAGAGTGGTGGCTTGTAATAAAATTTGAGCATGTGATTCTTTCTGGATGTAGCCCAAATTGGGTGAACCACGTTAAATATTGTCTCTTTGTGTTATGTTATTTTAGTCTACAATTTTATTTGAGATCTGTAATATTTTTTGCATATTAGTTGCTACTGTTACAATTCTGTGAGGGATTATTGCACATATTTTATCTCTTATTTCCTAACATCGTCACCTTTCTCTTCTTGTATATCTCTATCTTCGATGTAGCTCCATCCCAAGCTCTTCCTTTAGCTTTCAGTAGCTGATGTACTTATGATCAAAAAATAAAATCAGTTAGAACTCTAGGTTTTAAACCTTGAATATTGTGCTATCAATTTTAGGCAGATGAATCTCTTAACTACACAGATAAAAGGTAGATCAAATAGATGACAGAGAATCAGGGAGGTACAGTTTTATCATATGCCAATCATCAAAATAGAAAAATATGACATACTATTAGGGTTATAAGTTTTATCTACAAGATTGAGAATGAGAAAAAGAACTCCATCAACATGCATAGTACAACATGATCAATTTCAACATTTATAGTTACGGAAGAAAGAAATTTTCACATCAAAATACATATTAAAAGTTACAGATTAACCATTACATCAAGAAACCAATGGAAAGATCAAAGTACATAGGAAATACTATGAAACTAATGAATTTAATAAGGAGACATACTCATCAATCAAGATTTATTATTATTAGAAAATTATTCACCCATGCTTTTCTTAAAAATCAAACAGTCAACTATAGTTTGACTATGATATAATCAAAGACTATGAATGCCTCTTTGTATTATTTTTAAATATAAATAAAGGATAAAAATAGGATGCATATGTGAGTACAACTTTAGTTTATTTTTAGGAAGGGTGGCTGAATCAATTTTTCTATATATTATGTGCCTTGGCAAAGCACAAGAGGAGGAATTTTAGATACAAGAGTGCTGAAGTAGTTTCTACCAATTTTTCCCTCTGAATGTGAAGTATTTTCTGCCTTTGAAATTATTTGCAGTATTGTGTATGTTCCATTAATCTTTTGAATGTGAACTCTCTGATTAATCATCTTTCCCTGTTGCAAATTAAATTATTTCTACATCATCTTAATGTGTATGTTTAACTTAGCATTATTTTTGTGATTTTTTCCCTCAATACATGCAAGTGTTTACCCTTAATATTCTACAGAAAATTGTTGGCTTGCGCATCAAGAATTCATTACCATATCAATTATGCATATACTTAGTCAAAGACCTCATACAGGTTTTGTTTATCACCTCATTTTTAAATCCTTTGACAACCATCTTTTACCCTTAACCCCAAAAAAATGAGTTTAGGATACATCAATAAGGAATCGGCCTTGATACTAGAGACTCACCTCAAAATAGGTATACCCACAGACCTGAGGTGTTTCCATTATATCTACCAAAAGAGAGAGAAAGATTTTGTAAACCTAGAACACCTGCAACCATCTCTCTATAGGGTGCACTTTCAAGAGGTAATAATTTTTGGCAGGTGCAGTGCGACAACAAATTAGATCTATATGCAAGTTACAACAGATTTATAGCAAGAAAAAGTTACTTTCAGGACATCAAGCTGCAAAAATTTATTCTAAAGATTTAAAGATCTATTTGGTGACTCCGTAAAATTAATTTCATACTAGTATTGCAGCATGTTCCATGCCTAAAGTGACTACAAGATCATTGGTAAGAGGAATTCCTTTTAAGTTTATTTCTTTACCTTTGAATTTTGTAAGAAGGAGAAGAGGTTGTAATACTTTTCCTTATAATAGACCTAGATTTGGTAATGCTCCTCCAAATCTTCCTTCACCATGTGTCAATATTTTTATTTAGATCCCAATTTTCAATGTTCCTAATGGCATCCCATTAGGATCTCTAGTTTATCATGATATCCCTAATACTGCCATGAAAATTTTTCCATCATTCATTGGTGAAAATCAAATTACACCTATAGAGCACATTAAATATATTACAACCCTATGTGCAGTTCATAACATAACCCATGAAGACGTGGCCTTAAGACTTTTAGATGCATCCTTTAAAGGGAAAGCCTTGCAATGGTATAGAAATTTAGAGATTGGGAGCATAAGAACTTGGGATGAGGTAGATGGTAAATTGCTGAAACAATTACAAGATAATTCAGATTATTTATCTCTCATAGAACAAAGATAGCATTAAAAGAACTCCCCAAGAATTTATGTCTAGTTTCAATTTTCATTTTTCCATAACTTGGGAAAGAATCCTAGCAAGTGTTAAGCCACAAGATGACAATGTTTTTCTTTATTACCTTAGAGAATTAAACAATGATATTTCAATTATGATTCAATCTATGGGAGGTGAAGCTCTTATGGATGCTTATGATATTGCTATAAGAGTTGAAAATAGGTTTATTCAAGTTGGAAAATTAGCACCAAGGCCTTCAATGCCTTTTCTGAGAGATTTAGTACCCATCCCACACCTTATCACAATTATAGAACCTGTTGTTGCAACCCCATCAGATGACGTTGTTAAAGCTTTATAGACTAGGTGGAATAAGCTGACTTCAATTGAGAATAGGCTTGCATTACCTAATAGACCTTATCAGGCTCCTTATCAGAAAAACAAGAAAAATAGGTAGCCTTACCAACAAAATCAAAATTATAGGTAGCCTTATCAGTAAAGTTAGTTTGACCCAAGGCTCCTAATTCATCTAATGTTTTATTTGTAATTAATATGGCTACAAAAGAGTAGTGTCAACCTTGTAATCAACCTCATTTAGCTACTAGTTTCCCAAATACTTTTCTTAACATAAGTCTTGTTGCACAACCTTAATGACATTGTTCATGCCTCAAATAGAGGGTGGGCATAACTATACTCAGGTTCAGAAGGTACCTGAGTAGAACTTATTCATTTTTTAGTGAGGATGATTTCATTGTAGTTAATACTAGCACTCAAGGAAAAGCTACAGAAATTAAAAAACAATAAAACATACCTATTATGACCACTATCATAGATAAAACAACTACATGCCCAAAACCAGCAAACAGTAATGTTGTTCCTAAAAAATAGCAAGTGTGTCAGCTGGTAAAGAGCAATAAAAATAGCTACAGCCTGATCCAAGAAGGTTGTTTATACCTCAGATATCAAAAGCAGCTGAAGCGGAATCAATTTTTAGAAAGGCCTATTCTAAAACATTAGAATCTATTTCCAAAACCGTTTCTTCTTTTAACATTGTTGATGTAATGAAAAATCATAATGTTAACATCTCAATGTGGGACGCTCTAATTATTCTAGGAAAACAACATTTACTTACTCATGAACTAGCTAAGCTATAAATTTCTTCTAAAACAATAGAAAAGAAAGTTCATAAAGCAGACACCGTCCTTGGAACAATGGAACAAGACCACATCAAAGAGTATGAATGGATGGTTTAGAAAGTCTTAAATGCTCATGACATCAAGAATCCACCACCATTTTATTTGTCACTAATTATTTGAGAACATCTTGTTCATAATTGTATGGTGGACAACGGTCCAAGTAGCACAGTTATGCCAAAAGTAATTGCAGAAAAATTGGGTCTGTAGTATGAACCTATAGAAAAGAGTTTTGTACAACTTGATAGGATGGAAAATAATACAGTAGGTGTCATCATAAATCTAGAGGTAACATTGTATGCTTGCCCAAAATGTTTCCATTCTGCAAGATATTATTGTTGTGGATTTACCTCCTTACTTTGCTATATGTTTATCAAGAGATTTCACAGCAAAAATAGGAGGTTATCTCTCTTCATATTGGTCCTTCTTGTTTTTCACTACAAGTTATGGAACCAAAGTTACTATCAATTCAAAACTATTGGCCAAATTTCACATTGAGCATCACACTTCTAATGCATTAGCTAATTATGCATCCTTAGACTAGTTTGATTTTGATAATACAACTCATGCTTTAGCATTAGATCGTGTTTTTAACCTGTGTATGGATGAAAAGAAACATGAAAAACATGCTCATGATCCTTTCAAAGAAGTTAAAGAACATATGTTTGGTGTGTATTGTCTACATGAGGAAAACACACCAATCCCCTTGCTATCCAAACTATAAAATGTAGCAGAAAGCATTTGGAAGCTTCTTTGTGATGGAGATAAGAACAAGAAAGGACAAGGAGTAGGTTTAATGCTCATTTTCCCAACAAACGAATGATATTTTTCAGCTTTGACTCCAATTTTCATGCACTTATAATGTGGTTGAATACAAAGCGTTAATTCATGACTTACTTTGGGCTAGAAAAAGAGGTATTAGCATGTTACAAATTTTTGGTGATTATGAGCTGGTTATTAATCAAGTAAGAAAATTTAATGTTTGTAAGAATCCATTAATGAAGTCTTACAGACATAGAGTTTTAGAATTAATGGAATATTTTGAAGCTATTAATATACAGTCCATTCCTAGAATAGAAAATAAGCATGTAGATAGACTTGCAGTAGTTGGTGTCAGTTTTGAGGTGCTAGAATAGATTGAAAATAAAAAAATTCAGCCTCATATTAAGTTAATTATCAGGCCTTCTATACCTGATAATGACTTGAATTGGTAGGTTTTTGCAGCAAGAAGCTGAATTTTCTATAGTTAATCAAGATAAATTAGAGCACTTGTATGATGACCATATTATTCAGTTAAACAAAAATAAACTACCTTGAGGCTTGGTCACATTAGAATAAATCTTCAACACTGATGATTAGTTAAGGAAAGACAAAACTAAGATGTTAACACATGTTGATAACTATGAAGAGATCTCATTTGATCAAGGGAAAATTTTGTTTCTCGGAAAGGTATGCTTCTTGGCTAAAAATCATTCATTTATTAATATTTCCAAGGAATTTAAAGATGTTTTCGCTTGGAAAAACCAATACCTGAAAGGGTTTGACCCCAGTTTAGCATAACATACTATTGAATTGAAACCAAATTCCAAGCTAGTTAAGAAAAAATAGAGGCCTGTAAATCCCAAAATAGAGCCTCTAATAAGGAAATAATTATCTAAGTCGATCGAATCAGGTATAATCTTTCTAGTTAAGCATTCAAGTTGGCTAGCCAATCTTGTTCCTATTAGGAAAAAGAATGGAGAAATAAAATTATGTGTGGATTTCAATGATCTTAACAAATATTAATTAAAAGATCATTACCCACTTCCAAATATGGATTAGATTTTAAGAACAGTTTCTGGTGCAGATAGATTATCTCTTCTAGATAGTTACAATGGACACAATCAAATTCTAGTTTGAGAATAAGATAGGTACAAAAAAAATTTTACTAGCAAGTGGAGTACTTATGCTTACAAAATATTGCCTTTTGACCTTTCAAGTGTTGGTGCAACATTTCAATGTGCAATGGACATGGATTTACATAGTTTTCTAAATAAATGCATCCTTGTTTATTTAGATGATGTTACTTTATTTTCAAAAAAAATGGATGAGCATCTAATACACCTAAGGTAGACTTTTCAGCTATGCAGATAGTTTAAAATATCATTGAATCCCAAAAAATATCTCTTTTCAGTATATCAAGGTAAATTACTTGGTAATTTTTTTTTAAGAAAGGCTTAACAATTGATCCTTTCAAAATCAAAGCCGTATCACAACTATCATTGCCTCATCATGAGAAGGCATTAAAAAATTTTCTAGGAAAAGTCAACTTTGTTAGAAGAATTGTTCCATATTTTGCATCATTGGTTAAACCATTGATAGCTATGTTAAAGAAAGAGAAGAATTTTTCTTGGACCAACGAAGGGATAGAAGGGTTTGAAGCAATTAAAGCAGGAATCTCTCAAGCTCCTACTCTTGAAAATTAAAATTTCAATAAATATTTTACAATGTATGCACTTGCAAGAGTTGAAACAATATTAGTCATACTAACTCAAGTTAATGATGAAAATATAGAACAACCAATTACTTTCTTTGGATAGAGCATGCATGACTATGAAACAAGGTACACTTTACTTGAAAAAAAATATCTTTTAGTAGTCAGAGGACTAAAGAATTTTAAGTACATGCATTTAAACAAAATAATTCATGTTCTTGTTTCTCATCTCAGTGTGAAATATTTCTTATCAAATAAATAATTGATTAAGAAAAGAGGAGGCTGGATAACGAATCTAATGGAGCATGATGTTGATATTCATGTTCCAAAGAAAGTTCAAGGTAAAGGTTTGTGTGAACACCTAACTACTGATATGGGAAAATTGCAAGTTGTAGAACAAGAAGATTCAAAACAGCATGCTTAAATTACGTATCAGCAATCAGACATCATGGTGCATCCTGAAAATCAACAACCTGAACTTTTTCAAGAAGTTCAAGAATCAAGATGGATAATTGATTTAGTTAACTATTTACAACATGGCATTTATCCGGATGGTATGGACAAGAATAAATGAAGTTATTTCAGATGACAAGTTGTACCCTATGTCTTTATTAATGGTGTGTTGTTCAAAAAATATGTAAATGGAATCTTGCTACGATGTGTTGACTATGATAAAATTTAGAAATTATTAACAGAATTCCATGAAGGACATACAGGAGGTCATTTTTTAGCACGTACCACAGCCTTAAAATTTATTAAAGTTGGTTGCTATTGTCCTAGCATATTTAAGGACTATTTCAAATGGATTATAAAGTGTAAGAAATGTGCTTTCTTTATTGGAAAAGAGTGTTTAGCTTTGGTGACCTTACAGCCTATTTGAGTTGATCAACCTTTTATGCAGTGGGGTCTTGACTTTATTAGCATTATTAACCCACCTTCGTCATAAGGACACAAGTGGATTTTGAATACTAGAGATTACTTTACACTCTGGACTAAAGCAATAGCCTTGAAATATGCTAATGAAACTTTGATACTATCTTTTAATGAAGGTATAGTCTACAAATTTTGTGTTCCAACAACTATCATTTCAAATAATGCTTTAGCATTTCTTGGTGCAATGGTAACATATTGGGATGTCAACCATCAAATTTATTTAAGTTCATCATCTAATTATTACCCACAAGGTAATGGGTTAGTTGAAAGTACTAACAAGAATATTTTAAGGATCATCAAAAGAACACTCAAAGATAACCAGAGAGCTTCACATCTAATGTTGAATTCAACACTTTGGGCTGATAAAGTGACTCCTAAAATATCAGTTGGAAATTCAACATACAAGCTTTTTTATGGAAAATAAGCAAGAATTCCTATTTTAGTTGAATTACCCACATTAGATTTGCTACATCAAATGGAGATGCTTGAGAATGAACCATTGCAAGTTCGTAATGCAGAATTAATGTAATTACAAGAGCAAAGAGATCAAGCCCGTGTAAATATGGAAAAGAATCAGAAATAGATGAAGAAGAATTTTAATAAGAAAGCCAAGTTCATAATTTCAATGAAGGAGACATTGTGTTAAAGTGGGATGTTGATCATGCAAAGCCAAGAAGACACATGAAATTCGATACAATCTGGAGTGGTCCTTACATGATTTCATTTTACAAAGAACACAATGCTTTTCAGCTTTCATGGCTGAATGGAGAGGAACTTCCCATTCCTGTGAATGGAATGTTTCTCAAACACTTTTATTGAAAAATCTTATAGTGACTATTTAGAGTAGGATTTCCATTCAATAATTGCAGTTCTTACACATTGCAATGTTTTTAAATTCAATAAAGTGCATTTATGCACGTGGTCTAGTTTACTAGATCCTTTCTAGTTTTAGTTCATTTTGGAAGGGTTGGACCTTAAGAAAGGTGGATTTTGGTTACATGCTTTGGACTCCATGCCCAATGGACAAGAGCAACGCACTGGTCTATAAGCTAGCAGACATCTTTCCTCGTAGGATCGCCAAAAATGTTGACATTTTTGCACCTTGTGTGAAAAAAAGTTCAACTCGAAACTTTAAGTTTCTCAATTTGGTCGGGTTATAGGTTTTGGGGTATGTTTTGATAAGACATCTAAGAAGGGGATACAATTTTATTACCTAGTTTCAGATAAGGTTAGAGTGTCATGCATCAAATTAAATAGCTGAAAGTGTTTCCCTAAAAGGCATCACTTTGCGTATACCACCTCTCCAATGTATCATCTTCAGTATGATAGTGTAGTATCCTGGAAAAAATGCTGTAAGGCCTTGGTAAAGCCAAGAAAGACAACATATGTAGGGTTTTATGTTCTGGAACAATAGTATCAGTTGTAGTTTTGAAGCATGGAAGTATGCAGTGTTATAAGAAGTCTCATTCATAGTGACCATTAAAAGGTACACTTGATTTTAATTTATTTCTACATTTAAGTGAATTAATTAAGTAATCTGATTTGTAGAAGTTCATTTATTATCCATACAAATGAAGAGTATATAGAAAATAAAATATATAATCTCATTAAACAAAAATAGTTCATTTATTCATAAGGAATAAAAGTAGAGTAAACCCACACAAGCCTTGGATGTAACTTATCTTTACTTAAGCTAAGAGGTACATATACATAAAACTAAAAGAAAAATATTAAAGGTAGAACCCATCATTGCCTTTGGTTCTCATCGTCTTTGTCTTCTTGTATATCTCCATCTTCAGTGTAGCTCCATTCCCAACTTTTCCTTTACCTTTCAGTAGCTCATGTACTTGTCATGAGAAAAGAAAATTAGTTACAACTCTAGGTTTTAAAACTTGAATATTGTGCTATCAATTTTAGGCAGATGAATCTCTTAACTATGCAGAGAGAAGGTACATCAAACATATGATAGAGAATCAGGGAGGTACAATTTTGTCATATGCCAATCATTAAACTAGCAATAGATGACAAAATGTTAGCATTATAAGTTTTATCTACAAGATTGAGAATGAGAAACAGAACTCCATCAACATTAAAGGTACAAAAGGATGAAGTTCAACATTTATAGTTAGAGAAAGAATATTTTTTCAATTCAAAATGCATATTAAAAGTTACAGATTTAACATTACAGCAAGAAACCAATGGAAAGATCAATGTACAAATGAAATACTATAAAACAAATGAATTTAAGAAGGAGACTTTCTCATCAAGAAAGATTTATTATTATTAGCAAATTATTTTCCTATGCTTTTCTTAAAAATAGAACATTCAATTGTTGTTTGACTGTGATGTAATCAAAGGCTATTGATGCCTCTTTGTATTAATTTTCTTTAATTTGTTTGATAAATAAAGGATAAAAATAGGATGCATGGGTGAGTACAACTTTAGTTTATTTTTAGGAAGGGTGGGTGAATCAATTTTTCTATATATTGTGTGCCTTAGCAAAGTGCAAGAGGAGGACTTTTAGATACAAGAGTGTTGAAGTAGTTTCTGCCAGTTTTGCCCTTTGAATGTGAAGTATTTTCAGCCTTTCTAATTATTTGCAATCTTGTGTATGCTCCATTAATCTTGTGAATGTGAATTCTCTGATTAATAATCTTACCCTATTGCCAATTCAGTTATTTCTGTATGATATTAATGTGTATGTCTAACTTAGGATTATTTTTGTAATATTTTCCCTCAATACCTACAAGTGTTTACCTTTAATTTTCTGTAGAAAACTGTTGGCTTTTACATCAATAATTCATTACCATATCAATTGTGCATATACTCAGTCAAAGACCTCATACGATTTTGGTGTATCACCTCAGTTTTAAATCCTTTTATAGCCATATTTTACCCTCAAACCCCAAAAAATTAGTTTAGGATGCATCAATAAGGAACCGGCCTTGATACCAGAGACTCACCTCTAAATAGGTATACCCACAAACATGAGGTGTTTCTATTGTATATAGGAAAGAGAGATAAATTTTGCAAGCCAAAAACACCTGCAGCCATCTCTCTATAGGGTGAACTTTCAAGAGATAATAGGTATTTTGTAAAATATGTTACCGGTTTCTTAGACACAAAATGTTTCGTTTACTATGCTAAAGAAATTTCATTTTCTAAATGAGCCAACTAAAAAATGATTCCTTTAAAAGTCTTTGGAAGAAGCTTTATTCCAACATTATTTTATGGGGCGATTTCAAAAATTATTTTTTACTATATTAACTATGCCAAACTATGATCCTACAATATATTGAAGCTGAGAGAGTATTCAGTGCACTATGCTTCATAAAATCAAAAGTTCGTAATACATTGGATAGGAATTTAGAAAGTTTTCTAATATTATATATTTGTAGTTATTTTGCGGAAACTTTTCCTTATAAGAGAGCACTTACATTATTTAATTCACCCGTAAAAAGAAGAGGATTTGGTAAGATTGTGACCGATGCAGGAGATCTAAACATATCCACCAAACACACTTCTAATTTTGTAGAATTAAAGGACACTTATGAAGAATGGGTTTCTCTAGCATTGTTTTAATTGTCAAAGTACTAATTTCTTGTCTACATTCTAGAAACTATTGAAAAAATGATATTATTTTTTATATATTTAATATCAATTATCAATTGGTCTTACTAGACTATATATGTTGTTTTACTTATAAGAAATTCATTTTTTATATTTTTTTTTATTTTTTTAATAAGGATAGTGATTTATATAGATCCATCTCTGTTTGATTAATGGTTTATCTCTGCATGAAACATAATTCCTTTCTATGCTCAAACAAACACACACCAAACATATAAAACCATGTTCTATATCTCCAAATAGTAACATAAAAAACATTCACAAGAAAGCAAAAATCTGAATACAAGAGTGCATATTGAATTGTTCAAAACTTACAAAACATGTGTCATAACTATAAATAGTGTTCTAATTCATAATTAAACTTGTATACATACTAACAAGAGGAAAATTACTTTATGAATATATACATATTTTCAAAAATCATTGTCGGCCAATATAATTAGAAAATTTTGGGTTATAAATTTCTTCTAAGAGCTTCTAGGAAAGTTCTTTCATATAAGAACACATTATGAGGGAAACCTCTTATCTACCTATGATTCCGATTCATAATTTTCCTTAATTTTTTCACATGAAATAATAAAAGTAAAAATTTGTTGCCCATTATATTATAAATATTATGCCAGTTTCAAAATTGTGACAACACACTTGTCACATGGTGAAACTTTTTTTTTTTCGATTTTATATTGGGGCAGCTTGAACTTCTTCTTGTAATGGAAGTAGAGTTTTCTCATTTTGTATAAAGTTTTCTCATTTTGTATAATGCTTTCTACTAAAACTCTAGATACCTACAAATCATACACTACGCTATTGATATTTTGAAGAATATTTTATTCCTCCCTCATAACATCTCTTGATGAAAATAGTGATGGACAAACATTTGTCTTTTCTTTCAGTAAGTTTCCTGGGTCCATCTTATGCTTGTTGATTATCTTTCTCAATGTATTATTTTCTTTGTTTAAATGCATTAAAAAAATTATGGGAATTCTTCAAATGTGAATCAAATACAATTTTTTTTTTTTTTAATTTTCATATTTTTCACACAAATAGTAATGTATTCGATAAGTTATAAATAATTTATTGCAATACTCATAATTTTAAGATTTTTCCTCTTGATAAGGGGAGTAAGGAAAAAAAGATGGTTACTTGGAAACCTACTCTTGAGGGGTGGATTATGTAAAATTTTGACACTACCTCAAACCAAAATCCTAGTATTGCAGGTTGTGGTTGTGTGTTCAGGTTTGCAGACTGCCAACCTCTTTTAGTAATGGCTATGGACTGTGGTGTTTCTTCCAATAACTATGCGGATGGTATGGATCTTCTCTTTGGATTATTGGAAGCAAAGGAAAGGAATTGGATTTGGATATGGATTTAAGGGGACTCTTAGGCTATTTTAAATATGGTTTAGGGTAGGCACCCTAAGGCATGGTAATTGAAATCCATTTTCTTGAATATCAAGTATATTCTGGCTTCTTTTTCTTAAGTGAATTTCTCTCATAATTTGAGAGATGGAAGTAAGGTGGTGGATTGTTTAGCTAATAGAGGGGAAATATTATGGGATAATCATCATTTGGAATCCCTTTCTTGGGAGACAGGCTTCCTTAATTATATTTAGGCTCTTTTAGCAAGAGACACGTGTATGGCATTGGTTGGTTATTGTTAATGATTATAAATGAAGCCTCCTATTTATTTCCCCACTCCATTATGTGATGTCAGGTGAACTAAGCGATTTGAGAAGATATTTTGATGCTTTGGCGTGCGTGTATAATTTATTGGTTTCAGAGGTGGCATTTGTATTAAAGAGGGATCAATGTATCTACGATGTACATCCCTTGAAGATTTCTTTCTTCCCTTTCTGTTGGTTAGTCTTACTGGTCTTCTCTACATCAATCTACCTTGGTCTTCTTTACATCACTTTTCCTTGGGTTGCATGGTGTCAGGGGAAGGCTCAGTGGAGCAGTCTAATTAGAAGTGGTGTCAAGCCCGGACTGGTCATTATTTGGGGTAATCCTTCGTTGTCTAGTTGAGAAGTAGAATAAAGAATGTGGTGATGTGTGGTTGGCTTGATAAAGTATGGATAGTAGTAGAGAGTGTAGATGCGGAAGAGGAGGAGGTGGTCATCTACAAAAAATTGAGAAAGCTCATGATAGACCCTAACTAATCCATGGGGAGGAAAAAATTATTTCATGTGCTTCAAGGTTTGAGCACTGCCAATATAATTTCAAACTCGTTGAGCTAATTCATCCTGCACAAGGAGCTGAAGGATTTGGAGGAAAGGCTAGTGAGTATGCAGTATCATATTCATGCAATGGATCATGGGATTTAGGCCCTCTCACATGGTTTGGAGGCGGTTACTAAGAATCATTTTTTTTGGATTCGTAAAAAGGCCAAAGTGGCAATGTCTGAGTGTTACGTTGATCACTCCCCCTCCTCTTCACAACCACAGAGCAACTTAGAGTTGGATATTTCAGTTGATAATCTATCTGCTTCAGGCATGGAGGTGTGATCCTATATGGTTCTATTTTTTGATGGAAGGTGGGGCTTTTTGGGTTGGATATGGATGTTGGGTTCTAGTTTTAGGGGTTGTGTAAAGAGGATACAAAATATTATTTAGTATGTAGATATAAATAGTTTTTGTATTTTGATGCATGATAAAGTTCCTTTCACTTTTCCTATGTGTCCTTAGATGATTGTATATATCATGGACTGGTAAAAAATAACCTACCACAACTTTTTTATTTTTCTTCATTTACAATTAAAACATTATTATTGTCTCTAGCGCATTTGTTGTAGTATACCTAGGATTTAAAATTAATATTTTTCATGTGTAAAAAATGACCTACCACAAATTTTTATTTTTTTGCATTTACAATTAAACATTATTTATGTCTCTAGCACATTTGTTGTAGTACATCTTGGGTTCAACATTAATATTCTCCAAACTTGTTTAACATTATATTTATAACTTCATCATCATAATAATTATTATAAAAAATTGTGTCAGTATGAACTTTATTTAGAAAAATGTCATGTGGTGTTGGTTATCTCTCTACAGTAGTGAACAATGAATTCATTTGAGCATTATTATGGTAATGAGTATTTATTTGTTTGATCAAAGATTTGACCACATATTACTAAGTGCATGCTAAATCCACATCTGACATAACCACTTCTTGAATTATGGCCCACATATTGTATGATGTTATATTTGCAATGGAAAAATTAATCTTTTGATCATCTGTGAGTGGAATTTGACTTGGTGAAGGAGGGGAATCTCTGATTTCATTGATATTTTTTTACGCTTGTGGTTGAGAAGGTAGAGTACTTTGTATCATATCAGGATATCAAAATAACTAACCACCTCAATGTCACCACTATCAAAACCCAAAAACTTGTCATCGAGCTCGATCTTGTTCAAAATTTGGGTATCAATTTCACTCAAGATACCACCTAGTGAAAAACCAAGAAATAATGATGTTACATGGTAAACCGTTCCTATGGAGTTAGTAGGAAATGTAATATTATTCCCTGTAAATTTTATTTTTATTTATACCTGCCATAGTGGTAGTACCAAAGGCATGTTTGCCGTATGTTGTGGTTGTCTGTTAACTACAAGGAGAAAATTATTACAAAATTAAACATTATACCCTTGTAAATACTATATAAAATATTTGTAAGTAAACAAAGGAAATTAAACATTATAATGTACATGGCATGGTTAGAGAGATTACCATACGAATTTGTGACTGAGACTGAGTTTGAATTACACCGTAAAACTTGAAAGTTTCTACAAATAAAAAAATGTACAAATATTAAAACACTTTAACACCTACATAATAGATAACTTGTTAGAAATTCTTTCTAGTAGCTTAGTTATAAATAATATTTTAAATATCTATAGAAAATTCTAGAGAGAAAATATTTGATGGAGGTACCGACCCCTAGGTATTTAGTATCAAGTAAATTGAATTGGGGTTGATTCCACTGAATCCATATCAAAATTTCTAGAAGCCTCTAGAGGCACTTTACCTCGAGAAGTAGCCTCCTTGTTATAATTCTTCTTTGTAGAACAAAAAGTACTATTATTATTGCACTAAAAAATAATTAATTGTTATAATGTTAAAATTATTTATTTATTTTCTTGTTCTTCAACTAAAATATCTAACGATAGAAAATTTTCATTTATTGTAGTTGGAATTTGTTCGTTCTACAATTAGTGCAAAAGTTTTTTATAGAAAGCAAGAAGATATTTCCTACAAGAAAATAGAGTCTTTGATTTATCAAATTCATTTATTGCTACTATATTTCTTCTCTGTAGAATATAAATTATTGTTATTATTACACTAAAAACTAATTAATCGTTATTATGTTAAAATTAATTATTATTTCTTGTTCTTCAATTGAAATATCTATCGATAACTATTTTCATTTATTGTAGTCATAATTTTGTTGTTCTTCTATTGGTGGAAAGTTTCTTGATATAAATAAAGAAGATAATTGGTACAAGAAAATAAAGTCTTTGATTTATAAAATGAATTGATATTATAAAGGGAATTATTTACATCTATTTTAATTCGATTGCACAAATACATGTCCCAATTGTATTGTGGCCCTACCAATGTGTGCAATAAATATTAAACCACCCAATGTGGAATGTCAGTGGATTTACCCTGTAACAAAATCTTGGATTGAAAGAGTGATAGGATTAGATTAAATAAATTTTGTATGACGCCTTGGAATGATTAACTGCAATTACAACAACATACAAGAAAAGTTAGACTATTGGGTAGTCAACTGATATTAAGAAAGCAAATAATTAAAAAATAAAATTGAACTTACCATCAACCTGCACATTGTAATGAGATTTCAAATATTATTTATTTACATTGGTTGATACATCCTTCATAGTCACGACCATCTAGTTCTGATGTGGAAAACCAATTAATCGATGGACGTCTACGGGCTGCATGCTGAATGAAAATGTACAATCTATTAGGGGGATGGAAAAAAAATTTCTGCTGGGTTGTAAGAATTGATCAGGTAATTGAGGATAGGAGTGTCTATTTTGAATTAGGGCATGTTGACAAGCCTCATGAGTTTTTTTTTTGCATCTAGTCTTCAGGAGTATCTTATAGTTTTATTAGTTCCATGATTTGAGGGCAGATGATATTTTTGTACATGAATTTGGAGGCATGAGTAGCTATGGAACTAGCCATTGTTGAAATATTTGGTGTAAAGCTTCAAGAGAGGGAGGGTGGGTTAAGACTGAAGATGCACATTGGTTGTGGGTATTAACGCTAGGATCGTTTCCTAAAAAAATTATGTCATAATGATGTATATTTATAAATTTGTTTGGAAAAAGGTAAACAAATTAACCTCATAGTGATATATATAAGGTTACAGTCCATGGTGAGGACATGTGGTGGCAAACAATATGCAGATATTTTTAAGAAAATATGTGTCTTGAGATGGTTGATTAGTATACAATCACCATGATCATGTAAAGGGATGGTTTATGACATATGGTAACCATTTGGGTGATAAAGAGATGACCGTATGTGTTTAGGTAAGACATCCAACTAAGAGATAATCATCTACTTCTAGGGGAGATGTTTTTCTATTATTGGAGAAATGGCTAGCTAAGATATGTCCATCCATAGAGATGCATGTCTATACATGGATGATATGGAAATAAAAATATGAGTGTCCAACACTTCATCATCTAAGTTGTAGAGAGGGTCCTCTAATTATGAAGAAATGGACATCGAATTAACAAATGTCTGCCTGAGATAGATGTTCAATCAAAAGACCATCATCTAACCTAGTCTATATGATACTACATAGATGAATATCCAACCCAGCCCATTTTATGCTACATCGATGGTCTTCTAATAGCTATCAAACTTTACGAAAGCATGGAAAACTTTGGCATGTCAAATCTCCTTTGCCATGAATTATTTTTTGGATATCGTAAATTTTTGGAAAGTCAATTTAAGAGATTCGCCACCCATTATGTAATAATTTTTTGGAAGGGGGTCTTAAAATGAACCCTGGTGAAAGTATGATATTGAAGTGGAAAGTAAAAAAACATTAGGCCTTGAAGGCTTAAAGAAGAAGATAGAAATAAGATACTAATAAGTCCAAGAAGTTCCAAAATACCATGAAATGCCTAGGTTGAGGTACTAGGAAAGAGAAAGGTGAAAACTACCTTCTTGTAAACAAGAAAAAGAGAGATAAACTATTAAATGGAAGAAGTAGAGATGGTAAATGGTTTGGTTCAGTTACTATGCCAAAAGAAGAAAGAAAAATAGGAAAGAGAGAGGAAGAGAAAATAAGAAATGGTGATAATTTAGCAAGAAAGAGTGAGTTATGGATGTAAGAAGAGATAATAGAGTTAAGAAAGGACATGGAACAACTACTAATCATGGTGGAAAGAATGAGAGAGGAAGAAAACCAAGAAGTTGGAGTGGTGATGAAATAAGGGTCAAGTGTCATATGAGGTTACTTATGGAGAGAAGAAAAAGAAAGAAGCTAGTAGCCTGGATATGTAAAGAACAAAGACAAATGAAGAGGAGTGAAACTAATAAAATAAATAAGATGTCAAGAGGACAACAATAAGATGTGATTAAAGAGGTTATATTTATAGAGGAAAAATAAATGGATGAAGAGGAAGTGATGGAGATATTTTTAGTGTCTCATGAAAAAATGGATATGAAGATGAAGAATAGAAAGGAGGTTCTCAAGAGGTTATATGGCCTCCAAATTTTCATTATAATATTTAATTTTCATGTGTGAATGCATGTGAACCAAAAGTAGATATAAATACAAAGGAAATTGTAATGAAAGAATTCATGGATGACCAAAATCCTAAATAAAAAAGAAGAGATGTAGAACTTACAACAAAAGAAGAGTTGATGTGGTAAATAATCATGCTTGAATCAAAAAATTCATAGTCGTTGAAGGATGAAGAAAATTATAAACTACCAAAAAAAAGATATTATGAAGATATTAGATGGTGAAAAATAAGTCAAAGAAGATAGATAACAAGTTGACTCAATTTTAAAAAAGGCATGGGAAAATGAATACAAGCATGAACCTGATTTCATAGAGCGGATGAGATTTGAAGGTGAAAATAAGAGAAGAAATAAAGAATAAAGAGATAATCAAGATGTAAGGAAAGAAAAAAAAATAAGATGAGAAGAGAAAGCAAAGCTAAAGAAGAGTCATGATATTTTGAGCTAACAATGGGAAGAGCAGAAACAAGTCAAATAAGAAAATACATTGGAAAACTACAAAGAAGACAAAATGTTTTAGTAGGAGCTCAAATATTCCCACTCAGTGAGTATGATACAGGAGCATCATTTCTTGTAAAATGCAACTTTTTAATAATATTTTTTTTGTTAGGTTTTGAAAGACTTAGTAGGTGTTTTGAGATGGATTTTACTCCATTTGGATCCTGTTTAGCTTATAATAATGTTATTTTTGAGTTTCCCTCTAAAACCACCATTTGAATATTTGAATTTCCATAAGTTGTGTTTAGTGCTATAAGTGATAGGTTAGCATGAATAAAAGGTACAAATGGATTTAAAGGAGAATTTACAAGTCTAAGACATGTGTCTACATTCTTCTTGATTGGTTTTTATAACTATGGTTACTCTCACCATAGTTGAGTTAGGTAAACTCGTGACCTAGCTACCTCATTTTGATCATTTAGAGAAGGTATTTGAATGAGAGAATACATAAGGTTTTTTAGAGGAGTAATATAAAGTTGTGACATAGATAATAAGCTAAAGGGTATATCAATGTACTATGAAGATATAAAAATAAAGGATTTCTCGAGTATAAACTTGTGAAATGTGATGAGTGCTTATTAAATGTAATGAGCATTTGTATGATGGGTGCCTAAGGGATTATTCTTATTATATATAGATTAATAATGTTATTGCATGGTTTATAAATATTATATAGGATTGTGGAGAATATGAAGGAAGAGTTTGAAGGTGTTTGGACAATAATGAAGGCTGATTTCATGTAAAAAATGAAGGTAAAGTCTTGCACAAGAGGTTTGAAATTGTCTTGTTTTTGAATGATTAAGGAGACTTAAAGGGTTTTGAACTATGAGAGATCATATTTGAATTTATATAAAGGATCTGAGTTGTTAAATGGGAACACTTTCATGTTTATAGTGGTGTTTATATGAACATCAATCTAGAACTAAAGAATATTGTTGTAAAGTTTGTGTGTGAGGGTTAATAAAGCAAGATTTAAATTTATAATCAATACCACTGTAATTAGTCATGTTTGAAGGATTTTTATAAATATGGGAGAGGACTTGTAGAAGCATTGAAAGATTTGACAAAGCTTATTACATAATAATAGTTAAAAAATCTAAAATGAAGACCCTGGGATCTATAGACCATGTTCGAGGGTTTGACAGTAAGAAAAGTGCATAACTCCAAATATAAGATTGGAATATTAATGGAATTTTATGAGGAGAGAGATTTTAGAAAGATATAAGTTTATTCAAATTTTCAAGGTGAATAGGGAAGGTTTGATAACTCTAATGATAAATACTCAGTCCAATTGTGTACATAGAAACCCAGTTTAAAGGGTTTGGAAGAAAAATATTATGAAGTGACCAAAACATTTCTTAAATGTCTAATGAAACTTATATAGGAGGTGCAATGAATATATGAATAAGGTGTGATAGTGATTGAAAAGTATACATTAGTTGATTTAATGAGAGAAAACTAAATAAATGGACCTAAAAGACAAGCTTGTGATGAAGGAAATGGTCAAGGAGGTGTGCAAGGATGATATTTTTGTGTATGAATATTTGAGGAGACTGAATAAGTTCTAAAATTTATAAACAAATAAGTATTCTTAGAAGTCTTGTTATAGTCATGGAGAAGCATTAAAGGATTAATGTGACCAATTGGTGTAAGAAGATGATTGAAGGAGAGTATGAAAAAGGATTTAAGACAAAGAAATTATGGTGGAATGGAGAAGAAGAATTGATAGTTTGAAGAGACATAGAGAAAGATAAAATAAGGAAAAAAATGGATAAGGATAAAATAGGGTTCTAGTGAAGGAACATTATCTGAAGTCACTCAAAACTAACCTAGGTGTCAAGAAGGCAAGAAAAAGACATAAAAATGAGTTGAGGAAGGTCACATGACATTCTTAAACATTTAAGAGTGAGTAATATGGTTAAGAAATAAGTGAAAATATGAAAACCCTAAAACCTCAATTTGAAGACATAATAAAGACCTATAAGGCCTAATTAAAGAAGTGGTAAGTGAGTTGGGTAAATTGTGTGAAGAGGTAAACTATGAAACTTAGCAAGAAACAATATTCCAATAAATGGTATTAGGAAATATAAATAGTTTCTCAGAGATGGTTTGTGAGCTGTTCAAAACAATATGAGTTACACGTCTTTTGAGCTATAAGGATACTTAGTAAGAAATGGTAGAAAGAGATATAGGAACAGTTACACTTAGATTTGGATTCCAAAATCTTGTTAGGAGATGTAGACCCATAAATGGTATCTAAAAAGGTAAAAATAATTTTTTAAGTTCCTGTGTGGTGTTATGGAAAATAATATTTACCTTAATGAAGGGCTAGTAACATTGTGAGCAATGTTGAAAGGGTGATTGAGTTCAAATAAAATCTTAACTCTTAATGAAGGTCCTAAATCATGTTTAATTGATGAGATTAATTAGGTGATAAGTGATAATGACCTTGAATTGGTTATGTTTTGAAGTCTGTACTTATATGTAATATGAGATTCCTTGAGTTAGAGATTTAATATAAATTGAATTAAATCTAATTACAAAGTAACTATTTAAAATAATGGTATACAAGTTCTAATATACAGTAAGGCACAAACAATAAAGCATGTACAATATAAAAACCTAAGGAAGAGGATGAGATAGAGTGACTTGGCTAATTTCTGAGAAGTTTGGATGTGATTTGGGTAGGTAAATAGTTGGAACATACTGAGGGGAGTGTTTTCTCTATAAACTTGAGGTTATGCAACTTGAAAATATGCATGAAAGGTGAACCCATGAGATGAAAGGAGCACAAGGGAGCTAGTGAATAGATCTAGGCACTAGTGTCTAGACATGTTCTCATATTCTAATAAATTCTCTGTAAAAGAAGCTTCATTGCTAGTCTCTACTTATCAATCTCATTTCTCTCCTAGATTATTAAATGTACATCTAACTTAAAAAGAACATTATATATGTGCACATATCCACAAACCACATCAAAGCTAATAAAAAAAGATGCAAAATGTGGATTCAGACTTACCCCAATGATCACCCAAAGAGTGAACTTAGTACTAAGTGTTGCACTACATTTCACCCTCTATGTAGTTATGTGTGAAAGTGTGTGTAATTATTCCATAGGATTCCCTTGTGAAATTTAAACTATTATAGTGAGCTAGATTTAGAATTATCCAATGATGAAAATCAATGCATTAGAATAAAATAGACTTTCTCTCTTATGTTGTGTATGCAGAAGTGATACAACCCTTGTCCCCAGAGTAAATGTGTTAGATGGATGCTTTGAGATGTCTTATTCATTTGGTATAAATTTTAGGTGATAGTAGATAATGATATTGTTTATCACCTTATTTTAGGGCTATAGCTATATATATATATATATGATTCCCTTGTTTGAATTTAATAATTTACAACTAAAAGGCTGACCCAAAATTATAAAAGATTCCAAGAATTAAAAGAGACCTAAAAGAGTGAGAAAAGGGGAGAAAGGGTTAGGAGAACCCATGAGGGATGAGAGTGGAGGGGCGCTATTGTCCTAGTTGGGCATTAGTTTCTAAGGCCATTCAATATTGGTAGGGTTGTAGGGTATGTAAGGTCAATAAAAGTATAACATACAAAGAAAAGGCTAGAAAGACATTGTCAATTACTAGTTTTTATTTATTAGGAATCATGTATATATTAGTATGCTCTAGGACTTAGAAATGTACCCAAGTGCATAGAATTTGTGTCTACATTTCCCCCCCACTTTATGTTGTTGAGTGAATAATTGATAGCATAAAGTAGATAAAATATACGTATCTTGTAATATTGTAGAGAAGAGTTTTGCTGATAGAATGCCAAGTGGATAAGTGAAGCGTGGAGTGATTCCCACTTTGAAGCATGGAGACTAGTAAAAGTAAATAGACCCTAGGGGTTAAGTGTATGCATAATAGCAGGCTACTAGATCTTGTGTGAGCTACTTCTTGTTGGATATTAAGGATGGAAAATAAAAATATGTGTAATAGATTATTCAAATTTCTGTATATGAAATATTAGAGAAAAGATGTTGATGCAAACTCTTAGCTCAACATAACATTTTTCCCACATTTATGTTGTTCTTGGTCCTATGAGAATTCAAACTTATAACCCACA
The DNA here is from genome assembly GCA_019776745.2 of Taxus chinensis. Taxonomy (NCBI): domain Eukaryota; kingdom Viridiplantae; phylum Streptophyta; class Pinopsida; order Cupressales; family Taxaceae; genus Taxus; species Taxus chinensis. The sequence goes on from CM034146.1 coordinate 751,936,134, forward strand.
ATCCTTCTTGTGTGTTCTTAATTATTATGGAAAAGGTTCACATTGAATTCAAGCACTGCATGCTTTTAGAAATTCAAGGGGTTTAGAGTTATTGTGTTGTACCTGAACATAATTTTTATCCTTCCATGGACAATTTAAACTCAAATCATTGTGTACTTAGTTTCTTATCCTTCTTTTCAAACTTGTAGAGAGTAGATCTCTTTTCTTAAACCTCTACCTTGTGTATTGACATCTTCAATAAGGTTTCCTAATTCATCCAACCTATAAAAACCTTCAAACCATTTTTAGATACACCACCCAAATGATATAAGGACTTAAAAATATCAAACCTTGTTAAGCCTTTGTATGACCATGAAATTTGAATGGTCTATCTACCCCTTCATATTAGGATTCATTCCACAAAAATTATGAGATAAAAAATCTTTCTTATACCTTACATGAGAAATATATTGATATCACCCATTCATATGGAAATAAGGCATCCAATAAACCTTCATAGGTCTTATTTCACATGTATGAAACAAAGGATCATCAAAAAACATATCAATACTACCCTGATTTGGCTAGGTTCATATTTGACTCCTTAAGATCATATCATGGTAGTTATTAATTATGGGTAGTTCCTTGATTATAATTTCATTCAATTTAGTTTAATTTGAAATTTACACCACTTAAGACCATCAAACTCATTTTACTTACATTCATTATACAACCATGCAGTTCAAGATCATGCAAGTTCTTGTAAACATACTACTTAGACCCTTGACCCCATGCATTTTACACCAATGTATTCATAATGAATCCAAGGATTATTGTATGATCCATACATGATTTATTAGGTTATAGGAAACATTTAGATGGTGATAAATCCATATGAGGTTGATTAGGTATTAGTTCTTCCTTGTGGTACTTGGTATTCTGTACTAGGCTATTTGTAGTCCTACAAACACTCAATTCAAGACAAAAAGTGCATCTGAGTGAGTTGTAAAACACAATCCCATACTTTTTAAACACTCTTTACCAAGACAAAGGTGTTTTGAAGCATTCATTCACTGGTTCCAAGTTTATTTTTCCTAGCTCTCTCTCTCTCTCTCTCTTTGTCAAAGGTCTTAGTGATCTAATTAGATGCACAATCGTTGTTGATTCTAAAAAAATGGTAATTTCTTCATGAAATCCACCTAAACCTCATTTAAACACCTTAATAAGGCTTTGAGATATCATTCAGTACATTCCTTACTCATGAAACATTCAAATTTCATCAAACTAGCATCAAATTGTTTAAACCCTACTCATTATGTCACCCTACAGTCTTGCAAAAGTTATGTCATCAAGATATAACTCCACATGTTGGAGTTTGAGATGAAATTTTTTGCACTTACTTATCAAGGTGGGGTAGATATATCCACAAAACTTTATCTCAAATGGTCAAGTAGAAAGTATTTTGGACCTTGCCTTAGTTTGGGGTCGTGGTGAAATAAATTCTTATAAAAACCTTCAGCCTTTGTTTCAAGAGATTAAATAATTTTTTATGGGATATTTTTAACCTCCTTCACCTTCTTGAATTGACAGTAAATACCTAGTTGTATTTTTAGATGACTGTGGGGTTTTAAGCATGTTTTCCCGAGGTAAAACCTTACACAGAGTCCATGAAAACATGCAAATTTATGAAAAACGAGGTATATGTTCTTCCTCAAACATCACACACACTTAATTAATTATTTATTTCTTGTTGCAAAAATTTCCACTTCAATTTATCAACCCAATAATGTATTATTGACTAATTCTAGCTCCATAAGAAGCTCAACTAGCTCCTAGAATGAATTAGTCTACCCTAGGAAATCTTAACCACATTCTAAACATAAATTTTTTTGGATCATCTTCATCCTAGACACTTCACGCTTTGCTTATAAGCATTATTTTATGGTGTTCATGACCTTATCAAGCTTATGAAAACTCACTTCCACTTAGTAAACCTACCTTAGTCAAACTTAACAAATTACCATTGATTACAAGGCTATTCACTTTCACCATTACAGTGCACATACAAATTTGAACTTGAAGAATGAGGTAATGGAGGGAAAAAAATTCTCCATCACTCCTAACCCACATGACCACCTAATATAATCTTTATTTCTTGTAAAGTATTTTCTTGCATTAGATTACCCACCTTGAAAGTTTCCATGACCTCCTACTCATGATTCTTCATCCTTTCTTATTACTTGATTTTTTTGTCGCTACTCATTACTCTTACATTTTTTCACATATTATTCAAAAATTCTAGATCTCAATTTTCGTATTAAATTTCTAATTTCATTTAATGATAACAATTATCTTGACTTGTCATGCTCTTCAAATGTGCAACTTTATCTCTCTTGTCTAGTCTTCATTCATTCTTGAGTTGTACCTGGGTCCCATGTTCTTTTTGACCATGCTAGTTTTTGTGTCTTTTCATTGTATTATCTATATCTTATCTTCTTGCTTCTTCGCATCCTCTTGTAATGGCTCTTTCTTCTCTCTTTTTCATCTATCCAGTTCCATACTTTTGTTTCATCATCATATAGGCCTTCATTATCCTCTTGTTTTCTTTGTTTCAATAGTTCTTCCATGGATTCATACACTTCATCCACATTATCACCTGCTATACATTCATACATAACACCAAAATAAACTTTAGATACAAAATATTGAAGCCATAAGGCATCTTTCTGATCTCTAGCAAGCTGATCTCCCTTCTTTATATTTTTTTATTCAACGAACAAATTAAGTTTAATCTTCACATATCTATTTTTTTCTTCATTTCCAACATGCTCTAGCATGATTCCTTTCTCATTCATTGCCTCATATAACTATGTTATTGTCTTCCATACTTCATGCTTAGTATCTACCTCTTGAGACTCATCATTCTCATTCCCATTACTCTTCTATTCATTATGAAATTCATTAACTTCTCCATTATAAATAGCATGTTCTAATGCATTCATTTCATTTTCTAATTGTTCTATGCTTTCATAAAAAATCTCATTTCCTTCTTGTTCAACATTTATCATTTATTGAATAAGGTTTATACTATCATTTTTTGCATCAAAATCAACAAAATCGAGACAATATGATTTCAATATTTCATGATTAACCTCTTCGTCCGTAACAAACTTCACTTTAACAACTTAAGGCTGTCCTTTATCATTCTTCCATGTTTCCACCACTTCTTCACCCGTGAGCTGACTTGCACCTATAAAAAATGTTTTTATCATCCTCAACTCTTCTTATAATAAGAAATAATCAATATCTTCATGATATGTATCAAATTCAGGACATAGATTGTATTTATCTTCATCGAACTTATTGATTACTTATTCATTTCCTCCTTCTTTTCCTGTGTAGGAAAAATCACCCTGTTATATAGTAGATTCCTCAATCAATTCAACATATGATTCATTAATCAATTCGTCACCACTCCCATTAGAATCATAAATTACATCATCATCTAAAACACTCAACACAATTTGTTTACCTTTTGTCTAGTTCATGGATTTTAAATTGTCTCTTACTTCTTTTTTGTTGTTTTTTTCAACTCTTCTCCAATTTTTTTTTTTGGAACAATGACATATTTCTTAATGTCTTAACCTTCATATGCATCTCCTTGGACTATTCTTACACCTTTTTTGTCTTCACATGCTTGCTTAGATTTTATTTTCTTGATCCATTTGGGCACTATATAGCCATGTTTTCTATTAATGTCCTCTATTTTCATCCTTTGGTCTTCCTTCCCATTTACTTGCTGCATGTACTCATTTTTAATTGAAGAATCATCACTTGAATAATTTGAGAAAAAAGATTCATTTTATTCGTGAGAGTAGATATTTATGTCATCTTCATCTGAATTCTTTCAAATGCATTCTTTACTTGATTTATCATCCATAGGTATCATAACATTTTCTTTGGCAAGGTTTCCCTTTGTACCAAGAAAATTAGAGTGCAATATAATATTAGCATCCAAAAATGTCTTTTGAATGAACTTGACATTATTATTCTTCCTTGAAATTTTATTTCTCTTGCTCTTTTCAATTATAACCTTCTTCACTTCTCTACATGGTTCCTCTATATTCCAGAGGTCTTCATTTCCATCAGACCACTCATTATATCCTTCTATGAGGATTTCACACTCATACTCTATTTCCTCTTTGAAAGAGTTTTCACATGATTCACTCATGAAGTTTAATTCCTCTTGTGCATACATCATGCCAACTTGTTTGTAGTTAGCTTCATCACATCCATAAGCTAGCACTTAATCTTCTTCTATAGGGTCTTCATTATCCCTATACTAAATTCTTTTTGCTAATATTTTATCCTCCGGGAGTTTAATCTGCCTCCTTATATCAGCAATCTCTCTTGCCCTCTTCATTTCTTTTTTATCCTTTCTTCTGACACTCTCATCTTTCTCATTACCTACACCAAAGAAATTACTTGTGTCCATGGTCTCTCTATTATCCAAGTCTCTTCCACCTTAGACTACAATCTCTTTCTTCCCCTTATCCAAGCTCCTTCATGGATATTTCAGATTACTTCTCCTTTTTCTCTAAGATTTTTTACTTTTGCAATATTAGTGGTATTAATGGTATTTTCCTTGCCTTACTCTTCTTCAGCTAGTTGGATTTCTTGGACTTCACCTCAGCCACACTTCTCTTCTTCCTCCTTGAATTTTTAGTCTCTCTTTCTACACATACCCATAACATTGCATCACTTATTCATCCAATCATTAAGACAATTGTATGAAGTAAAAGGAATAATGATTTAATTATTCTACAAATTTATAAATATATAACTCAGGTATCACTACTCTTATACCAAGATTAATGCCAATCTTAGCTCACCATATCATTTTTTCTCCCATTCATGTTGTTCTTGTTCCTATGAGCACTCAAAATTATAACCCACAATATTTCTTGTGTGTTCTTGATGATAATAACAAGGGTTCACGTTGAAGTCACACACTGCATAATTTTAAAAATTCAAGGGGATTAGATTTACTGTGTTGTACCAGATCACAATTTTCATCCTTCCATCAAGCATATTCTCAATTCACTTCATACTTACTCTATTATCCTTCGTGTAAAACTTCTTGAGACTAGCTCTCCTTTCTTAAACCTGTATCTTGTGCCTTTTCAGCTTCACTAAGGTGGCGTAACTCATCCCATCTATAAGAACCTTAAAACCAATGTTAAATACACAACCAAAATGATACATGGACTTAAAAATATCAAACCTTGCTAGTTTTTTTTATAACGATGCCATTTGAATGGTCTATCTACCCCTATATATTAGGATTTAGTCGACAATAATAATGAGATCAAGAACCTTGCTTATATCTTATATGAGATATATATTGATATCACCCATTCATATGGAAATAAGGCATTCAATACACCTTCATAGGTCATATTTCACATGTATACAATAAAGGATCATCAACCAACATATCAATACTGCCCTATTTTGGATAGGTTTATATTTGACTCCTTAAGCTCATATCATGGTAGTCATTAATTATGGGTAGTTACTTCATTCAAATTACATTCAATTTAGTCTAATTTGAAATTTCCACCACTTAGGACCATCAAAATCATTTAACTTACATTCACTAGACTACCATGAAGTTCAATATTATGTTAGTTCTTGTAAACATACCACTTAGATCCTTGACCCCATGCATTATACACCAATGTATTCATACTGAACGCACCTAGATTATTAGATTATTCATACACAATTTATTAGGTTATAGGCACCATTTATATGGTGATAAATCCATCTAAGGTTGATTAGGTATTAGTTCTTATTTGTTGTTCTTGGTATTCTGCCCTAGGCTCTTTGTAGTCCTACAAACACTCAATTCAAGAACAAAAGTGCATCTAAGTGAGTTTTAAAAAAAATCCCTTACTTTTTATACAATATTTATCAAGACAAAGGTGTTTCAAAACTTCCATGCACTGGTTGGACCATGTTTAGTTTTCCCAACTATCTCTCTCTTTATCAAGGTTCTTAGAAATTGAATTAGATGCACAGTAAGTCTTGCTTATAAGACAATGGTAATTTCTTCATAAAATCGTCCTAAACCCCATTCCAACACCTTAATAAGGCTCTGAAATATCATTCAATACATTCCTTACTCTTGACACATTCAAATTTGTTCAAACTAGCATCAAACTATTTGTACCCTACTCACTATGTCACCATACAATCTTGCAAAAATTCTGTCATCGAGATCTAACTCCACACATGCGGGTTTGAGATAAAATTTTGTGCACTTCCTTATCAATACGGGGCATAGATATTGTCAAAATTTTAGTTAAAATGGTCAGGTAGAAATTATTTCAAATCTTTCCCTAGTTTAGATCCGTGACCAAACAATTACTTATAAAAACCTTTAACCTTTGTTTCAAGAACTCAAATAAATTTCTATGGGATGCTATTAACCTCCTTCACCTTACTAAATTAATATTCAAGACTTATATGTAGTTTTAGATTATTGTGGGGTTTCAAGTTTGTTTTCCTGAGCTAAACCCTTACACATAATCCATGAAAACATGCAAATTTACAACAAACCAAGGTATATGCTCTTCCTCAAAGATCACACCCAATTCATTCATGATTTAATTCTTGTTACAAAGGTTTCCACTTCAAATTTTTACCCCAATAATTTATTATTGACCAATTATAGCTCCTTAGGAAGCTCAACTAGCTCCTAAAATGACTTGGTGTGCCCTAAGAAAGGTTAACCACATTCTAAACATAGAAATGTTTGATGATTTTCATCCTAGACACCTCACTCTTTGTTACAAGCATAATTTTACGTTCTGCATGACCTTATAAAACTTAGGAAAACTCACTTCAACCTACTAAACCTCCGTTACTTAGTCAAACTTGAAAAATTACCATTCATTACAAGGATTTTCACTTTCACCATTACAATACACATATAAATTTGAATTTAAAAAATTAGATAATGGAGGGAGTAAATTCACCATCACTCCTAACCCACATGACCACTCAATAGACTCTTTTTTTTCTTACAAAGGATGCTCCTACATCACATGTGTACAAGTATGTAAAGAGTGTTTAAAAGGAAAGTGTGTGCCTGATATGTAAGAGAGAATGAGATAGAAATTTGTCATGTTTGTGTAGAGTTACTAGTTTGAATGCTGATGGTGAGGTTTTTTTGAAATCTAACACCAATGGTGGGTTTTTGGGTGATCTCACATTGAGTGTGAGTTTTTTAAGTGATATCACACCAAAAGAAGAGTGTTGGGGAGAGAGGTATATCTTTTCTCTCCTTCAATGAAGCTTCTCTAATAAGCACCACTACATATGGTATGTCTCGATTAATTCTGATTGTTCTTATTAGTTCCGATGAGTTCCAATTAGTCCTGATTGTTCTAATTGTTATTGAAATGTACTAATATACTAAATTCTATAATGGGAGGTAAGTTCCTACTACTGGAGAACTGTGATGTAAATTGTTGGAGATTGTGTTAAACTGAGAATTTGTATTTTTTTCCACCAAGATAAAATCACTCAAGGGGGATACAAGCACCCATCACTACTGTCTAGGTCTGGGCACTTGTGTTTGTTATGTGTTTTGGGCCCAATTTGAATTCTGAGCCAATCAAAAGTTGTGTTCATGTTCTTTTGTGTATTGTGTTGTGTTGGAACATAGTTCTGAGTTTTTGTAAGGGTGATTTTTTCACGCAATAGATGCCCCCCTCATTTGGGGTGCATACGATGATTGTAGGATAATACAGTCCAAAGGAGAGGACGCAATACTGATCTGGAGTGGATTCTTGTAGGAGTAGAGGATGTGCATTGTAGAAACAAAGGCACATGTAAATGAGGTAGGCTAGTAACAAGTGTTAGTAGAAAAGAAAGCATGTAATATAATTCAATATAGAAAACAACTAGAAATACAATATGGACCATAAAAAGTGGGTTTCTTACATTGAAAATTGCTCACAATGTCACAAGACAATTATGGTTGAAGAAACTAAAAATATACAATGATCATACAAGTCATAGGGCATAGCTCACAAACAATAGTAATAAAAGTAATAGATAACCATGCTTATATAGATCCTATAAGGAAAATGCTAAAAATGAAGAACCCATTAGCATGTTCGAAATATAATTTATATGTCAAAGTGTGTAAGATCAGTAAAAAGTAAGAATTAAAAATTAGTAAGTAATAAAATGATAGAACCTGTTATGTGTAGAGTACGTGAGTAGTAAAAAGTACATGCCCCCAAGAGCCTTTGTGGGACCAATAAAGAGCCATGTTGAGCATCATGCATCATGTATGAATTTGTGATAGGTCTTGTATTCACCTCAAAATAACAAGTGAATGTGCATGTGTATATAGAAAATGATTATGACATACTATGTATCCAAATAGCATAGAAAATAACGTTTAACATGTAACTATTATAATCTAACAAGAAATAATGCAACCAAGATATGAAAATTGTGTATGAGTGTGATGGTGTGATATGCAAGGTGTAAGGACGATAATAAAAAATTTTCCCCCAGTATATGTGTATGAGACAAAGCTCATTTAGAAATTCCCCCCTCAATAGTCAAGAGTGAACCATAGAAGACGAGTGCATCATTAGGAAATGATGGTATAATGTACTAGAGATGTGTGAGTGTGCAGAGTAGGATGAAACATAAAGTATAGAGTGTAAAGAATGGATGATGTAAGGCTCATTTAAGAATTGGATCATAAAAATTCGAGTATGAACCATTAAACTAGAGTATGTCGTCGAGAAATGATGGTACAATATTTGTAGAAAATATGTACGAGTGTTTGGGAAATTGAAACATGAAGAGCAGAGAGTGAAGTGTATTACTAGATACTAGAGACAATGGATAGTAATGTAAGTGGGTAAGAAAGCGCTATGCTCCAAATCATGTGATGGACATAAGGCTATTCGACAATAGTGAAGCGATAAGACCTCCCACATGATATCTAAGGAGATAAAGATGTATGGCGATGCATTTAGATAAGTGGTGTAATAGAGAAATTATGTACACATGGATGATACTTATGTGGAGGAGGAGGGGGAGAAAAAATATGAGAAGGAGCTTCTTGAGTATGGGGCTTAGGCCGACGCGGTGGAGTAATGGATCGACTAGGAGAAGTGAGTGGAGAAAACCTGTGTGAAGAGGATGCATGAGTAGGGGAATTAGGTCGACAAGGTGGACTAATAGAATAATGAGAATAACAAGGTCATAATGTAGGTTGTCTGTGAATAGGAGAGTTATAGGTAGCTTTATATTTGAGAAGAATAGGAGATATGGATTCCATGACAAGTGCATATATATCATCAAGAGCGGGCTATGGAAATGCTATGCATGGCATAATACCTTTGATGGTGAAAATTTATTTGTTATGGTTGAATTTGAGACATAGGTGATGCATGGAGGGGATGGCTTGGGTAGTGCAGAGCCAAGTGAGACCTAAGATAATATCACAACCTTCAATTGAATATCTAACAACGAATGATACAAGCATGGTGAGGGGATAAACTATAATGGGAAGATTGACATTATAACAATAATTAGGACCCAAGAATGTGATAATAGACGTTAGACACTTGATAGCTATGAGTGTCACAAATCATACATTGGTAACAACCAATGGATAGACCATAATACCGTATAAGAATCGATATTGGAATTGATATGTAATGAATTAGATGTAAATGTAGCATGATAATCATGATCCGAGAATGTGATAACAGGAGGTGACATATTAACAAAATAAATAATAAACTCAATAGGCCCTGAGGAAGGAAGAGGCACAACATGATATGGATGTTTTGCAAAAGAATCGGTAGCCTTATTTTCATGCTTTGGTAGAGGGTCATTGAAATTTTTTTATCTTTTGACTATCATTGACTTATTTAGAAGTAGATAGATCCGGGATCTCGATTACATTATTATCAATAATACCTTGAATTAAATGTTTAATCATTAGGATTTAATTTCATTTGTTGCACAACATTCTACTACATGCTCATCTCCAATTGCTAAACCCCATTGGGATCCCAAATATGACCCATCCATGTCTAATGAGCATCATGCCATATTTATTAATGTTCCTCCTTCAGTAAGTCAAGAGCCACCTATGCGACTAATTTCATACCAAATTAAAAAATATGTACTACATCACCTCCTCCTATCAAGTTATCTACAATGTAACAAATTCCAATAAAGCAACCACCTTTAAAAATTCATACCCCATCACCTCATCCTCTCAAGTCCTCTAAAGAATTACCAATTCCAACTAAGAAACCACCTTTAAAGATCCATAGCACGTCACCTCCCCCTATCAACTTCATTACAATGTTACCAATTCCAAATCAACACCATTAAGCAAACAAAAAAACCAAATCACCCAGTTATAGCTAACCACTTTAAACTTCCTTTTGTCAACCAAAAATCCAACCTTGGTCCTACTCTTTCTCCTACCTATCATTGTGATTTCTCTATCTCTTCTCATGACACATCTCAAATTCTCCCACAATGACATGGTGTGTCTGACATCATAAAATAAATCTCCATCACTCACATACTTCGGGGCATTGTGCTTTCTACCACTTCCATCGCTATAAATTTCCTATAGTGTCTACTAGTACACTTCATCCTCCACACTTCACATCTCAAATTTTTATGCATACTCACTTTGTTGGTACACATATTGTACCATCATTACCCATTGATGTAATCTAGTGCTACAGTTCACACTTGACTATTGAGGGCATCATTCATCAATCAACCTTACTTCATTAACACTTTATGCTCTATGATTCATGATTCATCTTATTCTACACACTCACACATCTCTGGTACATTATACCATCATTACCTAATGACGCACTCTTGTTCTATGGTTCATTCTTGAATTTTGAGAGAGAATTTATAAATGAACCTCATCTCATACATATCCACTATGTGGAAACATTTATCCTATCATTTTCACACCTTGCATATCACATAATCACACTCACACATAATTTTCATATATTGGTTGCATTTACTCTTATTAGCTTATACTATTTAAAGGTTACACTTTATTTCTCACGCTAGTTGGATTCTTAGTATGTCATTATCATTTTCTATATATGCATGCATGTTAACTTGGTATCTTAAGGTGAATGTAGAACCTATCAAAGATTCATACATGATCCATGATGTTTGAAACCTCTCTTTACTGGTCCTCTCGAGGCTCCTGGAGGCATATACTTTTACTACCATCATACTTTACACATCATAGGTACTATAATTTTGGTACTACCATTTCTAGTCACTATCACTATGTTTATTATTTATTTATACACACTTTGACATACTATTTTTCTTTCTAACATGATAAACAGGTTATTCATGTGTAGAATTTTCCTTACATGAACTATACAACCATGGATACCTATCACTATTTACTTACTATTGATTACTATTGTTTTTGGGATATGCCCTTTGTCTTGTATGATCATTATATGATTTTGGCTACTTATGATCTAATTTTCTTGTGACATTTTGAGCAATCTACCATGTATGAAACCTAATTTTTTCAATCCATCTTGTCTTTCTAGTTTTTTGTTACATTGAATTCTATTGCATACTATATTTTCTTATAACACTTGTTACTAGCCTACCTTGCTTTCATGTTCCCTTATTTCTACCATTCACATCCCCTATCCTTGTGGGAATACACTTCAGATCAGTCTTGGGTTCTCTTCTTTGAACTGCACTCTCAAAAAATTGTCACATGCACCCAAAACAAGGGGGCATCTATTGGGTGAACAAATAACCCCTAGAGAATATTAGACCTACAATATAACACATCAAAATACATAAAAAACACCGGAACACAATTTCATATTGGCTTAGAATCAGACTTGGGCCTAAAATAAAGAGTAGACACTAGTGCTCAAACTTGCACAGTAGCAGTGGGAACTTGTGTCCTTCCTGGGAATTAATGTTCTAGGGTAAACCATAGTCAATTAATCACATCAACACATTTTTCAATAGTGTTTAGATCATTTATCTAGTACCAGGAACTTAGGTCCAGTTAAATAATTCATTCTATTAGTCACATTTCAATTACAATCGAAACAAATTAGAATAAAAGGAACAAATCAATGATCTATCATTTTCATTGGTACTTATTTGGGAAGTGTCATGGAAGGAGAGAAAATGTAGACCTCTCTACCCAACATTATTCACTTCATGTGAGATCACCAAAAATACTCTCTCTTGGTGTGAGATCCCCTAGAAAAATCACTCGTGGCTTGAGATCACCCAAAAATGTCACCATCAAAATTCAAATCCAACAACTCCAAGTAAAACATGATAATTTTCTATCTCATACTCTCTTACATATTAGGTTTACACTTTCCCTTTACACACTTTTACACTCTTTACTTATACATGCATTAGTCTAATTTTTCATATACATAAATTTAACTACTCTCTCAGTCTTCTTTCGCAGGTTCGTCCTTAATATGAAACAAGAAATAACTCATGTCAACAAACAAAAAATCTGAAAAACACGCTATAATGCATACACTTCACCCCTAGGGTATACTTCACTTTCTTAGTTTCCGTAGTTCAATTGTGATCAATTCAAGCTTCACTCGTCCACTTGGCACACTATTTCCTACACTCTTATCTACAGGACCACAACATACGCATATTATATCTACTTTATGTTATCAAGTATTCAATCGACAACATAAAGTGGGGGGAAAAGGTAAACAAAATTATTTGCACTTGGGTACATTTCTAGGTCCTAGAGCATACTAACATATACATGATTCTTCACCAATAAAACTAGTAATTGACAAGGTATTTTACGCCTTTTGCTTTGTTTGTTATACTTTTATTGACCTTACACACCCTAAATCCCTATTGGTATTTGAATGTTTTATCTTTTTGTGGCCTTGGACACTAGTTCCCAATTAGGATACTAGGTCCCAAGTGCTCATGTCCCTCCTAAACATTTATGCCCTTTTCTCACTCTTTTGGGTGTCTTTTACTTCTTGGGAATATTTTATACTTTTGGGTCAGCCTTCAAGTTGTCAAATATGAAATTCAAACAAGGGAATAATATATTCATAGTTATAGCTCTCAACATAGGGACCAAACACTAAACATTACCTATCATGACCTAGTCTTGCATTGAAGGGCACAAAAGCATTACAAGGCATTTATCTAGCACATTCACTCAAGGAACAAGGGTCGCATTCTTCTTCATACACAACATAAGAGAGGAAATATTTTATGTTTCATCTCACACATTTGCATACTTGGAGCATTCTAGATCTATCCCACTATCATAGTGTAAATTACAAAAGGGAATATTAGGGAATCATTATACACACTCTCACATAGAAATACATGGAGTCTGAAATGTAGTTTAGCACTTGGTACTAAGTTCACTCTTCAGGTGAGTGGTGGGGTCAGTCTAACTCTACATTCTACATTTTTTTTATTATAGTTAATGTGGTTTGTAGACATGTGTAGGTAAACTTTTTTTGTACATTAGAGGTACATTCAGTTATCTGGAAAAAAATATAGAGTGAAAAATAGAGATCAACAACAAAACTCCTTCTGCATAAAATATATCAAAATCTGAGCACCTTTCTGGATACTATCTCCCAAATAAAGTCACTAGTGTTCAAATAATTCTTTCCTTATATGAGCGCTCCTGACCTACATCGTTCTAAGTCCCTAAACCTTTAGTGAGAATTAAATACACTTTTCTTAGTTTGTTTCAAATATTCACTTTCCTAGATCACTTCCAATTTTCTTAACAATCAGCTAATTATCTCTATCTCCCTCTCTTGCTTAGGGTTTCATATTTTTACATCCTTGTCTTATTACATCTTTATGTACATTATCATTCGTATATAAAAAAATATAGTAGTTACAATGAAATATATATTTAATTCAATTTTATTAAATCATTTGGTGAACCCAAAGTATATTTTTGCATGCTTGTTTGCTTACATCTTTACTATACATTAACATTTCTATATCATACACTATAGTAGTTACTCTGAAATATATATCTAATTAGAACGTAACTATTGTAAAGAATGATATACAAGTGTTAATATACAATAAGACGCAAGAAATAAATATTTTACAATATAAAACCCTAGGCAAGAGGAGAAGATAGGGTGACTAAGCTGATTTCTCAGTAGTTTTGAAGTGATCTATGTAGGTGGCTAGATTATATAAACTAAGGGGAAATTTGTCACTATAAATTGAAGGCTCTGGAACTCAAAATGATTTAGGAAAGGAGCACGCATGAGAGGATAGGGGCACCCAAGATTTAGTGACTGAATATGGGCACTAGTGTCCAAACATGTGCTAAGATTATGATATCTTTTGTATAGAAGGAGCTTCAATATTTGACCTTGGTTATCACTCTAATTTCACTCCTGGATCACTGAATTCACATGTAACCTACAAAACAAGTTGTCTACCTACACATGTCTAAAAACAAAATCAAATCTAATAAAAAAAATGTAGCATGTGGAGTCAGACTGACCCCAGTGGTCACCAAAAGAGAGAACTTAGTACTAAGTGCTATAATACATTTCAGGATCCATGTATTTTAGTGTGAAAGTGTGTGTAATGATTCCCTAGGATGTCCTTGTGCAATTTGCACTATGATAACATGATAAATATAGAATGCTACAATGATGCAAATGTGTGAAATGGAATAGAATAGACTTCCTCTCCAATATTGTGTATACAAAAATGATGTAACCTTTTTTTCTTTTAGTTATTGCGCTAGATGTATGCTTTGATATTCTCTTGTGCCTTTGGATTCAAGCTTAGGTGATAGTAGATAATTCCAGTGCTCGGACCTCTTATTTGAGATTTATATATATATATATATATATATGAGATTCTTTTATTTGAATTTCATAATTGACAACTAGAAGACTAGCCCAAAATTATAAAATATTACCAAATAGTAAAAGAGACTCAAAAGAGTGAGAAAATGGGAGAAATGGTCAAGAATTCCTAGGAGGGACATAATTTCCTAGGTGCTAGTGTCTGAGGCCATTAAAAATAAATGATTCAAATACCGACAAGGTTGTATGGTGTGTAAGGTTAATAAAAGTATAACAAAAAAAATAAAAATGCCACGAAATTCATTTTTAATTACTCATTTTTTGTCTTATGAATCATGCATATATTAGTATGCTCTATGACCTAGAAATGTAGCCAAGTGCATAGATTTGATGTTTACAATTGGCATGTTTAATTATTTTTCCTTTTAAACTAACATTTTTGTTGTGTTAAGAACTTGGTCCACCACCTTCTCTACATTAGAGTGGTATCGTATAAGGTTTTCTCTTAAGAACTCAAAAATATTATTTTGGAATAAAAGAAAGTGAAAGTATGATAGTGAAGTAGTAAGTAAAGAAACCTTTGTCATTGAAGGCTTAAATAATAATATAGGAAGAAGATAAGAATAATTCCAAGGTGAAACATATTGGAGGTTTTGTGAGATGAAGAAAATTTCTAAAAGACCAGGAAACACCTAAGGTGAGGTACTAGAAAAGAGAAAGATGAAAAATACTTTCTTGTGAAGAATAAAAAGAGAGAGGAAAGAGAAAATGGAAGAAGTAGAGATGGTAAAGGGTTTGCTTGAGTTACTATGCCATAAGAAAAATAAGAGAGGAAAGAGAGAGGAAGAGAAAAGAAGAAATGATGAAGAAGTTAACAAGAAGGAGTAAGTTATGGACATAGGAAGAGATAAAAGGTCTAAGAAAATATGTGGAACAAATAGTAATCATGATGGAAAGAATGAGAGAGGAACAAATAAAGAAGTTGGAGTGGTGATGAAAAAAGGGTTAAGTGGCATATAAGGTTACTTATGGAGAGAAGAAAAAGATAGAAGCTATTATCTTGGATAAGTAAAGAAGAAGGAAGACCGAAGAGGAGTGCAAATAAGAATATGAAGAATATATAAAGAGGATAAAAAGAAGATGTGATTAAAAAGGCTATATTTATGGATGAAGAGGAATTCGTAGAGATGTTTTTTAGCCTCTCTTGAGAAACATGGATATGAAGATGTATAATACCTCATGAAAGGAGCTTCTCAAGAGGCTCTATAGCCTCTAAAGTTTCATTATAATATTTCATTTTCATGTGTGAATGAGTATGAACCAAAAGAAGATATGGATAAAGAGAAAATTGTAATGAAAGAAGACATAGGAGACCAAAATCCTAAAGAAGAAAGAAGAGATGAATAAGATGAGTAGTGTACAATAGAAGAAGAGTTGATGCGATATAGAATCATGGTGGAATCTTAAAATTCAAAATTTTTTAAGGATGAAGAAGATTATAAACTAGCAAAAAAAGATGTTATGAAGATCTTGGATGGTGAATAAGAAGTCAAATAATATGAAGACCAAGTTGGTTCCCTTTTGAAGAAGGCATTGGAAGATGAAGATAAACATGAACGTGATTTCATAGAGCAACTAAGAGTTGAATTTGAAAAGAAGAGAAGAAAGAAAGAAGAAAGAGAAAAGAAAGATGCAAGGAAAGAAAATAAAAGAAGATGACGATAAAAATCAAATCCAAAGAATATTCATGATATTTGGAGATGAGCATAAGAAGAGGAGAAGAAAATCAAAGAAACAAAGAAATTGGAAAATCAGAAAGAAAACTAAATGTTTGAGTAGGAGCTCAAATCTTCCCACTCAAGGAGTATGATTCAGGAGCATCATTTCATGTACATAGAAACAAAATTATAATCTTGAGTTTTTTTAGGTTTTGAATGACCTCTTAGGTGTTTTGGGATGGATCCTAGTCCATTTTGATCCCTTTGGCTTGTAATAATGTGATTTTGGACTTTCCCTTCAAAACCACCATTTGAATATTTAAATTTCTATACATTATGTTTAGTGGTATAAGTGTTAGATTAGTGTGAATAAAAGTTATAATTGGTTTTGCTAACTTTGGTCACTCTCAATATAGTTGTGTTAGGTTAACTTGTGAGCTAACTACCTCATTTTGATCATTTAGAGAAGGTATTTGACCTAGAGAAGAAATAAGGGTTTTGAGAGGAGTAAGAGAAAGTTGTGACATAGGTAATAATCACAAAGGTTCGGTAATGTACGACGAAGATATAAAATAAAATAAATTCTTGAGTATAAACTTGTGAAATGTGACGAGTTCTTGTGAAAATGTAATGATCATTTGTATGATGGGTACATAATGAACTATTCTTGTTATTTATAGCTTGATAATGTTATTTCATTGTGAATAAAGATTGTATAGGATCTTGGAGAATATGAAGGAAGAGTTAGAAGGCATTTGGAAAATATTGAAGGTAGATTTTATGTAAGAAAGGAAGGTAAAGCCTTACATGAGAGGTATGAAATTGTCATGTTATTTAATGATTAAGGAGAATTAAAGGTTTTTGAAATATGAGAGATCATATTTGAATTTTTATAAATGAAATGAACTATTAAACGGGAAAAAATTCATGGTTATACTAGTGGTTATATGAACAAGAATCTATAACTAATGAGTATTGTTACAAAGTCTATGTGAGGGCTAATAAAGCAAGATTGAAAGTTTTAATCAATGCCACCATAGTTAGTAATGTTTTATAGAGTTTGATAAATGTGGGAGAGTAATTGTAGAAGCCTTAAAAGCTTCGAAAAATATTATTAGGTAAATAAAGTAAAAATAAACTAAAATGAAGATCCTCTAGTATATAACCCTATTTTAGGGTTTGAAAGAAAGAAAAGTGCATAACTCCAAATTTGTAACTTATGAATATTAATGAAATTTGGTGAGAAGAGTGAGTTAGGGAATATATATATGTATCCTTTTCAATAACTATGTTATTTAGTTTTCTCTCCTTAAATAAATGTATGTATCCTTTTCAATAACTATCACACCTTATTTATACCTTCATGCACCTCATATATAATTTTTATCAGGAATTTAGAAAATGTATTTTTTACTTCATCAAATTCTTCATCCAACCCTACAAATTGGGTTTCTATGTACATAATGAAACTAAGTATTTATCATTGGAACTATCAAACCTTCTCTATTCACCTTGATATATATATATATATATATATATATATATATCAAGGTGAATAGAGAAGGTTTGATAGTTCCAATGATAATACTTAGTTTCATTATGTACATAGAAACCCAATTTGTAGGGTTGGATGAAGAATTTGATGAAGTAAAAAATACATTTTCTAAATTCCTGATAAAAATTATATATGAGGTGCATGAAGGTATAAATAAGGTGTGATAGTTATTGAAAAGGATACATACATTTATTTAAGGAGAGAAAACTAAATAACATAGTCTAATTAATGCCCTTTTTGAACAGTTAAAACCAGTCTTGTAAATAAATTGTCCTACAAGATAAAACCAGTCTTGTAAATAAATTGTCCTACAAGATAAATTCATGATGAAAGAATTGTCAAGGAGGTGTGGGAAGTTGATTTTCTTGTGTATGAATATTTGAGGAGAGTGAATAAGTTCTAAAATTTATTAAAAAAATATATTCTTAACAATCATGAAGAAGCTTTAAAGGATTAATGTTAACATTTGGTGTAAGATGGAGATATAAGAAGAGTATGAAAAAGGATTTGAGATAGAGAAATATTGGTGGAAAGAAGTGGAATTGATAGTTTTAAGAGACCTAAAGAAAGCTAAAATAATGAAAAATTGGCATAAGGATAAAATAGGGTTCTAGTGAAGGAACATCATGTGAAAGGATTCAAACATAACTTAGTTTACAAGAAGCAAAGGAAATCACATAGAAAGGAGTTGAGGAAGATCATATGAGATGATAAAAAAATCTAATAGTGAGTAAGAAGGTAGAGAAATAGGTGAAAATATCAAAACCCTAGAAACTCAGTTTCAAGACCTAATAAAGACCTAGAAGGCCTAATTGATGAAATGATAAGTGAATTGGGTAAATATTGTGAAGAGGTTGATTATGAAACTTGGCATAAAGAAAGGTTACAATAAAGGGTATTAGGAAATATAACTAGTTTATTAGAGAAGGTTTTTAAGTGCTAATAACAATGAGAGTTACAAGTCATTAGGTCTACAATGAAACGTAGTTGGAAACGGTAAGAAGAAATATTGTAATATTTACACTTAGAGTTGGATTTTTTTTTTTTTGAGGAGTTGTAAAGCCATAAATGGTATCTAAAAAGGTAAACATAAGTTTCTAAGTCTCTGTGTAGTGTTATAGAGAATAAGATTTCCCTTAATGAAGGGATAGTAGTGTAAGAACAAGGTTGAATGGGTGAATGATTTCACATGAAGTTTTAACTCTTAATGAAGGTTATAAATAATGTCTAGTTTAGGAGATCAAGAAAGTAAAAAGTGAGAATAACATTGAAATAGTTATGTTTTGAAGTTTATACTTATATGCATTTTGAGAATCCTTGAGGTTTTAGCATGTTTGATGATTTTTCCTTTGAAAGTTACATGTTTTTGTGTTAAGAACTTGGTTTTCCATCTCTTCTACATCAAGTTCCTTACAATGAAAACCTCCTAAATTTCTTAAATCGCCCAATTAGGGGCTACACACATCAAAAGTTAGCTCTTAAATATAAAATCCCACCTTTTATAATAATTCTAAGGTCATGGCTTAGTTGTTTACCCAACGCAACTAGGTTTGAATCCGAAAAAATTGCATTAGTTTAAGGTTTGTTAGCCCAAAATTAGGCCTCATAACAATACCCTTGGCCACATATGCTAAGTTAGGCATTTAAACTAATGGAAAAAACCATGAATAGGTCACAACAGGTTCAAGGGTTGAGCCCTATGACTCACGTAACGATGTTGAGATATTATTTTGGCACCTTAGGTGGGTTAGTCCCACATTCCCTACATGAAATACATGCCAAGGATTTTAATAGACTTATGTGGGTGTATGTATTTATGGAAACAGCCATATTTGGCTTTGTTTTGGTTTCCATTCAACTCAGCATTGGGCTCGCCACCCAAATCGATGTGGATGTGGAGTTGGCTGTTTAGCTCGCTAGGTGTATCAGACTTAGTGACTATGTAGAACTCAAACTTGATATTTCCTAGCTCGCTATTGAACTCACTATGTGGAAATTTGGAACTTGGTGGTGATAGAGTTGAGATTGTTTAGCTAATTTTGGAACTCGGTTGAGCTAGCTATATTTAGCTTTAACAAAACCATGTGGGTTAATCTCGCATGCACTAAAATTAGATCCTCTATGTGGTTCATAAGGAAGAAATTTTCTAATAGAATGTGAAGAATGAGGAGACACTTTCGCCCTCTTAAAAAAAGGTGGACCTCGTTAGATGATGGACCCCTGACCAATAAATAACGTTGGCCCTATACTATACTGTCGAAGACCGTTGGCCAAAACCAAAACTATATTTTTCTCAAGCAAAATATGCCAATTTTTGACACCTCATTAGTCAACTTGTCAAGATTTGATTATGCCACATCATCTATGTATAATCTTCTCCATTATTTTTCTAATTGGAGAAAAAATTTAGTGGGTTGTAACTTTTTCATATGACACTTATTTTTTCCTATTAAAAGTGCATTGGAAAGCTCTTAATGAGATATTCTGTGTACATGTAGTTTCATAAAAATTTCAAACCATATGTGCTGGACATGAAACCTCATTATCATGTAAGATAATACACTGATATTGAAATCCACCAACAACATTGAAGTATGGAGGGCTTAAGGAGCCTGATATAAGGATGTAGATCTACTGGCGCCAAGAATATGGGTTTGTGATAATGTCTACAAAACTGAAATAGATGTGATTATGTGTGTGTGTGTGTGTGTGTGTGTGTGTGTGTGTGTGTGTGTGTGTGTGTGTGTGTGTGTGTGTGTGTGTGTGTGTGTGTGTGTCTATATATATATATGAGGGGGCTTCCTCAATGATGTAGGTTCCAAGAGGTTGTTAATTTCCTTGGAGGATGTCAACCCTCGTGCCTAGAAAGATAGAAATAGATGATAAACTATAAATAGCATGAAAAATCATAAAAGTATAGTATGTCAAGTAAATGGGATGACGAGGGTAGTTTAAGGTCATGTGAATGACATTATGGTGTCATAAGTGGCATCATAAGATCAACGTGAGGATGATATGAGAGAATCCATAACGGTAAATTTTTTCTTTGGCTTTAAAACTTACTTAAAAATAAAACTTCTCCATTTTAAGCTTCGAAACATCAAAATTGCTTCTTCTTCAAAATCTTCCTATCGTTTATATTTCTTCAACCTTCTTGAAAGAGGGGGAAGGCATGTATTCATAGCCTTGAGATCAGGTGAGATCAAGGGTTATCAGGTAACTGGGGTTTGATAAAAAAACCCTGGTCAGATGAGTGGGGGGGACATGATTTGAATGATTAGGTGAGATAATTGATTACATTGGATTTGATTTGATTGAGTGGGGTGATTTGAATTAATTAGAATATTAATATATTATTAGAACATAATACATACTAATCAATTAAGATTGATTAAATATGTAGTGTTCATGGGAAATGAGATTTGAATGGATAAGCCTGCTGAAGGAGAGAAAACACGGAGTAATGATACCAAAAACTTATGTTTACAATATGATCAATTTGGTGCGGGGATCCTCTCAGATCAGTAAAACCTCCCTATTATCAATTTTCAATCTTATAAACAAGAATTAATTTTAAAGCAATGAAATTCAATGGAAAAAATAATGCCCTTGTTTATATCATGTGCCAAAATCCATGTGCAGTTTTATATATGACACCAAGGCTTCACAATAATCATTTTCAATTTATTTAACAAATGCCTAATGTTTAAAAATGTAATCTATTTTATCCTTCTAATCACAAAAATGAAACATGAAACATTTAAATGAGAATGGCATATGGTAGATTTTAGATATTTTTTGGAAAATATTTTAGTGAGCCTACATATTAGTAAAATTGAATTAGCCCCATTTTTCACTAGTCAATATAACTTTTTCAAGAAGGCAATATAGTTTTAATCAATATGTTAAACATAAATGATAATATAATCAAAGGTCATATATTCAATTTGAATTGTGAATAAATATGTAAAAAATATGAATATCTTTAAGATCAGTCAATCAATCTAGATATCCACTTAGATAATAATCAATCTCCATTACTATGTGATGAAACTACTGGAAATTGTTACTCAATTGAAGGTTTTTGACAGCCTCAAAGGGATGTTTTTAGAATTTTTTCACTTGAAATAGAGGTGGAAACAAGGATTTAGCCACCTAAAACAAAAGTCTTTATATTATTTATCCTTAGAGGAAATTTAGATGTGGAAAATAACGATCTTATTACTCCACATAT
This sequence comes from Taxus chinensis, assembly GCA_019776745.2. Lineage (NCBI taxonomy): Eukaryota > Viridiplantae > Streptophyta > Pinopsida > Cupressales > Taxaceae > Taxus > Taxus chinensis. Next base: position 751,958,565 of record CM034146.1, read on the forward strand.
CAAGGAAGAGATAGATTTGGCATGTTGAAGTTAGACACCAATAATATGGCACAAATGGAAGTGTGAGGAACCCTGATGTTAACTATGTAGCTAATTAGGTTCAATTTATAATTGAGGGTGCCATAAGTGGTTTCATAAGAGCAACATGAGGATGATATGAGAGAATCTATAATGGCATATGTTTTCCTTGGCTTGAAAACTTACTTCAAAAAAGAACTTCCCCACTTCAAGCTTTAAAACTTTAAAATAGCTTATTCTTTAAGACCTTCTTATCATTTATCATACTTCCCCCTTCTTGAAAGAGGGGGGAAGGCCTATATTTATAGCCTAAAGATATGGTTGGATCAAGGGTTATCATGTAACCAGGGTTTGATAAAGTAACCCTAGTTAGGTGAGTGGGGGGGCATGATTTGACTGATTAGGTGAGATAATAAATTTGATTTGATTGGATTTGATTTGATTAAGCGGGGTTCAAGTAGGTTTTATCATTTGGGTGATTTGACTTAAGTAGAATATTAAGATATTATTATAACATAATACGGATTAATAAATTAATATTGATTAAATATGTAGTGTTGATGTGAAATGAGATTTGAATGGATAATCCTATTAAAGGAGAGAAAACACAAAGGAATGATACCAAAAATTGGTGTCTAAATTTTCCCAATGATACGTGGAGGAATGGGTAAGCCGTGAGAAAAAAAGGATGCAGTATCAAAAACATGATTGATTACGTGTTCCCCTAAAAATTGGGATGGATGAGATAAGGGAAGTCAATCATGTAGCGCCCCGCCTTAGGACACCGGAAAACAGACTAAAACGTTGATAAAAAAAAAAATTGAAGGTAACTAATGCCTTTTGCCTCACCGTTCTCATAAGAAAAAAAATTAAATTCTTAACAATATCCTTTTAAACGATTTGCTAAAACATTATTTCTAGTTAATCTTATTTATTTAGCTTATATTAAATTTACACACTTTTAATATCTATCTCTCTTAATTAAATATTTTCCACAAGAAAAAATAACTACTCATTCTTAAATAAATTGAATTCCCCATTTAATATATTTACCCACTTTCCTCCCTTTAAAAAAAATTAAAATACCATTCCCATCAAAGACCCATGACTTAAAAAGAGGAGGGTGTTATTTGAACCCTAGGATTAACTCATCCTCAGCCTTTGATCTCCTTTTTGTCCTAAATATGACCTAAGTTTCCTTATCCTTTCCTTTTCCCTTCATTTGAATTTCTTTCTTATTTCCCCTCTTTCTTATCATACTTTTTCTCAGTTTTGTTTTATTTTCTTACTTGAAGGTTGCATGGAAGGATCTAAGGAGAGAACCTTAAGGAAATCTCATTTTTTTTGTATGAAATAAATAAATATATATACACACTTTTTATTTTTTTTAAGGTGAAGGAGGGGGAAGACTTGTGGAGGGAGGGCTATGTGAGGGGCAACATGGAGGAGGGTGCTGGCATGGAGAGGGGGCTCGTGGTGCGCAGGTGTGGAGGGGCTAGTGTGGGTTGAAGGGGACAACAGTGGCAGAAGGGGAGGTCAGGGAAGGGGGTCAAGCGGCGGCGTGGGGATAATGAAGAGGGGATGGGGGAGCAGCGGTGATGCGTGCAGGGGGGCAGGGTGCTGGTTGGGGAGGCCAGTGCGCCGGGTGGGGGGGTCCAAACCCTCCCACCCACATTTTAATTTTTTTTTTGTTTTGTTTTTAAAAAATTTGTTATAAGAAAAAAGAAACGTATTAATATATATATATATATAATATATATATGAAAATAATAACAAATATAATATATTATATGTTTAACATAATAATATATATATATATATATATATATATATATATATACATATATTCTTATTTCAGATAATTAAAAAAAAGATAATATTTACATTAACACATATAAAACTACACAAATTACTTAAAGTAACACAATAATTACACTAATACTATATATATATATATATATATATATATATATATATATATTTCTTTTTTTAATTCTAAATCTGGTTATTATTATTTTTGTACACAAAGATAAATAAAGTTGATTTCAACTTAAAATAAATAACAGATTTTAATCTTGTTATTGATACAAAAAAGAACTGAATATTCCAAACTATTCACATTAAATGATTATAGGATTTGTGATAGCAAAAAACACAAGTATTTTAAAAAAGAGAAGAGACTATTTGCTAACAAATTTTGTAAAGCAGCATACTATTCAATTCTGGTTTTTTTGATTAAACACATAAGACTTTCAACAAAGAAATACTAATTCCTTTCAAATGTAATGCAAAAGATTATTTCATATTTACACATATGTAGAAATCATCAACAAGTAATATATTCTCTTTTGTAAAAAATATTATAAGAGTTACATCAAGTTACAAATAAATGGAACATTTATTAAGATACTTCACTTCCAAGAGCTTAGGCTACATGCGTGATATATAAATATCCCCAAATGTGTAAACAACAAATAATTTTCTATTACAGTTTTCAGAGTAATGCAAAATATACAAAATGGAGAGTTTGCAAGGAGATAAAAACTCCCACATAACCACACCCAAGAGAATTACAATGCAAGAAAGTTTTATAAGGAAAGAAAAAACAATGAGAGCCCAAGATGCCACCAACTCCAACTTGGAGATCCACTTCAAATGCCTTTGGGAAATACAACCAAGGAGAATAAGCTTGTTTACCACCCAACCATAGGCATCATGACATGCCTTTCCCAAGGTTAGGATGCATGCTAGCCTTCCCCAAGCCCATGGAAAAGAGGACTACCATCCACTACTTGCACAAGAATGAGGTGAAACAACCAAAAACACATTCACATGGAAACAAAAAAAAGTATGAGACAAGATTCCAAGTTTTACAAGGAGGATAATCCATGTTCTACCTCAAAAGTGGGGAAGAGAGGAGAAGAGTTATCCAAATTTATAAAAAATATTATAAGCACAATAACAATACCTCCATACTCTCCTTATTGCTCCTATTTCATTTAAACCCTCCTTATTCCTCCACCCTTTCTCCAAGTCCTTCTTGGAAGTATTTTCAAACCCCAAAGGGGTTTCCTTACCAAGAATGGGGAAGGAGATTCAAGCCAGATGAATAAACTTCCCCACCTCAAACCGTTTTAGGGGAAACACTAAAACCATACAATTCTTGTCCATCAAGTCTTGAGGATTGAGAGGGAAAAATCCCTCTCCCTTCCACCACAAACTCCAAAACTCCATCATGCCATATGATGGGGGGAGTAAAACATGAAACAAACATGAAACAATAACATTTTCAAGTAAACAATCTAGCAACTAATATGAATACAACAATTAAATATGATGATTAAATTAATTGAAATGAGTTGCAATGTTTATAGACATTGAACAACCTTATTACATTCAGTTGTAACACATGATCACATGAGATCAATCTCCACAACAAAAGGATATGACTAGATAACTACACTACTCTAAACTAGTCGGATGAAAACCTAATTGAATTGACACAACATAGAAATATGAATAACTCCTAGCTATAAAAACACTCTCAGAGGTGATTATTATCCACAAAAATAAAAATAAAAATGTTAAATTAACCCAAACACTAAGTTAAACACCCCCCTAATTTTGCATTGATTCCAAAGACATGAAGAGGAATTATCAAGATGACTCAAATTTTTCATATGTAAGTGCCTTTGTGAAAACATCTACACATTATTATATTATTGGGAAAAATTGAAGCTAAATGTGGTGGTACAAATGTGCTTGTGATGAAAAACAAGATTTCAAACAAGTTTTATCACACCATAATTGTCATAATGTAGGATGGTAGGTTATTTTTGTGGAACTCCCAAACCTTCCAAAATGTGACGTAACCATATTGTTTTGCAGATAGCACCTCTTGTAGCGTGATATTTTTCTTCAATTGAAGAGTGTGAAACTACGCTTTGTTTCTTACCCCCCATGACATCGTTCAATATCTAAATGAAAAAACAAAGCCAAAGGCATATTTTCTATCATCAATGTTTCCTGCATGATCTAAATCCATGTAACCTTCCAAGAAGAATTTTTCATCCTTGTTGTAATCTAGGCCCAAAAATTACATGGTACCCTTGATGTATATAAGAATCCTCTTTGCTAACTTCTAGTGACTTTATTTTGGAACTTTCATGAATCTTGATAGGTAGTTCATTGAATAGAAAATATATGGCCTAATGCAGGTTGGTAAATGAAATCTCCAATCACTTGACGATAGAGAGTTACATAAACCTATGGTGATGGATATGTTTGAGACAAATAAAGTCTTACCTCCATAGGTTTAGTAATGGGGTTGTCATCCATCATACAAAAATCTTGAGAAATGTCTCGACATATTTAATCTGACAAAAAAGATATAATTTTACATTTTCAATACTTCCAATCCAATATAATAGTGAAGTAGCATGAAATTTGTCATGTCAAACATCCATTGTATATTTATCTATGTGTCTTAGATAGAATTATTGGTAATCATCATATTGTCAACATAGACAACTATGACCACTAGCTCCCCCTGGATTTTTGAGGTAAAGACCAATTTAACATAGGGATTTCTTTGAAAACCATTGTGAACAAGATGCTCATCAATATTTTTATACCATGCTTTTGGATCCTACTTGAGCCCATACAAATACTTAACGAGTCTACACACCTTAGATTCCTAATTGGGTGTGATAAGACCTATTGTTTGAGACATGTAAACATCTTCATTTAGGTATCCATTTAGAAAGGAGAATTTCATGTCCATTTGATTAACTTTCCAACCAAAATGAGCAGCCAAAGAAAAAACCATCCTAATTGTCTTGATTTTTCCCATGGGAACAAATGTCTTCTTATAGTAAATTCATTTATTTTGAGCATACCCTTCAATACGAGTCATGTGTTATGTTTTTTAATGTTTCCATCTAAGATATACTTGATCATGAATATCCATTTGCATCTGATTGGTTTCTTCTATCACGGAATATATATTAGCTATCATGTTTTGTTCTTCATCAACTTCCGTGGCTTGTTTCAAAGGTTATGACCATAGGTATTTTGTGTACCTTTTTTGGTTCACGAGATTTAACCACACGAATCTTTAAGATCATGTTTACCTCTTCACACATTTTGCTACATTTTATTGGGTGTAGATGTTCCTAGGACTCCATATATCTTTACATCTTGTATAACTTCTTCACACAATCTTGGCATATGTTTTGCTACGGGTGGTGGATTTTCAATAATTTTCCCATTATTAAAGTGACCATTTTCTTCAATCATCACGGTTATTTCTTTTGAACTTTTTTATGAGTCTACAAATGGTTGACTTGAAGCACATGTCTCATCAAGAAGAACATTTGTATTAATGAAGACTTTCAAATTAATTAACTTGTATCCCATTGAATCTTCACTATACCCAAAAAATATGTATGTTGTAGAATTTACGTACAATTTATTCCTTTTTCTATTTTAGGATTAGCATATGAGCATTTCTTCTAAAAACTCGAAGATGAGTGTAGTGCCCACATGAGTTTTTATGACTCCAGTCAGCTGTTGGTTCCTTTATGCATGGACATGTTTTGACTGAGACTTTGATAGATTTTGGACATTTTGCTATGTTATTTATCCTCATGGACATTATGATATTTTGGGCGCGTAGCGCCAATTGGACTAGATTTGTATATTGATATATTTCTTATGATGTTGATGACACTAACAAGGTTACATGATAGTAAGATTTATTGGTCAGATGTTGTTTTCTTGTGGTCGATTTGATCAATGATATAGTTTTTTGGATTTAATAATGGTAATCTCATGCTAGGCTAAGCGTATGTCGTTGTAATTTTATCTATGGATGATTCGTGGCGAACTATGTGTATAATTGTATGCATTGCACTATCAATTATATAATGATGTTAATACATTATAAGTTTGATTAATTTTGTGATGAGTAGATGATGTTTATTGTATTGGATAGATGCGGTTAATGTGTGCAATGAGTGTGTAGGTGACAGGTATAGGAGAGCATGGGTTTTAGGGCGGCTACACAATTGTACACAAGCAGCCCACGGGCTAAGTCCTAACCATAATAAATGTTTGAGGCCTTAGAATAGGTGTTTTAATTGGGCACCATGGGTGAACCCGCAATTGTAATGTATTTATGTCTTGTAAAATTAATTATGTTTAGGGTGTGTTTTATTTAAGTAAACTAGTTTAGGGTTTAATGATCTCATCTTAATTTTAGTGATGGTTTTGGGTAAGTGTGTGTGTGTTGGTAGAAGGGATTAGGGACACATGTGAACCTTGGGTGGACCCCACACCCTCTACCCTTGTGCCCAAGTGTGTCAAACCCGAAATTGAGTTATTTTGGGCATTTTTAGTGACCCCTTTTTAGTTTGGGGGTTCACTTAGCATGAAAATGGGCCCTTGGACCCTACCTAATAGGTAGGGGGCTTATTTCCAAGGTTTGGAGTTTCCCTCCCATTTTTATAAGTTTGGATGGATTTTCCCTCCCATTTTTCCCTCCTTAGTCACCATCCATGTAAGATGGTTGGTTTGTGTGTATTTGTCAAAAGTTGCTCCACTTTGTTTTATTTTTGTTTTTAGTATTTTGGGTGATAACGGCTAAAAGGTGTGTTTACTTTTACCTATTTGATTTTTGGAATCTTTAAATCATGGGAGGAGAGGGGGTGACACTTGTCACCTTCCCATTGGTGAGGAAAATTTTGGGTTCCTCTTCTTATTCTTCCTCATGTGGAAGGAAGGGATCTTCTTTGCTCATTTTTTTGGAGGACTTGGAGAATTTTGGGAGCTTGGAAGTTTTCTTGGACAAAGAGGAAAAACTTAGTCTTGGAAAGCATTGTAGAGGTATGATTCTTAATCATTTTCTTTCCTAGTTGTTCTTATCTTGTTAACTATGCAATGGTCAATAAAATAATGGGTATGAAATGATGTGTTGTAAAGTTGTATGGAGAATGTAGTTTGTTTGTTTTGTTGCTTTGTTGTTTTCTTTTGTTTTCTCTCCACCATCATTTGGATTGATGGATTTTGGAGAATGTAGGGGAAGAGAGAGGGATTTCCCTCTCAAACCTCATGGTTGTTGGTTAAGCCATGAAGGTCCCTTCTCATCCCCTCATATGGTTTGAGGTGGGAGAAAGGTTCATATGGCTTGAACCTTTCCCCATTCTTGGTGAGGAAACCCCTTTTGGGTTTGAAAATCCTCCCAAGAAGGATTTCTTTGACATAAAGGAGGAATAAGGAGGATGAATGATTAGGAGGAATAAGGAGTTTTGTAAACATGCTTTTGTTGGTGTTCCTATGGTTGGACACCTTTGCTTTGGGCATCCTATTTCTTCTCTTCCCCCTTTGTGAGGTTGACCTTGTTCTCCTCATGTTGTTGTTTTACCATATGTAGGTGGTCTAAGTGTTTAAATGGTGCTATGTATTCTTGTTGTGTGTTTTCCCCATTATACTTGTGCACATTGTGGAAGTTAGTTCCTCTCTCCCATGGGCTTGGGGGAGGCTAGCATGAATTCCAACCATGGAAAGGCATGTGATGATGCCTATTGGTTAGGTGGTAAACAAGCCTTGCCTCTTATTTTAGCATCCTTGGAAGAACACTCAAGTTTGGAGATAGTTGGAGCCTCCTTGTCATCTTGGTCATCTTCATTTGTTTTTGAAGACATTACTTTAATCTTATCTCTACAAATCTGGCTTCGTGAAGCTTTTATCTTATTGTAAAACACCTATTTTGTAATTGATGCTACTTGTAAACTTTATTCATTGCTAAGGAAGTTTTCCCTTCATTATTGCAAGAATCTTGTAAAAAAAAGAAAGAAAGGAAGGATTACCATATTGAAAACATGAACTCTTTTATTTTAATGTCTTCATTTGGAGGTCTTGGTTGTTTAGAAATATGCAAAAATATAGTTATGCATCATACATTACATATGAAATATTTAGTTGTGTATTACATATAAAATCTAAAAATTTAGTGTGCTTGCATTTGAATAAAAATTATGGCACAAAGTTAGAGGGTGTGGGGACCACCCAAGGGTTCACATGTGACCCTAAACCCTCAAAATTAATTACATCATTAATCTAAATGAAAACTTAATGCAAGTGGGGTCCTTAATTCTCAAAAACAAGTTTACAACACAGACTAACCACCCTAAGAAAAATTAATAATTACAAGACATATTACATTACAAATGAGGGTCACCCATGGTGCCCAAAACAATAGTTCTAACACTAAGGCCTCAAGAAATATACATGGCTAGGGCTTACCCCGTGGGCTTCTTGCGTAAAGTTGCGTAGCTGGCCTGTGTCCCATGTTCTCTTGTAAACCTGTCACCTGCACACTCATTGCACACATTAACCGCACCTGCCTGATAAAATATAAATTAACTACTCAGTAAGATATTATTGAGTTCAAAACTAACATATCATCCTACTGGAATCAAAGTACAACAATGTACACAATTATACTCAATGTACCAACAGTTAGACATATAAACATAAAATCTCAACATGCAACAACTAAGTATCCATCAATATAATTATGTTCCAAAAACAACATCATATCCATTAGTATCCATGACATCATATGATAATGCGACAACATAGAAATTAAGCTAAATTGGCGCCATACGCCTAAATGTTAATACATGTCTAGTAAGATCAAATCTGTAAATATAATGTCCCAAAATATAACGAATCTCTATCAGAACATGTCTATGAATAATGAGCAACAAGTAACTGAGCTATGAAAATGTGGGCACTACATCCCCCTCTACTAAAATTAGAATTCCTCCTGGAAGTCACTGAAAGGGATATGGATATCTAGCCCTCAAAGTTGTCGCATCCTCCCAGGTAGATGTTGTCTCATCATATCGGTCCCACTGTACTCTAAGACTTCGGTGCTCCAGAATGCGTATGGGCTCCAATCTCCACTGTCCTCCATCCTCTACCTGTAATGCCAACCAATCCAAAACATGAGAAACATCTGGTACATATCTATGTAGTACAGAAACATGAAATACATCATGGGCCCGTGCAAGGCGTGGTGGTAAAGCTAGGCGATAGGCAACTGGACTAATGGCCTCTAAAATATCAAAAGGCCCAACAAAACGTGGTGATAGCTTAGAACCCTTTCCATAACGGATAGGACTCTTATGTGGATGAACTCTCAAGAAGACTTTGTCACCCACTAAGAGACGATCAATCCTCTTGGTGTCTACATATGCCTTCTGGCATGCTCTAGCCTACTCAAGTTGTTGTCTAATCAGAGTAACCTGCTACTCTAAATCCTAAAGATAGGCTAGTCCCAGAATAATCCTGTCATCTAGTCTATCCCAACTCAAGGGTGGCCTATAAGGTCATCCATACAAAGCCTGGTAAGGAGCCATACCATTGGAACTATAATAGTTGTTGTTGTAAGAAAACTCCACTAAATGCAAATAATCTTCCCATTTCTTTTGCTGATCCATCACATACATTCTCAACATGTCCTCTAACACCTAATTAACTCTCTCTTTCTGTCCATCTGTCTCTGGATGATAAGTTGAATTGAAATTAATCTGAGTACCCAGAGCTGTTTGAAAGGAAGTCCTGAAAACTAAAGTGTAGATAGTATCTTTGTAATTGATTATGGTCTTTGGAATCCCATGCAACCTAACAATGTCCTCCATAAATACTTTGGCAATGGCTTGTGAATTATAGGTGACCTTGGTTGGTGAGAAGTGCGCAACCTTGGTCAACTTATCCATGATGACCATAATGGCATCATGATGATAAGAAGACATAGGAAGTCCAACTATGAAATCCATAGAAATCACATCCCATTTCCACTTGGGAATATCATGAGTATGTAAGAGTCCTGCGGGATGGGAATGCTCTGCCTTGACCCTCTGGCACTCAAGGAAATGTGCAACAAAATCTGCTATAACCTGTCAAAGACCTGGCCAATAATATAACTCCCTCAAATCGGCATGCATTTTCTTCACTACTGGATGTGCCGCATATGGGGCTCGATGAGCCTCTGAGAGGATGAAAATATGCAGATCTCTTGTCTTAGGCACGTAAATGTGCCTATGGAACCGAAGTAAGCCATCTGTCTCTAAAACACACACAGAATATCTACCCTCTAATGAACTCTATGACCCGAACATCTATCTAGCTCCCTCATAAAATCTATCCTCTAGAAGGTGCTCAAGAATCCTGCCTCTCAAATCTAACTGAAGTGTCAAAGAAGCAAGCACATGTCATCGTCTACTAAGTGCATCTGCAACAACATTTTCCTTTCCTTTGATATGCTGCACCTCCATGTCATACTCACATAGGAACTCCATCCAACGCAGTTGACGAGTGTTGAGGTTCGGCTATGAGAAGATATGCTGCAAGCTACGATGATCGGTCCTCAAAACGAAAGGTCTACCCAACAGAAAATGTCACCAATGCAAAATATCATGGACAACTATTGCAAGCTCAAATTCATGAGTAGGGTAATTAAGCTCGTAATCCTTGAGCTTATGAGACTCAAAAGCAATAACTTGACACTCCTGCATAAGAACTACTCCCAGAACCTCTAGTGATGCATCCGTACAAACAACAAAATCCTTTTGTGGGGTCTAAAACTGCTAAGATGGGCGTCGTGGTTAACCTTTCCTTAAGTAACTGAAAGTCCTACTCACACTTCTCTGACCAATAAAAATTATTCCCTTTCCTCTGAAGAGAAGTGATAGGGTGAGAAATCCTACAAAAGTGTTGTACAAACCTGCAGTAATACCCTACTAGACCCATGAAAATCCTCACCTCAGTTATTAATGTGGGTGTTGGCAAGTCCATGATAGCCTATATCTTAGAGTGATCTATGGAGATACCCTCGCCTGATATGATATGACCCAAGTACTGAATCTCTATTTGAAAGAAGCTACATTTTTCCAAGTTCCCATACAACTTATGTTCTCTCAAAACCTGAAGTACCTATCTCAAATGCTCCTCGTGTTCCTCCTCAGAACGTGAATAAATCAATATGTCATCAAGGAACACTAACACAAAGCAATCCAGAAATGTCTTGAATACCCCATTCATGAGGCTCATGAAGATAGCTGGGGCATTGGTCAAACCAAATGGAACAAATGTGAACTCATAATGCCAATAACGTGTGTAGAAAGTTATCTTATGAATGTCTACATATGATATGCACAATTAATGGTACCCTGACTTGACATCGATTGTGGAGAACACTCTTGCTCCCCACATCTAATCGAACAATTCATAAATCCTAGGGAGTGGATAATGGCTCTTTATGGTGACGTTATTGAGCTTCCTGAAGTCTACACAAAGTATGAGAGAACCATCCTTCTTTTTCACAAACATGACTAGTGCTCCCTGAGGAGATACACTAGGGAAAATGAGACCCTTATCTAACAACTCCTCTAACTGAATCTTGAGCTCATGAATCTCTGGAGTTGTCATCCGATAAGTTTCCCTAGAAACTGGTGTAGATCCAGGTACTAAATCAATGTTGAAATCCACCTCTCTACGGGGTGGTAATCCTGGAAGCTCTCTTGGAAACACATTGGCATACTCCCTAAAAACTGCATGATCATCTAAGGGTGAATGCTCTGGAATGCTCTCTAATCAATCACTGATGGTGATAGCAAACAACTGACATCCCTTATGCATGCTCCGCTTGAGTTTCTTAGCCAATATCATGCGCAAGGAGATAGGCCTCTACATCCCTGATATCACAATTGCACTCCGAAGATCATCCTAACACTCAATGACCTTATTTCTATAGTCCACCTTAGCCTGATGATCCTCAAGCCAATCAATACCCAATACTACCTGATAAGATCCTAAAAGGATAACCCAGAGGTCAAGTGTAGTGGAGAAGACTCCTAAATCAAGTACGTAACTCTCCATATATGAGTCCACGACGAGTTTAGCCCTAGAGGCCAACTTAACCTGCCAACTTTTTGATTGCCTAGCCACCATTGACCCACACCGGTCCACTATAGAAGGTGATATAAAATAATTAGAATCACCTGAATCAAAAAGTACTGAGATAGAAATACCCCTGATAGTACTTGTCATCTCAATGACTGTGGCCTGATGCTCAGCCTGGCAGTTGTCAACTACTGCATATACACGATGAGTGCATCCTACATCACCCACCATCTACTCAGATCTAGCATCTCTTTATGCATCCATGGTATTAGGTTTTTGTGGGAACATGCACACATAGTGATCAGGAGATCCACAAATAAAACATCCTCTTGTACCCCTCTAAGATGGGGTCCCTCTTGTACTCTGGTGTACTGATCCTACTGGTCCAACCCTAGCAAACTATTGCGTGTAAGATGGTTGTTTCTACTGAGTACCCTTCCTCCTATCCTTGGCTCCAACAAAACCTCCTCTAGTACCACCTCTTTGAAAACTTTGAGTTTGTCTAGCCCTCTGGTGCTGGTGGCCATGGTACTAGGTCTACTGTTGTAGGTGTGGTGGAGCCCTCATGGCTACTGGTGGAGGAAAGAATCCTTCTCTCAGAGGTGGTGTTGTACCCCATGATCTCTGACTCTAAAAGGCATGTATCCTCTATTGAAGCTTGCTCTTGTTTCTATCTCGGTGCTCCTGTGCCTTGGTCCTATTCTCCTCAGCTAAGTAGGTCTTCTCAACGGCCTTCTCAAGTGTGGGAGGAGATAACATCCTAACTGCTCCTACTATATCTGCACTAAGACCTTGAATAAACCTATTAACCTATAATTTCTCATCTTGCAGGTAGTCCACATACTACAGAATATCCAGGAACCTGCTCTCATACTACGCTACTCTGCCAGATCCCTGTCGTAAGTCATGAAACTCATCAATCCTCTTTTGAACGAAGTTCTCTGACATATAACAAGCCCTAAATCACTCCTCGAACATCTCCTAGGTCACTGTCTCTCAAGTCAAATGGAGCTTCCACTCCTCATTCCTCCACCAGACACCTGCTACGTCTCGAGGAGGGGTATGGAGAATCTTGCCTTGACATTACTCTCATAGGAGTTTAAGCCAAAACAACTATCCAAGCTAAGGAGCCATGACTCAGCCACAAAGCCATCTATAGAGCCAGTATAGGTACGCAGCTACAAGTGAAGAAGATCTCTAATCACACTACCTGTGTCTCACTTCTGGAAATGTAGTCCAATAGGTTAAAGGGGTCGTCTATCCCCAACTAGTCCATCGAGGCTGTGAGAGTGGCTACGACGGTATGAGGCTACCCTCTCGTGATGAATGGAAGGGCTACGTGACCTCTCCCATCTCGGGGTATCATGCTCTGGTGGTTCTGAGTGCACATCCTTGCCTAACAGCTCCTCATCTCCTAATGGAATCTCCTCTCTCACCTCCTGTGGTGGTGGAAGACACTGCTACACAATGCCCATCAGCTATTGCAAAACCTCTAGTATCTAAGGTCCAAATTCGGGTGCCAACGGCTCCCACATAGGTGCAGTACGCCCCAAGACTCTAGCTAATCGTCCCCTCTTGGGTGCCATCCTGTACACGAGGTGGCGAAGAGGTTATTAAATTATGATTAAATGGTTGTGAAATTTTTTTAAATTATTTTATTTATTTATTTACTTTAATTTCATTAAAATTACAGTTGCTAATTTAATTAATTACCCAGAGTGTCCGCATGTCTGAACCTCTGCCCTGATACCATATGTAGGGCCCCACCTCATGACACCGAAAAAAAGACTAAAATTTTGGTAATTTTTTTTTTTTGAAGGTAACTATGCCTTTTGCCTCACTATTCTCATAAGAAAAATAATTAAATTCTTAACAATATCCTTTTAACTTATTTGCTAAAACATTATTTCTAATTAATCTTATTTATTTAGCTTATTTTAACTTTACACAATTTTAATATAGAATCTCTCTTAATTAAATTTTTGCCACAAGAAAAAATAACTACTCATTCTTAAATAAATTTAATTCCCCATTTAATATATTTACCCACTTTCCCCCTTTTAAAAAAAATTAAAATACCATTCCCACCAAAGACCCGTGACTTAAAAAGAGGAGGGTTTTATTTGAACCCTAGGATTAACTCATTCTCAGCCTTTGATCTCCTTTTTGCCCTAAAGATGACCTAAGTTTCCTTATCCTTTCCTTTCCCCTTCATTTGAATTTCTTTCTTATCATACTTTTTCTTAGTTTTGTTTTATTTTCTTATTTGCAAGTTGCATGGAAGGATCTAAAGAGAGAACCTTAAAGAAATCTTGTGTTTTTATTGTATGAAATATATATATATATATATATATTTACTGTATTTTTTTATAGGTTAAGCGGGGGTGGACCTGTGGAGGGAGGGTTGTGTGAGGGGCAGCGTGGAGGACGGTGCTAGCACGAAGAGGGGGCTCGTGGTGCTCAGGGGTGGAGGGGGCAATGTGGGTCAAAGGGGACAGCGGCGGCAAAAGGGGAGGTTGGGAAAGGAGTCAGAGGCAGCGCGGGGACAGTGAAGAGGAGACGAGGGAGCAACGGCGGTGCTGCACAAGGTGACAGGGTACCGGTTGGTGGGACCTATGCACTGGGTGGGGTGGGTCCGAACCCTCCCACCCACATTTTAATTTAAATTTTTATGTTTTTTTTAAATTGTCGTTTATAAGAAAAAAAACGTATATAATATATATATATATATATATATATATATATATTTAATATCAAATATAAAATATTAACTAAATGATATATTTAATATAAAATATAATATATATATATATATATATATATTCTCATTTCAAGTAATATAAAATGATACTGAATAATATATATATATTCATATTTCAGATAATAAAAAAAAGACAATATTTACATTAAACACATATAAAACTGCATAAATTACTTAAAGTAACACAATAATTACACTAACAATATATATATATAATTCTAAATCTGGCTATTATTTTTTTTATACACAAAGATAAATAAAGCTGATATCAACTTAAAATAAATATAAGATTTTAACCTTATTATTGATACAAAAATGAACTAAATATTCCCAACTATTCACATTAAATGATTATCAGATTTGTGATAACGAAAAACACAAGTAATTTAAAAGAGATAAGAGACTATTGGCTAACAAATTTTGTAAAGTAGCATACTATTCAATTCTGGATTTTTTTTTATAAAACACATAAGACTCTCAACAAAGAAATAGTAATTCCTTTCAAATGTAATGCAAAAGATTATTTCAGATTTACACACATGTAGAAATCTTCAACAAGTTATATATTCTCTTTTGTAAATAAAAATATAAGAGTTACATCAAGTTACAAATAAATGGAACATTTACTATGATACTTCACTTCCACAAGCTTAGGCTACATGGGTGGTTTATAAATATCCCCAAATGTACAAACTACCAAGAATTTTCTATTCCAATTTTCCAAGTAATGCAAAATATACAAAATGGAGAGTTTGCAAGGAGATAAATACTCCCACATAACCACACCCAAGAGGGTTACAATGCAAGAAAGTTTCATAAGGAAAGAAAAAACAATGACAGCCCAAGATTCCACTAACTACAACTTGGAGATCCACTTCAAATACCTTTGGGAAATAAAAACAAGGAGAATAAGTTTGTTTACCACCCAAACATAGGCATCATGGCAACCCTTTCCGAAGGTTGGGATGCATGCTAGCCACCCCCAAGCCCATGGGAAAGAGGACTACCATCCACAACTTGCACAAGAATGAGGTGAAACAACCAAAAACACATTCACATGGAAACAATAACAAGTATGAGATAAGACTCCAAGTTTTACAAGGAGGAGAACCCATGTTCTACCTCAAAAGTGGGGAAGAGAGGAGAAGAGTTCTCCAAAAGTTATAACCAAGATTATAAGCACAATAACAAGACCTCCATACTCTCCTTATTTCTCCTATTTCATTTAAACCCTCCTTATTCCTCCACCCTTTCTCCAAGTCCTTCTAGGAAGGATTTTCAAACCACAAAGGGGTTTCCTTACTGAGAACGGGGAAGGAGATTCAAGCCAAATGAATAAACTTCCCCACCTCAAACCATTTTAGGGGAAACACTAAAACCCTACAAGGCTTGTCCATCAAGCCTTGAGGATTGAGAGGGAAAAATCCCTCTCTCTTCCCCCACAAACTCCAAAACTCCATCATGTCATATGATGGAGGGAGTAAAATAAGCAACAATAACCAAAATCCACATGTAACAATAACATGTTCAAGTAAACAATCTAGCAACTAATATGAATACAACACATGTAATAAGGCTTAAGAGCCTACCTCAAATAAATCTCTCCAAAAATCTTTCCAACTTCCAACTTCTCCACTCCTTGACCCAAGCAACCTCTAGCTCCCAATCACCCAAGCATCCAAGCATAAAAGCTCCAAAAAAAAGGTTCTCTTCTTTTCCCATGAAGGAGAATTTGAAGAGGAGCAAGAAAAAATCCTTACAAATGAGGGGGTGACATGTGTCACCCCTCTCCTCCTTCAAGGTCAAATATGCCAAAACAAAAGAGAGAAAGGGTAAAAATGTATTTTTTCCCCTCTTCTCCCAAATTACTCAAAATGCTAACAAGACAATTCTAGTGCAACTTTTAACAAGAACTCTAATCCAAACCCCTTACATGGATGTGACCAAACAAGAAGAAAAAAGGGAGGGAAAACTCCCTCTAGCCTTGAAAATAACCCCCCCTGCCTATTAGGTAGGGTCCAAGGGCTCATTTTTATGTTAAAGGAACTCCCAAACTAAAAAGGGGTCCCTAAAAATGCCCAAAATAACGCAATTTCGGGTTTGACAAAATTAGGCACAAAGTTAGAGGGTGTGGGGACCACCCAAGGGTTCACATGTGACCCTAAACCCTCAAAATTAATTACATAATTAATCTAAATGAAAACTTAGTGCAAGTGAGGTCATTAATTCCCCAAAACAAGTTTACAACACAAACTAACCACCCTAAGCAGAATTAATAATTACAAGACATTACATTACAAATGAGGGTCACCAATGGTGTCCAAAACAATAATTATAATGCTAAGGCCTCAAGCAATAAACATGGCTAGGGCTTAGCCCATGGGCTGCTTGTGTAAAGTTGAATAGCTGGCCTGAGACCCACGTTCTCCTGTAAACTTGTCACCTGCACACTCATTGCACACATTAACCACGCCTGTCTGATAAAATATAAATTAACTACCCAGTAATATATTAATGAGTTCAAAAATAACATATTGTCCTACTGGAATTAAAGTGTGATAACGTACACAATTATACTCAATTTACCAATAGTTAGACATACAACCATAAAATTCCAACATGCAACAACTAAGTATCCATCAATATAATTATGTTCCGAAAACAACGTCATATCCATTAGTATCCATGACATCATATGATAATGCGACAACATAGAAATTAAGCTAAATTGGCGCCATACGCCTAAATGTCAATACATGTCTAGTAAGATCAAATCTCTAAATATAATGTCCCAAATTATAACGAATCTCTGTCAAAACATGTCTATGAGTAATGAGCAACAAGTAACTAAGCTATGAAAATGTAGGCACTACAGATCATAAGTTTGAAAGATTTAAATGGTAAAGATCGGGTGGGTGACGAATATATGGAGAAAACACATAACCAAGGAAAGATTCCCAAGGTGAAAAGGATTCTAGGAACAATGAAAAACATCGCGGTTAATCCAATATCATAGTGGTAGAGGAAAATTGTTGTCTCAGCGGAGGCAGATGACAACATTCTATGGACTAATGAGTGGGTGAAGATCAATGCAATATAGATGTAAACCACGATTACTAATGGGTCATAAGAAAACATCAAATTATGTGCAACTAAATGCGAAAAGGTATATAAAATCCTTAATTTGTGAGGAATTGAGGGAAAAAAATGTGTCCTCCAAAGGGATGAGGATGAAAATAATGATGCCCCAACATAGGGTATACAAGTGACAAAGTAGAAGATGAATGTGTATGTAAAATTATCCAAGGAGGAACACGTATAGTCACAAATGTCGTCATGAAGAGCAGATTGGATACTAGTGTGAGATAAAATGCCCGAAGAGGGGGGAATATTACGATCAATATTTTCTAGGAAAAAATTAGAGCAGAAAATTACAAGGAAAAAGGTAATAGGTGATGGTTGTTATGGTATCCTCGAAGACAAAAATACGATGGGAATAAATGAAGGTGGAAAGATCAAGAAGATGGAGTGGAAAGAGTAAATAAAAGAGGGATAACCATTTGTGCGAAGATGAAGTCAAGGAGAGGATTCAGTCGATGAGACTGAATGAGATAAAGATGAAGAAGCAAGATAGGAAAATAATGGCAAAAAAAATTATGAAGGATGATGGATCAAGAAAGAGAAAATGGTGGAAAGGAATG
Source organism: Taxus chinensis (assembly GCA_019776745.2). NCBI lineage: Eukaryota > Viridiplantae > Streptophyta > Pinopsida > Cupressales > Taxaceae > Taxus > Taxus chinensis. The sequence goes on from CM034146.1 coordinate 751,977,015, forward strand.
TGGTGATAAGTTAAAGATGGGAGATGCACTCTATGATATGATAGGTTGATAAAGGAAAATGGTAGGGTGAAAATGTTGTTGGTAGGCGAAGCCAGGAGGAAGAAATGATCAATGGAGGGAATGAATAATGAGGTGAGGGATAATTCCATAATAATAAGTCTACCTTAAGGAAACTCCTTAAGTAAGACACATAAGTGATGAAATTTGTTAAGTAATATTGCTAAGAAAAGGATGATAAAGATGATAACTCATGAAGTTGTAGATAGTGTGTGCAAGAAAGAAAGAAAAGGCAAGATGATATGACTATGGGGAATGATGAGAAAATGAGGATTGTGAGATTAAATATCTTCCTTAATAGGGACTCTTAAGTAATATCGTCATGCTACAGGAGTGGTTAAGTAAGATCACCAAATCGACAGTTATGATATGCAAGAAGAAAGAAAACATTGTATTGGGTATAGCTGTGGAATGGTTGGTTGGAGCGGATGATTACAATGAGAGGCAAGAGACAAAAGATGAGAGAAATATGATGGGATGAGGAAGAGGTAGGTGGAGAACCATCCTTAAGAGGGAATCTTAAGTAATATTTCCATGCGATGGGAATGGCTAAGTAAAATAATGAGGCCAAAGAAGAAGAAGAATTATGGGAAGAATTAAGTGATTGATGGAGTTGGTGGTGAGAGGTTATGATAAGATGGAATGTAGGGGAACCCTCAAGTGAATTTTCCACACTTATGAGAATGTGTAAGTAAGATGACAAAGCAGATGATGGATACTAGAAAGGATGAGAAAAGATTGAGTGGTGTAGGCTAGAGTGTAACAAAAGGTAAAACAGGGTGATAACAAATGAAGGAAGGAAACAGAGGAGTGTGACATGAATGGATGGAGGAATATATGGAGTGCAAGGAAAATTATTAATTGGGATGCCCACATGGTGAGAGTGATGATGCAAGAATTTCAAGCGGATGGGGCAGAGCGGAAAGACATTTGTGGTGGTGATTGTCATCCAATGGAAGAGGAGATGGTGGAGAAGATTCTATAATGGAAAGATCTTAGGAAGAGGGTATAACTCAACCAATATGTCCATGTGGAAGGGGTGATTAAGTAAGATCATCATGTTGAAATTTGAAGCATGAAATGGAAGAACGCGGAGTGGTGAAGGGTGACAGGAATAGTGAGAAGGATAGTACGGGGATAAGTGGTGAGGAGATAAGATGAACGGATTAAATATAGGGAGACCATGGTGGGGGATGATAATTTTTTGAATAGCGAATGCTACTTGAGTGATATCCTTAAGTAGGATTTCCAAAATGCATTCAAGACCAAGTAGAATTCGTAAACCTAAAAGTGTATGAGCAAGAGCAGTCATATTTCATGGGATTATGGATGATGGTAAGATATGCCATCCTTAAAGGTATATATATATATATATATATATATATAATTCATGATTTAAAATTTTATATGGAAGAGCACGATTTTAATATACGGTGATACATAATAATAGCAAGGGGCATATAGGGAAACCATGCTTCCATCCATATTGGAGGTAAACAAGAAAGAAGAATGCTCAAGTAATTGCACTTGCAACCAATAGCAGGTGTTAACACATAACCAATGATAGTTAGTTATACAAAAAGGCCATGAGGTAAATATGGATGAAATATGATCATAAACCTAATGTCTACGCAATAAAGGGGTTTGAGATGTAACTTATACCCGAGAAGAGGGATCTTCATAGGTGGTTGTTCCTAGAACTATGCCCCAGCTCTGGGAAAGGGAAAGATGTAAACTGATCAATGTGGGAAGTTTGCAATATATATGAAAAATATTATCAATGTGGGAAGATTTCTTAGCATGCTATGATATATAGAAGGATGATCAATATGGGAAGCCTTTTCCGCCATGATAAGAGAGTAGCCATCCTTCAAAGGTATGGTCTACTTTTTGCTTTTGCATTTGGAATTTTTGAGTTTTGTTTTTCGATGGAAGGATAATATATGCATGATAGATGTCCTTATATGGATTAGTATATTTTTGGTATATGTTTTTGTGTGAAAAACTATGCTTCGAAGGATCATGATTTTTTTTATAAGATAGCATGAGATAGGATCATCCATAATTTTGAATGTCTCTTTTTTTTTCTTATTTAATTTTCACTTAAATGGGGAAGAGATGGGTATAGGTAGGTATAAAACTTAGGAGGGGATGATGATTGTACAAGTTACATCCATGGATGCTTTGCATGGATCCAATAGGTAAACAAGAAGGTGATGGGTGTAATGATAGCGGAGTTCTCACTAGAAAGGAAAAACCTATCCATAATAACAATGTTATGGAACGAGCTGTGGTGCCCATTTTTAAAGTCACAACTTATTAAATGACGGTAGACCACATATTTCCATATCATTACAATGATAGATGGAAGATTTTAATGATGGAGGAATGATCTAAGGATATAAGTAAGTGCTCATTGGTAGATATGATAACAAGAGAGGTTTGGTCTCTAGCTTACCATCAAGGGAATCCAAATGATAGACCCCTCAATCATACTAGAATGTGATCAAAATATAGGATAAAGTATTAGGGGAAGAAGATAGGATATCATAGGATACAATGATATAGATGAGCGAAGATAAAAACTATGCGCTATCCTTGAGAAAGAGAAATAAATATGTTCCCCTTAATGAGGCGAAGAAATGGCCAAAAAGGTGGACTTTGAGATAAGGTCATGGCCACAAGTGTGTACTTTGCAATAAATATGGTGACCTAAAGGAAGGGAAATGTATAGCCACAATGGCAGACTTTGACGAACATGGAAATATGGTCCCTCGACGGAAGGATAAACATGGCCACAATGGTGGACTTTGGATTAAAAAAAAAAGATGGAGATATAGTGCCTCAAAGGAGGCACAACTATGGGCATGAAGGTGAAATTTGATGAAGATCGAAATATGGTCCCTAAATGGAAGGACAAACATGGCCACAATGGTGGACTTTGGATAAAAAAAGATGGATATGGTGCCTCAAAGGAGGCACGAGTATGGAAAAAATGTGGAATTTGAAGAAGATGGAAATATGGTCCCTTAACAGAAGGAAAAACATGGCCACAATCATTGACTTAAGATGAAAGTAAATACTCTCTTAAGGGAGAGATGAATACGGCCAAAAAAGTGGACTTAAAATGTGATGAAGATTTGGATAGAATTAATTTAGATTTAATATCGGATGAGATGAATTAAGCTGATGGAAAAATTAAATTCCCCTAGCATCAAGGAATTTTAATGGATGGATAAGAGATGAATTGATGTGGAAAGGATGCTAATGATGAGGGGAGGATGTCCCCCAAACAAAGAAGATTATATTATATGTGGATGAGTTAGTGGATGTTAAAGGAGTCTAGATGGGATTTTTTTATTTGGATTGGATAAATGATCAAATATCACAAGTGTGATTGGCAAGATAAAACATATCGATGAAAAATGAAGGACCTTCCATAGGAGGAATGTCATGTGCAAGAGATATGTTAAGGGATGATGTAGATGGAGGAATCATGGAAAACATGATGGATGGGATACGAATTGGATTATATTTAGATGGAGAACGATGTTCCCCCTGATTCACGAAATCATCTTTCTTAATAAGGTTATGGATGATTGTCTGAAAGGCCTTACAATGTTCAATTTCATGGCCCAGAGTATGATGATAAGTGCAACTACAATTAGGATTAAACCAAAATGGATTTGGACAATGGGGATTAAAATATTTAATAGGAGGAAGCGTGATGACAAATATTGAAATTAAATGACGACGGATGTCTATGTAGGACCCAATCAAAGTGTCAAAGGGAAGGAAACTCCTGTGAGTTTTGATAGAATATTTTGGCTTGGAGTTATGGGAAGGAGTGGTCGTAGATCGGATGGGTGAACTAGATGTATTTAAAGATGAATCAATTTTGAGATGATGTTTAAATTGTTTAGATTGGGATTTATCATTACGAGGTGTATTAGATGAAGGGAGTAACCCTAAAATATATGATGTAACATTGGATTTCTGAAAAGAGGGAAGGCCTCACTTCTTACGAGGATGTATAGGAGACTGTAAGGGATGTTTAAATGCGTGGAGATGCTATTAGGGATCTTATTTGTTGTTGAACTTAATAAATTTAGGAAGTTTCCAATGAGGACGGTAAGGTTTGATAGGAACTAACGAAAGAATTTGTTCATTACAGATTTTTTTGTAGGATAAGGTATCCTTGGGTGCCAAGGTAGTGGCCTCTAAACTAGCCATCATATTCATCAAACTGTGAATAGGATCATTTGACATGATGTTAGATTGTGTGGCATGAAATGTAGTTTGATAAGGTGGATGATAGGTTTGTGGATGTGTGGGTGTTTGGGAAATTTTTTGATAAGGCGGTTCATTAATTTGTGGATGTGCAAGTGTTTGAAAATCCATTTGATAAGGCAGTTGATTAACCTGTGGAAGGGATATTTGTAGTTGAGTAATATGCAGATATGTGGGTCTTTGGGTAATTGTTTTATAAGGATTAATATTTGTCATGGGTTGAGATTGGGTAGAGTGCTGCATAATTTGACGATGAGAAATATAGACGTGATGTAATTGGTGAGATTGGGTAGTTGATTGTGGGTAAATGATAAGTGGGGATATGAGTGTTATAAGATTGAGATGGATGGAGCATATACTGGGTAGGAATGTAAGTGCTAATAGGTTGAGATTTTGGATAGGCGTATTAGTAGCTGATGGAATAGGATTTGCATGAACTATCTAATTAGGTAGGATGCAGAAAAAGAAAGGTTTTTTTAATACCAAAACGAAGTGGTGAACTTTCGATGAGGACACACGTAAGAAAGAGAAATTACAATGCGAAAAAGAGAAAATAGGGAAGAAATGAGGAATACCTATATATTTCTTTCCCATGTTATTTTATTATACGTGATAATGACGACTTTGAAAGTGATAATCAGTGTCCAAGGACGTCTGGGTACCTTAGAAAGTGATAATGACGACTTTGAAAGTGATTTTCATGAACTTTCGATGTGAATTTTTAGGCACTATGTGATAAGTGAAATGCAGAAGGCTAATTCCCCTATTTAAACTATCCTAATTAGGTAGGATGCAGAAAAAAGAAAGGTTTTTTAATACCAAAACAAAGTGTGATCTTTCGATGAGACACACGTAAGAAAGAGAAATTACAATGCGGAAAAGAGAAAATAGGGAAAAAATGAGGAATACCTATATATTTCTTTCCCCCGTTATTTTATTATACGTGATAATGACGACTTTGAAAGTGATAATCAGTGTCCAGGGACGTCTGGGTACCTTTGATTTGCACCATTCACGATTGCAGAAGGGGCTTGGTGAAAGAGACTCTAGGCGTGATTATGGTTTGAAAATAATCATCTTTGACAACGTGATGTTGTGGTCGCAACTCCGTGGAGTTTGTAGATTTCACCTGCAAAAACAAATAATATTAATTAATGCATACAGTCGAAAAATTAAGAAAAAGAAAACAGTACCAATGACCTTGCTAAAAATAAAAGGTTTAATAAGAGAAATATTATTAAAAATCACTGTTCTAATTAATCAATAAAAATCGTGTTGTGGAAAAATGTTTGAAATGACCAATGTGTATGAATAGTCACGTACGGATGGACCAAAGGTGACATAAGAGAGATGAGCGGTCCTAATATAAATAATGACACGACCGAAATAATAAAATAAGTCTATGGTGTTAAGTAAATATTAAATTAAGTGTCAAAAGTAAAACATCATCGAATCAAGAAGCCACTTGACAAACGAGAACAGTCAAATGTAATTAGATGAACTAAGAGGCAACTAATGAATATAAACTACATAATTACATTGTGACATCTATTAAGAGTTGGATAGCATCAAGCATATGAATCTTGCGAACCTGTATGGATAAGTGGCTCTCTTGCGCATTGAAAATACGCCAAACCAGATGTTGATCAGTGGAGTCCATGGATGGAAAACTTGTTACCGATTTGCTCACGTCTCACATCTTATGCCTAGATTTGTGTGGTTGGAGTACAAGTCGTTGTTCAACGTGATGGGAATCAAAAGGCTTACATAATATTACCGTCTATCAGTGGGTTGGCTAGATTATTAGAACAAGTCGAGAATTTTTTATGGCTATTTCGTTTGGAACAGGGAAATCGATATCATGTATGAAATGGTGGATACATATTGCTGAAATACGTAATATGTAAGATATTCGTAACTTTTTATTCATTATGGAGTATATTAAACATTCGTTATGGAGTATAAGTTGAACCGGAGCATAATATAGGCTATGTGGATCAAAAGAAGATTACAATGAGGAAATGCTAAATCTCGAGGAGGAATATGGGAGATCGGGAGTTGAAGGAGTTGGGATTGGAATTGTGGAAGAAGCAACTCGGTGAGGGGGTTAGGGAGTGGTGAGTTTAAGAATGGGTGAGGGCTTTGTGTAACTTAAGAGTCGGGGATTGGATAAAGAGCGGCTCCAGGGGATGAGATAAGTGGAGCTCGGTGATGAAGGGAGATAACTTGGTGTGGATGAGATGCAAAGGATGGCTCGGTGTAAGCTGAGTCGGGGGAGGCACATAGCAAAGAAGGTTGGGATGTGAGGGCACTGAGTGGGAGATGGAGAGTTGGATACGATCGAGTTGAGTGGAGAAGGGTCAGTCAGAGTTGTGGGACAGATGTGGCGTGGGAAGTCGGGTAAAGGGTCGAGCTGGGTCTGTGTTATGGGGTAGAAAGTGAAGTGGAATGGTCGTGATTGGGGATGGATCGACGTTGAGGAGAGATGAGGATGGGAGTGATTTTTTTTTGTTTTTGATTTAAATAAATAAATATAGATTCATATATTTTGAATAATTTAAGATTGTTGTACTATATATATATATATATATATATATATATACACACACATATAAGTTTAGTTTAAACAAAGGTCTAAAAGTATGGTTTATGAATAAGAAAAAAAAAATTGATTGTACAGCTAAAATGGAGAACAAAAGCTAAACAATAAGATCATTTTTAGTATTTGTGTCCCATGCATGTAGAGCTCAAAATAATTATTTATTTACTTGATTTTTTTTTATAATCTATTCATTTATGTAATAAAAATAAACTTTATACTAACTACAAACAATCAAAAATAACAAGCCTATTGAAAACAATCAAATCACTTACCTTGACAATGAGACAAAATACTAACCACCACCGAACTAGTGGAGACAATACTAAAAACCCTACAAGTGAGTGAGTCTACAAATGAAATATTCGCAAGAGATATCTGAATTGACGAGAGCTATGAAACACACTAACTCTTATACTTATGAAACTGGTACAAGACGAGAAAAGTAACAAATGAAAAGACCAGATCTTGGGTCTAGTCCCACCGCGTGTGCCACAATTTTGGATAAATAACCTCATTCTCGTGCAAAAGAATGCACCGTTACTAAAAGCCACCGGAAACCTCGAAGTATGGATGGCTTAAGGAGCCTTAGATAAGGATGTAGATCTACTAGTGCTAAGAAGATGGATATATGATAATGTCTGCAAAACTGAAACAAAATGTTGATTAGATAAATATATGTGGGAGATTCCTGAATAATTCCAGTTCGAAGAGGTAAACTCCCTTGGAGGATGTCAATCCCCATGTCTAGAAAGATAGAAATAGATGATAAAACCTAAATAGCATGCAGAAGCATAGAAGTACAATATGTCAAGTAAATGGGGATGACGAGGATACTTCAAGGGCATGTGGATGACATTATGGTGCCATAAGTGGCATCATAAGAGCAACATGAGGATGATATGAGAGAATCTATAATGGAAGATGTTTGCTTTGGCTTCAAAACTTACTATAAAAAAAAAATTCCCCATTTCAAGCTTCAAAACTTCAATATTTCTTATTCTCCAAAACCTTCCTATCGTTTATCTTTCTTCTCCCTTCTTGAAAGAGGGGGGAAGACCTATATTTATAGCCTAGAGATAGGGTTAGATAAAGGGTTATCAACTAACTGTGGTTTGATAAAGTAACCATGGTCAGGTACGTGGGGGGGGACATGATTTGACTGATTAAGTGAGATAATAGATTTAATTTGATTAAGCGGGGTTCATGATTTGGATGGTGGGGGACACAATTTGAGCGATTAAGTGAGATAATTGATTTGATTGGATTTGATTTGATTGAGTGGGGTGATTTTAATTAATTGGAATATTAATATATTATTAGCACATAATACAAATTAATCAATTAAGATTGATTAAGTATGTAGTGTTGATGGGAAATGGGTTTCGAATGGATAAGCATGTTGAAGGAGAGTAAACGTGGAGGAATGATACTAAAAATTGGTGTCTACAATATGATCAATTTGGTGTGGGGATCCTCTTAGATCAGTAAAGCCTCCCAATTATCAATTATTAATCTTATAAAAAAGAATTCATTTAAAAGCAATGAAATTCAATGGAAAAAACAATGCCATTGTTTATATCATGTGCCAAAATCCATGTGTAGTGTTACATATGACACCAAGGCTGCACAATCACCATTTTTAATTTATTTAACAAATGCCTAATGTTTTAAAATGTAATCTATTTTATATTTCTAATCACAAAAAGGAAACGTGACACATTCAAATGGGAATGCCATATGGTAGTTTTTAGAGATTTTTTGGGAAAATTTTTGTTGAGCCTACAGAGTAGTAAAATTGAATTAGCCCCATTTTTCACCAGCTAATATTTTTTTTTGAAGAAGGCAATATAGTTTTAATCAATATGTTAAACATAAATGATAATATAATCAAAGGTCATATATTCAAGTTGAATTGTTAATAAATATGTAAAAAATATGAATATCTTTAAGATCGGTCAATCAATCTAGATATCCACTTGGATAATAATCAATCTCCATTAGTATGTGATGAAACTACAGGAAATTGTTACTCAGTTGAAGGATTTTGATTATCCTCAAAGGGATGTTTTTAGAAAAATTTCACTTGAAATAGAGGTGTAAATGAAGATTTAGCCACCTAGAACAAAATTATTTATATTATTTAGTCTTAGTGGAAATTTAGATAGGGAAAATAAGCATCTTATTACTCCACATATGAAGGAAGAGATAAATTTGGCATGTTAAAGTTGGACACCAAAAATATGGCACAAATGGAAGTGTAAGGAACCCAAATGTTAACTATGTAGCTAATTGGGTTTGATTTATAATTTAGTGTGGATATCATCATATTTTAATGTTGTGTGTGTGTGTGTGTGTGTGTGTGTGTGTGTGTGTGTGTGTGTGTGTGTGTGTGTGTGTGTGTGTGTGTGATATGTAATTATCTTATTTATAATGTATATGTGACTTGTATATGGTGCATAAGGAGCACGTGTTATGTGTTAACATGAGATTTAAACACCCTTAAAAATTCCAATGAAATTGATCTCCACGCCCAGTGGAAGATGATTTTTTTAAATTCCAAACAAAAAAGTAAGAAAACCAAGACTAGTGAATTCCCTATTATTTTGAGATGTCCAAATCCCTCATGTGATATCATGATTTTTAGGGGTTTTGCTCACTTTTACCTAAAACTGTAAAAGGTGATGTTCTGTAAAAATAGATATCCCTCAAAACAATACACCAGTAATCTAAAATAAATATAGACAAGTTGAGAATTGCTCTATGAAACCAATAAAAATATAAAGTAGGATTTTTCCTTCTAGCTAGTGATACTAGAAAAAACATTATGAAAGGAATCACATGTTATGATCATACTTGGGGTTATTAGTAATGAATAGACATGAAATTGATGTAGGAGCATTGAGGTTCACTTTAGTCTTGCATCAACCAAAAGTATGTTAGTGAGGAAAATAAGCTAAACCTAACATGAATAAGTTGTGATTGTTTCAAGTCTATATTTGTTATGTTTTGTGAATGTCTTGTTTTGTGCCTACATTTGAATTTTATTTATAATTTGTATAAGGTTTTTTGTGCATGTTAATATTTGTAAGTGAATGTCCAACCCATGAGAGCATAAGAACTTTATAGTGTCTTCTCCATCAACAAACATATAAGTAATGCAATGTTTTTTTGACAACTACTTTATAGTGTGCCTATGTGTTGAAATGTCCATATAGTCTTCATATGCACAAAATTCATGGAAATTTTAGTGGTGATTTTTTGTAAACTTGAGAGTATTAGGTGTTTTGGAAATTGGAAATGGAGAATTTTCAGTAGTCGATTGCTACTTAGTTTGGTAAAATTTTTAGCCAATAGATCATTGGTATGGGTTGGTTCGCCTACTATTTACACTTAAAAATTAACTTATGCATGTATTCACCAACGTTTTGAAATAAATTATGCTCATGTTTTCCCAAGTATAATACTATACATATTGCTGATGTATAATACATGTACATCGACCGTCAAAGTTATCGATAAAAAGACATTTGTCTCCTTTTTTGTGAAATAGACGACTATCAAAGACTACCATCCTACCTCTATTGCCTAATTTTACCCATTTTATAATCTTTAATTTCCATCCTGCTTTGATATTTCTGCCATCCAACCTATGCCACCGAACTTCTGTAATCCAACCTCTGCCATCCAACCTTGTCCTTCTAACTCCCATCTATCTAACATCAATTCATCCAACCTTTTCCACCTATGTGCATCTAACTACCATCCGTCTAACTCCAATCCATCACACACCTATTTTTCTAACCACTGGCCCGTCCTACCCCTATTTTTCTAACCCCTATCCCATCCCACCCCTACCATGCGACCCTTTATCGCCCAACCCTCTACCATGAAGGCTTGTAGCATCCATCCAAGTAACTTCCTATAAATAGCCAATACCTGCAACATATCAAAGGATTCTAGAAATAGGGTAAGAAGGTTACTATCATATTAAAAAAGAGTAACACGAAATTATTTAGAAATTTTGGCCAGTCACAAAAAATGAAATTGGTGTCTGGATCTGTAAATAATATAGGTATGTACTATATAATAATTTACAAAATTTTATTATTATATTTTCCATTATGTATTTTTATTGTACTCCTCTTTATTAAATTGAGTCTTTACTCTTTGTACTCTTTATTATTTAGTTTTATTAATCATATAAATAATTAATACTATATTTCTCTAACACTTTTATATGCAAACATTTCTCTAACACATTGAAAACTTAATATTTTTGAAGATGATCCTATTGATGAAAACATTTTTTCCCTTGATGACATCGAATTAGGAGAAGACACATCAAAATCTCATCTAGTACCAATCTCGGAGGAAGATTCTACTCCAATATCTGTTTCAAGAAAAAGTAGACATGACGATTAAGATATTCTTGATGAGAACATACTTACAAAATATTTAGAGGCAAAATTTGAAGAAATTAATAAAAAAATATGTGAGAAGAAAGAGGACTAAATTGAAAATAGGAAGGAATTTCAAGTTTGACTGGGCAGCCAAATATCCTTTTATTGAACTAGTGGATCAATAAAATGGAAATGATATTCCAACTCAATGTCGATGTAAACTATGCATTTGGAAACAAGGGAAAAATCATATAGTGCAACTCAAATTAGAAATCATTGAAAAACAACGAGGGAAAAATATACATTTCAGAGAAGAAGAAGGATGGACCATGGGCACATAGTAAGATCTCATAAATGGAAAAATGCAAAATACTTCTTGCACGTAAAGTATGTAGAAGATTATGAAAAAGAACAAAAAGTGTTTAAAAAATATAAATGAAAAAGGTGACACAATTTTAAAGAAAATTTACGAAAATCTATGTAGACTGAAATTCTTTCCAAAAGTATTCAACTTTCCACGGTATTCCATATATTTAAAGAGGCAAGAATTATTTCATATTTCTTAAATATTAAAATTTGGTATCAACTTATTGGCTTAGAAAACATTCCACAATCACATTTTTCATATAGTAGTGGCTGGGAAATTGCAAAATGTATTACTCTAGTGGAAAATGTGGATTTGAAAGAAGTTGTTAAAAATGCAAAGTTTATTTCACTTTCAATTGATGAGGTCACAAATGTGGACAATACTTCATGAATTTGTAGTCATGTCTATACTTTTGCAAATGAAGCAAGAAATTCCCATCTCTTAGCTATTCATAAAAAGGGAAAAAAATTACAATTCCAAAAATATTTATAAATTGGGGTGGTGTCAAGTTTGAAGGATATAATAGGTATGTATGATTTTTTTCATTGCCACAAAAGTTTAATTAGTGTTTGAAACTGATGGTTAAGTTGTAATGTAGGGGGGGAATGGTCTTTGCATGATAATATAAACAGCAAGTGCATCGTATATGATTGTAGTTCATTGCATGGATCCCATAATGAATGTAGCGTATAAAATTGTGAGCACATTCGAAAGTTTTGCTAGATTAGAGGAGCTCATCTATGACTTACATGCATATTATTCAATGTAGTCTAAAAATATTTGAATAATTTCAGAAATTTGCAATTGGAATTGACAAATGGGGAAAAAAAATCTTAAAGATTTAGATAATAGATAGGATTTCCATGAATGATCCAGCTTTTAGAATATTTGAATAATATCCTTCATTGACAGGTTTTTTGAACAAATACCATAGGGATGTAAATAAAGCTAAAGATTTTTTGTACCGTCTGATAGATATTGAAACTTTACTTACATTATGTGGTATTATGTTAATGTTTGAATGAGATCAATGTTTTGACGAAGCATACATGAGAGTGTTCCATCTACATTACTGACTTCATACGAATAGGAAAACATATATGCATGAGTCTAGATAATTTATATTTTTCAGATGGAAGTATTTTCAAAGACCTATTTTAGAAAGATGGAATACATTAACCTACCTTAATAATCCAATATGCTACATAGGATTAAATATAAATGATTGTCTTTCTATAACAATTCATGGGAAAGAGATACAACTTCACACTTTTTAGAGAAGAGAAGATTTTGTTGGATCAAACTTGGAAGAAGTACGAGTGACACAAAATTTATATGAAATAATATTATGGGGGTACATGAAAAAAATTCAAAATATATTTCTCAATATTTATATACAAAGATTTGCAAATTGTTTTAAGAAAGATAAATTACTTAAAACAATGGGAGTATTTCAATCCAATGTTTTGGAATATAGCTAGTGGCATTACTAAAATTTCCATCACTAATTTATTCAAGATGAGATAGTAGAAATTATTATTCCATTAAAAGGCATTGAAAGAAGATTTATTAAAAAATTATTTTGCGAGGCGATTTCAGTGAGTATTTTTTCACTATATGAACTGTGAAAAAATATGATCCTAGGATCTTTTAAAGATGAGAGAGTATTCCTTGCATTATCCTTTGTAAAATAAAACGTTCGTAAAAAAGTAGATAGAATTATAGAAATTTGTCTGAGATTGTATGTTTCCATTTATTCTGTGGAAACTTTTCCTTATGAGAGAGAAATTTACATTATGGAATTCACTCATAAAAAGAATAGGAGTAGGTAAAAATTATGAATGATGGTGGGGGGTTTAAAAAATATCCACCAAACACACTTCCAATTTAGTAGAATTTGAGGACACTTATGAACAACAAGTTTCTCCAACATTTTATCAGTTGTCAAAGTCCTAATTTCTTATCTAGGACTCTAGAAACTATTGAAAAAATTATTTAATTATTTATAATATTTCATATCAATTATCAATTTGTCTTACTCGACTATATATGTTCTTTTACTTTTTAACAAATTCATTTTTTATATTTTGTTTTATTATATTAAATAAGGATAGTGATTTATTTAGATCCATCTCTATGTGATTAATATTTTATCTCCACATTGAAACAAAAATTGCTTTTAAGTACTCAAACAAACACACACCAAACATATAAAACCATGCTTTACATCTCCAAATAGTAACATAAAAAACATTCTACAAGAAAGCAAAATTCTTAATACAAGTGTGCAATATAAATTGTTCAAATCTTTGAAAAAATGTGTCATAACTATAAATAGAGTTCTAATTCACATGTTAAAATTTTATACATACTAAAAAGAGGAAGATATACTTTACAAAGACATACATTTTTTCATAAAGCATTGCCGGCTAAACACAATTACAAAATTTTGGGTTATTAATTATCTTCTCAAAGCTTCCAGGAAATTTTTTTCATATAAGAACACATTACAAAGGAATCCTCTTCTCTCCCTATGATTCTAATTCATAGTTTTCCTTACGTCTACCACACAAAATAAACAAGTAAAAAATTGGTTTTCCACTATATTTTAATTCCTACAGCTATTTCAGAATTTTTAAAAACACAATTGTCACATGCTAAAACTAACCTATTTTTCAATTTTTGTGTTGGACGGGGAAGTTCTAAATTCTTACAATGGAGGTGTATTTTCTTAGTTTGTATAATTGAGTTTTGCTTAAAACTCCTTATACATGCAAATCTTGTGTTGCGCTATTGTTTTTCTCAATAATATTATTCTCCTCCCTCACAACATCTCTTAACGATAATAATGATGGATTAGCATCTATCTTTTCTTTTAGTAATATTTCTGGATCCATCTTATGCTCATTTATTATATTTCTCACTGTATTATTTTGTTTATTTAATAATAAATGTTTTTCTCTCAACTGTGTAAATGTATTCAATCTTTTGTAGGCATTATTCAAATGTGCATCAAATACAATTGATTACTTCTTTAAATTTTCATATTTTTCCTGCAAAAATAGTAATGTATTTAATAAGTTATATATAATTTATTGCAATACTCATAATTTCAAAAAAAAATCATATGTACGAAATGACCTACCACAACTTTTTCTTTTTTTTACATTTGGAATTAAAACATTATTTTTATCTTTAACCCATTTGTTGTGTTACGCATGGACTTCAAAGTTTAAGATTCTCGAACTTGTTTCACATTCTATCTAAAATTTCATCATCATAATCATTGTTATACAAAACTGTGTCATACTAAACTTTATTTAGCAAACTTTCAAGACTTGTTGGTTAAACCCTCTACGGAAATGAACAATGAATGCCTTTAATCATGATTACTGGTAACAAGTATTTATTTTTTTGAAAAATATTTTTGGCCATATACTCCCAAGTGCTCACTAAATCCACATCTAACATAACCACTTTCTTAATTTGTTGCCCCCCAACCTATCTGATGCCATATTTCTAACCAAAAAAAAATTGTCTTTTGATCATACTGTGAGTGGAATTCAACTTGGTGGAGGAGGATAATCTCTTATTTCACTGATATTTTGTTGCATTTTTGGTTAAGTGGGTGGATTACTTTGTATCATATCATGGGTGTCAGCATAATTACCCATCTCGACATCACCACTATCAAACCCTCAAAACTCATCATCGAGCTTGATCTGGTTCAAAATTTGGGTACCAGTTGCACTCAAGATACCACCTAGTGGAAAACCTAGAAATTTTGAGCTTGCATGGTGAACTATTCCTGCAGAGTTAGTAGGAAATGTAATATTGTTCCCTATAAATTTTATTTTTGTTTTATACTGCCTGTGACGGCAGTACTAGAGGCCTGTTTGCAATCAGTTTTGGTCTTGTGTTAACTACTAGAAGATCAAAGTATTAAAAAAATTATACAATTATAGCCTTGTAAATAGTATATAAAATATTTAAAATTAAACATTATAAATTACCTCACATGGTCAGAGATGTGACCATACGAATTTTTTGACTGAGGCTGAGTTTCATCTACACCGTCAAGCTTGGAATTTTCTACAGATAAAAAAATCTACAAATATTAAAACACATTAACACTTACAGAATAAATAGATATTCTTATAAATTCTTTCTAGTATCTTAGTTATATGTAGAAATTGTGGAGGGAAAGGTTGGCCTCGGATGTATTGACCCCCTAGGTATTTTTTTGTCAAGGTATTAGTGAGAAAAAATTTCGATGGGACCAATTGATAGGTTTCCACAAAAAAAAATTGTTTAGGTCCCTCCGCTTGAATGGAGAAGCTCCATTATTGCTTGTAAATGAAAAATAAAATTCAGTGATTGGCCAGGAGGTCAGGGAACTAATAGGCACAGTCCATTGCACCTGCGACAAATGCTTGCAATTTCTTGCAAGGGAGGAATTTGTTAGGAAGGTGGGGAAATGGGAGTGGGAAAGTGGGAGAAGGGTTAATGTTGCATGTAGCAAAACTCATGTGGTTGTAAATATTAATAAGAACAATTAACACACACAATTAGAAAGAATCACAACCTTGGTAGTTTTATCAAGACAAGATGAAACCCTGAAGAACAAGATTTCACTTATTTATTCATCCAAAAAGTCATAAAACTCATTTCTTTATTGACATATTGGAAAAGTTGTACATAGAGAGGGATGAAGGAATATATGAGAGGGATAATGGAGGAAATAAATATCTTTTTACTTATCTCAAGTATTTATCCACTCTTGAACATACAAAATTGACAGCCCTTAAAAATGGGGAAGTCATTACAATATATAGACTTTAGAAAGACTCTTCACCTACCCCGCTCATGACCTTTCATTTTTCTTTTACAACATGTGACTCTTCATATTCCTAGAAAAAAAATTCCCCTTTTCATTAATATAGGGTGAATTATTACATTATCAACTATAGTCACATAAGGAAAAACATGACTAAGAAAAGATAGGAATAGTCTTTCTAAAGTCTATTACAATATATAGACTTTAGAAATAGTCTTTACCTACCCCCCTCATGACATTTCATTTTTCTTTTACAACATGTGACTCTTCATATTCCTAGAAAAAAAGCCCCCTTTTCATTGATATAGGGTGACTTATTATACTATTAACTACAATCACATAAGGAAAAACATGATTAAGAGAAGATAGGAATAAGACAAAATAAAAGTGCAAACCCCCCAAGGAAGAAATGAGACATGAAGGAAGAGAGGGAGGGGGAAGAGAGAGAAAAGAAGAGAGAGAGAGAGAATAACTAAGATGGAGTCAAGGCCCTTACCGATTGATCTTCTCTCTCAAGTGAAATTTTGTTGTGTGCTTTTGCAAGATATTGAATCCTTTGAATTCTCTTCTATTTATGGTCATCGTACTTGCAACTTTCTCAGATTAAGGAATGAGAAAAATTCAATGACTTGATCCAATTATTCAAGATGGCATTGATGTCTTTACACTTTGTGAACCAAAACTGATGTTTCTGCACAATGCGTGATATGAAAACTCTTATCTTCGTGAGAGAATCCATTGTGTTCTCATTTAAATCAAATAGATTCTCAACTTCTTGTTTGACAAGTTATTCAAAAGGCTGCAATGAGTCATCCACAGAGGTGTTTTCATTAATGAAAAATACTCCAAGCCTATGTACCTTGGTGTTGACATCATCTTGTATCTTGGAGACATGTTCCTCATTTACATCCAACTCCCCTAGAGAGCAGTTCAAAATATCATACCGAGTGACAAGAGTTCTGGCCCCTACTTGTGACAATTCCTCACATAAAGAATTGAACACCATTTTGTCTATCAACACTTGAGAATGAACTTTCAACATCTCCATCACCATAGGATACACTTGATACTAATTTTCCTTTTCTTTCTCAATGTCATTTGAAATTTAGTGAATGTCACGTACATGTAATTGAACAATGAGATCATCTCCGGAAGCAAAACTTTCCCCTTTTCCACAATATTTTTTACTCATTTATTATTCACTCACCCCTGCATGGTGAAATTAAACAATTTCTGAACTGACTTTGTGTCAGAGCTACTGATGGGAGTAACTTCTTCAATTGGAAGAGCTGAAGTGGCACTCGAGTCCATGAAATTTTATACATATGAGGAGTGTGTTTTCACGTGATCTTCCATATGATCAATATTTTCTTGGTACTCATGGTTCCTTATGAGAAGGCAAGTGGAAAATTCCTTGAATAAATGTGCATCTGCCTCATGATTTTTTGGGCCTAGTGGTATTATGGTCATCTTATAGTTAGCTGGAGTCATTTTTGTGATGGGCTTGATTACCTTCGACTGGAATACCTCAACATATTGATTTCCCGGGGAACCACTGAAGAAGTGCGAAGCTATTTGGGCCAATTTTTCCTTGTTTCCTATGACTATTAAAGTGATAGTTGAGAAATCAGAGACTGTCATATTTTGGACTATGCAAGCTTCTATTGTAATCATTTCCTGCACCCATGGAAATATCTCATTCATCTTAGGTAAACCATTTCGTAAGATTGTAGTCTTTTTCTCAAAATGGGAAGGAACATCTTATATAGGTGGGGCCAGTGCGATAGTGAAGGATGAGAAAATTTTGGAATGTTGAGGTCCTAAGAGATGAATCAAATAAATTTATCCTTACTCTAAATCAACCACAGGGTCCTCTATTGTTCTCACCTTCTTATGTTACCTTCTGTATGGAGGGGCTTTTGGTTCCACTGCCTTTTTCTCTAAGTTTTCTCCCAAGCAAGATGAGCAGGGATATTTTTCCATGACCTTGGAAGAGGAATGATGGGAGGTATACCTTTGAAGAATTGTGAAGTTAATTGATGTAATGAGGGAAACCCTCTTCCTTTTGAACCACTCTTTTAATCTTTTAATGATCTTCTCAGTTCACTCATTCATATCCCATGAATCGCAAATGATCCATGAAACTTACAAGAGGGGCGAGAATTTTATTGCTTGATATTATGAGTCAAACATCTCCATTCCATCATCTTTAATTTTATCTTCATACCAATCAAGATTAAATTATCTCATTTTCTTAAATTTAATCATCTTTTGATGTCACTCTCTGACCTCAAAATTGTCAGCACAATTCAGTCAGTAGTCTTTAACTTGTTGAACATGATGTTAGCTAGGTAGGTGAAAAGTGTTTGGATAAATTCAGATATTGAAGTATGTTCTTAGAGTATACGAAGATGTGTTTATGGGGGAGATGATAGCTTTCATACTAGTATCCTTGTGAGTAATTTTTCAAGAGAAAATCCGTAGAGAAATAGGGAAAGCAATCAACTTCTTTCAGTTTCTCAGCTTACTAATTACATGAACAACCTGCCTACACATATTGATCAACACAATATTTTTGTTGAGGTAGTATGGAAAATTTCGTGGAGCAAGTTCAAAACTTGACACTTAGATGTAAGAAAAGGTTGGAAAATGTATGAAAAATGACCCATGCCTTTTGATTAGAGCAACAACTTGTAGATACATTCATGAGTGAGGGTTCCCTTCCAGGAGTTTGACAAAAAAAATTGTGAATGCATTGTTCACTATTTAAAAATGTTGATTTCTTTCTTTCAAGGGCATGTGTGGATATTTTTTGTATGAAGGAGCCTTATGAGAAATTTTTTGGGAAAGTTTCAAACCCTAGAATGGAATTATTCTTGCAAGGGCGTAGACCAGGTATGAATCCATGAAGAAATTTTTGGAAGCTAGAACTTTAAGCAAGTGATCATGCAAGTTTTCATTGATGATTTTCCCCCAATACATCATTTGTCTGCACTTGATTATCCTGAGAATGAAAACTACAATCTAGATATGAAAATATCTTGTTGTTTCTTCTCCCATTATCTAGCTTGGGAGAATGATGGCATATGAGAAGTCCATGTGAAATTAATTTCAGGAGATAGGCTTTGACATGTGGGAGGGTGATGTACTAATTTTAGTAGGAACTTAAAATGGTCATATCTTGTGCTCCATGTATCCGTTTGAGTCCATGTTTTTGAAACCACTTGTTTTGATGTGAAAAACACACCAATCAACCATCCTACTAGTTAGAGCATGTTTTGTCACATTTATGGGCATGAATTCTGCCATATGGGGGCCGAAAATTCACATTTAAGTTGTAGTTAAGTTTTTTCCTATTTTAGAGCATTGGTTAATTTTAGTCTCTTAAATGTATGGTAAGTTAAAAATTTGGAAATTCCACTAATTTAGGCATGTAAAAGATGTGTGGAAATTTTTATGCCCATATAAATAAGAATATGAACTTACTAAGAATAACAGGTTCTTGTAAACTGCTAAAAATAGTAAACTTCACCATCTATAGTAGATTTAGTCGAATTTAGTTAGAATTTGATGGTAAACTCGAGTTGCGATTTTTTTTCCTATTTCTGAAGCATTGTAATCCATGATTGAATAATGAAGAAGAAGATTTATTATTTTTATTTCAAGATATTTACAGATTAATGAGTATGTGTTAAGTTTTCCTACATTAGAGGGATTTCTAGCTTTCTTAAACCATGAGCTAAAAGTGAGGCCTTGAAGATAAGACTCAATCTTAGACCACTCACCTAATGTAAACTCTTTCGTGATCACGACCATGTTGCTTAAGATGGGAATTTACATGGATTTAGAAATTTCCTTCAGGGTCAGCTTTGTTAGTTTAGATGTTTGGCTCATAATGATGGGAGCATGACAATACCAACTATACACTTTGAATGGACATAGAATGGATACTTGTTGCATGTAACCAACTTGTTTAGACCTTATCCTCCACATGATATCGTGGTCCACCAAACATTCTATGTTTGAGGTCTTCTGGGTCCATATGGGTAACATCATTGTCACCCACACATGAGTACTCTGATGACAGGGAGGAAACATGATCGAGGACACAAAATTTGAACTTCATATTGACGAAAGGAAACAATATGATCTTGAATGAAAATGACAACTTTTTGCACTCAAAACTAGAACTTTCTATTTAGCCACTGGGATCTAGGAGATGATATTTTCGGAAATGTTGATTTTTTTTCTTGGAATCAATTTTATCGATCCCTCAACATGCTTGGAACACTCTTATAGATACTTCTTTACCAATTTCAATCATTTCTATTTATAGAAAGTAGGTTTTTACTTTTTGATTTTTCATGCATTTTTTGCCCAAATCTCCTAGTTTGTCATCTTGATTATTTTATTATTTTGTTTGTAACACCCATATTTTATACACACAAGTACACCACACATACTAACAAGATGATTTTTTTTCTTACATTGTTTGATACATAACATCCCATTGGATCTAATAAATAAAATTGACATCACGTAGGACACTTACACAAACATAAATCCACTCATACAATATAAAACATAGGGTACAAATCAATGCCTTACTCAAATGACATAAACCAAGACAATGAGGGAACTATGGTAAGACACACATGATAGGCATACTCCACAACATAGCCTTTTACTATCATTTAGTTTTTCCATTATGTAACCTTATAGTTTTCCTATCAATTAAAATGGTAAGGGTGTAAAATATAAATTTTCTAAAACTTCAAATACTTTATTTTTGTATAGCATGAGCCTTTAAAAAAGAATGCATTGTTTGTTCCTTTCTCAATTTCCATTAATTATCCACATCTCATTTGTTTAATAAATTATTTTTAAACACCTAGGTGCCTCTGTAACGCCAGCTAAAATGCCCGCAAGAGACTCAAGAACAACCTAGGTTTAGTTAGAAAAACAATTATGGAATTTTTTTATTTTATAGGGAGCGACAATGAAATTCATCGGGATTAAAATTAAAATTCTTGGTAATTTAACATTTTGCAAAACAAAATTTTTTAAAGGCAGTCAGAACTAAAATGATGACTGATTAGCATTGGCTCAATTTCTAAAATTAAATCCATTTTTAAACTCTCTTACTAAGCTTTAATAATTATTTTAATATTTCTCCATTTAGTTTTCATGTCCTGGCCCCATTAATCCTTCTAAATTAATTATATTAAACAAGACTAAATATATTTTTAGTTTTAAATCAAGCTCCTTAATATCTATATTATTACATTAAAAAGACAAGGGGTGCACAACCTAGTCTAACCCTTTAGACCACATTCACCACTACACACACATCTTTTAAATTAAAGCATTCCCATTTAAATACCCCATCACTTAAGTGATGTAGGGTGCATCCTACACCCTTAGATCTAATCTTTCTCCACCCTTGGATTTAGGGTGGACCAAAGAAGCCCTAAATATCCTTATGGATCTCTTATTTCTCATCTTTACTTTAACTCTTTCATTTTCTTTTGTTTTTCTTACAAGTTTGAAGGGAGAAGAAGAAGAAGAAGGAAGCCATGAGAGGATGCAAAAGATTCTTGGATGGATACACTCAAGATTGGGAATCTAGTTTTGGCATCCCTCTCCTAGGGTCTACTTGTTTCCATTTACCATTGATTTGTCATAGTATTACATTTTTAATACAAGTTTTCTTATCTGGATTATGAGACTTTGCTCATTATTTCTGGTTTAAAGAAGTTAAATCTACAGGCCCGTATTTATACTCATTGAAAAAATGTTGTTTAAGAGGAGGGTTTACATGTAAATACATATTTATTTTATACATTGTTTTTTTTTTTTTAACTATTTAACTTGAATGAGTGTTATATATATATTTGGTTCAATTTTAAGAACCCGAAATTTCCTTTACAAAAGAAAATGACTTAATATATATCTATATAAATATGTATATGTATATTCTAATATACATATAAATATATACACCCTCATGTTCATATTTTAAAAATATATAACTGTATATACGTATACGGCTGAATATTTGAACCATGGTTTATACATTTATACGGTTGACAACAATGATCATGATTGCAAACAGAATAAGGCCGACTGTGTAAAAGGAATGGCCGTAGATATATATTAATGAGGTTTAGTTTAATGTGGGGGGGAGGGGGGGGGCATGGGGAGAAAGTCAATTCCCCACCTTTATTCCAAAAATAATTCAAGTTAGCCCACGTGGGCTTTAAGCCATATGATTTTAAACAAAACACGTACATATCTTTTAAGCACTTTTTCATTCATTATTATATTTTAATATTAAAAATCTGCACATGCCATGGCCCCATACCCACATTCAAATCTCTCTCTTTTTAGTATATATATTTAATAAAACATTTTTCATCTCCACTTTTCCTACCTGAAAGGATTATAATGTATTATAGTTTTTTTATTTTTTTATTTTATTTTTAATTGTTTAAGATGCATTAGTGCATATGGAAATATAATATATATTTATACTTATGTATATATAATGATATTGGTAATTTTGGGCAAGTATTAACATTTATTAATTATATGATTACACTAATCTTATAAATATTTGATCTAATCATTATTAATGAATATGTCTATTTATATATATATATTTCACATCGTAACTATTCTGATAACGAATTTAAAACTAATTCCCTTTCTTATATATATAAAAGTTGTCAAATTGGGTTTAAATAATTATATGTATAAAGCACATTTAAACAATACTCAAATTGCAAAGAAGGGTTGAATATTCATTTGAGACCATTAAATCAATAGATTTAAATATAACCAAGATGATGTGTAAACTTGTTACTGTTTGATTAAATGTAACATTTTGAGCAAAACTAATAAATCTTATTTTCCTTCTACAATAACTAATAAGATGTTTACATCTAAAATATAATGCACTGAAGGATTATTTCCTTACTAAAGAATTTATTTACTCTCAAGATGATTTCATTTATTATTAAACAACAATGAATTACTTTCATCATAGAGCATTTAACATCTATTTCAATGAGTAAATCTAGGTGGCACTTACAACTTTTACACAATATAGCCATTTTGATCATTTCTCTTTCCCTGTTACATTCTTACGAGAAGGAAATCCCTTTCTTTACAATTTTACAATGAACTACTACAAATATACTACAACTTCCATTTCAACATCTCTTTTAAAACATAAACAATATTACAATCTTCCACTTTGAGTGGGAAACAAAAAGGCTTTTCTCAAGAAGGAAACTCTTCAAGGACTCCAACAAAAAGCTTCCAAGCTCCTCAACACCAACAAGAAGGATCCATCATGATTTGTTTGATTCACACAAAATGGGGGGAGAGGCAACACTCTCCACCCAACCAAGATACGCAATGCAGAGGAGAAGTCATCCCCTCCATTGTCCCCCGAGCCCTAACCACATTACAATGGGAGAAGATTTCAACTCATGACAACCACTAGCTTTCACAATACTTGAAAAATAATTTGACATTCATTCCATTTACATACAAAACACAACAACATCTCAACAAGAAGAAAACAACGAAGCAACAAGATCACAAGGCTTATCAAGAAAGCCAAAAGAGTAAGACCTATGGGGAGGCCACTTATGCCTCCCAATGGGGATGGGTGCCACCTAAAAATCCTCCAATGCAAAATACAATATCCCTAACAACTCTTATGTGTCCCTCAAGTACCCCTTATCCCTCCATCCACTCTTATACCTCCCTCAACTCTTATGGCTCCCTCAAAGTAAAAACAAGAATAAAATGCAAGCATTTCTCATACTAGGTGGGCACCCAACCCAAACTCCCTCCTCAAGAAAATGATCTCTTATGCCTCCCTCAAATAAACTCCCCATACTCTCCTCCCACTCCCAACTAAGGCATTCTACCCATTCCCAACAAGCATTTCAAAGAAACAACAACATTCAAAACAACATATACACACATACATATAACAATAACATAATATAACAAAGGTGAAGCTCCTACCTTTCCATGGTAGAGCTTGTTCCAAGTATGAAGTCTCAAACCCCTCCAAAGATCAAGCAAGCATCCAAAAGCTCCAAAAATAATCCCAACAAGTATCAACAAGCTCCAAAATCTACAAACTCCTTCCAAAATCTTCTACTCTCCAAAAATACAAGAGACTAAAAATGGACATCCAACCCCAAAACAAGCAACAAGAATTCCAATAAATAGAGGAAGGAGAGGGAGGGGTGATGTGGCTCCAAGTAGGTTGCCACCTCATTTCCTCTCCACTCCACATCACTTGGTCAACTTAATATTCCAATGCAAAAATAATGAGTGGTTGGAGGAATGACAAGCACCTTACACACTCCATCTAAGCCCACTCCTCCAAAGGAAAAAATTAAATTTTGAAAGAAAGTGCAATTAATATTTTACCTTTTCATCCCCCCCAAAACACCTAAAAGACCGTAAATTTGACCTCCAACCCATAGTTAGGGTTGGCATGGGCTTTTAAGAGGTGTCGGAGAAGTTTAAATTGTCCCACAAGCTTCCAAATTTGGCCTCTAAGGCCAAATTCGAGTTTCCCATGTGGGGTAGAGTGTCCTACACTCAAAATTCAAACACACATCAATCAACACAAAATCCAAAGTAAATCAAGCCTAATAAATGAACTCCCTTTTGGTCACATCTTTTAATTAGTTTAAACCAAATTCAAATTAACTTAATTAAGACACTACAACCCATGACTAAAAAGGCGTAAATACAATTCCAAGAATCTAAATAATAAAACAAGTAAAATTTCACTCACTAAGATAAAACACATACTAATCACAGTAGAAAGGGAAATTTAAAACAAAACAATACATGACCCCTAGGTCACAATTTTCCCTTAACCAAATAATTCTAACACACACACAATTACATGTTGGCACAGTGACCCTAGTTGGATTCTTCTCAAATTCTGATGTGGTTGGTCTCCACTCCCTTGATATTGTTGTGAATATAAAATACCTGTAGAACAGAGAATACCTCCTTCGGCCTCATGGCAATATTAAAACAGTCATGCCAAAATATGAGATATAAATCTAAAATAAACTATATATGAATTATTATCATCTATTCAAATACGATATCACTTACAATTTCTAGCACATTTCTATTACACATTTCATTCATGTCAAAATGATCATCACATTAATCCAATTATCAAGATCTACTCAGTATGACTTAAACATATCACATGTCAGAATTACAAATAAATAGCCATGTCAAAAGTGTATACATATCAACAACAAAAGTCTCCAGTAGTCCATATGCATCAAATAAGAATAAAATCAATAACAAGATCTTTGATATCTACTAACATGCTATATCAAAAACTATAATATATCCATAAGTGCAGATGACAATATCTATAAAAATAATAATAAAAAAGTGTTGAAGGAAAGTGGGCACTACAACCTCCAAATATTCATTCTTACGTTAAAGTTTTGTTTCTCAAAATATGATTAATTGATGTTAAATTTTATCCTCATTTCGAAAAGGAATTAACAAGATGTTAAGGTTCTACTTTTAAGACGTATATTCAATGTTTAAAATTTACCTTTAATAGACAAGGGAGCCATAGTGAGGTCAAGGAAGGAATTTTTAGGATTTAAGGGTGATTTAGATTCAGGATAACTCTTCTCTTAAACATCCTTTCATCATAGTACCTTATTTATTTTTTATTACACTTAAATTCTATAGTTCAATAGTTAGTTAAGTCAATTTAACATTTATACATTGCAAATTTCCTTCTTTTTTTTAAATTATATAATATTTTGTGTTGGCTCAAATGTTTGATTTTTCAAAGTACAATTTGTATTCTTTTTTATTTACAAATAGAGAATACGTAATTTATTTATAAATACTTCAAGCATATATTTATTTCTAAAAAAGTATCTTATTTTCTCTTTTTTTCCATTACTCTTACATGGTTACTTTAAAATCTTATTGGCATTATTTTAGAACAATTGTAATTCAAATGACACATATTTTACACTTAGGGATTCATGACTACAAGGAGTGGTGACCCTGTACCTAACAACTCATTTCATTGCTCTTAAAAACCCAATTATTAAATGCACATTACATGACAACCCAAAAACTATAGACTTTACAACTTTCTTCCAAGGAACTATTTAAATCATATTGTAAAATGCATCAACGTTTCTTTCACTAATATCCTTAAGAGAGGTTCCATGATATATTAACTTTAAAAGTAATCATTGATGGGGGAAAACTAAACCCTAAAAGAAAGCACATGGTAATATGTCATTATGGGTCACAATTATCTAAGAGGGACAAAGGGAGTTCAAATGCAAATGTCATATAATTTTATGGTAAGTTCATAATTACAATAATTGGTAACAATACATCATAAATCCTTTTTTGTTAGCATCATAAGACGTCACTTGATGTATCACATTAATTTCTACTTAAGGGTTTCTACACCCTACCACAAGATAAAATTACATAAATCAAATGTCTTTGTGTTGCAAGGCCTTAGTGCCACTCATGGTATTCCAAGAATACATTTTCTGAATTTCATTTAACATTTATCTTATAAAGGGTTCTATTATATTTGGTTCATTTATTTGATTGCCAATAAAATATATCTCCCAATAGTTAATTTCAAATATCCTATCATATTCACCTTTCAGGTTTGATTATTTAATGGGAAACTATGTTTTCTTATTATTATTTTCTTGCGTGGATCAAATCATGTCTACTTCACCTCCTAAGAAATATTTAATATGTTGCAAGAAATCTCCATGATCCTTAAAATGATCAGATCAACATCATAAGGGTACATTCCCAAATGAGGGAACGTTACATATTTTCCTTCACAGTTAAAAATTTTATAGGGAAATAATGCACAACCTAACTTTCTTGGTGGTCCCACCCAATATTCATTACATTTCACTTCTAATGTGATTTAGTCTCTAAATACGAAAGTGAGATCTCAAGACCAACATGTTTGTATGCCATTAAAATGATGTTATGCCTCACACTAAGGAATCTTAGAGACTTTCATACCTATGTGATTGCTCTCAACTAGGTTTCTAGGGAGGAATAAATATACACATACAATACCTCTATGTCTTTAAGACTAAGAAAGATGTTTGGAGCTAGCCTAACTTGGAGCTTACTAGAGAGGGTCATTACATTCAACAAAGGTAAATATTTTGAGTTATATGTGTGTTTGGTCACTTTCCACTCAATATGAAAAACACACAGAATGTAAGTTGATATTTTTATTTGAATATTAAATGATTTCCTAGGTCATTGCAACACTAGCAATTAGGTAAAAACACACCATTTTCAATTACTTTCTAAAAATTTTAATAGCACAATCATACCCAAAATGTTTGGCTATAATAGACATTTTAAACGAAAAGGGTCCAATTTCATCCTCCTATATTTATTTTGACACTAAAAGAAGGAATCTTTCACATATTTTTCCAAAGTACATAATACAATCAACCCCATTTACTTAAAGAATATATAAATAAAAATAAGTGTAACATTGGTGAAATAGACAAAACTACAATTACTTACAAAATAATAATTTTTTAAATACAAAACCACTATAATTTTTATCATGGAAATAATGACAATAATACACTCTATTCATAAAAATATCATTGAAATATTTTAAGCAATTGCATTACCTTCAAATAACATGCTAATAAAAGACACAAATATCATTTTTACTACTCCTTTTATTCAGGTACCTGAAACCAACATTGTGTCAGTCCTAGGAATGAGTATGGAAAAACCCTTACACTCAAGCACAAACAAGACATTCATCATTTCAAGTAATTTAGAACAAAGTACCAAGAGAGGTAGAGATAAGGAGAGAGAGGCGAGATAATTTCCTCACACATTCATTTACATTTATCTTTTCAAGAGAGAGAGAGAGTAAGGAAGAGAGATAAATTGTAAAACATTTTCATTGCTACTCAAAATATTTTGAAAATTTATCAATTCATTCCCATTTTAATTTTATTTCAAACTCATCAGCATTTTTAATCCATTCACATTTCCAAGACCAACAATAATTTCATATTTATTTTAAGAGAGAGAGGGAGAAGAGAGAGAACACTATAAATTACAAAATCCAATTATATAAAATAAATGATTAAATAATACTCTACAAACACTGAAATGCTATAAAAAAGGCTCACGAGTAATTTACAGAGCCAATGGGATTTTGACAAATATTTTCTAGCTTAAGTTGTGAGTGTGCAAAAATTGACTAAAACAACTAAAGTGCTTCCAGTATGGTTTCCAAAACCACTTGTTTTAATTTAAAACCTAAATTTCATCGATTTGTACCTTCTCCCTGATAAACAAAGAACTCATCGGATTCGATGAAATTCAAATACATTATTTGGGGCTTAATTTATGAAGGTGACTTTGAGACCAATTTTCGTAAACACATCGAACAATTCTCTTATGCGTCGACCGATGGGCTCCAACATCTACTTGAAACTCTAACTTACGAATTTATTTTTGTGAAACCTAGAGTTGATTTCATTCACACATAGGAGAGCCACAGGTACATGAAGGTTCTTTTTAGTTACACCAAATCGATACGACATTCGTAAGCCAAATTCGATCACCCTTTCATAACGTGGAAATGTCACCAAAAGTGACTTAAGTATTAAAGGGGTATTGAATATCACCTCGTTTACGCATATAATTGAGTTAGTCATCTTGGTTAAGAAACTTCCTCATATCTTGGGTCAACATGAATCTTGTTTGAGGTTTTATTTTCCATTAACGGTTTGACATGGTGCTCCATGTGCATGGTTACAAGTCATTTTTTTTCATAAAAGATTAAAGAAAAATATTTTTGGTAAAGGTAAAGGCCATATCCTTCATTCTAAGTTGTATTTCTATTTTAATATACAATACACTGAAATCAAATGCTAAATAAATAAATTATGAAATGTTTATTTTGAAGTGAGAGGAAGAGTGATCCATAACTTTTACACTAATCCAACGATCCCTACATTTGACAAGACCACATCAACATTACACACTCTGGCAACAATTTGCAAGCTTGTTCATACTTCCTCTCTTTGCACATATAAAAACAATGCATTTACAATTACAATATCTTGCAAATCCATCATTTTCTTTGTGCTTGGTTGACTCCCATACTTTGTTCTATGGATACTTGTTTTCTTTTTTGGTTCGAGCTGGTAGAATACTCGCAAATGATACTTATTTTTGGCTTTATTCTTTTTAGTCCCCATTTGCAAAATAACTTCATTTCTAAATTCACTATGACCATCTCGAGCACCACTAGCAGATAATTACATTCCATGAGGACTCATCACGTAGAGGCATCTATCTAAACAATCTCCAGTGTGTTCAAGTGCATCATTTGCCCATAGCTATACACAACTCACATTGTCAACCAAGACTAAAAGCCTGATAGAAAGAGATACAAACATTAATCTCCCAATAATGATCTACTACAATCCTTCACACACTTCCACTCCTAGACAAAAAATATCCCAATTTTGATAGTGGTTGAGATGATTTTAGCATGGGTGAACTATTTGGGTTGTATTAAAAGGAATGTGGCATTATTTTGGGACCACTATTACCAAAGCTCCATTTAGCACTAAAAGTTATTTTTATTTAATTATGAGTGTGCACGCAAACAAATATCCTTTAGAAGTGTCCCCCAAAACATTAATTATATTATATAAAAAAAGAGTGCAAAACATTACTTTACCCAAGCTCCAACTTTTGCACTCAATATGGCTAACCAATTACTGATAAAAATACGAGATTCACATGATTAATGCCTCTGGAAAAAAATAAAGTGTATGTATTATTGTTTAGGGAAATTGATAGTTCTTAAGGGTCTTCAGAGAACCCATTTCCCGCCAAAATTCCTTGGGGATTGAAAATAAAGTTTCTATTTTACTATGCAAGGACAATGACAGGTCTGTAGGCCGCCTTAATA
This sequence comes from Taxus chinensis, assembly GCA_019776745.2. Classification (NCBI taxonomy): domain Eukaryota; kingdom Viridiplantae; phylum Streptophyta; class Pinopsida; order Cupressales; family Taxaceae; genus Taxus; species Taxus chinensis. The sequence goes on from CM034146.1 coordinate 752,007,618, forward strand.
CCTGCTACAGCTGCAAAAGCTTACTCTGACAAGGAGTGACACCACATCTCCCTCCCCTTTTAATAGCATGGTCCTCAATGTGACAAAAAACCAAATCTCGAGGGATACGTAGGAAAGAAAGTCAAAAATGATTCATGATGTTCAACATATTAACTTTTCAGTACAATGTGACCACAAGGAAGTAAACCAATTTGTGTAATATCTTAGATATTAGTGATATGTTAAGATTGGTAATTAGTTATATTTTACTTTACTACTCAATCAATATTTTATTTTACATTATTTCTTAATCTCAAGCTCTTATTATTCAATTTTTAGAATTTTAATTGTCTTATCTTTGTTGTTTCCCAACAGTAATTGGCCTCAAGATGTCACACACAAACTTAACACAACACAATGGACCCATGAGACATTTTTCTAACATACCTTCATGACTGTATCATGTTACAAGAAATCTAATTCGAACATGGAAAGACAAAAATTAGTCCACATAATGAAGAATTTCCAATAATTATGATATAGGCATAATTCCAACACACACAAGTGACTAACAAATAGTGAATCATGACACTGATACTAAGGAAACTTGTATCACATGACCCAAAAAACCATGGCTATACCAACAAAGTGCCAAGACACTATCCAATATTCCATACCAACCAAGGGGAGCATCAAGCCTCAATCATGACAATGTGTATCAAGACTCACAAGAGTACACATAACTCATAACACCAACTCGACACATCAATAAATATCATGAAACAATCTCCATATATATCCCAAAGCATCACCAAACAACTTCATATACCTCCCAAAGAATCACCAAATAACTCCATATACCTACCAAAGAGAAAGAATCATAGTGCCAAAACCAATCCGGGTCGCTTAACCATAGTGCCCCATCAAGAATATCAGGTCACTCAACCATAGAGTACAATCCAGAAAATTGGCTCACTCAAGAATTGAGTCCCATCTCCTTTCTGCATATAATGAGGTTGGGTCATCCTATGGCCCTAGGTACATATAGCCCTGTCACCCCTAACCCAAGTGACATAATAACTTATGGTTCAACAACCCACTAGTTATCTGTAACTCCTTGGGGCATACACCCATACAATGAAGTGGGTTCATATGTCCAACCACTCCATGGTGAATCCCATGACCCTATTCCAACACATTACAACATTAGAACCAACATAAAAATCCGTCTCGAGTGCCAAGTGACAAAAATTCCAAGCCTTGGGCAAGGCTATAAAGCTTCTAAACATGAAAATAATGTTTAAAACTAAGAAAAATAAATGGATGATTAGCCATAGTTATTGCAAAATCCACATGTGAGTGCAACAATCAAATAAAATGCCCAAAATATAAGAACACATCAATCAAGAAAACTGTTGGTTCTTGCAAGAAAAGATATAATAATTAATTTATGAATAAAATACGTATTGATTAATAGCACATTATAATCTCTATGTGGCCTCATACAACCACCAAAGGGGTACTCATCAAGTTGTTGGCACTCGAATATCGAGCCTCAACTCGCGAAAATATACATGTAACTAGAAATCACTACAAGAAACAAGGCCTTTTGCCGCAATTTTTCAACAATATTTTTTGTGGTAATAAGGTTTTCGAAAAGTTTAAAATGTGGCATTCAAATTGTTGTGCATCCACATTTATACATAATATTGTAATTTTTCTACAATTCATTATATTATGGTTAATCAACAATTTATTAAATTTATAGATAACCTACATTTTTTTAATTGTAAATTCTCCACAATTTTTCATGTTTGTTACATTCCTACAAAAAAAACAAAATTGTGAATCTTCCACAATTTTACAAAAAAATATGATTTTTGTCCATTTTTTTTTTTTTTTTTATAAAATTTCTACAATTTTCAATTTTTTATTACTCATCAATGTTATATTTGTGGAAATTTCAACATTTTTTCCTACAATCATATTTACCACATTAAAATTGTAGGTGGAAGCTACACTTTGATTCCCACAATAATGAATTGTACAATTATCTTTTTTTAAAATGTTGAAATAATACTATTAAAAACCATATCACATTCTTTTGAATAGTTTTTTTTATTTTTTTTATAAAAAATATTACATTACTATAAATTAAAAAATACCTAATAAATAAATGTTTATCATTCACAAAATATCTAAATATAATTATTTTAAATCCACATGTCTTCTCTATATACAGTACACTTTTTAAATTTTAAATAAAATTTCATTAAAAGTTAAAATGATAGTTAAAATATTAAAAAAACCACTTAAAAAAATTACATAAACAAAACTTATTTTCTATTTATTTAAAAACTATACCAATCACACTTCTTTAACACTTTCCTTTGACTATATATGTCATTCCTCACCTCACTTAGAAAGGGTTTTTGTCTCCCCTTTTGACCTCGAGATGATTATTTCATCTTTTACATGACTACTAAATAGTGCTAAACATAAAAAATATGATGGAACTTGTTTGAAAATTTTGTTTTTGAATTACAAATTCTCCTTAAGTGGTTGCTGGAAACGATTTTTATCTTCTTGTAGAGACTCGGGAAGACTAGGCCAATGGGTAGAATAGGATATTCGTTGAAAAGCTTTTGTGCATCATTTACGCATTCCATCTCTTCAAAACTGATGGTAAGAGTGTAATGGGAACTATTCTTCATGTCATATTTATGAAAATACATAATGTTTTCTCAACATAAATCTCCTTTCACTGCAATCCAAAAACAAAATACATAAATAAAATCATGAAGAAATCAATGTAGAAATTGAAACTGATAAGCTATAAAATATCTTTTATCAATGATTTTGTTTGGAAAATATGATTATAAAACAGAACAAAGGAGGCACTCCCAACTATGTGGTTAATTAAATTCAAATATGAATATGTTATAATATCAATAATTAAATGGAAATTCCTCCACTCAGCTCTTCATAGTGAATGGAATGTTGATCAGATAAAATGATCCATGACTATTGTTTATCCAGAGTGTAGGGTTAGAACTTCCTCTCTAAACACTACACCCTACTGTTTAAGGAAAATCTACCATCTCACAGAGACTGTTAGAAACATGAATATTTCTAAAAATATAGGTAAAAGTATTGATGCAACTAAACTCAATAATTTGGGTCTACGAATAAACAATCCAAATTTGCACATTTTTACCTCTTCTGTGCACTGTGCATAATCCTCATCAAATCTTCATATAGTAAGGAATTGCTCCTTACTATAGTGGATCTTTGAGAATCAAAATATTCAATGACCTTGAAAACAACTTTTTGTTATAGGCATAGTTCCTCTCCACTCAGCACGTAAACACTAATCATTAATTATCCTCCACTTACCTCACCTACGGTTGAGGAGCTGCATGCATAGCCTAAAACTACAACCATGTGGAGTAACATATGAAATTGTATAATTATTAACATTTTTTAATACGAGTAAAATATCTAATAACGTCATTTATTTTGGAAACTTTTATGGCATATGAAAATTTTACCGCATTTCTCTCTCATGGTAGTTTTACTATTTTACAATTTTACATTCTTGTAAAAAAAATTCCCCCCAATGTATGAATTATTTTTGTTAAAAAATATAATTTAAATTAGATTTTTTATATGTTTTTTGGTAGGTATTATTTATATTAAATTTTGTATTTTTTAAATTGGTGATGCCATATTTCTATGGCAAGTTTCACAATATTTTAAGTTTAAATTAGTTTATAATCTACTCACTACCATATATTTTAATATATATTTTAGATAATATAATATTATTACACGGATATAATTTTCTATTAATTATATAGATGATTTTTTTGCTAATTTCATTTTAAAATATATTACAATAATTATACATTTCTATATAATTGGATTTTCATAGTAGTCTAATTTAAAAAATTTATATTTTTTTTAAAACTGTGCAAAAACTATAAAATATAAACAATGTTACATTTCCAAATTATTAAATGTAGAGTTTCAATATTAATATAAATTTATATGATTTTTTTAAAAAATATCTCACAACTCTAATTTGGTAACTAAATTTTATAATACATTTTAATTTATTTTAATAAATTTGTAGATTTTCTATGAGGAAGAGTTGGATATGTGAATTCTCTACAAAATATTATTACTATGTGTAAATTGTGGAGGACACACAATACCTAAAAATTAATAAATGAAATTGTCAAATAAATTCCACAATTATTCTAGACAATTCTTGCAAATTGTAGAAAAATTGTGGAATAATTGTGGTTAAAAACATTAGCTATCTAGAGTGTAGTATTAATATTATTATATTATTTTTTAATATTTTTTTAGTTTAAATATGACCTAGATTTTTTTTAAAAATTAATTTGATAAAATTGTTGGTTTTCATTGAAAAAGTGATGCAGATGTGAATCAAGGAAAAATTATTAACACTTAGATTAAATTGTGCAATATCCTCAATATTTAAAAATAGGAAAATTCAATAAAATTGTGGATTTTCACTAAGAAAGTGTCATACACGTGAATTAGGTTCAAATTATTAACACATACATAAAATTGTGGAACATCCACAATATTTAAAAATATATTTTTTTAATTATCATAAAAGTGCCACATATATTCTAGTTTCTACATTCATTATTAATAAATCAATTAATAATTTTCTTAAGAAAAGAATTTATATTAATAGGAATAATAAAAACAAGAATTTTTAATTATATATTTATTATGTAGTGCCTCGTTGTAATGCTAAATTTTGAGGTGAAATTGTTGTTTCTTCCATTGCTTTCCTCCCACGTTGGTTATAGATGTGACAGGCTAGACATGAGGAGATATAGACTGTATTTTTTTTTATGATTCTCTTTGGCAGTGGTTGAAGCGCATTTTCCTTTCTCCCTGGTTAGCTGGCCGCACTCATTTATTTCTGATTTGCAAATCTTACCTGCTTCTTGTTGACTGTCTGTTCATCCTCCTCTCGAACCGCGTGAGATCTCCCTTGGATATTCTGCGCGTGGAGTGGTTGAGGGACTTTTTTTCCTGTTGCGTGGGCAGAAAGGTGAGTAAAATCCTTCTGTCATGACATTTTTTTCCTCCCTGGTTCCTCCCTGTGCGCATTTTTGTTTGATGAAGCCTCAAGCTAGTGAGGCAGGCGCGTTACCTCCACTTTTCTTTGGGTGCCTCGAGGTGTGTTCGGGTCAGGAATCCACGGCATAGCCTGCAACAACTCTTAACCAGGCGGCAGATAGGTCACAGTGAGGCAGAAGCTGTTTTGAGCGCTTCCAACGAGCAGGTTGTCCAACTTCATTGTTATCCGTTCAGTTTCGACTGCACCCTCAAAGTTCAGGATTCTCCTTCAAAATATTTTGTATCAAAATCGATTAAGTGACAACAAGAGTGTTACCAGCAGACCTGATGAGATTTATTGCAAAGATTTTCTATTGAAACCTTTCTGTTTGTTTCACGATGCAACCCATGGAAGAGGATCTCATTGAGGCGGATCTGTTCCATTCCAGTGTATTCATGAAGCACAATTTGCTTTGCAAGTATGAACTTGTCAGGAGATCTATGCAATGTTGGAGAAAATGTCTTGGAAGGTCTTCTTCTAGCTAGTCTGGATGCTCTGCCAAATCTTCAGATTCTGCGTCTACAAAATAACAGTTTGCAAGGAGAAATTCCTTCAAATCTAGCCAGCTTATCAGAGATATTGATCCTTAATATTGTAGATAATCGGTTCAAGGGTGAGATTCCTGAGAAGCTTGGCATGTTGACAAAGCTCAGGTCATTGCGCATGGGAAAGAACAACCTGCAGGGACTTCTTCCTTCTACTCTAAGAAATTTATCATACTTAGAGGTGCTCGACGTGGGGGAAAACAATTTGACAGGGAACATCCCTGATTGGATTGCAAATTGTTCCATTCTGCGAGTTCTTGTAATGAGATCCAACAATTTCGAAGGTAAACTGCCTCCGCAGATCGGCCAAATGGAAGAGTTTCAAATTCTAGACATTTCTTCAAATCTTTTGTTTGGTGAGATCCCGGATACATATCTCAATTTCAGAGCCATGGGAGACAGCGAACTGGATGGAGAGAGAGCTGGACGATTGGTGAGAGCGAAAAGGATGGAGACAGCCATGTGGATGGTTTACATCTAAATATCAAGGGATCAAACTTGGTTTGCGAATACGTAGTTACAGCCTCACATGCATTGTTTTGTCAAATAACAGATTGAGTGGTCATCTTTTTCCTGGAGTTGGAAATCTAAAAGGACTGATTATTCTCAACCTCTCCATGAACACTCTTAATGGGCCAATTCCAGATAGTGTGGGAAATTTAAAATGGTTGGAATCGTTGGATCTCTCTCTCAACATTCTTTCAGGACAGATTCCATCACAGCTTGGTCTTCTCAATTCTCTGGGATATCTAAATCTGTCTTACAACAATCTGTCAGGCAGGATACCAAGGGATGGTCATATGTTAACATTTGATAATTCATCATCATATTTAGGAAATCCACATCTGTGGGGATGCCCTCTTGAGAGAAATTTTTCTCTACCTCATTTACAACAGTCTGCTCCACCAGTACCCACAATGGATGATGAGGAAGAGAGAGATGAAGGGTTTACATGGTTTTGGATGTGTTTTGGTTTGGCAGTTGGAATGGGATTTTCTACAGTGGTCATGGTGCTTACTTTACATGTGAGGTGGAAGAATGAATGCTTTCAACTGGTGGACCGCTTAGAACTAGTGCACCCGGATTCCATTACCTACAATTTTTATGCTGGCCCATGTGGAGTTTGTACGACCTGTTGAAGCGGGAGAAACAGGCAAGATATTTCTACACCTTTCTACTGTTACTTTTATTTAAAATTATTGTGAAATCGATCCACTTTTTCCTTGCATTGATTTTTCAGTTGGATGTCATGATGGGAGATTTCCCCTTTCTGCTCATTTCTCCTTGTTTTAGTTTTTATCGTTGTCAGTATGTTGATCGAAAGGATGCGTGTGCCCTCTCCTCTGGATGTTATGTTTCTCTTGCTCGAGTGATAGAACTTCGTCTGTTTATTTATGTATTAATTCTTCCCTACGATTGAGTTGCAAGTTATTATGTTGATCAAACTAGCATTTTCGTTATCATGGAAGTAAGTTTACGATAATTATGAAGCCCGCCATAGCACCCAAGTTTGTCCTTTGACGTTAGTTTGTTAGCTCCTACGCAAGTCCCTTTGATCACCTTTTGGCATCAAGAAAGAAAGGTTGTAAGATTGTGTGATCAATGCTTGGGGCTAGCCAGCTTGAGTTTCGGTAGTAAACTTTTAGAATGAAAACTTTTGTGTGCGATGTGTTTTCCTGATCGCGTGTTTAGACTCTTATCTTACCTTTCATCGCATTTCTAGGCTTGCAAGGCCATTCTCAAGAAGTACCTTGACCATCCCTATCAACTTGAATCATAACTAGCTTTTCGAATCAACCAAGCTCGAGGTTTCATTGTCCGAATCCAGTACCTCGTTGACACTAGAATAGTTTTGGTCCAATCACCCTCTGTGAATTATTGCTGATGGCACTCTTCTGTTTTTCCTAACTGGCATTATTTTCTCCCTTGTATTGTTAACGCTATTAATTAATATTGGTCAGTTGTTATGCACGTAATTATTGTAATAGTTTGTGATGGAGATTTTCTTAAATGTGATTGACCTTCGGGAAAAACTCAGCTTTCGTGTGATAACCTTATGAAATCATAGCGAAAGGTTTTGTTTTGATAAAGTCACTTAGAAATTATGTTTGTATCTATTTGTACGATGGTTGACTGCGTTACCAAGGGTTGCCGTAAAATTTGGTTGTTTTGGGATATGGGTAATTTATTTTAAATTAACCAAACATTAGTATTGTAGTGGAGGTTTTCAAATCCTTAGTGTTATAAAATTTGTTGATGACATTATTGTATACTCTTGTGTGACGGAACCCCCTTCTTCTCTCGCATGCTTGCTACTAGCCTGTAAGACTTTGACCCTTCTTGGATGATTGGAAAATCTTGTAGTTAATGGTCAAAACTAGTATACCTTGCCTTCACTTCGAAACTTGTGCTGTGTGTATACTCTATTTGATTTCTGGTTGAAACTCAATTATGTATGACTTTTAGTGTTAATTGTTGAAACCCGTGGTTCCCCCTTCTTGGGCCGATCAACTCTTGTTCTTTTAGAAATATATTATGTTAGTCTGTGCGTATGGTACCTTTGATAAATTTTCTAGATGGTTGGTGTATATATATCAAATCTCAATCTTGTAACTATTGTTATTTACTTACTTGATGGGAATTCTGTTCTTTGCTAAATTGTTATATCTCCTTATAGGGCCAAGGGCCATTCTCATACGATTATTACTTTCGTTGCTTTTGCTCCTAACTGAAGTACAAGGTCTTCTCCTTCTTTGATTGGCATGATGAAGACTCTATTATAACTTGATGTGTTGATAGTATTTAGAGGTTTGAACCAATTCTTGTAATAAAGTGCTTCCTTTTCGTGATATTGTTAGATAATAGTTATGGTGGTTTTGTGTAGCCTTATCTTGCTCAGTTCTCGTGAACTGACTCTTGTAGAAAATTTGCTGCAGATGGATTTTGCGTGTAGATGAGGTATAGATTTGTATACTTTTGTCATCAACCTCAGTTGAGAAGATTCTTTGCTCGAAAACCTTTGTATGTTGTTCAACTGTAGTTAACGACCAGTGGAAAGTTTAAAAGAGGATTAATGTCTTAGTATAAAGTATTTTGGACTTTGTCATCTAAACTTTGGAAACCTTGTATTGTTTGACCATCATTGAAATTTTAAGAAAATTTGTTTATTATGGTTGAGTGATTTGTGGTGCATCAGTTTTTTAGGAAATGATGTAATCTTGTTTTGTTCTCGTAAATGAGTGTTGCTTCAACTTGGCCTTGAGAATAAATTCGGAGTTAAACCTTGCCATGACTTAGTAATAAAGTGTCATAAGTAAGCTAACATGGGATTGTTAAATACTTCTGGAAGTTAAATTAAAAGTTGCATTCAAATAAAGTAACGTAGGTGTCACCAACTTGAGAGCAAGAAATTCTCTGAGTAGACAAGGGCAAGACTATCATTGCAAGTAAACTTTATAACACGATAACCCTAGCTCCTCTAGTGAACATTATACCTTTCATGGTAAAATTTGTAAAATGACCCTAAGGTGAAATGAACTGTTAATTTTTTAAGGATAATAAGATTTAATAAACAAGAGAAAACAATTTTGAAACCACACAATCTATCTCTCAGCCATTTGGAAAGTAAATTCTTTTACTCCTTGATAATACTTTTAGCGAAGCCTAAGTAAAGTTGTTGTTAAATCTGGTTAAGAGCCCTAGCTTCAATTTAATACTGGCAATAACTAATGAGGTCCTAAAAAATTTTCATCTCGACCTTCTCCCCCTAACCCTTTTTCAAGGCACCTTATATCTCTTCTCTTAAGTTTGTTGAACTTAAAACCATGTTGTCTTGTGGGCAAGAACGAATCTTAGTAGCATTAGTGGTGAGTAGATGGCTTGGTGGAATTGAAATTCTCCTTTTTCTTGATACACGAATTAAGCAAATAAAGGTCATAATAGAGAAGATTTAAAGATAATTACTCTGTGTAAAAAGAATAAATTTTAACTTGGTAAGATGAATTGTATGAATCATATCCTGAGTCTCCTTGAAAACGTAAGCTAAGAATTTCAAGATGTCCTTCTAAAATAAATAACCCTCAAGAATATCTCATTGTGGTTGGCCCTAACTGTGAGTGTGTTCTGTGATTGTACTTCTATGTTGTCTTGTCAAAAAGAAAAGTAAATTGTCCTTGTTATGTGTGAACGTTTCCATGCTGCCTTTATGGCCATCCTTGTATCAAGTTGTTCACAGTGTTAGTTGTATACTTGGTGACGTCATGTTGCATCATGTTATGTGTCAAGCAAGTCAAAAAAAAATTATCCTGTATTTCACTGTGTTGTTGTGATGTGTGATTATTTTGGTCGTTACATATTATTTATAAAAGAATGGTTTATATTTTACTTTTTTTATAATTACAAATTATAATTTAAAATATTATAAAGATAAAAGGATATTATTCTTCTTAACATACAATCGAATAAACATATTTTAATATAGTTACATTTTCATAACATTTTAATTTCAATTTTCAATTTTTTATAAAATATGAATATATATAAAACATGGTATTTCAAATTTATTAAATATTGAATTTTATTATTAATCTAATTTTACGATCAATTTTAGTTATATTACTAAAAATAATGGAATTTCTATAAGAAATGGTTGGATATGTGACTTTTCTATGAATTATTATCAATATATGCAAAATTGTAGGATATCCACAATACTTAGAAATGGCTAAACGAAATTTTCATAGATATGCTACAAGTATTCTACATTTCTTCTAAATTGTAGCATTATTATGGAATAATTGTGGTTAAAAAGGCTTGTTTGTTGTAGTGAACGAGTATATCAAATAATGTAACTTTCATCATCTCTGCATGAATCATCCCTCTATACTCCCACAAGGATCAACATAGTAAAAAACACATGAGATTGTTTGTTGGAAAACCAAATAGGAAAGAAAAGGGGATGCAAGTTTGCATAATTTGAGCCTAAGGTGGTGCACATCCACAATATACTGAGAAAACTCAAAGTATACTAAACAGATAGAAGTGGGTTTTAAGTCTATATAAGACTCCACTTCCTCACTCGTACTCGGCTCAATATTATGAAAACTTGGTCCACGTCTCCTCTCTCCACACATACACTCTCGAAGGTTGCTCCCCTTAGGCTCGTCTAGTGTAATGTTCACAACATAACACATAGCTAAATCACTAACATAATGGTGATTCATGCACATTAACCATAGTGTCTTACGCATGGTATATATACAAGGTATAAAAAAATCATTAATTTCATGGGTTATGATACATCACTTATCCACATTATGCACCTAAGGTGCAACTACTTCACAATAGGGGTTATACGATCACCATATGCCCCTAATTCACGACATGAACCATCAAATATTACACGAATTATACATATGATGAAAAAAGTGACTAATATTACAACATACAATGATTGTAATACATCATGATGACACACACAATTCATCACAACATGGTGGTGACATCACGATAAAATCCAATTCACTATACACCAATTTTGTCATGCCACACATCAACACACCTTCATATTACATAGTAACAAAACACTCCGACACTATGTAATATGCAATAACATTCTTTTCACACACAACAAGGCTGTACATCACACGTGAAATCCTCATTGAGTCAACAAAAAGGAGAGAAAATACTCTCATTACAAACACATCAACATGATAAAAAATACACACTAAGTGACATGCATAACATTTGCATTCAGAATATCACAATTACAACATTGGTCACATCAAAACATATGTCACATTACTCTTTCCATCTCTACTACCACAATGCAAGATCATCACAACTCCAATCTATCCTAGAGGTTTGAGAGAATGAACCTCGCTCTGATACCATATGTAATGCTCACATTCTACACACACAAGTACAACACACATAATAACAAGATAAGTATTTTTTGGCTTACATTTCTTGTTACATAAACATCCCATAAGATCCAATAAATAAAATCGACATCACGTAGGAGACTTACACAAGTATGAACCCATTCATACAATATAAAACATAGGGTACACATCAATTCCTTACTCAAATAACATAAACCAAGACAATGAGCCAAGTATGGCAAGACACACATGATAGGCAAACTCCACAACATATCCTATTACTATCATTTAGTTTTTCTATTATGTAACCTTATTGTTTTCCTTTGAATTAAACTACAAGTATGTAAAATATCAATTTTCTAAAATATCAAATAATTTATTTTTGTATAGCATTAGCCTTTAAAAAAGAATGCATTGTTTTTTCCTCTCTCAATTTCCATTAATCATCCATAACTCATTTGTTAAATAAATTCTTTTTAAACACCTACATGCCTCCAAATATTAATTCTTACATTAAAGTTTTGTTTTTCAAAATATGATTAATTGATGTTAAATTTTATCCTCATTTCGAAAAGGAATTAACAAGATGTTAAGGTTCTACTTTTAAGATATATATTCGATGTTTAAAATTTACCTTTTCTAGACAAGGGAACCATAGTGAGGTCAAGGAAGGAATTCTTAGGATTTAAGGGTGATTTAGATTTAAGAACCCTCTTCTCTTAAACATCCTTTCATCATAGTACCCTATTTTTTTTCTATTATAGTTTTCTATAGTTCAATAGTTAGTTAAGTCAATTTAACATTTATACATTGCAAATTTCCTTTTTTTTTAAAAAAAAATTATATAAGATTTTGTGTTGCCTCAAATGTTTGATTTTTCAAAAGACAATTCGTATTCGTTTTTTTACAAACAGAGAATACCTAATTTAGTTATGAATAATTCACGCATATATTAATTTCTAAACAAGTATCTTATTTTCTCTTTTTTCCATTACTTTTACATGGTTACTTTGGAATCTTATTGGCATTGTTTTAGAACAATTGTAATTCAAATGATGTATATTTTACACTTAGGGATTCATGAATACAAGGATTGGTGACCCTGTACCTAACAATTCATTTCATTGCTCTTAAAAACCCAATTATTAAACACATATTACATGACAACCCAACAAGTATAAACTTTTCAAATTTCTTCCAAGGAACTATTTAAATTGTTTTGTAAAATGCATCAACGTTTCTTTCACCAATACCCTTAAGAGAGGTTCCATGATATATTAACTTTAAAAGAAAAAATTGATGGGGGAAAACTAAACCCTACAAGAAAGCACAAGGTAATATGTTATTATGGGTCACAATTATCTAAGAGGGACAAAGGGAGTTCAAATGCAAATGTTATATAATTTTATGCTAAGGTAATAATTATAATCATTAGTAACAATACATCATAACTCTTTTTTTTATCAGCATCATAAGACGTCACTTGATGTATCACATTAATTTATACTCAAGGGTTTCTACACCCTACCACAAGATAATTAGAGAAATCAAATTTATATTTATCGCAATGCCTTAGTACCGCTCGAGGTATTCCAAGAATATATTTTCTCACTTTAACTTAACATTTATCTTATAAGGGGCTCTATTATATTTGGTTCGTTTAGTTGACTTCCAATAAAATATATCACCCAATAGTTAATTTCAAATATCCTATCATATTCACCTTTTAGGTTTGATTATTTAATGGGAAACTATGTTTTCTTATTAGCTTGTTCTTGCATGGATCAAATCACGTCTACTTCACATCCTAAGAAATACTTAATATGTTGCAAGAAATCTCCATGATCCTTGAAATGATTAGATTGACATCACAAGGGTATGTTCCCAAACAAGGGAAAGTTAAAAATTTTCCTTTACAATTAAAAAATATATAGGGAAATAATGCACAACCTAACTATCTTGGTGGTCCCACCCAATAGTCATTACAATTCACTTCTAATGTGATTTAGTCTCTAAATATGAAAGTGAGATCTCAATATCAACATGTCATTTTGTATGCCATTAAAATGATGTTATGCCTTGAACTAATGAATTTTACACACTTTCATACCTATGTGATTGCTTTCAACTAGGTTTCTAGGGAGGAATAAACAAACACATACAATACCTCTATGTATTTAAGACTACGAAAGATGTTTGGTGCTATCCTAACTTGGAGCTTACTACAGAGGGTCATTTCATTCAACAAAGGTAAATATTTTTAGCTATATGTTTGTTTGGTTGCTTTCCGCTCAATATGAAAAACACACACAAAATTTAAGTTGATACTTTTATTTGAGTATTAAATGATTTCCTAGGTCATTGCAACACTAGTAGATAGGTTAAAAAACACCATTTTAAATTACTTGCTAACAATTTTACTAGCATAATTATACCCAAAAGTTTCATCTACAATAAACATTTTAAATGACAAGGGTCCAGTTTCATCCTCCTATATTTATTTTGACACCAAAAGAAGGAATCTTTGACATATTTTTCCAAAGTACATAATACAATCAACCCAATTTAGTTAACATAATATACAATTATGACTTAAAGTAACATTCATTAAATAGGCAAAAGTGCAATTACGTACGATATAGTACATTTTCTAATACACAACCACTATCTTTTCATCATGGAAATAATAAAAATAATACATTCTATTCATAAAAATATCATTGAAATATTCTAAGTAATTACATTTCCTTCAAATAACATTTTAATAAAAGACACAAATATCATTTTTACGACTCCTTTTGTTCAGGTACCTACAACCAACGTTGTGTCAGTTCTAGTACTAAGTATGGAAAACCCTTACACTCAAGCATAAATGAGACAATCATCATTTCAAGTAATTTAGAACAAAGTATAGAGAGAGGTAGAGATAAGGAGAGACACAAGAGATAATTTACTCACACATTCATTTACATTTAACTTTTCAAGAGAGAGAGAGAGTAAGGAAGAGAGATCAATTGTAAAACATTTTCTTTTCTATTAACAATATTTTGACAATTTATCAATTCATATCCATTTTAATTTTATTTCAAACTCATCTGCATTTTTAATCCATTCATGTTTCCAAGACCAACCACAATTTCATATTTATTTTAAGAGAGAGAACACTATAAATTACAAAATCCAATTATACAAAATAATTGATTAAATAATAATCTACACACACTGAAATGCTATAAAAAAGGTTCACGAGTAATTTACAAAGACAATGGGATTCTGAAAAATATTTTCTAGCTTAAGTTGTGAGTGTGCAAAAAATGACCGAAACAACTAAAGTGATTATAGTATGTTTTCCAAAACCACTTGTTTTAAGTTCAAACATAAATTTCATCAGTTCTTACATACTCTCCTATAAACAAAGAACTCTCCAAATTTGATGGAATTCAAATTCTCTTTACAGGGCTAAATTTATGAAGGTGACTTTGAGACCAATTTTCATAAACACATCGAACACTTCTCTTATACGACGACTAGTGGGCTCTAACATCCACTTGAAACTCTAACTTTTGAAATTAGTTTGGTGAAATTTAGAGTAGATTTCAATTCTCACATAGGAGTGCTAGAGGTACATGAAGGTGTTTTCTAGTTACACCAAATTGATATGACATTCATAAGCCAAGATCAATCACCATCTCATAAAGTCGAAACCTCACCAAAAGTTACTGAAGTGTTAAAGGGGTATCAAATATCACCTCATTAAGGAATCTAATCGAGTTAGTCATCTTGGTTAAGAAACTTCATGGTATCTTGGGTCGACATGAATCTTGTTTAAGGTTTTATTTTCCATTAACGGTTCAACATGGTGCTCCATACACATGGTTCCAAGGCCTATTTTTTTAATTTTATTTTGTTTCAAAAAAGTTTAAAGAAAAATATTTTTAGTAAAGGTAAAGACCATGTCCTTCATTCTAAGTTGCATTTATATTTTAATATACAATATACTGAAATCCAATGCTAAATAAATAAATGATGAAATGTTTAGTTTGAAGTGAGAGGAAGAGTGATCCATACCTTTTACACTAATCCAACGATCCCTGCATTTGACAAGATCGCATCAGATTTAGGCATTCTGGAAAAAATTTGCACATTTGTTCATACTTCCTCACTTTACACATAGAAAAACAAATCATTTACAACAAAAACATCTTGCAAATCCCTCATTCTCTTTGTACTTGGTTGACTCCTATACTCTTTTCTATGAATAATTTTTTTCTTATTTGGTTCAAGCCAGTAGAATACTCACAAATGATACTTCATTTTGAATTTATGCCTGTCAGTCCCATTTCTAAAATAAATTCATTTATTAATTCACTATGACCATCCTAAGTACAACCAATAGATAATTACATTCTACAAGGTTTCATCATGTATAGGAATCTCTCTAAACAACCTCCAGTGTGTTCAAGTGCACCATTTGCACATAGCTATACATAACTCAAAATTTCAACCCAGACTGAGAACCTGATAGCAAGAGATCCAAACATTAATCTCCCAATAATGACCTGCTACAATCCTTCACACACTTCCACTTCTGGACCAAAATATCCCCATTTTGATAGTGGCTGAGATGATTCTAGCATGGGTGAACTGTTTGGGTTGTATTAAGAGGAAAGTGACATTGTTTTGGGAGTATTCCAATACTCTGATACAAAGCTTATATTGTATAAAAAAGAAGGAAAAAAAAAAGAGAGTAGAACTTTGTTTTTTCCCATCAAATGTATTACGATGAATTTTTCGAAGCATTTTATAAAGGCCATTTCAAACACATATTGCAGTCCTTTACATAAGAATGGTGTTGTAAAATGTTGAAGTGCACGTAACACATTTCTCAAGAGTAGAAGGAACAAAATCAATAGAACAAGAAATTATACCTCACTAAAGCACCTCCAAATCCTAAATCTTATTCTTCTTCCTTTACATACAACACACAAAACAATGACATGCAGTTTTCTTTCCTCTCAAAACCTTATAAATTGCTTCAAAAAAGGTATAGATACAATTCAATCAATTCACATATGATAAAATGAGGGGGTATTCATATTTATTGATTTATTTCATGTAGGGCTATCCTTACCCAAAAAAGGAATGATTTGGGACCGCTATTACCAAAGCTCCATTTAGCACTAAAAGTTCTCTTTATGTAATTATGAGTGTGTAGACTAGCAGAGCTCCCTTAGCAGTGCCCCCCAAAAACATTAAGTTTATTCTATTAAAAAAGAGTGCAGAACAATGCTTTATGAGAGATCCAAATTTTACACTCACTATAGAAAACCAATTACTGCTAAACATATGAGATTTACATGATCAATGCCTTTGGACAAAAATAAAGTCTATGTATTACTGTGTAAGGAAAGTGACATTTCTGAAGGACCTTCAGGGCACCCATTCCCTGCCAAAATGCCTTGGGGATTGGAAATAAAGTTTCTATAATATTATGTCAGGACAATCATAGGTCTGTAGGCCACTTTCATACCTACTACACCTATAAAAGATGACTTCGATAAGGAGTGGCACTACATTTTTGTTATGAAGAGTTTACTTTTTTAGGAAAATTTCTATTTATAGTAAGTACAAGCATCAAGTATTTACTATTTTTAGAAACTAGTCTTCACAACCTCAAATTGATGAGAAAACGGATTCTCTGGAATAGGTTTGTCTTCTAGGTGACGTGTTCAAAATTATAGTTCAAACCATTTGTCGTTATGGTGGGAAATTGGAAAAGTGGAAGCTAGGGCATAAATCTAGGGTTTTCTACCACTAAAAATAGGTAAAACTCTAGTTCTTTTGTTTCTTTCTTCTCGTAGGTGCCTGGGGGATAGAGAGACTATGAAAATTTCATCCAATTCCGATAACCAAGTTAAGAGATATGTCTTTTTGACATTTTTGGCTATGGAGTCAATCTAACAAAAAAATGGGAATGGTGTCTAGAGAAAAAGCAAGTTATTGGAGGATTTGTAGTAGTGAACAAGGAGGAATGAAGGAAAATTGGAAGAATAGAGGAGGTTTCGGTAGCCAAATTGAGTCTCCCTCAATGTCTGAGTAGCATCACAAGTATTGACAAGAAGCTTAGAGATAGACAGATCATAATGAGTCATTTTGTAGCTGGGGATGTGATCTAATTGTCCTTTTTTCACTCAGAGGTGGAGAAATGGGTAGCACCCTCAACAGGATTTGATCTATCCTCACTATTTTAGGTTGTGCCTTTTAACCAAGGTAAGAGAACCCTTTTATAGCTGTTGTTTATGGAGGAGATGGAGATATCCTTCCCTATGAAGTTCTTAAAGAAACCTTGAAGAAAATATGATCAATGCAAAAAAATATAACTCTCACGAGTTGTCACTCTAGATAGTGGAGATATTTTCTAGACAAATTTCAGGCCACTAAATACATTTGAAATCATTGTTGTTTCTACATGTTTTGGTAACAGAAATTATGAATTTGTACACACAAAAGACAAAAAAGGGTAGTACAAGTAGGATTGGATGTTTTTAAATGAATTTTTGGTGGGAGGTGAGGTAGAATGGACTTGATTCGCCAGATATTTGAGAGATTCAACAAAATGGAAGGCTAAACCAACAGAATGCCACGAAATAGATAAAATGTTTCTTTAACTAGAATATGTGCTTCAATGGAGGCCCAGATTAGTACTTTTTCACACAATCTATGAGATTCTAACACGAAGGCTCGAGTTATACAACCCAAAAAAGCATCAAAATCTAAGATCAATCATGCCTAAGGTACACCTAGAGGCTTACAGAAAATCTATGTCAATAGATGAAAGAATAGTGATTTTAAATTGTTTATTTCATTCCCAGATGAAAGATATTCTGAGAAATGAAATTCTAAATGCCACTAAACAGTCATAAGGATTGATCCTGTGTGATTTAGAAAGATTTTAATACAATATTGCGATAAGAACAAGAAAAACTATTTGCAAACATTCAAAAATGAAACAGACACATTTTTCTCAAGATCAACATGGCATAACTCAATTTTGATTAAATTTATCACCAGGGGAAAGTTTATAGAACAATCTCAGAGCTTGTCAATGGTTGTACACTCGCACCACCTTGACATGATCAAAATTAATACAAAAGAGATAGCCAGGTTCCTTAGACGAATTCTCAAAAAATATAGGCTTTGTCAAATTTTCCTCTTGGAAATTTTCTTTGACCTCTAAAACTCCAAAAATTTACACAATAAAATCAAGTAATTTATAAAATTTTACAACAAATATCTTCCTAAAAAAGGTAGAAAACATTCAATGTACCAGTGCTCATCATGATCTCAATCACGATTTCAAGAATTAGATCTGTAAAAAGTTGTTCAGCTCTATGGGAGGTAAATCTCTTCAAATTCCTGCATTCAATTCCTCCTTCTGGTAGATCACTCTTCCTTTAACTCACCAACCACTTCCACCCCTAATCTGTCAAATCTAGTTCTTTGCATGCCCGGGATGATAAAACGGAAGATCAGATCGAGGCCTGAGGTTAGATCTCATCTTAATGGAAAAATATGTCCCCATATCTTCTTCACCAAACCTAGATATCAATAGTTCCGTCACGTGCCAAGGAAATAAAAATAGGGTTGAATCTGATAGTCAGGTTGCATATTAATGGTGAGAGACATTTACAAACCTTTCCCATGAAATTAGGATACGAGATTATTGTTCCTCTTCATTAGGCATGTAGGATACTCCAAGAAATGATAAAAAACCATAAGAATATGCATTCCCAAAAGCATCGTAGCAGAAATGAAGGAAAATTAGATACACATGCACAATTTTCATTGATCATTCTATTTTTAATTTGGACCATCCACGTGGGAGATCCAATTTAGAGCAGGCCTACATGTTCCCTTTTTCCTTTTACAACTTTTAGAAAAATATAAATTTTTCACATTTTGCTCCACACCTCCGCCCTTGAAAAATGAGTCTGACACGTGTCAAAAGGTGGGTCCCAAAGGAACCTAGGACAAATTCTGCTATTTCACCTCCTTTTTGGAAAAGTGAAAATTTTCCAAGTTTTCCCCAAAGCTTCACCCTTCAAATTCTAGTTTTCTTATGTGGATCCCAGCAGAACCACACTCTCTTTTTCACTTTTAACTCCTTTTCCCACAAAAGGAAAATTTCCCACTTTTCCTCCAAAGGTCTGCACCTCCGCCATTGACTAGAACAAGTTTTGACTTTTTTATATTGGGCATGCGGGTCACTTTGGTGATTTCAGCCTTTTAAATATCAAGGGGCAAAAAATCCAAGTTGCCCCCGATGGTCCGCCTCCCTGGCCTTTTGACTTTTTCAATTTGCCATGTGTCACAATGGCACATCTTGAGATGGTCCCCAAAAGTTAAGACCTTGAGCAAGCGTGGGCTTACCATGTGTCCTAGCCCGGTAAAGCTTCTATGAAGGCTTAAAGATTAGTTTAAAGCGTGTGTCAAGGTCTGAGGCAGTATCCTTTGGCCATTGAAAAGTCCAAGTAAAATGGAAAGTGAGCAGAGGCCTCTAAGTGTCTTCTTGGCGCTTGTTTAAAATGAAACTCAAGTTTAAGACTCTGAATGAGTGCGGGCTCGACACATGTCCCTGTCCCGCCAAACTATATTAGTTGCATAAAAAAATTTCTAAGTCTGGGAAAAGTAGCAGAAACCTCCATGTGTCCTCTCAATGCTACCCCAAGGTAAAACCAAAAAGTAGATCTTCAAATGAGCACCGTTCCTCCACATGGACAAATCTTTAAGTTGAGGCAATTCATAAAATTTCTGAAGTACCCCGCTGAGCCGCGTCCAACCAAAATACACCATGTTTCCTATTAATGCAATGATGCAAATTTGATCAGGAGAAATGCCCGTCAAACCGTAAAATGCAAAAAGAATACCATTTTGATCCCAGAGATGAAATTTTCTCCAAGGACAAATTATTCAAAAATGTTATAAGGCTCAAATAGATTCCTTTGTGCTACATCCATTCATTTTTATTCAAGTATTTAGGGAAAAAATGAAAAGGGCAGAAAATCCTGACTGTGAAAGATGAAATAATGGGAAATCCTGAGTTTTTAGATGAAAAGAGAATGCGAGACCCAAATTATAGACCCCTTCATAGGAACAGAGAAATGAGGAGGTAATTATGGATCCATAAGTGCTTTTCAGCCAAGGAACAAATTGATTATGGAAACAAAAGGAAGGAAGAGACTTCTCAGGAACAAAACAGGGGGGGATAAAATATAGCAGAGGCCGTAAAAGGACATATTTTCAATGGAAAAATTAGGAGAGACTATTTTGAGCACCAACATTGGCTCTGACTCGGGAATGGGCACTACCCGCGAGTGCCAAAAGAAAAAAGGTAGACCAAGTGCGAAAAATATCCATTGGGCACTGGATTCAACTTGTAGAGTAGAAAAATAGAACCATCCCCTAAAAATGAATATAGAAACTAGCAAAAATAGGTCACCAAGGACCAGAATGAGTGAAAAACACAAAAGACAGGAAAAAAACAACAAGCTATACACTGTACAAAAGATGTTTAACCCTGATTCAAAGAAAACAATCAAGGAAAATCTTCAAGTTCCTGCCATCTTGGATATGACCATGCTAAGAAATCCTGATATGTCTTCATCAACTAGAAATATACCTCTTTTTCTTATTTTTTTAGTTTGTAAACCATCCATTTTCTCTGAAGCTCCTCTATTGTGTTTAAGTCAAATTCTTTAACATTTTTCAAGGCTGAATCATAGACCAAATTTCCAGAAAAAACAACATACTTACGAGCTCTGTTTTCAACACTTTCATACTCCGTGAAATCCACAAAACTTGCAAAATTGTCAAGATCAACATCTTCTTTCAAAAATTCATAAGATGCATTGCTTGGGTCTTTAATCAAGTACAACATCTTCTTCTCTCCATATAATTTCACCAAGTTGGCTTCAATGGGGATAGTGGCATAAGACATGTCCATTTGCACACTACCACCAACACTTGCTACCCACTTTCTTGACAACAACATCCCCCACATGGAAGGGAATTCAACAATCACTACCTCAAGATTTAAGTTGCTTCCAGGATAAGATGTAAGTTGCACAACCAGATATTTGACACATCCCACCACTGGCACCTCTCTAGAGTCCATGGTAGTGCATTTCCCATATGATGATGTTACTTTGATACCTAATTAATTCATGACCTCAAGAGGCATAAAATTACATGAATCTATAGTATCAAACATATAGTTATGTAATAGCTTGTCTTTGATAACCAGGGTAGTAAAGAATGGATCCATATTCAGCTGGAATTTTACCAAAGAAGCTCTTAAATAAACCTCTGGTGGTTCCCCTAGCTCTTCCAACACTTGTGGCTTTTCTAATACTGTAATAGTAAGGGAAATCTCAACCTTATTTACATCTTTTCCTTGTATGATCTCTACCTTTATAGTAAGTATAAGCATCAAGTATTTACTATTTTTAGAAACTAGTCTTCACAACCTCAAATTGATGAGAAATCGACTTCTCTAGAATAGGTTTGTCTTCTAGGTGACGTGTTCAAAATTATAGTTCAAACCATTTGTCGTTATGGTGGGAAATTGGAAAAGTGGAAGCTAGGGCATAAATCTAGGGTTTTCTGCCATTAAAAATTAGGAAAACCTCTAATTCTTCTATTTCTTGCTTCTCGTAGGTGTCTGGGGGAGAGAGAGACTATGAAAATTTCATCGGATTTCGATAACCAAGTTGGGAGATATGCATTTTTCACATTTTTGGCTATGGAGTCAATCTAACAAAAAATGGGTATGGCGTCTCGAGAAAAAGCAAGTTATTGGATGATTTATAGTAGTGAACATGGAGGAATGAAGGAAAAATTGAGGACTGGAGGAGGTGTTGGTACCCAAATTGATTCTCCCTCAATGTCTGAGTAGCATCGCAAGTATTGACAGGAAGCTTAGAGACAGATAGATCATAATGAGTTGTTTTGTATCCGGGGATGGGATCTAACTAGCCTTTTGTCACTCAAAGGTGGAGTAATCGGTAGGACCCTCAAGAGGATTTGATCTATCCTCACTATTTTAGGTTGTGCCTTTCAACCAAGGTAAGAGAACCCTTTTGTAGACTGTTGTTTATCGAGGAGATGGAGATATCCTTCCCTCTGAAGTTATTAAAGAGACCTTGAAGAAAATATGATCCATGCAACAAAATATACCTCTCAAGAGTTGTCACTCTAGATAGTGGAGATATTTTCTAGACAAAGTTCAGGCCACTAAAGACATTTGAAATCCTAATTTTTTCTGCATGTTCTGGTAATAGAAATTATGCATTTGTACACACATAGGACAAATAGGGGTCATACAGGTAGGATTGGATGTTTTTAAATGAATTTTTGGTGGGAAGTGAGGTAGAATGGACTTGATTCGCTGGATCTTTGAGAGCTTTAGCTAAATGGAAGGCTAAACTAACAGAATGCCACATAACAGCTAAAATGTTTCTTTAACCATAATATGTGCTTAAATAGAGACCCAGATTAACACTTTTTCACAAAATATATGAGATTCTAACATGAAGGCTCAAGTTAAATAACCCAACAAAGCAATAAAATCTAAGATCAATCATGTCTGATGTACACCTAGAGACTTACAAACAATCTTTGGCAACAGATGAAAGAAGAGTGATTTTAAATCGCTTATTTCATTCCTAGATGAAAGCTCTTATGAGAAATGAAATTACAGATACCACTAAAATGTCACAATGATTCAGACCTGTGTGATATAGAAATATTTTAATACACGATTGTGATAGGAACAATAAAAACTATTTACATATATTCAAAAATGAAACAGACACATTTTGCTCAAGATCAACATGGAATAACTCAATTTTGATTTAATATTATCAGCAGGGGAAAGTTTCTAGAATAATCTCAGAGATTGTCAATGGTTGTATACTTGCAACCACCTTGACATGATCAAATTAAATACAAAGGAGATAACCAAGTTCCTTAGACTGCTTCTAAAAAAACAAGCTTTGTCAAATTTTCCTCTTAGGAATTTTCTTTGACCTCTAATACTCCAACCATTTGCACGATAAACTCATGCAATTTATAACATTTTACAATAGATCTCTTCCAAAAAATGTAGAAAAAATTCAATGTACCACTGCTCGTCATGATCTCGATCACGATTTCCAGAATCGGATCTATAAAAAGTTGTCAGGCTCTCAGGGAGGTAAATCTCTTCTAATATCTCTTGCATTCAACTCCTCCTTGTGGTATATCACTGTTACTTCAACTCACCAAACACTTCCACCCCTAATATGTCAAATCATGTTCTTTACGTTCCCAGGAAGAAGAAATGGAAGATCATATCGAGCCCAGAGGTTAGATCTCATCTTAATGGCAAAAGATGCCCCTAAATCTTCCTCACCAAACCCAGATATCAATAGGCCCGTCGTGTGCCAAGGAAAGAAAAATCAAGCTGAACCCAATAGTAAGTTTGCATATTAATGGTGAGAGATGTTTACAAACCTTTCCCACCAAACTGGGATACCAGATAAATGTTCCTCTTCATTAGGCATGCAGGATACTCCAAGAAATGATAGAAAAACCATAAGAATACACATCCCGAGAAGCTTCATAGCCGAAATGGTAGAAAATCAGATACAGATGCATAGTTTCCATTGATCCTTCTATTTTTAATTTGGAATGTCCATGTGGGAGATCCAATTTAGAGTGGGTTTTTGGGTTTCCTTTTTCCTTTTACAACTTTTTGGAAAAATGTAAAATTTTCACATTTTTCTCTGTACCTCCACCCTTGAGAAATGATCCTGACACATGTCCTAAGGTGGGTCCCAAAGGAACTGTGGATAAAATTTTCTATTTCATCTCCTTTTTGGAAAAGGGCAAATTTTCCAAGTTTTCCCCCTAGCTCCATCTTTCCGCTTCTAGTTTTTTGATGTGGGTCCCAGTGGAACCATGCTTCCTTTTTCACTTTTAACTCATTTTCCCATAAAACAAAAATTTCCCACTTTACCTCCAAAGTTCCGCACCTCTGCCATTGACTGGAGCAAGTTTTGACTTTTCTCTATTGGGCCTATGGGTCACTTTGATGATTTCAGTCTTTTGAATATCAAGGGGCAATAAATACAAGTTGCCCCCGATGGTCCGCCTCCTCGCCATTTTGATTTTTTCAAACTGTCATGTGTCACAATGGCACATATTGAGATGGTCCCCAAAATTTGATACCCTAATCAAACATGGGCTCACCACATGTCCTAGCTTGACAAAATTTGTCTAAAGGCTTAAATCTCAACGGAAGGCACCATGTGTCAGGGTCTCAGAAATTCTCCTTTGGCTGTTGAAATGTCCAAGCAAACTGTAAAGTGAGCGGAGGCCTCCAAGTCTCCTCTTGGTGCTTCTTTAAAATGAAACTCAAGTTTAAGACTTTGAATGAGCGCGGGATCACCACACGTGCCTGTCCCACTAAATTGTATTAGCTATACATAAGAATTTGTCTGAGTCTACGGAAAAGCAGCGAGAAACCTCCACAGTGACCTCCCGGGCGCTACTCCAAGGCCAAATCAAAAAGTAGATCTTCAAATGAGCGTCGTTCCTCCACGTGGACAAATATTTACGTTGAGGCAATTCATAAAATTTCTGAACGTACCCTGCCGAGCCGCGTCCAACCAATAGAGGCCACATTTATTGTTGATGTAAGGATGTAATTTTGACCTGGGAGAAACACACGTCAAACTGTAAAATGCAGAAAAATTACCATTTTGAGCTCGGAGATGAAATTTTTCTCCAAGGACGGAGAATCCAGGAATGTTATAAGGCTCAAATACATTCCTCTGTGCTACATCCATTCATTTTTCTTCAAGTATTTAGGGAAAAAATGACAATGGTCAGTAAATCCTGACTATGAAAGACGAAAAGAACGGGAAATCCCAATTTTTTAGATGAACAGAGAATAGGAGACCCAAATTACATACCCCTTCAAAGGAACAGAGAAACGAGGAGCTAACCATGGATCCATAAGTGATTTTTCGGCCCAGGAATGGAATAATTATGGCAACAAAAGGAAGGTAGAGACTTCTTAGGCACAACACGTGGGAGGATAAAATATAATAGAGGTTGCATAAAGGAAGACATATTTTCAATGGAAAAAATGGGGCGAGACTATTTTGAGCACCAACAGGAGGGAAATGTTTTTTATAACTTTCTTTCAACACTAGCTTTCTCAAACACACATGGAGAAGAAGCATGACAATTGTATTTTTTGTAAATTTAGATTTTTAAAATTTCTTGGGTTTCGGATAAGTTTTATGTACCAAATTTATGAAGGGGATGGGATAGTCGGTGCGATAAAATATTCCCTCTTCTCATCTTGACAACTGGCAGATGGAGATTGGTCGATGGAGGAGAGAGAAAAATTACTCACAAATCACCTACAGGCTAAAACTAGGTCACATGGAGGTTGTAGGAAATGACTAGGCTTGAGAGTATTTGTGTGTAACAAATATCCCAAGGGGAAGGGAAATTTTGTGTAAGAAAATGCGCACTCAAATGGTGAGGGTAATTGGCAAAAGATGATTCAATGAGATGAAGAGGAGAGGGGGCTGAAAATTGGCATGCAGATCCTTCTTGGGGTCACAAGGAGAATGTAGTGCCCACTCCTCTTTGAAATTGTTCTATATTTATATTGAGACTATTGTACCAATGTTTAGACATTTTATTATGATACACTAATCAATAGATGATAGATTATATTAATATGTGGATTATTGACACTATGATGTTTTGTGTTATTATGATGCACTAGATAGTGATGTTAGATAGTTGATATGTGTTGATTTTCATGATATGGATTCCCTACTGAGACATCATGTTTTGGGAATTTTTGAGTATAATTGTAATATTATGGATGTTATGTTTAGATTTTGACATATTGATGGAAAATACAATTGTTAAATGTTTAGTGATGAACATTGATTTTATATGCATATGTTCTTGATGTTGTTAATAAGTCCGAAAGGCCAAAGAGGTAATTATTGTGTGTAGGAATTTTATTAGAAACAATGAAGGGTATAGGGGACCAACCACGGAAGGATGTTGAGCATTGAGAAATGAGGCCAAATTTAACTTATGTAAAGTTGTTTTGTGTGTGTTTTACATGTCTTGTTTGGAAGTCTCCCATGGGGTGGTGATTTCACATATGTGGCCATGAGGTGAATTGTATCCCTTTCTTTAATTTTTGTATGTGTTTTATTTTATTTTTTGTGTATTTAAATATGATTTTTTTTTTTCACTTTATTAGTAGGTGTAAATGTGTGTTTATTAGAATACACCATGTTATCACCAAAAAAAATCACCCTTATGTTTACACAAGTGCATACACTTGAGCTTACAGTGTGATTGGATAATATGGGTACTATCTCCAAGTTGTGGGACTTGCTCCTTAAGATAGACCTCCAGAGAAAGTTGGTTCTTGCTCATAAACTACCTGCCACAATCTACTCTAATGCAGACAAAACTAACTTTCCTAATCTAACCTCCCAAGGGACCAAGGAGAGAGAATGCATGAAAGTTAAAACCTACACTAAAGTGGTGATACACTAGAAAAGGAGGGATACGAGAGTAATCTTCCAATGTGTGAAAAATCGAAACAAAATGCATACTAGAAGGGGTGATGACAGTTCTCCACAATCTGGCAAATACATTCACAAAAATGTTTCATACATGCACAATAATAATGAGTCCTTGTAGGAGCATAAAAATAGACACAATATTCTTTTAATGAAGGTTGAAAGGACAAGAAGAGTGTAAACAAACACAGCAGGGGAAGATGCATCCAAAAACTTGTATTTTATTGCTTCATGATATGCACAGTTCAATCTATTACAAGGTAAGGGCCTAGATCACCATGCAAGGAGTCCACTAAAAGGTCCTATGGTACATTGGCTTCACAAATAAATTGTGACAGAGCTTTGCTGTAAAAAAATCTACCCCCCTTTACAATGAGCCCAAGACTCCAATTTATAGAAAAGTAAGAAGAGAGAGGGAGAGGGAAAATGGAAATCCTAAAATCTATCCTTTAACCACTTGTAGAGGTATTAAATGGAGTGAAATGATGTTTTTTTTCTTGGAAAATACTCTCCATACTGTCCCATGAATTGAAGCAGTGAAATATGTTAGCCCATGCTCTATTGAATGCATTCATCTACCAAATAAAAAACTATTCTGAACTTGGCCACATTTTCTACAAAATATCTAGGTATCCTTCATAAAATATGGAATTTCTTAATTGTTGTGTGTTGGGATTGAAGCCATGATTCTAACGGTAATAGTTTTTTGTGATTTCTTTGAGAAATGTAAAAGTTGTGGTCTTCTGAGTGTGAGCAACTATTGTGGGTTTGTCGCGCGTTTTCTGTCATTTTCCGGGAATGAGCATTAGTTGACTGGAACTGAATATGTATATTTTATTTTAGTATATCTACCTTCATCAAAATTAATAAATCCAATTATTGTGATGTAGAGGATGTCGTGCTCGATCTAGAAAGTCCAATTTTATGAAAATCAGAGCTCAGAGTCAAAAGTTATGGCCGTTTGAAGTTCAGGAGGTCAAACATTGAATTTTCTCTTCACTGCGGCTATTTCAGAAAAATTAGGTCCACGTGTCCTGGCTGTCCTGAAAAAAAATCTTTGCATCACCCGATTCGGGTTTCCTTGTTCCTGCACATCTGACGTTGACCAGGTCATGAGGGCTATTGAATTCCACATTCCCTGTAATGTATGGTTCCTTTTTTGGCTTTTTTGCCTTCGCGCGTCCCGTGCATAATTTTTTCCCGACTGTTCCAGACACATTTCTCTGCACCACCCATAATATACTGACTTTCTGAAAAATCAGATTTTCACGTCCCACACATACCTTTGTTCATGATGTCCCGCGGACTGCATGGGACAAAAACTTCTACTTTTTACAATTTTTACTGTCTGCGGCCATTTTGGATTTGCGCATCCTGCGCGTACCTACATCCCAACTATCCTGTGGACCACCTGAAACAAAAATGTCTAATTTTTCAGCAAAACACCAAAATGAGGCCATTTTTTGGATTTTTTCCCCAATTTTCTCTAACTTCTTGGGTTTTTTCTTGTAGAGGGAAGTTAGAGAGAAGCCAAGGGGACCCCAAAAAATGTGATTTTGGGGCTTGAATCAATTCTACTTGCTTGGGACTAAATAATTTGATGTATGTTATCAAAATTAGCTCGAGGGGGTGAATTTTGGATAACACACCCTTCTTTTTTTGTTTAACCAAAGTAAAGATGTGACTAATAGTGATAATGAGATCTTGTAGTCCTTATGTAGTAGAGTTTATGTTCATTTGGGAGTGTTTTACTCTACCCCAAGTTCAAAATTCGGATTTTGACTTGGGGGCACTTTTGGAGACTTGTGGGACAAGACAAGACTTGTCCCATGCCTCTTAATTTGACCCAACAACCTTACCTATGGGTTGGGAAGCTTAATTTTGACTGCTTTGTCTATTTTTGAGTGTAAGAGAATGGAAAATCATTGCACTTTCTTTCTACCCCAATTTATTATGTTCCTTGAAAGCATGGTGTGTAAGTTTTGAGCCATGTAGTTTTGTCATAGTCCTTGCTTGTGCATTGTTATTTCTTGGTCTTGGTGTGTTTACTTGAGAGTGGGGATAGGTAATGATGAAGTAGACATCCTACATGGAGCCATCTCATCATCCTCACACTCCCACTTCTATTTATTGGTGGATTTTTGGTTGGAATGGGGGTTACGTGCTCATTTTACTTCTTTTTGCACTTTTGGATTTTGGAGCCTTGGGAGTGCTTGGAAAGTACTTGGAAATTTATTGGCTTGGATTTGAAGAGGCTTGTGAAGGTTTTATTGGATATTGATGGAGAGGTAGGCTCTCCAACTTTTTTATTATTATGTTACTTTGTATTGTTGTAAGTAATGTTGTGTTTGTTAAAAGTGCTTTTGTCTTGTGATGGTGTTTGTGTGTGGTTGGTTGGGTAATTGGCCTTAGTTGGGTGTGTGAGAAGGGCTTATGGGACCATTGGGGAGGGAAAAGAGATTTTATGTGAGACATTCAAATTAGTGGGAGTGTGAATGGGATTCTTACCTATGGGGAGAGAAAAGGGATTCATGGAATTGTTGCATGTTGCAAGGGAGAGATAAGGATTTTGTGTGATTATTTTGTGCACTTGGAGGATTAGGGTAAGACTCCTACTTCACTTGGGAGTCATAACAAGGTGATATCCCATAACCCTTTCTCTTTTTGGTTTGATCCTCAAACCTTTTTTTTGTTGTGAACTTTTAATTTTGTGGATTATGTTTTCATGTTTGTGTTAGATGCCTTGTATGTGTTTGTTGTGAAGCCACCTTTTCCAAGTTGTAATTGTTGCTCAATGCTCCTCATCATTCCTTGGTTGGGGATCGGAGTCCATTGAGGGAATGGCTTATTCACTTAATGGATTTAAGGTTGGGTGGAGAGTGTTTCCTACTCCCCCTTCCTTGTTTTTTGATCCCATTGTGAAGTTGAAGAAAGCTAAAGTTGGAGCTACATTTGAGTGAAGACATGCTTATTGAAGACTTAAATTTTGGTTTGTTGATAGTCTTGTTGTAATTTGTTTATATTTCCTTTATTTCCACTTGAGTGGATGTTTAAATTTGTAAGCTTGGGAGAACTTTGTTGTAATACTTGGAAACCCCTTTTTGTATTAAGAATACTTGTTTAATAGACTTATATTTTCAAATGGGTTAGTTGGTGAAAAGAAACTATCAGTTTTTATTTGTGTGGTGAAAGAAAACTACCACTTTATCTCATTGTGTAGTTGAAGTAAAAGTTGGAAATGAGTAGAAAGGCAATACATTCTCTTTGATATAAGTTTGTTTCACTTTCCCCCAAAGTGTGATTTTTTCCATGTTACAAATATTACAAATCTTGTGGAATTTTTACTTGTGTATGAAATGGATTATTAACTAGTCATAGTGGATGAAGGTAGTTGTTAAAATTCCTTTGAATAAACAATCTTGTTAGTTGTATAGTTATCTTTCTCCTTTCTCGTATCAGTAACTACAAATTACTTTATTGTTCTTGCTTTCTTACCATACTCTAAATAACTTACTTGATTGGTTAAATAATGTTATTTTCAAAGTATGTATCCACTTGAAGTTTAAATTGTAATTACTTTATAAAATTTTCACTAAACTTCTATCTATTTAGTTCCTTATTAATATTTATATAAAACAAAAAGAAAAAGAATATAAATAAAATTGGTTATCTTAACATTATTAATAGATAAATGTTATTAGTATATTAATATTATGCTAACTTAATGAAAAAAAATAGAAATATATTATACTATATAAATTGTTGTTGATAAACATTTATATTAATATATATAAATTTCTAATAATAATAATAATAATTGGTATTCCTAATACTATGAATTTTATTATTAGTAATAATACCATTATTATTAATAATAGATATAGGTGAAAATAAATAAATATGTTGGTTAGCCTTTGCGGATGTAGGTTTTTAATAAAGGAAATGGGGTGGGGAGGGGTCGGCTATCCCATCCCCCACCCCATAGTTATATGGAGTGGGGGGTGGCGTCGCCGACCCCCTCCGTACCCCCAATATATGCTTAAATAAAATATAGTGGGGGCTAATCCCAAAGCAAAACCTTGCAAAAAAACATGCCTCATTCCTCGGCACCACCTATGTAACCCAAAACCTCACCGGTCTATTCTTAACAAAAAAACGTGAATCCACAACATACACAGAGAGAGAGAGAGAGAGAGAGAGAGAGAGAGAGAGAGAGAGAGAGAGAGAGATTTAAAATGAGAGTATTCACAATAGAAAATAAATACAAACACTTCAAAAGTATAGCTTTAATGGGAAAATGGAAAATACCCAAATGGGTATTCTATTTAACTATGCTTATAACAAAATTTGAAATTTACAAACCATTCTAAAATGGTAGAATAGAAAAAGAAAAAATAAAATAAAATAATATGGATTTGGGATGTGTATATCTATCCCCAAGCCTGCAACCTTCCCATCCATGGCTTCCTCCTCTCCCATACTTTTCCTTAACCTGAAAAAAAACCAAGAAATGAGAGAAATGAGCAAAAGAAAAGAATAAAATCCTTCCTTAAGTATTTTTAGGGCTGATTTATTTTTCCCCATCCAATGTTCCATATTGGTTTCATCAAAGGGCCAAGATTGTCCCCTACAATAGTTACATGGGGGCAGGTGAGGTGATCATTTGATCACATGAGTATCCCTTTTTAGTGGGGGCACTAGTGTGTTTGGAAAGAAATTTAGTAATTGCTTTTTATCCTTGAATTAAATTAAATAAAATTTCCCTTTATTAGTTTAGTTTACTTCTACAATGGAGAATTAAATAATTATCTTGATGTAATGAAAGGGTTATTTTGACTTAGGCTTTAATTATTTAATTTTACATTATATAAATCTAAAATAAAATATATACCAATATACATATATATTAATGAATATAATTACATATAAATGAATGGTTGTGGATTCGCTTTTGTTTAAGGATGGACTGGTGAGGTTTCGAGTTACATGGGCATGAGCCAAGGAATGGAGAATGTTCTTTTGCGAGGTTTGGTTGGGGATTAGTCCCCCATCATATTTTATTGTATATATTGGGGGGAGCGGAGGGGTCGGCCACCCCACCCCCCACTCCATATAACTATGGGGTGGGGGATGGGGTTGACAACCCCTCCCCGCCCCATTTCCTTTATTAAAAACCTACATCCACAAAGGCTAACCAACATATATATTTATTTTTTGTTTTAATTTAACTTTAATCAATTACATACTTTTCTTTTTCTATTCTACCATTTTACAAGGATTTGTAAATTTTCCATTTACCCATTAAATCTATATTTTTGAAGTATTTGCATATCTTTTCTATTGTAAATACTCTCATATATATATATATATATATATATATATATATATATATATATCACATCCAAGGAAGGAGATTGAGCATTCTTACCCAAGTATATGTGCATGAATCTATATATACACACCCAAGTATACACACACACACACATATACTTGGGTGTACATATACATACATACATACATACATATACATACATACAAATATATATATATATATATATATATATATATATATATATATAATGAGAGTATTCACAATAGAAAAGAAATGTAAAGACTTGAAAAATATAGATTTATTGGGTAAATGGAAAATACCCAAATGGGTATTCTATTTAACATTTTGCTTATAACAATAAAATGAGAAATTTACAAACCCTTGTAAAATGGTAGAATAGAAAAGGAGAACAAAAGGAAAATAAAATAGATCTTGATTTGGGATGTGTATATCCATACCCAAGCTTGTCAACCTTCCCATCCATGGCTATCCTCCTCTCCCATACTTTTCCGCAAAACTTGAAAAAAAACTAAGAAATGAGCAAAAGAAAAGAATAAAATCCTTCCTTAAGGAATTTTAGGGTTGATTTGTTTTCCCCCATCCAATGGTCCATATTGGTTTCATCCTAGGGCCAAGATTGTCTCCTACAATAGTTAGGTGGAGGTAGGTGAGGTAAATCATTTGATCACATGGGTCTTCCTTTTTGAATGGGGCTACTAGTGTGTTTGGAAAGAAATTTAGTTATTGCCTTTGAAGTATCCTTTGAATTAAATTAAATAGTTCACTTTTCCTTAATTAGTTTAGTTTACTTTTACAATGGAGAATTAAATAATTAGCTTGATGTAATGAAAGGAGTCATTTTAATCCTTGACACTT
The DNA here is from genome assembly GCA_019776745.2 of Taxus chinensis. Lineage (NCBI taxonomy): Eukaryota > Viridiplantae > Streptophyta > Pinopsida > Cupressales > Taxaceae > Taxus > Taxus chinensis. The sequence continues at coordinate 752,041,067 of CM034146.1, forward strand.
TAAGGTATTTTATTTTACATCACCTTAGGAAACCGCTGTATTAAATTTATTTAGGATCATTTGAATGAAGTATGTTAAACCTAACCATAGATTTAATCAATTATTTTATTTAAGTATTATTATTTAATTAACTTTTGTGATTTTTTGTTTATTAACCTAAGGATTAGCTTAGCGTTGTATTCGTCCTTTAATAAGAAAATAAAAAATAAAATTATTCCATAATTTTTATAGTATAATCTTTGTTTGGTTTTGGGTTTCGTGTGCAAAAATTTTGTGGGCATTACTTTTTTTATCAGAATCCATGGGTTCAACTCTTGGACCTCGGGCACACCTAGAAAACACAAAAACAAAAACAAATAAACCTAGCGCAACTTTGAACCTAGTACACACAACTATGCATGATGTTTTGAAAAACATAGAAAATTTTAGAAAAATGAAAACAAAATCTTAGATGATTATAAACTAACTCTCACCTTGGTTTGTGCAGGAGGCACAGAACAAACGAGGGGTTCCTACACATGGACCTAGATCTACCACCCCTAGATTAGGTAGTAGCCACTAATCCTACCTCTAGATATTGTAGATGCTACATGAGGTTAATGTCTTTATACACAAAGGATTGATAGGAGGGAAACCTAGCAGGTATGTACAGGGAGCCATCAGTGGAGGCTTGTGCACCTTCACATCACAGTGCAGAGGTGAGGGTAGTGAACTCCCACATAGAGTCAGTTAGACATGTTTCACCTCCTAGAGAGCTCAAAGATCAAGATATGATGTACAAAGATAGGTCTAGGAGCGTTAGGCTGAGAGTTGATCATGTAGAGAGGCCTAGAGGGTGACAGTTGTTTGCAACAGAGCACATTAGAGAGATACTGAAGTTGCACCTGCCTCATTTTTCTAGAGACATAGGAGGATTTTAGGCTGAGGCGTGGTTGGTTAGCTTGAGTGGATGCTTCAAGCTATGCCCTTGTTCTAGCAACACGAAAGCTCGTGTTTCCATCCACCTTCTAAGAGATGGATCCGGAGTATGGTGGAGGACTGAGGAGTAGAAGCTCCATGTAGATTCTTGAGACAGTCACTTAGGAGAGCTCTTTGAGGAGCATTTTAGGAGATAGTATATTTCCAGGAGGTTCATTTAATAGTGGATTGATGAGTTCCACGATCTGCGATCAGGCCTCCATAACTGTAGTAGAGTATGAGGGATGGTTCTTGGATCTACTTCAGTATGTAGATTACATGCAGAATGAGAAGGTTAGAGTTCATAGGTTCATCAGGGGCCTGAAATTGGACTTGGGTGGGGCAGTGCATATTCATTTCCCACAAACATTATAGAGGCCATGGAGAAGGCCTATATTGCTAGAGGAAACTAGGGGGAAGACTCAGCAGGCACAGTGACAGAGTGAGGAGTCACATATAGTACAGCTACAGGATAGTAGGTCGAGGGGATCAACTCCTCCTCCTCATGGTGGATAAAAATCAACACAATCTTCCTTCCGGCCTCCTCTACCTCCTCAGCAGTAGCAGACAACAGTAACTTGACCATCCTTTTGACCTCCACAATGTCATGATTCTCAGAGAGGTAATAGTATGGGACCTCTAGCTAGGGGTCCAAAAGGACACAAGATCCACCTCAAGTACATAGTCAGTAGGAGCACGTCCACCACAACACCCACAGAGATATCTATGGTCCAGGATCATCAGGTCCTTCAGCATGTACTACTAGGCCACCTGGAGGACTATCTGCATAGTGGAGAGGACCAGAAACTTGTTATGGATGTGGCGTGCATGGACATCATTAGAGAGAGTGCCCTCAGAACCCTTCTAATCAGGGTAAGGAACCTATTTCTGAGCCTACTTTTGGTGACATGGCTAGGAGCCACATGGATATATGTCAGCAGTCGAGAACCACCAGGTAGAGCACCAGGGCACAGTGATAGAGACCACATGTAGCATTGGTGGTATTTCTATCCCTATTTTATTTGACTTTCAGGCTCATCAAATTCTTTCATTTTTCCATCTTTAGTAGAGCATTGTAGGTTGGTGGTAGTTAGGCAGGGTCTTAGTTGGATGTTGAGATGGCTTCTGGAGCCAAGATCTCAGTTGAATCCTTAGTCAAGGAGTGTGTAGTGGACCTAGGACCCTTTACCACTACTCTGGATCTTCACATCCTTCCCTTGGGATTTTATGGTGTTATCTTGGGCATGGATTGGTTGTCTACACATAGAGCTAGAGTTGATTGCTACAGTAATATTATATCTTGTGCAGATGATTTGGGGTGTGGAGTCAGTGATTGTTGGAGTCAGGAGACCCATCTCTATCCACACTATTTCAACTATGATATTGAAGCGGTGTGCACAATGGGGTTGTCAGCTGTATGCTATTACAGTTAGTGATAGGTCAAAGGATGAGGCTAGTGGAACCTTCAACTTGATGATCACCCCATTTTGCATGAGTTTTTGGATGTGTTTCCTAGTGAGCTTGCTAGGGATGCCTCCCCCGTGTGAGATATATTTTCACATTTGACTTGGTTCTAAGAGTGTAACCTATCTCATGCGCTCCTTATAGGATGACCAAACTTGAGCTATGTGAGCTCAAGTTGCAGCTTGAGGGCCTTCTTGAGAAAGGCCTAATCCATCCTAGTGTATCCCTTGGGGTACACCAGTGATTTTTGTGAAGAAGGATGGATCCTTGTGTTTGTGTGTGGACTATCATCGGCTGAACAAAGTAACAATAAAGAATCATTACCCCCTTCCTCACATTGATGATTTGTTTGATCAGATGAAGGGCCACTACATATTTTCTAAGATTGATCTTAAGTCAGGATACCATCAGCTGAGGATCACAGAGGATAGATATCCACAAGTCAACTTTCTGCATGAAGTATGGCCACTATGAGTTCACAGTGGTGTCATTTGGTCTTACGAACGCCCTTGTAGTGTTCATGAGTTTAATGAATGGGGTGTTTCAGGACCTTTTAAAATCATTTTGTACTCATGTTCCTTGATGACATCTTATATCTTCTCACGTACGCATGAGGAGCATGAGGAGCATCTTCGTCAGGTTCTGCAGTGTCTTTGTGAGCAAAAACTTTACGGGAACCTAGAGAAGTGTCCATTCTTTCAGTTAGAGGTGCAGTATTTGGGTCACATCATTTCTTGGGAAGGTATCGTAGTGGATCCTTCCAATATTATATCCATTATGGATTGGCCAACCCCCACTAGTGTGACCGAGGTGCGCAGCTTCGTGGGGTTGGAAGGATACTACAAGAGATTTGTTCAGGACTTCTCTTGGGATGTGCACTCCATCACTTCCCTTCAGTGGAAAGGGAAGAAATTAATCTAGTCAGATAGATGTGAGTAGGCCTTCAAGACACTAAAGGAATGCCTTATAATGAAACCTATTCTTGTAGTGTTGGACCCTCAGGGTGAGTTCTTCATTTGCACAGATTCTTCATTGGTGGGATTAAGAGGTGTGTTAATGTAGGAGGGCCATGTTATAGGTTTTGAGTCTCGTAAACTCAAGGATTATGATATCAATTATCTGACTCATAACCTTGAGCTTGCAACTATTGTTCATGCCATGGTTTGATGGATACACTTTCTTCTTAGTCAGAGATTTATACTCAAGACCGATTAATTGAGTCTTTACCACCTGTTCACGCAGTCCAATCTCAATGCTCATCAGCAACATTGGATGGAGTTTATTTGTGAGTAAAAAATGGAGATAGAGCAAGTTAAGTGAAAGGAGAATGTGTTTACAAATGCCATGAGTAGACAAAGACATGTGTCTATGGCTACCTCAGTGAGTATAGATTTACAAAGCAAAATCTTGGAGTAGCTTCCTCACGACATCTTGTACCTTGCAGCCAAATTAGAGATTGACTCTCAAATACCACTTGAGGGGAATTTTGATGGTTTCTCATTAGAGGTAGATTATCTTCTCAGACACAGAGGCCGGATATATGTTTCTAGAGACAGAGGCTTGAGACAAGATATTTTGGCAGAAATCATCATGTGCCTTATTCAGCTTATCTAGGGGTGAAGAAGATGCACACTACATTGAGACAAATTTATCATTGGAGAGGTCTTTGGCAAGATGTAGCTCAGTTTTTTTCATGCTATTTAGAGTGTCAGAGGGTGAAGTTTGAGCATCAACATCTTGTTGGCCTTCTGTACCCACATTCCATACCGAAGTGGAAGTGTGACACCATTTCCATGGATTTCATTATAGGGCTATCAATGTCGTTATACCACCAGGATGCCATCAAAGTCATGATGGATAAATTAACAAATGTGGCTCATTTTTCTCTAGTGAATACCACCTATATAGCTAGTTCATTAGCACAAGTATACGTTGATGAGATTATCAGAATGCATGGAATTCTGCAGAAGATCATTTATGACCACAATCCTTTATACACTTCTCACTTATGGACTACCATGTATCAGATCTTGGAGGATATGTTGCGGATGTCATGGACCATCAGTCTAGGTGGGAGGAGTACTTGTATTTGGTAGAGTTTTCCTACAACAACAGTTTTCAGAGTTTGATTGGCATGGCTTATTTTTAGTCATTGTATGGAAGAGAGTCTAGGAAACCCTTGAGTTAGGATAGATTGGAGGAAACGATTTCTCTTGGGCCAAATTTGGTACAGGATATGGAGCAACAAGTTGTCTTGATTCGATAGACGCTTCAGGAGGATCAGGATAGGTAGAAGAAGTATAAAGATCTGACAAGGATAGATCATATTTTTCAGGTGGGAACAAAGGTGTTTCTTCATGTTAGGCCTCATAATATTCCTATCTGTTATGGGAAAGGATATAAGTTAGCTCCAAGATTTGTGTTTCCCTTCAAGATCTTGGAGTGTATCATTCCCTTGGCCTACCATCTATCATTTCCCCCCATCTTGTCTCGATTGCATAATATTTTTCATGTATCTATACTTAGGAGATATATTCCAGATCACTCTCATGTTTTATATTGGACCACATTGCAGGTATAGGAGAATAGATAGGTGTAATTGAATCCCATGCACATTATAGAGAGTAGGAATCTTAGGCCTTTGAGGCTATGAGATTTGCCAGGTGTGGGTCCAGTGGGATAGGTACGACAAGACTACAACCACTTGGGAGGATGTTACTATTTTGTGAGCTCATTTTCCTCCTCTATTCCAAGGACTTCAAGGAGGAAGTCAAGTCTAAGGGGAGGGTATATAGTTCCCACTCCTCTTTGACACTGTTCTATCTTGATATTGATACTATTGGACTGATGTTTAGACATTTGATTATGATACATTGATGAGTAAATGATAGATTATATTGATATGTGGATTATTGACACTATAATGTTATGTTTTACTATGATGCACTAGATAGTGATGTTAGAAAATTGATATATCTTTATTTTCATGATGTTGATTTCCTACTGACACATCATTTTTTGGGATGTTATGAGTAGAATTGTAATCTTATGGATGTTATGTTTAGAATTTAACATATTGATGTAAAATAAAATTGTTGAATGTTGAATGATGAACATTGACTTTATATGCATATGTTCTTGATGTTGTTAATATGCATGAAAGGCCAAAGAGATATTTTTTGTGTGTAGTACTTTATCACAAAAAATGAAGGGGATAGGGGACCAACCATAGAAGGATGTCGAGCGTTGAGCAATGAGGCCAAATTTTATAACTTGTGTAATGTTGTTTTGTGTGTGTTTTGCATGTTTTGTTTAGAATTCTCTCATGGGGGGTGATTTCACATGTGTGGCCATAGGGTGAATTTTTCCCCTTTCTTTAATTTGTATATGTGCTTTATTTTATGTTTTGTGTAATTAAATTTGGAAAATTTGTCACTTTATTAGCATGTGTAAATGTGTGTTTATTAGACTTAACCCTTATTGTTTTGTTTAACCAAAGTAGAGATGTGACTAACAGTGATGATGAGATCTTGTAGTCCTTGTGTAGTAGAATTCATGTTGATTTGGGAGTGTTTTACTCCACCCCAAGTTCAAAATTTGGATTTTGACTTGGGGGTCACTTTTGGAGACTTGTCCCATGCCTCTTAATTTTACCCAACAACCTTACCAATGGGTTGGGAAAATTTAATTTTGACTTCTTTGTCCATTTTTGAGTGTAAGAGAAGGAAAATCATATCGCGTTCTTTCTATCCCAATTTATTATGTCATTTGAAAATATTGTGTGCAAGTTTTGAGCCATGTGGGTTGTCATAGTCCTTGCTTGTGCATTGATGTTTCTTATTCTTGGTGTGTTGACTATAGTGTGGGGATTGGGAATGATGAAGTGGCATCCTACATTGAGCCACCTCATCATCCTCACATCCCATTTCTATTTATCATGGATTTTTGGTTAGAATGGGGGTTACTTGCTCATTTTTCTTCTTGGGCACTTTTGGATTTTGGAGCCTTCGGAGTGCTTGGAAATTGTTTGGCTTGGATTTGAAGAGGATTTTGAAGGTTTTCTTGGATCTTGATGGAGACGTAGGATCTCAACCCTGTTATTATTATGCTACTTTGTTTTTTGTAAGAAATTTTGTGCTTGTTAAAAGTATTTTTATCTTGTGAGGGTGTTTGTGTGGGTTGGTTGAGTAGTTGGCCTTAGTTGGCCGTGTGAGAAGGGCTTATAGGATCATTGGAGAGGGAAAAGGTAGTTTATGTGAGAAATGCAAATTTGTGGGAGTGTGAATGGGAGTCTTACCTATGGGGAGAGAAAAGGGATTCATGGATTTGTTGCTTGTTGTAAGGGAGAGATAAGGATTTGTGTGATTATTTTATACACTTGAAGGCTTATGGCAAGACTCCCACTTCACTTTGGAGGCATAAGGAGGTGGTATCCCATAACCATTGATCTATTTGGTTTGATCCTCAAACCTTTGTGTTATTGTGATCTTGTAATTTTTTGGATTATGTTGTCATGTTTGTGTTGAATGCCTTTTATGTGTTTGTTATAAAGCCACCTTGTCCAAGTTGTCATTGTTGCTCAATGCTCCTCATGGTTCCTTGGTTGGGGCTTGGGGGCCATTAAGGGAATGGCTTCTTCCCTTAATGGATTTAAGGTTGGGTTGAGAGAGTTGCCTACTCCCCCTTCCTTGTTTTATGATCCTATTGTGTAGTTGAAGAAAGCCAAAATTGGAGCTACATTTGGGTGAAGACATGCTTATTGAAGACTTGAATTTTAGCTTGTTGATAGTCTTCTTGTAATTTTTTTAAATTTACTTTATTTCCACTTGAGTGGATGTTTATCTTGGGAGAAATTTGTTATAATACTTGGAAACCCCTTTCTGTATGAACTCTCCTTAAGAATGCTTGTTTAATAGACTTATATTTTCAAATGGGTTAGTTGCTGAAAAGAAACTATCAATTTTTATTTGTGTGGTGAAAGTAAACTACCACTTTTTCTCATTGTGTAGTTGAAGTAAAAGTTGGAAATGAGTAGAAAGGTAGTACATTATCTTCGATATAAGTTTTTTTCACTTTACCCCAAAGTTTGATTTTTGCCATGTTACAAATATTACAAATGTTGTGGAATTTGTACTTGTGTACTAAATGAATTGTTAAGTAGTCATAGTGCATGAAAGTAGTCATTAAAATTCCCTTAAATAAAAAATCTTGTTAGTTCTATTATCTTTCTCCTTTCTCCTATGACTAGTTAGAAATTACTTTATTGTTCTTTCTTGCTTACCATACTCTAATTGACTTGTTTGATTGGTTAAATAATTTTATTTTTAGATTATGTATCCACTTGAAATTTAAATTGTAATTACTTTATAAAATTTTCACTAAACCTATATCTATTTAGTTCCGTAATAATATTTATACAACAAAAAAGAAAAATAATATAAATAAACTTGGTTATCTTAACATTATTAATAGATTAATGTTATTAGTATATTGATATTATGATAACTTAATCAAAATATTAAAATAGAAAAATATTATATTATATAAATTTTTGTTGATAAACATTTATATTAATATATATAAATTTCTAATAATAATAAAAAAATTTGGTATTCCTAATACTACTAATTTTACTAATAATTATTAATAATAATACCATTATTATAAATAATAGATATAAGTGTTAATAAAAGTTAGTAGTTGATTAAAGTTAAATTAAAAAAAAATGTTTGTTAGCCTTTGCGGCTGTAGGTTTTTAATAAAGGAAATGGGGTGGGGAGAGGTTGGTGACCCCATCCACCAAAATATACTTAAATAAAAAATATATATAATCCCCCACCAAACCTTACAAAAAAACTTAGCCTCATTCCTTGGCATGACCCACATAGCCCGAAACCTCACCAGTCGATGCCTAAAAAAATAGGAATCCACATAAATTCGTTTACACTTAATGTAGTCAATTTTACTCCCACTATAAGAGGAAAGAATCCCATGCATGCTAGCCTATCACCCAGCAGAAGCTAAGCGCTCACCCGAGGCATGCGCAGGTGCCGAGTCTCTCTTTTATGTGAGTTCTTGGTGGGAAACATTCATCAATGATTAGTATAGGAGTATTCAGGAAGGAAGTTTAGCCATACAAGGATTACAGGGCTCAGGATGGCCTCCAGATCCTTGTAGCTTCTTCAGACTGTGTGTTCTAAAAGACTCCATAACATATAATATAACAAAAAGAAAGCTATAACCATTCATTCATAGCATGGAAGGAAATAGAACTTCTATAAAAAAAATATACATGGAACCCACTGATATTCATATCTAACTACAATAGGTAAGTTCATTATATTCATCATTTCATTACAAAGAGCAATAATGGGTAGACTGCAGTCATGCACATCACTAGGCTTGTTCAACTACGCAAAAACAGAAAAGAAATTACAGTGCTAAGCTCAATACATTCATTTCTACATCATAGCCCCACTCGTAGTAATCCTTCAGAGCTTTACCCATGTTAAATCTCTCTATCTATATCTCTCCTATATTTTCTTTTTAGGTCCCTCTCTCTTTTTTAGTCCACAGGCACTTGTATTTATCACCTTCCCACACTACCAACTCGCCTTGCCACGCCCTCAGATCTATCACCAAGTTTCGAATGTGGTCCTTCAGCGAGCATGTTTCCTCAGGTCTGAGCTCTCCACTCCATCTCATGATGGTCTTATAGAAGATTCCTTTGCTGGCATGCTCTTTCCTGGTCCACCTATTGCCATGATAGCATGTTATCCACACACAACTGATCACACTTTTCAAGTGTGCTGCCTTTGTTTCTTGAATCAGCTAAGTCCTGAATCTCCTTTCACATGCCACACACACTATATGCTTCCTTGAGCCTTTTCTTTTGTACGCTTTTGCTTTACACACCATTCTATAACTGGGGTCCCGCGTGCCTACACATCTTCATACTTAGTCAATATTTTAGGGGCCCAACATCACCCCACACTATGCTTGTTCTCCACCCTTAGAAAAATTCTACTTGACCAAGGTGCAAGTTGGTTTAATGGAACCAAGATGATAAATATTATAAAAATTAATAAGGAATGAAAGAATAGGGGAAAGAATGAAAAATGGGATTAACACTAAACCAAAAGGATGGGGAATTCCTTCCGTAAGTCTTCCTCCAACTTATTCCATGTATCAACCTCGTTCCACGCCTTCTGACAGAGGTCACCAACCAGGAGATTTACCTCATAAAAACTTAGGCTAGCTCCCTCGGCACCCAAAGTGTCCACAATTTGTTCCATATCTTTACCCAGGTCCGCGAGCTTGTCCATTCTTCTAGTAATTTGAGGATATAGTTCCTTTAGTCATGTCTTGGTTGAGCCCCTTAGTGCCTCAATCTCCTCATATCTTCTTTCTACTTCCACTAGGACTCTATCCCAATCCGCCCTGTTTCCTTTATTCTTCTCCTAGAACTCTTTCAGCTCTGCTTAGAGTGTGGTTACCAAGGAGCTCTCCACCTTATCTCTATCCACGCATGTGTCATATGCGGCCTCAGTAGATTGGGAAGAACCCTTTACATCTGTGAGCACTTTTCTATACTCGCCAGCAAGTGCTATCACCTTTAACTAGTCCTCCTCCTTTAGGCATGCAGCTACTTCCTCCATAGATTCCAATTTCAAGGGTTTCCTCTCCATGGTGAGGATACACATTAAGTCTTCTATACATTCCTGCATCAATGCATACCTTTAGGGGATAGGAGTTAGATCTGGGTGTTTTAAGATGATGGTGCTTTTTATTGAGTCTACTTTCTTATAGACCTCCTACACCTTTTCCTTTTACTCCTTGATCTTGCATCTTAGCTATGGTCTAATTAATTCCTCCTTTTTTAAGCTCCTAGTCGCTTGATCTAAATCTTCCTCCTTCTTAACCAGCTTTCCCTCTAAATCCCTTATGCTGTCATTCCACGTGAATAACCTTACCTCTGTTTCCACCGCAACCTTGTTTAGAGAATTACACACTTGCTCATCCGTGAGCTCCTGGGAATTCACTAAGGGATTGTCTCCCTTAGACTCTGGTAGCATGATAAGTGTCTTTTGGCAAACTTGAAAGTATAGCTCATCGACGTGGGATTCAAATGCCCAAGAAAGAATCTTCTTGGTCCTGGGGTATGCATCCTCCTTCTCGAACAATCCCATGGTTATAAGTCTTTTGGTGGGTACCGTGCTCTTGAATCGTGCGCGTAGCACCTTCCTTGAGTCATCCACATAGCCTATTATCTACCTCTATTCTACATCCAAAGGTCTTCTACCCAAGCGCACACCTTTGGGGAAGATAAATGTCAGAGCGGGGCCTCCTAGGTTGTCATGTCTCCTTTCACCGCTCTCTTCCCTCACTTCCTTTAGCACTATGTCTATGATCCGCTCTAATTCCTGATCTACAAGGATATTGAGCATCTTCTTCACTTCTTTCTCTGCTACTTCGGTTATCTACTCCTTTGTAAAATTTGTGGCCCTCTATCCCCCGACATCCCTCTCATCTACCTTTGTATATTCAATTATTTCATCTCCTTGTGCACCTCTCTACCACGTGAATATGAACTCTTTCTTTTCTTCTCCACCCTCCTCCTCCAAGTCATAGACACTAACTATGCAAGGTTCCAAAGGTTCCTTGTCTTTTTCTAGTTCTTTCTCCTCACCGCCACCTTCTTCACTCTTAGCCTCTCCTTCTCCCAGATATCTCTCTAAGTTGGAAGTCACCTCTGAGTCAGATTCTTCATGTACCTTCTGCTTCTTCCTGAGAGGTTTCTTCTGGTCAAAAGATTCCGCCTTCTCTTCTTCCTCTTGTGACTCTTCCAAGGTGGTGGGTTGTTTGGGTGCCCCTACTTCTAGCATCTTCTCCTTTACTGGGGACTTCTTCTTCCGAACATAGGTGCTTGGCTTGGCACTCGTAGAAGGCATGCTCATTGTCTAAGTAGTTTGTACACTTGGTGCTCCTTCCTCTCCTCTACCGTTTTTCTTAGACACTGGCTTCTTCATCCCCAAGGGGTCTTCAGGTATGGAGATCTCATCCACCAAGTACACGCTATTTTAAAATTTCAACCTTATGCACACGTATACGTGCATCGCTGAAACTCCAGCAATAGGAAGTGTTATTAGTCTAGTCATGTGGATCTTGTGTGACACGTACTTCTCCACATACATGTGCTTACCTCCAGGATAGTTCAATTTCTTCCTCATATCCCTGTGTTCCTGGTCCAACTTTCCTATCTCTAGCCTTAGCTTTTTTTATTCTTTAAATCTATTCAATCCCACTTGGAAGTACTAGGCAGTGAACACAAAAGGGAGCTTGCACCAAGGGCTCCATGATTCATCAACAAGTTTGAACCTGCCCAAGCAATAGTGATAGTACACTGTGAACTCAAATTCTTCTTATGTGGCTATTGGGAGCTGTTCCGGGATCCTCCACTCCACCCCGAATGCATTTCTCAGGCATGTATACCATTTTTTGAGCCACGCTTTGTGGGGAGCCATCATTGTCTCACATGCATACTTTTCAAACCACTTCGTGGGCGAAGGGTCTTCTACTGGGTACTCCCACAAAAAATTATCTGGTACATCCAACACTCTAATTTCTACAAATACTATGGTGAGTATGACATTACTAAAGAGGATCTTGTCCCCTTCCTTTGCACACTTTACAATTTCCTTGGCAATGTATGTGGACAAGTTGTAAACGTTCCCCTCTGTAATGTTCCTGTAGACATGCAGCCATGGATTGTTGACTTGCGTCCACCTTTCTTGGCCATTCAGCTTCGTTACCAGGTGTGCGGCCATCTTCATAACTGGTTCCTTGATGTCTGAGATGTCATAATACCATGACACTTTCTTACAAGCATACTCTGTGATGGTCTCCTTAATATCTTCTTTGTCACTAAGGTCATCTTCCAGGCTATCTCCCTCACATATGAGGCCTGTAAATTATGTAATCAACTGGGGAGTTATGTGCATTTTATGCCTAGCAAAGTGGAAGTAGTCCTCGTGCACCTAAGACATTAACCACTGGTACAAGTGATCCATCTTCCCAAAATAAGGCAACTCGTAGAGTTGCAACAACCTTGCCTTTGCCATCTTGACCTTCACGTCATCATTGTAGATACACAACCCTTCAGGTGTTCGCTTGTTGGTTGGGCATACCAATTCTAAGGTCATTTCTTTCTCTATAGTGTTGGTGCGGTGATTATAGTCACTGACTAGTATGCTTCTCAATTTTGATTCCCATTCCTTCCACATTATCACTCTGTCAGGGTACTGCATTTCTGTATACCATTCTTCGTTTGTTTCCACCTCAGGTTCTAGTTGTTTATCCTTCACTTTTCCCTTCCCTTTCTTCTGTGTCATGGTTGAGGTAATTTTATTACTCTAGTCCTCTCCTTTTTACTCTACTTTCCTTCTTCCAACATTCAATCTTAGATCCATGATACAAATCTCCTAAACCTATGCCCTAGTTTGCTAAACCCTAACTTTGATACATTATTCACAAGAAAAATCCTCACTTTTTTCCACACCCGTGTAGATCTTTCCTTCTAGTTCGTAATCTCAAACTAGCTCTTTACTTGTTTGATGACACAGATCTTCTATTTGATTGAATCTGAAAAATTTCTAGCTTATATCTTTCGCTTATATCTCCAACTCTTCATTTTCGCAAAGTAAAATGAGAGTTCCCTGACCCTCTCTTTATAGTTTTTCCTTTTTCTGGTCATTAAATGCTACTTTACCTACCCTGTAATTTGTTCATTTAATTTGGATTTTTAAAACAAAACCCGTCTTCAGCACCTTCACTTATTCACCCTTCCTGTGTGAAAACTCCTCCAACCTTCTGGTGCACAACCAAACCAACCTCACAGGAGACTCCTACACGTGCTCAACCCACGTCAAAGGAAATTCTTCTATCCATATTCTTGCTTTTTCCTACCTTGTGTTGCTTTAAATGCCCTTCATTTTCCTTTGTATGTGGGATCTATGAGTAGATTTACCCTAACACCAACCATTCTCTCTTTTCTTTTCCTCTCTTTTAACTAGGCTACTCAACAAGGCTCTTCAACACAACTTCCTTGGTACTTTTAAAACATGTGCTTCTTCACTTTTCTCCACCCCAAACTTAAAAGATGCACGGTCCTCTGCGCACTCATAAATTCTCCAAAAATAGCAATAAGGTTACTGGCACCCGAGGTGCAAAACAAAACAACAATGCGAAAGGGAAACACAAGGAAAATAAAATGCATAAAGGAAAATTCTAGATTAAATGGTAAAACTATCATATTTACAAACACCAAGAAGACTTATTTATAGTAGGGCTTCAGCCTACTGCCATTGAAGTATCCAAGCAACTTCGTTCCATCCAACACTTGTAACTTGCACATGCCCAAATCAAGGATGTACGAGATTGTGTAAGGACCTAACCAATGGACATTCAACTTCCCACGATGGCACATAAATTTAGAATCATACAATAACACCATCTACCCAACCTCAAACTTCTTGTTTCTAATATGGTGATCATGCCAAGAATTTTGCTTTACATTTTCCATTGTTTGGCTCCAATAGGCAAGTGATAGTCTCTCATCTCATTTCATTAGTTCATCAATTCTTTCTTTCAGTGCTTGTTCATTGGATAATCCTCCTGTGAGCGCTATTCACATAGAAGGTAACATAAATTCAACCAACAAAAAATCTTCCATTGCCAAACACCAATTGAAAAGGTGTGGCTTTATTTAGTCTTTTATACGTAGTCCTGTAAGCCCATAAAAATACTAATACCTTGTCATCCCAATCCTATCTTCCAACATCACAAATTTTGGTCAAGGTATGACTTAGTATTTTGTTGAATGCTTCCGCAGCTCCATTTTCTTGAGGGTGATTAGGGCATAGTCTTATGATGAGCCACCATGAACTCAGATAGTAGGATCCTCACGGTCTCATTTAGAAAATGCGTACCCCTATCACTATTCAAACTTAAAGGGCATCCATACCTTGTTATAATGTTCTCCCATAGGAACCCCTACCGCCATTACTGCCGTGCAATATTTAGTTGGGGCTGCTTCTACCCACCTTGTGAGATAATCCATGCAAGTGATGACATAACGTGACCCAGTCCTACGTGTTACCGGTGCAATAGGTCCTACAAAGTCTATCGTCCACTTTTCAAAAGGCTCCACGCTAGGAATAGGATCCAAAGGAATTTCATCTCTCCTTCTTGGTTTGTCAATGCACTGACAGTGGTCACATGCTTTACAATAACTCTACAATCCCCATATAATGTTTCCCACCATAAACCTACCATTAAAATCTTGTGCATGGTGGCATCATCTACGTAATGCCCACCCGCACTTCCTTCGTGTGCTTCCTCCATTCTGGGCCAGGTGCTCATGTTCTAACACACACCTACGTAAAACTTCATCATGTCCCAATTTGTGTAAATATCCACAAATAAACATGTAGGGCATGGCGCGTATGGCCAAATGATTTTTCTCCAATGCCTTTATTCCATTGAGCACCACACCTTCTTTTAAAAATATAGAAATCTCTTCCAAATCCAAGGGGCGCACGCTGTAATCTAAAAATTTATGTGTCTGGCATTGTTTCCTCAATACTTTGCATGTCCTCTCCGTAATCAATTCTTGATAGATGATCAGGTCCACAATTGCTTTTTCCAAGATTTACTACAATGGTGAACTCAAAATCTTGAAACAACAACACCCATCGACATATGCACCCTTCAAGAATGGGCTTGTTTACGTAATACTTTAATTCCATGTGGTAAGTGTAGAATACAAAAAGGTGTTTCTAGCAGATACTATAAAATTTTGAAAACTGCATAGATCATTGATAATGCCTCGTGCTCGGTTGTAGTATAATTCTGCTCTGCTGGTGTTAACTTCCTACTTGCGAAACAGAGAGGATGATCAACAATCCCCTCACCTGGTTGTGCAAGTACTACTCTAATGGCAGTTCTTGAGGCATCTACATGGACATGGAAAGGCTTGTCCCAAGAGGGAAATCGCAAAATAGGCGTGGTAATAATCCTATCTTTTAATTTGTAAAATTCCCTTTGCTACGCCTTTCCCCAATGGAAGGTACTTTTGTGTCTAAGAAGCTCCTCTAAAGGCACAATGATCTTGGCATACCCCTTAATGAATTTTCTGTAATATCCCATATGCCCAAGGAATCCGTGCACTGCTCTTTGGCTAGTAGGTTCCCTTAACCCCATAATAACCACAATCTTAGTGGGATCTACCAGTAAGCCCTCCTTACATATGATATGCCCCAATAAAGTCCCAAAGGGTGTAGCAAACACACACTTCTTAATGTTGAGAGATATCCTCAACTGCCTACACCTTTCCAACATTAATCTCAAGTTGTCACAATGGTCTTTAACCATACCATATACTATCCAATCATCCAAGTAACTCTGAAGAAACTCATGAATGAAGTTCTAGAATGTTAGCACTACTATGTGCGAAAAGACAACAGGTGCATTTTTCAACCGAAATGACATGATCGTGTATGCAAAAACTTCCCCAGTCGATGGTGAAAGTGGTCTTCTCCTGGTCTTCCTTTGTAATCTGGACTTGGTGGTATCCTAAAAATACTTCCGTAAAGGAATAGATTTTGCACCCAGCGACTCCTTCCAGAATTTCTTCAGTGAATGGGGTCAGAAATGGATCAACGACACAAACTGCATTCAATTCCCTATAATCCACATAAATTCTAATCCACCCATCCTTCTTGATGCTAATTACGATCAGACTTATCCATTCTGATTCTTCTACTGCCTTAATGATTCTAGAAGCTATCATCTTATCTATCTCCTCCTTAACCTTCACGTGTAAGTTGGGATTCATCCAGTATGGCCTTTTTCTAACCGGGCACACACTTTCCTTCAGTTTTATCCTCATTTCCCCCAAGGAATGGTGGACACCTTTTAAATCATGGTACCCGTGTGGGGAATAAATCCTTAAATTCATGCAACAGATCAATGATCCTTGATACTTCCTTCTCCATCCAGTAATCCCCAATAATAGCTTCCTTAGGTTCTTCTCCTGAGCCAAGGTTAACCTTCTTTGACTTTAAAGGCTCATGGTAGGCACGCCTGCAAGCATCTGCACTTCCCATTACTTTAGACGTCCCCATAGAATGGATAACATTTAAACTCTCTGGTTCCTCTCCAACAATCACATATACTAACTTTCCCTTTTCCTTTTCCAAACACACATGCTTAATCTAGGAATCTTCTATTTCTTTAATCTCTTCTAAGGACACCTCCAATTCTATTTCACCTAGTAGTTCCAAAATTCTATCTTTTTTTCTAGAACTATCCCCCATTGTAAGGCACTTGATACCTTGCAAGGCCTTATAAATCAATGGTTTGGTATTCGTATACTCAAAGGCTTGAATAAGATCAGCCACAAGCTCTTGCTCATTCCTTGTTTAGTGATGTGTCTCCAAATGAATGTACCATGCACATGCACAACCATACAATGTAGAATACAACTTGTGCACCCAGAGGGATGGTGGCAAGGCTTCTGCGCCTTCTCTCCAGACCCATTCACACTCTTGGATGTGGAAAGAGGTGGGCTCCTTCCCATGGTACTCCTTAATGATGGTGGGTATAATACTTCTAGAAAATCTGACAGAGAGAACAATTCTTACCTCATGCCATTCTAAAAGGCTCTCCTGATGCGTGGCCCACCAATAAGCTACTGTTTCGAGCAAGAGGTAACTCATCATCCCCCTTTTTTTCTTTTCATTTTTCCACTGAGCTTCTATCTCCTGCAGAAAGATCTCAGGGAAGGCTCCTCTGGAGTACTTGGGCATTCCTTTCCCCCCAAGGCACCGAACCATGTGTGCCTTAATTACCTTGGTCACCGATCCTCTCAATTGTCGTCCCATTAATTCCTAAGTCCCATGCACCCAATTATCACATTTTGGGATGGTGGTATCACTCACTGACTGAGCATCCTCAAACTGGATAACCCCGTTAATATGGTATACCATCTTAGGGTCTCTGATTGAGTGCACATAAATCTTTTCCAAAACCTCTTTTTCCAATGGTTCAATATAGGGCACTGACTTCCCGTCAACTAGGGGTATAATGACCCACTCCTCTTTTTTCTAAAAACTGATATACCCTTTTTTTAACCGAAGGTCTGCATTGTTCTTGTAACACCAAGGGTGCCTAAGTAGTGCTGGGAAATTGTCTGCCTTGCCGAGTGCCAAGAATTTGAAGTCCCCAGTAAACTTAGCTCCCTGGATAGTAATAGCTGCATCCTTCAAGACACCAATGGGCATTTCCTTGGTCTTGTTTGCCATATATAACACATTTGAAGATGGCTGTAAAACAGTTCTCCCCATCTGATGCCATACATCTAAAGTCAAAACATTAACCTCCACACCAGTGTCAATGAGTATCTTACTGAGGAGCCATCTGTCCATAACTGTATTCTATGTAATCTCCTTGTCATAGTTGAGGTTGTGAGGGGGAAGGTTTACGTGCAAGACCTGCCTCTCGTGCTCTTATCTGGCGTGTGGTACCTTCTCCCTCAACAAGGATCCTAGCAAAGGAATGATGTTCTCCTGCCTTAATATTTTACACACTTCCTTGACCTCATCCAGGTCATCTTTCTACACCTCGATCCTCCTTCCTTATTCCTCCCTCCTAGATTGCTCCTTTAGACACTGGATCTCCCCTTGCAAGATTTGAATAACATCTGCGGTGTCATAATATATCTCCTTTTGATGTGCAGGGTCTGGGTACTTTCCATGAATGACCTCTTCTCTTGAAACAAAGATCTTTTGTCTTGGTATCTCTCTTGCACGCATGGCTTCTACCCTTCTTGTTACCAAAACAGGCTCCAAATTTTCATCTCATGTTACCCAAGGCATCCATTATATGTCTTCCTTCTTGATGTTAACCATCACAATGCCTTTGTCCTTTCGGTGCTGCTGATTCGTATGCTCATATAGCTCGGGGCACTCCTCATACTTATGTTTTATTCCACACCATGAGCACTTCAACAAGTCCGGGCACTCACGCTTGTAATGTTCTGTAGATCCACAGTTGAAACATATCCCTTACAAGAACTCACTCCTTCCTCCGTAGTTACCTCATCCATGGAATCCTCCTCGAAAACCTTTTCCTTGTATGCCTACATCTACGCACTCCTCATAACGGTGATCATATTTTTTAGAACTACTAGTAATGTTGGTTTGGCACACCCCATGATCAATGGCCTCATGTATCTGATCAATGAGCCTACAGTCTTTGGTATCATGGATTGTGGAGGTGCAAATATTCTAATAACAAGATACATTCTTTTTTATTGCACGTTGTAGAAAGGGACATCTAGTGGCATCATGGTCCCCATGAAATATTTCACAATCTAATGTTACAGTGCGTACCATCCTCCAGGGGAAATTATCCTTAATGTGCCCCTCTATCTCACAATCTATGCACCACACACCACTACGAGTCTCATGGACCAAGTTTGCAGATAGCTTTTCCAACTATTCAGCTATAACAAAAATCTGAGCCTCCAAAAAAGGGCTAACGCTAGTATTGATATTACCAATGGCTTAGGCACACAAGGTAGCCTCCAATGCTTTGCATGGATTTATGAATTTCTTATGAGATAATTTCCTTCTAAAAGGGGTGATCAATCCTCCAAAAAGCCACTATGCATGCTAAGAAGGATGTATATCATATGATAATTTAGACAAGATAGTCTTAAAGAGTGCATCATACTCCTGCACACTCTCTGCATTCCTTATTGTATCTCCTTCAAAGTGTTAATTCTTTTTTGCTCGAACTCAAGAATGTGGAACTCTACCAAGAATGCATTCTTTAAGGCAATGTAATCCACCATTGTTTGATGAGGATCATACTTTCTATATCAACTATGTTTGTGCCCTTGCAACGTGGTTACAAATTGACTAGCCTTTCATTTTAGGGTTGTGATACCTTTTGCGTGCCATAGAAATTCACATTTGTGAACATTTTCTATAGCATCCTCAATTCCCGTGTAATCTAGTAAGTGCAGAGAAATTTCAAACAAAACTTGAGGCGGTGGCTGGGGTCCTTTTCTTGAACTAGATCCTTGGTTCCCTCTGGTGTTTCCTCCACTATCTGATCCACCATGTCCACCATGTCCTATACCTCTAGAGCCACAAGATCCACCAAGACCACTAGGTCCAATAGGTCCTGTAGGAGTTATGTGTCAATGGTCTGTGACGGTGCCCCACCACTACTACTTTGTCCCACGCCACTCCTTGGTGTGAGACCAAAAGTTTGTACACTTTCCCCTTGTCCCAAAAACTCCTCCAAATACTGGAATATGTGCAGCCATAGAAGAAGGGAATGTAAAATTGTATCTCCTAGGTGTGGATCTATTTGTTTCACTAGTTTCAATAAGTTCAATACTTCTTCCTGGTTTGGGAAAACCAAGCACCGGGGCTCGGTCACTGGGTGGGTTTAGATATGCACCAACGACTCTAATTTCTCCCACGAAACAAACTCTCACTAGAAGCTGAAGGGGTCTCCCTTACATGCTTTCCATGATGGGGTAGCATAGACTACTCAGGCTCCACATCCTCCGTGTGAACCTCAATTCCTTCGCACAATGTATGCTTCCATAGATCCATCACACTAGTAGCTTCATTGTCATCTAGTAATCTCCCTTTCACATGCTTCACCATACTTGAGCCATCTTTATTTCCTCTCCTTTTCTATTCGTATCATCTGTCATCTTCCTACACCCAAGCTTCCTTACCCAGCACTTAGAACGGTTTAGCCAGCCATTGGGAGTGCTTCAAGACTCATGGTAACCATCAATATCTTCATAGCTAGAGGGATAACACGTAGAAACAATCCCCTAGGTTCTCGTAGATACTCAAACTCGGAAACCTCTGGACAAGAATACGTCAAAATGTGTATTCCACCATGTAGCTAGCTAGTACTCCTCCCCACTAGTGATCTACAGCACGGGTCCACGTCAGATCAGTATCCTACAACCTTTGGTAGTATTCTTTGGTCCATATCCATGATCCATAATGCCATCTTGATCTAGATGTATAGGCTGAAAGCCACCCAATTAACTCCACTAGGAAGTAGTAGAAAAAATTCTTGTTGATGGCGAATCACAACACCCCTAAATGTTTGCAACTCGATGGGTTGAGACTCTCAGTATGATTGCATAACATGAAGATTTTCCCAAGTTTGGGACCTTACAAATCAGGAAAGCTCTCCAGATGAAGGCCAGTTCCTAATTCCTCTATTCAGATGCACACATAAAAATGCAGAGGGTTTAATTAAAAAACCTAATCTAACTTTCCAAGGATACAGGGTAAGAAGATGCATAAAAATAAACCTAAACTAACAAAGGTGATGCACCAAGGAATGAAGAACACCTGTCTTGCCAATAAACAAAAACCATTAAAATGCAATGCAAGATCATGCACAGATAACCAAATTTGCTGTGAAAGATCAGGAGGATGCAAATTAACACAGAGAATGTTGAGAATCATCCACAGACATGCATTATTTACTCCAAAGATTGATACAATACACTACAAAATGCCAAGAGGTGAAGTTGCATTACAGTTTTAGATGGGAGGTTTGAACTCCACAAATTTGCCTACCAAAGAGAAGAAGCGAGGGGAAAAAAAGAATGTCCAACCTTTAGAAAGTATCCCTTCCTTAAAATTTAGAGGAAGAATGAGAGAGGGAAGATAGAGGAATTCCAAATCTACCCCAACCACCTCCAGATTGTATTTAATTCATCTCATTATGGCGGTACGTGAGAACCCTAGCAAACCCAAAAATAGAAAACCTTACTTTGCATTTTTGAAGAACTTGTTGGAAAGAGAACCTTGTAAGCTTTCCAAAAAGTCCAACCTTGTGTGAATCCAAGCTCCCTGTGAAAAGTTATGGCATTTTAATATATGGGTCAAGGTTTGCTTCATGTTGGAAAGAGAACCTTGTAGTGTCAGGGTTGCACCTCTTGAAGGTACGCCTTGGCACATCCATCCTCACGTCAAAATACTTTTAAGTGTACCATAGGTGCTGAAAATGTGGTGTTGGTGCCTTCTAATCTATGCCAGGGGCGTAACTTTTTCCATGTCGGTGCCTTCTAATCTACGCCACAGAAGCAACTTTTTCTGTGTCGGCGCCTTCTAACATGTGCCCAGGGGAACAACTTTTTCCATGTCGGAACCTTCTACTCTATGCCAGGGGCACAAATTGTTCCATGTTGGTGCCTTCTAATTTACACCAGGGGCATAATTGGTGGCACAAATAAATGTCAGGTTTTTGAGTTTCTGTGATTTCCATATTCTTCTGTTTGTCTATAATTACCCAGGGGGGAGATATATACAACAATTTGGTGACTCAACAGGATCACTTTCCTGCTAGGTAGAAGATCAATGACCTTTTAGAAATCCATTGGGCATGGATTCATAAGTAATAACCTGAAACCAACCTGATATCTGATCCCGAGCCTGATACTACAACTCCTTCTCTGAGAGCAACGCTGAATTGTAGAAATTCAACCTGAGAGCAAAAAAAACCCGTTCTGAAGCACTTAGGGAAATTAAAACCTAACTACAACAAGATAATGTGCATCCACACTTAGAGGAATTGAAATTTAGGCTAATATTTACAAGGGTAAACCTTTTCCTTTTAGTAGCAATGTGTTATCCCCGTTTTGAGTTCACGACGAAACGATCGGATAACCCCTACAAATTTTTTGAAGTGATTTTGCATTATGATCTCTTTTAGAGCAAATCGGGTTTTCAGGTGTTACTAACAGCTTGACATAAGTTTTAACATGCTTTATGTCTTATGACCTCCGAAACCCGAAACCCGCCTTGTATTGAAAAATCCTTTGAAATCGGGTTTTCAGAAATTCAACGCATCGGAACATACTTGTGTTAAGACATGCTTTGTGTCGCGTGACTTCCGAAACCCCGAAAACCCGCCTATTGTTAAGACAATCCTTAGTAATCGGGTTTCCGGAACTCTAAAGCATCGGAACATCCATGTTCCAAAGCATATTTTATGCGCCATGTTCTCCGATTCCCGAAGTCCGCTCAATCCTTAGTAATCGGGGTTTTTCGGAAATTCAATGCATCGGAACATTCATGTACCAAAACATGTTTTGTGCTCCATGTTTTCCGAAGCCCGAAACCCAAAATGCACTAAATCTCCTCGTGTCGGGTTTTTGGACTCCTCTCAACACGCTGACGTGGCGTTCATGCCGAAGGGTTGGTGAGTCGGCACGTGCCGAGCTGGAGCGTATTTATTACTAATTTTCTTATAAATACGTAAAAATCCACGTCATTTTTACCGTTCATATTTTTAATTCGTGGATTTTTCGCATGCTCTTCCTCTCCCAAAACCCGCAAACTCGCGTTAACCAGACTGGATCGATCGTTTTCGATTTTACTTGTCTCGAATCGAAGGTATTCTTCGTTCCTTCTTTATTCTTGATTTCTCTGGATCGACTTGCATATATTTTCTTTCCAATTTCTTGCCAGTTGTTGAGGGTTTTTCTTCCTTCTTCGTTCTGTATTGTTTTGGAAAGGGGTTTTGGGTTTTTAGGGTTTATTTTCTTTTTTGAGATTATCAATTGGTGCTATTCCTTCCATATTCCAATTACTTTCATAATGTTTGGAATATGAATAACAAAAAAGAAAGGAAGATGTCTATGTAGAAATTCAAAGGAAAGGCTCTGTTTTTGGTTTCTTGGATTTTGAAGTTTGTATTGTAGATTCAAAAGTCCGAAATACAAAGGAAGCTCGCAGTAACGGGGTCTTTCAACATTCCGACCTCAACAGTGGGTACCAGGGCATCTCCTAAGTTCCGCCATCACAGTAGACGCCGGGTTTTCGGAAGGTTCCGTCATTAAACAGCAAGTGGCCGGGTTTTCCCCTGTTTCCGCCATTGAAAGCAAGTGTCGGGTTTCACCAAGACTCTAACATATCAGACGTGTCGGGTTTTCAAAGTTTTCCGATATCTTCTTCTGCGTGTCGGGTTCTTCGCTTCTTCCGACGCCTTCCGTCAATCAGGTTTTTCAGTGTGCACCACCATCTCCGGAGTTCCGAGCTTTTCTCTTTCCAATATTGTTCATGTCGGATCCTGGTTCATCACAGGAGAAGGCCGGAAAATCTAGCAAGATGAACTACAAGTTTAAGAAACCAGAATCCCCGTCATATGTCGACTGTAATTATGATATCAGGGATACTGAAATGGGCAACATAGATATGGACGACATTTGGAACAGGGTGAAGAGTTCTTCTCAAACCCCATGGATGAAAGCTATAGCTGACAGTGGCTTGCCCCTTGCAGCAGGGTTCCCTATGTCTGCCCAGTGTCCAGAGTTTGTTTTGGCGTGTGCATCCAGCTACGACTCGGCTTCTCGGTCCGTAAGGAATCAGGCTGGTGAAGTAGTTATCAAACTAGTTGGGGCTTATTTGGATGATCTCTTGAAACTAACCAAATTTTGAAGAGTATGGAGCCCTAAATATGAAATTGGCTCAGAAGGCCTGGGACAGTAACCAGGAGAATTGCATTAAGGATGTTAATAAGAAGTTCTTGGTTAAGGAAAAACCAGTAATATCTAGATTTCCAAGAACTATCCCTAGATCGGATTTCATCCAAGAAATCAACGATATTATCACCCTACTGAGTCGGGTGTTTGGCTTGCCGGAATCAAATTTATTTCATGGATGGATGTACCAATTTATGGTCACCATTAGGAAAAACGAGCAAGGGATTGACTGGGGAACCCTTATCAGTGATGAAATTGATTCCTAGATGACGATGGTCCTGTCAACCGGAAAGTTTTATATGTTCTCATACGTGGCCTATGCAGCAGCTGGGATGAGGAGCTATCCAGGGCTGGAGACTAAAGGAAGCAGAACCACAAATCCAGTCTATAAGTATTATCCTCAAATAACGAAGAAGGGGTCCAAGGATCACTTTAGGAGGGTAAATGACGCCTGTTTCTATGAAAACATCTGCCAGCTCAATCCAGGGCTGAGAAAGACAAGGGTCTCGGACGAGGCATGGGCTGAAGTATCTAAGTGGGGATGTATCTTCTTACAGTTCAAGAAGTTTACCTACCTTTGAACGTTCATGTATTCCGGGAGAACCTTTTCATCTGCCTCGTTATCCCGGCGATAGATTAATACTAATAGAATTGGTCAGACAGTTATTAGATTTCCACAAGTTCCAACAGAGCAAGCATAAGGCAGCTGTATCCTTCCCAATTTCTATTGGGAGATATACTTGCTCAACAGCGGAAAAAGCTAAAAATTTCGAATGTGAACTCCAGGAGAAATTAAAGAAGCATATGAAATCTCGGGATGGTTTTGACATCCGAGGAGTACTGAGAACTTATGGAGCCCTACATCTGCACAGGCCCAACATTGAGGATATCTGGGTGGATCTGCATAACGAAGTTGCGGTTCACAGAAAAGATCATAGCAGATTAACTATTGATGAGATTCAGACGCTAGAGATTTCTGATTTGCCAGATGGTATAAGGGACAATGAAAGTGTGTTAGATATGTCCTATGATGGGCTTAATGAAGATCGATACGTTTTTCCGCCTATTGATTGGTCGGCTAGCGAAAAATCCTCTATCACCGATAGGGTCAGCCCTAATTCTGGCTCGTACAAAGAAATGGCTCTCTTCTTGGGGCATGAATTTTAAAGATGACAAGTTTCCAAAATTGGCTGCTCCTGAGGCGGGGCCCTCCAAAAAGAAGAAGGACAAGGAATCTACTGGGGGGTCTATAAAAATCAAGATTCCCAAGAAGAGGAAAGAAAGACAAATCTCTTCAATTGTCTCTCCAACTCAAACGGTGGATGTGCCAGAATCACCAACACCACCCAGAAATAGGAGAAATTAATTTGGAAGAAGGAGGAAGTCAGCCCTTGACTTCACCATTTGCTGATTGCTTAACTGAAGAGACCTTATCTCTGGCAGTCAAGGCTTTGGAGACTGAATCTGTGCCTCCCCCTCAACAACCACTTCAGCCTCCTCATTCCCCATCCACTTCTTCAAGCATGGCCAATATTTTCGCTGGGCTCTCACCCCTTTCTACTGGAACCCAAGTGATCACCAACACTCCCCCACAACCTGTGCCTTTATTCATTGCACCTACTACCACGTTGACTGCTGTTCCCCCTCCAATAGTAGAATCTGCTCCCCTTGAGAGTAGAATACCAGCTACTACAACATTGGCAGTTTCCTCTGACACACCACCATGGCTACTCGAACAAACTCCGAGGAAGAGGAAAGTGATTGTACCCCTACCAGCCTTTGATTTCAGCTCACTCAAGGTTTCTACTTGCAAGATCAGCCAAGAAACCCAAAACAGTTTCAAGAGTTTTGGTAGATGCTTCAGGAGATAAGTTCGCAGAGATTGCCACTCCCTCAGCTGACAAAACTAGGGATGATGTAACAGCTGCTGATTATCAGATCACCAAGGTGGCTCTAGGGAAAGTAACAACAGAAGGAGCGCAACAAGATGCACGGGCTTCCATAGACGTGCTGTGCCAAAAGTTGAAAGAAACAAAGGTCAGCAGAGATGAGTTTAAAGAAAAAGTGGAGCAGTTGACAGAGGTTTTGATTAAACTCTCAACACCCCTGGAATCCATACCGTCTGCTTCTGCTTCTGCCGGATTCGATTTCTCATCGGTGCCTACGATTGAGAAGATTACCCAGAAAAGGAAGGGTGGTTGATGAGTGGATCCAAAAGTTGCTCCAACGAGGGAAGGAAGTAATTCAAGACGTGGTGAAAGTTCATCAGTCCTTGGCAGAAATTCAGAAGGAAGGAGAGAAGATGGATGAGGAATTCACTGAAGAACTTGGACAGCTTGATTTGACTTGTGAGGCTCTCCAAGTGTTGAAGCAAATACCAGCACATCTCTTGGTAGAAAGAAGCAATTCTTCCACATACAGATAAACACTTTCAGCTGATCAAGGGCATCAAATTCAGAGTAAAGATTCTCAACGAAGCCTGCAGCAAGTTGAGAGAATCAAGGGATAAAATTGATCGATGGGAAAAGTGATCTGGAGGAAGAATTGCTAAAGATTTGTCCAAAGATGTCGGTTGGGAAATCAAGTGCCCTATCAGCAGATGATCTCTTCAAACAAGTTCAAGAGATTATTCAGCATGAACCTGTAGATGGATTCGACCTTGAAGTCATTGGTCAGTTTGTGAGGATTGAGCATACGTTGGAGGCCTTAAGAAAGCTCAGCAAGAGGTTGAAAAAGCTTCCCGGCAGTGCCAGTGATATCCATGAGACCTGCGAAATGTGGAATGATCTTTCCACTGCACCTGAGGAAAACGAAATGCAAGGCATTATTCGGAAGTTCCAGGAGTTCCGGAACAAACAGTCTCAGCTGGAGGAAGAGAAAGGAGAAGAATCAAAAGATGATGACTCGGATTGAGCTCCAGCGTCTCATGTCCTTTCTACTTTTAGAATGACACATCTTTTATTTCCATTTTATCATATTTTTAATTCAGACTTCGACTTGATCTCCTGCGTGAGATATCATGCAAAGCTGAAACTCTAGTTAGCATGCTACTTTTCAGGATCTGTTCTGTTTAAACTCTAGCTTCTTTTGTTATAAAAAAGGGATGCTTGTGCATTCTAAAGGGTCGAGAATTTTTGGAGCATTAAGAGGCTATTGGAAAGGAGAAAAACTTTGTGTTTTCTTTCAATCATTTTGAAGAATAGAAGTTGATATTGTTTTGCAGACTTTGTGTTGTGAAATATATCTTATTTAAGATATTGTTCTTATGTTCATGATCTTAGAGCTATTCTTTGCATAAAATCTCAGTGTTTCTAATTATCTCGGACACTATATTTGTGATCTAAAACTCGTATGATTATTTCGTGCTCTGTGTTTACTCAAAAGAAAATACGTTTCTCCCATTTCTTTTCTACCTGTGCTTCTTTCACTGTAATAGTTTCTAACCTATTTCACGTACGAAAGCAATATCCTTGAATCGTGTGAATGTGGATTTCGGGATTTCATCCCAACCCCCAATGGTTAGATTAGTGTGAATATTGTATATATTATTTACTGTGTTTTAGATTAGCAATAAAACAGGCAGCCTCACCTGTCTTTGAGGAGGGATTCAATCCCATGCACTGTGGTTGAACCTCATATTTTGGTTTGACAAAATATCCAACCAACAGTTTTTGGCGACTCTGCTGGGGAAATACGGATCAATAGTACAAAGCTTATCCTCTCGGTGTCTGGCGACTCCATATTTGCCTTATTTTTAATAAAGATCTCCTTTCAGTTCAAGCTGGCCAGGAGGATCTTCACTCGGTCCCGCCGAGCTCAAGGTGAATTGATCCACTTTTTGAGTTGCTGCAACAGCACAATTTCAGCCTTTCTCCCAACAGCGTTGTCTCTAACCGAGCCAGAAGTTCTTCACCTGTTCGGAGAAATCGGATCCCTGAAGAACGGGAAACATCTGCAACTTGTCGTGCACTACTCTTGTCTGATACCCGGATCCCTGTACGCACTCTTTTCAGAAGGATGGCGGTTCAACCTGTGCCTTGGGGTGCAGTCATTGGTCCTCTTACTTTGACTCCCCCATTGCATGAGTTACCACGTGGATCACGTAAGAACATTCCCAAGTTCAATGGGGATGGGAAGCAGCATCCCGATGAGCATATTGCGTCTTTCTTTGTTGCATGCGGTGTCCTCGGAGTAGCCCACGAAGATGTCTCTGTTCGACTCTTCGTTGAAACATTGCAGGGAGTAGCAGCTGAATGGGTTTATCACCTCCCGAATGCATGCATTCCAGATTGGGCTACCATGCGGACCAAGTTTGAGGGCACGTTTCAAACCAGCCAAAGATTCTCATGCATTGTTAGCTCAGCTTACTCATATGAAGAAGGAATCGCATGAACCTATGCGGGAATTCGTGGCTACGTTCAATAAGCTGATCCGGAAAATTCTAGTTACAGTTGTACCAACTCTAGAAAATCAAAAGTGCTTTTTCATCAATGCTCAACCTCCTGATATAAGCTTTTTATTACGAAGGTCGGTTATCCCAGATCTGGCTACTGCTCAGTCAACGGCTACTGAAATAGAGGATGATCTCATCTTAGCTGGAAGGATCAAGAAAGATATACCCAAACTCAAAAATCAAGGTTCTTCTCAAGGTAATACTGCCCCTATGTTTCAAAAAATGGCTAATGATTTGATTGCTTTAAAGAAGCAAGTGTCTCAGCAGGTGAGCCATGTTCCGTACCGGGATATCCCTAGGCGGAATTTTAATAAACAATGGTGTACCTGCCAGAGATAGGCCGCGGTTAGCTCCTGCTCAACCGAGATTAGCAATTGAAGCTCCGCCTGTTAATGCAGCAGTGGAAATAATTGAAGAAGATGATGAACCAGAAGAACAAGATTCCCTTGAGGATTTCGAAGCTTCAGGATACGCTGATGAGTCTTATGATGAGTCAGCTGGCGACTCCCAGCATTGGTTATTTGGAATATGATGAAGATGAATGTGAGCCAGATGGTCAATCATTTGCTGTTTTCACTCGGTCCCAATCTCAGGTTCCCAGAAAGCCTCTGGAAAATACTAAGGAGAAGAATAAGGAACCTCCTGTATCCATAGTCAAAAGGGGTACCCCTATTTCGGCGCAAACTGAAAGAGAGGTTACTAAAAAGACAGCTGTGTTCCTTATTCTCCTTCTCCTAAGGCCAGTTACCCCACCACAAGCTCATGTAATTAGAACTGAGCCTACTATCATTCCTTCTTACACTGCTTTTGACATTATTGATCATGCGAAGAGAACAAAAATTCAAATGTCGGAAGCAGAATACCTTCAGTCGAATCCCGAACAATTTGAAAAGCTGGCCAAGTTTATCAGAAGTAAAGCGGCCGTTTCATCATCGTCAAAAGGTCTCCTTCCAAATCCTGTTCAACTTACACCTCAGAATAATCTGACCTCTGCTTCTTCCTTGGGAAAGATTGAACCATTTTATTTGTCTCTACTTATAAATGGGTTTAAACTCAGCAATTGTATCATTGACTCAGGGGCCTCTGATAATGTTATGCCTGCAAAAGTGGCTCATGCCCTTGGGCTTACTTTGACTAAATCATATGGACGGTGTTATTCCATGGAAACTAAACAAGTCCCTCTGATTGGTCAAATTAAGGACGCACAGTTTGCATTTGTTGCTTTTCCTGAGAAGAGAGTGAAAATGACTATTCTGGTTGCAGACATTCCTGCAGCTTATGGTATTCTCTTGGGTAGAGGATTTTGTAAAGATGTCGGAGGAGAGATTAGTATGGATTGTACCAAAGCCAAGATACCAGTCAAAGGGGTTCAACAGGTTCTTCATCCTAAACCGCAGGCAAAGTATTTGGTGACCAAATCAGATGATCCTAAGGCTCAGATTCTTTTCGAAGATGCTAGCTTCGGGAATTATTTCATGGCTTCAGAGATACCTATTGTAGATGTGGAAGAGGAAGATCCCAATGCTATTTGGACGCTCGAATTTGATGGTAGCTGTTCAATCTCTGGATCAGGCGCTGGCGTTGTTCTCAAATCTCCTAGCTCCGAGATTTTTCCGTCAGCTTATAAGTTGCAATTTGATAATACTAACAACACGGCCGAATACGAAGCCCTGTTATTAGGATTAGAATTGGCCAGACGAAAGGGAATCAGAAATCTCAAGGTTCAAGGAGATGCGGAGCTGATTGTTAATCAGGTCAGGGGTATATATCAGGTGAAAAATGATCGGTTGAGACATTACCGAAATAAAGTGTGGGATAGTATAGAATGCTTTGATGCATTTTCTATTAGGGCGGTTTTAAGAGATTACAATGACAAGGCTGATTCTTTGGCCGTATCTGCATCTCTTCTTCTTCCTCATCCTCAATTCAAGCAAGACACATACTCTATTGAGATTGTATATCGTCCTAGTATCCCAGATAACGCAACTCACTGGCAGGTATTCAATGATGATCGACAGGTGTTGGATTTTCTAGAAAAGGCTGACAATTTCAGTGAATTGGATTTTGAAGGTTCAGAATCAGCCTTTCGCGAAACTATTTCAGATCCATATCAGGAAGTTGATGGTGAATATATTCAGCTGAAAGGCAATAAGATACCCAAAGGTTTGGTTTCTTTGGAGGGCTTGTTTGATAAACATGATCGTTTTATCCAAAACAAAAGGCAGGTCGAAGGTGCTTCTTCCTCTGAAGTAGAATCAAATCAATCTAGGTTCATTTTGATCAGCCTCGAATGGTGAATGTTGGGAAATGCTGCTCTGCTGAAGAAAAGGTAAGATTCACTTCGCTTTTAAAGAAATAATCGATGTCATGGCTTGGTCCTATGCAGATTTGAAATCTTTCAAGCCCAAGGATGTTCAGCACAGTATTCCTTTGAAACCTGATGTGAAGCCGTACAGACAAAAGCAAAGGCATTACAATCAGAAGATTTCAGGAACAATTCTGGCAGAAATTCAGAAGATGCTAGATGCCAGAATTATTTTCCCAATCCATCACTCCACTTGGATTGCAAACATCGTTCCTGTCAGAAAGAAGAATGGCGAGATCCGGATTTGCATTGACTTTCGGAACTTGAATCAGTCCTCGCTGAAGGATAATTATCCCTTGCCGATCATGGACCAAGTACTGCAAACTGTTACTGGATCAGAAATGTTATCCATGCTCGACGGGTTTTCGGGATATAATCAAGTCGAAGTAACCACAGAAGATCAACACAAGACAGGCTTTCACGACCCCATGGGGTACCTTTGCTTATAGAAGGATGCCATTCGGCTTGATCAACGCAGGAGCTACGTTTCAGAGAGCTATGGACCTAGCATTCAGAGATCTGATGGGTAAGGTCATAGTCGTGTATTTGGATGACTTGACTGTCTTTTCTAAAAAACGAAGTGATCATTATGATCATGTAGAACAGGTACTTCAGAGATGCAGGCGTCACGGAATTTCGTTTGAATCCTAAGAAGTCTATGTTCGGGGTTACAGAAGGAAAGCTGCTGGGTCATATTGTGACCAGGGAAGGAACTAAAATTGACCCAGAAAGGGTAAAGGCCATTCAGAGTCTTACTTTACCAACAAGTAAAACCGGAGTTCATTCTTTCTTCGGAAAAGTTAATTTATTGAGAAGATTTGTACCTGACTTCGCTGACAAAACCAAGGATATTCTTGGAATGATGAAAGGCAAAGTCCCATTCAGATGGAGTGCAGAAGGGAAACTTTCATTTGAAGAAATCAAAAAGGCAGTTGCTTGCGCTCCGACCCTAGTATGTC
Organism: Taxus chinensis; assembly: GCA_019776745.2. Lineage (NCBI taxonomy): Eukaryota > Viridiplantae > Streptophyta > Pinopsida > Cupressales > Taxaceae > Taxus > Taxus chinensis. The sequence goes on from CM034146.1 coordinate 752,072,860, forward strand.
CAGACTTTAAGAAAGATTTCATCATGTATAGCTATGCTTCAGCCCACACAGTGTCAGCGATCCTGATGCAGGAAAATGGAGAAGGCATTGAAGCTCCTATCGCATTCATGAGCTGTCCGTTGAAAGAGCATGAATTGAAGATGTCGCAAATTGAAAAACATGCTTACGCAGTGGTAAGAGCAGTAAAACACTTCAGGTACTATGTACTGAATTCTCATACTCGTGTTCTCGTTCCTGATACTGCTGTTAAATCCATTCTAACTCAACAAGAGCTGGGAAGCCAAAGAGGTACTTGGATTGCTAAGGTTCAGGAGTATGACTTGGACATTAAACCTACCAAGTTGGTACGAGGAAGAGGCTTGTGTCAATTGATTGCAGAGAATGATGCTGAAGCAGAGTATGAAGAGATTCAAGACACTTCCTCAGAGCTGCCTATGGTGCTTTTTGTAAGTACGACCGAATGAATGGTACGCGGGACATTGCTTTCTTCCTAACTTATGGTGAATGCCCTCCGCATTTAAATCAAAAGGAGAAAAGGACCATCAAGCTGAGATCTGCAAAATACCTTTTGTGGAATAATGCGATATACAAGAGAGGTATTGATGGTATCTTCTTGCGTTGTGTCGATAAATCACAACAGGAAAAGTTATTAGAATCCTTTCATAGCCTAGCATGCGGAGGACACTTTTCGTCTTCTGTAACAGCATATAAGATCTTACGGGCTAGGTATTATTGGCCTACTCTTTTCCGGGACTCAGCAGAATGGGTGTCTAAATGTGAAGCTTGTCAGCATTTTGTTGGTCGTCCCAAGTTAGCAGCTCTTCCTCTGAAGCTTGTGGTGATTGAAGAACCTTTCCGCCAATGGGGGATTGATTTTATCGGAACATTGAATCCTGCTTCCAGTGCTGGACACAACTATGTGCTAACTGCTACAGATTATTTTACCAAGTGGGTAGAGGCTGCGCCAATCAAGCAAGCAACTTCTGAAGCTGTTTGCAAATTCCTTAAGGAAAACATAATTGTCAGATTTGGTGTACCTCATAAGATCATAGCGGATAACGCTTCCAATTTCTCATCACACAAGCTAACTGAGTTTTGCTATAGATTCGGTATTACTTTGGCTCATTCGTCTGACTATTATCCCCAGGGAAATGGGCAAGCTGAATCCAGCAACAAGAATCTGGTTACTATAATCAGGAAACTAGTGGACGAAAATCAGAGGAATTGGCACAAAGCATTGTATGATGCATTGTGGGCTGACCGGATCACTCCAAAGCGATCCATAGGGATGTCCCCTTTTCAATTGCTATACGGGATTGATGCTGAAATCCCTATCTCAGTAGAATTGCCGGCCTTGCAATTAGAGAAAGCGGTTGAAGACGTAGCTTTTCAGAATTCAATTGAAAAGAGGGTTATGTACCTAACCAAGCTAGAAGAAGAGCGAATCAAGGTGATTGATCGTATAGCAGATCATCAGAGCAGGGTAAAGAAGATTTTTGATAAAAAATCCAAGCAACGTGACTTCCAAATTGGAGACCTGGTGTTGCTTTGGGATAAAAGAAGAGAACAAAAAGGAATGCATGGAAAATTTGATTCTTTATGGAAAGGACCTTTCAAAATTCATCAGCTGAATGGCAAAAATAGTTTCCTACTATCATATCTGGATGGAGGATTACTTCCGTTGCCTTTCAGTGGGCAACATCTAAAGCTGTTCCACCATTAATGCAAGATGCTCTCTTGCATTGTACATATTTTGCTTTTGTTGTGTGTTTGCTTTTGGTTTTCTGTCTTTCTTCGTTTTGTTTTATTTTTTGGTTTTCTCCTTGACTCCGTAGCCCATTGGATAAGGCCCTGATCCTCGAGACCAGAGATTCTGAGTTCTCTTCCTTTGGTATTGCAAAGAAAGTCCCCAACTGGAGCCAGCTGTTATCCCCATTTTGAGTTCACGACGAAACGATCGGATAACCCCTACAAATTTTTTGAAGTGATTTTGCATTATGATCTCTTTTAGAGCAAATCGGGTTTTCGGGTGTTACTAACAGCTTGACATAAGTTTTAACATGCTTTATGTCTTATGACCTCTGAAACCCGAAACCCGCCTTGTATTGAAAAATCCTTTGAAATCGGGTTTTCGGAAATTCAACGCATCGGAACATACTTGTGTTAAGACATGCTTTGTGTCGCGTGACTTCCGAAACCTGAAACCCGCCTATTGTTAAGACAATCCTTAGTAATCGGGTTTCCGGAACTCTAAAGCATCGGAACATCCATGTTCCAAAGCATATTTTATGCGCCATGTTCTCCAATTCCCGAAGTCCGCTCAATCCTTAGTAATCGGGTTTTCGGAAATTCAATGCATCGAAACATTCATGTACCAAAACATGTTTTGTGCTCCATGTTTTCCGAAGCCCGAAACCCGAAATGCACTAAATCTCCTCGTGTCGGGTTTTTGGACTCCTCCAACACGCTGACGTGGCGTTCATGCCGAAGGGTTGGTGAGTCGGCACGTGCCGAGCTGGAGCGTATTTATTACTAATTTTCTTATAAATACGTAAAAATCCACGTCATTTTTACCGTTCATATTTTTAATTCGTGGATTTTTCGCATGCTCTTCCTCTCCCAAAACCCACAAACTCGCGTTACCAGACTGGATCGATCGTTTTCGATTTTACTTGTCTCGAATCGAAGGTATTCTTTGTTCCTTCTTTATTCTTGATTTCTCTGGATCGACTGCATATATTTTCTTTCCAATTTCTTGCCAGTTGTTGAGGGTTTTTCTTCCTTCTTCGTTCTGTATTGTTTTGGAAAGGGGTTTTGGGTTTTTAGGGTTTATTTTCTTTTTTGAGATTATCAATTGGTGCTATTCCTTCCATATTCCAATTACTTTCATAATGTTTGGAATATGAATAAAAAAAAAGAAAGGAAGATGTCTATGTAGAAATTCAAAGGAAAGGCTCTGTTTTTGGTTTCTTGGATTTTGAAGTTTGTATTGCAGATTCAAAAGTCCGAAATACAAAGGAATCTCGCAGTAACGGGGTCTTTCAACATTCCGACCTCAACAGTGGGTGCCGGGCATCTCCTAAGTTCCGCCATCACAGTAGACGCCAGGTTTTCGGCAGGTTCCGTCATTAAACAGCAAGTGCTGGGTTTTCCCCTGTTTCCGCCATTGAAAGCAAGTGTCGGGTTTCGCCAAGACTCCGACATATCAGACGTGTCGGGTTTTCAAAGTTTTCCGATATCTTCTTCTGCGTGTCGGGTTCTTCGCTTCTTCCGACGCCTTCCGTCAATCAGGTTTTTCAGTGTGCACAGCATCTCCGGAGTTCCGAGCTTTTCTCTTTCCAATATTCTTCATGTCGGATCCTGGTTCATCACAGGAGAAGGCCGGAAAATCTAGCAAGATGAAATACAAGTTTAAGAAACCAGAATCCCCGTCATATGTCGACTGTAATTATGATATCAGGGATACTGAAATGGGCAACATAGATATGGACGACTTTTGGAACAGGGTGAAGAGTTCTTCTCAAACCCCATGGATGAAAGCTATAGCTGACAGTGGCTTGCCCCTTGCAGCAGGGTTCCCTATGTCTGCCCAGTTTCCAGAGTTTGTTTTGGCGTGTGCATCCAGCTACGACTCGGCTTCTCGGTCCGTAAGGAATCAGGCTGGTGAAGTAGTTATCAAACTAGATGGGGCTTATTTGGATGATCTCTTGAAACTACCAAATTTTGAAGAGTATGGAGCCCTAAATATGAAATTGGCTCAGAAGGCCTGGGACAGTAACCAGGAGAATTGCATTAAGGATGTTAATAAGAAGTTCTTGGTTAAGGCAAAACCAGTAATATCTAGATTTCCAAGAACTATCCCTAGATCGGATTTCATCCAAGAAATCAACGATATTATCACCCTACTGAGTCGGGTTTTTGGCTTGCCGGAATCAAATTTATTTCATGGATGGATGTACCAATTTATGGTCACCATTAGGAAAAACGAGCAAGGGATTGACTGGGGAACCCTTATCAGTGATGAAATTGATTCCCAGATGACGACGGTCCTGTCAACCGGAAAGTTTTATATGTTCTCATACGTGGCCTATGCAGCAGCTGGGATGAGGAGCTATCTAGGGCTGGAGACTAAAGGAAGCAGAACCACAAATCCAGTCTATAAGTATTATCCTCAAATAACGAAGAAGGGGTCCAAGGATCACTTTAGGAAGGTAAATGACGCCTTTTTCTATGAAAACATCTGCCAGCTCAATCCAGGGCTGAGAAAGACAAGGGTCTCGGACGAGGCATGGGCTGAAGTATCTAAGTGGGGATGTATCTTCTTACAGTTCAAGAAGTTTACCTACCTTCGAACGGTCATGTATTCCGGAGAACCTTTTCGTCTGCCTCGTTATCCCGGCGATAGATTGATACTAATAGAATTGGTCAGACAGTTATTGGATTTCCACAAGTTCCAATAGAGCAAGCATAAGGCAGCTGTATCCTTCCCAATTTCTATTGGGAGATATACTTGCTCAACAGCGGCAAAAGCTAAAAATGTCGAATGTGAACTCCAGGAGAAATTAAAGAAGCATATGAAATCTCGGGATGGTTTTGACATCCGAGGAGTACTGAGAACTTATGGAGCCCTACATCTGCACAGGCCCAACATTGAGGATATCTGGGTGGATCTGCGTAACGAAGTTGCGGTTCGCAGAAAAGATCATAGCAGATTAACTATTGATGAGATTCAGACGCTAGAGATTTCTGATTTGCCAGATGGTATAAGGGACAATGAAAGTGTGTTAGATATGTCCTATGATGGGCTTAATGAAGATCGATACGTTTTTCCGCCTATTGATTGGTCGGCTAGCGAAAAATCCTCTATCACCGATAGGTCAGCCCTAATTCTGGCTCGTACAAAGAAATGGCTCTCTTCTTGGGGCATGAATTTTAAAGATGACAAGTTTCCAAAATTGGCTGCTCCTGAGGCGGGGCCCTCCAAAAAGAAGAAGGACAAGGAATCTACTGGGGGGTCTATAAAAATCAAGATTCCCAAGAAGAGGAAAGAAAGACAAATCTCTTCAATTATCTCTCCAACTCAAACGGTGGATGTGCCAGAATCACCAACACCACCAGAAATAGGAGAAATTAATTTGGAAGAAGGAGGAAGTCAGCCCTTGACTTCACCATTTGCTGATTGCTTAACTGAAGAGACCTTATCTCTGGCAGTCAAGGCTTTGGAGACTGAATCTGTGCCTCCCCCTCAACAACCACTTCAGCCTCCTCATTCCCCATCCACTTCTTCAAGCATGGCCAATATTTTCACTGGGCTCTCACCCCTTTCTACTGGAACCCAAGTGATCACCAACACTCCCCCACAACCTGTGCCTTTATTCATTGCACCTACTACCACGTTGACTGCTGTTCCCCCTCCAATAGTAGAATCTGCTCCCCTTGAGAGTAGAATACCAGCTACTACAACATTGGCAGTTTCCTCTGATACACCACCATGGCTACTCGAACAAACTCCGAGGAAGAGGAAAGTGATTGTACCCCTACCAGCCTTTGATTTCAGCTCACTCAAGGTTTCTACTGCAAGATCAGCCAAGAAACCCAAAACAGTTTCAAGAGTTTTGGTAGATGCTTCAGGAGATAAGTTCGCAGAGATTGCCACTCCCTCAGCTGACAAAACTAGGGATGATGTAACAGCTGCTGATTATCAGATCACCAAGGTGGCTCTAGGGAAAGTAACAACAGAAGGAGCGCAACAAGATGCACGGGCTTCCATAGACGTGCTGTGCCAAAAGTTGAAAGAAACAAAGGTCAGCAGAGATGAGTTTAAAGAAAAAGTGGAGCAGTTAACAGAGGTTTTGATTAAACTCTCAACACCCCTGGAATCCATACTGTCTGCTTCTGCTTCTGTCGGATTCGATTTCTCATTGGTGCCTACGATTGAGAAGATTACCAGAAAAGGAAGGGTGGTTGATGAGTGGATCCAAAAGTTGCTCCAACGAGGGAAGGAAGTAATTCAAGACGTGGTGAAAGTTCATCAGTCCTTGGCAGAAATTCAGAAGGAAGGAGAGAAGATGGATGAGGAATTCACTGAAGAACTTGGACAGCTTGATTTGACTTGTGAGGCTCTCCAAGTGCTGAAGCAAATACCAGCACATCTCTTGGTAGAAGAAGCAATTCTTCCACATACAGATAAACACTTTTAGCTGATCAAGGGCATCAAATTCAGAGTAAAGATTCTCAACGAAGCCTGCAGCAAGTTGAGAGAATCAAGGGATAAATTGATCGATGGGAAAAGTGATCTGGAGGAAGAATTGCTAAAGATTTGTCCAAAGATGTCGGTTGGGAAATCAAGTGCCCTATCAGCAGATGATCTCTTCAAACAAGTTCAAGAGATTATTCAGCATGAACCTGTAGATGGATTCGACCTTGAAGTCATTGGTCAGTTTGTGAGGATTGAGCATACGTTGGAGGCCTTAAGAAAGCTCAGCAAGAGGTTGAAAAAGCTTCCCGGCAGTGCCAGTGATATCCATGAGACCTGCGAAATGTGGAATGATCTTTCCACTGCACCTGAGGAAAACGAAATGCAAGGCATTATTCGGAAGTTCCAGGAGTTCCGGAACAAACAGTCTCAGCTGGAGGAAGAGAAAGGAGAAGAATCAAAAGATGATGACTCGGATTGAGCTCCAGCATCTCATGTCATTTCTATTTTTAGAATGACACATCTTTTATTTCCATTTTATCATATTTTTAATTCAGACTTCGACTTGATCTCCTGCGTGAGAATAATGCAAAGCTGAAACTCTAGTTAGCATGCTACTTTTCAGGATCTGTTCTGTTTAAACTCTAGCTTCTTTTGTTATAAAAAAGGGATGCTTGTGCATTCTAAAGGGTCGAGAATTTTTGGAGCATTAAGAGGCTATTGGAAAGGAGAAAAACTTTGTGTTTTCTTTCAATCATTTTGAAGAATAGAAGTTGATATTGTTTTGCAGACTTTGTGTTGTGAAATATATCTTATTTAAGATATTGTTCTTATGTTCATGATCTTAGAGCTATTCTTTGCATAAAATCTCAGTGTTTCTAATTATCTCGGACACTATATTTGTGATCTAAAACTCGTATGATTATTTCGTGCTCTGTGTTTACTCGAAAGAAAATACGTTTCTCCCATTTCTTTTCTACCGTGCTTCTTTCACTGTAATAGTTTCTAACCTATTTCACGTATGAAAGCAATATGCTTGAATCGTGTGAATGTGGATTTCGGGATTTCATCCCAACCCCCAATGGTTAGATTAGTGTGAATATTGTATATATTATTTACTGTGTTTTAGATTAGCAATAAAACAGGCAGCCTCACCTGTCTTTGAGGAGGGATTCAATCCCATGCACTGTGGTTGAACCTCATATTTTGGTTTGACAAAATATCCAACCAACACAATGTTTAAGATAGATTCCGTTAACCGGAATCAGGAGTTCTTCTCCATCCAATGTAGACAATTAGAAGGCATTACTACTTTTACATCCCGTGACCATGTAGGGCCACTCCAAATTGGCATCAAACTTGGAATGCCTTCCTGGTTTTTCACGATCTGCATCCCATTTCAAAAACTAGGTCCCCTTCTTGGAAGGTCCTTGCTCTTGCCTTCTTATCAAACCATATTTTTACTAAGTCCCGATGCTTCTCAATCGTTTGAATTGCATGCTCTCTGATTTCTTCCAATTCCATCAACTCTGCATATCTAGCCTCCATTGGTTTGAACTCAGACCACTCCAACTACTTCATGAGCTCCCAATGCTGGCAATTCTAATGATATAGGTAATACTGCCTCTTTCCCATAGGCCAACTTGTAGGGATAATTACTTGTAGACCTCTTTGGTGTTATCCTATCAGCCCATAACATTGATTTTATCTTGGTATGCCATGTCCGTTGGTTTTCATCCAAAGTACTTTTGATGATTCTTAGAAAATTCTTGTTCGTGGACTCTGCCTGTCCATTACCCTATGGGTAATAATTTGAAGAGGTTCTCAAATAGATTCCATTCTTGACGGCCCATTCTAAAATCTTGGAACCTATGAATGCCAAGTCATTGTCAGATATGATAGTGGCCGACACATAGAACTTGGTCACTATTCCTTCATAAAAGTCTAGTATGTTAGACTCATTTGTTTCTTTGAGTGCTACCGCTTCGGTCCACTTGGTGAAATAGTCCATTGCCATGAGAATCCACTTGTGGCCTTGGCTTGAGTTTGGATTGATGACCCTGATGAATTCCAATCCCCATTGCATAAATGGTTGGTCAACCAAAATTGGGTGCAATGGAAGCACTACTAGTCTTTGTTTTCCTGTGAAGAGTGCACATTTCTTACACTTTCTTATCCATGTATAGCAGTCACTGAACACTGTGGGCCAATAATACCCTACCTTCATTATCTTGAGAGTTTTTATCTATGGGGAAAAATGTCCTCCAAAATCTTCATCATAAAAATCTCGTAACACCCTCCCAATTTGACTTGTCCCAATGCACCTCAATAGAACTCCATTGATGTCTTTCTTGAACAAAACACCATCAACAAGCACATATGGAATGTCTTGTAATCTAAAGTATCTCCTATTTTATTTGCTCATTTCTGGAGGGTATAGACCTATCTGTAGAAAGTGTATCATATTCTGAGTCCAACAAGGAGTAGACACATCATCATTTTCCTATTCTTGACCATCTTGAAGTACCAAGACAGCCTCTTTTTCATCACCTGCTTCAACTTGCTTAATTGAGGCTAGTTGTTCACATAATCACTTTCCACGGACCAGCTTAGTGACCTTAATTTTGATGTCATATTCCATGACATGAGTGATCCATCTTGCACATTTCTCATTCAAATCCTTGTTTAGAAGGAAGTCCTTGACTCCCGCATGAGAGACCAATAATTGGATCTTGTTGTTTGAGATCAGGTGCTTGAATTTCTTTAAGCTCCTGATCACTACAAGGACATTCTTTTCAATGAAAGAGTACCTAGTTTCATATTCCTCCAAGCCTTGACTAAAGAAAGAAACTGGTTTTTCTAATCCCTCTTTCTTTTGTTGTACCAGGATTGTAGAAATTGTCTCCACCACTAAAGGCATATAGCATGAAGTCCTTAGAGAAGTCTGGATTGACAAGAGTTGGAGCTTAAGATATAGCCTATTTTATTGCCTCAAAACTTTGCTTACCTTCATATGTCCACTTAAATGCCATGCTCTTCTTTAACATCAGTGTTACTAGCTTTATGAAAGCTGCAAAGTTTGCAACAAACCTGCGGAAAAAATTGATCCTTCCTAAGAAGCTTTGAAGATCCTTCTTGTGACTTGGCAATGACAACGCTCAAATTTCTTCAACTCTTTCTGGGTCAATCATCAACCCCTCCTTTGAACCAATATGGCCTAGAAGTTTTCCTTTGTGAGCCAAGAATATGCATTTTTTGGGATTCAATGATACCCCAAATATTCTACACCTCTAAAATACCTGCCTTAGATTAAAGAGGTGATCCACTACATTTTTGGAGAATACAGTGATGTCGTCAAGATATATTAGAACTATTTTAATGATCAATCCCTTGAATGCCATATCCATTGCCCTTTTGAAAGTGGCTCCAGCATTTGATAGCCCAAATGGCATCTTCTTGTAGGTATAGGTGCCCCATTTGGTGGTGAAAGTCATCTTGAACTGGTCATATTCTTTCACCATTATCTGATTATACCCTAAGTAGCCATTTAGGAGAGAGAATCTCTCCGAACCAGATGCCACTTGCAATATTTGTTCCATTTAAGGAAGTGGGTAATGGTCTTTGAGAGATGCCCTGTTAAGGTCTTGGAAGTCCACACACAACCTAATTTATCCACTCTTCTTCCTGACCAGAACCAAGTTTGCAACCCAGCTTGAGTGCTTGATCAAGAATATAATGCTTGCCTCTATTAGCTTATTTAGCTCTTTCTTCATTAGAGGCTCAATATGAGGGTTGACTTATATGAGGGTTGACTTGTCTCTGCTTCTACCTGATGGGCTTAGCATCTGGATCCAATTCTATGGTATGTTGTGCCAACTTCGGATTGAATCCTATCAAGCCTTCATAACTCCAAGTGAAGACATCTGGAAATTATTGGCAAAGCTGTATGAAATCTGATTTCTCCTGCTCAGTGGCAACTTTACCAATTTGAAGTGTTTTACCTTCCCCAAATGGAATTGGATCTAAATCTTCTCTCTTAACCCATATTTTAGCCTTCTCCTTATGGAACTAGTCGTTAAGGTTGAAGATAGACTCGAATGTTACTATATCCTTGGGAAGCTTGTTTGTCTGTAACTACACTACTTGATCCCCGTACTGCTGCTCTAGTCTTTCCTAATTCCTAGCTGAGAATTCAGCCTCTTCTTGCAAAAAATTGATGATCTGTTGATCGTTCTCAAACACCTACCAGCTTGTGTTATTATCTGGAACTACTGGCCTCATAATCACATGGATATGTGGTTGTGTTTTTTCCCTTCTGATGTTGTCAACCACGTCAAACATTGCTCCAACTACTACGAGCCTATCCACAGCTTCATTTTTCTTCCTGGGTATGGACACGATGCAGAAAGCTTTGAAATCCTTAATGAGGTCCCATACCCTATTCTTGTAGTTTTTCAGAAGGTCATTCTTTGTAGCATGTTGTCCCCTGACTTGGTTGATGATTAGCTCGCTATCCCAGAACACATGCAAGTTCTTTATGCCCTTTTCCTAGCCCAATGAAGTCCATGAATCAATGCCTCATATTCAGCCCTGTTGTTTAAACAGGAAAACTAGAAATGAAAAAATGAAAAATATTTGATGTCTTGTGGTGAAATCAATATTACACGACCTCCAACACCTTGTCTACTTCTCGAACCATCGAAAAATAGTTGCCAAACTTTGTTATCATCCTTTTGTTCAGGTTGAATGATGTTGGGAATGGGTGAATTTTCTTTGTGTACACAATACACGCCCAATTCAGATTCTTCTATTTACTTGTAGGGGTCAAATTCATGACTCTTGTTTGCCCATTCATTTAAAGTCAAATCAGGAATTTCCTCGACCTTAGTACCTATTTCTAGATCATTTGAACACTCCTCCTAATCAAAGGCTAAGAAATTTTCATTGATAGGACTTGGCACATGAGGTTCAATATGGAAATTCGTAATTGGTTCTAACCTGATTGTTGTTTTGGCCCCATACCTCGTCCTGATAATTATGTGTGACCAATCTGTAGATAAATATCCACCGATTTTTGTAGTGAAGTATCTTGATAGAAACAATGCAAAGAGTGGTGAAAGGTCAATCAAAAACACATCTTCCAGGACTGTAACATTAGGACAGGCATGTAGTGTTAGGCTTAACCCTTTTATGACCCCAACTGTTCGAACTGTTGTTCCATCTAGCTGTACTACTCCTTTCAACACTGGTTCATACTTTAGACCTAGTTGATCCGCTATTTGCTTCGGCATCACTGAACTACTTGCCCCTGAATCTATCATGCAGTTGTGTACCAAGTGGTTTCCAACAACCAATGACATATAGAATGGTGGAGGCTTCAAATTCTTTCTTGGTTGACCCCCACCTGGTTACACTGCATTAGTGAGAACTTTCTCATGTCCCCGTTTTGATACATTCGAGGCAGACCAATCAGCCATTATAGCTTGCAATAAATATCATTTCCCTGAGATCACTAGTGATTCCCACATGTAAATGTTCACATGTGTCTTCTTCATTTGATCGATGATGTTGAAAAGGGATAATCTGTCTTTTTGTTGTCCCTTACTTGGTGTAACCTTTTCTAGAGCTTGAACAAGTGCATGCGTTTCGATAACATGTACCTTAGGCTGATTTTGCACATTTATAACTACATTTTGTCTACTGACCCCTTTTTGTGTAGGAGTGGGTTGGGAAACAACTAGATTAGACAGTTTCCCCTCTTCTATACTTCTCTTCTTTGACTGTGTGTTGACAGCCACGCCTTGAAAAGGCTATTGGTTAACTCCATAGAAGTTTTCCGTTTGCTAATTGGCCAACGTGGTTTCTATTGGAGGTGCTTCTTGTTGTGTTTCTTGTTATTGATTCCTTGCTTGGCTTGGTTCTTGAGACACACCAATGGTTTTCACCATCAAGGATTGATTTAGTGCACCATTGAAACATGATGACTGATTGTGCGGTAGATTGCAAGGGTAACACCAGTCGTACTCTTGTCCCATGTTGTTTTGTGTTGGAACCAAGGATCTTGAGGATGTTGTTGCATTTGGATCATACGGTCAAAATGGCTTAGCAGCTTGAGGTTGTCCCTGGTTTTGGTTTTGATTTGCAGCCTGAGCTGGTGGTCTATTTTGTTGGTATGGGGGCCTAGTCTGGTACTACGCTTGAGGCTAATATGGTCTAGCACTTTGAGCTTACTGTCTTTTGATAGTCATAAGCTCATTTCCAAGGTTCTGAAGCTATTTCATAACCTTCTGCAATTCCTTTGAAGTATTTGAAGAAGTTGATGCCTCATTATTGCTTTGATTTCTAGTAGTTGGAATGGGATTAAACTTTGGTACTTGACTAGCTATAGGATTTCCCATATCTGAATAGAGAGGCATTGGTGGCCTTGGTGCAAGCTTGCCATCTTGGATCAAACAGTTCTCTGATCTGATAGTTGTGTCATAGGCCCCTGGCAGCGTTGTCCCTCCTGTTGATTGGATCATCATGGATATGTTCGAATTTATAGCCTTTAAGAAATAAAGGAATGTGCCTTCGGAAGTTTGTCTAACAACTATTGAAATCTTGTCCCATGTCCATTGGAATCTGAAGTTGAAATCTATCATTTCTTTGTTAGGATCTCTTTTGATTGTCGTCAGTTGTTCCAATAAAGACAAATTTTCTTCCCTCTCCCCGAATTGGTTCCAAAGAGCTAAACAAAGTTTGTTCCAATTCGTAATAGACCCTACTGTTAGGCTCCTAAACCACTGTAAGGCTTTACCTTTAAAAGATGAAGCCAACAACTTGAATGTAACATCCATTTCATTTATTTCATGGATTACACATGCATTGGCAATATCTTGGATGTGGTCAATAGGAGTAGTATTATTTTCTCCTGTGAAATAGGTGATATTCTTTAGCGCTGCAACCGGAACCTGATTCTAAGCATTTAGGGTGAGTGGACTACTACCCGCGAAATTAACAAATGGATTCGGTGGTAGATGTGCCATTATGATTGGCCTAAGAACTCTAGTTGATGTGAGAAAAGGTCTACTAGGTGGAGGTGTAGACAAAGTTAGGTTAGGTGGAGATGGTGATCTTTGTGGTCCTCTTCCTCTGCTTCCTCTGCCTAGTGATAGTTGCAAGTAGACAACTAGCCCCTGTTCTCAAGTATCAAACTTGGTTTGAATTCTTCTCATGTGCCTGGGAAAATTTTGCTACTACACTACTAAATTCTATCCCTTCGGAGTCGCCAGATGTGTTAGATAATGAGCCTCAAAAGGCTAGATTCTGCCAAGTTACACACAAAACCTGACAATATTAAAAATAGAATTTAAACTTTGCAGGAGCCGGAAGATACAGTTCTTCAATTCGGTTATCGAGTCTTGTTGTGTAGATACTAATCCCCAAAAGGTATAGGTGAAACATAGGTCATGCAAGGAAACTTACAAAACCTGAAATACACTGTGTCAGAACTTGGGACATGCTCGACACCTGGGAAAACCCGAACTACTAAAAACTATGAAATTTTTAAAATCAAAATCTCAAAAATCTAAGAATAACCTTTTGAAGATTTCCCCCGATCTATCAACTGGTGAAATTTTGAATTTTTTTGAGAAAGTTAAGCCCTTTAAAATCGATTTCGGAGTTCAGCCTAGAATGTGAAAAAAATCCGAAATTGTAAAACTTACAATTTCTATGTCAAAATTTCTAGAAAATTCCTTCAAATCTTGTGCAATGAACTCTTGGTTCCACTGGATGTGCCAAAACTATTGATGGTGAATCACAACACCCATAAATGTCTACAACTCGATGGGTTGAGACTCTCAGTGCAATTGCATAACATGGAGCTTTTCCCAAGTGTGGGACCTTGCAAATTGGGAAAGCTCTTCGGATGAAGGCCGGTTCCTATTCCTCTGTTCAAATGCACACATAAAAATTTAGAGGGTTTACTCAAAAACCTAATCTAACTTGCCAAGGAGACAGGGTAAGAAGATGCATAAAAATAAACCTAAACTAACAAAGGTGATGCACTGAGGAATGAAGAACACCTGTCTTGCCAATAAACACAAATCATTAAAATGCAATACAAGATCATGCACAGATAACCAAATTTACAATGAAAGATCAGGAGGATGCAAATGAAAATAGAGAGGGTTGATAATCATCCAAAAACATGCATTATTTTCTTTAAAGATTAATACAATACACTACAAAATGCCAAGAGGCAAAGTTACATTACAGTTTTAGATGGGAGGTTTGAAATCCACAAATTCACCTGCCAAAGACAAGAAGGGAGGGGAAAAACAAGAATGTCCAACATTTAGAAAGAAGCCCATCCTTAAAATTTATAGGAAGATTGAGAGAGGGAAGATAGAAGAATTCCAAATCTACCCCAACCACCTCCAGATTGTATTTAATTCATCTCATTATGGCGGTAGGTGAGAACCCTAGCAAACCTAAAAATTGGCAAACTGTATTTTTCATTTTTGAAGAACTTGTTAGATAGATGACCTTGTAAGCTTTCTGAAAAGTCCAACCTTGTGTGAATCCGAGCTCCCTGTGAAAAGTTATGGCCATTTGAATATTTGGGTCAGGGTTTGCTTCCTGTCGGGTTCGGGGTGTCAACGTTCAAAATGTTGCGCCTCCTAAAGGTGCGCCTTGGTGCATCCATCCTCATGTCAACATAATTTTAAATGCACCATAGGCACTTAAAATGTGCTGTCGGCACCTTCTAATCTGCACCAGGGGCGCAACTTTTTCCATGTTGGCACCTTCTAATCTGCGCCAGGGGCATAACTTTTTCCGTGTCGGCACCTTCTAATTTGCGCCAGGGATGCAACTTGTTCCATGTCGGTGCCTTCTTATTTTAGGAAAGGGTGTAACTGGTGGTGCAAATAAATGTCAGCTTTTGAGTTTCTTTGATTTCCATATTCTTCTATTTGTCTATATTTACCAAGGGGGGAGATATATACAACAAGTCTCATATAGATCATGGTAGCGATTCTCCCCTGCCCATCTACGTGTATCAAACTCAGGTCCAGTGATGAATTTCTAGGAAAATTCACCCTCCGTGCTATTAAACCATGATTCAACATTTTCCAATGTTGATCAATCCATCATTACTCTTTACACAAATCATGATGCAGGTTATATCCCACTACAACTTCGAAAAGAGGTCCCGGCAACGGAACCAAGATGTAGTCAATTTTACTCCCACTATAAGATGAAGGAATCCATGCACGTTGGCCTATCACCCAGAAGAAGTTGAGTGCTCACCCAAGGCATGCGCGGGTGCCGAGTCTCTCTTTTATGTGAGTTTTTGGTGGGAAACATTCATCAATGATTAGTATAAGAGTATTCAGCAAGGAAATTTTAGCCATACAAGAATTACAAGGCTTAAGATGGCCTCCAGATCCTTGTAGCTTCTTCAGACTATGTGTTCTAAAATACGCCATAACATATAATATAACAAAAAGAAAGCTACAACCATTCATTCATAGCATGGAAAGAAAGATAACTTCTATGAATGAAATATACATGGAACCCACTGATATTCATATCTAATAGCAATAGGTAACTTCATTGTATTCATTGTTTCATTACAAAGAGCCATAGCGGGCAAACTGTAGTCATGCACATCACTAGGCTAGTTTAACTATGCAAAAATAAAAAATAAATTACAGTGCTAAGCTCAATACATTCATTTCTACATCATAGCCCCACTCGTAGTAATCCTGCATAGCTTTACCCATGTTAACTCTCTCTCTCTTTGTATCTCTCATATCTTTTCCTCTCAGGTCTCTCTCTCTTTCTTGGTCTGCAGGCACTTGTATTTATCACCTTTTCACGCTATCAACTCACCTTTCCACACCCTCAAATCCATATCCAAGTGTCGAATGTGGTCCTTCAGTGAGCATGTTTCCTCAAGCCTAAGCTCTCCACTCCATCTCATGATGGTCTTCTTGAAGATTCCTTTACTAGCATGCTCTTTCCGTGGCCACTTGTTGCCAGGCTGGCATGTTATCCACACACAACCAATCACACTTTTCACATATTCTTCCTTTGTTTCTTAAATTGGTGAATTCCTAAATCTCCTTTCGCGTGTCGCACGTGCTATACACTTCCTTTAGCCTTTTTTTTATGCATGCTTTTTCTTTGCACGCCATCCTATAACCGGGGTCTCGCGTGCCCACGCACCTTCATACTTAGTCAATATTTCAGAGGCCCAACACTTAATTATATTCATTAATATATGTATATTTGTGTATATAGATTTAATGGGTAAATGGAAAATACCGAAAAGGGTATTCTATTTAACTATGCTTATAACAAAATGGGAAATTTACAAACCTTGTAAAAGGTTAGAATAAAAAAGAGAAAAGAAAAAATAAAATAATATGGATTTGGGATGTGTATATCCATCCCCAAGCTTGCAACCTTCCCATCCATGGCTTCCTTCTCTCCCATAATTTTCCTTAACCTGTAAAAAAACCAAGAAATGAGAAAAATGAGCAAAAGAAAAGAATAAAAGTATTCCTTAAGGATTTTTAGGGTTGATTAGATTTCTCCCATCCAATGGTCCAGATTGGTTTCATCCAAGGGGCAAGATTTTCCCTTATAACAGTTCGGTGGGGGTAGGTGAGGTGATCATTTTATCGCATGGGTCTCCTTTTTGAATGGGGCAACTAGTGTGTTTGAAGAGAAATTTAGTTATTGCCTTTTATCCTTGAATTAAATTAAATAAAATTTCCCTTTATTAGTTTAGTTTACTTTTACAATGGATATTTAAATAATTAGCTTGGTGTAATGAAATGGTTATTTTGACTTGGGCTTTAATTATTTAATTTTACATGACCTTAGAAAACCACTGTATTGAATTTATTTATGATCATTTGAATGAAGTATGTTAAACCTAATCGTAGATTTAATCAATTATTTTATTTAAGTAGTATTATTTAATTAATTTTGTGACTATCATTTATTTAACTAGTATTATGTAATTAATTTTGTGACTTTTTTTTGGTGCCTATCAAGGATTTGGTTTCTACCTTAACTTTATCTTTTATTAGGTGTGTGTTTGAGGTAGCTTAATAAGTTAATATGGGAACACATTTGTCACAATCTCTAAACATTGTTTTTTCATCTTAAAAAAAACTAGTGTAATTTTATTGCTGCCCATTTTTTGTACTAGAAATGTACAAGTGTGTCCCACTTTGTGGCCATAAATATTTTAAAATCTGACTAGTAAATAAATAGTTAAAAAATACTATAAAAATTTAAAAAATAAGGTAAATTCTGGATGCCCTGCACCTTGGTATTTATAGCCTCTGAAAAATGCATGTTTGGTCATTTTATATGTGTTTGGTCATGTTTTGGTTGTCAGACATAGTTTGCTGAAAGTACAAAAACTACAAAAAAGTGGGACACAGTTATATGCTTTGACCCTTGTATATTATGTATGATTAATAGAAAATTTTCTTTCAGTCAATTTATGGACGTGATATTGGAATAGGTGATACCATACATATTTTTAGATAGTAACCCCATACGCATATCATGCATAATGTTAAGCAAATAAATCCTTGAAACCAAAGAAATCCTTCAAGTTGAAAAGATATATGATGTAGCTACTAAAAATTTTATGAGGTATGCATCAACTTCTGTGAGTGTAGAGCTTGTGGGATTTTTGGTGGAAGCACCTTTTACAGTGATGTCATCCTACACCCTCTTCTATTATCTGTATTCATCAACTATCAATAGTGTGCCTACTCAGAGAATTCCTACTCCCAATATTGATACCAAGTAGCAAGGTGGTGTGGCTTAGGAATCAGTTTGTAGAAATGGCCAAAAAACTGAAAGCATGAGGCTTATGCTATGTTTTTAATGTCAATTGTAGTTATGATTATGAATAAGATCTCGGCCATGTATGCTATTTTTTCAATATTTTCTAACTCGTTACTTGTCTCATGAGCAAATTTGTCAAGAGTATATTGTAAAAAAAATGACAAATGCAAAGTGTTTTCAATTTTAATAAGGGAATTTTTTCAGAAGCATCCACACAATGTAACTTTTTTGAAATCATAACTTTCATCACACTAATAAACATGTACTTTTTTTTGGATATTGACCAAGTAACTAATATGGTACAAAAAGACTTCAAGCATTTACATTATTGTGAATATTTAATATTTTTACATTTAAGTGTTAGTGTAATGAAGTGAGTTGTTATTTTTTATTAGTTAGTTTAAATTTGACATTTATTTGCCTATTATTATCAAATTTCAATTTTAAATTTGACTTTCATTTAATTGTCACTTATAAGTTTTCATCAAAACCGAATTTTGGCACATGTATTTTTGCCAAAAATATTTTTCAAGCTTGATTACATAGTGTAGTTAGAACAAATACCATTTTTCAGCATTGAGAAAAAAGTTTGAAGAAAACATAATGGAGTTGTTAGTCAATGTGGTATATGAAAAATATAACATAAGAATCTCCAGATTGATGTCTCTTAACATATTTCAAATAGATATATTAAGATAAATTTACTAGTATGAACCCAATCCCGCCCAATTGTCCACTTTAACATCTAACCCAATATTAACCCTCACACTTTTTAGATTGTTTAATACAAATCCAATATGAATTAATGGCACAACTGGTTAAAATCATCAGTGTACAAATTAACAAAATCATGCTCCTCACCCCACAAATATAATCTTCAAATTACCAATATGCAAAAAATAGAATAAAGTATATAACAAATGCTTGCTTTACAAAGGGAAAATAAATAAAAAAACTAAAAGAATTTTGTAAAGTTAAAATCAATCATCTCAAATTTGTGTTTGATTGAGACATTTATAAGGTGAGTTAAATGTGGTGAAACCTTATTTAAATCATATCACAATCAACACAAATTCACATGAATTTTCTCCGGGAAGATCCTAATTTGTTTCATGTCAATATATATTTTGAAATTTAAAAAGAAAGAAAAACTCACAAGTTCCTTGGAAACACTTTCTTTCTATAATATGTTGATTGATTTCATTTTCATTGATAAATGTTTCAAATATATATAGATAACATCTTACAAGGAGACAACTTGTAACCCTTTAAAGGAAATTCATGAGTATTTATGCTCTAGAAAGCTCCTAGCCTATTTCATTTTGGCATATATAATTTTTCTATCAATTTCATTTTGGATAATAGATGTTTCAAACATGTATGGTTAATATTTTATAGGGATACAATTTGGAAGCTTTTAAAAAGTGCTCTAAATTAAGAATTAAAAAAAAAGTTAGGAATTAATAGTTTCATGACGAGTTATTAATATTATTGTGATATTAATAACAAGAAATTAGATAAAAGTGTGAAATATTATATTTAGAATATAATATAGTAATCATGTATACGAAAGTTAGTTTGTTAAAACAACCTACTCAGAATACTTTGAGTGGTAGAAGATTTTTAAGATCTCCTATTTTCTATGAGAGAACTACATACATACATACATACATACATACATACATACATACATACATATATATATATATATATATATATATATATATATATATATATATATATATATATGGATAATTACTTTTGTGTTATAAACTAGTCTATTGTTATCATTTGGTATTACAATGAAAAATTCTTTGGAAAAAATATACCCTGAATACCAATGGTGATTATTTGAAGTTAAAAGAACAAGCATGTTTGACTAGATTATTTAAAATATTGGCTCAACAATTAAGACTGAGGAGAACAATGATGTTTTGGTTTTATTAGCTATCAAATGCATCTACCTTTCTCTTGTTCCTATAACGTACACTAAAATTAAATAGTGTGGTTTCCATGATGCCTCAACATCATAAATCATCTTCATCTTCGTCATCATCGGTGCCATGGTTAATAATTGTATTGTTGACAATTTTTGAACTTGTACAAAATGGGGAAACTCGAAACTTCTTTACAGCGGATAGCATTGGTGAAGTATACCTAAGCTAGGGGAGTTTTCAGATATATTGTTACTATTGAATTAGTTAAATGCTTACATGAAATCTCCAGCTATGTGTGTTGTTACAAAACGTAACAGATCACATAGTTTGCAATTTCATGACTATCTTCAGCAGAAGAACACAAGGCCCCGAAGGACAACTATGTTTTCTTGATGAAGACATTCAATTGCATAATAGAAGAAATGCTAAGTTTTGGGATAGGAAACATAAGTACAGATTATACAAATCAAAGTTAATTAAAAGATGTTATAGGTAATCTTTAATGTTTTTTCCTTCATGATTATGACAACCAATTGTATTACTGAGTTGTTTAGTTCATCATACAATCCATAAATAAAGTTAAAATGTAGAAAGAAATACACAACTCAATTTTTAGAATTCAATGTTTTATTCATAAGGAATTTTCAAATGTTTCCCACACAAGCCGTGGGATGTAACTAAAAAGTAAAGTACAACTACTGAAGAAGAGGTACACATACATGAAGGAGAAAATGAAGGAGTATGACTGAACCCATCATTTCCTTGGGGATTTCTTCTTTGGTTGAGATATCTCCATTTCCAGATTTGTTCTTTCTTCATCTTCATTGTTGAAATCACTATACCTGAAAAGAAGAGAAGAAATAACTATCAGTTATGAGCTCAAGGATCAATCCATATTCCTATATTGTCCTAATTCATGCATATGAATCTCTTAATAATAGGATATACAGTTTACTTGAAGATCAAATTGCATACATGTTTTACTCACTCAGAAAGAAAAAGAGAAAAGAAAAGAAAAACTATGGACACAAGAGAGGACAAAAAATCCTAACTATTTTCTTAAGTGTGCAGGTACAGGTTGCAGCCAAGAAGAAATAGATAAGTCATAAGTACATGCTGGAATGAAGGAAAAATGTAACTCATGTTTTAGTAACTATCCTACAAATGGAAGAAGTTACATTACAAAAGAGAGACTGACAAATAGAAGTACATGTTTCAATTTGCAACTAGAGAAGAAGAATCAAGTTTCAAGAAGTTGAAGTTAACTAGAAAGAAAGGATTATAGCTGAAACATAATAAAAAAGGATTCTTAGAAAATTTTGATAGGGCTTCACTAGGAAAAATCAACATTTGAAATTTTTGAGTATGCCAGAAACACTAATATCAAGGAAATAAAACATCTAAGTAAAATAAACAAGATTATAGTATTCCAACAAAGTGACATAATCATCTCCAGAATCAAAGTATGAAATTACAAGTTTCAAGGGATCATTTTAGAAGGTCAAATCAAAGAAGTTTGAAAGGAATGCAAAGTTTCTGAATTTCATTTTTTACAGAATTTATAAAAACCAGGATAACTGATTTCAAGGAACAAAATGTCTTTATAAAGCATACAAATATTGAAGTATAACCCAGTGAACCAAAGAGGCAAAATGCAACCATCTTAAAATATGGTTTTAAGAAATAAAGCAAGTATTAAGTGTATAAATTGTTACAGTATAGCTTCAAAGCTCAAAGTTTTAGAGATCAAAGGTGTCCAAAAAAGTTCAAAACATTTTAGAATCCATAAAATCTCTCACAAGAAAAAAATATTTTTTCAATGCAAGAACAACAGTTCACACAGTGGTTGAACATCTAGTAGCACAACTAGTGAAGGAACCAATAACAAGTAAAAGGTTACTAACAGAGATAGGAGGAGGCTAGTAAGTTCCAGAAAAGGCCCAAGTATTGACCAAGAAATTTGAATTAGAAAACTCATACATATCCAAGTCAAAGAAATATTCAAGTATTTTAGAACTCATTTCTTGTTTCAATAAACAACTATAGTCATCGATTCAAAATCAAAGAAGTTTAAAATGATGCAAAAGCTATATTTGGGGAAGAAAAAAAGTCACAGATCTACAATTTCCACAACAAATTTTGCATAGAACTTTTAAGGAAATTGTCAAGGGCATTCATAGCTCATGGGCCAAGTTCCCATAACTCAAGCAGAAGCTAATAGATAGCTATAAAAAATCACACTCATGGTGGCCATGTTTCCCAGATTTCAAATAGAAAGACTCTCAAGTGAGTAATATAAAAAATATACCACATACAAGGAGATACCATAAGTATTCATTTTCTATAGAAATCTCTAGAGAAGTTCAAGAAACTTAATAGAAAGAGCAAAGCAAGATAGAAATTCTTTTATTCTTTCAAAGTAACAAGATGACGGAGATCAAGAAAGAACTTACCTATAGGGTTCGAGGTGAGTGTTTTTCGAGAATGGTCAAGATAAGAACCAAAAATAAGAACCCAGAACAATTTTCAACTTGAAATGACCAAGGCCGAGCCACAAAAACACATGAAATACAAAGAAAAGAATGGGTTATTAGTTTTTTTATAGACAAAATAGCAATAATGAAGCAATAGTAATACTCAAGGAGGTCGAGACTTACTTTCCCCATCAAACAGTGTGATAGCTACATGGTCGAGCTTCAGTTCACGCCAGTGGTGGTCAAGAAACCGTAACCAGATAACGTGACCATGACCACAATGACCTTTCTCAAAAGCTCTGACAAGATCAAAATAATCAAATGTAGATATTTCAGAGCCCACAAGGTGGATTTGCAGAAGAAAGTGGAGCCCAAAGACAATGATAACTGTTTAAAATTGACTGAACCTTGTTGATAAGGCTCTGACATAGTGGAAGACAAGAAAATATAGATTCTCGAGGGAACAAAAGACTAAAAAAAGGGAACAAAATCCAAGTTTCAAGACAGCAACAATGACAGTCTGCAAAAAAATCACCATGGCTTCACCGATCTCTGCGAGAAAAAGAATGACCAAAGAATAGGGTTCGCGTTGTTTTAACTCACCTACCTCAACCACAGCTTAACCTAACTCACCTAGAGTTAGTAATCAAATGGTCCAAATTCAACAGGTACGAAGATCAAAGGTTGAAGATTGAGCTCCATTATTCAATGCAAACCATGATGGTCAGTTCCCACTGACCACATTCAATGTAGGTTTAGAAACCCTAACTATAGTTTTAGATCAACAACATCGAATTCATCAAGGATAGAGATCAATGTTTAGGAATTAATCAATATTATCAAAGCAAATCTACTTGAGTTAGTCATGCCACCAACCAGTTATTGGAGGGGTGAGTCATCACGTAAAGGGGACCAGCCTCATGTTTTAAAATAATCATTTCATATTGACTTTTATAAGTCTAACCTTAGTCTATGTAACCAATAACCAAAAGGGGTCGACCACCATCATACTAGCAATGATCACTCAAAAGGTAGGTTTAAGCCTTAGTCACCAAGTGTTATCCAAAATGCAAAATCTGACAAAATATACCATGCAATATAATCAAAGGAGGAAGACCATATAGTGGGCTATGTGTATTTAAAGGTGGCCAAATATAACGTTTTTTCCCTTTTTTCAAAGTGCCTTATATTATTTAAAAACCATGGTAAATTTCTAAGTCCACAAGAGTGGTCAAACCAGTGAAGACTATTAGTGAGGAACAAGGGTGGCCCCACATACTTTAGAGATAAAAGGAAGCATGTGCACATGGACAAGTGATCCCTCCAGTAGATGATTTACTTTGCAAATATTACAATTATTGTAATTATTTTGTTCTTACATAGGGAGTTATTTTTACGTGACTTCGCAAGAGGACATAACAGACAAGAAGACAAATTCACATGCACAAGGAAAGAGACTTGTCTAGTAAGAAATCTTATTATTAACAAATTATTCACCTTTATTTTCTTAAAACTAGAACAGTCAACTTCAGTTTGACTGTAATGTAATCAAGGCTATTAATGCCTATTTTTAATTCCATGTTCTATTTTTATTCCTTTATCTATTATTAAATAATGGATAAAAATAGGATGCATGGGTGAGTACAAGCCTTAATCTATTTTTAGGAAGGGTGTGGGAAATTATTTTTCTATATATTGTGTGCCTTGGCAAAGCACAAAGAGAGGAATTTTAGATACAGTAGTGCTGAAGCAATTTTTTGCCAATTTTTCCCTCTAAATGTGAAGTATTTTCTACGTTTCCAATCATTTTCAGTCTTGTGTATGTTTCCATTAATCTTGTGAATGAAAAGTCACTGGTTAATTATCTTACCCTGTTGCAAAATTCAGTAATTTATGCATGATATTAATGTGTATGTTTAGCTTATCAGTATTGTTGTGACACTTTCTCTCAATACCTCGAAGTGTTTTTCCCTTAACATTATTTAGAAAAATGTTAGTTCGTGCATCGAGAATGCTTTAACATATCAATTGTGCATATACTTAGTCAAAGCCCTCATACAAATTTGGTGTATCACCTTAGTTTTAATTATTTTACAGTCATCATTTACCCTTAAACCCCATAAATCAGTTTAGGATACATCAATAAGGAACCGGCCTTGATACCAAAGACTCACCTGAAAATAGGTATACCCACAAACCTGAGGTGTTTCCATTGTATCTAAGAAAGAGAGAGAGATCAATTTTGAAAGCTTATAACACCAGCAGTCATCTCTCTATAGTGTGCACTTTCGAGAGATAACACATACTAAGTTACAAACAAGTAGTGTGGTTATTAGCTGTAACACCGATATCAATGTGGATAGAGAAATGGTGGAATGAATAATCAAGGCATGGGGTAAACCAAATTCCCATGGTTTCTTGTTTTTTACTCACTTTAGTGGTATTTTTGTTATGTCTTTAAAATAAGAAAAATTCATGGTGTAATACGTTGTCAAAAAATTTATTAATGAGATGAGTGTCATTACATTGCTCAAATTTTAGTCAAAATTTTACATATAGTTGAGTCTCAATATAAGAAATAAAGAGTCTATGTAATACCTAGTCTACATTATATCAAAATTCAATGTTTAGGCAAGTCAAAATTTGGGAGTCCTATCCAAATTAATTTGTTGTATATTTTTTATCATCAAAAGTGTTGAATATGTGCATTATCAATAGTTTAGGTATTTTTTCATCTCAATTCAATCTTTAATTGGATTTTTGAATTAGTTATTCAAATTGTTTTGTGTCTATCATAAGACTCAAAATGAGTAATTAGTTTTTTTTTAAATTAAGGATGCACTATAGGGTGAACTCGATGTTTTGAAAAAGAAACAAATTATATTGTAATGAGAAAAAAATTATAATCTTGAAATTGTTGTGCTTCAAGATCACATTTGTTGAGAAGAAGCATGTTAACTGAAGGATGGAACACTACAACAAACAAAATCTTTTTATCACAATTATTCTACAGAATTTCAACGATATAAGTGAATTTTAGAATATTTGTAGTATCTCTAAATAATGTCATAATTTATTTTTTAAGTTATGTAAATGTTACACAATTTTAATATATTTGTAAAAAACCACCACATTTCTACACATCCATTATAGAAAATCCATATTTATTTTTTCAAAAATATAATTTAAGTAGTATCTACCACATTTATATTACTTTTGAAATAAATTAAAATAAATTAATAAATTATAATCTCAGTATATCAGGATGCCAAATTAAAGAGTTCATAAATTTTATATAAAAAAGTCAATAAATGCCACATAACTCAATATTTATATAAAGGAATTGTGGAAATGCCACATACCTCTATTTAGAATTTTAGTACATTTTATGTGTTAAATTCAATATTACACAAAATACATATTTATTCTTTTTCAAAATTCTTCAGTGTTTTATCATTACATGTTTGAGTGTTTGCATGTGATGAACTAACATCTTCACCAATTCAATCATGTCACATGTTGACATAAATTTTTTTTTAATAATAACTCAAAAATTAGGGTTGGGGTTGGGATGGCTTAGTATCTGTCTTCACTTTAAAAGGAAAAGTTCGTTGGTTTGATTCTTATTTACCCATAATGTCTTGATTTGGGTATTTACATGAGAAGTTGATCAATGGTGATCACCTTATGTAAGAGACTCTTTAAAAGAGCAATAACGTTAGAAAAAATAAAAACTAATAAATATTATAAAGTATTTATTTTTAAAATAATCACAACACTATAATTTTATAGTTTTAAAGAACAATAATCCATTCTAAATGTTTTCCATAAGTTTATACAAATGAATAAATTATACAAAAATAAAAGGCTAACAAAGACCACGGAAAAAAGGAAAATAGTAATAGCAGATTGGAAAAGTATTATTATAGAATTGTATTTAATCATTTATATTTATGTTCAAGTTGATCTTGGCATCTTAAATTATGTGTAAATGCAAGGGTAACCCATCCCTTGGGCCCTGAGGGATTAAAACCTAGGTCATTGGATGGCAAGCACTGATGCCCCACTATCAGGCCACACCCTTACGCCAAAATTTACTCACTAACAATATTACCAAAAATTTCGTAAGTCTCTTAATTCTAGGAGATCATGAATCCTTATTTCAAGGATTTCTATCTGGATTTAGATTTAGGTTCCATCAATTATCATTCTATTAAAATACCCAATGAAAATCCATTTGCTATAAAAATTGGTTATCTAATGCCTTCATAGCACTATATAGGCCTGATGTGAATGGTTCTTCATTTTAAAAAATGTTGCTACAAACTTCTGTATTATTGAAAATTTAATTACAATTCATTCTATCATTTTTTAAGAGTGTTTGTGCAGATCTACAGTTTCAGTATTACATGATACTTGCCATTTTGAGAATATTTCACATCCACATCTTCGGTACACATTAATAAATTATTATTCAGCTTTAGTTGTAAGGTTGTGTGTGGCATAACCAAATATTTCTAGAATGAGTTGGACACAAGTAAAATCCTAGCAAAATTTGATATTGTTAGTGTTAACTCATTAATTTTTTTATTCATTTTCTCTATTGTTAGTTCAAAACGGATGGATTCAAATAAAATGAAGAGGAATTCACCTATTTTGGCAATGCATTAGCAAGATTTCACATGGAATATGTTTTTTTAATTCAAAGAATGCCATTTAGGAATCTTTTGAAACTCAACTAATATTAACAATGTGAAATTGTTTTTTTGTTATATTTTTCATATTTTCGAAGACATTCATACAACTTTTATTGAGTGCAACTTAATTATGTCTAGTTTATCTACAACACCCATCCTCTTTTGTGAGGGAGGATACCTTATATAGTTTGATTTCATCCCTTAATTTTTGTTTCTTTTTCAGTCTTTGACTATTATTTAATATTATCTAATGTTTTCTATATTTCAATTGTTTAATCTTCTTTTTTATTATTATATTAATATTTATCATTTTTTTGTTTTTTATTTTAACAAATTCAAATGTTTATCTCAAGTTTATATAATAATGTAAAGTTAATTTAGTATTTTTAAATAAAATTTACAAAGTAAATATTATTTTAAGAATTATTTAAATTTCATGTATATATAACTTCAATGTGGCTAGTTAAATTTGGATAGAAAATAATAATAATATTAGAATATATTCAATATTAAATTAAAAACTAAGAAGTATTTAATTACATTAATTTTATGTAGATAGTAATAATTATTTAATATGTGTTGAAAATATAGATAAGTCACATATATAATTATCTAAAGAAAAATAAAATTCAAAATGGTATACATTATTTTTGTAGAAGGCAATGAAATTGTAGCTTCCACCTACAAGTTTTTGTGGTAATCATTCTTATAGAAAAAAATGAAGAGATTTCCACATATATTATATTAATACGAAACAAAAATGTCTAATATATAGATAATCCATAATGTTGAAATATATGTCATAACTACAATTTGAAGAAATACAGGAATATTTACAATCACACAAATTGTGGACAATTTAAAAATTGTAAAAATTGTGGATAATCTACACTAATAAAGATTGTAGGCTAGCTACAAATTTTATAAGTTGTGGAGTATTAACATTCTAATAAATTGTGGATAAGCAACAATAATATGTGAAATTATGGATTGGTTACAAAAATAATGATATATATAAAATTCCTTATAGCCACAAAAATAATGTAGAATTTTTTTGGAACCACCATTATAGATTACTACCATTACGATCAAAAATAGTATGGGACTGTTATTGTTGCCACTTGGGAATTGATCATGTCTTTAGTTGATTTGGCTTAGATTAGTTTTCTAGTAGTGTAGATACCCGACCTCATCTTTAACAACTAGGGAAAGGAAGTTGAATGACATCCATCCTCTAATGCTTTGATGGAAGAGAAAGAGGGAGTTATTGTGTTCTTGTAGGTAGTTGTATTAGTGCAAGTGTGATCATCCAGTGAAATGGTTCACTAGAGTGAAAGAGGGAATGTTGAGGTCACGAATGTAGGTGATCACGTGCAAAGAATATCCACTATAATAGAAATTAAAACGTAAAGCTTGCATCATGTAAGGACATGCATTTCTATTTCCACTACCAATTGTGTTCTTATTCCTCATTTTCACACTAAAAGGTATGTTAGTAATTAGTAATGTATGGCGAGTTATTAATATTATTGTGATATTAATAATGTGGCATTGGATAAGAGTGCCAAATATCATATTTAGAATATAATATTGTCAGCATGTATATGAAATTTAGTTTCTTAAGGAAACTCACTCATAAATAATATTGGCAGTTATAAAACATTGTTAAGATCTCACATTTTCTAGGAGAGAACTATTGTGTGTTCTCATCTTGGATGTATCAACGGATGATGATTTCTATGTTATAAACTCATCTATTATTTTCAAAAATTCCATGCTCTCCCATTATTAAAACATCATATTCAACCAAATCTATAATCCAAAATACTTTACTAATCTTTCAAGTGTCATTATACTATGTACACAATTTTCAAATATCCTATTTATTTGTCTTCTACATTCTATATATCAATTATGATTTATTCCAGAGGTATAAATAAAGGGTTTTTAATAAAAAAATCATCATATATTAAACCAAAATACTTATGGTTATAATAAAAAGTTGTCCCAAAAAGAATCATTGACACAATACTAAAATGGGACAAACCATCTCAAAAGTTATAGAAAAAAGAACCAGAAAAAATGAGAAAAATAAATAAATAAGTAAACGCAAAGAAACATTAACGTTTCTTTGAAGAACACAAGCTACGTTTATACATGTACAATTTTTAATGGGATTAAGGGGCATCTTGAGAAAGAAAAGCCAAAGCCCTCAGGATTAGTTGAGCTAATATCCTTATGTTCCTACACCGTATGACCACTAACTAAAGGAATATTATGTGCTTATCATGCCTCTTTGTCTTCAATCATGTTTTCCCCTTATTTTTTACCATAGAAAAATTCCCATGGGGAGGACCTATAACAACCTTTTGCAATTCAAACTTGTGAAGTTCAACTGAAGATTGTTCCTTATCACATTCAATAATTTCATATTCATGTGATCTCTTTGTTCCCCCTACTAGGAATATAAGAACCGTGTCATCATTTGGAACCTCCAAAGTAAGTTGGACGTTTACTTCCCTTACTATTATGCCATCATCATGTTTTGTATTCCCTTCCTATTTAAGAAAATATTTAATATTCTAAGATTCATCTCTTGAAAGAGGAGGTTCATGTGGCTACCAAATTTTAAGGTTGAAAGGATGCCCTTTTTCCTTTATGGGTTTCAGCATGATTAAGAAAAAGAATCCTAAAGATTCCTTGTTTGATGAAAAAAACATCACTTAAATACCATATTTTCATAATCCAAATTCTGAATCCATTGGAAATTGTGTGGTTTGAGGATCATTTTGTTAGGGATACCTTTCCTAAGGTCCATTTCCACACAGATTTGATCCTAAGTGACAATACATTGTCAAAATTGCTCATTATCGAATTTTAGGAATCTTCCTAGTGAATTATTATTATCTTAGAGAAGGGGAGGATGCCAAAAATTAAGATTTGAAATTGGAATTTGGACCCAAACTGGTATTTTGAAGACTACTATAGGAGAGGGTTCAGATTTGGAAATTAAGGAGCAATGAAGAACTATTTACGACCCCAAAAATCAAACCCCTTATCAAAAGCATTATGGTAATCATACTTTGTGAAGAACTGAACTATAAAGAAGCCTTTAGAACACAAAATAACATGACAATATTTGGTCAAATTGAAGTGAATCCACTAATGGAGTTTTTCTGACTTTCACATAAAAATATTAAACTGAAATATTACATACCCATATCTAAGGGAAGTAGAGTCATCATTTGCCTCAAGGCATTTGACCTTAAGACTAGGCAACTCATCATATTTCTCAACAACATACAAAATTGACATGACAAGGGGTTATGTTGCATAGGGGGAGAAAATAGAATAAGAAACACCTTTGTAGGAGGTTCACCTAGCAGAAACAAATGCCCTTGATCCATGCAGACCTTGAGCCTTGGAGGCATAGTTTGCAAGTAGACAAGGAAAATGGTAGGGTGTGGCCAATAGGCATGATTGTTTCCTCATGACATGGGCACACATGCTATAAAAACACTAGCATGATCCTCCTTCTATCCCTTAGTTGTCCCATCCAGTACAACCTTCTTTCTTGAGAGTCTTCATAAAGGTTTATTTTTCTATACGTAGATTTTAAAAATGACATTCATTTTCATTTGAAACATTAGTTTGGTGATATAAGAAAAGATATTAGCATCATTCTGAGTAGAGTTGTAATCATAAATTAATGAAGTAGAATATATAAGTATGAACAACATATATAATTATATAAAATCAAATCCTAAAAACTAAGAACAATACTATCCTTGCATGGGTAAGATATTGTATCATACCCCCTTAACAGTTTTTTTTAGATGTTGAATTGTTGTAGCTTACAATGCTATTGTACCCTAAAATTGTTCCAGCTTTGTGATTTAAATAAGTTTTGTATTATTTATTTAAGTTTGTATGAGATGTGTTTCTCTTAGTGAGATGTAAAAAGGTGGATTAGACAACTTCCTAGGAAGCTACTATCTATGGGAACTATTTTTTTATTTTTCTATGATTCATTTGAAAAGTACAAAATTTTATTAATGATATACACTAGCATGAGTTAGCAGACAATCTTATGTCCCAAGTTAATTATATTCATTGAAAATAAAAATGAATTTAAATAAATATATATGATTAGGATAGTTAGTATGCCTCAATACCTACATATGTACCTTCATTACAAGATTTTTAATTTAAGTCATACTAATGTATGTTGCATGCCTTGTGTAATCACAAAATCATGTACTTTAGGTATTTATTTTTCCCGGTCTCATACTACTATTTATAAGGTTCTTGAGTGAAGAAAGTACTAATTAACCCCCATATTTTGGTCATCTTGTTTTATTTTATTTCAACATTACTACTTATTTCCGTCCACATTCTCATCCTATTTAGGTTATTTCCCAATATTTCAGCCTCGACTTGGGTGCCCATGCCATTACTAAGGCACCCAAATCCTTTTTGATATTTCTCACCACTTTTTGGACTCTTTTTAGCCATTTGACATCTGTATTTCCCTTATGGTCAGCCTTTTCGGGATTAATTACAAAATTAGGTAAAGAGAACCCTATAAATATAAAGTTATGAGACCATAATAAGTGACCTAGCATCACTTAATACTATCACTCCATCTAGAGTTGCATCCATCTATTGCATTGGAGTTCACTTGTATCCACATATATCCATCATCAAGGCACAAACCTAAGACATTTGCATCACACTTCATAGGGGGAGGGATTCTATTTTATTGCATGCACACATTCTATTACATTTTCTACATAGGCATTTCTCGCTACTTCACAAAGTTTAACTAGTACAAGAGAAACCTAGGGCATGTTAACACACAGTTGTACATAGAACTACATCGGGTTTGAGATGTAGTGAAATGCTTAGTTAGTTAGTCTACCATTGTGGCTACTAAGGATAGTCTGACTCCTTCATTTGTGTAACACCCACATTTTTGATGTTCTAAAACCACATTAATCCTTAAATAATTATCGAGAAAGTTGCAGAATTTTTTGTTTTTATTTTAAGTTATAAGGTTGCAAGGGTGTCAAACCCTAATGTACGTTAAATTAATCTCCACCAATAATTACTACATTATAAAGGATGGACCAGGTCTAAGTTAAATGATTAAATACTCTTAATTTATCGCTATGGTCAAATTAATTACAATCAACTAGGACGGTGCCATGAATTAATTAACATTCAAACCCAAAGTTCATAAACCTTGTACTTATTTACTTTAGTTCCTCTATCTTTAATAACTTTAAAGTCCATTTAAATAGTTACTAAAACATACTAGAAGTGAAATAAATAACTTAACATATAAGGGTATTTAAATGGCCCCATTCACCCATTTACACATACCCTTAAATTATCTAAAAACCTAAAATACATATTACCACCTAGTAATTGTAGGGTTGATTCATAACCCTTGGATGAAACCAATTTTAACCATTAGATCTTAGGGTTCCATTGTAACCCTAAATATCCTTATGAAGACTTATTAAACCTTTTCCTTGGCCCTAGCCTCCTCATTTGGTCACTTTTCTTTTGTTAAATTTTTTGGTTGGAGAAATGGAAACCATGGGAGCAAGGAAGGAAGAAGCCATGAAAAATTTCACAAGAATCAATCTTACTGTAGTTTACATTATGGATTTATTGGTGTAGTGCCTTCCATTTGAGGGTTATATAGGTTTCCACTAAAAATATGGAGTGTTATAAAGTTATTTTCATTTTAAGTTTCCTACATGGGCAAAATCCTACTTCATTTTTAATCCAAGAGATTGAATGCTTTTAAATACCCATTTGAAGATTTACAAGTTTAGAATAATGAATTTTTTTCTTTATTTCTTGTTGGAGGTTTCCTATTAAGTTTGTAGACTTAAATTTTTAACTAAACCAAGTCAAAATTTGCACAGATGCGGATTTTTATTATGTCACTGTCAATGATGAAATCACAGCCCAAAGCTGGTCGGCAATCCAAGGATGCCACCCTATCTAGGTGATGATTCACAAACCACCACCTTGCCTGAGCGACGGTTCAAAGACTTTCACTCTGCACATGACGATGATCATGTTTTTTAAAAACAAAACCTTCATTTCTGTAATTTTTCAAAAGACATAATTTACTAGAGTGTTCTAAAGATCATCCTTAGCATGAATTTATATTCCTACAGTCTTTAGTTGAAGGGTTTAATCCATTTTTCCATTCCATACTTAAATTACTAAAATTTTAATATTTTCTAATTCCATAGTAACAAGAAAGAAATTACAAGCTCATTTTCATTTTCTTTGAACAAATTTTCTTTGAAGTTCAAAACTAGAAATGAAGCTAAATCTACTTCTAATGTTATTGTTTTTCCTTACAACAAAATGCAATATTTCAACATAATAATTTATTGCATGTTTCTATTTCTACTACAACTATTTACTCAAGGATAACACAACAACTATTATACATTTAATATTTACTAAGAATACATCAATAATGTTTTACACTTCCATGTTCTTCCTTCATTTTTACAAAAATACAATCACTTACAATAGTAATGAAATTTCCTTTTTTTCTTTTAATAATGACTCATTCTCTTACAATACAAGAGTTTCGTTTTCAGTAATGCATTATAACTTAATGAAAAAGATACACAATGCAACTTTTCTTTCAAATACAATAATACAAGTCTTCCACCTTAAGTGGAAGTTATAAGGAAGGTTTTCTCACAAGGAAGGGTATATTTGGACTTCAAAAAATCTCCAAGTTTCAAATCACCAAGAAAATATCCACCATGTCTTCACTTGAATCACAATAACCAACAATGGGGGAGAGGCAACACTCTCCACCCAACAAAAATTCCAATGAGGGGAAGAAGCTACTGCTCATTGGCCCCTGAGCCACAACCACAAGGTAATAAGGGATGGATCCAACTCATGGAAACAATACAATGCTTCAACACTACAACAAAAAATTTCACAACATATAACACTTCATTGAACACAAAAAAACAATCACAATAATAAAACTTTTCAAAATAAACAAGGCTTGAAATGCAAGCTAATGGAGCAATGATCTATGGGGAGATCACTTATGCCACCCAATGGGATTAGGTTCCCACCTTAAAACCATCCAATAAAAAACTCAAACCCTACACAAATATTATGACTCCCTCATGATCCTCTAATGCCTCCCACATTATCTTATGCCTCTCTATAATCTCTTCTCTCCCTCAAAAGAACCAAGTAAGAAATGCAAGCATTTTCTTATCCAAGGTGGGGCACCCAACCCAACTCCCTCCTAAAACATGAAATAAATCTTATGCCTTTCTACATATAGAATCACCATAGCCTTCTTCTACAATATACTTAGGCATTCTACCCAATTTCCCAACAAGTATACAAAAATATTCGCATACAAGCAATACGCATAAATAAAAACAAAAAAAGTAAAAAGAGTGTAGCTCCTACCATTCCATGGTAAGATATTGAGAAAGAAAACACACTCTAATCTCATTCAAGATCCAACCAACTCCAAAAATATCTAAGAAATAAAATAGAACTCCCCAAAATCCTCCAACTCTAAAATACAAGAGCACAAAACAAATGAAGTAACCCCTAAACAAACAATTAAACTTGCATATATAGAAAATGGGGAGATGAGGGTGAGGTGGCTCCATGTAGGATGCCACATCACAAGCCAAACCTCAACCCCAATGCACAATAAATTTGTGGTTGAGAGGAATGACAAGTCTCTTACGCACTCAATCCAAGCCCACACACCCTACGGACAAAATTTAAAAACCCATGTAAGAAAAGTGCAATTAATGCCAATTTTTGTCTTACAAAACACTTAATGGGGTCTATTTTTGACCCCCCAATCCATAGGTAGGGTTGGTATGTCGACACTAAAATTTTCCTCCATAATTTCTATTTCATTAATGTATGTATTAAGAATATGATGTTATTAAGTATAATTAGTAGTAGCGTCTGATAGAAGATAACGGCACCGTCAGTACGGTGTCACCAATAATGTGGAGTATGGTAACAGTCAAAGTACAATAGGAATGTTGTAAAAAGTTAATATTTGTCGTAAGTGGTCCGGTAATGTTAAAATGTCAAAGTTTGGGTAATTAGAGAAGTAGGGTCTACATGATTCGGAATTAGAAATATTATATTGGTAATAAAGACAAGGAGTGAGGTCATAAATATTTTGTGTATTTTATTTGTAAAAAGTCTAAAAATGTGGAACCCATGTAAAATGATAAGGTTTATCTTATCTTAACAGATAAGCTTACATGTACAGATAAGAGTTAAGGTATGAAATATGATTCGTCAGAGTGGATTTCTTATCCTATCTTAGAGATAAGATGGATAAGCCTGGAAGTTCTATAAATAGAGAGGCCACTCCCCTCATTTAGCATAGAAGGAATTTGTGAGAAATATTGTAGGAAGTGTACGAAGGAAGCCATCAATTTAAAGGTGTGTTGAAGAAGCCATTAAGAGGTGTAATTGTAAAGTTTCTCCCATAGTCTTGGTGAAAGCCAAGTGAAGTCAATAACACTTGAAGTACCTCATGGGTGAGATTGTAACAATTTCATGTTAATATTATAATTTACTTTGATATTTCAGATTTGTCATCATTTCGTCTTATCATAGTCGATGGTATTCTTGTGTTATATTGTTGTTTTTTTTCCAGATTACATCCACCAAACTAAAGGTTGTGCATTAGTAAATAATCATAGCCCGAGGAGTTCCCGGTGAAGAATTATCATAGTGCTGGATTGGTGACGAAATTTTGGTTCCGTTGCCGGGACCATTCCTCGTTGGTGGATTTTCTGGAGAGAGATTCCCACTTAGTCAAAAATCAATTAGAGGGTAACCTTGTTTTTACTGTGCATAGTAGTTACCATGGTAAAGTCATTTTTTCCGTGAATAGTAGTTACCATGGTAAAGTCATTTTTGCTGGGAATATTATTTACCGCAGTAAAGTCACTTTTTACCGTGAATAGTATTTACCACAGTAACTTCACTTTTTACCGTGAATAGTATTTACCGCAGTAACTTCACTTTTTACTGTGACTAGTGTTTACCACAGTAAAGTCAGTTTTTACCGTAGTAAGTCAAGTTTTACCATAGTTTACTGTGGTCATTTCTATTTTACTGTAGAAAGGTGTAAAGTCACTTTCTAGTATAGTGATTCCAATTATTTGTGCACATAAGTCTTGTTGATTGTACTTGTGGGTTGGTATTTCACGGTGGTTACTTTTGAAAATGGGAAAGATTCCTATTTTTTTAGCTCAATCTAATGAAGATGTTTCTTCTTTCATTCAAGAGTTTAAGCGATATTGTATTTGTAATGGCCTTATAAGAAGGGAACAATGGACTGAATTTTTTCCTACCTTTTTGGATGGTCCAGCACTTAGGTGGTTTGAAACACTAGGTGATAATGTGAAAAATTCATGGGATTTATTAGCTGAAAGTTTTCTTGAAGAATTTGGTGAACAACAGAAATATGCAAATCTCATGATCGAGATCACAAAGCTATCCCAAGGAGAGAAGGAGAAGAAAAGGGATTATCATGCTCGTGTTCTAGAGCTAAGGAGGAAGCTCGATGCCCCAGATCCGGAAGGAAGGATTAGCGGATGTGTTGATGAATGGCGTGGATAATCTCCTTTGTAAGCACTTCATTCTTGGGATGAAGCCAAAGATCAGACAACGAGTGAAGCATGACCACCCAGCTACCATTGAACAAGCAAAGGAGATTGCAAGAAGGCAAGAAGAAAGCATGGAAGAGGAGCCCAAAGAAATTGTTGCTAAAGTAGAGCCTACACCAGCACCTTTGGTCCAGAATCCACAACCACTCCCAGTGAGCACAAATATTTCTCCTAGTACATCTACTGAGTATGAAGATTTTCTCAAAAAGATGGGTCAGTTAACTATTAATCTTCTTCAAGGAAAGGAATTTAGTTCTCAGAGAGGAGATAGAGGTCCAAAAAGAAATATTTCTGAAGTTGTATGTTATGGTTGTTATAAAAAGGGTCATTATAAGTATAATTGTCCAGATAGAGCTTCTACATCTGGTAAAGGAGATAATGATAAAGGAAAAGCACCTGTGAATTCTTTTGATGTAGTAGATAAGAGCAGAAATAATGAAGTAGATGTGTTTGTAACAAAAAGAAAGAAAGAAAAAGATAATCAAGACGGAAATGATCCTAAGAAGATGAAAGAAGAAACTAGTAAGAAACATAGGAGAAGAAATTTGGGTGTGCAGGATTTTCTGATTTCACACGGGCAAGGACCATACTCCATCTTGGAAGATCTATCCAAAAGGCCTACAAATATTACATATGGTCAACTCTTAGCTATGTCTTCTGAGAAGAGGCGGGAGTTGCGAGGTGGACTCAATGCTCGAAGAAGGAAGGAGGTTGAGGTCCCTATTTTGGAGGCAGAGGCAGATCCCTATGCTCCACAAGCTGAGGTATTATGTAATGGTATTTCAATTCATGATGTCTTAGTTGATGGAGGTGCTACAGTTAATGTAATGACCGAGTCTGTAATGAATATGTTGGGTTTAAAAATTGATCACCCTTCAACACTTATGTTAAGGTCATTAAATAAAGGAAAAACTAAACCAGAAGGTTTAGTTTCAAATGTGGCAATATCTGTTATGGGTGTTGTATATGTGGTAGACTTTGAGGTGATGAAAAATGGTACTGTTGCATACCCAATGCTACTAGGGAAGACCATGGCTAAGGAGAGTTCATGCAAGAAACTACTGGAATGAAGGATTCATGACACTTGGACATGGTAGAGAGAGGGTGAAGATAAACATGATCCCTCAACATCATAAAGCAGAAACCTGTGGATTCAAGTGATGAAACTGATGATTGGACATCCTCTGATTACTCTAGTACCAGTGAAGTGGACACTGAAGATGAAGAAAGCGAGGTGGATGTTTCAGTCATGGATATCCTTCTAGTCACACCAACTCATGACCCCCATAAAATTATCTGAAGAAGAAGTTGATGATCGTCTCCAACAAATAAAGATTGGTGATGCTGTGATGGAGAGTGAGAAGGAATCCTACCTCCAGCTCTTTCGAAGGTACATACACCTATTCACTTTTGATTACAAGGAACTCCGTCAAGTAAGTTGGGTAGAACATTGTATTGAGCTGGTAGATGGTGCTAAGCCCATAAAGCAAATGCCATATAGAATGAATCCTAATTTTTCCAAGACTATAAAAGAAGAAATAGATAAGTTGCTTGATGCAGGATTCATATTTGCTGTGGAGAATTCAGAATGGGTTTCTCCCATTGTGATCTCAATAAAAAAGAATGGGAAGCTATGCATTTGTGTTGATTACAGGAAGCTCAATAAGGAAACAAAGAAGGATCATTACCCTCTTCCATTTTCAAATCAGATCTTGGACGAAGTAGCTGGCCAGGAGTGCTATAGTTTTGCTGATGGATATAGCGGCTACAACCAAGCTCGTATAGCAGAGAAAGATCAGCTGAAGACCACGTTCACCACTCCTTTGGGAACGTTTGCTTATAGAGTTATGCCTTTTGGGTTGTGTAATGCTCCAGCAACATTCCAGCGTTTGATGAATAGGGTGTTCGAACCCTACATTGGGACCTTCATCAGAGTATTTCTGGATGATTTTTGCATCTATGGGAGCAAGTTAGACCACCTGCACCAAATGGAGACAACATTTCAAAGGTTAGATGAAGCAAAAGCCTCACTAAACCCTACAAAGTGTGTCTTTGGATGTTCTAAAGGTGTTTTGTTAGGGCATGTTGTATCTAGAGATGGTATTGGTACTGATCCTGATAAAGTTTCAAAAATAAAAGATTTACCATTTCCTATTAATAGAAGTTGAGATCATTTTTAGGCCATGTGGGTTACTATAGAAGGTTCATCAAGAATTTCTCAAAGATTGCACAGCCACTAACCCAGTTCTTGAAGAAGGATGTTACTTATGAACCAAGAAATAAGGCGCATGAAGCTTTTGGACAACTGAAGGAAGCCCTGGTGTCTTCACCTGTTTTGAAGAATCCAGATTGGAGCAAGCCATTCATTATGTACCCTAATGCCTCAAATGCAGCACTAGGAAGTAATTTGAGCCAAAAGAATGAAAATGGGAATGAACATCCAATTTACTTTGGGAGCAGATAAATGAGCAGTGTTGAGGTAAATTATACTGTAACTGAAAAAGAGGCTCTGGCTATAATTTTTTTTGTAAATAAGTTTAGAAATTACTTGCTAGGGAAAAAATTTCTAGTTGTAACAGATCATCAGGCTCTAAAATATATTGTAAATAAGCCTAACCCATCAGGGAGGATAGTAAGATAGATAATTTTGCTACAAGAATTTGAATTTGATATTATAGATAGGCCAGGAAAGAAGCATATCAATGCAGATGCACTCTCTCGAGCCTATGATGGTTTAGGATCATCTTGTGATGATGATGATTTCCCCGATGCAGCATTGTTACCCCTTGACACAATCCCTAGTGAATACATAGATATTTGGAATTATCTGAATGAATTCAAGTTTCCTGATGGTGCCAATGCAAAGACTAAGAGAAAGATTACTCAAGCCAGTCATCCATATTCTATTCTGCATGGAGTATTATTTCAAATAGGACCTGATGGACAGTACAAGAGGGCAGTTGGACGTGATCAAGGGAAGGAACTGCTAGAAGAATTAGATAATGGTACATGTGGAGGGCACTTCTCTGGACAACTTACAACAAGAAGGATCTTGGATGCAGGTTATCACTGGCCCACTCTTTTTAAAGATTGTTATAATTATTGTAAGACATGTGATATTTGTCAAACACATGGTAACCGTAAGACTTCATCAGCCCCACTATGTCCTATTCTTCCCCTTGGTCCCTTTGAAAAGTGGGGAATAGACATTGTAGGTCCACTTCCAACTACATCACGCCAAAATAAGTATATTGTAGTTGCCACAGATTACTTAACCAAGTGGGTTGAAGCTAGGCCATTGAAAACAACTTCCATGGATGAAGTGGCAAGGTTCATATATGAACGCATTGTCACCAGATTTGGTTGTCCATTAGAAATTGTAACAGATCAAGGAAGCCACTTCATTAATGAGGTGGTAGAAGCCCTAGTCAATAAGTTTTCTATTAAGCATAGGAAGGCAACAACATACAAGCCAAGCATAAATGGACAAGTGGAACGAACAAATTTTGTGTTGTGTCAAATTCTAGCAAAAGATGCAGCCTTGCAGGTACATAAATGGGATAAAAGGATTCATGCAGCATTGTGGGCATATAGGGCAACATCAAAGTCAGCAACATGATACTCCCCATTTCAGTTGGCCTATGGCATTGATCCAGTTCTTCCTATTGAGTTTGATATTCCCACTGTGAGAGTTATGAAAAATGAAAGGATGGATGAAAGTGATTCAGTAAAATAAAGGTTGGTACATCTTCGTTTGCTGGAGGAAATGAGAGAAATAGCAAAGGATACAAGCCATAAGAAGAAAATGAAGCAGAAGGAATACTTTGATCAAAATATCTGGTGGTCTCCATTTCATGTGAATGACTTGGTTCTAGTATATGATTCTAGATACAAAAAAAGAAGACAGAGAAAATTTCTTCCAAAATGGATGGGGCCCTACAAAATAGCAACTGTGCATGAAAATGGTACGTACCGACTGGAGGAATTGGATGGCACTCCCATTACGAAATGGGTCAACCACGACAAGTTGAAGATTTTCCAAGCACCAGAATAGTCTACTCCGAGGACGGAGTAGAAGCTAGGAAGGGGGAAGATGTCGACACTAAAATTTTCCTCCATAATTTCTATTTCATTAATGTATGTATTAGGAATATGATGTTGTTAAGTATAATTAGTAGTAGCGTCTGATAGAAGATAACGGCGCCGTCAGTACGGTGTCGCCAATAATGTGGAATACGGTAACAGTCAAAGTATAATAGGAATGTTGTAAAAAGTAAATATTTGTCGTAAGTGGTCCGGTACTGTTAAAATGTCAAAGTTTGGGTAATTAGAGAAGTAGGGTCTACATGATTAGGAATTAGAAATATTATATTGGTAATAAAGACAAGGAGTGAGGTCATAAATATTTTGTGTATTTTATTTGTAAAAAGTCTAAAAATGTGGAACCCATGTAAAATGATAAGGTTTATCTTATCTTAACAGATAAGCTTACATGTCCAGATAAGAGTTAAGGTATGGAATATGATTCGTCAGAGTGGATTTCTTATCCTATCTTAGAGAGAAGATGGATAATCCTGGAATTTCTATAAATAGAGAGGCCACCCCCCTCATTTAGCATAGAAGGAAGTTATGAGAAATATTGTAGGAAGTGTGCGAAGGAAGCCATCAGTTTAAAGGTGTGTTGAAGAAGCCATTAAGAGGTGTAATTGTAAAGTTTCTCCCATAGTCTTGGTGAAAGCCAAGTGAAGTCAATAACGCTTGAAGTACCTCATGGGTGAGATTGTAACAATTTCATGTTAATATTATAATTTACTTTGATATTTCAGATTTTTCATCATTTCCTCTTATCATAGTCGATGGTATTCTTGTGTTATGTTGTTGTTTTGTTTCCAGATTACATCCACCAAACTAAAGGCTATGCATTAGTAAATAATCATAGCACGAGGAGTTCCGGGTGAAGAATTATCATAGTGCCGGATTGGTGATGACAGGTATAGTAAATTAAGAGGTGTGGAACAAGCTCAGCTTATCCCAAAAGCCTCCAAAAATGGCCCTTAAGATCCAAAATTCCAAGGTAAGGGAGAGTGTACAACACTCAAGCTCACTTACACTCAATCAAACTCACATAGTCCAAAATTCCAACAACTGTAATAAATGACTCATTTGTCACATCCCCCAAATAAATTAGTAACATAATAAAATTACTTAATAAATCACATTAATCAACATTGATTAAATAATTTACATCACAAATTAAATGACATACTCTATAATAAATAAAATACAAGGGAAAGAATTGCACATATGGCCCCCATGGGGACCCCCTAACAAAATTAAAACACACAAACAACAACATTACACAATTTTTCATGGTAACCTTTGTTGTATCCATCCAATATTCTATTTTGGTTGCTTTGCAATCCTCCTTTTGATTGTTGTAATATAATCACCTACAAAATAACACAATACCTCCTTCACCCTCGCGACCAGATCAAAACATCAAGGATAAAATATATATGTACGTAAATCAATAACCATTCACATATAGCTAAATCATCATCTCCACTAAACAATGTTATCATTCATCTAAAAATTTAACAACATCTCAATTCTATGTTTTATCAATTTCAACAAGATCACAAAATGAGTTCAAAAGTTAGATCCTACTCAACACAACGAGAATTATGAATGTCACTAATATATATTCTAATCACAGAATCATCATTAATATAGAATTTCTCTTTATGTCTCTAAGAATCCACACAATCATATTATGAATCACAATCCATCAATAATAAAAATTTCAATATCATCTAACATCCCACTAAACCAAAATGATACAATAACATCCATGTTTATATTCAACAGAGATTGAAATAAAAATATAATAAGTGTCGAAGAGGAGTGGGCACTATGTAATTTGTATTATGTTTTCTTAGGGTTTGATACTCATTTTGATGCCATTTAGGTCATTTATTCATCTTGGAGTATTTGTGACATTTGGCATAAGAAAATGAAGTTGATATGAAACACAATGAGGGTTTTAAACCACCTTACTACCATGTAAAAAACATATTTTGAGCTTCTACATAGACTAGTAGGAAGTATAAAATTCATACTAGAGCACCTGTGACCACCACAGTCCTCTTTGAGGCACCCCAGTTCAGTGAAAAGTTCTAGATACACACTTTTTGAGACTCCTACAATGTCATTACTGCTCCTTATTTTTCCAGTCACCTCTACGACACCCTCTGACAGGAATCTATTATTTAGCTGAGTTCTTTCCTCTTCATTCTTACACATTAGGGTTAGAATTTTGTTTTACATAGTGTTTTAAATTATTTACATTCCTATTGACTGCATTTATTTACTTTAGTATAGTTGTTCATAACTTAGATTAACCATCTCAGCACTACTTTGTTAGGCCATTTTTATTTAATCATTTTGGTGAACCCCATGTTTCAACACTTCCTTCTTACTCATGTCATCTCCTTATTAATTTATGGCTCAATCTTCTTATCCTACATACATGCTCATTAAGGTCTTAGGCATAGTTACTATCAATGTTGATTTCATGCGTGTAAGTACCCAACACCCTCCTCGCTTTGTCATTCCTACGGCTGATCCATCCATTAATGTAGTTAGTACTCATCTTGCTCATCCTACTTGACCAACTACTCCACTCACATCTATTCCACCATCCATTACACCAACAACTCCTCCTACCTCCTCTAAGGGCTATGACATTATTGAACAACTTAAATATATGCCCGCTAATATCTCTCTCTATGACTTATTGTGTATTACAACAGATTGTCACAA
This sequence comes from Taxus chinensis, assembly GCA_019776745.2. Lineage (NCBI taxonomy): Eukaryota > Viridiplantae > Streptophyta > Pinopsida > Cupressales > Taxaceae > Taxus > Taxus chinensis. Next base: position 752,116,576 of record CM034146.1, read on the forward strand.
CACATTAGAAGTTTCTCTTTGTGCTATTTATATTGAATGTGATAAATCAACGAAGGCCTTTGTACATCTCATACAAACTCTTCATAATTTACCATGTGTTATTTATTTTAGTGATGAGGATATGTCACCTTTTGTTAAAAGCAATCCATGTGCTCCTTTTCTTATAACTATCGTTTTTAGTAGTATTTTTATGAAGGGAGTTCTCATTGATAATGAATTTGTTATTAATATTTTTTCTCATTCTCTATTATGGAAATTAGGTATAAGTGATAACCTTATTTCTCATAATTCCACTCTCATTCACGGTTACGATTCTACCACTCGTACATGCTTAGGGACTATCTCATTACATATTCAGGTTGGGCTTAAAACTATTCTGACTAAGTTTTACATCATTGATACCTCCGTTCAATTCAATCTCATGTTAGGAAGGCCTTGCATTAATGCAATGCAAGTAGTTTCATCTATTATCCACCAATGTTTCAAATTTTTACATGATGTCGATGAAAAATACTGTTACCACTGATCAAAATCCATTCAAGTACTTTCATATAGATTTTGTTAATGTTATGCTTATACCACCTTTTTAATGTATTCCATATGCTAGTCCTTACACATATGACATCGGTCAGTCTAGTGCTTCACAATCACCTACTGCAACTATCAAAACTCTTGTTATTTATACTCACACTACAACTATTATTTCACCTACAGTATTTTTCCCTCCTAGTGTCTCATCTCCACCAGTTATGTCACCTTATACTTTTCTAACTATGCTGTCACCTACTAACATAATTGATAGTGACACACAACACCATGATTCTCACAATGATGATTCTGATGAGTTCGAAGATGAGGTTAATGTTATAAAACTTACAAATGAATCACTGAAACAACTTGATTTTACTCCTCTTGGTGGAGATAATTCTTATTTTGAGGAAACGTTTGTGGCTAATAGTCATGGAGAATATTGATTTAAAAATCCTTCTTATATTAATGTTATGGTATTGTATAAGGGATCTATCCATAGTGTCAACATTATTCCATCTTCTCCTCTACCGGTACCAACTCCAGGCCCTCATTTTACATGCACATTATTTATCAACGGGCCATTTTGGTAAGGAATCCTCATTTATTCCACTTTATTAGATACTATTTGTACATGTGAGAGTTTGTCTAGATTCGGCATCACACTCAATGAAATCTTATCTCCTCCTAACTCACTACATCTCCACCATGGCTATTTTACATTACAACAACTTATGGCATGAATTTTTTGTTAGTGCGAAATCACAATACCCCTTGAATGGCCTTAGATTTGAGAGGGGCATCTGGCGTGATATGTATAACATTGGACCATATCTCAAGTTGTGGGACTTGAGAACTTGAGATAGACATCCAAAAAAGGCTGGTTCCTGCTCCTAAACTACTTGCCACAACCTATTCTAATGAAGGAAAACTATCTAATCCTAATCTAACCTTTGAAGTGACTAGGGAGAGAGAGTTTATGAAAATCAAAGTCTACACTAAAATAGTGATACACCAGAGAAGGAGTTTGTTGGTCAAAATCTCAACTACCTAAAATGGAGAGAGGTGAGAAAAGTAGAGGATGGACAGATGCATCACAAACCAATGGTAAATATCACACAGAACAACATTTCAACCTATTATATCTCGAGAGTGTACACTGTAGAGAGATGGCTATAGGTGTTCTAGGCTTGCAAATTTTATCTCTCTTTTGTAGATACAATGGAAACACCTCAGGTCTTTGGGTATACCTATTTTGAGGTGAGTCTTTGGTATCAAGGATGGTTCCTTATTGATGTATCCTAAACTGATTTTCTGGGGTTTAAGGGTAAAAGATGATTGTAAAATGAAATTAAAACTGAGGTTATACGACAAACTTGTATGAGGTCTTTGACTGAGTACATGCACAATTGATATGGAATGATTTTATGATACATAGGCCAACAGTTTTCTTAAGATAATTAAGGGTAAACACTTTGATGTATTAAGGGACATAATCATAGCAATACTACTAAGTTACACATACACATTAATATCATGCAAAAATATTGAAACTTGCAATAGGGTAAGATGACTAATCAGGGAATTCAACATTCACAAGATTAATGGAAACATACACAAGACTGCAAATAATTTGAAAGGTAGAAAATATTTCACATTCAAAGGGAAAAACTGGTAGAAAATTTCTTCAGCACTCTTGTATCTAAAAGTCCTTCCTCCCTCCCTGTGCTTTTCCAAGGCACACAATATATAGAAAAATATTTCCCACCCTTACTAAAATAGGCTAAAATTGTACTTGCACATGCATCCTATTGTTATCCTTCATCTATTAATAAAATAAAGGAATAAAGACATAACATGCAAATACAAAGAGGTATTAATACCCATTGATTACAACTCAGTCAACTGCAGTCGACTATTCTATTTTAAGAAAAGTGTGAGTGATAATTTGCTAAAAATAAGTTTTGCTTGATGAGAAAGTTTTATTCTTTGCACATGCAAACTCGTATTCTAGTATTTTATTTTGTGAAGGCATGCAACCTTTTCCATTTACAGTGATAATATTATCATTTTCTAACCATGGTTGAATCTGGTGAACTCAAGACTCGAATTAGGGTGCAAAAGTATTGCCAACTTAATCATTTTTCTGTATTTACATTTTTAAGCTCCATTCGAGCTATCCAAGCTTTGTAAAATTCCCCCTAGCCGCCATTGTTGATTGTTCAAGCTCGAATGAAGGTTTCTGTGAAGAACTTGGTCTTTTACTACTTTGAAAAAGATCATCCACATTATTGGTACCACAAATTTGTTCTACTTTTCAGGCCAAGCAGAAACATTTATTCAACATGGAGCTTAGAGGCAGCCTAATCACAAATATATGTCATTTTGTAGCTAGGGAGGATATCTGACTGTGCCTTTGTTACTTAGATTTTTGGAGAGATGGGTAGCACCTTAAAAGGGTATGATCTTATCCTAACTATTTTAGGTTGTGCCTTTCAACCAAGGTAAGAGAAGATATTTTGTAACCTCTGTTATTTGAAAGGAGATACAAGTACCTTTCTTTTGCATAAATTTTGTAGAGAAGACCTTAGGGAAAATATGATCAATGCACCAGATCTGAATGTGACGAGTTGTAACTTTCAGATCATGGAGATACTTTCACAACAGGGAAAAGGTTACTAAAGACATTTGAGACCCTGATCTATCCTACATACTTTGGAAAATGGATTTTGGTCTTTATGTGGGTATACAAAGAAAAAAAAGGGTAGTATGGATGGGATTGGATGTTGTTAAATGAATTTTGGTGGGAGGGGAGACAGGATGGACTTGACTCACTAGATCCTTGAGAGCTTATGCAAAATGGAAAGATTCAATCAACAAAATGCCACAAAAAGTTAAATTGTTTCCTCAACTAGAATATGTGCTTCAATGGAGGCCCAAATCAACACTCTTTCACACAACCTATGGGATTCTGTCATGAAGGCTCAAGTTATAGTACCCAATAAAGCATCAAGATTTAAACCCAGTCACGCCTAAGGTACACCCAGAGGCTTACAGATAATCTCTATCAACAAAATGAAAGAAAAGTGATTTTATACCGTTTATCTCATTCCCAGATGAAGGATCTTCTGAGAAATGAAATTGCAGATGCCACTAAAATATCACAAGGACTGAGACCTTTTGTGATTGGACTATATTTTGGTACAAGATTGCAATAGAAACAAGAAAAACTACCCATATGCATTTAGAAATGAAATAAATACACTTTACTCAAGATTGACATAGAATAACTCAAAGTTTGACTCAGATTTATTAGCAAGGGAAATTTTCCAGAACAATATCAAAGCTTATTAATGGCATTGAACACTTGCAACCACCTTGGCATGATCAAATTTGACACAAAGATAGATATACAAGATTCTCTAGATGGACTTCTCAAAAGGGATGGGCTCTGTCAAGATTTTTCTGCTAGAGAAAATTAGTCTATAACTGTTTCCAAAAACTCCCAACCATTTTCTATGAAAAATTTGTGCCATTTATAACATTTACAATAGAGCCCCTTCTCCCCAAAAGACAAAAAAACATTTAATTCACCAGTGTTCACCATTGATTCTTTTGTGATATCTCAGAATCAAGTCTGCAAGAACGTCTCTAGGTGCTCGAGGGGGTAGATTTTATCGAGTGCCTTCCAGATTCAACTCCTTGCTCTGGTTGATCACTCTTCCTTCAATTTTCCAACCAATTCTACCCCTAATCTGTCAAATCTGGTCTTCTTGTGTGCTTGGGAGAAGAAATGTGGAAAATCTCGATCGGGCATGAAAGTCAGACCATTTTAATGGCGAAAAACACCTTCCAGATCTTCCCACCAAACTTCAGATATCAACATTAACTTCCTTCTCTACTTGGTGTGTAGAAAAAACCAAGAAATCATGAAAAATCACACTTCGAGACGTGTTGCAGAGAAATGGAGGGAGAATCAGATTCTGACTCTCAACTAGTTGTCATTGATCTTCACTTTGAATTTGGGCTCATCCACGAGGAAGATCCAAACTTAAAAATGGACCCGAGGGCTTCCTTTGACTTTTTACAAATTTTGGGAAAATTTCATATTTTTCTCCGCATGTCTTCGCCCTCAAGAAATGAGCTTGACACCTGTCCTAAGGTGGACCCCAAAGCGGGACCATGGCCAAATTATGACATTTCACTCCCCTTTTTGGAAAAAAGGAAAATTTTCCAAGTTTTCCCCGCAGCTCCGCCCTTGAAAAAAATGGGCCTGACATGTGTCTAAATATGATTGCAGTGGAACAACACTTCCCCTTTTACTTTTGACCTCTTTTTCCCAAAAGGAATTTTTTCTGAATTTCCTCTCGATAGTCCGCACCTCCGCCATTTACTGGAGCAAGCTTTGACCCTTACCTTTATCGAGCTTGCGGGCCATTTTGAGATTTTAATCCTTTTGATGTTCAAGAGGGAAAAAATCCAAATTGCCCCCGATGGTCCGCCTCCCTGCCCCTTTGAATTTTCAAACCTGCGACATGTGTCACCATGGTGCACTCCTTAAGATGGTCCCAAAAATTTGATACCTTGAATGAGTGTGGGCTCACCACGTGTCCTACTCCAACTAAGTTTATCTGAATGCTTAAAGCTCAGTGGAAGGTGTCATGTGTCATACCCCCGAGGCAGTCTCCTTTAGCCTTTGAAAATTCTAAGTAAAATGTAAAGTGAATGGAGGCCTCAACATGTCATCTTGCGGGGTCAAAGCGAGACTTTTCCCTACGCTTAAATTTGCTCCAATCAGAGCCTGACGGGGCTACCGGGTGGGTTCAAACTTTTTACCAAAGTAGCCAAAAAGGAACAAGTTCTAAAATAGACCCACCATGCCCTATCCAATTAGAAGAAGCCACCTAAGCACCAAAAGAACCAATGAGAAATGAGTGGAGCCATGGGACCAACTTTTTCCTTTTTGCCAAAAAGGCATAAAGCGATAAGTTAAAGCATTTGCCCGCTGTCCCCTGACCAACCAAAAGAAGCCACATGTCCCTTGTTGATGTAAGGATGTAAATTTGACCGGGGAGAAAACACTCGTCAAACCGTAAAATATAGAAAAATGATCATTCGAGCCAGAGAAATGAAAATTTCTTCAAGGACAGAAAGTTTAGGAACATTTTTACAAGGCTCAAATATGTTTCTCAGAAATACATACATTCATTTTCTTCAAGTATTTAGGGCAGAAATGACAAGGAAGACAAATCCCAACTGTGGAGACTGAAAGGTATGATAAAACTTGAGTTTTTTGGACTTTTCCAGAGGAACAAAGAAACACGAAGCAAACCATGGACCCATAAGTGATATATGACTCAGGAACATATTAAAAATGGTAACAATGATTAACCAGACACAACACAGGGAAAAGGAAAGTGACAGAGACCGTAAATCAATAGATTTTCAAAGGAAAACTGGGGCGAGACTATTTTGAGCACCAACATCGGCTCTGACTTGGGGATGGGCAATCCCTGTGAGTGCCACAAGAAAAAAAGTAGACCAAGTGCCAAAAATATCCATTGGGTAAAAGCGTAGTCATCTTTGCAGGATAGAGCAATAAAGCCATCTTTAAAAGAACAAATAGAGAAAACAACAAAAACAGGTCACCGAGGACCAGAATAAGCAAAAATAGAAAAAAAAAAGGAACAAACAACAAACTATACACTGTACAAAAGACTTTCTCTTAATTTAAAGAAAATAATCAAGGAAACAGTTCAAGCACCTGCCATACTTGGATATGACCATGCCAAGAGGTTCTGATATGTTTTCATCAACTGGAAGTAGACCTCTTTTTCTTCTTTGTTTTGTTTCTAAACCACCCATCTTCTCTGAAGCTCCTCCATCGTGTTTAATGTCAAATTCTTTGACATTCTTCAAGGCTGAAACACAGACCAAATTCCCAGAAAAAGCAGCTATACTTAGGAGCTCTATTTTCAACACTCTCATACTCCCTAAAATCCACAAAGCTCATTAATTTTTTAAGATCAGACATCTGCTTGAAAAACTTCAGAAGATGCATTGCTTGGGTCTTCAATCAGGTACATCATCTTCTTCTCTCTATACAATTTCACCAAGTTTCCTTCAATGGGGATAGTGGCATAAGACATGTCCATTTGCACACTACCACCAACACTTGTCTACCCACTTTCTTGACAACAACATCCCCCACTTGGCAGGGCAGTCAACAATGACTACATCAAGCTTTAAGTTCCTTCCAGGATAAGATGCAAGTTGCATTGCTAGATCTTTGACACACCCCCACCACTGACACCTCTCTAGAGTCCATGGCGGTGCACTTCCCATATGTTATTGTTACTTTGGTACCTAATTCATTCATGACCTATTTAACCAAAGAAGTTTCTAAGTAAACCTCAGGTGGTTCCCCCAACTCTTCCAACACTTGTGGTTGTTCCAATTCTGCAATGGCAATAGGAATCCCAACCTTGTTTCCAACTCTGCCTTGGGTACTCTCTTCCTCTGTGAATCCTAAATATTCAAAAGCCCTCTTCTTGTGCTCAGGAATCCTAAGCAACTCAGCAATTGGGACAAGAATCTTGATCTGACTCAAGACTTGGGCAATATCATATGGAGCATTCTTGGGTAAAGCAACACTAGGGGAAAGATTGGCAAATTCATTAGATGGTATGGAAGTCTTTTTAGTTTGGGCATGGGGAGGATCACAAGTTTTGCTTGGGGGAATAGGGCCTTTACCAGATGTATTTTTCTTTGGAGTTTCTTTAATAAGCAATGGAAATTTTGACTTGGCTTGTTGCCCCTTGACAACCTTACTTCTGGTATTGTGCTCCTTCTCTTGGGCAACTACAACATTCATTAGTAACTGCATATCCTCTTCCGAGGGTATACCTCCATCATACTTCTTGATCATCAATGCCCTCAAGTATTCAAAATCATTATTGGGCAGCTCAAAGGCTTGTACATTATCAATTTCTAAAACATGAGAAGGAGGAAGAAGATGTACCCATTAGATACAATCCCAAAAAACAGCAGCAGTCCTGTCACTTATGACATCCGTTGAAGTTGCTCCCCTTGGTGAACTTGCAGGGATCTCCATCATGCAGGCATCATCATCAATTTCATCAACTTCCTCTTCAATTTGCTGATCTATTCCACATGGAGGATGGGGTAAAAAACATCTGTCACACCAGTCAATCTGATTTGCATCATCAACAGCAGCCACTCGAGCATTTAACGGATCAGGCACTACCTTATTTTCCTTGGCCTGAGATTGCCTATTTCCAAATCCAATAGGCCCTTTACCTTTGTCATCAAATCTCTGTTCTTTCCTATGGTGATTGCCAAATCTATCTTGGTTTTGTGCTTTTTGCTGACCTTGTGAAGTCTGCCCAATTCCCTTCTCAGCTCTTGCCAACTTGTAGGAAATCTCCTTGACAGCCCCTGCCAAAGTTTTCACCACTTCCTCTAAGTCAACACTCTTGCTTCCTTGAGGCTTGTCAGGGTTTACCAATTTAATTCCATCTCTCTTAGGAGGTTTCCCAACAGCTTTGATATTGTTTTCAATTTGAAGTGCCATGGTGAAAGCCTGCCTTAGATTGTCAGGGTTCTTGTCTCTTAGGTAATATGCAGCCTTCTTTTCAAATGCATCAGAATATTTTATCAAACAAGATTCATCACATGGTCTTAAATTCACTGGCAATCTCCTTAAGGTCTTATTGAATCTTGTGTTGAAGTCATGAATCAATTCATTTGGGTTCTTCTTGATATTGTCAAACTCTGATAAAAGGAATCTGGGGATCAGTCTTGTCACCATATTGCAACCTAAATGCATTGTTCATTTCAGTCAAAAAGTCAATAGAATTATCAGGCAGGACCTTATACCAATCCCTTGCATCATCTTCTAATGTATGAATGAACAATTTAACATACACATCTTCATGCTCAATCTCAAAGTCCTCCATCATGTTAACAAAAAGTTTGAGATGTTGATCACCAGTTATAGCATTGTTACCTTGGAACTTTGGCAATCTATTTCTGACATCTTGTGGGACAGCATTTGGGTAACCATCCAATGGAGGTCTAGGCTGAGCCATATTTTTTGAGGTGGTGATCTTGAAGGAGAAACAGAATGATGAGGAGTGAGAGGTCTCTAGGGAATAGAAATGTAATCTTCAAAATGGATATTCCCTATAGGATCAGCTTCTTGATAAACTCTAGCAGATTTGGAAAAAACAGGGGCAGAATGAGGAGCAAATTTTCAAAGACAAATGAAGGTCCCTCTCTAGATGAAGAATGCAAATTTTCAGAACTATCTGAAGAAGAACTGCGGTCCTCAATGACAGGCTGATTAATCTCAAGTTCAACAAAGGGAACCTCCTTCCTTGAGCTCTGCTCTCCAACCACCTTCCAAACTCTTCTCCCTTCTAACTCTGCGTTCCTTGAATCTGAAAACAACTTCTTAGCAGAGTCTCTAATGAAGAGAGATCTTCCCATGAAGTTTTCCTTCGTTGGATCGGACTCAATTAGATCATTCGATTGGACCCTAGCCATGAAAAATGGATCAAGGCCCACATGCGCCTCCTAACTGTATTAATGTTAACTGGAGAACCTATCAAGCGCAGATCCAATCACTGAAGCAAATGTAAGTGTTCTCCCAAAAATGCATGACTTTGCCGCATTGATAGTGTTTTGTGGCATCAATAGTGTATCATGACATCAACTAGCCTTCGGTGGTGTATACAAGGCCTCGCAAACACTTCATCATACAAGAATTAGTGTTTCGCGGCAAGGGAATGATGCACAAAGGTTTTTTATGGCTTGGGTAGGCGCACATGGCATAAAAAGCTTGTCGTGGCAAAAGATAAGTTTGCACAACACCAACAATGTTATGCGGTCAAGAATAATTCAATGTGGCGAGTTAAGCCTTCGCAATTTGCATAGGTTTTCATAGCTTCCCCAAGAAAAGACTAAGGCATTGGTTTCTATGCGGCATACTTAAAAGTGGCGTGATTTTGAGCAAATCTTTATTTAATAACTGTATATATTTTAAGGTGATGCAAGATTGATTGTGAACTTGGATGCTCTTGCATTATTAGCGCAAGGCTTCCACCATTGCACAAGAGTTTGCAGTGTAGGGTTTTGTTGGTGGCATCACGTTGTGTTAAATATGAACATGCAACATTACCCGGCTTGGGATAAGGCTCTACAATTTTATGAGGCATTATTAGACACTTGCAGCACTTCATACCTTTGTGTGGCATCGATAGGATTTTGCAAAATAGATATGCCTTTACAGGATTGCGTGGTAAGATAGGTTTTCGCAATATTGAGTAAAGTCTATGCGACATGGATAAGGACTAGTAGCATGCTTTGCAGGGTGGCGTAGGATTGTGCAAGTCTTTCTTGACTAACAGTACATATTTTTAGTTGATGCAGGAATGCAAGTGAACCCAGATGCTCCTACATCACGAGTAGTCTAAGCGCTCAACAATTCTCATGAGACTACCCCTAATTTGCATGCCACCGACAGAATTTGGATTCATCATACCACGGAGGTGCGGGCCAAGAAGGGTATAGGATATGTGAGAATGGCCTAGGTAAACGCCTTCTTAACTCTTCCCTTGTAAGTGGGTGATGGAAATCCCCTTGGTGGGGAGGGTGTGGATGAGGAAAGAAGCCTTCTTTAGGTTTAGGAGGGGTTAAATCAATGTTATGGATATTGTGATTGGAAGCATTGTCGTGATTAGGAGCGCTTGTGACTCTATCATCAGCTGCATTGCAGTTTCGGGGTCTCATGGGTACTTGAAGACTTTTCTATGTGGTTGTTTAGGTTGAGGTTTTTCAAACTCGCACATGAGGTAATCTTGCCTTTTATCTTGCTTGATGGCTTCCTACAAAGTGGGTGGAGAAAAGAACCTAACCTTGTATTGAAGGCGAGGTTCCGAAGTTATGATGAAAAGTTGAAAGAGGCCACCATTAGATGAGCTATGTTCACCTCTATTTGCCATTGTTTTCCATCATTTGAAGAAGGCTCGAGTTGTTTCATGCTTGGATTATTTACAATTGACAAAGGCATTAATGTTGTTTCCAGGCAAGGCATGGTAACGAAATTCTTCAACTAAAGCATTGACTAAACCTTAAGTTCAACATAACCAAAAAGGTATGATACCAATCAAAAGTATCGCCCATAAGTGTATTAACTAAGAGCTTGGTGGTTGCTTAATGGTTAGCTTTGATCCAATCTTTGTAGATATTGCCAAAGATCTTGACATAAATAGAAGGATCGATGGATCCATCATTCGAGATGGTTGGCATTATGCCGCCAATGTCCATAGCGGCAATATAGGGAGCTAAAAATTCTTTTTAAATTGCTTGAAGAACCTTGGTAGTGATGCATGGTCGTAGGAGTGGATTTCCGATAGGACCTAGAAGGGGGAAGATATTGATTTGACACTCCCCGCTGAATTTGTTGAGGTCTTTTGTTTATTTGAGCCAAACTGGCTTGCATTTGAAGGAATTGAGTGTTACTAACAATTTGTTATTGGCTCATTTGATTGATGAGTTGTAAGGTTAGTTGCGTCAAATCCACAAGGGGATTGGGTTGATTAGTGTTGGTAGTTTGCAAAGTTGTATTAGTGGTTTGAGGAATTTATTTATTGGTTAAAAGGAATTATGTTCTTGATTTGGGATACACGATTGCTAAGAATAGCAAGCCCCGTAGTTAAAGAAGAAAGATGATTATGAGAATGAAAGATAGGGCAAGACATGCTTTAGCTTGCCCCAAAATTCGAAAAGATGTTTTGGATAGGATTGTTGGCTTTATTAAGAAACTCGTTCATACATTGTTATATGGTTTTAGGAGGTTCTCCGATATGTTAGGGAAAGTTTTGGATGAATCTTCACATGGCAAGTGTGCTGTCAGGATAGATATTATCCTCTGGCTCATCCTCTTGCTTTGATGCTTCCTCAAGAATTGGTTTGTTCAAGGATCTAGTGGAAATCCTATTAGTAGATGCATTGGGCACAAATTTCTCAAAATTGGTACCAACCATGTTGCAATCTACATAAAAGGAATGCAATTCAAGAAAAGAGGCTCAGTTTTTTACTTGAGTGTTATAAAGATGCTCCATGGTAAGAGGCTTAGAAAAGATGAAAATGAGATATAGAAGTTAATATCAAAAGGATATGAAGGAGATTGAATGAGAGAAAAAGATAAATGTGAATGACTCACTCAGCAATGGAGTAAGATTCACATCAGGCTCACCAGAAATGTATATGGGCTAAGAAGGTCAATAGATTATCCTCTTCTCTTCTCAATACTATAGATTAGAATATAAATAAAGGACCTTTCTAGGGCCTACACACAAGCCAAAATTGTAACTATGAAATGTATGAGTTGTGGATCTAGAAGCAATAATTCATACTCTATCAAAGGCGTAGGGTTCCAAAGCCTAATTCTAGGATAGGGGATGGGGTCTTACTAGGATCCTAGTTTGTGACGGTAATGATGTTAAGCAAGAGCATACAAGATATATATAGACTAGGGTCGTAAGAATAAACAATGAGGCAAATACATACCAAGGAGCTAGTCTAGGGTTGTCAAAGCCAAATGGCAGATAAAGGCAAGGCCCGACATAAGAATAATGCAATAGAAAAAGATTATATTACTCTATCTTAGTCTATATACATGATACATCAATCCATAAATCAATCAAAACCATAATATACATAAGGAAGAGGAAGGTTAGAGATAATTACCTGTGTGAAAACACCATTGGCGTGTTAATCCCTAGGGGTTAATAGCACCTTATGAGTGAATTGTTGTGTGGGACCATAAGAAGGATAGAAGAAGACTTGAGTAAACCACAGTTGCAAACGACAAAGACTTGGTGAACCTTTTTGGTGTAGCTCCTATTCCTGTGTATCCTAGACCAAAAGCCCCAAAAAGACCTCCAAGTGTAAGCACAACTAGACCTTAACCTTTAAGAGCAGCTTTGCAAGCATAGGCAGACCAATAAGTGATGATGTGATGATATAAAAATAACTACCATGATGCCATATTTATAGGGGACAAAACCTAAAGTCACAAAGCTTTCAAGCGAACAGCATTGACCGTTGCTGATGTAGTCAGCATTTGGAAAGCATTGCCAGACGGTATCAACCACAGTCGATTGCATTGGCCTGCAACAATTGATCATGAGTATCTTAGGAGGAAAAGGGGGTGGGTAGTAGAGCAAACACTTGGGAGTACATGTGAAGGTGGTCTGAAGGTGTTGTAAATAGGTGTGAAGGCGATAATAAGAGGATGTCACAGGGAGGTAGTAAACAATTGGGTATCTAAGGCATATTGGACTGCACAACAAATCTCTATCACATATACCGCTAACCAGCCTGCCCATTCCCAGCATGCCCATTCTCGGCACGCCCCTTAAGGCACGCACTTAGGGAGATCAATGCAACAATGGCCTGCAAAAGAGAAATTGTTAGTGTGAAAAATAAGGTGTATACATAAAGTACTTTGTATATACCAAGGGGAATCAATGTCAGGATTCATTTTTAACACTCGATAGCAGGCAATGTTTGAGTTGCAAATCCTCGACTGTACTTGTGTCCTTAGCCTTATACAATGTCCTACAATCACCGTGCCACATATACTTCGCACTGAAGAATAAGTTTTAAAAACTCAACATGAGAAAAATGTGTGATTTATCATCCACTTTGCTTTTCAAAACTCCCTTGAATTTAAGGGTACACCGAACCAAAAATGATGAAAAGATGCCAGAGTTCTACCAAATTTGTACTTGCTATTCTTCACGAGTACTTGCTGAAGATGGAAATGATTTGAGCGTGAAAGATTTCATCCATGGAAACCTTTGCACGAGGATAATCCATCTAAACAAGAAATGATGGATCTCCCTTTCTGACTTACATTAAACGTGGTCATAGCAAAAAATTTACACACATGGTGTTTTTCTTTCATGAACTTGCTTTTAGAGTTATTACCACGAATCGATGTTGGTTCACTCTACTTGTCGATTCCTTATAAATAAATGAAATATTTTCAACCGTGGTAATGAGTTGTATTTCACTTCACCTTTCTGTACTTTCTTAAATTGAATGGATAATAAATGAAAATTGTACAACTCATTTCAATTAAATGAACTTTATGTTAATTTCATCGGCTGCCATGAATTGACAAACTTCAATTTTCACTACTTTTGATGCTACATGGTGGCTTGATGCAAGGATTTGTTTGTAAATTCGGTACCTTCCCCTGCTTCAAGGTAAATCATCTGATTTCCACACTGTAATAGTTTCAGAAGCATAGATATTTATTGTGCATGATTATCCTTTCTCGCCTTCATCGAGGCCTTGCAGTTGTCTTCTGAGGCTACTTGGTCACTTTTTTACATGTAAATAGAATCAAATGGAGAGGTAGTATACGGCAAGAGTGTTACATCCTGAAGAAATAATTCCCTCAGCATTCTCTATTTGAGTACATGGCATTCTTCAATATCTTTCCAAAACCAAGAAATTAAAATCTATATCCGCTTTTGAGATGGCTGCCCCAAACATAGTGAAACTTCCAACCCATCCAATATGAGAAACTTAAAATCTGCATGTGTTGACCTTTCACACGGGGTGCGAAAATGTCAACAAGACATCTGTTAATAGATCCCTGGATATGAACTTTTGCTGGACAGTTGTATACACTCCTTCTCCTACTAATATGCAACTATTAGTTGATCATAACATTATGAGCTAAATACATTTCCCCCCCTTTGAATCAAAAACTTATGTTCATGCTACCATTTAATCTTTCGAAGAAACCACAAAAAACTACCTCTCAAAATCGCTAGCGTCGGCCATTAATAATTTACAAGTCCCTGAAGCTCTATACATTTACATAGATCGATTCTCTACTAAGATGATATGTTAGACCACGGAAAGACTTTGGCCCAACATTCACTTTGCAATATCATGAGTCCCAAACTCTTCATGATCCTTCGCACTTTACAGCACCTTTCTTTGAGCATTACGCGTGTTACTCCATATCGATTATCCCTCTCCCCACTTCTCAAAAAAATAAAGGAAGAGGAAACACGTTTGTCAATCTCTGTAGCATCTCTTCCATCCATACTGTATCAGTTATCTAATCCAGTATTTCCCATTTTGCCTTCATGATAAATTTTACTCCCATGTTATATGTACCCTAGAGTTATGTTTTATGTACTTCCATGCATGATATAATACAAAAAATTATGTATATGGACATGTTGCAACTATCCTACATGAATGAATTACCTTCCTATTTCATATGACACTAATTTATATAGGTACACTCATGTATTTTTCAATTTTTGGCCTTAGGTCTCTCTCTACAAAAATTTGGGTATCCACATTTCCTCCTCTGGAAATGGGCATTGACAACACCATTCGTCCCTCCCTCCAAATCATCTCTAACAAGTCTATGTCTAATCCCTTCCACATCCATAACTAAGCCCTACTCTACAACTCTTGATAAATGTATTCATCGAAAGTCTGTTAAAAGGTCCCTTTCACATGGCATGATCCCTTTCAGCGACTGTTTTCCACATAAAATTTCATTTTTCTTTCTTTTCAATCTGGGAATATCCATGCTCCTATATCGTAAGCCTCTATCATCCTTTTCGGCGTTCCCATATGCATGGAAGTCATGCTCGTGAATTGCTACCTAATAACTCTAATAGTGAACTCACATGATAAGATAATGATTTATTGTGTTCTTAAATATGACCTGTACCTGCACACTTGTAGTCAAATAGGTGACGATCATAGTATAAAAGGCCTGTTGGCCAACTCTTATACCCTTAAAGTTTTCAAATCTCTTTCCTCCTTCAAACTGAGTGCAGAGGATCATGTCCTAGACAATATGATCTAGAAGTAATCTAAATATCCCTCAGCTCTTAAGACATCTATAGTGCACGAAAAAACACAATGTAGGAATATGGATTCAACCCTGAGCTAATTAAATTAAAATATTCCTCTTGTCTTCTTTTCAGGTACAGTACTTTAAGTGGTGGGAATGAATAGCTACTGAGTCTGAAGATGGCTATACATAAACCAAAGGTGAGATTTCTAATAAAAAGCAAGCGTTCACAAATCAATCCTCATATTTTGAAGAACACACATGCAGTACCCTCAACTTCAGTAGTTATAGGTTGTAGTGCCCACTTCCCTTTCGACACCTTTTGATATTGATCATGATACTGCTAACTATATTATGGAAATTATTATAGACTTTGATTATAGTATGGTGTTAGATGTCATATCATGGATTATTGTTGACTTTGATTCAGTTATGATGCATTATGATTGTTAGAGACATTTTGGATATAGATGTTGACATACTATGTTGGACATGGTTATATATTTATGGATGTTGTAAGGACATGTGATATTTGGATATATGTAAGTAGATCGAGAAAATTGAATTTAAAATTGATGATTATATAGTTGTTGAGTGAAATTGTAAGTGATATTGTTGAGTTGTCTTGGATGTTGTTGTGATTTATATATATTGATGATTTTGAAATTATAATTATATCCAGTTTGGCTATTCTGATATGTCCATGAGGCCGAAGGAGGTATTGTGTATTGTGTCAAGTTAAAAATATCACAACAAACATTAGGGGATTAGTAGACCAACCACATTGGAATTCTAGATAAATTCAACAAGGTCACTATGGCAACTTGTATTTGTTTGTGTGTGTTTTGTGTGTGTTAAGGATTCCCATGGGGGGGTCACCTTAAAATGTGACCAAGGGTTAATGTGTATTTATTTATTGGTTCCTTTTTTTATGTTTGCATGTGTTTATTTTGTGGTGCATTGACCCTTTCATTAATTATTAAATGGTGTGTAATATTGTGAGTAATCATGTTGTTAAGTTAATCAATTAAAATATGTCATAAGAAAGTAATTAATAGAGTTTTTGGCCTTGAATTAAAGTGTTGTAAGAGATGTGTAAGTGATGTGTAAGTTAACTATTGAGTTTGAAACACTCCACCTTCTTGGAAATTCGAAATTGTCCTTGGAGCCTGATTTTGGAGGCTTGTGGGACAAGTTAAACTTGTCTAATACCTCTTAAATTTATTTACCAGCCATACCTGGTTGGACAGTTGAAATTAGACTTTTATAATGCTTTTTGAGAAGACACATTGTAATTTTTAATTGCACTTTTCTTACATGGTTTAATTTCAATCCTTTGGGGTGTGGGTTAGATTTGAGTATGTAAGTAAATTGTCACATTATTCACCCACCTATTTATTATGCATTGGAGAATGAAGTTGACTTTTGGGTTGGGGTTGAGGATGTGTGATGTGGCATCCTACATGGATCCACATCATCCTCTTCTCTTCCCTATTCTATTAAATTTGAATTTCTTGCCTTGTTTTTGGTTGCTTCACTTTTGGAAACTCCTTTTCGGGGGTGAATTCTTTTGATGTTTTGGAGCTCTTGGTTTGGAGAAGTTTTTTGAAGATTGTTGCATGCTTTTGCTTCACTTATTTGGAATCCTTGCATTGAGATAAAGCTTGTTGTTTTGGATTTTTGAACAACTCCATCATGGAGAGGTACAAACTCAGCTCTTGTAATGCTTATTTTCTATTTATGAAATTGTTATTGTTGTGAATTGTGTTCAATGAAAAGTTGTAAAAGCCATGGATTTGGGGTAAGAATCTCTAAAGAAACACCAAATGATTTTAACAATATGATCAATGGACCATGTGATAAGAAATGAGAAAGGTTTTCTTCTTTGCATACATTAATTTGAAATAAACATGCAAACTAAACAAAAGAAGTTAACCTCTATTATTTGAAATCTTGAAATAATGAACCTAAGAGGATCTAAGCATTCAGTTGTGTGTTTAAGAGAAAGAGATCTTCCCATTAATGGCTTCAACGCTAATGGATATTCCCTTTTACTCCATATTGGTGCTATGAAATACATAAACAAACGTTATTTAGCACAGTGGAAGAAGATGAAATATAATCTAAAGCCTAAAAAAAATGTTATAATCTATGCTAGGAAGAATAGACAATTCTTAGGAAATGAGGGAGGGGGTATAGCCCTATTTATAGTTTTTGGTTTGAGAATATGGGAGATTTGGGTGTATGTGCAACAAATGTTAAATTCTAAAAAGCACTTTTAGCAAGTCAAAGTGTGATTTGAATATGTTTAGGGTAATTAACCTAGGTTAGACTAACTAATCTCTCTTAGAGATTAATTAGGGTTTTGGAAGGGCTTAATCAATCCAAAAAAGTGGATTGGTATTCTAGGGAGCTATTAGAAGCAAGCTAGAAGGGAATAAGAAGCTAATGTAGTTAGAATGAGGCTATAATTACCTATTTAGATGGTTTATAAGAGGAAATACGACCAAAAGGGTGTCGTAAGAGGGTAGTTAGATAGGTCTAATTAGTGGTGTATCATCAATTTGTAAGGGGAAGAATAGGTAGTGCAATATTAGGAATAATAGTGCATTGATCAAACTACAGGTGTCTACATTTGTCCCTCTTTGGGGCGACGTAAGCTACGTCACTTCAAAGAAAGAAGACAAATGCAAACAAGTATAAAAAATTGAAGGGGTAGAAGAAAAGTTATTAGGATGAAGAATGACGAATGCCCCCTCGAGTGTCGATGGGGTGATGAAGAAACTTGATCGACGATCGAAAAATAGAACAACAGAGAGAAAATGTGACAAAGAAGATGAGAAAGTTAGAAAAAGGGGATATTGAGCTATCTGCAAATGAATTGCTAACAATAATTAATCATCATAATGCTTAGAATCCTCCTCATCGATCCTTACTAAAATGTAAGCATGTGACGGAAGCGTACAATGACATGAAAAACCAAGATACAAATAATTTTCTTGTGTTGAAAATGACCAACTCTATGCAACATACACAAATGAAATGCAATATGAGAAATAAACAAAATCATCTAGCAAGGAGATAAGTACAATTACACACACTTAAACCAACAACGTTCAAGATAGTTGCACAAATATTTTTTTATCAAGATGAAGTCCCAAATGTTTTGATAAATGAAAAGGGTGAAGAATGATGCCCCAAGCAAGGTGTATTATAGGGGAACTATGGAGGACACTTGGGTCCCATGAAAAAGCAATGTGTATGATGAAAACAATACCAAGCAACTGATAGTACCCCAGAGTACAGACGAAGTAAGCAACATAGCTTGTGTAGGTGATTGAAGATTTTGGTGATGTGCGAGTCATTATATCAAACTATTTGAAAAATTCAGTGAGATCTGGGATGAGTGTCTTATAAGAGACATATATTTCAGCTGTAGATTATTAGTTTTACCAATTTTAAAGCCATTTTTGAGGAATTTCAATGTTTTTGTTGTTTGAAATTTTTTTTAAACTTTTATATTTTTTATATTTTTTTGATTGGTCAAAATAATTTCAAAAGATCAAAGATCTTCTAAAAGTACACGTGAAGGCGATAATGGGAAAGCGAGGCTGCCAAAGAGTCAGAAGATATTCCCACGAGAAGAAATAAGGGTCGAGAATAATTTATTTAAAATTAATTAATAAATAATTATCATGATAGGGAAAAAAGATAGATGAAAAAAAATAGAGGAAAAGGTGTAAAAAAGGTGCCGGAAAGATTTGTAAATTATTTTAGTGTGACAAAGAAACAACTACAGGGTGGCACAAAGTGCCCCAGCGTGGAAAAATTAGTAAAAATAATTATTTTAATGCAAAAATAATTATCACAGCGGATGGAAGAAGGTCTAGAACGATCATGGTGGATAAAACATGCCCCAGGGGCATCGCGATAGGTTAATATACCCACCCAGGGTTGGTAAAACAATCACGACCAATTCATTTCTACCAAAGCTCTTACAAATTTTTACCGTGAGCAAGAGCGATAGCCGTGGAGTGAGATAGCGAGAATACCGAGGAGGACGAGAAGCACGGGTCACATGTAAGAGTTCATGGGGGACCCAATGGATGGACCATATGTGAGTGGCCTATCCCTCATATTAATTACGTATTTATTACATTTTTAGGGCTTTTCTAGGGTAGGTAAGACCTTTTTGACACATGCGTGTGGGCGTATACGTTGGCTTGATGGGTACGCGCATTTGCATGTGTTAAACTAAACATGGTTTTATACGCACGTCCGTTCATGAGAGGCAGGGACATGTATGCATACCTATTTGAAGAATCGAGTATGCGCACGTGTACCCATAGGAAGGAAATTAGTGGCAGAGGGGTGTGTATGTGTTGGCTAGGATAGAACAGGTATACGCACGCGTGTGCATCAAGGCAGGCACGTAGGCATCACATTGGGTGCGTAGGCATTTTGTGTGGCCTGTGCCAAGGGGAGAAAAAGAGTTAGTGTGTGTACATGTCGGTAAGGGCGTGTATACGTCAGTTACGACACAGGTGCCAAAAGAGGTGCATAGGTGCTAGAATGAAGGGGTTAAAAAAGACAACTTACTAAAAAATAGTCAAGTATAGAAGAATATAGATTAGTTCATAAGAAAAGAAAAGAATAATTAGTAAGTTAGATGATTTTTTGAAGAAACATTTTTCCTTAAAAAAATACATAGAAGTAAGTGCCTAACACTTGTGCTCATTTCACAGTCTATACTACCCATTCTGTAGACTCGCAAGCACTACAGTCAGCTAGCTGTTATAGAGGTATAGTTTCATGATGATGATATAGAAACTTTGGAGAGCCTTTTATGTGTGACAAGATTGTCTCATGTGGTAGAGATGCCACAGATTACTTTGGACCATGGCCTCTTGACAGCCATAGCAGAGCAATGGCATAGCGAGAGTCAATGTTTCCATCTCTTGACCGAGGATATTACCATTAATTTACAGGACATATGGTGTATCATGCGGGTCCCCATCCAGGGTCATCTCATCCAAATGATGAGTTGATGGACTGATATTCAGTGACATATTGTACATTTATTCAGCTTCCTGACTCCGATGTATAGATGCTCTAGAGTTAAACTGAGTAGTGGTCTACATGATGGATTTTGTTAGTAGAGTTTTACTCCCTAACAAGACTGGTGCTTCATTTCTTCTTGGACTCCTGGGAGTGATACTTGTTTTGGTGGAGGGAGAGACCTACTACTGGGGTCAGTGTATCTTAGTGCACTTATACTAGGATCTTCATTTGATTACTTACTACCGTCAGAAGATGGTAGGACCTTCTTGCCTCCTAAAAATTTTGGTATGGGACCATATTGCCATTGGTCACCCCTTGGGTGTTCTGAGAGTTCACGCTCCTAACGAGCCATCGACAATGGGTTGGGTCCCGGGTGGGGACGATGTGCGACCCAACATCGGGGTCTTCTATCATCATCGGCGTGAGCTAGATGACCTGAGGTAGGCCTCCATGGTTTAGAAGCCTTATATACATTTCCAGTGGCCTAAGGATGGCTTAGAGCTTAGTACCGCCACCATAGATCATTTCATTCTAGGAATTTGCAGCTATATGTGAGAGATATACAAAGTGGATCAATCTGAGAGGAAGTTTAGCATTACCCAGGATGTTCCTGGGCCATATAGATGGTATGCTCACAGATCCTGAGAGAATTTTGATATGGGGCCACAGATTGCCATTGATAGAGCACTAGCTAGCTTTTGCCATTTGGCACTTGTTATTTGGGTACCACTGAGACAAATCAGAGATCCCGACACTAATCCTGAGTATGGGCCCTAGTATCACGGTGTGCTTCCGCATCATTTGACTATATCTAGACTGGCGTATAACACTGGTGTGAGAATTCCTCCAGTAGGGCCTCCTAGTGGTGATGATGGTTAAGCCATTGGTGGTGCTGATAGTGATGATGATGATGAAGAAGGTGGGCCCAACACGCATCAATATGTCAGAGGTGGGGGACAGGGTCCAGCACCCATAGGGACAAGGCCCCAGTCATAGACTGAGACAGGAATATAGGGCAGTGGACATAGAGTTTCCCTTAGTAGGCATTCTAGTGGGGATATACACCCCCTTCAGCAGGTACTTCTAGAGTAGGGCCCAGCACTTGACATTCTAGAGATTAGCAGCATTAGTGGGTAGTGGGCGGCTCTTCAGCAGTAGCTATAGGCACCTATTACTATACAGTTACAAGTGGATAGAGAGAGAGATGTGGCTAGGGCATAGGTGCAGGCCCTTATGGAAGAGTGAGATTAGGCATAGGCCCAGGTGCAGGGTTTGACAGTGAAGAGGGATCAGGCTAGGGCACAAGCCACCTAGGGCAGCGATAGTTTTTTATGGAAGAGTCAAATTCAAGATATGGCTACATAGGGGGCTTAGATATTGAGCCTCCTACACCAGTATCAGACTCAGGTACATATGGTTGTGGCCTAGAAGGATCAAATCTAGACACAGACTCAGGGATACTTGGCATAGAGGAATCACGCGCGGGTTATTACTATAGACAGAGATCAAGAGGTCACGGCCTCTAGACATGCTTAGGATGATATTGGGAGGGTGACAGGTCAGTGAGATACCACCCTATAGGAAGCTCTCGCTTCTGGAGATGTGGATTTGATACAAGATTCCATGAGATCCAATGGCGGGGCCTTGTATTATAGGACTACCTACTTCAAGGAAGTTCCGGTAGATAAATGAGTGCTATCACTCTAGTAGTCAGCTGCGAGTGCAATAGGTTCAAGGTCGTGGAGATTAGGCCATTTAGTGAAATTAGTTAGGCAGCCCATACCAAGGTAGCTGACTTAACAACAGCTAGATAGACAATAGGGTAACACCCTTGGTGCAGGTCCATCATAGTGACCACTCTTCTTTCGACCAGGCCATGGGCCCGGGAGCCCTGGCAAGGGTGAGAGCTATGGTTGAGCTCAATATTCTTTCTCTTTGTATAGATACTTTGTATACATTCCTCTTATGAAGTTTTATTTTTATGTCCAACTATATATACCATTATTTTGAACATGCCTCATGATGAAGGCTTGATTCTTTTTTATGTATGCCCTTTTTAGATGGCATATTCTATTGATTTGGCATATTGTATCGATGATGTATTATTTTGAGCACTGATTGGGATAGTTATACATGTATATATGGACATTTTGACATATCGTATTGTAATGTATGCTTTGTATTAGCATTGATTTATGATGTATGATTGATCTTTCCTTTATGTATGTGACATATCTTAGATTTAGAAATGTGTATGTTTCATGCTTTCATATGGATGTTGTACCTACAGATAGCACCACGTGTTTAGATGTAAGAGATATTTTTGAGTTGTGATTCTAGCACTTGGGATGATACTAGATGACATTGGAGTGGGGGGATAGATTTGTGATCATACACAACCCCTCTTGCCCCCATTGATGATACGATATGTGTTGATTAGCTTAGCATACATGCATGATGTAATACTTTTAGCATTATTGTATATATATGATGTAGTGAATAATGTTAGAAATGTGATGAAAGGATAGATGATAGATGTGATAACAAACAACTATGTAATATATACAAGAAAAATTTAACAACACTCAAAAAATATGCATATTCTAACAACACAACAAAATACAACAAAAAAAAAACATGCAAAAGCTAACAAGAGATTAAAATGGGATCAAATATAAGCAAGTAAAAATGAACTTTAATGGATGTACATAACAAAATAAAGAAATATACAACAGTTTTCACAAATATGAGATTTCCTAAATGAATGTAATGCAAAACATAAGTAAATCAAACAAGATTCAATATAATGTAAGCAAATGATCCATTTAAAGAACAAACAATTCAACAGACTAAGCACATCAAAACTATGCAAACCAACAACTAAAAGCAATTAAAGCATTACCTTGTTTTTGTAGGACAACATTGACATATTTTCTAATGTTTTGGGTTTATCTAAAAATGGTAAGTTTTCACAGCTATGGTCTTCATTTTTGTCTACGTTTCCCTAAGATAACATTGGAAAATGACTATAGCTTTATCCCTAAAAGGGAAAAAATTTAGATGTTTAGGTTTTTGTATATCCTTTTCCAAATCTTTTTGTATTTTCCAAGGACATGTTCTAAAAGCAATGTACAAGAACAAAGAAGTGTGGATGCCCCCAGTGTGATGTGGGAATATAGAAAAGGTAGAATGCCACATGTGTATGTACAAGAAAGTGACGATAGAGTTTTCATGCTCAGCGTTAGATGGAAGTATACAAAGCTAATTTCCTCCATGTAGATGTATAAGAGCAAATAACCAGACCATGGTACAGCAAAGGTGCCTCTAGTAGGATCCTTAGACCTAGCAAAGGAAGGTCATACCTAGAAAGTGGTGACGATTACCCATCCTACCATAAGAGTAACTTGCTTCTGACGAATTTTCCTTGAGCGCCAAAAACTGGTTTTCACTCAAAGACCTGCCCACTTTGCCATAATTGCATGGTTTTCACATGAGGACGACTTGCTTTCTCTTTACTATTTTCTAATTTTTCTAGTTTTTGCTTGTTTTTTCTTTATTTTTCTAATTTTTAGTTCTTATCTGATATTCTTGTCATTCCTAAGCTTAGAACCGCTTGAGGTGCATGGCGTTCATAGGTTCTGGAAACTCTTCACCATTTGAATATGCAATTTTTTAGGCCCTTGATCCATATTTGGCAATCACTACATAAGGACCTAACCAGTTAGATTCAAACTTTCCTTTCTTCTCTCTATCTTTTACAATGTTCTTCTGATTTTCTTTGAGAACTAAATCTCCTACATCAAATTCCTTATGAATGATGAATTTTTTATATCCTCTTGACACTCTGTTCTGGTAGACCTTTAGGTGATTGATCTCTCTCATACGCTTTTCATCTAGAAGCTCTAACTCAGCTAAGCGAGCAACTGTGTAGTCCTCTTCTTTATCAATATAGTCTCTTAGAGATATTCTCAGGGAGGGAATCACCACTTCCAAAGGTATAATGGCCTTAGTGCCATAAACAAGTGAATACGGGGTCACACTAGTAGCAATGCGGATGGAGGTGTGATATTCCCAGAGGATAAGATGTATCTATATATGCCAATTACGGTCGGTTTTACTAACAAATTTCTCCATAATCTGGACAAGCATTTTATTAGTGGCTTCTTCCTGTCCATTACCTTGAGGGTAACATGGAGTAGACCATTTGAGTTGGATACAGAATCGTTAACATAAGGTTTTAACCATTTTATTTTTGAAGGATTTACCATTATCAGTGACTATGGCCAAAGGCATCCCATAATGGCATATATGAGATGGTTCATGATGAATTTTGAAATCTACACACTAGTGACATAGGTAAGAGGGACAACCTCTACCCATTTGGTAAAGTATTCGATGGAAGTAATGATGTGAGTATGGCCATCTGAGGAAGAAGGATGGAGCTTCCCTATGAGATCCAAGCCCCATTTAGAGAATGGCCAAGGCGTTGTAATAGGTTGTAAGGCCTATGCCGGTGTATGTATTAAGTTCCCATATTTTTGGCACAATTCACACTTCTTTACAAAGTTGCAACAATTAGATTCCATGGTGGGCCAATAATAGCCTAACATTAATAGCTTTTTAGCTAAGACCATGCCGCTAGTATGCACTCCACAAATACCACCATGTACTTATTTAATGGTGTGGATAGAATCAGTAATATCCAAACAATGAATTAGATTCCCATCGTATCCATGACGATAAAGGGTGACCCCTAGGAGGGTATAACGGGCTATGTGGTGAATAAGGGCTTTCTTTTCAGAATGGGTGATGTTTGGGGGCAAGGTACTATCTTGTAAGTATTGAAAGATAGGATCATACCAAGGGGATAAAGGACCAACAACTTCACATGCCAAACACAACTCCGGCATATCATATGCAGGCACTTTTAAATGCTATACAAAAACAAGCATCTTACTTTCTTGAGGTGCTATGCATAGGAGAGACCAAATTGTAGCCATGTAGCATCTGTGGATCTATTATGTGACCTTGGTTTTTTCTCAAATATGACCTGTGTGAAATATTCCTTCAAGGTTTCAACCATTTTTTTATATAGAACAAATTTATCATCTTTAACCTTGTATTCATCATTAACCTGTTTTATGATGAGTTGAGAGTCCCTAATGACTCGTATTTGTTTGATGTTCCATGTAATAGCTAGATTGAGGCCCATGATGAGTGCTTTGTATTCTCCAATATTATTTTTACACAGGAATCCAAATTGGAATGCTCATTGTATGACATCACCTGATGGAGTGATGAGGACCACTCCTGCTCCAAATCCATGGAAAGTGAAAGATCCATCAAAATGGACCTGCCATTCCATGGATTCTTCAATATACATCATAGATGCATCTGGTAGATCTAAGCACAAAGGTTCCATCCCTGGGAGAGGAGCTTCTGCCAACTGATCAGCTAGTACCTTTCCTTGTAAATACTTCTGATTCAAAAACTTGATATCAAATTCACTCAGGAGAATGATCCAATGAGCCATTTGGCCTATAAGGTCAGGTTTGGATAAAAGGTATTTGAGAGGGTCCACTTTAGATATGATTTTTGTTTTATTGTTCAGGAGATAATGGAGAATTTTTTGGAATGTAAAGACAAAGGATAAGAAGGCATTTTCTATTTGAGGGTATTTTAATTCATACGCGATCAAGGTGTGACTGAGATAGTAAATTGCTCTCTCTTTATGGGCTAAGTCATATTGGGAAAGTAATACACCAATGGAAAACTAGGTAGTGGAAATGTATAAGAGGAGAGGTTCACCTGGGGTAAGTGGCATGAGCACAGGTGGACTGATCAAGTATTTTTTGAGTAGTGTGAAGGATTTATGACATTCAAGTCCCGAATTAAAGGTGACATCTTTCTCGAGCAGATGGGTAAAGGAGTGGCACTTATTCACCAGTTGTGAAATAAAGTGATGGATTTCCTGAATTTTCCCTTATAGAATCCTTAGTTACTTGAGAGTGGTAGGTGGTGGCATTTCTATGATATTCGTAACCTTTACAAGGTCCACTTCAATCCCTATTTGTGAAACAATGAACCCTAGGAGCTTTCTTGATAAAACATCGAAGACATATTTCTTAGGGTTCAAGTGAACTTTTTGTCTCTTAGATGCTAAAAAATATGCCTCAATACTCTAGGGTGTTCTTTTGTACTTTTAGATTTTGCTAGAATGTCATCAACATAATCCCCCATGATGTCACTTATCATATCACAAAAAATAACCGTCATGGCCCGTTGATAAGTAACCCCAGCGTTATTTATCCTGAAGCGCATTAATTTTTAGTAGAATGTTCCCCAAGGGGTGATGAATGATTTTTTGTGGTGATCTTCTTCTGTGATCCGTATCTGATTATAACCTGAAAAGCCATCCATTAAAGACATAATTTCATAACCAGTAGTGGAATCAACTATCATGTCAATGTTAGGTAGGGTAAAGTCATCTTTGGGACATGCCTTGTTAATGTCATGGAAATCAGTGCAGATTCTGATGCCAAAAATATTTTTCTATACTGGGACTATGTTAGAGATCTATTCTGAATATTCAATAGGTTTAATTAAATCAGTAGCTAACATATTTTTATATTCTTCTTTAACTAAGAGCACCACTTTAGGATGCATCTTCCTCAACTTTTTTTGATTGGTTTGGCATCTGGGTGTACAACAAGGTTGTGCACAACTAGTTCTGGGTCCAAACTAGGCATATCTACATATGTCCATGCGAATATGTCCGCATATTCTTTTAAGAGCTCTACAAAAGTTTTTTGTTCCTGAGCTGAGAGTGAAGCTCCCAACTTTAGCATTCTAGGTTGCTCCTCTGAGCCAATGTTGACGTTGATTGTTTCCTTAATAATCATTTTGGAAGCATCCTCCATCTGTGTAGGATCAGGGGGAAAAGTAAGATAGAATTACAGTGGTAGTCCATGAGAATCATTGAATGGATAAATCACTTCATATTTAGACTCTTCATTTTTTTTTCTATGAGTTTATCAAAGAGTTTTTCACTGTGAGATTTCTTTTTAGCCTTTTTACCTGGTTTCTCAAAAGTAGGTGTACCTTTACTTACAACCTTCTTATTCAACTGTCTACACATCTCTACTTCTTCTCTGAAATAGGCACAGGTGTCTAGTTAAATCTTAAATTCTTTCTTGTGGTCTCCAACCAGAATAAAGTACCTGAGTCCCATGAAATCTTTAAATGCCTCATCATTTTCAAAGAAATCTAGTGGCACATGAAGTTGTTGATCCCAATCTATGAGTTAAGGGTATAGAAGGGTGACTTGGTATTTATCTAAGGGGATGGATTTGAATAAGGTGAGGACCGAAAAATATGGGAATAGGTTTGTGGAGGCAAGATCCTCGTAGAGTCTAGATTGGGAATCTACGTCACTATCAGAATGATATGAAACGTCCTCACGTTCAGAAGAGGTGGCATCATTCTCAGAGGCTAGATCATCATGAGGCCTTATTCCAAGGCCATGTTTATCAGTTTTAAAATGAGGGATAGGGATAGGCTCTAACTGGCCTTGTGCATTAACTCCACATCCAAACCCGTTATAGCCCATGACAAACATCATGCATGGACCTTTGATGTACTGGGGTTCTTGATTGCATGAAGCCATGGTGCCTTCTCGCACTCTACTGGTAGGGTCTTTTAACATTTTCTCCATATATAGGAGACCACTATGGAAAATTTTTCCAATGGTTTAGGACATTGCTTGCTAGAGCTCTTGAACTAAAAATAAGGCTCACCCCTTGTCCTGGGGGATACTAATAAGTCTGATATCATCAAGGCCTATTCAACAGTAAATGGCTTATCTGGGCCAAATTTTTCTGATGTTGCCTCCCATGAAGCAAATGGGTTGACCAATGAAGGAAATTATTGATTGTAAGGTGTGAGGGACTATGAATCTATCTATTTTTTTATAGCTTCTATCTATAGGGAGACAACTAAATCTACAGAAGGACACTCATAAGATGCACGGGAAAAACTGTGCAATGCCCTACAATGTGTGAATGGTTGTAAGTCTCCCATAATGGTAGCAACTTGACCTTCATGACATAACTTGATGCACTGATGAAAATTTGATGGAATAGCTTGCATGGCATGGATCCATGGGCACCTCAAGAGAATGTTGTATGGAAGGTCCAAGTCAAGGACATGGAACATTGTGGCATGACATGTTAGTCCCCCCTCCATGGGAACCACTACAGTCCCTGATGATTCTCTTTATTTATTGTCATACATCATGATTGTGATAGTTTTAGCTCCTAGTTCTGTTTTTGAATGGCCTGGATGCTTAACCAACTTCAAGGTACAAATATTTAGACTAGATCCTCCATCTGCAAGTACTCTCTTTAGTTTGTGATGAGTAACCACCACTTTGAGATACAAGGGTATGTTATGCTCTAGGTTGTTATGTGGGATTGCATTATGATCAAAAGTAATATGGTCATTGGAGTCTAGGCGTGCAATCATGGCTTGAAGGTTCGTGGGGTCTACCTCTGTGGAAACCCCAAAATTTTGCAAAGTCTTATACAGTATGTTCTTATGGGTATTAGAGATCTTGAGGAGATCGAGAATAGATATCCTAACAAGTGTCTTCTCTAACTACTCTATTAAATTATACTGACCTTCCTAAGGGGTAGGCCTAGGACCTGGTATGACCAAGCAGGCACATCTTGTCCCTATTGCGTAGCTATTTTCTAAAATTTAGATGGTATTGATCTGTTCATTAGATGAGCTAATACATCCAATGAGGGAAACATAAGGACTATCATTTTTAGGGTAAACATAGGTAGAAATCCTATAGTCGTTGGAGGTTTGCCCTTGATTTGGTTTCCTTTTCTTTTTATCCACATGGTTAGGAAAAGGTTCCTTGTAAATACCCATTTTTTCATTTGAACTTTTACCGGACTCAGGGGGATAATCCACAACATTCTTCCCTTCCTCTATGAGGTCTTGGATATAATGGCACAATCTTAAACATCTATCCATTTTGTGTCCTTTAACATGGTGGAAGTTGCAATATTCATGATCTTTGAACCAAACTGGTTTTAGAGCATCCTATGGGTATGGTACTAGTGTAGCTGGATATTCTACCATTTTTTCATCATTTAATTGTTTTAGGATGGTAAATAAGGATTCTCTTAAGGATGTAAACATACATTTGGTAGGTGCTTTGGGATAAGGTCCTTGCGAAAGATTTAAAAGTGGGCCTATCTATACAACTTGGACTCTCTTGGAGTCTGTAATGCCATCACCAACATGTTTATTCTTATTGAAGAATTTAGGTTTTTCTGTGGATATGGCTTCATTTTTTTTTTTGTAATAGGTTTAAGCATGCCTTTGGCAATTAGGGATTTCTCAATTTGACTACCTTTCTCTATGACATCTTCAAAGTTTGAGCCATAATGCATTTGTAAGTGAAAGCTATTTTAGGGTTCAAGTTAGGAACAAATATACTCACTAACTATTTTTCTAGTAAGGTACAAGGAAAATGACTAGCTAACCCATGCCATCGCTATAAAAACCCTGCAAATGACTCATTATGTTTTTGTTTTGTATTGCACAAATCATTGATTGTAATATAACTTTCCTTATTATAGGAGTAATGCCTTAGAAATTTCTCTACTAATGTGGGCCACATCGTAATGGAGCCCTTGGGTATGCCATAAAACCATTCCAATCTTACGACTCCTAGGATGTGAGGAAAAATTCATATTAAGAAATTATCGTTATGTGCAACCTCTTGGCAAGCCATGTAAAAGTCTTTTATATGATCACGAGGATCACTTTTACACTTACACTTATCAAACTTGGGAATGGTAAAATGTTTTGGGAAATTTTGTTGTAACATGTCCTTATTGAAGGGGTAAGGGCATAATTCTTCATAGGAATATTTCTTATTTTGATCTACATTTCCCTTTTGTAATGTAGTAAGTGTATCTTTCATAGATTATAACTCTTCCTGAATGAGTTTATCCTTAGTAGGAGAAATTGGTCTTTGTACCTGAGTCACATTAAACGTATAGTTTGCGTGTGGATCAAATTGAAATTCACCAAGTTTGTTTTTGTCTTTGTCTTTGTATGCATTTCTTCTTGAAGAACCTAGGTTTTCTAGTTTCTGGCTCAACTTCAAGATCTATTTTTGGAGGATCTCTCCTCCTCATCTAGGTGGTCCTCCTCTTCATCAAATTTTGGAGGAGGCAAAGCTTTACACTTAGTGTTTACCTTACGTGAAGTGCTAAAGGGAGGTTTTCGTGATGGTTCTCCTTCGACAGTGGCCTTACGTGGCCCAGAAGTGGAACTGTATCCCACATCAAAAGGGTTATATGTATCTAAGGAAAACCTTCATTCTCCTAAATTAGGGTTAATTACCTTTTTTTATTCTTCACGCTCATATGGATTTTTAGCTCCCAATGCTAAGACTCTTGTGTGTACTTGATCTTTATTATAATTTAGGAGTTCATCGAATTGTTTAGGTCTAACCTTTATTGTTCTCCGGAAGAGTCTTACTCTTCTCAACTATGATCAATTAATGCCTCTGTATATTTTACTTGAGAAAAGAGAGGTGCTAAATTATTGCCACTAAATGGGAAAGTTTCGAAAGGGTTTTCTCTTATATCCTTCTCATTTGATTTGGTTGCCATTTTTATGATTTTAGGCATTACTAGTAGACATTTGTATATAGCTAGCGTGACCCCTAAGTGTATGGTTTTTGTAGGCCACTCACGATAAAATTTGAACTATACCATAGTGTATCCTAGATGCAGTGTTATGGTAGTTGTTTTTATTAAGGAACACTTAGATGCACACCTAAATGTTATGATCACTTAGTTTGTTGTTATCAAGACTGTGCCCTAAAAATAGATAGTGACAACGATGTACCAATACGTAGGTCAAGTTAGAAACAAATCAAGTCCTAAGCACTGGTGTGATGTTGTCACAGTCCCTTGACTAGGTATACATAAAACTTAGTTGGAATGTTGATGAAATCCAAACCTTCTAAAAAATGGAAGTCATGACTAAATACAACGTAACAACGTCACCGTGATACATTAACCAAGAAAATAAGGTGTTAGTACCATGACAACCTTATTACAATATAGATAAATCATTATCAACAGTTTCCAAGAAGACTCATATGACGTCGAAACTGAAACCAAGTGATAAGTATAGCAAGGAGTTTTAATTTTTTTGAGTAGCGTAACTGTGCAATAAAGGGACTTATACCATTTTCTCATAAAATGAGAATACGATGTAAGTACAAAGATTCTACATCTAGGATGTGAAAAAAACTATCAACTCAAGAAGAGACAAAAGATGAACCTTACTCATAGCGGTGAAGATGATCTTGAAATCAAGATGAAAGGACTTTTATCAAAGATATGAAAAGTGTACCTACGCACTTTAGACATTTAACAACCCAGTTGCAAACATGGATGGGCGTAAATGGTAAAAAAAGTGGCAAGCACTATCTTTGATAAAAATGTGTGACGTATGCTCCTTTCTCACCCTAAAAAAAGTGGGCGGTGAGAACATAAAGGTACAGATCAAAAGATGAAAACAAACCAAGTGCCACTTAGGAAAATTTTTGAATCATCTGAAGACAAGAATAAAACTAAGTGAAAGTGGGACGTATTTTAGTTTCATGATGAAAGACACTTAGATCAAACTCACAAGGGTTCTTTTCCTTGTTTGAAAAAACAAGGGTTAGATTCCATATGACTCTTTACTTCGTGATGTCCTGACACAACAATGGACTACTAAAGTGGGCTCCAAAATAAAATGGACTCCTTAATAAGTTCTATTAACTAGGTGTTACAAAGTTGTCTAAGAGCGAGGTGCGATTTACTCAAATATTCCCTTGCCTATCTTGGGAGTATCTTAAAATTTTCCCCCTTAAGTAAATTGGGTAATAAATGCATCCATCGTGTACTCTTACTAGGGTCACAATACGGACAACTTGTAACTCTAACTCACAAGGCATACTAGTCAAGTGGGTAAGCAGAGTGCTTCCTATTTCATCCACAAGGTTACACAGCGGTGGACTACTTTAGAGTTCTTGGAACCACCCCCATTGTTGTAGCTTAAGGTGTTATGCCAAAGCGGTTATGTTCCAGTTGAGTGGATAGGGACATACCCTTTTTTGAAACCTGCAATAAAATGTTCTGAATATGGTGTGTTTTTTTATATTGCTCAACGTAATGTGGTTTTAAGTAGCACACCTTTTGGAAACCTATAAGAACATGTGTATCAGTAGTTCTATGTTTTGGATGTCTTTTTTCTACAAGTGTTTTGGTCCTGTAGACAACATTTTTTAGTAATTTCCCAGTTTGTAGATTGATGTCAAGATATTTTTTCAATTTTTTTTTGATTCCTAAGATCAAAAAAATGCACGAAGGAAGAGTATACGCAATCAAAAAAATCCTACTGAAATCACATGAAAGTTTTACTTCATCCTTTATAAAATAAGTGTTTTTTTTTAGCATTTAGTAAAAGTGTTTCTGATCTCCAAGATCACTTTTTTAAGGCGCAAGGAGAGATCATACGTACTTTTTGCAAACTTAGTTTTGTAGGCTAAAAACTAAAAAACAATTAACTATGCAAACTGAAAGACCAAAGAAAGACTTTTTTTTAACTTGTTAGCCTCAAAAAACTGCAGCAAAGACCAGAAAAAGGTTTTTGCAGTTTACAAAAAAAAATTCAAATTTTTACATAGACACTAGCATGCATATACCCACACCAATGCTTCCCAACCGACGAGTACGTACCCTACCTAATGATTACACCTGTAGTCAAAAAATTAGTAAATGCCAATATATAAAACACAAACACTTACAAACAGATAGGGATGCTTACATAATAACGTGGACGTTTAGGTTTTAACATGTACACACCCAAGTATAAAACAAGAAATTTTCATTTTTTTACATAGTTAGACCATTTACGCATGCGTGGCCAGGGATACACTTGCTAGATGACATAGATGTGTGCACGTCCTTTTAGCGGTGAAAATTTACACAGTTTCACATAGTCAAGGCTTTTACAGACATGCGGCCAAAGAAGGGGATACATGGCCCAGATGATGGAGACACGTGTGCATCTCTGTCGAGGTGAGATTTACAAATAGTAAGGATTGTCACACAGGTACGTGCCTATTCTAATGGAGACGCTAGGGTTTCAACGTGTACGTACCCCTTGTAAACACCTACGCGCACCTTGTAAAAAACCTACAAAAGACACGGATTTTAAATTTTTCAAGAGCAAATAGGTTAGTTATTAGTCAAAGTGTCATATTTCTATGTCAAACCCACAAAATGCATGTAAATGAAGGTCATTTATCTAGCGTTAGAATGAGGAAATAACAAGTGATTTGACCCAAAATCTTGAAAATGAACTTTGAAAAACCTAAAAGACCTCAATTGATGGAGGGTGGACATAAGTGTCCCACTGGGCATGCCAAATGTGTACAATGAAATGTTGTAAAAGCCATGGATTTGGGGTAAGAATCTCTAAAGAAACCCTAAAGGCTTTTAACAATCTGATCAATGGACCATGTGATAAGAAATGAGCAAGGTTTTCTTCTTTGCATACATTAATTTGAAATAAACATGCAAACTAAACAAAAGAAGTTAACCTCTATTATTTGAAAGCTTAAAATAATGAACCTAAGAGGATCTAAGCATTCAGTTGGGTGTTTAAGAGAAAGATATCTCCCCATTAATGGCTTCAAGGCCAATGGATCTTCCCTTTGACTCCATATTGGTGCTATGAAATACAAAAACAAATGCTATTTAGATCAATGGATGAAGATGAAATATAATCTATAGCCTAAACAAAATGTTATAATCTATGCAAGGGAAGAGAGAATTCTTAGGAAATGAGGGAGGGAGTATAGCCCTATTTATAGTTTTTGGTTTTGGAAGATGGGAGATTTGGGTGCATGTGAGACAAATGCTAAATTCCAAAAAGCACTTTTAGCAAGTCAAAGTGTGATTTGACTATGTTTAGGGTAATTAACCTAGGTTAGACTAATTAATCTCTCTTAGAGATTAATTAGGGTTTTGGAAGGGTTTCTCAAGGGCTTAATCAATCCAAAAAAGTGGATTGATATTCCAGGGAGCTAATAGATGCAAGCTAGAAGGGAATAAGAAGCTATTGTAGTTAGAATGATGCTATAATAGCCTCTTTAGATGGTTTATAAGAGGAAATACGACCAAAAGGGTGTCGTAAGAGGGTAGTTAGATATGTCTAATTGGCAGTGTACCATCAAATTCCAAGGGGAAGAATAGGTAGTGAAATATTAGGAATAATAGTGCATTGATCAAACTACAAGTGTCTACATGAATTTTTTGGTATGTTTGTGGGATGTTGGGTGGATGGCCTAGGTATTGTGTAGGAGAAGACTATGGGGTTCGTTTTGTGGGAGGCACATGTGTTTTAGGGAGGTATAAGTGTAGAGGGAGTTGGGATTTGGGTTCCACCTTACAATGAAATAGCTTGCATTTCTTTACTCATTATGGGGTGCCATAAGAGGTTTCGGAGGAATAAGGGGTACTTGGGGGAGGCATAAGGGAATATCAAGCGTTTGATATATGATGTTTTGGCAGTTTGAAATCAGGTGGTGATACCCATTTCCACTTTGGGAGGCATACGTAGCATCTCCCATAGTTTCTTTCTCCTTTCACTTTCCTAAAGAAGCCTTAGTGTTGTTTTTCATGCTTTAATGTTGTTGCAAACTACATTCTTTTTGGACTATGTTTTAAATGTGAAATTTTCATGTGTGTTTGTAGAAGCCTGTTGTTTCCATTATTTGAAACACATCTTTTATTACATTATGATTGGGGCTTGGGGGGTAAATGAAGAAGGATGGCTTCTCCTTGTCATTGGATATCTTTTTTGGGAGGAGAGTTTTGCCTTTCCCATGCTCTTGTTGTGATCAGAATTGGAAGAATGAGAAACCTACATGTTGATGTTCTGGAGAAAAGGAGAAAAAAAAAGAGGAAAAAAAAGAAAGAAACAGTTTGGCAGTCCCTTGTTGAAATGAAATCTTATTGCAAGCTTTCCAAATTGACGTAGATGAGCTCGTATATGTTCTGTAATGGAAATATGTTGTATTGAATATGAAATTTGTAATTTTGAAATGTAAAGAGGAGATATATACTCTGTTCTCTGTTTTCAAAGAAAGAAATATATTTTGTATATTGTATTGTGAAAATCAATAGAAAAGAGAAGTTGTAAAAGAAGGAAATCTTATCTTTCAAATAAAAGTTACATTCCATTCCACAATTGAAACTACTATTTTTTAAAATCTGAGTTGAAATGTATTTGAAATCTCTGTTGAAAGGAAGAAATGTGTGTGAGGAAAACACAGAACTGTATCTTTTGAAATGTGTTAAATTGGAAATAAAAATTGCATTTTGGTTTTGAATAGTTTGATTTGAATCAACTAAATGTATTAGATTAGAATCGGAATGAATTCTAATACTTGGAAGAAAAAAATGGCAAATAGACCATTCAAAATTTGATCTCTGTTTTGTAGTTTCAAACAGGAAAATACTTTATCCTAAATACACAGTTCAGGCTTGCGACAAGGAAATAACAAATTAAACTATTAAATTTAAGCAGTATGCCCTAAATGAATTCAATTGGATGAAAACACGTGAGGAATTTCTTAGAAAACTTACCAAAATCGGGCTCAACTGTTGCTGTCGTTTTGTCGTCAGAGTTATATATATTTTTTAAATAGGGAGTCAATAAAACAAACATACCTTCCAAATCCATCCTAAATTCATCTAAGAATAATTCTCCATGTCTAATTGACATGTTGAGAGAGGAAGAAGATCAATTGATTAAAATTGCATAATTCAAAATTTACTAGTTTGCCTTTTAAAAGCCTACAGATCATTTTCGTGAAATTGACACCTTAGACTTTATCAAAATGAAAGATTAATGATTCCTATACAAAGAGGACGTCGAGAGATATCCAAATAGTCCTCTTTTTCCCAAAAACAATCTCCCAATCAAAATTTATGGCCTTATGAAGTTTTCCTTCATTTGGCATCAAAAAATAATTCTAACTGTAAAAAAACAAATGGGAAAATTTTCCTTGGCGGGCCCATGGGCCTTGATTTTCCTTTAGTGCTTTCTGGTCAAAAACGCCAAAGGCATGAGTTCCCCTACCACTCCTCTAACCTGCAAGTCTTTCCTTTTGTCAAAAATCACCCATATTCAACAAAAGAAATTTTGGAACATTTCCCCCATGGACCCGCTACCCTGATTTTTCCTTTTAGGTTGTTTTTCACAGCTGCGCGGGCTCACAACAGTTAACTCAATCTTTAAAATTTCTAGGAAAATTTTATTAGTTACCTCCTCCACTCTGCTGGCCCACAGCCAATCAGGTGCTGCCACGTGGCAACATAAGGCATCAACGGATGAGTGATCTCCTTTTTATCTTAGCACTTTGGAAACTTTTTGGGAAAATTTTCCTAAATTCTCCCGTCTATCCACATCCAATGGATGTCTGACATGTGGCATCGTTAGGCACCGGAAGAGGTGCAGGTGGGTTTTAATCCCGTGCGCCTTTATCCCTTAAGGAAAAAATGCATGTTCATCCCCGCTAACCCACTTCCTTGAGTTGGCTAGGATCGCGTCACGTGTCCCTTACGGCCCAGGGTATAGTATCATTTTCAGGTGCGGAGTCCCACCACGGGACTCTTGGGTGTGTTGGGGTAAAGTGCACTTTTCACCCCAAGCACAAAAATTTAACTTCCCTCCCCAACTCCACGAACCCGAATGCCCTTGGGGAAATTTGTCTTTCGACAGCCCATAGTCCCTACACATGAGAAAAATTTCCTTCTACGTCACACAGGCCCACTCACAAAAAAAAAAAAATCTGCCCATGGCCCATAGAGCAGTGCATGGAAAAATTTTTCTCCCCTAGGCCCACAGACCCACTAATGCAAAACTTTTCCTCCCAAGGTCCGCCAGCTCATAACTTGAGAAATATGAGGAGTTATGAGGACTTCTTTATATCACCGGAAAGGTGAGGAAATTTCCTATCTTATGGGAGTGTTGTTGGGAAATTTTTAGAGCATTGATTTGAGATAAATCAAGTTGAATATTTGAATCTTGTTAGAGAGTGGTATAGTGAGGAAATTACCCTCTTAACCAAATTGATAAATCTAACCCTGAGTTTGGACCTTGTGATTTTTTTTAAATTGTCGTATTAATAAAACTATAAGTTGTTAATAGTATTTGGCCTTGAAGCTTGCTTACGATAATTGTTGTCTTTGTAACCTGGTTGTAGACCTCTTTTAGACAAAGAAAAATTATTCCATAATTTTTGCTAACTAGTCCTAGGTTGTTCTTGGGGTCTCAAGTGGGGTTGTTTTAGCAAGCGTTACACTTGCTATCAAAGAAAGGTTCAAAATATTGGGCCATTGGGCACACTAGAAAACTTAAGACATGAAATTTAAACCTAGCACACTTTTAAATCAAGAAAGTAAATTAGTTTAGAAATTGTATATTTTAGTAAACATGGAACCTAAGTAAAACCTAGAATAAGGAACGAACTCTCATTTTGTTTCTGTGCATTAGGCACATAAAAGATGAGGAGCCATTTTAGATAGACCTAGGAATACGACCTCCAGATCATATTGTAGTAGCCATCCTACCATAGATTTTGCATACTCTTCAAGTTGTTAATGCTGCTCTATGCAAAGGGACTGTAGTGGCCAATTTAGTCAAACATGATAGGGTGACATCCATTGAGGCTCTTACATCTCCTCGACACAACAAGGAGCATAGAGGAGATAACTCCCATGAGGAGTCCAGTTAGAGTTGATTCACCATAGAGGGGACAGGGAGACCAAGTTTCATTAGATAGAGAGAGGTCTCGGAGCCCTAAGCTTAGGGGATGAGCATGTAGAGTGGCCTAGAGGCCGTTAGACCACAGTTGCAGATCACATCAGGGAGATCCTGAAGCTTCAGCCATCACATTATTCTGGTGACATAGGTGTATTGTAGGAAGAGGCCTAGTTGGTGAGCTTCATCTGATGCTTCAAGATCTGTCCTTATTCTAGCAACACAGAATCTCATGTTGCGATCCATCTATTCAAGGATGGAGCTGGTGTCTGGTGGATGATAGAGGAATAAAAGATCCATGTTGATTCTGAGATAGTTACCTAGGAGCTCTTTGAGGAGCGATTCCAGAATAGATATTTGTCACAGAGGTTATTACAACAATGGATAGATGAGTTTCATGACCTTTGGCAGGCATCTCTTATAGTCGCAGAGTATGAGAATAGATTTTTGTATCTACTCCAGTATGTTGACTACATGCAAGATGAGTAGGTTCAGATCCACATGTTCATCTAGGGCCTGAATCTAGACATTGCAGGAGTAGTACAGATCCATTATCAACAGACATTAGTTGAGGTTGTTGAGAATGCCTATATAACAGAGGAGACTCAGGGAAAAGAGCCAACAGACTAGAAACTGAGCTCGGAGCCACATACAACTGATGTAGGAGAGTAGATCAAGGGGGTCGGGTACCTCTTCCTCATGGTGGATAGGGTTCAGTACAGCCATCTTATAGACCACAGCAGTAGCTGTCACGCCCACCTTATATACCTCCACAGAGGTTTGATGCACAAAGATTTTAGAGGATGGGGGCTTCGTCCTAGGGGTCCCATTAGGAAACAGGGTTCCTAGAGAGCTTGCTCAGTAGAAGTTCACCAGCAGAAACTTCAGTAGTCCACAATAGGGTCATCAGGATCCACATCGTAGACCTCTAGAGTACCAACTAGAGCTGCTACTCAGGGGAGAGGATCGGGTGGTTGTTTTCGGTGTGGTGTTACTGGACCATTTCAGAGAGACTTCCCACAGAACCCTAATAACAAGGGTTAGGCATAGATCTCAAAACCTACTATTGGTGATATGGGGCATAATCATAGGATGTACGTAGTAGTTGAGAACCGCTATAATTGGGCATAAAAATACAATTATTGATACTAAATGTAACATTGGTGGTATTCCTACCTCCATTTTGTATGATTCTGGTTCTTCTAATTCTTTTATTGCACCATATTTAGTAGAGTGATGCAGGTTGGTGGTAGTTAGGCAGGGTCATAGTTGAGATGTTTAAATGGCTTCTGGAGCCAAGATCTTTGTAGACTCCTTAGTAAAGGAGTGTTTGCTAGATTTAGGACCTTTCACCACTACCTCAGATCTTTGTATCCCTTCCATTGGGATCTTATGGAATCATCTTGGGTATGGATTGGTTTTATGCACATAGAGCCAAAGTGATTTGTTACCACAAGATCATATCTTGCACAAATGATCTAGGAGTCAAGGCAGTTATAGCGGGGGTCAGGAGACCATATCTATTTGCACCATCTCCTCTATGCAACTTAAGCGGTGTGTGAGATGGGGTTTTCAGATGTTTGCTATCAAAGTTAGTGTCATATTAGAGCATGGGTCTAGTGGATCCTCGCTAGATGATCATCCCATTTTGAGAGAGTTTGCAGAATTTTTTCTAGGGGAGCTACTAGGGATATCACCCCCACATGAGATTGATTTTCATATAGATCTAATTCCGAGAGAAGAGCCTATCTCACGAGAACCTTATGGGATGACTGACCCCTAAACTCTATGAGCTCAATTTACAGCTTGTGAGCCTTCTAGAGAAAGGCCTTATCTATCCTAGTGTATCCCCTAGGGGTGCATCGGTGATCTTTGTAAAGAAGAAGGACGGATCCTTGCAGTTGTGTATTGACTACCACTAGCTGAATAAGGTAATGATCAAGAATCATTGTCCCCCCTTCCACGCATTGATGATTTTTTTTGATGAGATGAAGGGAGAAAAAAATTTCTATAAGATAGACCTTAAGTCAGGATACCATTAGCTGAGGTTTTTGGAGGTGAACATTCATAAGACTAGCTTCCATATGAGATATGGCCACTATGAGTCCACAGTGGTACCTTTTGGTTTGATTAATTCCCCCGTAGTATTTATGAGTTTGATGAATGGGGTATTCATGAATTTCATAGATCATTTTGTGCTCATCTTCCTTGATGACATTTTGATTTACTCACGTATGCGTGAGGTGCACGAGGGGACACCTTCATCGGGTTCTTTAGTTTCTTCGGGAGCAGTAACTTTACGGGAACTTGGAGAAGTGTGCACTATTTCAAACAGAGGTGCAATATTAAGGTGATAGTATTTCTAGGGAATGTATCGTAGTTGATCCTTCCAAAATTAGAGATTTTATGCATTGGAAAGCACCCACTACTGTGACAGAGGTGTGCAACTTCATGAGATTAGCAGGTTATTACAGGATATTTATTTAGGACTTCTCTCAAACTACGCACCCCCATCACTTCCCTTTAGCGGAAAGGGAAGAAGTTTTTTTGGTCGGATAGGTGTGAGTAGGCCTTCAGAACATTGAACGAATGTCTCATTACAACACCATTTCTTGCAGTGCCAGACCCACAAGGTGAGTTTTTTTGTATGCACAGATGCTTCTTTGGTAGGAATTAGAGGTATGCTGATGCAGGAGGGAAGAATAGTGGATTTTGTGTCTCACAAACTCAAAGATTATGAGCTTAATTATCTAACTCATGATCTTGAGCTTGCAGTAGTTGTGCATGCTTTGGTTTGATGGAGGCACTTTTTTCTTGGTCGAAGATTCACACTCAGGACATATCACTTTAGTCTTCACCACCTCTTGACACAACCCAGTCTTGATGCTCGTCAGCGACATTAGGTGGAATAGGTTTGTGAGTATGATATGGAGATAGAGCATTTGAAGGCGAAGGAGAATTTGGTTTCAGACACTTTCAGTAAATGGAGACATGTGATTATGGCCACTTAAGTGGGCACATATTTGTGGAGGAGGATTCTTCAACAATGTCCTTTTGAAAACTTCTACTTGATGGTTTCTCACTAGAGGTAGACATCCTTCTCAGGAATACAATTCAGATTTATGTTCCTAGAGACAGAGGATTAAGGCAAGACATATTGATAGAGGCACATCATTCACCGTATTCAGCCCATCTTGGGGTGAAGAAGATGCACACTACTTTGAGATAGTTGTATCACTAGAGAGGACTTCACAGAGATGTGGCTCAGTTTTTGTCACGCTGTT
The DNA here is from genome assembly GCA_019776745.2 of Taxus chinensis. Lineage (NCBI taxonomy): Eukaryota > Viridiplantae > Streptophyta > Pinopsida > Cupressales > Taxaceae > Taxus > Taxus chinensis. The sequence continues at coordinate 752,158,291 of CM034146.1, forward strand.
TAGAGTGCTAGAAAGTAAAGGCTAAACATCAACATCTAATTGGCCTTCTCTTTCCTCATGCTATATTGGAGTGGAAATGGGACACCATTTCCATGGACTTCATTGTTGGGCTACCGATGTCAAAATATCACCAGGATGACATCATGGTCACGGTTGATAAATTGACAAAAGTGGCTCACATTTCTCTAGTGAAGACCACTTATACAGCTAGTGTAGTGGCACGAGTATATCTTGATAAGATTGTTAGGTTGCATGAGATTCCGCGGAAGATCATTAGTGACCGCGATCTTTTGTGCACTTCCCATTTTTGGGCTACCATGCAGTACACCGTCGGAAAAAAGATCAATTTCAGTACAACATATCACCCCGAGATAGATGGAAAAACTGAGCGGGTGAATCATATTTTAGAGGATATAATCAGGATGTAAGTAATGGATGAACAATCTAAATGTGAGAAGTACCTGTACTTGGTGGAATTCACCTACAATAATAATTTTTCAGAGTTCTATAGGCATGGTTCCTTTTAGGATTTCTATGGCAGAGAGTGCAGGACACCTCTTAGGTGGGACAGGTTAGAGGATAGGGTTTCTCTTAGACCAGCTTTGTTGCAAGACATGGAGCAGCTATGTGGTTTTGATCAGATAGAGACTGCAGGATTGGCACAAGACAGGTAAAATAAGTATGTAGATCAACATAGGACTGACCGTAGTTTCAATGTGGGCATGAAGGTGTTCCTTCGTGTCAGACCTCATAAGATCCCTATCCATTATGGAAAAGGTTCTAAGTTAGCTCCTAGATTTTTTGGTAATTTCAAAATCTTGGAGCGTATCGGCCCTTTGGCCTACCATCTAGCATTTCCACCTAGGTTTTCTCATGTACGTGATGTGTTTCAAGTTTCAGTTCTTAGGAGATATATTGCAGATCCTTCTCATATGCTAGTAGATTGGACCTCATTATAGGTGCAGGATCAAGGGGAAGGTGATGGTGGAGCCCATTCACATCATAGATTGCTAGACCTGGGCCTTCGAGGTAGAGATATTGATCAGGTGCGAGTAAAGTGGGATAGATACGATGAGACTGCAGCTACTTGGGAGGATGCTACTGTGTTATGAATTTAGTTTCCACATTTGTTCCAGTGACTTCCAGGAGGAAGTCTAGTCTAAGGGGAGGGATGTATGTCCCACTTCCCTTTGACACCTTTTGATATCGATCGTGGTACTACTGATTATATTATGCACATGATTATGGACTTTATTATAGTATGATGTTAGATGTTAGATCATGGATTATTGTTGACCTTGATTCAGTTATGATGCATGATGATTATTAGAGACATTTTGGATATTGATGTGATATACTAGTTGACATGGTTATATTATGGATGTTGTTCGGACATGTGATATTTGAATATTGTGAGTAGACCTAGAAATGGAAATTATTTGATGATGATATAATTGTTGAGTAAAATTACAAATGATCTTGTTGGTTGCTTGGATGTTGTTGTGATTCATATATCTAGATGATTTTGGAATTTTAATTATATTATTTTGGATGTTCTGATATGGCCACAAGGCCGAAGGAGGTATTGTGATTTTCAGGTTAAAATATCACAACAAACATCGGGGGATTGGAGACCAACCACATTGGAATTCTAGATGAATTCAACAAGGTCACCATGGAAACTTGTATTTGTTTGTGCGTGTTTGTGTGTGTTAGGGATTCCCATGGGGGGATCACCTTTAAATGTGACCAAGGGGTTATGTGTATTTATTTATTGGTTCCTTCGTTTATGTTTGCATGTGTTTATTTTGTGGTGCATTGACCCTTTCATTATTAATTAAATGGTGTGTAATATTGTGAGTAATCATGTTGTTAAGTTAATTAATTAAAATATGTCATAAGAAAGTAATTAATAGAGTTGTTGGCCTTGAATTAAAGTGTTGTAAGAGATGTGTAAGTGATGTGTAAGTTAACTTTTGAGTGTGAAACACTCCACCTTCTTGGAAATTCGAAATTTGTCCTTGGAGGCTGATTTTGGAGGCTTGTGGGACAAGTTAAACTTGTCCATACCTCTTAAATTTATTTACCAACCATACCTATGGTTGGAGAGTTGAAATTAGACTTTTATAATGCTTTTTGAGAAGACAAATTGTAAGTTTTAATTGCACTTTTCTTACATGGTTTAATTTCAGTCCTTTGGGGTGTGGGTTGGATTTGAGTATGTAAGTAAACTGTCATATTATTCACCCACCTATTTATTATGCATTGGAGAATGAAGTTGAATTTTGGGTTGGGGTTGAGGATGTGTGATGTGGCATCCTACATGGATCCACCTCATCCTCTTCTCTTCCCTCTTCTATTAAATTCGAATTGCTTGCCTTGTTTTGGGTTGCTTCACTTTTGGAAACTCCTTTTGGGGGTGAATTCTTTTGTTGTTTTGGAGCTCTTGCTTTGGAGAAGTTTTTTGGAAGATTTTTCATGCTTGTGCTTGGATGATTTGGATTGCTTGCATTGAGATAAATCTTACTGTTGTTTGGAACTTGGAACAACTCCATCATGGAGAGGTAGGAACTTGGCTCTTATAATGCTTCTTTTCTGTTTATGAAATTGTTATTGTTGTGAATGTTTTAGTATGTTTGTGGGATGTTGGGTAGATGGCCTAGGTATGGTGTAGGAGAAGACTATGGGGTTCATTTTGTGGGAGGCACAAGTGTCTTTTGGGGAGGTATAAGTGTGGAGGGATTTGGGATTTGGGTTCCACCTTACAAAGAAATAGCTTGCATTTCTTTACTTGTTATGGGGTGCCATAAGAGGTTGGGGAGGCATAAGGAAATGTGAGGAATAAGGGGTACTTGGGGGAGGCATAAGGGCATGTCAAGAGCTTTGATATACCATATTTTGGCAATTTGAAATCAGGTGGTGATACCCATTTCCCCTTTGGGAGGCATAAGTAGCATCCCCCATAGTTTCTTGCTCATTTGGCTTGCTTGATGAAGCCTTAGTGTTGTTTGTCATGCTTTAATGTAGTTGCAAACTACATTCTGTTTGGAACTGTGTTTTAAATGTGAAATTTACATGTGTGTTTGTGGAAGCCTATTGTTGCCATGAGTTGAAACACATCTTTTATTGCATTATGGTTGGGGCTTGGGGGGCCAATGAAGAAGGATGGCTTCTCCTTGTCATTGGATGTCTTGGTTGGGAGGAGAGCGTTTCCTTTCCCACTCTTGTTGTGATTAGAATTGGAAGAATGAGAAACCTACATGTTGTTGTTCTGGAGCAAAGGAGAATAAAAAAGGAAAAAAGAAAAGAAAGAAACAATTTGACATTCCCTTGTTGAAATGAAATCTTATTTTAACCTTTCCCACTTGAAGTGGATGAGCTTGTATATGTTCTGTAATGGAAATATGTTGTATTGAATATGAAAGTTGTAATTTTGAAATGTAAAGAGGAGATATATACTTTATTCTCTATTTTGAAAGAAAGAAATGTATTTTGTATATTGTATTGTGAAAATCAACAGAAAAGAGAAGTTGTAAAAGAGGAAATCTTGTCTTTTGAATAAAAGTTGCATTCCATTCCACAATTGAAACTATTGCTATTTAAAATCTGAGTTGAAATGTATTTGAAATCTCTGTTGAAAGGAAGAAATGCATGTGAGGAAAACACAAAAATCTTTCTTTTGAAATGTGTAAAATTGGAAATCAGAATTACATTTTGGTTTTGAATAGTTTTATTTGAATCAACTAAATGTATTAGATTAGAATTGGAATGAATTCTAATACTTGGAAGAAGAAAATGGCAAATAGACCCTTTAAAATTTGATCTTTGTTTTGTATTTTTAAACTGGAAAATACTTTATCCTAAATGCATAGTTTGGACCTGCAACAAGGAAATAAAAAATTAAATGATTAAATTGAAGTAGTATGCCCTAAACGAATTCAATTGGACAAAAACACTTGAGGAATTTCTTAGAAAACTTAGCAAAATCAGGCTCAACCGTTTGCTGTCGTTTTGCTATCAAAGTTGTATTTTTTTAAAAATAGGAAGTCAATCAAACAAACTTACCTTCCAAATCCATCCTAAATTCATATAAGAATAATTATCCATGTCTAATTGACATGTTGAGAGAGGATGAAGATCAATTGATTAAAATTTCATAAGTCAAAATTTACTAGTTTTCCTTTTAAAAGCCTACAGATAATTTTTCATGAAATTTACCCCTTAAACTTTATCAAAATGAAAGATTAATGATTCCTATGTGCAAAGAGGACATTGATATATTTCCAAAAAGTCCTCATTTTCCCAAAAACAATCTCCCAATCAAAAGTTATGGCCTTATGAAGTTTTCCTTCATTTGGCATCAAAAATAATTCTAACTGTAAAAAAAAAATTGGGAAAATTTTCCTTGGTGGGCCAATGGGCCCAAATTTTCCTTTAGCACTTTTTGGTCAAAAAATCCAAAGGCAAAAATTCCCTTGCCGCTTCGCTGACCCTGCAAGCCTTTCCTTTCGTCAAAAATCACCCATGTTCAACAAAAGAAATTTTGGAAAAATTTCCCCCCCGGACCCGCTGCCCCACTTTTTCCTTTTTGGTTGTTTTTCACGGCCACGCAGGCCGACAACAGTTAACTCAACCTTTAAAATTTTTGGGAAAATTTTATTAGTTACCTCCGCCACTCTGTTGGCCCGCAGCCAATCAGGTGCTGCCATGTGGTGACACAAGGCATCGATGGAGGAGCGGATCCCCTTTTTTATCTTAGCACTTTGGAAATTTTTTGGGAAAATTTTCCTAAATTCTCCCACCAGCCCAGCCGATCCACATTCAATGGATGTCTGACATGTGGCATCATGAGGCACCTAGTGGAGGTGTGGGTGGGTTTTAATCCCATGCACCTTTTTATCCCTTAAGGAAAAAATGTCTGTTCGTCCCTGCTAACCCACCTCTCCCAGTTGGCTTAGAATATGCCATGTGTCCCTTGCGGCCAGGGTATAATATCATTTTCAGGCACAGAGTCCCTACCATGGACTCATGGGCGTGCAGGGGTAAAGTTCGCTTTTCACCCCAAGCGCCAAAAATCCAACTTCCCTCCCCAGCTCTGCTGACCCGAACCCCTTGGGGAAATTTGTCTTCCCGCGGCCCACAGGCCCACACATGGGAAAAATTTCCACTGTGGCCACATAGGCTCCCGCTCAGAAAAAAAAATTCTAGGCCCATGCACATGGAAAAATTTTCTTCCCTAGGCCCGAAGATCCTGCTCTTGGGAAAATTTTCCTCCCAAGGTTCGTCGGCCCATAACTTGAGAAATATGAGGAGTTAGGAGGACTTCTTTATATCACCGGAAAGGTGAGGAAATTTCCTATCTTATGGGAATGTTTTTGGGAAGTTGTGAGTGTATTAATTTTAGATAAATAAATTAGAATATTTTAACCCTGTTAGAGAGTGGTATAGTGAGAAATTACCCGCTTAACGTCATTGATAAATCTAACCCTAAGTTTGGACCTTGTGATATTTTTTTTATTGTCGTATTAATAAAACTATAAGATATTAATAGTATTTGGCCTTGAAACTTGCTTGCGACAACTATTGTCTTGTAACCTGGTTATAGACTCTTTTAGACAAAAAAAAATTATTCCATAATTTTTCCAAACTAGTCCTGTGTTGTTCTTGGGTCTGAAGTGGATTGTTTTAGCGGGTGTTACAGTATTTTACTTTTCAGTTACATCACAAAACTTGTGTGGGAACATTTGAAATTCATTATGAATAAGACATTGAATTCTGAAATTGAGTTATGTATTTATTTCTACAATTCAGCTTTTTGTATGGATTGTATAATGAACTAAACAACCCAACAATATAATTGAATGTCTTAATCATGAAGGAAATATCATTAAGAATACTTGTAACATCCAGTAATGAAATTTGATTTTTGTAATTAGAATTTATGTTTTCTATTCCAAGACTCAACATTTCATTTATTCTGCAATTGGATGTCTTCATTGAGATAACATGACTGTCCTTCGGGGCCTTGTGTTCTTTTGCTGAAGATAGTCAAGAAATTGTAGACTATGTGATCTGATATTTTTGTAATAGCGCACATAGCTGTAGATTTTATTTAATCATTAATTAATTCAATAGTAACAATATTGTATGATCAAAACTTGCCTAGGTTAGGTATACTTCACCAAGGCTATCCATCGTAACGAAGTTTCGAGTTGCCCATTTTGCACAAGTGCAAAAATTGTCAACATTTTCTGGTGATCCTACGGGGAAAGTTTCCTGCTAGCTTGTAAACCAATGCCTTGATCTTGTCCATTAGGCATGGAGTCTAAAGCATGTAACCAAAATCTTCCTTCCTAAAGGTACAACCCTTCCAAAATGAACTAAAACTAGGAAAGGATCTGGTAAACCAGATCACATGCACAAAATGAACTTATTGAATTGAAAAAACATTGCAATGTGTAGGGACTACACTTATTAAAGGTAAATCCTACTCTAAACAGACACTATAGGATTTTCAATAACAGAGTTTGAGAAACATTCCATTCACAATAATGGGAAGTTCTTCTCCATTCAGCTTTGAGAGCTGAAAAAGCATTGTGTTCTTTGCAAATTGAAATCATGTAAGGACCACTCTAGATTATATTGAACTTTGTGTGTCTCCCTGGCTTTGCATGATCAACATCACACTTTAACACAATATATCCTTCATTGAAGATTTTGAATTTGGATTTCTTATCAAAATTCTTCTTCATCTGTTTCTGATTCTTTTCTATGTTTGAATGAGCTTGATCTCTTAGCTCTTGTAACTCTATTAATTCTACATAACGAACCTGCAATGGTTCATTCTCAAGCATCTCCATTTGATGCAAAAAATCTAGTGCAGGTAACTCAATTGAAATAGGAATTCTTCCTTCTCTTCTGTAAACAAGCTTGTCTGGTGAATTGTCAACTGATCTTTTAGGAGTCACTGTATCAGCCCAAAGTCTTGAATTCAACATTAGATGCCAAGCTCTCTGGTTATCTTTGAGTGTTCTCCTGATGATCCTTAAAATATTCTTGTTAGTACTTTTAGCTAAACTATTTCCTTGTGGATAATAATTAGATGAAGAAATTAAGTAAATTCCATAGTTGACATCCCAATTTGTTACCTTTGCATCAAGAAATGCTAAAACATTAACTGATATAATATTTTCTAGAACACCAAATCTGTAAACTATACTTTCATAAAAGGACAATATCAAAGTTTCATTAGCATATTTCAAGGCTATTGCTTCATTCCATCATGTAAAGTAATCTATAGCAGTCAAAATCTATTTGTGTCATTATGAAGAAGGTGGGTTTATCATGCCAATAAAATCAAGACCCCACTACATAAAAGGATGATCAACTAAAATAGGTTGTAAAGGAAGAGAAGACAAACATTCTTTTCCAACAAGGAAAGAACATTTTTTACACTTTCTGATCCATTCAAAATAGTCCTTGAATATGCTAGGCTAATAGTAACCAGCTTTCATAATTTTTAAGGTTGTGGTACGTGCTGAGAAATGACCTCCTGTAGGTCCTTCGTAGAATTCTGATAATAATTGCTGAATTTTGTCATAGTCAACACATCGTAGCAAGATTCCATGTATATCCCTTTTGAATAATACACCATCAATGAAAATATAGGGTACAGTTTGTAATCTAAAATACCTTCTTTTATTCTTGTCCATAGCTTCCAAATAAATACCATGCTGCAAATAGCTAACTAAATCAGTCATCCATCTTGATTCTTGGACCTCTTGAGCAAGTTCAGGTTGATGGTGTTCTGGCTTAACCATGACATCTGATTTTGAATGCTTAACTTCAGCATGCTATTTTATATTTTCTGACTCTGATTCATGTTATTTTTCCATATCAAGAATTAGGTTCTCACATAATCATTTTCATTCAACTATCTTTGCAACCCAGATATCAACATCATATTCCATAACTTTTGTTATCCAGCCTGCTCTTTTCTCATTCAATTCTTAATTTAACAAGAAAGATTTCACACTTGGATGAGACACAAGAACATGCATTTTATTGTTTGAAAGCATGTAATTGAAATTATTTAGCCCCCTGACTACTGAAAGTACTTGTTTTTCAAGAAATATGTACCTTTTTTTGTAATCATACAAGCTCTATCCAAAGAAAGCAATTGGTTGTTCAAAAATTTCATCATTCACCTGAGTTAATATGGTTGAGATTGTTTCAGGTCTTGCAAGTGTATACATTGTAAAATCTTTATCCAAATTTAGATATGCAAGAGTAGGAGCTTGAGAGATGGCTATTTTGATTGCTTCAAATCTTTCTCTCCCTTCGCTGGTCCAAAAGAAAGTCTTCTCTTTATTTAGCATAGTTGTCAATGGTTTAACCGATGCTGCAAAATTTGGAACAAATCTTCTAACAAAGTTGATTTTTCCAAGAAAACTCTGTAATGCTTTCTTATGATGAGGTAATGATAGCTGTGATATGGTTTCGATTATGAAAGGATCAATTGCTAAACCTTTCTTTGAAACAATATGAACAATTAATTTTCCTTGATGTACTGAAAAGATAGACTTTAGCAGATTCAAAGATATCCCAAATTGTATGCATAACTACAATAGTATTCCTTAGGTTTATTAGATGTTCTTCATAATTATTTGAGAATATAATAACATCATATAAATAAACAAGGATGCATTTATTTAACAAGCTAAGAAAAGCCATGTCCATTGTGCGTTGAAACGTTGCACCAACATTTGAAAGTCTAAAACGCATTCTTTTGTAAGCATAAGTACCCCACTTAGTGGTGAAATATGTTTTGTACCTATTCTCTTCTTAGACTAAAATCTAATTTTATCCACTATAGTCATCTAGAAGAGATAGTCTATCTAAACTAGAAACTGTCCTCAAAATTTGATCCATATTTTGAAGTGGGTAGTGATCTTTTAAAGAAGCTTTATTAAAATCTATAAAATCCACACATAATCTGATTTCTCCATTTTTCTTCCTAATAGGAACAAAATTGGCTACCCAACTTGAATGCTTAACCGGAAATATAATACCTCATTCAATCAACTTAGATAACTCTTTCCTCATTAGAGGCTCTATTTTGGGATTTAAAGGCCTCTATTTTTGCCTAACTGGCTTGGAATTTAGCTGCAATTCAATAGTATGTTGTGCTAAACTGGGATCAAACCCTTTCAGGTCTTGCTATCTCCAAGTGAAAACATCTTTGAACTCCTTACAAAGATTAATAAAAGAATGTTTTTGAGCTAAAGAACATGCGTTTCCTAGAAACAAATTTTTACCTTCATCAACTGAAATCTCCTCATAATTATCACAATGTGTTGAAATTTTAGTCTTAACCTTCCTTAATTGATCATCAGTGCTGAAGATGTCTTCTAATGTGACACTACCTTGAAGAAGTTTATTTTTTTTTAACTGAAGAAATTGGTCACCATATAAGTGTTGTAATTTATCTTGATTTACTACAGAAAATTCAACTTCTTGCTGCAAAAACCTGAAGATTTGAACATCACTTCCAAAAACCTACCAATTCAAGTCATTATCAAGTATTGAAGGCCTAACAATTAGCTTTATATGAGGATGGATTTTGTTATTTTCAATCTGTTCCAGCACTTCGAAACTAGCACCAATTGCAAAAAGTCTATTTGCATGCTTATTTTCTGTTCTATGAATGGATTGGATGTTAATAGTTTCAAAATATTCTATTAAGTCTAAAACTCTATGTCTATAAGACTTCATTAATGGATTCTTACAAACATTGAAATTTATTACTTGATTGATAACCAACTCAAAATCACCAAATATTTGTAAGATGTTAATACCTTTCTTTTTGGCCCAAAGTAAACCATGAATTAATACTTTGTATTCAACTACGTTACAAGTGCATGAAAATTGGAGACTCAAAGATGAGAAATACCTTTCGTTTGTTGGGGAAGTCAACATCAAACCTTGTCCTTGAACTTTCTTATTTTTAGCTCCATCGAAATGAAGCTTCCAAATCCTTTCCGTTGTATTTTCTGTTTTGGACAACAAGGGAATTGTTTTATTTTCTTCATGTAAGCAATACACACCAAACAAATGTTCTTAAAATTCCTTGAAAGGATCATGAGTGTGTTCTTCATGTGTCTTTTCATCCATAAACAGGTTAGAAACACCATCTAATGCTAAAACATGAGCTATATTATCAAAATTAGACTGATCTAAAGATGTATATTTAGCTTCTGCATTAGAAGCGTGAGTCTAGGTGTGAAATTTGGCCAACGGTTCTGAATTGATAGTAACATTGGTCCCATAATGAGTAGTGGAAAATAAGAAAGACCAATCTGAAGAGAGATATCCTCCTATTTTGTTGTGAAGTCTCTTAATAAACATTTAGAAAAGTAAGGAGGTAAGTCTACAACAATAACACCTTGCAGAATGGAAACATTTGGGTAAGCATGCAATGTTACCTCTAGATATCTGATGACACATACTACATTAGTTGTAGTTCCGTCAAGATGTAAGACACTCTTTTCTGTAGGTTCATACTGCATGCCCAATTTTTTTGTAATTGCTTTTAGCATAACTGTGTTACTGGCACCGATGTCCACCATACAATTATGAACAAGATGTTCTCCAATAATCAGTGATAGATAAAATGGCGGTAGTTTCTTGATGTCATGAGAAATTAAGAATTTTCGAACCATCCATTTAACTTCTTTGATGTGGTCTTGTTCCATTGTTCCAAGTACTATGTCTTCTTTCTAGAATACTTTTTCTGTTGTTTTAGAAGAAATCTGCAGCTTAGCTAGTTCATGAGAAAGTAAATCTTGTTGTCTTGGAATAATTAGAGCATCCCACAGTGAGATGCTAATATTATGTTTTTTCATTACGTCAACAATGTTAAAAGAAGCAACAGTTTTAGAGAAAGATTCTATTGTTTTAGTGTAGGCTTTGGCGAAAACTGAATCTTCTTCAGCTGCTTTTGATATCTGAGGTATAAATAACCTCTTGGATTAGGCTATAGCTTTTTTTGCTATTCTTTACTAGTTGTAACACTTGTTGTTTTTTGAGGAATAAATGGACTAATATCTAGTTTTGGGATTGTAGTTGTTATTTTATCAGTGATAGTAGGTGCTTAAATTTTTTTCAGGTGCTTTCTAACCCTGAGTATCTTACTACCTAGCCTCCATTTGAGGCATGAATAATGTTTCAGATTGAGGTTGTGCAACAAGAATTATGTTTTGAAAAGCATTTGGGTAATTTGTAACTGAATGACATTGATTACAAGGCTAACACCACTTTTCTGTATCCATATTGACTGGGACTAAAGAGTTAGATGGAGTAGGATCCTTTGGGTCAAACTGTCTTTACTGATAAGGCTACCTATAATTTTGATTATGTTGGTAAGACTTCCTATTTTGTTGATTTTTCTGATAAGTAGGCTGATAAGGTATCCTAGGTAATGCAATCCTATTCTCAATTGAAGTCATCTTGTTCCCCATAATTTGTAAATCTTTAAACATATCATTTTATGGGTCCACAGTAGTAGGTTTTATAATTGTGATAGGCTAGGGAATAAGTGCTAAATCTGCTAAAAAGTCATTGAAGGCCTTGGTGCTAATTTTTCATCTTAAATAAGACTATTTTCATCTCAGATGGTGATATCATAAGCTATTGGGAGTGTATATCCTCCCATAGACTGAATCATAGTTGAAACATCACTATTTAATGCCCTACTATAATAAAAAAAAGCGTGATCAACTTGAGGCTTGACACTTGCCGGAATTCTTTCCCAAGTTCTGGCAAAATGGATGTTGAAACTAGACATAAATTTGTTGGGAGCTCTTTTAATGGTAGAAATATTTTCTACGAGAGATAAATGATTTGAATTATCTTGTAATTGTTTTAGTAATTTATCACCTAAGTCATCCCAAGTTCTTATGCATACAATATCTAGATTTCTATACCATTGCAAGGCTTATCCTTTAAGAGATGCAGCTAAAAGTCTCCAAGCTACATCCTCATGAGTGATATTATGAACTGCACATAAGGATGTAACATATTTAATGTGCTTTGTAGGTGTAACTTGATTTTCACCAGTGAATAATGTAAAACTTTTCATGGCAATATTAGGGATATCATGATAAACTGGAATTACTAATGGGCTGCAATTATTAAAGGTCACAAAATTCCTAGGTGGTTAAATAGCCATTTGAAATATTGGGATTTGAATAGAAAAATTGATATGTGGTGAAGGAATATTAGGAGGGTTATCAAAACCAAGTCTATTATAAGGTAAAGTATTACCAACTCTTCTCCTTCTTGCAAAATTCAAAGGTAAAGAAACAAACTCAGGAGGAATTCCTCTTACAAATGATCTTGTAGTCACTTTAGGCATGGAACATGCTACAATACTGGTCTGAAGTTAGCCCTATAGAGTCGCCAAATAGATCTTTAAATCTTTAAAATAGATTGTTACAGCTTTCTATCTGAAAGTAAATTTTATCTACTATAAAATATGTTGTAGATTTGTTGTAAATATCTGTAAGTTGCATACAGATCTGATTCATGGTCCCATTGGGAGTGCCAAAAATTATTATCTCTCAAAAGTGCACTCTATCGAGAGATGGCTGCAGTTGTTCTAGGATTGTAAATTTTATCTCTTTCTTTCGTAGATACAATGGAAACACCTCAAGTCTATGGGTATACCTATTATGAGGTGAGTCTTCGGTTTCAAGGTCAGTTCCTTATTGATGTATCCTAAACTGATTTTCTGGGGTTTAAGGGTAAGAGATGACTATAAAATGAAATTAAAATTGAGGTGATACACCAAACTTGTATGAGGTCTTTGATTGAGTACATGCACAATTGATATGGAATGATTTTATGATACACAGGCCAACAATTTTTTGAAGATAATTCAGGGTAAGAAATTTGATGTATTGAGGGATAGAATCACAACAATACTACTAAGTTACACATACACATTAATATCATGTAGAAATACTAAAACTTGCAGTAGGGTAAGATGATTAATCAGGGAATTAAACATTCGCAAGATTAATAGAAACATACACAAGATTGCAAATAGTTGGAAAGGTAGAAAATACTTCACATTTAAAGGGCACAACTGGCAGAAAATTGCTTCATCACTGTTGTATCTAAAAGTCTTCCCTACCTCCCTGTGATTTGCCAAGGCACACAATATATAGCAAAATATTTCCCACCCTTCCTAAAACAGGCTAAAATGGTACTCGCCCATGCATCCTATTTTTATCATTTATCTATTAATAAAATAAAGGAATAAAAATAGAACATGCAAATAGAAAGAGGCATTAATAGCCATTGGTTACAAATCAGTCAAATGCAGTCGACTATATTCTATTTTAACAAAAGAATGAGTGATAATTTGCTAAAATTAAGTTTTGCTTAATGAGCAAGTTTTCTTCTTTGCACATGCAAATTTGTATTTTGGTCTATTCTTTTGCAATGACATGTAACCTTATCCATTTGCAATGATAATATTAGCACTTTCTAACCACGGTTGAATCTAGTGAACTCATGACTCAAATTAGGGTGCAAAAGTATTGCCAACTTAATCATTTTTTGGTATTTACATTGTTAAGCTCCATTCGAACTAGAAAATCTCTACAAAATTCCCACTTGGCTGCCATTGTTTATTTTTTAAGCTCAACTGAAGGTTTCTATGAAGAAATATGTCTTTTATTACTTCGATAAAGATCATTCGCATAAGACAAAATTCATCCAAAAATGGGCCTGGAAAATCCTTCTTTTCATGTTTCTGATAGAAATTGATATTTTTAAATATTCGGCCCACCCATTTTATTTTAATTTAGGCCTTACACGTGTTTGAATCTGGTTAAAGTGGGATTGTGGCTTACTTTTGATACTTTGTTGCCTTTTTTGAAAAAGGCCTAAAATTGTAAAATGCCCCGGTGGCCCACTTCCCCGATTTCAACTTTTTATGCTTGGGCAGAGTCATGGGTGACTTAAACACTTTTTCAAAAAGGTCTCAAAATCTCAAAATGACCCAATGTTCCACTGTTTGACTTATTGAGTATGTGGCTTTATTTTGTCCTTGGTGAGGGCGCGAGTTACTTTATCACCTTTTTCCTTTTTAAAAAGCTTAAAAGTTTCAAAGGCAAAAAAATGTTTCGATGATCCACTCCTCTTCTTTGACTGTTTTAAGCGGGCTCAACATTTGACTTTTTCCATTTTGATAAGTGGGGTCATGGGTCATTTCACGATTTTACGCACTTTTGAAATAAATCTCAAAGTTTCAAATGGCTCCGATGCTCCTCTTTGAATTTTTTTATGCGGGCTCAACATTTGAATTTTTCCCTTAACATAAGCAGGGCCATGGGTAATTTTTTGATTTTACACCCTTTTGAAATAAAGCTCAAAGTTTCATATGGCTCTGATGCTCTGCTTTGACTTTTTTATGTGAGCTCAACATTTGAATTTTTACCTTTGCCAAAAAAAGTCTAAAAAACACAAAAAGGGCCCGCCCCTCTATATCTAATTAGATTTTTCCAGGCCTGCGAGTTCAATTTGACACTTTTATAAAATGATGAAAAGATGCTAAGTTCGCTAAAAAGACCCTCCATTTTCATGAGTCAAGATGAGGTTTGCATCGATTTTGGTTATTTGATTTTACCATTTGATCGTTTGCATGATGTAACCTCATTTGTTGATCTTCTGCAATTTTTGTCTTACATTGAACATGGTCAGTAAAAAATTTAACCATGTTGGTTTGCTTTTGAATTTGGGGATCAATTTGGAGACATTGATTTGTATACTTATTGATTTCTAATCATTGATTCTTCAACTGTGGTTGAGTTCTATTGACTTGCCTCTTGAGTTTGCATAGTAAAGGGTAATATTGGTGTGGAATCACAGCCCCCTCAAATGGCCCAGGTGTGAAGTGGGGCATTTGGTGTGATTGCGCAACATGGGACCATCTCTCAAATTTTGGGACTTGTAAAACTTGAGATGGACCTCCGGAGAAAGCAGGTTCTTGCTTCCTAATCTACCTGCCATAAGCTACTTCAGTATTGGAAGAACCTATTCTATCCTAATCTAACCATTCTAAGGGGACAGAGGGAGAGAGAGAGGGTGAAAGAGCCTACAATAAGTGGTGATACAACAGAAAAGGAAGTGGATTATCATAGACCTAACTGCCTGAAATGGAGAGAGGTGAGCAGAGGAGAGGGTGGACAGAATGCACCATAGACCAAAGATAGATTTCACAAATAACACCGGTACAAGTAAACCCATTAAACACAACTCCTATGACCTACAATAAACATCGAAATTATGCATAGTATACCCTATAATAATGATAGGTAAGGAGAGACAACAAAATAAGCCAAGGATGGACAGATGCGTCACAAAACAGATTTTATTGCTCTAGAAATGTTACACATTGCACCATCAGTTGGAAAGAGGCAACAAAATTCCATTACAAAGCCATGAGAGGAGGCTTAGGCTCTTCATTTGACTCTAAGGAAGAAAGAGAGGGGGGGCAGAAGAGAACAAGTGACCAACCGTTTGAATGTGCCCCTCTATTACAATATATAGGAAGAATGGGAGACAGAAGAGGGAAGAATTTGAATCCTGCTCCAACTACCCTGAGACATGCTTTGAATCCCATTTTGAAAATTCAACCACTGAATATCAATGCCTTCTATAAATCCACCCACAATATGTCACTTTTGGTTACCTGGTGGGTCAAATCAAATCATATCTGGTAGTTGAAGAGATCAAATTTTGTGTTAATGTCCTCTGAGACTTATTACCATTTTTTACCTACCAGAACCTTCCTAAAATGAAATTTTATGTTCCCAAGGCATAGAGGGTATCGAGACATTTCCATATAGTCTTCTCCCACCCAAATCTGATTCTCCAGTCAAAAGGAAAAGTGGTAAGTTTGCAATATTATGGCCCCGCCGTGCCACATCCAATTAAAGATTTTGTCGGGCTTGTAGGGTCAATTTGACAGTTTTTACAAAATGATGAAAAGATGCTAAGTCAGTTCAAAATACCCTACACTTTTTCATGAGTCAAGTTCTAGGTTTGACATCGTTTTGGTGATTTGATTTCATCCATTCAATCCTTTACATGATGTGACCTCATTCATCTGATTTTATACGTGTTTTGACACTTGGCATTGAATGTGGTCTGCTCCAAACATTAACCATGGTGGTTTGGTGCTCAAATTCTGGGGATCAATTTGGAGACATTGATCTGATGCACTAGTGTCAATTTCCTGATCATTGATACTTCAATCGTGGTTGAGCTTCTTGTTGACTCACTTCTCAAGTTTTAATAGTAAAAGGTAACTCGACCCCCTAACTTTCATCTTTATTTTGGGGGCTACCAATTGAGCTAACCTGGACTCTATGGAAATTTCATCAGCCATGGATTAACAAAGCCTTAATTGAGCTCTATTTCTTTACCAGATCGATTCTCTTAGCTCGTATTATCCTACATTTTTGTAGTCAATCCCTCTGTACTATTTTTCAAGCGAGGTATTTGTAGGTAATTTCTCAACCATTATTGAAAAATTTGAGCTCCTTACTTATGCAAAATGGTTCTCTGTTGGGCTTGGAATTATGTGTGTTCTCTTGGCCACCATGTTGACAAACTAGAAGCTTCACTACATTTCATGCTACTTGGTGGGCTTGATGAAGGAACTTATTGGGAGTTTTGTAACTTCACTTTTCAAGGTAAATCTTTTATTTCCAACGTTTTTATAGTGGCTCGATCTAGATCCTTATTGTGATGATTTTCCTTTCTTGTTCTTGCAGGTCGATGCTTAGACCCACTTGGTTGTATTTTACAAGTATCTTGTCAATTTTATCACAGCAGAGTGGTTGGTCATGAAAATTTCCTTGAGCATTTTCTATTTGAGTCTAATTTCTTCAATACTGTCACTATTATTGATGTGGGCATTGGTTTATTTTTCTTTCTAGAAAATCTAGATCCGCATATTTTAGTTTCTAGGTATTCATATCTTTTTAGCTTTGATATCCCTAGAATCTGGAGTTTTCCTTGAATATTTATCTATATATATTTGAAATTTTGATCTTGTTGTGAGCTAAACCTAGATTTGCTGTGGGTATTTACATATTGTAGCTCCATTTGTCTCAGCCATGCTTTGCAAATTTTCTATCTTTGGCCATTGATGAAAACATGAAGCTCTTTTCTTTACCAGATCGATTCTCTTCTACGTGATTTGTTACTCTTCCAAAACTTTAGCTCTTGGTGCCCTTGATATTTCTTCCTAAACTCTGTGATCCCCACTTTAAATATTTCTTTGAGCATTTGATCTACTGATATCTATTATTTTTCTCTGAAAATATACTCAGATTTTGTTTTGAACCTCTGTAGCATCTTTACCATTATGCATGAGTTGTCATTAGTAGTGCACTTTAATTGATGAAAACTGGTGCTTTTCTTTCATGTTTCCTTTGTGTATTCCTCGAATTTGTATTGCAATAAATCTGTATATGGACTTTTAGTTGTCCTGCATGAATTAATTAATTTTTCCAAAATTTGTATATACCCATGTATTTTTCAATGTGTGGTTTGACGTATTTCAACCCAGATTTGGGTCTTTCTCCTTTGGTATGGGCATTTAGACTTATTTATCTCTTCTTGATTCTGCAATCTGTTTAATACTTGCATTTCCTTTTATTACAACTTTGATATGTATGCTGGAATGTTTAAAGCTCCATTTAACATGGCGAAGCCCTGTCAAAATTTCCTCATAATTCCTTCTTCTTTCATTGCAATCAGGAACATATACTTATGAATTATCTACTTCATGTACCATAACATGGAATTCATTTGAGAACTGAAACCTTAATCTAACAATGAATACAATAAGGCATGATTTATTTTCTTCTTTACCAAAACTTGTACCTGCACACTTAAGGAAATAGTTAGAAAATATTTAGGCCTTTTGGCCTGTCTTATGTCCATAGTTTTCTTTTCTCTTTACTCCTTCATCTTGAGTGAGAAAATCATGTATGTAGTATGATTTTCAGGTAATCTATATATCATGTTGTTAAGAGATCCATATGCAAGAAAAAGGACAATGTAGGAATATGGATTAACCCTGAGCTCTTGATTGATAATTTTCCTCTTTTCTTCTTTTCAGGTATAGTACTTCCAGTGCTGAAGATGAAGATACATCAACCAAAGGAGAGAATTTAAGGAAATGATGGGTTCACTCATACTCATATATTTTCTCTTTCATACCTATGTACCTCTTATTTCAATAGTTGTATTTTACTTTTCAGTTACATCCCACAGTTTGTGTGGGAACATTTGAAATTCTTTATGAATAAGACATTGAATTTTGAAATTGAGTTGTGTATTTCAGCTTTCTTTATGGATTGTATAATGAACTAAACAACCCAATAATATAATTGAATGTCTTAATCATGAAGGAAAGATCGTTAAGAATACATGTAACATCCAATAATGAACTTTTGATTTATGGAATCTGCATTTATGTTTGTTGTTCCAAGACTCAACATTTCATTTATTCTACAATTGGATGTCTTCATTGAGATAGCATGGTTGTCCTTCGGGGCCTTGTGTTCTTTTTCTAAATATAGTCAAGAAATTGCAGACTATGTGATCTATTATTTTTGTAACAGCACACATAGCTGTAGATTTCATTTAATCATTAATTAATTCAAAAGTAACAATATTGTCTGATAGAAACTCCCCTAGCTTAGGTATACTTCACTAAGGTTATCCATCGCTATGAATTTTCAAGCTTCCCATTTAGCTTAGGTGCAAAAATTGTCAATAGTTTTTGTTAGTGCAAAATCATAGCACCCCCCGAATGGCCTCAGATTTGAGTGGGGCATCCAGACATGATCTGCATAACATAGGACCATCTCTAAAGCTATAGGACTTGCAAACTTGAGATGGACCTCCAAAGAAGGCTAGTTCTTGCTCCTAAACTACCTGCCATAACACTACTCTAATGCAGGAAAACTATCTAATCCTAATCTAACCTTCCAAGGACTAGGGAGAGAGAGTAAATGTACATAAACAAAGGCTACACTAAAGCAGTGATACACCAGAGAAGGAGGTTGTTGGTCACAATCTCATCTACCTAAAATGGAGAGAAGGTGAGCAATGGAGAGGATGGGCAAGATGCATCAAAAACCAAAGCTAAGTTTCACATCAGAACACCACTTTCAACCCATTAAACACAGCTCCCAAAACCTGCAATAGACATCTAGAAGTATGCACAGTATACCCTGCAATGATGAGAGGCTGAGAAGACACAATAAAGTAAGAAAAGGATGGAAAAAATGCATCACAAAACATATTTTATTGCTCCAAGAGTTCACATGGTACATCATCAATGGGAAAGAGGTAAGAAAATGCCATTACAGAGCAAAGAGAGGAGGCTTAGACTCCACATTTCCACCCTAAGGAAGAAAGAGAGAGGGGTAAGGAGAGAAAAGATGACCAACCTTTTGAAATATTCCCCTCCTTTACAATATATAGAAGAATGAGAGAAAGAGAGAGGGAAAATTTGAATCCTTACTTCAACCACCCATTCAATGCATTGAATTCACCTACTCCAACCATTCCAGAAAGTATTGAAATCCATTCTTGTCACAATGATGGGATTCACTACAAGACCCATGCCTTCATGTGTTGTTCCTTGCTATGGGAAAGAAAGGAGTCCATATTCTTCATCTATGGTGATAGGTGAGAGACTTGACAATCCTCGAAAATGGTAGACAAGATCATTAATGGTGGCAGGTGAGTAGCAGGCACCGAGAGTCTCTCCAAAAATTTCCTTTCCCACTCAATTTCTGAGCTCCTAGTCGAAAGATATGGCTATCCGTTGAAGGTCGAGCATCAGGCGTTTAATGCAGGATCATAATATGTGAAAGAGTCTGTCCATACAGGTTCCACGTGGCAGTCCCGTGCACCCTTTGAAGGATTCAACCCCCTCCTTTACGACTCTTAAGTTTTGTCATTGACTGATACATGTGGCATCATCACATGGGCCTGCTTTATTTCCTTTTTTTCTTTGCCTAAGTCCCCTCTACATTGGTAGAGACACTATGCCTAACCCTGAGACACATGGAGGCTTTGTGAAAATGTTTGGGACCACTACCCTTCAAATATCACTTCTTGAAGTTGCATTGAAAGCTAAAGCATGTGGCTCCTTCCGCTCTACGGTTTAACTTATTCGGTGAGATGATCAGACATAGGACCGTGGCATTTGGTTAGTTTGGGTCCTACCTTTTGGGACTCGTCTTTGGTTACGTCATTGGGACGCATGCTCCTTGGGGACTTGACCTTTACTTGGCCGATTTAGACCTCATTGAAGATGCTACCTGTTCCTTAGGGACGAGTAAGAGCCCACTTTATATTTCCTTTTTCTGGTGGGATCCCTAGCTCCTGAACTTGCAACTGGACACTTGGCAATCCGTGGGTGTACCCTGGTTTCCTTGTGTTAACGCTCTAGACTTATTTGCAGGGGAAATATGTGGGACACTAGATACATGGAGATTTTACGTCATTTGGGGACCCTACCTTCGGACATGACCTTTGAGGTGCACCGATTCCGACTCATGTGGAGGCTTCCGCTGACCCTCGTTGTTAATTATTCCGGACTAAGTCCTTTTTCTCCATTTAACTGGAAGGCTCCCTTCTTCTGACTCTAGGAGACCATTATGGTGGGTCTTCTGCCAACTCTAGATACTTCCCACTCATTGAGATCCTTCTCCTGAAGTTGCACCTTCTGGAAATATACTGAGCTGACTCGTGGATCCTCCAGGAGTCTGTTTATACTTGGGCACATTCGGGGCCTCGAGTTTGAATCGTATCTTGAAGTTGTGCCATTAAAACTATTGATCTTTTCCCATTTTATCTCTTTACTTATCAGACTCTAGGGCCTCGATCTCTAACATTGTTTGGCATTATCATTCTCCTACTCTTTGATCTCCTCCATTGTTGACCTACCACCGATGTTGCCCCTTCATTATTCGGATTTGAAATGTGGAGCTCGCAGGACTGAACTGAGCCCTTCTGATATTATCTCTCTGTGTAGGGTCGTGTTTGATCAATTTTTCCATGGGAGGAGGTCCGAAATTGGATAAAATTTTGTGACTCACGGGGACATTTTCCTACTAGATGAAGAGACCAATTGCCTTGTTGTATCCATTGGGCATGGAGTCACAAATGATAGCCTAGTATTGATCTTGTCTTTGAAACCATGAGCCCAACTGCTTGCACTTGGTGACCCTGAACCTGCCCCACTATCTACACTCTCAATTTTCATCAAGAAAATATTGAAGATGAGGTTTCTGAGAGTAGAAAATTGTATTGACCTGGGGCTTTCACCTATCCCTTGAAATGGACTCCCTCGAAACTCAATTTTATTTTCCACTGTATTTGCTTCATTTTGAAATCAGAAACTATTATAGGATAACTATGGGTCTCCCCGGCATAAATACTGAAGGGTCCTGGCACATTGTACCTACCAGAGAAATACGAAACGAAATATTATATACAAAGATAAATCATACATGCCTCAAATAAGACATGCAGAGTGTGCAAAAGAACTTATTCTATTGAAAAAAATCTACTCCTACTCCTACACTAACCCTAACAAAGAAAAGATCTAATCAAATCCTGCTACAGGAAGGGAGAAATAACTTCCTTTTCTCAAAAAAAAGTGGCCATGTATATGATTTGGTGATGAACATGGCTCTTATTATGAGTGAGAAACTAACAAGATGTCGATCCTCCACCCAAATCATCAAGGTATCAACATCAATAAAAAATAACTCCTCAAGCTGATTGGCATTGGACTCCTGTGGAGGTGTTAATGGTGACCCTTGGTGCTTTGATACTCATCCTCATGGCCTAGAAGTGGGCATGACTGGTTTTGGCTTCTCCCTTGGCTCCAATGAAGCCAAGTACCTGATTGGGCACGGTCTGATCTGATGGATGTGCTCATTGTTCTAAATTTCAACTCCAAGAATGGAGTCTTCTTGTGGACCTTCTTGGGTGGATGGTATGGTAGAGATGGGATCCTTGTGCCCTTTTCCTTCCTCCTTTGTTTCATGAAGAATGAATTGCTCTTGGATAGCCTCTTCCTCTAGCATGAAATTTGTTAAATAAAAACCTTAGATCCACTTCTCTACATGACTATTTAAGGGGGCAGAAAAGATCTTTTGAAAGCTCTCCTCCATCATGGCAATTCATCAATAAAATTAGGCCCTTCAAATGAAAGAAAAAAATCTTCATGGTGTCCCTAATGCTTTCTTCATCAAGTGGCCTCAACTTTGATTTGATCTCTTCCAGCTACTCCTCTTCAATGGGACTTAGAGCTGAGTGGTTCTTGCTCTCTGAAGCCTTCTTGACTAGTTTTGCAAGCTTGGATTAGATCAACATCCTCTTTAAACAAAGTGCCATAATGGACACTACATTCAGAGCATACAGACTGCTGATCTTCTTCCTCTTTTTCTTGTTCTTCTTGCTACTGCAAACTCAGCTTCCACTGCTTGTGGTCTGACCCTGGCCTCCTCTGTAGGTTTAACCATCAAGGGGATTTTTGTAATCCCAAACTTGAGAGCCAAGCTTACTAAGATTTTGATCATTTCTTTTCTATTTGGCTCTGCTTCTTGTTACTCTCCTTGATTGGTTTTTGGAGTCTCTCCCTGACATGGACTCGGGAAAGTAGGAGGAGTGGTGGGTGGGGTCTCCACTACTTGTTTGTTTATCTTTGGTGGAGGGGAAGTTATTTCCTTTGGATCTTGTGGAGGGGACATGGATTTGGAAGGGAAAAGGGTAGAAGAATTGAGGTGAGATGGAAGACTAGGGGATGGAGAAGGGAAATCAACACTTGGGGCAGTAGATGGGAAGATAGAATCAAGACATTACTGCGATGATACTAATTGAGGAAGAGGAAAATAAAAGATATGAGGTGGTGGACTTACCCATTGACAAGGTTGTCTCGGGTCCAACTCATAGGCCTCTATCTCCTCATTCCATTGCACAAGTTGGGGAAGCATCTCAACCATGAAGTCAAGCTTCTCCTATGGGCTATAGTGTCTTGGAAAAGGGACGATCCCATGGATAAGGTTCCCTGTAACCAATCCCGAATGCCTTCATCTATGTTTTAGCCCTAGACTGCACCATGATAACCTCCATTCTTTTCATCTTCTCCAATTGATCAGAATTCTCAACATATAGCTGTTACCATTATATGCATCCCCTTATTCTTGATAAGCTCCATAGCTAAAATGGGTCTGACACTGCTCATATGGGTAAGCATAATGGTTATGAATTTGATCATAATGTCGATCTAGAGGAGTTAAAAAATACATTGGAGGTGGACTGCACTACTGCTACAAGTGTGAATTCTATGAGGGGAATGAATTCATGATTGCACAACTTCATGGAATGGAATAAAATGAAAGATATGGAAGATAAAATGGATGAAAAATAATGGGGGAGAGGGTCTTTAACTCAGAGAATGAGTTGTTTAACCAGATGGAGTTACCAAATGTGTTGAAAACACCTCTAAAGGCTGAAATCTTCACCAAGAGCACATCAAACATGCTGAAGATGAAGATGGTAAAGGTGCTTCATTCTTGTCCCACTAGGTGTGCCAAAATTATTAGTACAAAATCACATCACCCCCTGAATGGCCTCATATTTGAGTGGGGCATCCAATGTGATTTTCATAACATTGGACCATCTCTCAAGCTGTGGGACTTGCAAACTTGAGATGGACCTCCAGAGAAGGTTGCTTCTTGCTCCTAAACTTCCTGCCACAAGCTATTCTAATGCAGCCAAACTATATAATCCTAATCTAACCTTCCAAGGGACTAGGGAGAGCAGAAAAATGCATGAAAAACAAATCCTACACTAAAATGGTGATACACTAGAGAAGGAGGTTGCTGGTCATAATCTCAGCTACCTGAAATGGAGAGAGGTGAGCAAAGGAGAGGATGGACAGATGCATCACAGACCAAAGGTAAATGTTCACACAGAAAACCACTTCAACCCATTAAACACAGATCTCAAAACCTGCAATAGACACAAGAAGTATGCACAATATACCCTGTAATGATGAGAGGCAAGAAGAGACAATAAAATAAGCAAAGGATGGACAAAATGCATCATGAAATTTTTTTTATTTCTCCAAGAGTTCACATGGTACATCATCGGTGGGAAAAGAGAAAGAAAATGTCATTACAGAGCTAAGAGAGGAGGCTTAGACTCCACATTCCATCCTAAAGAAGAAAGAGAGAGGGGGGCAGGGGAGAAAAGATGACCAACCTTTTGAAAAATTTCCCCCTTTTACAATATATAAAAGAATGAGAGAAAGAGAGAGGGAAAATTTGAATCCTACTTCAACCACCCCTACAATGCATTGAATTTACCTACTTCAACCACCCCTACAATGCATTGAATTCACCTACTTCAACCACCCCCAAAAAGCATTCAAATCTACCTGCAATAATGATGGGCTTCATTGCAAGACCCATGCCTCCTTGTGTTATTCCTTGCTGGGCAAGAAAGGAGTCCATTCTTCATTATGGTGATAGGTGAGAGACTTGACAACCTTGAAAATAGAGGACTGGATCATTAATGGTGGCAGGTGAGTAGGGGGACCAAGAGTTTTCCAAAACATTCTCTCCCGCTCAAATCTAAGTTCCCAATCGAAAGTTATGGTTGTCTGACGGTCAGGGTCATGCGTTTAACATGGGCTCGAGATATGTAAAAGGGTCTATCCATGTAGGTTCCACATGGCATTCCTATGCCCTTTAATATTCAGCCCCCTCCTTTCACTCTTGTAGTTGCGTTGAACAGATACGTAACGTCCTTCCGTGGGCCTCTCTGTTTCCTTTGTGTTCTACCTAGGTCCCCCTCTGTTTGGAAAAGGTATTACATCCCACCCTGGAAACGTGGAGGCTTTGTGAATGTTTGGGACCTACCCATCGGGCCTTACTTCTGAAGTTGTGCTGAGATGACACATGGCACCCTCCACGGGTCTGCTACTTTTAAATGGCTGATGAGACGGTTTATAGATCCTGACTATGTGGCAGGTTGGCACTTGTTGGGGACCACCTTTTGGGCTTGACCTTTGAAGATGCATCGATGGGGCACATGGAGACTTCCGTTGGTCCCTTCTTTACTTAGCCGATTCAACGACCGAATCTGTCTGCTGGCTTTAGACTATTTGAGAGCATCTTATGGGACCCTAGACATGGGGAGAGTTTATGTGCATTTGGGGACCCCTGCTTGGACCAGACCTTCGGAGGTGGGACGATTAGGACACATGGAGGTTTCTGCCTGGTCCTTAGAGTTTTTAACAGTTGGATCTATCTTTTTAGACTCTCGATAATGTGGCGAGATGGTGCTTTTTTGAGAGACTACCCCTTGGATCCTGCCCTTGAAGTTGTGCCACTAAGGCACATGGAGGCTTCTGCGAGTTTGTTTATACTTGGATGTTTCAGGCCATAAGTTTAATCATATGTGAAGTCTAAAAACTTTGAGCCTTTCCTCATTTTCCTCTTGCTAAGCCTCTGGTTTCTTTTAATGTTGTTTGATCTCATTGTCGACCCTTACTCCTCCATTGTCGAGCCCCTCCTGTCCCTTGGTTTGGGATTGAATGTGAGCTCACAGGACTAAGCTGACCCTTTGATTATCTCCTATGTAGGGTCATGTTTGATCAAATTTTCCTAGGGGGAGAATTAGATAATAGTTTTTTCATTAAACAATCTTCGTTATGAAAACCTCTTGTAATTCTCCGCTCAAACTTGAACAATCTTGGCTAGACTATATTGGTGGTACAATAGATCCTCTCCACTCTTCACTCACTTTCCTTATGCCCTTTGATGTTATCTCTATTTATAATTATTCTTCTCTCACTTATGTTCCAAATATCTCTCGTTGGAATGCTCATGGTTGTCCACCCATTCCATTTACTAAGGAAGAATATGCAATGAATATGTACACACTCTTCCGTAATGGGTCCTTATATGAACCTCCTCATTCTATAGTATACTAATTTTATAATGCTGCTCCAGTATGTTTTGATTGTAACTGTGATAATCTCCTTGATAATGGCCCCTAGTTACCTTCTATAATACATGTGTGAGGGGCATAAAACTTCACACCCCCTACTCATATCATTGGAGAATTTATCATCTATGCATTTTTATAAAGACACTTTCATCATCATCATTACTCGATGATGCACTCTTGTGTTTCAGTTCACACTTAACTGTTGAGGTATTACTACTGCACTAAACCCCACATACTGTACTCTAGATATAATACATCAAATTTCATCACAAATCGTACGTCATACTCTATACATTATCATACTCATTATTTTACATATAACGTCTATATTTTTCATCTTTTCATCCATATCACACAATACATACACTACAAGATTATCTGCACATATTGCATCACATTCTATAGATAGTGTTGTTATGTTACATCTAGTTTCACATCCCTTACATCATACAATTCACAACTTCACAT
Organism: Taxus chinensis; assembly: GCA_019776745.2. Lineage (NCBI taxonomy): Eukaryota > Viridiplantae > Streptophyta > Pinopsida > Cupressales > Taxaceae > Taxus > Taxus chinensis. The sequence continues at coordinate 752,184,889 of CM034146.1, forward strand.
ACTATCCTAGTTTTCATCACATATGTGTCTAGCATCATTTCATCTGACATTATAACTAGACATGTTACATTACATTCTACACATCTAACACATAGCATATTTACACATTCTACGAGCATCACATGGCCGTCTCTCATCACTATATTTACTACATTGTCTTCTACGTGCTGCACTCACCACCCTATGATGCACTTTAGTTCCTCAGGTTCATACTTGACTGACGAGGGTTTACAAATAAAAATGGACCTTATAATCAACACGTGTTTACCATCCATCCCTTCACCATACGACATTAATAGGCTAGTGACATACGCTTTAGGCTCAATAGTTACTCACATTCAATCATTTTATAGTGGTACGTTAGGTTACATCCCAATTTTTTATCATTCATCTTATAGTGATATATGCTTCGAGCTAAATCATCATTCATCCATTCATCTTACAGTGATATATGCTTAGTGCTAAATCATTACTCATCCATTCATCCTATAGTGATATACACTTAGGGCTAAATCATCACTCATATATTCATCTTATAGTGATATACGCTTAAGGCTAAATCATCACTCATATATTTATCAAAGTCATGATATACACTTCAGCTATAGGGTTCACACACACATTTCCATTACGTCACCTTTCATCACTATACATACACATTCATTATAGCGCATTAGACAAACAAACACACAAATCGACTATTTCCTGATGAAGCACTTTCATTTACTGTTTATTCCTGACTTCTGAGGGGTAAAACAAAATGAACCTCATTGCATACACTTATATTGACTTTTGGGGCACCCGGATCCTATCCTTCCATTGTGCATTCCATTCCATCCATCCACAACATATTGCATTTTCCTGGGTGCATTTACTCTTGTTTACTAGTTTTTAAATGTTCACTTTACTCCACATGCTAGATTGATTTTGTTATATGTCATTATCAATACTATCCACACATGTGCATGTTCACAAATTTTCTTAGTGTGATCATATATATAGGTATCTTACCATGCGATAAAGATGCTCACCTTCTACCCTTCCTATAGTGGTCACTGGGGGGCATCCACGTTACTCTCTTTCAGGTGTTATTGTTTCATTTTGTACTTAGAAATTTACACTAATTTATTAGTCATTCTTTGACATATTGGTTATTTATATAACATGCTAATGAGTGTTCCATGTGTAACACTTGTTTTATAGGATTACATGCTTCCATGAATACTTCTTTGTCTGATTGTCTTTAGTTGTATGTACTTGTTTTCTTCTTTTATGCGGGCTTTTCCCTATGCTTTGTGTGCATAATTGTCCTATTGGTTGCGACCATGATGGCCTTGCATGTCTTATGACATCGTGAGTGATGTCCCATGTTTGTGAAATTCTTTGTGTGAATTACTTTCTTTATTGCAGTGTTTACACTAATATACTGTGGTAGTTTTTACATTGTCTACGTACTTTACATTTATCTTCATACATGCATGTGTTTTCATACTAACACTTCTTTTGGCTAGCCATCCCTTATTTGTGTATGCCTTGGTTTCTACCAATAAAATTCCCTTTCCCCCTACAGGGCATAGAGTTCATGTGGTTGGTCCTTTTTTGGGGCCACATTCTCCTATCAATGACGTCACATGCGCCCCCAAATAGGGATGTGTCATTTGGGGATTTACAATCTACATAATGCATTTACACCGGTTCAATTCAGTGCACTTTCTACCCTTGGAATTGTGGGTTTTCATATAGTGAGTGAGTTCAGACAAGTCTATGAACTTCATACACAACTACTTTTATAGGACATGGTTTCCTTAGCATTCATAGGAGAAGTTAAAGGTTGGGAGGAAAAAAGAGAATTTCCTCCATATACTTCTTCTACCCGCTGACGTTATATCACCCAACAAACTAAGAAGATACAAAGATCTCTTCATAGTTCAGGAAAGCACTAAGAGCTTGGAGGGACATAGAGCATTTCCTCCCTACACTTCTTTGGCCTGTGGCATCGGATTGCCAAAAAAAATCCCCTGGTAGTACATGATATCCTTCTACACCCTTTCTCTTGAGTGTGGATTAGGTGCACATGTTCTATTTACACTTTTCATTTTTTGGACTTTACATTTGCTTGCATTTTTACATACATACACATACATCTTTTAAATAGCAGTTTTTACACTTACATACATATATATTTGACTACTTGATCATTTTCTACTTGTAGGTTTGGCCATATGATAAACAAGAAGTTCAAATTGGGGGCAACAAATAACATAGCATCATCAAACAAAAACACTCCGCGGCATAGCAAACACTTTACTAACCATGCAGGTACATTACACACCACATCAACTACACATGTGTTCCACTCTAGGTTCACTCTCATTACTTTTTATTTGTGCATTTTTCATCTTTAGTTTCCACACTCCTCCATATTTTTTGTCATTCCACACTTTTGTTCTAGTCCTTTGACGCATTTCTACTACACTCTTCATAATCATCAGGCACACATATCTATCTACTTTATGTTTCTGAGCTTTCAGCTCACCAACATAAAGTGGGGAAATAATGTAGTCACAAAATCATGCACTTTATAAATTTATTTAGCTTGGACTCATATTACTATTTAGAAGGTTCTTGGGTGAAGAAATCACCATATTAACCTCTATCTTTTGGACATCTTGTTTTATTTTATTTTGCCATTACCACCTATTTTCTTCCACATGCCCAACCTATTTCAGTTATTTCCTATTATTTAAGCCTTGACTGGGGTGCTCAGGAAAATACTAAGGTGCCCCAATCCTTCTCTAGCTTTCCCGCCACTTTTTTGGGCTCTTTCTAACTATTTCACATCTTTATTTTTCTTATGCTCATCCTTTTTAGGGTTAATTATGAAATGAGATTAAGAGAACCCTATAAATATAGATTTATGAGACCATAAATAAGGACTTACCATCACTTAATACTATAACTACATCTAGAGTTGTATCCATCTATTGTATTGGAGATCACTTGCATCCACATAGCTCCATCATTAAGGCACAAGGCTAGGACATTTGCATCACACTTCATAGGTGATGGATTCTATTCTATTCCATGCACACATTCTATTACATTTCTCTACACATAATTATTATTCATTACTTCACAAAGTGTGAGTGGTATAAGAGCAACCTAGGTCATGTTCACACACACTTGTACATTAGAACTACATTAGGTTTGAGATGTAGTAAAACACTCAGTTACTAAATCCACCATTGTGGCCACGTGAGCACAGTCTGACCTCTTCACTTACATTATTATTTTTTAGGGTTTGATTCGGTTGTTTTGGGGACTTGTAGGTATTTCATTCAGCTTGGAGTATTTGAAACATTTGGCAGTAGGACATTGAAGATGATGTGACACACAATGATGGTTTTCAGACCACCTTCCGACCATGTTAAAACCTATCTTCTAAGCTTATGCACAAACCAGGGCACTCAAAATTCATACCAGAGTTCCCGTGGGTGCCCTAGTCCACTTCTCAGGTGCCCCATTCAAGCTAAATCCTCAAAATACATACTTTCTGGGACTTTTGCGCAGTCGTTCCTACTCCTAATTTTTCCAATCACCTTTGTGATACCCTCCAACATGCATCTTTTATTGAACTAAGTTCTTTCCTCTTCCTTCTTGCACATTAGGGTTATTATTTCCTTTTGCATAGTGTTTTATATTATTTACATTCATATTTATTACATTTAGTTACTTTAGTAAAACTGTTCATAGCTTAGATTAACTATTCCCACACTACTTAGTCGAATTTTTAGTTGATTACCTTGTATTGTTATAATCAAGTTTGGAGGTTTTTTGGGAGGTGGAATCAAGAACAATGGACTAAGGATATTATAACAAACAATATATTGAGGAAAATGAATAAATAAGGATTACAATAAGCTACATATTAGATAAATGAGATGTGGAATTTAGGGCAGTGACAAATAGGGAACTTTTTCTTCAATGGTAGAGGCATTGGATACTAATGACTAAAAATGTGGTTATGATTAATTATTTTGCTCGTTATAATATTTTTTTAATTAGCTGGAATTAAACATTCAAGTACTTCTTAGGGTGTTGAATGTTAGTGGATTTAATTAACAATACACTACATCTATGTGATTAAGATGTACTCATAATATTTAATTGTGATATAATGTGGATAGCTCACTCATTGGTGTACATTCATCCACATCTATTAATAGCCTCTACTTGTTTTTAAAAAAAATCATAGAAATGCTAGTAACATAAAATTGGTAAATGTTAATTTGGGACTTAACCATGTTTTATTTAGAATGTTGTAAAGGATAATTTGTATTGCAAAATGATATGTTTTAATTTATTTTAAAGGTTGTACTACAATTTTTTTACTTTTTAAGTTATTTGTAGGCTTAGCACTGTACAAACCTCCAACACGGAATACGTTATTTAACTATTAGGAAAGCCTTAATGTTCATGGTCAACCAATTCAGTAGCAAAACTTTCGGGAGGCACCACTGCAATAGGGGTAAAAGGTTGCAAACCCATAATCCCATGGGCTTCATGGGTGTAGATGCACAATTTGTAAGCATCATGATTTTGATTAATTTTCACCTCTAATTATATTCAAATTTTTTAATTTTAATTACATTTAACACTCTAGAGCCACTTTAACATGATATGATGTGACACGTAAGGAAAAAAAAGGGGAAAATAGGCATATTATAAGCTTTATCATACTATAAGTTTGTTTTATTATTTTTGAAAATGTGTATCTATATACATGATATAGTTATATAAATGTTATAGATATATATTAAATTAATAAATGGTATAACTAATGGTCCATAGTAGACTTTGGATTTGATATTTGTATATACTTCAGATGTTGACTATATGAACACTCTAGACCTTATTGTATGAACACCTCTAGAATTGACTTTATGAGTACTTTGGGATTGCTTGCATGATTGTATGTAATTATATTTGAATTTAAAAATAATGAGTTAAAATATTTGAATTTATTTTTCTAATATAAGCAAGACTATGGAAAGCTTATACAACCTTTGCAAAAGGAACACATCTATAAGTATGACTATATTTTTGTGCAAAAGGAAATGGTTGTGAAAGGAGTCCCAACCATTACATGTACACTGTTTATATTGACTATATAATATATTATTGAAAATTAGTAATATTATTTCACGATTTAATTTTACAATATTTTTAAAATTAATTTAATTTTTTATTTTATGAATTGTTATTATTTTTTACATTAGTTTTGAGAATTGTTATAAGTACTAGCATAATAGGCCCCACTTTTAAGGGTGTGAGTATAAATCTTATTTTTTATATCGCTTGCAATATTCATAAGAGAAATAACTTCTCATGGGGGAATGGCAAAAAAATTTAAAGGTTTATTAAGTATTTATATCTTGCCATTATGAGTAGCCATACATACACGGTATTGGCTAGAAGGTAATATTGGGATCAACAATTGGTTGACTAGACGTAGAAACATTGGAAGAAGAATCAACAGGAATATAATTTTACACACTTTTATCAACAAGCTTAGTAAAAGAAGGAATACAATCAATACGGAAACTATACTTATGATCACTATTCATGTACATTATATTTTAGAATAACAAGAATAGCAAATGCATGCATCTTTAAGCACATCATGAGAAGAAATATGGGTAATATCATTATTCTATTGCACAAAATTAGTATATGAAGAAATATATGCCTTTTTAGGAACAATATTCAACTTGCAAGCACTTGGTTAAAAAGAAAGAGAGGTAACATTGATATCATTATCAATAGTAATAGGACCATCCCTAATTATTTATGCATGTGTAAGTGGAGGAGAATAAAAATACAGATGAGGAACTATTTAGAATAGTACCTACAACAACATTATAAGTATGATATTTTTTGTGTATGGGTCTAACAATCATCATTCATTATAGGCATTCTTCATCTAAAAATTTGAGAAAATACTCAACACATGTATCATTTATAGTAAGAGAAGAAATATCATTGTCACTATCACAAGAACTAGTAACCCTCAATAGGGCGGTAGGAACGAAATGTCAAGATGAGGGTTTATAAGTTCTTTTTATTACAAGAGGAAAGTTATTTACAGGGCTAGGGGTATATGCTTATTGGTAAAATTCATATTCTTCTTGGGAATTTTCAAAAAAAGGTTAAAGAAAAGTCATAGGTAAATGATCATACTTGGGAATAAGGCCTTTGGAAAGGTGATTATGTAGCATCTTTTGATAAGCCATTAGGAACCCACAAAGAAAAAAAATGAGGGATCCTATGGCCAACTAAGTTTTGATCAAGAATAGTGTTCATTAAATGATTTAATGAAAATTAGATCTTTATTAGATGGCTAAGATAAAATAGATTGTCTCATAAACACGTGAGATCTAACATGTAACGACAAGTAAATGCAAGTAATGAGAGGATGAGAGTGACTTAGCTTGTATATTATTTTCTGGGATGATTATGGGTTAGAATAGTTCTAGAACAAGTTATATTTGAGCTTTACATGCTTCATATGGAAATAGAGGTCTACAAGTCTTCTAGATAGTAGCACCCAGAAAGGGACATGACATTAGGGTTCCTAGTGTTGGTATTAGGCAGTAGCATCCTAGTTTTCAGTTTGGATATAACATTTGTATACGCTATCCTTAACTTATCTTTTTTTCACCCTAAACGTTTTGCAGGGTTTTACTATCGCACTTGTACCTGCAAAATAAATATTAACTACATGCATAAGGATTGATTACACAATAGATGAAATAAAATAAAATATGCTTCAGTTAGAATGACCTCGGCAATCACCCCCAATTTGATTATCACTAATTGTTACACTACATCTCAAGATCAATGTAGTTCTAGAGTGTGTGTGTGTCTGATATAATTATGTCCCTTGGAGCTAGGTTTTCCTTATGTCAATTACACTAAGATAGAAATCTAAAACTAATTTTCCCCCAGTATGATTGTGTGTGATAGAATTAAAAATTTCCCCTTCCCTATGCAATAATCGATGCAAGCCAAATTTAGTCCTTGATTGTTTCGCTTTTGACAAGAAGAAGATATGAAGTAATAGACCTAATTTCCCATCCCCTTAGAATAGTATGTTAGTTGTGTATATATATGACTCCTTTGTTTGAATTTTAACACTTAGTGAAACTTAAATTTGACCCATATCACGAAGAAAGAATTATAAAATACCCAAAGTTGAGTACCAAGAGCCAAATTAGAAAATAAGACAAGATGGAATAAAAGTGCCTAAAGGGAACATTAGAGCCTAGATGCTAGTATCCTTATTGGAAGGTAATTTTTTTAAAACATGACAAAGAATGAGAATAGGGATCCCTATGACTTGACCATGAAGTATATAAAATCTCAAAAACATAAGATAATGTCACAATCAAAGTTATTCAGAAGCAATAGAAGGACTAGTAGAGGTGTCACCAGTGTCTAATATTCTCACTTAGGAATCATGCATATAACAACATATTAGAGGTGTAATGTAATATTAATAAGTGCATATTTTTGTCTACACTTCATTGGCGAAAAGTTTTTTTTGTACAACTTAAGTGACTCAATTATAAATTCACAATATGTGCATATTTATGTGAGTTATATGTAGACTTTGTGTTGCCTATTCATGTCCATGGACTTTATGTCATACCTAAAATTCATTAACCCTAGATATTGTGTGCTTTTGATTTATTCCTATTCTTTGTGTAGATGTTGTTAAGTTATATTGTCAATGTGAAAGACAGGTTTTTAGTCTATGTTTTCCTAGAGTTACCTGAGTATTTTTTTGTAGTTTTATAATTTCTCCTCTCTTTCCCTTTATTAGGTTTTACTCCTTAATGTTTTCCGGTAAAAAACACCAAAAAATCAAATACCCCCTTCATATGAAGGAATTAATGCCACTCTTAAAAGAAAAGGAACTTCATTCCATCAATAGGTTATTTTTGAAAATGTGAAGTGACATAAAATTTTACCAACATGTCCTCTGAAAATGTGAAGTGACATATATTGTTATGTATGTTATTCGTAGCTTTCTCTTAACAGTGGATGCCCATCAAAAGGCGGAGTCGATTCCAAGTTTAAGTACAACTATGAAGAACGGGATGCATGTTCAAGTGGAGAGGCGAGAGGCGAGTGGCCAATTTTTTATTTGTAATGTCTATTGTGTATCTTCATAAAATCATACTAACTTCACGTTTATGTATAGTTGTGGAAACTATACATTTATTGAATCTATGTAAATGTAACTATATATTTATTGAATATATATCAATGATATGCAATATAATTTTCAATAAAGCATGGCACACAATATCTAGATTTTCAGAATCTGTTAAGGAATGGGTGATGTCTTACACAATGTAAACTTCATATTTCGCCGCAGTGTGGTTTTTTTGTATGATTAAAGAAGAAGAAGAATTGTATGTCGACATGAGAGGAAGGAAACAAATATATTTTGTCTGTAGACTTTTGTTTTCTACCATTTAGCTTTACATCTCAGCCAAGGATCAAATTTGAAGTTTCCAATGCCCTTCAAATGTATTTCAACTTGTCATAGAAGAGTGTTTAAAAGTTTACACTTTAAAAGAAATTTAAAATTTAAAGTTACACGTCAATAGTGAAATGAGGTCACTTATGTTAATTTTTCATTAGAAGGGCTAGCTACAAAATCACTTGTCATACAAATATTAAATGTTATGTTTTTTTTTTTAAAATATTGGATTCATTTTAATAAATGAATTATTAAATGAATAATTATAGTAGTACATATCTCATACTTACTTTTTTTTTTTGTCTCAAAATAAATCTATCTTCACTTTACACAAATCATGCTCAAAATCTAGTGAGAAGATGAATCACCACTAAATAAGCAATTAGTTGAGTGTTTCTATTGTCATAAGAGAAATATTAGTTTTTAGTTTTTTCTAACCATTAGATCAATTTTAGGATTTTATTTTCAATTCCCTTACTTTACTTTTATATTTTTTGTTTGAAACCCAACATGTCATAGACCACCATATCTCACGGTTGACATGTGCAGAATTCTTTGGCTAAGCGGCCAAGGATTGAGGGGTTTCCATTCTGCCAAATTCACATGGGGCACAATCTCAACCTCATCTCCTGGCTTCACTTTTAGCGAGAATTGAACCCTAGTGGGATCTTTAAGAGCCAAGCATCTTTCACCATTAAGTCAAACACCATTTGATCCCTTACTTTATTTCGGAAATTGAATTCTTAAATATTAGTTGTTTCTCTAAATTTTTGGATTCAAATTGTTACTAAAATAGTTATGCCTCCAAGTTAATTTCAAAATCGTGTAATCAATGGATATATGAATTATTTAAGGACTCCTCCATTCTCTAAATTACTCTCTCATTCAAGATAGAAATAAAAGTATGTAATATTGAACCACATTTAATATTTTGAGGTCTAAAAAATTCACATGTTTAACATTTGTTTTGTATGTAATGAATATCTTGTGATTATTATTACAACCTTAATAGGGTTTAGAAAATTACAATTTCTTTGATCGCTCTAAATTGTCTAACAAATCCTATTCACAAATAAAAAAGAGTTTCTTTTTGGAATCTTATATATGTAATACCAAAAATTTGGCATTAAATGCCATAGGAAATTATATTTATAACCCTGAAAAACTTTAAGAGTCGAAAATAGATGAGAAGTAAAATAAAAGTTTTGTTGTGAATCTACATAAAGCAGATCCAAAGAAGGACTATGTTCAATGTATGAGATTAATGTGGTGAAGATGAAATGTGGAAATATTCTTTTCCTAATTTAATGAAACTATGGAAAATAGTTCTCACACTTCCAACTAGTACATCAACGTGTGAGCGAATATTTTCTAAGTTAAATCACATTCAAATCTATTGAGATGTCTAGACTTTGCTTGAATACATTAGACACATTAAAGTTTCTATCTCTCTCGCCACCCTCGAAAGTTGGATATAGTAGATTTGAACACATTAGAATGAAATCTCATGAATCTCTTCCTTCAAGTGATACAAATTGAACATATAATTACTGCTTTGAATCTTAATTTTTTAATTTAAATACATTTTTAAAAAATTAATTGATTTTTCAATATTTAATATTTTTTATTTTTTTATATAAAATAAGCAAAATAGATATTGAAAAGTAATTAAAATTTTCCTTTTTTAATTAAAAGGCAAATATTGTTTAATTTGCGACTTAGAGAGCCTTTCAAATTTTAGTATGCACGGCTTTAAAATCTTATATTCTTCCAGCGAACACCCGCTTTTTGAGAGTTCCTCGCACCGGTGGAAGTCGGCGCCGACGTATTTTCGTTTGCACAACTTCTTTCGAGGATTAAAAAATGTGTTCACCAGCCATTCATCTCTCTTACTCACTCAGTCAATGAGTTTTTTGGTCCTCATCATTTATTTTATTAATGTTGATTAACTCTCCATTATATAATATTATATTTTTGAATTGATTCATTTTAAGTTTAATGTTAAAAAATGTCATTTCATTTTATTCATCTCTCTTACTCAGTCAATTAATTAAAAATGGATTCACCAGCCATTCATCTCTCTTACTCAGTCAATTATTTTAAAAATGGATTTAAAATGTGTTGATCACCTAGCAGAAACAAATTCCCTTGATCCATGCAAACCTTTTGGAGGAATAGTTCGCAGGTAGACAAGGAAAATTGTAGGCTGCAGCCAATAGGCATTATTGTTTCCTCGCGGCATGATTCCTTTTCTAGCCCTTACTTATCCCATCCAGTCCAACCTTCTTCATAATGGTTTATTTTTCCATACGTAGATTTTAAAAATGCACATTCATTTTTGTTTGAAACCTCGGTTTGGTGATATAAGAAAATATATTAGCATTATTCTGAGTGGAGTTGTCATATATTAATGAAGTAGAATATAAAAGTATGAACAACACATATAATTATATAAAATCAAATCCTATAAAATAAGAAAAATAATATCCTTGCATGAGTAAGAGATCATATCATACCCCCTTAACAATGTTTTTAGATGTTGACGTGTTGGAGCTTTGTGATTCAAATAAGTTTTATATTATTTATTTAAGTTTGTATGAGATGTGTTTCTCTTAGTGAGATGTACAAAGGTGGATTAGACAACTTCCTCGACAGTTACTATCAAGTGGTACTAATTTTATTTCTTTTTAATGATTCTTACGAAAAGTAGAAAGTTTTATCGATGATATACACTAGCATGAGTTACCAGCCAATCTTACATCCCAAGTCAATTATCTTCATTGAAAATCAAAATGAATTTAAATAAATCTATATGATTAGGATATTTAGTATGCCTCAATACTTACACAAGTACCTTCATTGCAGGATTTTTAATTTAAGTCATACTAATGTATGTTGCATGTCTTGTGTAGTCACAAAATCATGCACTTTAGGCATTTATTTACCTCGGTCTCATACTAATATTTAGAAGGTTCTTGAGTGAAGAAAGTATTAATTAACCCCTGTCTTTTTGTCATCTTATTTTATTTTATTTCGACAGTATTGACTATTTCCGTCCACATTTCCATCTTGTTTCGGTTATTTCCCACTATTTTAGCCTTGACTAGGGCACCCGTGCCATTACTGAGGCACCCCGATCCTTTTTGAGCTTTCCCACCACTTTTTGGCTCTTTTTAGCCGTTTGAAATCTTTATTTTCTTGTGTTCACCTTTTTAGGGTTAATTACGAAATTAGAGCAAAGCAAACCCTATAAATATAAAGTTATAAGACCATAATGAGGGACCTAACATCACTTACTACTATCACTCCATCTAGAGTTGCATCCATCTATTGCATTGGAGATCACTTGCATCCACATAGCTCCATCATCAAGGCACAAGGCTAGGACATCTATCATCACACTTCATAGGGGAGGGATTCTATTCTATTCCATGCACACATTCTATTACATTTTCTACACATAGTTATTTCTCACTACTTCACAAAGTGTGACTGGCACAAGAGAAACCTAGGGCATGTTCACACACACTTGCACATAGAACTACATCAGGTTTGAGATGTAGTGCAACACTAGTTAGTAAGTCCACCATTGTGGCCACTGAGGACAGTCTGACCCCTTCATTTGCATTATTATTTTTTAGGGTTTGATGTTTGTTTTGGGGTCTTGCTAGGTCTTTTATTCAGCTTGGAGTATTTGTGACATTTGGCGTAGGACAATGAAGTTGATGCAATGACACATCGAGAGGTTTAGAGACCAACTTCTGACCCTATAAAAATTAGTTTTTGAGCTTCTGCACAGACCAAGATGTCACCCATAATTCATACCAGAGCACCCATGGGCACCCTCAGTCCTCTTTCAGGCACCCCAGTCTAGCTAGATCCTCCAGATCCATACTTTTCAAGACTCCTGCACAGTCGTTCCTGCTCCTGATTTTTCCAGTCACCTCTACGACACCCTCTGACAGGCATCTGATTATTCAGCTGAGTTCTTTCCTCTTTCCTTCTTGCACATTAGGGTTAGCATTTCCTTTTGCATAGTGTTTTATATTATTTACATTCCTATTTACTACATTTATTTACTTTAGTACAGTTGTTCATAGCTTAGATTAACTATCCCCGGCACTACTTAGTCCATTTTTAGTTAATCATTTTGGTGAACCCCACGTTTCAACGCTTCCTTCTTACTCATGTCATCTCCTTATCAAGTTATGGCTCAATATTCTTATCCTACATACATGCCCACTAAGGTCTCAGGCATAGTTACTACCGATGCTGATTTCATGTGTGTACGTACCCAACACCCTCCTCGCTTTGTCATGCCTATGGATGATCCATCCATTAATGTTATTGCTACTCGACCTACTCATCCTACTCCACCAACCACTCCACTTGAGTCTATTCCACCACCCATTACACTGATAACTCTCCTACCTCCTCTAAGGACTATGACATTATTGAACAACTTAAAAATACGCCCACTAAGATCTCTCTCTATGACTTATTACGTATTGCACCAGATTGTCACAACACATTAGAAGTTTCCCTTCATGTTATTCATATTGAATGTGATAACTCCACAGGAGGCCTTTGCACATCTCATACAATCTCTTCGTAATTTACCGTGTGTTATCTCTTTCACTGATGAGGATATGTCACCTTTTGCTAAAAGCAATCCATGTGCTCCTTTGCTGTATTACTATCGTTGTTAGTACTACTTGTATCAAGTGAGTTCTCATTGATAATGGATCCTTTGTTAATATTTGTGCTCATTATCTATTATAGAAATTAGGTATAAGTGATAACCTTATTTCTCATAATTCCACTCTCATTCACTGGTTACGATTCTACCACTCGTACATGCTTAGGGACTATCTCATTACATATTTAGGTTGGGCCTAAAACTGTTCTCATTGATTTTTACATCATTGATACCTCCCTTCAATTCAATCTCTTATTAGGAAGGCCTTGGATTAATGCAATGCAAGTATTTCCATCTATTATCCACCAATGTTTCAAATTTTTACATGATGGCTATGAAAACATACTGTTACCGTTGATCTAGAGCCATTCAAGTTATTTCGTATATATCTTGTTACTGTTATGCCTATACCACCTTCGCAACATATTCCATATGATAGTCTTGACACATATGACATCGGTCAATCTAGCGCTTCACAATCACCTACAACAACTGTCTACGCTCCTCTTATTTCTACTCACACTACAACTATTATTTCACCTACAATATCAGTCCCTGCTAGTGTCTCATCTCCACCAGTTGTGGCACCTTATACTTCACTGACTATGGTGCCACCTACTAACATAATTGATAGTGCCACACAACACCATGATTCTCACACTAATAATTTTGATGACGAGGTTGATGTTATATAACTTAAAGATGAATCACTGAAACAACTTGATTTTACTCCTCTTGGTGTAGACGATTCTTATTTTGAGGAAACCTTTATGGCTAATGGTCCAGGAGAATATCGATTTAAAAATCCTCCCTATACTAATGTTATGGTATTGTATAAGGGATTTATCCATAGTGTCAACATTATTTCATCTTCTCCTCTACCGGTAGCAACTCCACGCCCTCCTTTTACATGCACATTATTTATCAACGGGTCCTTTTGGCAACACATCCCTCATTGATTCCACTTTCTTAGATACTATTTGTACATGTGACAATTTGTCTAGGTTTGGACATCACACTTAATGACATCTTACCTCCTCTTCACTCACTACATCTCTACCATGGCTATTTTCACATTACAACAGCTTATGGCTTGAGTTTTTTTCATTTAACAGTCTTTGTTGTGTGTACCTCTTGTAATTCTCCACTCACACTTGGACAGTCTTGGCTCGACTATATTGGTGGTACAATATATCCTCTCCACTCTTCACTCATGTTTCCTATGCCCTTCGGTGTTATCTCTATTTCTAATTATTCTTCTCTCACTTATGTTCCAAATATCTCTCGTTGGTATGCTCATGGTTGTCCACCCATTGCATTTACTGATGAATAATATGCAATGAATGTGTACACACTCCGCCATAATGGGTCCTTATATGACCCTCCTCATTCTATAGCATACCAATTTTCTGATGCTTGCTCTAGTAGGTTTTGATTCTAACAATGATGATCTCCTTGATAGTGGCCCCTAGTTACCTTCTATAATGCATGTGTGGGGGGCATAACACTTCACATTCCCCCCCTCACTCATATCATTTCCTGCATTTATCATCTATGCATTTTTATATAGACACTTTCATCATCATCATTACCCGATGATGCACTCTTGTGTTCGGTTCACACTTGACTGTTGAGGGATTACTACTACACTGAACCCCACACACTGACACTCTAGACATAATACATCACATTTCATCACACATCGCACGTCATACACTATACATTATCATACTCATCATTTTACATATAACATCTATATTGTTCATCATATCATCCATATCACATAGTACATACACTATTAGATTATCTACACATATTGCATCACATTCTATACATAGTGTTGTCTATCTTACATCTAGTGTCACATCCCTTACATCATACAATGCAACTTCACATCTCACATTTTCTACATACTATCCTAGTTTTCATCACATATGAGTCTAGCATCATTTCATCCTACACTTCTACATTACAGTCTATGTTACATGTTACACGCTATACATTATCTCTTATACATTCTACACATCTAACACATACATTTCATACACATTCTACTCATCACATGGTCATTTATCACTACTATGTACATTGTCTTCTATGTTACACTCACCACCCTATGATGCACTTTAGTTCCTCGGTCCATACTTGACTATCGAGGGTTTACAAATCAAAAATGGACCTTACACTCATCACGCATTTACCACCTGACCTTTCACCATATGACATTCATAGGCTTAGTGACATACGCTTTAGGCTAAAGTCACTCACATTCAATCATTTTGTAGTGGTATATACCTTAGGTTACATCACAATTCTTTATCATTCATCTTGTAGTGATATATGCTTAGCGATAAATCATCACTCATCCATTCATCTTATAGTGATATATGCTTAGGAATAAATCATCACTCATCCATTCATCCTATAGTGATATACGCTTAGGGCTAAATCATCACTCATTCATTCCTCTTATAGTGATATACGCTTAGGGCTAAATCATCACTCATATATTCATCAAAGTCATGATATACACTTAGTGCTATAGGGTTCACACACACATTCTATTATGTTGCATTTCATCACTACTACATACACATTCATCACAACACGTTAGATAAAACATACACTTCGACCATTTCCTGATGACGCACTTCTCATTTACAGTTCATTCTTGACTGTCTGAGGGGGGAAAAATGAACCTCATTACATACACTTCTATTCACTCAGGGGGGCACGACTCCTATCATTCCATCATGCATTCCATTCCATCCATCCATAACATATTGCATTGTCTTGGGGGCATTTACTCTTGTTTACTAGTGTTTTACATGTTCACTTTACTACACATGTTAGATTGATTTCTTATATGTCATTATCTATACCATCCACACATGTGTGTTCACATATTTGTTTAGTTGTGATACACATATACAGAGTCTCTTACATGCAGCATGGATGCTCACCTTCTACCCTTCCTATACTGGTTGTTGGGGGAATCCACATTCGTCTCTTTTAGGTGTTATTGTTTCATTTTGTACTTAGCACTTTACATTACTTGGTTATTCACGCTTTGACATATTGGTTATTTCTATAACATGCTAATGGGTGTTCCATGTGCAACACTTGTTTTGCAGGATTACATGCTTCCATGACTACTTCTTTGTTTATTTTCCTTTACTTGTCTGTACTTGTTTGCTTCTTGTATGTGGGCTTTTCCCTATGCTTTGTGTGCAAACTTTCTTTTTGTTTGCAGCCATGATGGCCTTGCATGTCTTGCGACATCATGAGTGATGTCCCATGTTTGTGACCTTCTTTGTGTGGTTTACTTTCTTTCTTGCATGTTTACACTACTATGCTTGGTAGTTTTTACATTGTCTACGTACTTTACATTTTTCTTCTTACATGCATGTGTTTTCATACTAACACTTGTTTTGGCTAGCCATCCTTGTTTGTGCATGCCTTGGTTTCTACCAAGAACATTCCCTTTCCCTTGTAGGGCACAAAGTTCATGTGGTTGGTCCTCTTTTGGGGCCGCATTCTCCTATCAGTGACGTCACATGTGCCCCCAAAGAGGGTGGGCATCATTTGGGGTTTTACAGTCTACACAACACGTTTACACTGGTTCAATTCAGTGCACTTTCTACCCTTGGCATTGTGGGTTTACATACAATGAGTGAGTTCAGACAAGTCTACAAACTCCATACACAATGGATTTTATAGGACATGGTGTCCTTAGCATTTAGAGGAGAAGTTAAAGGTTGGAGGACACAAAGAATTTCCTCCCTATACTTCTTCTACCACCAGCATGTCGGATCACCCAAAAACCAGGACACGATACAAAGATCTCTTCACAGTTCAGGGAAGCAGTTAGAGCTTAGAGGACACAGAGCATTTCCTCCCTACACTTCTTTGGCCTATGGCATCGGATCGCCTAAAAAACCCTGGCAGTACAGGATATCCTTCTACACCCTTTCTCTTGACATGGATTAGGTGCACATGTTCCATTTACACTTTTCATTTTGTGTACTTTACATTTACATGCATTTTTACATACATACATTTACATCTTTTACAATAGCATTTTTACACTTACATACATATATATTTGACTACTTGATCATTTTCTCCTTGCAGGTTTGGCCATATGATAAACAAGAAGTCAAATTGGGGGCAACAAATAACAACAACATCAACAACACTTTGCAACAACACAAGCTTTACTAACCATACAGGTACATTACACACCGCAACAACTACACACACGTTCCAACCTAGGTTCACTCTCATCACTTTTTCTTTGTGCATTTTTCATCTTTAGTTTCCACGCTCCTCCATATTTTTTTCATTCCACACTTTTGTCTAGTCCTTCGGCGCATTTATACTACACTCTTCATCGTCATCAGGTACGCATCTCTATCTACTTTATGTTACCGAGCTTTCAGCTCACCAACATAAAGTGGGGGAAAATGTAGTCACAAAATCATGCACTTTAGACATTTATTTATCCTGATCTCATATTACTATTTAGAAGGTTCTTGAGTGAAGAAATTACTAATTAACCCCATCTTTTGGCCATCTTGTTTTATTTTATTTTTCCATTACCACCTATTTTCGTCCACATGCCCAGTCTATTTCGGTCATTTCCTACTATTTTAGCCTTGACTGGGGTGCCCGGGAAAATACTAGGGTGGGCACTTGGTCCTTCTCGATCCTTTTGAAATTTCCCACCACTTTTTGGGCTCTTTCTAGCCATTTGACATCTTTATCTTTCTTGTGGTTGGCCTTTTTAGGGTTAATTATGAAATTAGAGCAAGAGAACCCTATAAATATAAAGTTATGAGACCATAATGAGGGACTTACCATCACTTACTACTATCACTCCATCTAGAGTTGTATCCATCTATTGCATTGGAGATCACTTGCATCCACATAGCTCCATCATCAAGGCACAAGGCTAGGACATTTGCATCACACTTCATAGGGGAGGGATTCTATTCTATTCCATGCACACATTCTATTACATTTTCTACACATAGTTATTGTTCGCTACTTCACAAAGTGTGACTGGCACAAGAGCAACCTAGGGCATGTTCACACACACTTGTACATAGAACTACATCAGGTCTGATATGTAGTGCAAACACTCAGTTACTAAGTCCACCATTGTGGCCACTGAGGACAGTCTGACCCCTTCATTTGCATTATTCTTTTTTAGGGTTTGATGCTTGTTTTGGGGTCTTACAGGTATTTTATTCAGCTTGGAGTATTTGTGACATTTGGAGTAGGACACGTGAAGTTGATGTGACACACAACGATGGTTTCTAGACCACCTTCCGACCATGTTAAAATTAGTTTATGAGCTTCTGCACAGACCAGGGCACTCCATAATTCATACTAGAGTGCCCGTGGGTGCCCTAGTCCTCTTCCAGGTGCCCCAGTCAAGCTAGATCCTCCAAATCCATCCTTTTTGGGACTTACTGCATAGTCGTTCCTACTCCTAATTTTTCCATTCACCTCTACAACACCCTCCAATATGCATCTTTTATTCAGCTAAGTTCTTTCCTCTTCCTTCTTGCACATTAGGGTTAGCATTTCCTTTTGCATAGTGTTTTAGATTATTTACATTCTTTATTTACTACATTTATTTACTTTAGTACAACTATTCATAGCTTAGATTAACTATCCCCACACTACATACTTAGTCAATTTTTAGTTAATTACCGCTTGTATTGTTATAATCAACTAGGTGGAGGTTTTTTGGGAGGTTGAATAAAGAAAAATGGACTAAGGATATTAGGAAGACCTAATATATTGAGAAAATGAGAATGAAATAAGGATTACAATAAGCTACATATTAGATAAATGAGATGTGGAATTTAGTTCAGTTGCCCAAATAGGGACCTCTTATGAATGCTTCAATGGTAGATAGCATTGCATACTAATGACTAAAAATGTGGGTTTATGATTAATTATGTTTGGTTCGTTATAATTTTTTTTAAATAGCTAGAATTATAAACATCCAAGTACTTCTTAGGGTGTTGAATGTTAGATGGATTTAATTAACAATACACCATTCTATGTGATTAGGTGAAATGAATACTCGCTAATATTTAATTGTGATATAGATATTGGATAACCTTCACTTCTTTACTGTGTATGTATTCATCCACATCTATTAATAGCCTCTACTTCCCCACATTTTAAAAAATTATTAGACAAGGATAGTAACATAAACCTTGGTAAATGATAATATTGGGACTCAACCATTTTTCATCTTAGAATGTTGTAAAGGATACATTTGTATTGCAAAATGATATGTCTTATAGATGATACTTTTTAAAGGTTGTACTACCATAATCAATTACTAATTTAAGTTACATGTAGGCTACTGGATGCTACAAACCTCCAACATGGAATAAGTTATTTAACCATTAGGAAATCCTTAAAGTTCATGGTCAACCATATTCAGTAGAAAATGTTCTATGTTGAGGCACACTGCAATAGGGGTAAAAGGTCAAGAACTTCAACCCTGAATCCCATGGACTTTCATGGGTCATTGTAGATACCCTAAATACAATTTGGGACTCAAGCATTGAAGTGTTTTGATTAAATTTCACCTCTAATTATATGTTTAAATTTCAGGTTTTAAAGGTTTGTTTAAGGAAAATGTTTACATTTTAAATACCCATTTCTAGAGCTTGCATGGTCTACTATAACATTTACCAACATGGAATATGTTTTACCATTAGGAAATCCTTAATGTTTGCACAACCACTTCTCCCACCATGGACATTTGATTTCGAGGTCTGAAAATAGACTGAAATAGTGGGTAAATTTGACATCTTTATCCCATCAAACTTACAAACCAAGATGGAGGTCTAGCTATCATTGGGTCAGTAGCTATCATGTAATTTAGAGTAGCTTCACCGGTCTTATATAGATAAAATCCATGCCTTCCATTTGATTAAGTCCTCTATTTCCCACCTCTATATCTCTCCATAAGATACTCATGTCTATAGGAAATTGACCTGGGATTAAAGACATTATGACATGTAGATTGTTTTTAAATGACATGACGATCACAACTAAATGTAAGGTAATTGTTAGCCATATGTATTAACTCTACAGGCTAAGTAGATTTATATTTGTATTGAAACCCTACTTCGTACATGTTGTGTAGTCTATATACACCATCATAGATATATTGCTAGGTAGAATATGATATTTGTAATCAACGAATTGGTACTAAATAATAGTCTCGTAGTGCCCATTGGGATTCAAAACTCATTCGGAAGACTGTATGAACACTTAGCAATCCTTATTTATGAACCACTATTTAACTTCTATGAACTTTGGGTTTAATTGAATTGCAAATTAGATATTATGAATTAATTTTTCTAATATCAAACAAGACTATGGATTTAGCTTATACAAACCTAAAAAAAATTGCAAAAGGAACACATCTATAAGTCCAGATGACTATATTTTTGTGCAAAAGGAAATCATTTGTAAAATGGAGTTTCCAACCACCTCGCAAGAACATGTACACTGTTTATATTGAAAATATAATGATATTATTGAAAATTCGTAATTTATTGGATGATTTAAGGTTTACAATCATTTTTAACATTAATTTAATTTTTATTTTTATGAATTGTTAAAAGTTTTTAACATTAGTTTTGAGAATCTACTTATAAGTACTAGCATAATGCTTATAGGCCCTACTTTACTAAGGGGTGTGAGTATAACTCAGTTATTATTATTAAATCACGATGCAATATTCATTAGAGAAATAACTTCTCATGTGGGAAAATCGCATAAAAATTTAAAGGTTAATTAAGTATTTATAATTTCCATTATGAGCAGTCATACATACACTATTTGGCTATAAGGTAATATTGGGATCATTATTGGTCTGACTAGACATAGAAACATTGGAAGAAGAATCAAGCCAGGAATATAATTCAAATTACACACTTTTATCAACATGATTAGTAAAAGACGCCTACCAATACAATCAATATGGAAACTGAGAGCTTATGATCACTATTATGTAAATTATGCATTTTGGAATAACAAGAAACCGCAAATGCATGCATCTTTAAGCACATCCATGAGAAGAAATATGGGTAATAGCATTATTCTATTGCACAAAATTAGTAGTATGAAGAACACTGCCAGTTTAGTCACAATATTCAACTTGCAAGCACTTGGTTAAAAAAGAGAGAGAGGTAACATTGATATCATTATCATTAGTAATAGGCCATCCCAAAGCATTTATTGGCATGTGTAACCTCCAGAGGAGAATAAACAGTAAGATGATCCATCATGGCCCATTAGTAGTTTTATGTGTTGGTACCCAAATTTAATCTCCTTCAAAGGCTCAAGCATGGCATCATGGATTTAATTAGGACACTCAGAGGCAGATAGATGATAATCATGTATGTCATTTTGTAGTCAGGGAAGCAATCTATCTGATCTTTTAGCACTCTAGTATTTGAATAGGAGTGGGTAGCACCTTAAAAGGATGTGATCTAATCCTAACTATTTTAGGTTGTGCCTTTCAACCAAGGTAAGAGAACCTATTTTGTAACCTCTATTATTTGAAGAACATTGGTAAATCCTTCTTTTGCATAAATTTTATAGAGAAGACCTTGGGAAAATATGATCAACACACCAAATCTGACTCTCACGAGTTGTCACTTCCAAATGTGGAGATATTTTCACAACAAGGAAAAGGTTACTAAAGACATTTGGCACCTGATTGTTTCTGCATGTTTTGGTAATGATGATTATGCATTTGTGCACACACAGGACAAACAAGGGTAGTATGGGTAAGATTGGTTGTTTTGAATAAATTTTTGGTGGGAGGTGGGGTAGAATGAACTTGATTCACTAGATCCTTGAGAAATCTTACAAAATGGAAGGTTAAACCAATAGAATGCCACATGATAGCTGAAATGTTTCTTTAACCAGAATACGTGCTTCAATGGAGGCCCATATCAGCACTTTTTCACACAACCTATGAGATTCTAACATGAAAGCTAGAGTTAGAGAACCCAACAAAGCATCAAGATCTAAGCCAAATCACATGCCTAAGGTACACCCAGAGGCTTACAAACAATCTCTGTCAAACAGATGAAAGAAAAGTGATTTTAAATCATTTATTTCACTCCCAAATGAAGGCTCTTATGAGAAATGAAATTGCAGATACCACTAAACTATCACAAGGATTGAGACCTATGTGATTGGAATCAGATTTTAATACAAGATTGCAACAGAAACAAGGAAAAACTATTTGCATACATTCAGAGATAAAACAAACACATTTTTCTCAAGACAACACAGAATAACTCAAATTTGATTCAAATTTATCAGCAGGGGAAAGTTTCTAGAACAATCTCAGAGCTTGTCAATGGCTGTACACTTGCAACCACCTTGACATGATAAAATTTAATACAAAAAGAGATATACTAGGTTTCTCAGATGGATTCTCAAAAGACATGCTTTGTCAAATTTTCTCTTGGGAATTTTCTTCGACCCGACTCCAACCTCCTAACCTCCAACCATTTGCATGAAAAAATCCATGCCATTTATAACATTTTACAACAGATCCCATTTTCCCCCCAAAAAATCTAGACATTGAGTGCACCAGTGCTTGCCATGATCACGATCACGATTTCTAGGATCAGATCTACAAAAAGTTCACCAGGTGCTTCAAGGGGGAAGATCTTATCGAATATCTCCCACATTCAACTCCTTCTTCTGGTAGATCACTCTTTCTTTCAATTCACCAACCACTTCCACCCCTAATCTGTCAAATCTGGCTCCTTGCGTGCTCGGGAGAAGAAAAATGGAAAATATGATCGAGCTCGATAGTCAGACCATTTTAATGGCAAAAGAAGTCTTCCAGATCTTCCCCACCAAACTCAGATATCAACATTAACTCCCCTCTCTTCTTGGTTGTGTAGAAAAAACCAAGAAATCATGAAGACTCGCACTTCCAGGTGTTTTAGTAAAAATGGGGGAAAATCAGATTCAGACTCTCAGCTATCGTTGATCTTTACTTTGAATTTGGGTCATCCATGTGGAAGATTCAAATTTAGAATAGACCCGGGGGTTCCCTCTGAACTTTTTACAACTTTTTGGAAAAAATGGAAAATTTTCACATTTTGTTCCGCACCTCGCCCTTGAGAAATGAGCCTGACACGTGTCCTGAGGTGGGTCCCAAAAGAACCGTGGCCAAATTCTACCATTTCACCTCTCTTTTGGAAAAGGAAAATTTTCCAAGTTTTCCCCACCTTAGCTCCACCCTTGAGAAATGCTTCTGACATGTGTCCCAATGTGGGTCCCAATGGAACTATGCTTCCTTTTTCACTTTTAACTCTTTTCTCTCAAAAGGAAAATTTTCCAAATTTCCTCCACGAGGGTCCGCACCTCCACCTTTGATTGGAGAAATCTTTGACCTTTCCTTTATCGGGCTCATGGGCCATTTTGATGTTTTAATATTTTGAACCTTAGGGGAAAAAAAAGTTAAATGGTCCGCCTCCCCACCCCTTTACTTGAAACAAACCTGATCCTTTGTTGGGTTTCCACCCTTTTCCCCCCCGATGGTCGACTTCCCCACCCCTTTGACTTTTCAAACTACCACATGTCACAATGGCATCTTGAGATGGTCCCTAAAAGTTGAGACCTTGAATGAGCGCGGCTCGCCACGTGTCCTAGCCGGAAAAATTTGTTTGAAGGCTTGAAGCTCAGTGGAAGGCACCAAGTGTCATGCTTCGGGGTATCTCCTTTGGCCATTGAAAATTCCAAGAAAAATGCAAAGTGAGCGGAGGCCTCCAAGTGTCCTCCTGGCACTTCTTCAAAATGGTGCCCAAGTTTAAGACTTTGAACGAGCGCAGGCTTCCTCCACGTGTCCTGTTTCTACCAAACTATTTTAGTTGCACAAAAAAAAATCTAAGTTGGGAAAAGCAGCGGAAATCTCCACATGTCCTCCCGGTGCTACTCCAAGGCCAAACCAAAAAGTAGATCCTCAAATGAGCGTCATTCCTCCACGTGGACAAATTTTTTAGTTGAGGCTTTTCATAGAAATTTTTGAAGTACCCAGCTGAGCTGCATCCAACCAAAAGAGTGCCACATCCCCTGTCGATGCAAGGATGTAAATTTGACAAGGAGAAATGCACCTGTCAAACCATAAAATACATAGAAAAATGATCATTTGAGCCCGAAAATGAAAATTTCTCCAAGGACAGAGAATTTAGAAATGTTACAAGGCTCAAATACGTCCATCAGAGACACATCCATTCATATTTCTTCAAGTATTTAGGGCAGAAATGATAAGGAAAACAAATCCGACTATGGAGAATGGAAAATATGGGAGAACTTGAGTTTTTAGATGAACAGAGAACAAGAGACCCAAATTACAAACCTTTTCTAGAGGAACAAAGAAACAAGGAGAAAACCATGGACCCATAAGTGATCTATGACCCAGGAATAGATTAAAAATGGAAACAAAGATTAACCAGGCACAACACAAGGAAGAAGAAAGTGATAGAGGCCGTAAATCGATAGATTTTCAAAGGAAAACTGGGGCGAGACTATTTTGAGCACCAACATCGGCTCCGACTCAGGGATGGGCACTCCCTGTGAGTGCCACAAGAACAAAGGTAGACCAAGTGCCAAAAATATCCATTGGGAAATGGAGTCAACTTGTAGAGCAGAGAAACAGAGCCATCTCCCAAAAAATGAAATAGAGAAACCAACAAAAATAGGTCACCAAGGACTAGAATGAACAAAAACACAAAAGACAGGAAACAAACAACAAACTATACACTGTACAAATGATATTTCACCTTGATTCAAAGAAAACAATCAAGGAAAAATTTCAAGTGCCTGCCATCCTGGATATGACCATGCCAAGAGGTTCTGATATGTTTTCATCAACTGGAAATATACCTCTTTTTCTTCTTTGTTCAGTTTGTAAACCATCCATTTTCTCTGAAGCTCCTCCATTGTGTTTAAGTCAAATTCTTTAACATTTTTCAAGGCTGAATCATAGACCAAATTCCCAGAAAAAATAGCATACTTAGGAGCTCTGTTTTCAACACTTTCATACTCCCTGAAATCCACAAAACTCACAAAATTGTTAAGATCAACATCTGCTTGCAAAACTTCATAAGATGCATTGCTTGGGTCTTCAATCAAGTACAACATCTTCTTCTCTCCATATAATTTCACCAAGTTTCCTTCAATGGGGATAGTGGCATAAGACATGTCCATTTGCACACTACCACCAACACTTTCTGCCCACTTTCTTGACAACAACATCCCCCACTTGGCAGGGCAGTCAACAATGACTACATCAAGCTTTAAGTTCCTTCCAGGATAAGATGCAAGTTGCACAACTAGATCTTTGACACATCCCACCACTAGCACCTCTCTAGAGTCCATGGAAGTGCACTTCCCATATGATGTTGTTACTTTGATACCTAATTCATTCATGACCTCAAGAGGCATGACATTACATGAAGCTCCAGAATCAAACATACAGTTATGTAACAGCTTGTCTTTGATAACCAGGGTAGTGAAAAATGGATCCACATTCAGCTGGGATTTAACCAAAGAAGTTCCTAAATAAACCTCAGGTGGTTCCCCCAGCTCTTCCAACACTTGTGGCTTTTCCAACTCTGCAACAGTAAGGGGAATCTCAACCTTGTTTACATCTCTTCCTTGTATGATCTCTTCCCCTTTGAATCCTAAATATTCAAAAGCCCTCTTCTTGTGCTCAGGGATCCTAAGCAGCTCAACAATTGGGACAAGAATTTTGATTTGGCTCAAAACTTGGGCAATGTCATATGGAGCAAATTTGGGTAAAGCAGCACTAGGGGAAAGATTGGAAAATTCATCAGATGGAATGGGATTCTTTTCATTTTGGGCATGGGGAGGAACACAAGTTTTCTTGGGGAAACAAGCTCTCTGCCAGATGCATTTTTCTTTGGGTTTCTTTGGTAAGCAATGGAAATTTTGACTTGGCTTGTGGCCCCTTGGCAGCTTTACTTCTAGTATTGTGCTCCTTTTCTTGGGCAACTACAACATTCATTAATAGCTTCCTATCTTCTTCTGAAGGAACTCCTCCATCATACTTTTCAATCATTAATGCCCTCAAGTATTCAAAATCATTAGTGGGAAATTCAAAATCTTGTACAGTGTCTACTTCTAAAGTATGAGAGGGGGGAAGGAGAGGTACCCGGTGGATGCAATCCCAAAAAAAGCAGCAGTTCTAGCACTTATTACCTCAGTTGAAGTTGCTTCCCTTGGTGAACTTGTAGGGATCTCCATCATGCAGGCATCATCATCATTATCATCATCATCTTCTTCTTCTTCTTGCTGATCTTCTTCACAAGGAGCATGAGGCATGAAACATTTGTCACACCAATCAATGACATATGTCTCCTCCACAACAACAACTCTGGCAGCCAAAGGATCAGGCACCATTCTATTTTCCCTACCTTGGGGCTGCCTATTTCCAAATCCAATAGGTCCCTTTCCTCTGTCATCAGATCTTTGGTGATTTGTAAACATGTCTTGGCTTTGTTGCTTGTGTTGACCTTGTGAGCTCTGCCCAATTCCTTTCTCAGCCTGGGCTAGTTTGTAGGAAATTTCTTTGACAGCCCCTGCCAAAGTTTTCACAACCTTCTCCAGATCAGCAGCCTTGCTTGTTTGAGGTTTTTCTGGGTTAACTAGCTTTACACCTTCCCTTTTTGGAGGCTTTCCAATTGCCTTGATGTTGTTCTCTATTTGCAGAGCCATGGTGAAGGCCTGCCTCAAATTTGTGGGGTTTTTGTCTCTTAAGTAATATGCAGCCTTTTTATCAAATGCATCAGTATATTTGATCAAACATGACTCATCACATGGCCTTATCCTAATAGGTAATCTCCTCAAGGTCTTATTAAACCTTGTGTTGAAATCATGTACTGACTCATTAGGATTATTTTTTATGTTTTCAAATTCTGTCAAAAGAAACCTAGGGTCAGTTCTATCACCATATTGCAATCTAAATGCATTACTCATCTCAGTCCAAGAATCAATAGAGTTATCTGGCAATGCTTTATACCAGTCCCTAGCATCTTCTTCCAAGGTATGGATAAACAACTTGATATATACATCTTCATGTTCAATCTCAAAATATTTCCATCATATTGATAAAAAGCTTTAGATGTTGATCACCAGTTATAGCATTGTTTCCTTGGAACTTTGGTATTTTGTTCCTTACATCTTGAGGCACAACATTTGGATAACTAGCCATTCCCACAAAATTTATAGGTCCAAAGGTGTTTACAACAAAAGGAGGTCTGGGTGGGGGATGGGCCATGTTGATTCGAGAGGTGACCCTGGAGGGGTGACAAATTGATAAGGGGTAGAGGGTCCTTGGAACACAGGAGTATAATTTCAAAATGGATATCCCCCAAAGGCCTTGTCTCTTGGAAATCCCTATCAACCTCAAAAAGACAGGTGCAGAATGTGAAGAAAACCTTTCAAAATCAAATGAAGGCCCTTCTCCAGCTAGAGAATTCAATTCCACAAAGAGGCTACCTAATTTAGAGTCACTTGAATTGTAGTCTTCAATAATAGGCTGATCACTTTCATCAATGGAGATCCCTCTCCTTGTCTGTTGTTCTCCCACAACTCTCCAGGATTTTCTTCCTTCTGATTTTTCTTTTCCTAGCTCTGGAAATAGTGTCCTGGATAGGATCCCTAGCAAAGAAAGATCTTCTTCCTTCCAGCTTTGCAAATATTAGTAACAAATCTCACTTTGACAGAGTTTTAAGACACTGGTACTCATTAAAAATCAGATCAACAGGGAGTCGCCACTAAGGATTTCCACCTTAGTTGTGCAAATGCACTAAATATGATCTGTCAAATGTCTGTCAATGCTAGAAACTAGAAATGGAAAGATTCTAACCTTTCTTTACCCAGATTTATCAAATGAAAGCTAGTGCACTAGGTGTGAAAACTGAAAGAATTACACACAGCACTTGGAGCATACAAGAAGTGTTTTACCAGGGCTTGAATGTGAGCTGTAACCAAAAGTTCCCGGAAATGGCACCAGAAGGTGTTGACGGGCCAAATAGATATGAACTTGTAGTGAATCAGCAAATTAGTCTCAGTGATGCAAATTAGTTCCCAAAAATTCAAAACAATCCCCAGTAACGGCGCCAGAAGGTGTTGATGGGCCAAATAGATATGAACTGGCAGTATGAATCATCAAATTAGTCTCAGTGATGCAAATTAGTTCCCATACAACTCAAGATAATCCCTAGAAAATCCCCAGGTGCCACTTAGGTGCTAGTATCCAAATTTGATTCTCCCACAAAATGTTGGTACCCAAGCTTAATCTCCTTCAAAGGTTTGATCATGGATTTAACAGGACATCAAAGTAGATAGATGGTGAGTCATTTTGTAGCAGGGGATGCAATCTAACTGATCCTTTATCACTCAAATCTTTGAGAAAGTGGATAGCACCTTAAGAGGATGTGATCTGATCCTAACTATTTTAGGTTGTTCCTTTCAACCAAGGTAAGAGAACATATTTTGTAACCTGTTGTTTATTGAAGAAGATTGGTATATCCTTCTTTTGCATAAATTTTAAGAAGACCTTGGAGAAAATATGATCAATGCAACAAAATCTAACTCTCATGAGTTGTCACTTCTAGATAGTGGAGATATTTTCACAACAAGGTTCAAAGGCTACTAAAGACATTTGAAATCCTAATTGTTTCTGCATGCTTTGGTAATGGAAATTATGCATTTGTGCACACATAGGACAAACAGGGGTAGTATGGGTAGGATTGGTTTTTTAAATAATTTTTTGGTGGGAGGTGAGGCAGAATGAACTTGACTCACTAGATCCTTGAGAAATCTTACAAAATGGAAGGTTAAACCAACAGAATGCCACAGGATAGCTAAAATGTTTCTTTAACCAGAATATGTGCTTCAATGGAGGCCCAGATCAGCACTTTTTCACACAACCTACGAGATTCTAACACGAAGGCTCGAGTTAGAGAACCCAACAAAGCATCAAGATCTAAGCCAAATCATGCCTAAGGTACACCCAAAGGCTTACAGACAATCTCTGTCAAACAGATGAAAGAAAAGTGATTTTAAATCATTTATTTCCAATCCCAGATGAAGGCTCTTCTGAGAAATGAAATTACAGATGCCACTAAACTATCACAAGGATTGAGACCTATGTGATTGGAACATATTTTAATACAAGATTGCAACAGAAACAAGAAAAACTATTTACATACACTTAGAGATAAAACAAACACATTTTTCTCAAGACAACACAGAATAACTCATATTTGATTAAATTTATCAGCAGGGGAAAGTTTCTAGAACAATCTCAGAGCTTTTCAATGGCTGTACACTTGCAACCACCTTGACACATGATCAAATTTGATACAAAAAAGAGATATACAGGCTTCTCAAATCGGATTCTCAAAAGATGGGCTCTGTCAAATTTTCCTCTTGGGAATTTTCTTTCAACCTCTAACACTAACACCTCCAACCATTTACACAAAAAATTCATGCCATTTATAACATTTTACAACAGAGTCCCTTTTCCCCCCAAAAAATCTAGACATTGAGTGCACCAGTGCTTGCCATGATCACGATCGCGATTTCTGGGATCAGATCTGTAAAAAGTCGCCAGGTGCTCAAGGGGGTAGATCTATTGAATACCTCCTACATTCAACTCCTTCCTCTGGTAGATTACTCTTTCTTCAATTCACCAACCACTTCCACCCCTAATCTGTCAAATCTGGCTCCTTGCGTGCTCGGGAGAAGAAAAATGGAAAATCTGATCGAGCTCGATAGTCAGACCATTTTAATGGTGAAAGACGTCTTCCAGATCTCCCCACCAAACTCAGATATCAACATTAACTCCCCTCTCTTCCTGGCATGTAGGAAATACCAAGAAATCATGAAGACTCGCACTTCCAGATGTGTTTCAGTAAAAATGGGGGGAAAATCATATTCAGACTCTCAACTGTCGTTGATCTTTACTTTGAATTTAGGCATCCACGTGGAAGATTCAAATTTAAAACAGACCTGGGGTTCCCTCTGACTTTTTACAACTTTTGGAAAAATGGAAAAATTTCACATTTTGTTCCGCACCTCCGCCCTTGAGAAATGAGCCTGACACGTGTCCTGAGGTGGGTCCCAAAAGAACCACGGCCAAATTCTGATCATTTTACCTCTCTTTTGGAAAAGGAAAATTTTCCAAGTTTTCCCCGCAACTCCACCCTTGAGAAATGCTTCTGACACGTGTCCCAATGTGGGTCCCAGTGGAACCGCGCTTCCTTTTTTCACTTTTAACCCTTTTTCTCTCAAAAGGAAAATTTTTCCAAATTTTTCCGAGGGTCCACACCTCCGCCTTTGACTGGAGCAAGCTTTGACCTTTCCTTTATCGGTCTCGCGGGCCATTTTGATGTTTTAATATTTTGAACATCTTTAGGGGAAAAAAATCCAAGTTACCCCTGATGGTCCGCCTCCCCGCCCCTTTGACTTGAAACAAACTTTGACCAATCCTTTGTTCGGGCTTGTGGACCATTTTTGATATCTTAACCCTTTTGAGAATAAGAGGCAAAAATTCTAAGTTTCCCCTGATGGTCCGCTTCCCCACCCCTTTTGACTTGTCAAACTACCATGTGTCACAATGGCGCATCTTGAGATGGTCCCCAAAAGTTGAGACCTTGAATGAGCGTGGGCTCGCCACGTGTCCTGGCCCGGAAAATTTGTTTGAAGGCTCGAAGCTTAGTGGAAGGATGCCAAGTGTCATGCTCGAGGGAATCTCCTTTGGCCGTTGAAAAGTCCAAGAAAAATGCAAAGTGAGCGGAGGCCTCCAAGTGTCCTCCTGGTGCTTCTTCAAAATGGTGCCTAAGTTTAAGACTTTAAACGAGTGCGGGCTCACCATGTGTCCCTGTTTCCCAAACTATTTTAGTTGCACAAAAATTTATCTAAGTCCAGGAAAAGTAGTGGAAATCTCCACGTGTCCTCCGGTGCTACTCCAAGGCCAAACCAAAAAGTAAATCTCAAATGAGCGTCTGTTCCTCCACGTGGACAAATTTTTAGTTGAGGATTTTCATAAATTTTTAAGTACCCAGCCAAGCCACATCCAACCAAAAGGTGCCACATCCCCTGTCGATGCAAGGATGTAAATTTGACCAGGAGAAACACCCGTCAAACTGTAAAATATAGAAAAATGATCATTTGAGCCTGAAAATGAAAATTTCTCCAAGGACAGAGAATTTAGAAATGTTACAAGGCTCAAATACATTCCATCAGAGACACATCCATTCATCTTTCTTCAAGTATTTAGGGCAAAAAATGACAAGGAAAACAAATCCTGACTGTGGAGAATGGAAAATATGGGAGAACCCGAGTTTTTAGATGAACAGAGAATAGGAGACCCAAATTACAAACCTTTTCCAGAGGAACAAAGAAACAAAGAGTAAACCATGGACCCATAAGTGATCTACGACCCAGGAACAGATTAAAAATGGCAACAAAGATTAACCAGGCACAACAAAGGGAAGAAGAAAGTGACAGAGGCCATAAATCGATAGATTTTCAAAGGAAAACTGGGGTGAGACTATTTTGAGCACCAAGACAGTACCTACAACAACATTAGACATATGATATTTTTGTGTATAGATCTAATAATCATCATTAACAAGACATTCTTCATCTTTAAATTTGAGAAAATCTTCAACACATGTATCATTTGTATTAAGAGAAGAAATATCATAGTCACTATCACAAGAACTAGTGGTCTCAATAGGGGGTAGGAGCGAAATGTCAAGATGAGGGTTTATAAGGTTTTTTAATTACAAGAGGAAAGTCAATTATAGGGCTAGGGGTATATGTTTATGGTAAATTTCAGTTTCTTCTAGGGCATTTGCAAAACAAGGTAAATACCACTCATAGGTAAATGATCATACTTGGGAATAAGGGAATTGGAAAGGTGATTATCTAGCATCTTTTGATAAACCATTCGGAACAGAAAAATAAAAAGAAAATGAGGGATCCTATGGCCAACTAAGGTTTGATTAAGAGTAGGGTTCATTAAATGATTTAATGAAAATTAGATCTTTATTAGAGGGCTAAGATCAAATAGATTATATCACAAACACGTGAGATCTAACATGTAACGACAAGTAAATGCAAGTAATGAGAGGATGAGAGCGAATTAGATTTTATATTACTTTCTGGGATGATTATTGGTTAGAATACTGCTAGAACAAGTTATATTTGAGTTTTACATGATTCATATGGAAAATAGATATCTACAAGTCTTCTAGGTAGTAGCGCCAAGAAGGGGACATTACATTTTGGGTGCTAGTGTCTTTATTAGGTGGTAGCATCCTGGGTTTTAGTTTAGATATGATCTTTTCAATATCTGTTAAGTTTTCCTTAACTTATCTTTTTTCCACTCTAACTATTTTGTAAGGATTTACTATCGCACTTGTACCTACAAAATATACCCTAACTACATGCGCAAAGATTGAGTACACAATAGATGAAAAATAATATGTATATGCTTGAGTTGTACTGACCTCAACGTTCACCCCAATTTTACTATCACCAAGTGTTACACTACATCTTAGGCTCAATGTAGTTCTGGTGTGTGTGTGTGTGTGTGTGTGTGTGTGTGTGTGTGTGTGTGTGTGTGTGTGTGTGTGTGTGTGTGTGTGTGTGTGTGTGTGTGTGTGACATAATTGTGTCCCTTGAAGCTAGGTTTACCTTGTGTCAACCACACCAAGATAGCAAGCTAAAACTACTTTTCCCCCAATATTATTGTGTGTGATAGAACTAAAAATTTCCATTTCCTATGCAATGATCGATGCAACCCAAACACAATCCTTGATTGTTTCACTTTTGACATGTAGAAGATAGGAAGTAATAGACCTAATTGCTTAGCCCCTTAGAATAGTATGTTACTTTTGTATATATATGATTCCTTTGTTTGAATTTTGACACTTAGCGACACTTAAATTTGACCCATATCACGAAGAAAGAATCATAAAATACCCAAAGTTGAGTACCATGAGCCAAATTAGAAAATAAGACAAGATGGAATAAAAGCATAGAAAGGGGACATTAGAGCTCAAATGCTAGTGTCCTTACTACCAGGTAGTGTCCCAAAAGCATTACAAACAATGGTAATAGGGATCCCTATGACTCTACCAAGAAGTATATAAAATCTTAAAAACATAAGATAATGTCACAATCAAAGCTATTCAAAAGCAATAGAAGGACTAGTAGAGGTGTCACAAATGTCTAATCTTCTCACTTAGGAATAATGCATATAACAACATATTAGAGGTGTAATGTAATAGTAATAAGTGCATATTTTTTTCTGCACTTCATTGGCAAAAACTCTTTTTTGTAAAACTTAATTGACTCAATTGTAAATTCACTTTTGTAACCTAAATGGAAGTGAAAAAGGGTAAAATTTATATTCTTACCATGAGGGTAGTTATGAGTTGGTTAAGGGTTAAAATGATAACTAGGGAAGGCATTTCCATTGTGGTGGGTTGGCCTTTTCTCTATTTTTCTGTGAATGAAGAAATAAATTGCTGCAATTTTTTATGTATTTATTTTGAATTCATTCCATGATATATAGAATGTTAATCAGGAATGAGAATCATGGTATTGTGTTTATCATCTATTAATTACAAACTTTTTTTTTCTATTCATAACTGAAGATGCATTTTGTATGTTAATTCATTATGTGTGTTATATTTAGACTTTGTGTTGCCTATTCATGTCC
The DNA here is from genome assembly GCA_019776745.2 of Taxus chinensis. NCBI lineage: Eukaryota > Viridiplantae > Streptophyta > Pinopsida > Cupressales > Taxaceae > Taxus > Taxus chinensis. Next base: position 752,218,978 of record CM034146.1, read on the forward strand.
ATGGACTTTATGTCATATCTACAATTCATTAACTGTAGATACTACGTGCTTTCAATTGATTCCTATTCTTCGTGTAGATGTTGCTAAGTTATATTTTCAATGTGAAAGAGAGAGGTTTTTAGTCTATGTTTTCCTAGAGTTACTAGAGTAGTTTTTTGTAGTTCTATTATTCTGCACGTGGTTTCTTCATTTTCGCTTTCTTTTCTCTCATTTCTCCTCTCTTTCCCTTTCTTAGGTTTTTCTCCTTCATGTTTTCCAGTTAAAAGCACCACAAACTCAAATACCCCCTTCATATGAAGGAATTAATACCCCTCTTAAAAGCAAAGGAACTTCAACACGTCAATAGGTGATTTTCCTTGGGTTATTTCTGAAAATGTGAAGTGACATAAAAATTTTCCAACATTTTATCTCTAAGAAATTGACGATCTCAAAAAATCCTAAGCCTCGACCAAGGGTGACACGATGCATGTTGCAGCTTTCTCGAACACAATCAAAAGTAAACATAGTAAAAAATAACAATAATTCCAATGACGATGGATAAAGATGAAACAACCTTAATGCTCATTGTGGTGGAGAAACAACATCATTTCTTTATATTATACATTGATTCACTTCATATTATGTAGATCAATACTTTCATTTTATATTTCTGCGAGAACCAGAGTTATTGTTAATGCATATCATTTTTTGTATTTAAGCTTTGACAAGAAGGTACACTACATCTTAGGATCAATATAGTTCTATTGTGTGTATGTGTTTGTGTGATATAATTGTGTCCCTTGGAGCTAGGTTTTCCTTGTTTTAGTCACACTAAGATAGAAATCTAAAACTAATTTTCCACCAGTATGATTATGTGTGATAGAATTCAAAATTTTCCCTCCCTATGAAATAATTGATGCAACCCAAATGTAGTCCTTGATTATTTCTCTTTTGACAAGTAGAAGATAGGAAGCAATAGACCTAATTTCCTATCCCCTTAGAATAGTATGTTAGTTGTGTATATATATATGATTCCTTTGTTTGAATTTTGATACTTAGTGAAATTGAAATTTGACCCATATTACGAAGAAAGAATTATAAAATACCCAAAGTTGAGTACCAAGAGCCAAATTAGAAAATAAGACAAGATGGAATAAAAGTGCCCAAAGGGGACATTAGAGGCTAGATGCTAGTATCCTTATTGGAAGGTAATGTCCTGAAAACATGACCAACAATTGGAATAGGGATCCCTATGACTCGACCAAGAAGTATGTCAAATCTCAAAAAACATAAGATAATCTCACAATCAAAGTTATTTAAAAGCAATAGAAGGACCAGTAGAGGTGTCATCAGTGTCTAATATTCTCTCTTAGGAATCATGCATATAACAACATATTAGAGGTGTAATGTAATAGTAATTACTATATTTTTTTTTCTGCACTTTGTTGGTGAAAACTATTTTTTTTACAACTTATCTGACTTAATTATAAATTCACTTTTGTAACCTAAATGGAAGTGAAAATGCTAAAAGTTATATTCTTACCAGGAGGGTAGTTATGAGTTGGTTACATGTTAAAAGGATAACTAGGGAAGGAATTTCCATTGTAGCGGGTTGGCCTTTCCTCTCTTTTTTTGTGAATGAAGAAATAAATTGCTACAAATTTCAATGTATTTATTTTGACTTCATTCCATTATGTATAGAATGTTAATCCAGGATTGAGAATCATGATATTTTATTTATCATCTACTGATAATAAACTTTGTTTTCTATTCATAACCGAAGATACATTTTTTTGTTAATTCATTATGTATGTTATGTGTAGACTTTGTGTTGCCTATTCATGTCCATGGACTTTATGTCATACCTAAAATTCATTAACCCTAGATATTGTATGCTTTTGATTGATTCCTATTCTTCATGTAGATTTTGTTAAATTATATTTTCAATGTGAAAGAGAGAGGTTTTTAGTCTATGTTTTCTTGGAGTTACCCAAGTAGTTTTTTGTAGTTCTACTATATTGTAGGGTTTCTTTGTTTCCTCTTTATTTTCTCTCATTTCTCCGCTCTTTACCTTTTTTAGGTTTTTCTCCTATGTGCTTTCTATTTAAAAGCACCAAAAAATCAAATATACCCTTCACATAAAGGAATTAATGCCCCTCTTAAAAGCAAAGAAACTTCATCTCGTCAATAGGAGATTTTCCTTGGGTTATTTCTGAAAATGTGAAGTGAGATAAAATTTTACCGACATGTCCTCTGAAAGAAATGGACGAGCTCGCAAAATCCTAATCCTTCACCAAGGGTGACACGATGCATGTTGCAGCTTTCTCGAACACAATCAAAAGTAAACAGTGTAAAAAATAGCAATAATTCCAATGACAATGCATAAAGATGAAACAACTATAATGCTCCTTGAGGTGGAGAAACAACATCATTGCTCTATGAGGTGGTCATGGATTTCACAGGGCCCAAGGGAATGATGTAAAAATCAATTTTTGCATTGTGTAAACTGTCAATAGAAATGGTGTTTATCTAGATGAAATATATTGTTGTGTCTATTATTCATAGCTTTCACTTAATAGTGGATCCCCATCAAAAGGCGAAGTAGATTCCAAGTCTAAGTAGAACTATGAAGAATGGGATGCCTGTTCCAATGGAGAGGCGAGCAACCTTATCATCGTCCACTTTTTCATTTGTAATGTCTATTGTGTATCTTCATAACATCATACTTACTTCATGTTTATGTACAATTGTGGAAACTATACATTTATTGAATCTATGTAGATGTACAACTATATATCTATTGAATATATATATCAATGATTGAAAATATAATTGTCATTAAAGCATGGCACACAATATTTGGTTTTTCAGAATCTATTAAGGAATGGGTGATGTCTTACACAATGTAAACTTCATATTTTTCCGCAGTGTGGTTTTTTGTATGATAAAACAAAAATAATAATTGTATGTCGATAGGAGAGGGAGGAAACAAATATATTTTGTCTGTAGTCTTTTGTTTTCTACTATGTAGCTTTACATCTAAGCCAAGGATCAAATTTGAAGTTTTCAATGCCCTTCAAATGTATTTCAACTTATCATAGAAGAGTGTTTAAAATTTTACATTTCAAAAGAAATTTAAAATTTAAAGTTACACGTCAATAGTGAAATGAGGTCACTTATGTTAATTTTTCATTAGAAGGGCCAACTAAAAAAGCACTTCTCATACAAATATTAAATTTTATCTTTTTGTTTTTATAAATATTGGATTCATTTTAATAAGTTAATTATTAAATGAATAATTGTAGCAGTACATATCTCATACTTACTTTCTATTTTTTATGTCAAAATAAATCTATTTTCACTTTACACAAATCATGCCCAAAATCTAGTCAGAAGATGAATCACCACTAAATAAGCAATTAGTTGAGTGTTTCTATTTTCATAAGAGAAATATTAGTTTTTAGGTTTTTTTAACAACTAAATCAATTTGACGATTTTATTTTCAATTCCCTTACTTTATTTTTATTTTTTTTGTTTAAAACCCAACATGTCATAGACCACCATATCTCACGGTTGACGTGGGTAAAAATTCTTAGATTAAGTGGCCAAGGATTGAGGGGTTTCCATTCCACCAAATTTACACGGGGCACAATCTCGGCCTCATCTCTTGGCTTCACTTTTAGCGAGATTTGAACCCTAGTGGGATCTTTAAGAGCAAAAAATCTATTACAATTAAGTCAAACAACATTTGATCCCTTTATTTTGGAAATTGAATTCTTAAATATTAGTTGTTTCTCTTAATTTTGGATTCAAATTGTTATTAAAATAGTTATGCCTCCAAGTTAATTTCAAAATTTTGTAATCAATGGATAGATGAATTATTCAAGGACTCCTCCATTCTCTAAATTACTCTCTCATTCAAGATAGAAATAAAGGTATGCAATATTAAACCACATTTAATTTTTTGAGGTCTAAAAAATTCACATGTTTTACATTTGTTTTGTATGTAATAAATATCTTGTGATTATTATTACAACCTTAATAGGGTTTAGAAAATTACAATTTCTTTGATCACTCTATATTGTCTAACAAATCCTATTCACAAATAATAAAGTGTTTGTTTCTTTTTGGAATCTTATATATGTAATACCAAAAATTTGGCATTAAATGCCAAAGGAAATTATATTTATAACCCTGAAAAACTTCAAGACTCGAAAGTAGATGAGAAGTAAAATAAAAGATTTGTTGTGAATCGACATAAAGCACATCCGAAAAAGATTGTGTTCAATACATAAAGTACACCAACGTGTGAGTGAATATTTTCTAAGTTAAATCACATTCAATCTATTGAGATGTCTAGACTTTGCTTGAATACATTAGACACATTAAAGTTTTTATCTCTTTTTCCACCTCAAAAGTTGGATATAGTAGATTTGAACACATTAGAATGAAATCTCATGAATCTCTTCCTTCAAGTGATACAAATTGAACATATAATTACTGTTTTGAATCTTAATTATTTAATTTAAATACATTTTTAAAAAATTAATTGATTTTTCAATATTTTTTATTTTTTATTTTTTTATATAAAATAACCAAAATAGATATTGAAAAGTAATTAAAATTTTCCTTTTTTAATTAAAAGGCAAATATTGTTTAATTTGCGACTTAGAGAGCCTTTCAAATTTTAGTATGCACGGCTTTAAAATCTTATATTCTTCAGCCAACACTGCTTTTTTCGTTTGCACGACTTCTTTCAAGGATTAAAAAATGTGTTGACCAGCCATTCATCTCTCTTACTCAGTCAATTGTTTTATATTGATGCGCTTCATATTATGTAGATCAATACTTCCATTTTATATTGCTGCGAGAACCAAACTTATTGGTAATGCATATCATTTTTTGTGTTTAAGCTTTGACACACAGTTTTTTTGTCCTTACTATCAAATTTTGAAATATCAAAAATTCAATATTTTGTCCCCTTCATTTGGACTAGGAAATAAGTATATTATCAATTATTTTATTAATGTTGATTACCTCTCCATTACATAATATTATATTTTTGAATTGATTCATTTTAAGTTTAATGTTAAAAAATGTCATTTCATTTTATTCTACATAATTGAATCTTATCAAAAACAATATGACAACAAATACATTATAAAACAAGAGCAACAATGTTGCGAAGTACTGTCATCACTCAAATGATTATGTATCATGCTAAATCTGAAAATTGAAATGATCTCATAGGACGCATGGTGGTTGCATTTAGAGAAACACCAGTAGTTGGCAAGCGGTGTCCAAATGTTGGCTGGTGTAAGGATTCAAAATATATGTGGAGTGGTAAAAGTCGTGAATTATTTCACAAATTTACCATCCTTGGAAACTCAAGTGAGGAATGTGTGCCATCGGATTCTCAAAAGGCCTCTCGCACATTCACAGTAGAGAGTATTGTCACTACGATCTCAAGCCGGAAAATTTGCTCCTTCCCAAAAAAACAATTTTCAAAATTGCAGACTTTGGTCATACAATCAACATGCAGGAAAGTAAAGCAAGGGGTGAACCCCTACATCCCTACTTCGTTTCCCTCCCCTATCAAGCTTTCTAGCTACTCCTGAAATTGTCCTTCTATGACTTTTCCATTGATATGTGGTCTACAGGCATTGTGCTTGCTCAACTTCATAGTATACATGTGATTTTACTCATATTCTTCTGACGCACAATAACAGCTCTACAACATGTGCTCTATGATTAGATCTCCTAATAAGAGACCAGGCTTGAAGTCTTTAAGTTGGAAGATTACATAGCTTACAGGTTTTCAAAAGAGTTTGAAGGCGCCAAGTGTGACCATAGTTTGAATCCATGCTCGAAACCGTAGAAGAAAACGATAATATTCGTTTTGATTATGCAATTTCTTTGTAGAGTTTCTTCGTTGCTATACCTCAGTGCCGAGGCGGGGGATCCATTTCAAGAAAATCTTCCTGACTGGGATAAAATGACATTTGTTCCAATGCTTGGAGAGATCACCAGGCAATTCACCACAAAGGCATGGCGGTAAAGGTCCCCCTAAACTTCCCATGCCAGGAACCATTCTCTGCATATCTGACAACGGGATCAATTGAAATGTTTTATTTTTCAACATTTCCTTTACGTATTAGCACGTCCTTGAACTAATTTTTTATGTATTAGCCATTTGCAATAAGATATGAGATATGTAAAAAATGTCATGTTAATCAAATGTTGTACTCTTTGTTGTCAAGTTTACTAATATTTATTATGGATGTGAAAATTTTTTATTAGTTTATGAAAATAATAACAAACCCTAATTGGTTGAAAAGTATGAATACTAATAACGGTTTATGCAATTGTGAAACCCATAGTTACACTACCTTGGACAGTGTTAATAACATGAGAACTATTTGACATCATGATATCTAATATTAATCTGTCAAACTTTTGCACCAATGATTTATGTTGTAGTACATTTATTATTCACATTAGCTGGGAGATTAGAAAAAACAAGCAGTTCGAGTGTATTGTATTTCTGATAGTATCTGTATAATGTTACCCAAGGGTGGTGAGTAAAAAGACTCATTCAAACTGATTCACAGCTTCCAATCATATGTAGACTTTCCAATAAATATTACAAGCAGCGGGTCAATCAACCAAAAACAAATTACAGCTAAAATTACAGCTATTTGACCTTCAAACTAGGCAAATCATCATATTTCTCAACAACATGCAAACTCAACATGACAAGGGGTTATGTTGCAGATGGGGAGAAAAAAGACTAAGAAACAACTTTGTAGGAGGTTCACCTAGCAGAAAAAAATTCCCTTCATCCATACAGACTTTAAGCCTTGCAGGCATAGTTCGCAAGTAGACAAGGAAAATGGTAGGGTGCAACCAATAGGCATTATTGTTGCCTCACCGCATGGGAAAAAATGCTATAAAAACACTAGCATGATCCTCCTTCTAGACCTTAGATTTCCCAATCTAGACTTTAGATTTCCCATCCAGTCCAACCTTCTTCCTTGACAGTCTTCATAAGGGTTTACTTTTCTATACCTAGATTTTGAAAATGCACAATCATTTTTGTTTGAAAACTCAGTGTGGTATTATAAGAAAATATATTAGTATCAAGTTGTAGTCATATATTAATAAAGTATAATATATAAGTATGAACAACATATATTATTCTATAAAATCAAATCCCATAAAATAATAATAATAACATCCTTACATGAGTAAGAGATCATATCATACCCCCTTAACAATGTTTTTTAGATGTTGACTTGTTGTAGCCTAAACTGCTATTGCACTCTAAAATTATTCCAGCTTTGTGATTCAAATAATTTTTGTATTATTTATTTAAGTTTGGTTAGAAGTGTTTCTCTGAGTGAGATGTACAAATGTGGATTAGACAACTTCCTACAGTAATAGTCCCTCCTAGTGTCTCATCTCCACTAGTCGTGGCACCTTATACATCGCTAGCTATGGTGCCACCCTACTAACATAATTGATAGTGCCACATAACACCATGAATCTCACACTGACAATTTTGACGATTTTTTTGACGATGTTGATGTTATATAAATTATAAATAAATCACTAGAACAACTTTATTTTACTCCTCTTGGTGTAGACTATTCTTATTTTGAGGAAATTTTTGTGGCTAACGGTCCTGGAGAATATCGATTTAAAAATCCTTCCTTTACTAATGTTATGGTATTGTATAAGGGATTTGTCCATAGTGTCAACATTATTTCATCTTCTCCTCTACCGGTAACAACTCCACGCCCTCCTTTTGCATGCACATTATTTATCAACAAGTCTTTTTGGCAACACACTAATTGATTCCACTTGATTAGATATTATTTGTACACATGACAGTTTCTCTAGGTTTGGCATAACATTTAATGAAATCTTATTTCCTCTTCACTCACTACATCTCTACCATGGCTATTTTACCTTACAATAGCTTATGGCCTAAGGGTTTTTCATTTTATAGTATTTTTTAGCGTATACGTCTTATAATTCTCCACTCACACTTGGACAGTCTGGGCTCGACTATATTGGTCGTACAATAGATCCTCTCCTCTCTCCACTAACATTTCCTATGTCCTTCGATGTTATCTCTATTTATAATTATTCTACTCTCGCTTATGTTCCAAATATCTCTAATATGAATGCTCATGGTTGTCCTCCCATTACATTTATTTATGAATACTATGTAATGAATGTGTACACACTCCGCTGTAATGGGTCCTTATATGAACCTCCATATTCTATAATATACCAATTTTTTTATGCTGCTCTAGTAGGTTTTGATTCTAACAGTGATGATCTCCTTTATAGTGGCCCCTAGTTAGCTTCTATAACACACGGGTGAGGGGCATAACACTTCACACCCCCCTCACTCTTATCATTGGTGCATTTATCATATGTGCATTGTTGTATAGACACTTTCATCATCATCTTTACCTGATGACGCACTATTGCATTTCAATTCACTCTTGACTATTGGGGGATTACTACTGCACCAAACCCCACATACAATACTCTAGACATTATACATCATATTTTATCACACATCGTACATCATACACTATACATTATCATACTCATTATTTTACATATAACATCTATATTGTTCATCATTTCATCCATATCACACGATACATGCACTACCATATTATCTACGCATATTGCATCACATTCTATACATAGTGTTGTTATGTTACATCTAGTGTCACATCCCTTACATCATACAATGTACAACTTAACATACTATTCTGGTTTTCATCACATATCTATCTAGCATCATTTCATCCTAAATTCTACCTACACATGTTACGTTACACGCTATACATTATCTCTTATACATTCTACACATCTTACACATAGCATATTTACACATTCTACTCATCACAAGGTCATCTCTCATCACTACAAATACTACATTGTCTTGTAAGCACTGCACTCACCATCCTATGACACATTTTACTTCCTCGGTCCATGCTTGATTGTCATGGGTTTACAAATAAAATTGGACCTTACACTCATCACTCGTTTACCACCCGACCTTTCACTATATGACATTCAAAGACTAGTGACATACACTTTACGCTCAACAATCACTCACATTCAATCATTTTGCATTGGTATATATCTTAGGTTACATCACCATTATTTATCATCCATCTTATAGTGATATACGCTTAGGGCTAAATCATCACTCATCCATTCATCTTATAGTGATATATGCTTAGGGATAAACCATAACTCATTCATTCATCCTATAGTGATATACACTTAGGGCTAAATCATCAATCATCTTATAGTGATATACACTTAAGGATAAATCATCACTCATATATTTATCAAATTCATGATATATACTTTGGTAATAAGGTTCACACACACATTGCCATTAGGTTATCTTTCATCACTATACATATGCATTCATCATAGTGCATTAGAAAAAAAAACACAATTCGACTATTTGTTGATGACACACATTCATTTATGGTTCATTCTTCACTATTGATGGGGATGAAAATGAACCTCATTGCATACACTTCTATTAACTCATGGGGCACACGGCTCCTATCATTCCATCATGCATTCCATTCCATCCATCCACATCAAATTACATTGTCTTGGGTGCATTTACTCTTGTTTACTAGTGTTTACATGTTCACTTTACTAACAAGTTAGATTGATTTCTTATATGTCATTATCTATACTATCCGCACATGTGCGTTCACACCTTTTCTTAGTGTGATAAAAAATATATGTCTCTTTCACATGACACAAATGCTCGCCTTCTACTATTTCTATATTGTTCATTGGGGACATCCACATTAGTCTATTTCAGGTGCTATTGTTTCATTTTGTACTTAGCACTTTACATTAATTGGTTATTCATGCTTTGACAAATTAGTTATTTATATAACATTCTAATGGGTGTTCCATGTGTAACACTTGTTTTACAGGATTACATGCTTCCATGACTACTTCTCTGTTTATTTGTCTTTACTTGTCTATACTTGTTTTCTTCTTATATATAGGATTTTCCCTATTCTTTTTGTGCACACTTGCTTTTTGTTTACATCCATGATGGCCTTGCATGTCTTACAACATCATGAGTGATGTCCCATGTTTTTGAGCTTATTTGTGTCGATTTAAGTTATTTCTTGCGTGTTTGCATTAATATTATTTCGTAGTTTTTATATTGTCTACGTACTTTACATTTGTCTCCTTACATGCATGTGTTTTCATAATAACACTTGTTTTGGCTATCCATCCTTGTTTGTGTGCGCCTTCCTTTCTACCAAACACATTCCCTTCCTCCTGCATGGCATAGATTTCATGTAGTTGGTCCTTGTTTTGGGTCGCATTCTCTTATTAGTGATGTCACATGTGCCCCCAAAGAGTGAGGCATCATTTGGGGTTGTAAAATCTACACAATGTGTTTACACTAGTTCAGCTTAGTCCACTTTACACCCTTGGCATTGTGGATTTACATACAGTGAGTAAGTTCAAACCAGTCTACAAACTCCATATGCAACATCTTTTATAGGACATGGTATCCTTAGCATTTAGAGGAGAAGTTAAATATTGGAGGACACAAGAGAATTTCCTCCCTATACTTATTCTACCGCCGACATCAAATCACCCAAAACACCAAGACAATACAGAGATCTCTTCACAGTTCAGGGAAGAAGCAAGAGGTTGGAGGACATAGAGCATTTCCTCCCTACTCTTATTTGGCCTATTATGTTGGATCATCCAAAAACCCTGGCGCACCCTTTCTCTCGACATGGATTAGCTGCACATGTTCCATTTACACTTTACATTGTGTTTACTTTACATATACATATGTTTTTACACTCATACACAAATATTTTATAGAGCAATTTTACACTTACATACATATATATTTGACAACTTGATCATTTTATCCTTGCAGGTTTGGCCGTAAGATAAACAAGAAGTCAAATTGGGGACAACAAATAACATCAATGTTAATAAAAACACTCCGTGACAACACACGCTTTACTAACCATACAGGTACTATTATCCTAAATTTTCCCCCTAACAAATTTTGTCAAACATGACCTCGCACAAGAAAATCAAGAGGGTTGGCTCTATCTTACAAAACAAAAATTGATCACAACCAAGGGCCAGGCGAGCTCGACTCAAGGAGAGCAGCATCACAAATGAGGCTGAACAACACAAAAGGTGTCTAGAGCACATAGGAGAGAATTAGTGGAAAGGCTCAAAGTTTCAGACTTCACATATGAGTTGGCTTGAGGTAGAAAAAACAAACTCATGAGAGGAAGCCATGCGTCATCTCAGTGAAATTCCAAAAGCCACACCGAAAGTGCGGACTCCAAACAAGCTCCATCACGTCACATATCCTAGGTCCCAAAAAGATAGATGTAGCAGTTGAAAAGTCTCAAGCTAGCGGATGGCGCCATATGCCTCATCGACACTCCTTCAAAGGCCAAGTCAAAAGTCAGTCTCCAAATGTGCACCAGACTACTACCATGTGTCCATGACCCAAAAGAGACAAAGTCGGTAATTTAAAAGTCTTGGGTCAGCTGGAAACCTCCACGTGTCCAATTGGTGCACCTCCAACGGTCAAGTCCAAACAAGGTCTCTAAACTAACGCAAACTCTCAACGTGTCTAGGGTCTAACAAAATTCAAATGGATGGTGGGCCCAAATTAGTTAAGTATAAAGTGACCACCGGAAGCCTCCACGTGTTTCAACGATGTAACTTCAAGAGTAGAAGCTAAAGGCGGTCCCCCAAATGAGTGCAAAGCTTCCACATGTCCTAGGTCTGAAAGGGAAATAGAACCGATCATTTAAAATTCCAAGCTTGAAGCAAGCCAGAGGAATCCCCCACATGTCATCTCGGTGCAACACCAAAGTTGGGTCCAAAGAGGGGAATGAATCTTCAACATGCATGGGGCTCCAAGTAGATCTCACAAGCATAGATTCCAAACCCGAAGATCTTCAGACAACCATATCTTTTGACTAGAAACTTGTATTTGGGAGGGAGAGGATGTTTTGGAAATCTCTCAACGCCGAATTCTCACCTCCACCATTATGATCTAGTCCGCCATTTTGAAGTTGTCAAGTTCCTCACCTGCCATCATGAAGAAGAATGGGCCTCTTTTCTTGTCCATAAAGGAATAGCAAATGAGAGCATGGGTTTTTCAGTAAATCCCGTCATGGACTTGGTAAATTCAATGCATTACAGGGATGAATGGAACAAGGTTTGAATTCTTCCCTCTCTCCTATCTTTCTTCTATATATTGTAAAAGAGGGGCATATTTCAAGGTTGGTCATCTTTTTCCTCTTACCATCCCTATCTTTTTATTCCTTAGGGTAGAATGGGAAGACTAAGCCTCCTCTCATGGCTATGTAATGGCATTTTCATGCCTTTTTCCCACTGATGATGTTACGTGTGAACTTTGGAGTAATAAAATACGTTTCGTGATGCATTTTGTCCATCCTTTACTTGTTTTATTATCTCCTCATCACCAGGTATACCGTGCATATTCTGATGTTTGTTGTTGGTTCTAAGAGATATGTTTAATGGGTTTTGAAGGGGTGTTCCATGTGATCCTCATCTCTGGTCCGTGATGCATCTGTCCATCCTCTCCATTTCTCACCTCTCTCCCTTCAGGAAGTTGGGATTATGTTCAGCCACTTCCTGTTCTAGTTTATCATTGCTTAGTGTAGGCTTTGTTTTTTATGTTTCTCTCTCTACCTGTCTCCTTGAAAGGTTAGATTAGGATTAGATAGGTTTTCCTACAATGGAGTAGCTTATGCAAGGTATTTTAGGAAGCAAGAGTTGGCTTTCTCTGGAGGGCCATCTCAGGTTCACAAGTCCCACATCTTGAGAGATGGTCCAATGTTGTGCAATCACACTGAATTCCCCAATCACCCATGAGTCAGTTCGGGGGTGCTCTGATTCTGCACTAAAATTTTTGGCAAGCCCGATGGGACACTGAGGCTAGATTTTTCTTATCTTTTTGAGGTGTCTCATAATCAACAACAAATCTTAAGCCACCATGCGACTGCACTAAGATTTTTGGCATGCACATCGGGACACGTCTAAAGCACCTTACCACTTCATTTCATCAAGTTGATGTGTTGTTGGTGAGATTCAACCTTTTAAGGCACACGTTTCAACACATGTGGCAACTCCATCTAGTCAACAACCTATTCTATGAGTTGTAGAATTTCTTTCCATCCATTTTCATCCATTTTTTCTTTCCATATCTTTCATTTTCTTCCATTCCATGAAGTTGTACAATCATGAATTCATTTCCATCTTGGAACTCACACTTGCAGCAACAACAGTGTAGTCCACCTCTAATGTATTTCCCAACTCCTCCAGATCAGCATTATGATTAGATCCAAAACCATTTTTCTTACCCATATGAGTAGTGTCAAATCCATCTTGGTCATAGAGCTTATCAAGAACAATGGGACACATACAATGACGACGGTTATGTAGAGAATGCTAGTTTTCTGCAAAAGATTCAATGCATGGTGCATTGAAGGGCTACAACACAAATGAAGGCATTCTGAATTGGTTGCAAGGCACCTTGTCCATGGGTTGGCCCTTTTGCAAGACACTATAGCTCACAGGAGAAACTTGATTTCATGATTGAGATGCTCCCCCAACTTACACAATGGATTTATGATATTGAGTCATATAGGCAAAGTACAAGACAACCTTGTCAATGAGTAAGTCAGTCACCAGCTCCTTGTCCTTCATTTTCTCTTTCTCAAGCTTTATCATTTCATCAGTCCCAAGAGTCAATCCGCTCACTTGCTACCCAAAGCGTTGATTTCCCTTCTCCATCTCCTAGTCTTCCATCTCATCTCAATTATTCTACCCTTTTCCCTTCCAAGCAGTCATCCCCTCCAAACAAAAAAGAAATTCCACTTCCCTCTCCACCACAAACAATTGCAAAATTGGTTGAACCCCAACCTACCACTCCTCCTCTTGCCTTCCCAATTCCATGTGGGGAAGAAATTCCAAAGACCAGTCGAGGAGAAAAGCAAGAAGAGGAACCCAATAGACACGAAATGATAGAAAATATGAAGAGTTGGGCTGCTAGGTTTGGGATTACAAAGATCCCCTTGATGGTTAAGCCAACAGAGGAGGTCAATTTTGAAGAGCCAATGGTGGCTAAAGCTAATTTTATAGCAAAGGAAGAACAACCAGCTCCAAGTCCCATTGAAGAGGAGTAACTGGAGGAGATAAAATCAGAGTTGAGGACACTTAATTAAGAAAGAATTATTGAAGATTATTTTCTTTCATTTGAAGGGCATGATTTGATTGATGAATCCATGATGGAGGAGGACCATACAGTTTGAGAGGCTCCAAGTGTAAAGCAGGCCACAAAAGAACCTTCAGTTGTTTCTCCCACTTCATCTCCTTCAATATATGATGTCAAAGAAGAGTTTGAGTTTTCAAACTTCATGTTTGAGGATGATGGAAACCATGGTGAACAAGTTACAGATCATGAGAACACCATGAAGGAGGTCAAGCTCACACAACAGGACAACGAGGAGGTAGATTGTCTTTCATACTTGGAAGAGTTCTTTGATGGAGAGGAGACTGAGGATATCACATCATTTACTCCTCCATCATCCACTTTCCAAGCACATGAGCTTGCTACCATGAAGGATAGTCTTCAAGAACAACAGCCTGCACTTCATGAAAAGCCCTCTGGAACAAAGGTTGGAAGATATGAATCTTCCATGCTCTTCAAAGGAGGAAGGAAAAGGGAACGAGGACCCCATCTCTCTCACCCATCCACTTAAGAAGGTCTGTAGGAATACTCCACTCTTGGAGTCAAATTTCAGAGCCATGGGCACGTCCATCAGATCAAATCATGCCTAATCAGGTACTTGGCTTCATTAGAGTGAAGGGAGAAGCCTGAACTAGTCATGCCAACTCTAGGGCATGAGGATAAGCTCTAAAGTACCAAAGATCAGCTGCAATGCCTCTCCAATCAAAATGCAGAGCAACTAAAAGAGGCATTTTTCTTGTTTCTAGTTGACACCTAGATGATTTTGGTGGAGGATCGACGTATAGTTAGTTTTTCACTCGTACAAGCAGTCATATTCATTGTTAAATCATTTTCATGGCTGACATTTTTAACAAAGGGAATTTATTTCTCCCTTCCTATAGCAGGCTTTGTTTAGATTTTCTTTGTTAGGATTAGTGTAGGAGTAGGAGTAGTTTTTCTTTTAGCAACAGAAGTGCTTGTGATCACTCTTCATGTCCCACTTGGGGCATGTAATATTTTTTAGTTTTATACATAGTGAATTTTGTTGTGTTTTGTTGGTCAGTCCATTTAAGGGACAGATGAAGGCCTCGAGTCAATATAAATTTATACTCTCAACAACCTTACCTCAAGACTTCTTATGAAAATTGAGAGTACAGACAGCAGGGTAGACTCAAGGTCATCATGTGCAAGCAATTGGGATCATGGTTTTAGGGATAGGGTCAGTGCTAGGCTATCATTCTTGACTCCATGCCCAATGGATGCAACAAGGCTACTAATCTCTTCATCTAACAGGAAGATGTCCCCGCAAGTCACCAAACTGTTATCCCAAATTTTGCGCTCGGTAATTTTTTTCAATCATGGTCTTGCACAAGAAAATCAGGAGGGTTGGCTTTGTCCCACAAAATCACAATCGATCGCAACCAAGGGGTAGGAGAGCTCGACTCAAGGAGAGAAGGGTCCCAAATGAGGCCAAATGACACAAGAGATGTCTAGAGCACATAGGAGAGAATTAGAGGAAAGGCATGAAGTTTCATACTTTGCATATGAGTTGGCTCAAGGTAGAACAAATAGACTTGTGAGAGGAAGCCACACATCAACTTGGTTGAACTCCAAAAGACGCACCTAAAGTGGGGACTCCAAATAAGCACCAACACGCCATGTGTCCCAGGTCCCAAAAATAATGAGCCAGTAATTGAAAATTCTTAGGCTAGCAGATGGCGCCACGTGCCTCATCAACACTCCTTCAAAGGCCAAATCCAAAGGTAGTTTCCAAACATGCGGCAACTTGCCATGCATCCATGACCCAAAAGAGAAAGATTCGGCAATTGAAAAGTCTCAGGTCAAGCGGAAACCTCCATGTGTCCAATAGGTGTACCTCCAACGGTCATTTCCAAATAGGGTCTCCGAATTAGCATGGAATCTCCATGTGTCTGATGTCCAATATAATTCAAATGGGTAGTGGACCCAAATCGGTTAAGTATAAAGGGACTATTGGAAGCCTCCA
Organism: Taxus chinensis; assembly: GCA_019776745.2. NCBI lineage: Eukaryota > Viridiplantae > Streptophyta > Pinopsida > Cupressales > Taxaceae > Taxus > Taxus chinensis. The sequence continues at coordinate 752,235,288 of CM034146.1, forward strand.
TGGGTTTCAACAGTGCATCTTCAAGAGTCAAAATCAAAGGCAGTCCCCCAAAGGAGTGCGGATCTTCCACGTGTCCCAGATCTGAAAGGGAGATAGATCCGATCATCAAAAATTCCAAGCTTAGAGCAGGCCAGTAGAATCCCCCACGTGTCATCTCGATGCAACACCAAATTTGTGTCCAAAGATTGGTCCTCAAATGAGTGCCAATCCACCACGTAGCTCGGGGTCAGAAAGAAGGTAAGGTCAGCTGTTAAAAATTCTAAAATCTTGCAGAGGCCTCCACATGTCTTATCAACACAACATCAAAAGTAAACTCTGGGTGTAGATTCCAAATGAGTACAAAGCCTCCATGTGTATTGGGTCAGGATGATTTCTCCACTAATAAAGGACTCAGGCAGAACATAGAGGAAGCAGGAAATCCCACAGATAATGCCACCTATCATTTTGGCACAGCTACAACAAGTGATAAGAGAGATTATTCTTCAACATGCATGGGGCTCTAAGTAGATCTCACAGGGATAGACTCCAAACCCGTAGATCTTCATAAATTTTTCTTTGTGCATTTTTCATCTTTACTATCCATGTTCCTCCATATTTTTTTATCATTCCACAGTTTTTCCTAGTCCTTTAATGCATTTACTACTACACACTTCATCATCATCAGGTACATTTCTGTCTACTTTATGTTACTGAGCTTTCAGGTCACCAATATAAAGTGGTGGCAAAACGTAGTCACAAAATCATGCACTTTAGGAATTTATTTATCCCGATCTTTTATTACTATTTAGAAGGTTGTTGAGTCAAGAAAGTACTAATTAAACCCCATCTTTTGGCCATCTTGTTTCTTTTTTTTTTGTCATTACCACCTATTTTCATCCACATGCCTATCCTGTTTTAGTTATTTCCTACTATTTTAGCCTTGACCGGGGCACCCAAGACAATACTAGGGTGCCCTCATCCTTCTCAATATTTTCCACCACTTTTGGGTTCTTTCTAGCCATTTGACATCTTTATTTTTCTTGTGATTGGCATTTTTAGGGTTTACTATGAAATAAGATCAAGAGAACCATATAAATATAAAGTTATGAGACCATAATGAGGTACCTAGCATCACTTACTACTATCACTCCATCTAGAGTTACATCCATCTATTGCATTGGATACCACTTGCATCCACATAACTCCATCATCAAGGCACAAGGGTAGGATATCTGCATCACACTTGATAGGGGGAGGGATTATATTCTATTCCATGCACACATTCTATTACATTTTCTACACATAGTTATTGTTCGTTACTTCACAAAGTGTGATTAGCACAAAGGCAACCTAGGTCATGTTCACACACACTTGTACATAGAACTACATCATATTTGATATGTAGTACCACGATCAATTACGAAGTCTGCCATTGTGGCCATTGAGGACATTCTGAACTCCTCATTTGCATTTTTCTTTTTTAAGGTTTTATGCTTGTTTTGGGGACTTCTAGGTCTTTTAATGAGCTTAGATTATTTGTGACATTTGACGTAGTCATTGAAGTTGCTATGACACACAACGATGGTTTCAGACCACCTTCTGACCATGTAAAAACTAGTTTTTAATATTTTGCACAAACCTTGGCACTCAAAATTCATACCAGAGTGTGTTTGGGTTCCTAAGTCCGCTTCCAGGTGCCCCGGTCCAGCTAGATCGTCCAAATCCATACTTTTTTGAACTTTTACACAGTTGTTCCTACTCCTTATTTTTTCAATCACCTTTGCGACACCCTCCAACAAGAATCTTTTATTCAACTTAGTTCTTTCCTCTTCCTTCTTGCACATTAAGGTTAGCATTTCCTTTTGCATAATGTTTTATATTATTCTCATTCCTATTTACTACATTTATTTACTCTAGCAAAACTGTTCATAACTTAGATTAACTATTCCCACAGTACTTATTCGATTTTTATTTAATTACCTTGTATTGTTTAAATAAACTTTACAAGTTTTTTGGGGGGTGGAATCAAGAACAATGGACTAAGGATATTATAAGAAATAATATACTAGGAAAATGAATAAATAAGGATTACAATAAACCACATATTAAATAAATGAGACGTGGAATTTAGGCGGTGAAATCTAGGGAATTATTTGTTCGATGGTAGAGGCATTACATATTAATGACTAAAAAAAGTGGTTATGATTAATTATTTTGCTTGTTATAATTTTTTTTAAATAGCTGGACTTAAACATCCAATTACTTCTTAGGGTGTTGAATGTTAGTGGATTTAATTAATAATACACTATTCTATGTGAATAATATCTACTCGTAATATTTAATTGTGATATAATGTGGATAACTCACTCATTGGTGTACATTCATCCATGTTTATTAATAACCTCTACTTGCTTTTAAAAAATCATAGTAAGCTAGTTATTGTTCGCTACTTCACAAAGTGTGATTGGCACAAGAGAAACCTAGGGCATGTTCACACACACTTGTACATACAACTACATCAGGTATGAGATGTAGTGTAGCGCTTAATTACTAATTCCACAATTGTGGCCACTAAGAACAATCTAACCACTGCATTTTTATTATTTTTTTTTTAGGGATTGATGCTTGTTTTGGGGACTTATAGGTCTTTTATTCAGCTTGGAGTATCTACAACATTCAATGTAGGATAGAGAAGTTGATATGACACACAATGATGGTTTCGGACCACCTTCAAACCATTTTAAAACTATTTTCTCAACTTATTCATAGACTAAGGCACTCATAATTCATACTAGAGTGCCATTAGGTTGCCTAGTCCTCTTCCAGGCACCCCAGTGTAGATCCTCCAAATCCATACTTTTCCGGACTTCTGCATAGTACTTCCTGCTCCTAATTTTTTGAATCACCTATATGACACCCTCCAACAAGAATGTTTTATTCAGATGAGTTCTTTCCTCTTCCTTCTTGCACATTAGGGTTATCATTTTCTTGTACATAATGTTGTATATTATATAAATTCCTATTTACTGCATTTTTTCACTTTAGTATTGTTAATATTAATAGCTTAGATTAACTATCCACACACTATTTAGTGCATTTTTAGTTAATCACCTTGTATTGTTTAAATCAAGTTTGGAGGTGTAATCAAGAACAATGGACTAAGGATATTATAAGAAATAATATATTAGGAAAATGAATAAATACGGATTACGATAAACAACATATTAGATAAAAGAGGCATGGATTATAGGCAGTGGTAGCTATGGGAATTTTTTTCTTCGATGGTAGAGGCATTGCTTACTAATGAATAAAAAATGTCATTATGATTAATTATTTTGCTCGTTATAATTTTAGTTTAAATAGCCGGAATTAATATCCAAGTACTTCTTAAGGTATTGAATGTTAGTGGATTGAATTAACAATACTCTATCCTATGTGATTAAGATGTACTTGTAATATTTAATTGTGATATAATGTGGATAATTCACTAATTGTTGTAAATTCATCCATCTCTATTAATAGACTCTACTTGTTTTTAAAAAATCATAAAAATCTAGTAACAGAAACTTGGTAAATGTTAATTTGGGACTTAACCATGCTTTCTTTAGAATGTTTTTAAAGGATAATTTATATTGTGAAATGATATGTTTTAATTTATTTTTAAGGTTTTACTACAAAATTTTTACTTTTTAAGTTATTTGTAGCCTTGCACGTTACAAACCTCCAAACATGGGATAAGTTAATTAACTATTAGGAAAAGCTTAATGTTCATGGTAAACTAATTTAGTTGAAAACATTTGTGGAAGCATGACTACAATAGGGATAAAAGGTCACAACCCCACAACTCTCTCAGGCTTCATGGGTGTAGATGCACAATTTGTAAGTATCATGATTTTGATTAATTTTCACCTCTAATTATATTAAAAAATTTAAATTGTAATTACATTTGACACTCTAGAGCCACTTGAACATGATATGATGTGACACCTAAGGATTAAAAAAGGGAAAATAAGTATATTATAAGCTCTAGCATACTATAAGATTATTTTCCTCTTTTTGAAAATATGCATCTATATACACGATATAGTTATATAAATGCTAAAGATAATATATTTTAATTAATAATTGGTATAAATAATGGTCTATAGTAGAGGGTGAATATCAAATAGATTATATCATAAACATGCAAGATCTAACATGTAACGATAATTAAATGAAAGTAATGAGAGGATGAGAGAGAATTAGCTTGTATATTACTTTCTGGGATGATTATGGGTTAGAATAGATTTAGAAAAAGTTAGATTTTAGTTCTACATGCTTCATATGGAAACTAGAGATCTTAAAGTCTTCTAGATAGTAGCACTTAGAAGGGAACATGACATTCTCGATGCTAGTGTCTGTGTTAGGCGGGTAACATCTTGGTTTTGAGTTTAGATATGATATTTTTGATAAGATTGCCTTAACTTATCTTTTTTGTCACCCTAAAATTTTTTCAAGGTTTTACTATAGCACTTGTACCTGGAAAATAAATTTTAACTACATCCACAAGGATTGAGTACACAATAAATGAAATAAAATATGCATACGCTTGGTTGGACTAACCTTAGAAGTCACCCCAAAGTGATTATCAACAATTGTTACACTACATCTCAGGATCAATGTTGTTCTACTGTGTGTGTGTGTGTGTGTGTGTGTGTGATATAATTGTGTCCCTTGGAGCTAGGTTTTCCTTGTCTCAATCACACCAAGATATCAATCTAAAACTAATTTTCCCAAAGTATGATTGTGTGTGATAGAATTCTAAATATCCCTTTCCCATGAAATAATCGATGCAAGCCAAATATAGTCCTTGATTATTTCACTTTTGACAAGTAGAAGATAGGAAGTAATAGAATTAATTTCACGGCCCCTTACAATAGTATGTTAGTTGTGTATATATATGATTCCTCGGTTTGAATTTGTACATTTACTAACACTTAAATTTGACACATATCACCGAAGAAAGAATTATAAAATACCAAAAGTTGAGTACCAGGAGCCAAATTATAAAATAAGACAAGATGGAAGAAAAGCGCCCAAAGGGGACATTACAGCCCAAATGCTAGGATCCTGATTGGCAGGTATTGTCCTGAAAACATTACAAACAATAGGAATAGGGATCCCTGTGACTCGACCAAGAAGAATATAAAATCTCAAAAATATAAGATAATGTCACAATAAAAGTTATTCAAAAGAAATAGAAGGACTAGTAGATGTTTCATCAGTGTCTAATACTCTCATTTAAGAATCATGCATATAATAACATATTAGAGGTGTAATATGATATTAATTACTGCATATTTTTGTCTACACTTTTTTGGTGAAATATTTTTTTTTGTACAACTTAAGTGACCTAATTATAAATTCACTTTTGTAAGCTAAATGGAAGTGAAAAATGTAAAAGTTATATTCATACCATGAGGGTAGTTACGAGTTGGTTACGGGTTTAAAAGGATAACTAGGGAAGGCATTTTCATGATATTGTATTTATCATCTACAGATAATGAAATTTTTTTTTCTATTCATAACCAAAGATAAAAAAAAATATGTTAATTCATTATGTTTTCTTTTTTTTAGACTTTGTGTTTCCTATTCATGTCCATGGACTTTGGCTCATACCTAAAATTCATTAACCCTTGATACTGTGTGCTTTTGATTGATTCCTATTCTTCGTGTAGATGTTGTTAAGTTATATTTTCAATGTGAAAGAGAGAGGTTTTTAATCTATATTGCTTTCATTTCTCTCATTTCTCCTCTCTTTCCCTTTCTTAGGTTTTACTCCTTCATGCTTTCTGGTAAAAAGCACCAAAAAATCAAATACCCCCTTCAAATGAAGGAATTAACGCCCCTACTAAAAAGAAAAGGAACTTCATCCCATCAATAGGTGATTTCCCTTGGGTTATTTCTTAAAATGTGAAGAGACATAAATTTTTACCAACATGTCCTCTGAAAGAAATTGATGAGTTCACAAAATCCTAATCCTTCACCAAGGGTGACACGATGCATGTTGTAGCTTTCTCGAACACAAACAAATGTAAACATAGTAAAAAATAACAATAATTCCAATGACAATGAATAAATATAAAACAACGTTAATGCTCCTTGAGGTGGAGAAACAACATCATTGGACCTTTATGAGGTGGTCTTGGATTTCACAAAGCCCAAGGGAAGAGTGAAAAAATCTATTTGTGCATTGTCTAAATTGTAGAGAGAGATGGCGTTTATCTAGATGAAATATATTGTTGTGTTTGTTATTTGTAGCTTTCGCTTAATAGTGGATCCCCATCACAAGGTGGAGTCGATTCCATGTGTAAGTAAAACTATGAAGAATGGGATGCCTGTTTGAAGTGACAGGAGAGCATGCTCATCATCTCTACTTTGTGTTTTTTTATGTCTATTGTGATTCTTCATAAAATCATTCCTACTTAACGTTTATGTACAATTGTGGAAACTATACATTTAATGAATGCCTATGTAAATGTAACTATATCATTTATTTGAATATATATATGTATGTAGGAAGGAATGTGTGTGTGTGTGTGTGTGTTTACAATGTGTTTGTGTCCATGTATGTGTGTGTGTGTGTGTCTATATATATATATATAGATATATATATGTCATATAGTGATACCCACTGACATATATGATGGCCCTATGTATGTTTGTCGATGTAAGTGTGGATGTATGTGGGGCATGTATGTATGTATGGTATGTAGGCATGTATGTATGTATGTATCTGTAAGTAATAGTAGATGCCTTGGTCAATGGTCAACTTTTTATATTTCTACAGTGTAGATTTTATCGTATGATAATAGAAGAACATTAGTTTTATGTCAATTGCCAGAGTGTGCTCATAACAAACATATTTCGGCTATAGTCTTTGAACTTTTCTACTATGTTGATTTACAGTTCTTAGCCAGGTATCAAAATGTTAGAAGTTGGCAATTACCTTCAATACACAATGGTCAACTTGTAATAGATATTAACATTTACTACTACTACATCTCCCACAACAGAAATGGTCTCTTTTACTCCAAATAAAAAATTATAAGTCAATACTGAAATGAGGTCACTTATGTTAGTTTTTCATTAGAAGGGCCAACTAAAAAACCACTTGTCATACAAATATTAAATGCTATGTTTAATTTTTTAAAAAAAATATTGGATTAATTTTAATGAATTAATTATTAAATGAATAATTATAGTAGTGCATAACTCATGCTTACTTTCTATTTTATTATATTAAAATAAATCTACTTTCACTTTCCACTTAAACCATGCTACAAAATTAATGTGAGAATATGAATCACCACTAAATAAGTAAATTAGCTCAATGATTATCTATTTTCATAAGAGATATTATTAGTTTTTTAACTTTTTCTAACCACTAAATCAATTTCAGGATTTAATTTTTAATGCCCTTACTTTACTTTTATTTTTTTTGTTTGAAAACTGACAGGTCATAGAACACAATATCTCACGGTTGATGTGGGAAAATTTCTTCGGCTAAGCGGCCAAGGACTGAGGGGTTTCCATTCACCCGAGGCAGAATCTCGGCCTCATCCCTTATTACGGTATCTCCTGGCTTCACTTTCTATCAGAATTGAACCCTAGTGGGGCTCTTTAAGAGCCAAGCATATTTCACCATTAATTCAAACACCATTTGATCCCTTACTGTATTTTTAAAATTGAATTATTAAATATTAGTTGTTTCTCTTAATTTTGGATTCAAATTGTTTTTAAAATAGTTATGCCTCCGAGTTAATTTCATAATTGTGTAATCAATGGATAGATGAATTATTTAAGGACTCCTCCATTCTCTAAATTACTCTATCATTTGAGATAGAAATTAAGGTATGTAATATTAACCCACATTTAATTTTTTGAGGTCTGAAAAAATCTTATGTTTTACATTTGTTTTGTATGTAATAAGTATCTTGTGATTATTATTATAGCCTTAAAAAGGTTTAGAAAATTACAATTGCTTTGATCGATATAAATTGTCTAAAAAATCCTATTCATAACTAAAAAATTAGTTTGTTTATTTTTGAATTCTTATATGTGTAATACCAAAAACTTAGCATTAAATGCCAAAGGAAATTGTATTTATATCCCTGAAAAAATTTAAGACTGGAAACTATATGACAAGTAAAATAAAAGTTTTTTTGTGAATCTATATAAAGCACATCTAAAGAAGACAATGTTCAATGCATGAGATTAATGTGGTGAAGATGAAATGTGGAAATATTCATTTCCTAATTTAATGAAACTTTGGAAAATAGTTCTCACACTTCCAACTAGTACGTCAACGTGTGAGCGAATATTATCTAAGTTCAATAACATTCAATCTATTGAGATGTCTAGACTTTGCTTGAATACATTAAACACATTAAAGTTTGTATATCGATGCCGACCTATGCAATTTCCACAAACGTATTTTCATCTGCATGACTTCTTTTGAGGATTAAAAAATGTGTTCACCAGCCATTGATCTCTCTTACTCAGTCAATTGAATAAAAATTGATTCACCAGCCATTCATCTCTCTTACTCAATCAATTATTTTACATTGATGCACTTCATATTATGTAGATCAATACTTTCATTTCATATTGCTACGAGAACAAAAGTTATTTGTCATGCATATCATTTTTGTATTTAAGCTTTGACAAGTAGGTACACTACATCTCAGGATCAATATAGTTATGTTTTGTGTATGTGTTTGTGTGATATAATTGTGTCCCTTGGAGCTAGGTTTTCCTTGTGTGAGTCACACAAAGACAGAAATCTAAAACTAATTTTCCCCTAGTATGATTATGTGTGATAGAATTCAAAATTTCCCCTCCTTATGGAATAATCTATGCAACGCAAACGTATTCCTTGATTATTTCTCTTTTGACAAGTAGAAGATAGGAAGTAATACACCTAATTTCCTATCCCCTTAGAATAGTATGTTAGTTGCGTATATATATGATTCCTTTTTTTGAATTTTGATACTTAGTGACAATTAAATTTGACCCATATCACGAAGAAAGAATTATAAAGTACCCAAATTTGAGTACCAAGAGACACATTAGAAAATAAGACAACATGGAATAAAAGATCCAAAAGGGGACATTAGAGGCCAAATGCTAGTTTCATTATTGGAAGGTATTGTCTAAAAAAATGAACAACAACGGGAATAGGGATCCCTGTGACTCGACCAAGAAGTATATAAAATCTCAAAAACATAAGATAATCTCATAATCAAAGTTATTTAAAAGAAATGGGACTAGTAAACGTGTCATCAATGTCTAATATTATCTCTTAGGAATCATGCATATAACAACATATTAGAGGTGTAATGTAATAGTAATTACTGTATATTTTTTTCTGCACTTTGTTGTCAAAAACTTATTTTTGTACAACTTAATTGACTTAATTATAAATTCACTTTTATAACATAAATGGAAGTGAAAAAGGTAAAAGTTATATTCTTACCACGAGGGTATTTACGAGTTGGTTACATATTAAAAGGATAACCAGGGAAGGCATTTCCATTGTGGTGGGTTGGACTTTCCTCTCTTTTTCTATGAATTAAGAAATAAATTGATACAAATTTTGATGTATTTATTTTGACTTCATTCCATTATGTATAGAATGTTAATCGGGAATGAGAATCATGATATTGTGTTTATCATCTACTGATAATAAACTTTGTTTTCTATTCATAACCGAAGATACATTTTTTATGTTAATTCATTATGTATGTTATGTGTAGACTTTATGTTGCCTATTCATGTCCATGGACTTTATGTCATACCTAAAATTCATTAACCCTAGATATTGTATGCTTTTGATTGATTCCTATTCTTCGTGTAGATTTTGTTAAGTTATATTTTCAATGTGAAACAGAGAGGTTTTTAGTCTATGTTTGCTTGGATTTACCCAAGTAGTTTTTTGTAGTTCTACTATATTGCAAGGTTTCTTTGTTTCCTCTTTATTTTCTCTCATTTCTCCGCTCTTTCCCTTTCTTAGGTTTTTCTCCTATGTGCTTTCTGATAAAAAGAACCAAAAAATCAAATATACCCTTCATGTATAAATGAATTAATGCCTGTAATGCCCCGTTCGACGTGTACCCTAGTTCTTGTCGCAATGACCGCTTTTTGTTGAGTGTTGAATGGCTGTGTGAAATTTCCATTGTCTTAGATCTTGTCTCAGTGATGTTTTAGAACCTTCCCTCTCCTTCTTGCATTCTCAAGTCGTTAATGACACCTTTGTGTGTGGACTATGTAATTTCCTATGCGTTAACCTATTTAAAGAAGGATATCACATCAATACGCCATTGTCGTATTCAATTTTGTTATTTCCTTGTGACCTTAGTTAAAATTTATTGGTTTGACAATCTTACGTTGAGTTCATTTGATCTTTGACATAGTGGCTTAGTTTCAAGTCTTTATTCTATCTTCGTGATTTCAATAAAGTGGTTGTAGTTATGATATGCTATCATATCTTGTGGTATCTTGTTGATATCATGTTAACTATATCTAAGGACTTCATTTTTTCCTAAGGTAAGACTTGAAGTTTCTAAACAGTATAACCTAGACCTCGACTTTGACATAAACCACAACCTAGGCATTATATTAATCAAGACCCATGGAGTCAAGTTCATTGTGAGATTTGACATGAAGCTATGTTTTGGAAAATAACGACTTCAATGTTAAAAGGAGATTTTAAAAAGGGTCTCAGATCTGACTGGAAACATAATTTAAATTGGAATGTTAATGTCTTTTAACTTTGTTTCCTTGGTTGGATGGAGGTGGGTGGCTTTAATAGCCACCTGCCATTGCATTAAAAAAAACCCCATCCTTCTTGGTGTTTTCAACTCTTTCTTGCTGGTGGCCACACTTCTTCCTTCATTTATTATTTCTGATTTGCAAATCTTCTTGGTTTCTTGTTTGACTGCCTGCATATCCTTCTCTGACCGCGTGATATTTTCCTTGGATGGACTGCGTGTGGAGTGGTTGAGAGGTGTTTTATTCCTGGTTACGTGGGTAGAGAGGCCATTGAAATCCTTCTTACCAAGGTGTTTTTCTTCCTGGCTCCTCCTAGACACCTTTCTTCCTCCCTGCTAGCTGCGTGGGTTTGATATGGTGGTTTTTGATGAAGCTTTCAAGCTAGTGAGGTAGGCATGTTACCTCCACTTTCTTTGGGTGCTGCGAGGTGTGTTCTGAGTCAGGAATCCACTACAACAACTTGTAATAGTGATTAGCCAAGCGGTAGGCATGTTGTAGTATGGCAGAAGCCTTTTTGAGCGATTCCATCAAGCAGGTTGTCCAAATATGTTGTTATCTGTTCAGTATAGAATGCATCCTCAAATTCAAGATTCTACTTTAAGATATTTTATCAAAATCGATTAAGTGACAGTGAGAGTGTTACCAAGGAGACTCTGTTACGTGTCGTCAATTCCTTCAAGGGTTTTTTGGATGAAGCGTCTGGTTATTTTCACACACTCATTGTTAAATTGAGGGCAAAATATGAGCGTCTTCCTCCCTCGCCTTTGCCTGGGGAAGCTTTTTTGTGTTTGAAACACTAGGGTTTGATGTCAGTGCGTCATTTCATGTCACAGGCTGCTCATATATTTGGGGGATGTGGCCATATACAAGGAGCTCTTTACAGTGCAAAATGAAAGTAATCATATTTGGACTGTTACTACTAATTATTACATGCAAGCCGCAGCACTCTATCCCTCCACCGGCAATGCTCATAACCAGTTGGCAGTGTTGGCAACATACACTGGGGATGCACTAGGTGCAAATATATCATTACTGCCATACAGTCTTGCAGTTTCTGCTGGTGTTGTATGTAATTTAATTCTGTGTAATATCTCATGTCCAAGCCCCATCGGATGAGATATACAGGACTTAAAGATTGAGTCAGCATGTTTGCACTTGTTAGAAACATTTCAATTGCACGGTGAATGAATCTTGCAACCATCTTTTTGAAGCGGCCCTCAGTATTGTTATAGTTTCTGACATTATCTCTAGCCGTGTCAAAACTGGCACAAAGTATCTGCAGTGTGCAGTAACAACACAAGTGGAGTAATAGTTTATTGATCTATTGGAATTCTGCAGCAACTTCTGATTTGATTGATTATCTATTGTCTGTGAATTGCATGTAATAATGATGCTAGGGGTTAATAGTCTTGGAGTGGATTTGAGATGTTGAACTTTGTAAAAAGGTGCATTATCGTAATTTGCATTCAACTTCGTATTTATGCTACAAAATCGACTTGGAGACTTCTCATTAAGAAGTGTTTAAGGTTGACTGAAGATGGAAGGAAATCACTGAGCTTTCAAGCAGAGGCAATGTGAAGAAGATAGATGTGCTTGTAAGCAAGTCTTTGGGCACTTTAAATTGAATTAGATAAGTATTTTTGTTTGGTGTTTTGAAGGGGTCTTTTGCTTTGTAGTTGATTTGGATAAGCATTTTTGGTTTGATATTTTCAAGGGGTCTTTTGCTTTTTAATTGATATCATATGAGCGTTTTTGTTTAGTATTTGTGTGGGTTTTGTTACTCCAATGCGAAGGTGAAAGTCAGACTTCTGGGTGTGCTCCTGGCACTGCCATGAAGCTTACATAAGATATCTACGTGCTGAGGAAAAGGAATGTTTTCAGAATGTGTTATAGCTGCTGGAGCCTTGGTTCGTCATGGCTACATTGAGGAAGCCCCAAACAGGCATGATAAGACTAACCCTCTCTCTTAATGATTTATTTCCTTTAGCATTTGGATAAATCGACGTTTGCAATTTTGTTCGACTGCTGTAGATGTGGGTTTCTTTTAGAATGTTGATGTGTTTTTGTTTTACTAAATAAATAGCGTTTGGACTCTGGATATTATATAACATGCATTTACATATATTGACTCTTTCTTGAAAGAGATGCCCAGAAAGAGATGGGTTCCAAATGACTTTTAATCATAATTGCATGAACTGATCTCTCTCCCCCTTTATAGTTTATCTTATTTACTGTTTGAGTAAAAGAAATCTCTACATCGATTCTTGCGTACTGATCTTATAATGTTAGTTTATCTTTTTGCCTTGATTATTCCTTTGAATGATGGTTTCTGTAGAAAATAGTATGGAGTGTGAATGAGGTTTATAATTTTTCTTGTATTGTTTATATTATGTAGAACATGGATTGAAAAAGGGAATTTCCGATATGACTGTATTTTGATTTTATTGTGGTTTTATAATAATATAAACTCCCATTAGGATTGGGGGCTTCTATTCGGGAAGAGTCATACTAGTTTTATTGGTCTTTCTAGATAGCTCCATCTGAAGTCATTCGAATATCATTTACCTTGGGGATTATTAAAAACCCCTCACCAGGCCCTCTGCTATTACTATTACTATGAGCTTAATATTAGATTAGAACCCTCCTGAAGCATGCGTTAATGGATTTTCTATGACCTTTACGAATAAGTTATGCACGTAAGTCATTATCCGGTGTGGATAATTCTTTGGCTTAATTTTGAGGCACTTCTTGGATCTTTGAATCGATTAAAGTAATAATGGATACATCAAACTCTTATGAATGTGTACATTTTTTCAAGTTTGATTGATATGTGATGTCCTCATGCATATGAATTCAGGCAATGCTTGAAATATGAAATTATAAATTTATCTTATACTTTGACCTTGAAGCTTGTCGAAAGACTTTTTGGTAGGAGAACAGATGAATAGGGAAGTTAAGATAACTACCCTAAAATGGAATCATGCATAGCCTTAAGTAAAGGTGACAGCTACCATAATGGGATTATGCATACCATGTATGACAGTAAGGATATAAGTCCACTTGAAATTATTTAACTTCATTTTATAGAACAATAATTAATACCCATAAATTGGGGTATGCAAGTGGAGGTTGAATTATATAACAAGGTATATTATGTTATCAGGTAACCAGTAAGGATAAATATGTTATTTCAATACTTGGTTAACGAGTGGAATATTTTCTCGCATTTACAATGATTATTATGTTAGCTAAAAATTGATACTCACATCTTATTAGGAGTTGAGATAATGTTGATACTTGTATTCATAGTGGCTTGGACCGCGCTTACATATCTTAGCTAGTCAAATGTATCTTTGGCATATTACCAACAGATGACAGTATTGTCGATCATAACTCATTCTTATGAGTTGGACTCTTTTACTAGAAGAAATATATAAGACATAGAAATAAGCAACCAAAAGGATATCAAAATAATATATGAACTTGATGATTGGCGAAATATTTGTTAACATAATTATATTCTTAAAATTGTGAGGTAAATATCAAAAGTATACAGTTACATATAATCATTGATTATCTATGAAGGTTTGATGCTTGGGTAATATCGATGAATAATATAGGATTGATACTTGTATTTATTATATAAACTTAATGTCGTTGGTGCTTTTATTTAATTGAAAGATAATATTGTTGGATACTTATATATGTGAAGTAGGTCGAGGGTACTAGGTGAGCATTATTATTATTACTGTAATTTAAGTATGATTAATTGTATGGTTAAGGTTGTATATCTAGTCACTTGGAATTGTGTTCTTATGTAAGCAGATCTTAAGGAAGTGAACATTAATGAGTATGAAATTTATTATCATGAGATGTGCAGTTAAGTTTAAAATGTATGTTAGAAATTTATTTGATAAGGAGTATTGCAAACTTTCATTTATTTAAATGCTAGATGGCATAAATTATTAGGTGAGCTTTATATCTTATCATGCTTAGTTCTAGCGAACTGACTCTAATAAATATTTGTGCAGATGGATTATGTGATTAGATTAAAGGAAAAGAGTGTAAACGTTTCATCAGTTCAAATTATGAAGTTCTTTGTAGAAAGTTCAATGCGTTGTAAATTTTGTAACTTTTCTTGTAAGGAGTTTAGAAGATCTTTTGTCTTGATATGTTCGGAAAAACTATGTGGTGAAGTGTTCTTTCCCTTTTTTTGTTAGACTAGTAACTTACCTTGGTGAAAAATGATATTCAATCATTACATTGGCATATGTATTGTTAAACCTTGTTTTTGGAGAATAAAGTATTAAGTCAAAACTCTCTGACACCTTGTAATGAAGTGATATAAGTAAAGTTAAATGGAGTGGTTAACCCTTATAGAAGTTAACTAAAATACATATATTTAGATAAATTAATGTAGAGATGACTTACTTGAGAACAAGATTTCGTGAAGTACTCAAAGGTGAAACTATCCTTGTAAAGTAAAATTTTATAAATTGATATCCCTAGCTAAACTAGTGATCACTACCCCTTTTGGGTGAACTCTTAAACAAGCTTAAGGGAAAACAATGGTTAGTTTCTGGAAGATAATAAGATTTAGCAAGTAGGAGAAGACTTTAAGTGAACTACTCTACAGCGTATAAGAAAATAACTCAGTTGGTAAGATGAATTTGTGCGAATCATATATTGAATCTTTCTAAAAACATAAGTCATGAGTTAAAGGGTGTTTTATCAAAATAAATAACCTTCAATAATTTCTTACTGTGGCTTGCCCTAGCTGTGAGAGTGTCATGTGGTTGGACTTCTATGTTGTTCTGTCAAAAAAACAAGAAAAGTGTATTATCCTTTTGGGTTGTGAACGTTTCCGTGCTGACCTTGTGGTCATCCCCGTAACAAGTGGTTCCCAGAGTTGGTTGTAACTTTGTGACGACATGTTGTGTCGTGTTATGTGTCGAAGCAAGTCAAAAAAAAAATCTTGTCTTTTACTGTGTTGTTCGTGTGTGAATTTTTGGGTTGTTACAATGCCCCTCTAAAAAGCAAAGGAACTTCATCACATCAATAAGAGATTTTCCTTGGGTTATTTCTGAAAATGTGAAGTGACATAAAATTTTACCAACATGTCCTCTGAAAGAAATGGATGAGCTTGCGAAATCCAAATCCTTCACCAAGGGTGACATGATGCATGTTGCAGATTTCTTGAACACAATGAAAAGTAAACATTGTAAAAAATAGCAATAATTCCAATGACAATGCATAAAGATGAAACAACAATAATGCTCCTTGAGGTGGAGAAACAACATCATTGCTCTATGAGGTGGTCACGGATTTCACAGTGCCTAAGGGAATGATGTAAAAATCAATTTGTGCATTGTGTAAATTGTCAAGAGAAATGGCGTTTATCTAGATGTAATATATTGTTGTGTCTATTATTCGTAGCTTTTACTTAACAGTGGATCCCCATCAAAAGGTGGAGTAGATTCCAAGTCTAAGTAGAACTATGAAGAATGGGATGCATGTTCCAATGGAGAGGCGAGCAGCCTCATCATCGTCCACTTTTTGATTTGTAATGTCTATTGTGTATCTTCATAACATCATACTTACCACACGTTTATGTACAATTGTGGAAACTATACATTTATTAAATCTATGCAAATGTAACTATATATTTATTAAATATATATCAATGATATGCAATATAATTTTCAATAAAGCATGGCACACAATATTTCGATTTTCAGAATCTATTAAGGAATGGGTGATGTCTTGGCACTTGCACAATGTAAACTTCATATTTCGCTACATTGTGGTTTGTTGTATGATAAAACAAGAAGAATAATTGTATGTCGGCAAGAGAGGGAGGAAACAAATATATATTGTTTGTAGTCTTCTGTTTTTTACTATGTAGCTTTACATCTCAGCGAGGGAACAAATTTGAAGTTTTCAATGCCCTTCAAATGTATTTCAGCTTGTCATAGAAGAGTGTTTAAAATTTTACACTTCAAAAGAAATTTAAAATTTAAAGTTACAGGTCAATAGTGAAATGAGGTCACTTATGTTAATTTTTCATTAGAAGGGCCAGCTAAAAAAGCACTTCTCATACAAATATTAAATGTTATGTTTTTGTTTTTCTAAATATTGGATTCATTTTAATAAATTAATTATTAAATGAATAATTCTAGCAGTACATATCTCATACTTACTTTCTATTTTTTGTGTCAAAATAAATCGATTTTCACTTTACACAAATCATGCTCAAAATCTAGTGAGAAGATGAATCACCACTAAATAAGCAATTAGTTGAGTGTTTCTATTTTCATAAGAGAAATATTAGTTTTTAGTTTTTTCTAACCACTAAATCAATTTGATGATTTTATTTTCAATTCCCTTACTTTACCTTTATTTTTTTTGTTTGAAACCCAACATGTCATAGACCACTATATGTCACGGTTGACGTGGGCAGAAATCTTCAGTTAAAGAGCCAAGGATTGAGGGGTTTCCATTCTGCCAAATTTACACAGGGAAAAATCTCGACCTCATCTCCTTGCTTCACTTTTAGCGAGATTTGAACCCTAGTTGGATCTTTAAGAGCAAAACATCTATTACCATTAAGTCAAACACCATTTGATCCCTTACTTTATTTTGGAAATTGAATTCTTAAATATTAGTTGTTTCTTTGAATTTTGGATTCAAATTGTTATTAAAATAGTTATGCCTCCAAGTTGATTTCAAAATTTTGTAATCAATGGATAGATGAATTATTCAAGGTCTCCTCCATTCTCTAAATTACTCTCTCATTCAAGATAGAAATAAAGGTATGTAATATTAAACCACATTTAATTTTTTGAGGTCTGAAAAATTCACATGTTTTACATTTGTTTTGTATGTAATTAATATCTTGTGATTATTATTACAACCTTAATAGGATTTAGAAAATTACAATTTCTTTGATCACTCTATATTGTCTAACAAATCCTATTCACAAATAATAAAGTTTTTGTTTCTTTTTTGGAATCTTATATATGTAATACAAAAAAATTGGCATTAAATGCCAAAGGAAATTATATTTATAACCCTGAAAAAATTTAAGACTCGAAAATAGATGAGAAGTAAAATAAAAGATTTGTTGTGAATCGACATAAAGCACATCCGAAAAAGATTGTGTTCAATACATGAAGTACATCAACGTGTGAGAGAATATTTTCTAAGTTAAATCACATTCAATCTATTACGATGTCTAGACTTTTCTTGAATACATTAGACACATTAAAGTTTGTATCTCTTTCTCCACCTCAAAAGTTGGATATAGTAGATTTGAACACATTAGAATGAAATCTCATGAATCTCTTCCTTCAAGTGATACAAATTGAACATATAATTACTGTTTTGAATCTTAATTATTGAATGTAAATACATTTTAAAAAAATTAATTGATTTTTCAGTATTTAATATTTTTTATTTTTGTATATAAAATAAGCAAAATATATATTGAAAGGTAATTAAAATTTTCGTTTTTTAATTAAAAGCCAAATATTGTTTAATTTGCTACTTAGAGAGCCTTTCAAATTTTAGTACACACGGCTTTAAAATCTTATATTCTTCAGCCAACACCGCTTTTTTCGTTTGCACGACTTCTTTCGAGGATTAAAAAATGCGTTGACCAGCCATTCATCTCTCTTACTCAGTCAATTGTTTTATATTGATGCGCTTCATATTATGTAAATCAATACTTCCATTTTATATTGCTGCGAGAACCAGACTTATTGGTAATGCATATCATTTTTTTTGTTTAATCTTTGACACGCAGTTTTTTTGTCCTTACTATCAAATTTTGAAATATCAAAAATCCAATATTTTGTCCCCTTCAGCTGGACTAAGAAATAATTTTATTATCAATTATTTTATTAATGTTGATTAACTCTCCATTATATAATATTATATTTTTGAATTGATTCATTTTAAGTTTAATGTTAAAAAATGTCATTTCATTTTATTCTACATAATTGAATCTTATCAAAAACAATATGACAACAAATACATTGTAAAACAAGAGCAGCAATGTTGCGAAGTACTCTCATCACTCAAATGATTATGTATCATGCTAAATCTGAAAATTGAAATGATCTCATAGGACGCATGGTGGTTGCATTTAGAGAAACACGAGTAGTTGGCAAGTGGTGTCCAAATGTTGGCTGGTGCAAGGATTCAAAATATATGTGGAGTGGCAAAAGTTGTGAATTATTTCACAAGTTTACCATCCTTGGAAACTCAAGTGAGGAATGTGTGCCATCATATTCTCAAAAGGCCTCTCGCACATTCACAGTAGAGAGTATTGTCACTACGATCTCAAGCCGGAAAATTTGCTCCTTCCCAAAAAAACAATTGTCAAAATTACAGACTTTGGTCATACAATCAACATGCAGTAAGGTAAAGCAAGGGGTGAACCCCTGAATCCCTACTTCCTTTCCCTCCTCTATCAAGATTTCTAGCTACTCCTGAAATTGTCCTTATATGACTTTTCCATTGATATGTGGTCTCCAGGCATTGTGCTTGCTCAACTTCATAGTATACATGTGATTTTGTCATATTCTTCTGACGCACAATAATGGCTCTACAACATGTGCTCTGTGATTAGATCTCCTAATAAGAAACCTGGCTTGAAGTCCTTAAGTTGGCAAATTACATAGCTTACAGGTTTTCAAAAGAGTTTGAAGGTACCAAGTGTGACCATAGTTTGAATCCATGCTTGAAACCGTAGAAGAAAATGATAATATTCATTTTGATTATGCAATTTCTTTGTAGAGTTTCTTCGTTGCTATACCTCAGTGCCGAGGCGGGGGATCCATTTCAAGAAAGTCTTCCTGACTAGGATAAAATGACATTTGTTCCAATGCTTGGTGAGATCACCAGGCAATTCACTGCAAAGGCATGGCGGTAAAGGTCCCCCTAAACTTCTCATGCCAGGAACCATTCTCTGCATATCTAACAACGGGATCGATTGAAATGTTTTATTTTTCAACATTTCCTTTACGTATTAGCATGTCCTTAAACTAAGTTTTTCTGTATTATCTATTTGCAACAAGATATGAGATATGTAAAAAATGTCAAGTTAATCAAATGTTGTACTCTTTGTTGTCAAGTTTACTAATGTTTATTGTGGATGTAAATAGTGTTTATTAGTTTATGAAAATGATAACAAGCCCTAATTTGTTGAAATATATGAATAAAAATAACGGGTTATGCAATTTTGAAAGTTATAGTTACACTACCTTGGGCGGGTGCTAGTAACATGAGAACTATTTGACATCGTAATATCCAATATTAATGTGTCAAACTTTTGCACCAATGATCTAAGTTGTATTACATTTATTATTCACATTAGCAGGGAGATGACCCATAGAAAAAAAAATCAGTTCGAGTATATTGTATCTCTGACAGTATCTGTATAATATTACCTGAGGGTGATGAGCAAAAAGACTCATTAAAAATTACTCATATTTTCCAATCGTATGTAGGCTGGCCAATAAATATTGCAAGGAATGTCTCAATCAAGCAAAAAAAAAAAGTTACAGCTAAAATTACAGCTATTTGACCTTCAAACTAGGCAACTCATCCTATTTCTCAACAACATACAAACTCGGCATGACAAGGGGTTTTGTTGCAGATGGGGAGAAAAAAGACTACGAAACACCTTTATAGGAGGTTCACCTAGCAGAAAAAAAATTCCCTTGATCCATGTAGACTTTGAGCCTTGGAGGCATAGTTCGCAAGTTGACAAGGAAAATGGTAAGGTGTAGCCAATAGGCATTATTGTTGCCTCGCCGCATGGGTACAATTGCTATAGAAACACTAGCATGATCCTCCTTCTAGCCCTTAGTTGTCCCATCTAATCCAATCTTCTTCCTTGAGAGTCTTCATAAAGGTTTATTTTTCTATGCATAGATTTTAAAAATGCACATTTATTTTTGTTTGGAAACTTGGTTTAGTGATATAAGAAAATATATCAGCATCAAGTTGTAGACATATGTTAATGATTTATAATATATAACTATGAACAAAATATATAATTATATAAAATCAAATCCTATAAAATAAGAAAAATAATATCCTTACATGAGTAAGAGATCATATCGTACCCCCTTAACAATGTTTTTTAGAAGTTGACTTGTTGTAGCTTAAAAATGCTATTGCACCCTAGAATTATTCCAGCTTTTTGATTCAAATAATTTTTGTATTATTTATTTAAGTTTGTTTGAGATGTGTTTCTCTTAGTGGGATGTACAAAGGTGGATTAGACAACTTCCTAGGAAGTTACTATCTAGGCGTACTATTTTTTTATTTTTTTATGATTCTTACAAAACGTAAAAAAATTATTAATAATATACACTAGCATGACTTAACAACTGGAATCTTACATCCCAAGTCAAATTATCTTCATTGAAAATCAAAATGAATTTAAATAAATCTATATGATTAGGATATTTAGGATGCCTCAATACCTACACAGGTACCTTCATTGCAGGACTTTTAATTTAAGTCATATTAATGTATGTTGCATGCCTTGTGTAGTCACAAAATCATGCACTTTTGGCATTTACTTATCCTAGTCTCATTCTAATATTTACAAGGTTCTTGAGTGAAGAAAGTATTAATTAACCCTCATCTTTTGGTCATCTTATTTTATTTTATTTCGACATTACTACCTATTTCCATCCACATTCCCATCCTCTTTCAATTATTTCCTTCTATTTTATCCTCAATTGGGGCTCTCGTGCCATTCTTGAGGTGCCTCGATCCTTTTTGAGCTTTCCCACCACTTCTTGGGCTCTTTTTAGCCATTTGACATCTTAATTTCTCTGATGGTCAGCCTTTGCAAGGTTAATTACGAAATTAGGTAAAGATAACCCTATAAATATAAAGTTATGAGACCATAATAAGGGACCTAGCATCACTTACTACTATCACTACATCTAGAGTTGCTTCCATTTATTGCATTAGAGATCACTTGCATCCACATAGCTCCATCATCAAGGAACAAGGCTAGGACATCTGCATCACACTTCATAGGGGGAGGGATTCTATTTTATTCCATGCACACATTCTATTACATTTTCTACATAGTTATTTCTTGCTACTTCACAAAGTGTGACTGACATAAGAGAAACCTAGGGCATGTTCACACACACTTGTACATATAACTACTTCGGGTTTGAGATATCGCACAGTGCTAAGTTAGTAATTCCACCATTTTGGCCACTAAGGATAGTGTGACTCCTTCATTTTTATTATTATTTTTTAGGGTTTGATGCTTGTTTTGGGGGTCTTGCATTTATTTTATTCATTTTGGAGTATTTGTGACATTTGGTATATGACATTGAAGTTGATGTCACACACATCAAGTATTTTAGTCCACCTTTCGACCCTCTAAAATACAATTTTTGAGCTTCTGCATAGACAAGGATGTCCAGAAATCATACCTGAGCACCCTTGGGCACCCAATTCCTCTTCAAGGCACCCCAATCCAGCTAGAAACTCCAAATACATACTTTTCGAGACTCTGGCACAATCATTTCCACCCATGATTTTTTCAATCACCTCTACGACACCCTCCATAGGCATTTATTATTCAATTGAGTTCTTTCATCTTCATTCTTACACATTAGGGTTAACATTTCCTTTTGAATAGTGTTTTAGATTATTTATTGCATTTATTTACTTTATTACAATTGTTCTTTACTTTAATTAACTATCTCAGCACTACTTAGTTAGTCTAATTTTAGTTAATCATTTTGGTGAACCCCACGTTTCAACGCTTCCTTCTTACTCATGTCATCTCGTTATCAAT
The DNA here is from genome assembly GCA_019776745.2 of Taxus chinensis. Taxonomy (NCBI): domain Eukaryota; kingdom Viridiplantae; phylum Streptophyta; class Pinopsida; order Cupressales; family Taxaceae; genus Taxus; species Taxus chinensis. The sequence continues at coordinate 752,257,921 of CM034146.1, forward strand.
TTATGGCTCAATATTCTTATCCTACATACACGCCAACTAAGGTCTCAGGAATAGTTACTACCGATGCTGATTTCATGTGTGTATGTACCCAATACCCTTCTTTCTTTGTCATGCCTATGGCTGATCCATCCATTAATGTTATTGTTACTCATCCTACTCACCCTACTCCACCAACTACTCCACTGGAATCTATTCCACCATCCATTACACTGACAACTCCTCCTACCTCCTCTAAGGGCTATGACATTATTGAACAACTTAAAAATACACCTCCTAAGATCTCTCTTCATGAATTATTTTGTATTGCACCAGATTGTCACAACACATTAGAAGTTTCTCTTCATTTTATTCATATTTAATGTGATAACTCCATGGATTACTTTTCACATCTCATACAATCTCTTTGTAATTTACTGTGTGGTATCTCTTTCAGTGATGAAGATATGTCACCTTTTGCTAAAATCAATTCACGTTCTCCTTTTCTTTTTACTGTCGTTGTTAGTACTACCTGTATCAAGCAAGCTCTCATTAATAATGGATCTATTGTTAATCTTTGTGCTCATTCTCTATTATGGAGATTAGGTATAAGTGATAACCTTATTTCGTAAAATTCCACTTTCATTCGTGGTTACGATTCTATCACTCGTACATGCTTAGGAAATATCTCATTACATATTGGGGTTGGGCCTAAAACTATTCTAACTGAGTTTTTACATCATTTATACCTCCCTTCAATTAAATCTCTTTTTAGGAAGGCCTTGGATTAATGTAATACAAGTGGTTTCATCTATTATCTACCAATGTTTCAAATTTTTACATGATGCCTATGAAAAATACTAGTACCGCTGATCCAAATCCATTCAAGTACTTTTGTATACATCTTGTTATTGTTATGCCTATACCACCTTCACAACGTATTCCATATGCTACTCTTGACACATATGACATCGGTCAGTATAGTGCTTCACAATCACCTACTGCAACTATCAGCATTCCTGTTATTTCTACTCACACTACAACTATTATTTCTCCTACAATATTAGTCCCTCCTAGTGTCTCATCTCCACCAGTTGTGGAACCTTGTACATAACTAGCTATGGTGCCACCTACTAACATAATTGATAGTGCCACACAACACCATGAATCTCACACTAACAATTTTGATAATTTTGATGACGAGGTTGATGTTATAGAACTTACAAATCAATCACTGAAACAAATGTATTTTACTCCTCTTGGTGTAGACTCTTCTTATTTTGAGGAAAATTTTGTGGCTAATAGTCCTGGAGAATATCGATTTAAAAATCCTTCCTCTGCTAATGTTATGGTATTGTATAAGGGATTTTTCCACAGTGTCAAGATTATTTCATCTTCTCGTCTACCGGTAACAACTCCACGCCCTCCTTTTACATGCACAATATTTATCAACATGTCTTTTTGGCAACACATCCTCATTGATTCCACTTGTTTAGATACTATTTATACATAGGAAATTTTCTCTAGGTGTGGCATAACACTTCATGACATCTTATCTCCTCTTCACTCACTACATCTCTACCATGGCTATTTTACATAACAAAAGCTTATGGCCTAAGGATTTTTCATTTAATAGTCTTTGTTGCACACACCTCTTGTAATTCTCCGCTCACACTTGGACAGTATGGGCTCGACTATATTGGTCGTACAATACATCCTCTCCACTCTTTTCTCACATTTCCTACGCCCTTTAGCGTTATCTCTATTTATAATTATTCTTCTCTCGCTTGTGTTCCAAATATCTCTAATTGGAATGCTCATGATTTTCCACCCATTGAATTTATTGACTAAGAACATGCAATGAATGTGTACACACTCCGCTTTAACAAATCCTTATATGAACCTCCTCATTCAATAATATACCAATATTCTAATGTTGCTCCAGTAGATTTTGATTCTAACAGTGATGATCTCCTTTATAGCGGACCCTATTTACCTTGTATAATGCATGTGTGGGGGGCATAACACTTCACACCCCCCCCCCTCACTCTTATCATTGGTGCATTTATCATCTATGCATTTTTATATAGATACTTCCATCATCATCTTTACCTGATGACACACTCTTACGTTTCAATTCACTCTTGACTGTATGTGGATTACTACTACACTGAACCCCACATACATTACTCTAGACATTATACATCGCATTTTATCACACATCATACGTCATACACTATACAAATTATCATACTCATTATTTTACATATAACATCTATATTGTTCATCATATCTTCCATATCACACAGTACATACACTACTAAATTATCTACGTAAATTGCATCATATTTTATATAGAGTGTTGTTATGTTACCTCTAGTGTCACATCCCATACATCATACAATGCGCAACTTCACATACTATCCTAGTTTTCATCACATATGTGTCTAGCATCATTTCATCCTACATTCTACCTAGACATGTTACATTACACTTTATACATTATCTCTTATACATTCTACACATGTAATACTAGCATATTTACACATTATACTCATCACATGGTCATCTATCATCACTACATATGCTACATTGTCTTGTACGCGCTTCACTCACCATGCTATTACACACTTTACTTCCTCGGTCCATACTTTACTGTCATGGGTTTATAAATAAAAATGGACCTTACACTCATCATGCGTTCACCACCCGATCTTTCACCATATGACATTCATAGGCTAGTGACATACACTTTACGCTCAATAATCACTCACATTCAATCATTTTGAAGTGGTATATACCTTAGGTTACATCACCATTCTTTATCATTCATCTTATAGTGATATATGCTTAGGGATAAAGCATCACTCATTCATTCATCTTATAGTGATATATGTTTAGGGATAAAGCATCACTCATTCATTCATCCTATAGCGATATACGCTTAGGGGTAAATCATCACTCATACATTCATCTTATAGTGATATATGCTTAGGGATAAAGCATCACTCATTCATTCATCCTATAGCGATATACACCTAGGGATAAATCATCAATCATCGATTCATATTATAGTGATATACGCTTAAGGCTAAATCATCACTCATATATTTATCAAATTCATGATATACACTTTGGTGATAGGGTTCACACACACATTTCCATTACGTCATCATTCATCACTATACATACACATTCATCATAGCGCATTACAAAAAAAAACACAATTCGACTATTTGTTGATGACGCACTTTCGTTTACAGTTCATTCCTGATTGTTGATGGGAAAAAAGTGAACCTCATTGCATACACTTCTATTCACTCATGGGGCACATGGCTCCTATCATTCCATTATGCATTCCATTCCATCTATCCATAGCAAATTGCATTGTCTTGGGTGCATTTACTCTTCTTTACTAGTGTTTACATGTTCACTTTACTAGACAAATTAGATTGGTTTCTTATACATCATTATCTATACTATCCACACATGCGCATTCACACCTTTTCTTAGTGTGATAATAGATACATGTATCTTACACATGGCACAGATGCTTGCCTTCTATTGTTTCTATATTGGTCATTGGGGGCATCTACATTAGTCTCTTTCAGGTGCTATTATTTTTCATTTTACACTTAGCACTTTACATTAATTGGTTATTCATGCTTTGATAGGATTACATGCTTCCATGAATACTTCTTTGTTTATATGTCTTTATTTGTCTATACTTGTTTTCTTCTTATATACGAGATTTTCCCTCTTCTTTTTGTGCACACTTTCTTGTTATTTACGGCCATGATGGCCTTGCATGTCTTGCAACATCATGAGTGATGTCCCATGTTTGTGAGCTTCTTTGTGTGATTTACTTTATTTATTGCATGTTTATACTGATATTCTTGGTATTTTTTACATTGTCTACGTACTTTACATTTGTCTTCTTACATGCATCTATTTTCATAGTACTAACACTTGTTTTGGCTAGCCATCCTTGTTTGTGCGTGCCTTTGTTTCTACCAAGAACATTCCCTTTATCCTGTAGGGCACAGAGTTCATGCGGTTGGTCCTCGTTTTGGACCACATTCTATTATCAGTGACGTCACATGTGCCCTCAAAGAGGGGGGCATCATTTGGGGTTTTAAAATCTACATAATGTGTTTACATTGGTTCGACTTAGTTCACTTTCCACCCTTGGCATTGTGGATTTACATATAGTGTGTAAGTTCATATTAGTCTACGAACTCCATATGCAACGTATTTTACAGGACATGGTATCCTTAGCATTCAAAGGAGAAGTTTAATGTTGGAGGACACAAATAATTTCCTCCCTAAACTTCTTCTACCACCGACGTTGGATCACGTAAAAAACCAAGACATTATAGAGATATCTTCACAGTTCAGGGAAGTAGTAAGAGCTTGGAGGACACAAAGCATTTCCTCCCTACACTTCTTTCGACTATGGCATTGGATCACCCGAAAACCCTGGCGGTGCATGATATCCTTCTACACCCTTTCTCTCGACATGGATTAGGTGCACATGTTCCATTTACACTTTTTATTGTGTGTACTTTACATTTACATGTGTTTTTACATACATACACATACATCTTTTACATAGCAATTTTACACTTACATACATATATATTTGACAGCTTGATCATTTTCTCCTTGCAAGTTTGGCCATATGATAAACAAGAAGTCAAATTGGGGGCAACAAATAATATCAGTGTTAACAAAAACACTCCACCATAGCACACGCTTTACTAACCATGCAGGTACATTACACACTGCAACAACTAGACACGCATTCCACCCTAGGTTCACTCTCATCACTTTTTCTTTGTGTATTTTTCATCTTTATTTTCCATGTTTCTCCATATTTTTTTTCATTCCACAAATTTGTCTAGCCTTTCGATCCATTTCTACTACACTCTTCATCGTCATCAGGTACGCATCTCTATCTACTTTATGTTACCAAGATTCCAGCTCACCAACATAAAGTGGGGGAAAAATATAGTCACAAAATCATGCACTTCAGCAATTTATTTATCCCAGTCTTATATTACTATTTAGAAGGTTCTTGAGTCACGAAAGTACTAATTAACCCCCATCTTTTGGTCGTCTTGGTTCATTTTTTTTTTTCATTACCACCTATTTTTGTCTACATGCCCTACCTATTTCAGTTATTTCCTACTATTTTATCCTCGACCATGGCACCTGTGACAATACTAGGGTGCCCCGATTCTTCTCGATCTTTCCTGCCACTTTTTGGGCTATTTTTATTTGTTTGCATATTTATTTTTCTTGTGGTCGAGCTTTTTAGGGTTTATTATGACATTAGATCAAGAGAACCCTATAAATATAAAGTTATGAGACCATAATGAGGTTCCTAACATCATGTACTGTTATCACTCCATCTAGAGTTGCATCCATCTATTGCATTGGAGATCACTTACATCCACATAACTCCATCATCAAGGCACAAGGCTAGGACATTTGCATCACACTTCATAGGGGAGGGATTCTATTATATTTCATGCACACATTCTATTACATTTTCAACACATAGTTATTGTTTGCTACTTCACAAAGTGTGATTGGCACAAGAGAAACCTAGGGCATGTTCACACACACTTGTACATAGAACTAGATCAGGTCTGAGATGTAGTGTAGCGCTTCGTTACTAAGTCCACCATTGCGGCCGCTGAGGACAGTCTGACCACTTCATTTCCATTATTATTTTTTAGGGTTTGATGCTTATTTTGGGAAATTGTAGGTCTTTTATTCAACTTAGAGTATCTATGACATTCATTGTAGGATAGTGAAGTTGATGTGACACACAATGATGGTTTTAGACCACCTTCTGACCATGTTAAAACTAGTTTCACAAATTCTTCTCAGACTAGGGAAATCAAAATTCATACCAGAGTGCCATTGAGTGCCCTAGTACTCTTCCAGGCTTCCCAATCTAGCTAGAACCTCCAAATCCATACTTTTCAAGACTTCTGCATAGTCCTTCCTGCTCCTAATATTTAGAATCACCTCTATGACACCCTCCAACAGGAATTTTTTATTCAGATGAGTTATTTCCTCTTCCTTCTTACACATTAGGGTTAGCATTTCCTTTTGCATAGTGTTTTATATTATTTACATTCCTAGTAACTCCATTTTTTTAATTTAGTATAGTTATTCATAGTTTAGATTAACTATCCCCACACTCCTTAGTCCATTTTTAGTTAATCACCTTGTATTGTGTAAATCAAGTTTGGAGGTTTTTCGGGAGGTGGAATCAAGAACAATTGACTAAGTATATTATAAGAAATAATATATTGGGAAAATGAATAAATAAGGATTATGATAAAAAAACATATTAGATAAACGAGGTGTGGAATTTAGGTAGTGGCAGCTAGGGAATTTTTTCTTTGATGGTAGAGGCATTGCATACTAATGAATAAAAAATGTGGTTATGATTAATTATTTTTCCCGTTATAATTTTTTTAAATAGTTGGAATTAATATCAAAGTACTTCTTAGGGTGTTGAATGTTAGTGAATTTAATTTAAAATACTCTATTCTATGTGATTAAGATGTACTTGTAATATTTAATTGTGATATAATGTGGATAATTCACTAGTTGGTGTGCATTCATCCATGTCTATTAATAGCCTCTACTTGTTTTTAAAAAATCATAGAAAGCTAGTAACATAAACTTGGTAAATGTTAATTTGGGACTTAACCATGTTTTCTTTAGAATGTTTTAAAGGATAATTTGTATTGCAAAATGATATGTTTTAATTTATTTTAAAGGTTGTACTACAAAAATTTTACTTTTTAAGTTATTTGTAGGCTTGCACATTACAAACCTCCAACATGGAATAAGTTAATTAACTATTAGGAAATCCTTAATGTTCATGGTCAACCAATTTAGTAGAAAAAATTAATGGAAGCATGACTGCAATAGGGGTAAAAGGTCACAAACCCGCAACTCCCATGGGCTTCATGGGTGTAGATGCGCAATTTTCAAGTATCATGATTTTTATTAATTTTCACCTCTATTTATAATAAAAGTTTTAAATTTTAATTACATTTGACACTCTAGAGCCACTTGAACATGATATGATGTGACACCTAAGGACAAAACAAGGGAAAATGGCATATTATAAGCTCTAGCATACTATAAGATTTTTTTCCTCTTTTTGAAAATGTGTATCTATATACACGATATAGTTATATAAATGCTAAAGATATATATTAAATTAATAATTGGTATAAATAATGGTCTATCGTATACTTTGGATTTGACTTTATATATACTTCGGAGTTGACTATATGAACACTCTAGACCTTATTGAATGAACACTCTAGAATTGATTTTATGAGTACTTTGGGGTTGATTGTATGATTATATGTAATTATATTTGAATTTATTTTTCTAATAGAAGAAAGAATATGGCCAACTTATACAACTTTTGCAAAAGAAACACATCTATAAGTATGGATACATTTATCTGCAAAAGGAAATGGTTGTGAATGGAGTCCAACCATTGCATGTACATGGTTTATATTGACTATATAATATATTAATGAAAATTAATAATTTATTTCACGATTTAATTTTACAATATTTTTAACATTAGTTTAATTTCTATTTTATGAATTGTTATTTTTATGTTTAACATTAGTTTTTAGAATTGTTATAAGTACTAGCATAATAGGCCCTACTTTCAAGGGTGTGAGTATAAATTTTATTTTTTAAGTCACTTGCAAAATTCATAAGAGAAATAACTTCTTTTGGGGGAATGGCATAAACAGTTAAAGATTCATGAAGTGTTTATATCTTTCCATTATGAGTAGTCATAGATACACTGTTTGGTTAGAAGGTAATATTGGGATCAATAAGTGCTTGAATAGATGTAGAAACATTAGAAGAAGAATCAATATGAATATAATTTTCCACACTTTTATCAACAAGCTCAGTAAATGAAGGAATACAATCAATATGCACACTATCCTTATGATCACTATTATGTAAATTATATTTTGGAATAACAAGAATAAAAAATGCATGCATCTTTAAGCACATCATGAGAAGAAATATGAGTAATAGAATTATTCTGTTGCACATAATTAGTAGATGAAGAAAGATATGTATTTTAGGCACAATATTCAACTTGCAAGCACTTGGTTAAGAAGAAAGAGAGGTAGCATTGATATTATTATCAGTATTAATAGGATCATCCCTAATTATTTGTGCATGTGTAAGTGGAGGAGAAGAAAAATAAATATAAGAACCATTTAGAATAGTACCTACAACTACATTAGAAGTATGATATTTTTTTGCATGGGTCTAATAATCACCATTAACAAGACATTCTTCATCTAAAAATTTGAGAAAATATTTAACACATGTATTATTTGTAGCAAGAGAAGAAATATCATTGTCACTATCACAAGAACTAGTAGTCTCAATAGGGGTAGGAGATAAATGTCAAGATGAGGGTTTATAAGTTTGTTTTATTATAACAGGAATGTCATTTATAGGGATAGGGGTATATGCTTGATGGTAAATTTCAGCTTATTCTTGGGCATTTGCAAAACAAGGTTAAAGACCATTCATAGGTAAATGATCATTCTCAGGAATAAGGGATTTAGAAAGGCGATTATGTAGCATCTTTTGATAAGCCATTAGGAACACACAAAGAAAAAAGGAGGGATCCTATGGCCAACTAAGGTTTGATCAAGAGTAGGGTTCATTAAATGATTTAATGAAAATTATATCTTTATTAGAGGGTGAAGATCAAATAGATTATATCATAAACACATGAGATCTAACATGTAACGACAATTGAATGCAAGTAAAGAGAGGATGAGAGTGAATTAGCTTGTATATTACTTTATGGGATGATTATGGGTTAGAATAGTTCTAGAACAAGCTATATTTTAGTTCTACATGCTTCATATGGAAAATAGAGATCTTAAAGTCTTCTAGATAGTAGCATCCAGAAGGGGACATAACATTCTTGGTGCTAGTGTATGTGTTAGGTGGTAGCATCGTGGTTTTGAGTTTGGATATGATATTTTTATAAGCTCACCTTAACTTATTGTCACCCTAAATATTTTTCAAGATTTTACTATCGCACTTATACCTAAGAAATAAATCTTAACTACGTCCACAAGGATTGAGTATACAATAGATGAAATAAAATATGCATATGCTTGAGTTGGACTGACCTCAGTGGTCACCCCAATGTGATTATCACCAATTGTTACACTACATATTAGGATCAATGTAGTTCTGGTGTGTGTGTGTGTGTATGTGTGTGTGTGTGTGTGTGTGATATAATTGTGTCCCTCGGAGCTAGGTTTTCCTTGTGTCAATCACACCAAGATAGCAATCTAAAACTAATTTTCCCCCAGTATGATTGTGTGTGATAGAATTCTAAATTTCCCCTTCATATGCAGTAATCGATTGAACCCAAATTTATTCCTTGATTATTTCTCTTTTGACAAGTAGAAGATAAGAAGTAATAGACCTAATTTCTCATCCCAAGTTAGAATAGTATGTTAGATGTGTATATATATGATTCCTTTGTTTGAATTTTGACATTTAGTGACAGTTAAATTTGACCCGTATCACGAAGAAATAATTTTAAAATACCCAAAGTTGAGTACCAAGAGCCAAATTAGAAAATAAAACAATATGGAATCAAAGCGTCCAAAGGGGACATTAGATCCTAGATGCTAGTATTCTTATTGGCAGGTAATGTCCTAAAAACATGACAAACAATGGGAATAGGGATACCTGTGACTCGACCAAGAAGTATATAAATTCTCAAAAACATAAGATAATATCACAATCAAAGTTATTCAAAAGCAATAGAAGGACTAGTAGAGGTGTCATCAGTGTCTAATATTCTCACTTAGGAATCATGCATATACCAACATATTAGAGGTGTAATGTAATAGTAATTACTGCATATTTTTGTTTGCACTTTGTTGGCGAAAAGTATTTTTGTACAACTTAACTGACTGAATTATAAATTCACTTTTGTAACCTAAATGGAAGTCAAAAATGTAAAATTTATATTCTTACAATGAGGGTAGTTACGAGTTGGTTACGGGTTAAAAGGATAACTAGGGAAGGCATTTCCATTGTGGTGGGTTTGCCTTTTCTCTCTTTTTCTGTGAATGAAGAAATAAATTGCTACAAAATTTGATGTATTTATTTTGACTTCATTCCATTATGTATAGAATGTTAATCAGGAATGAGAATCATGATATTTTGTTTATCATCTACTGATAACGAACTTTGTTTTCTATTCATAACCGAAGATACATCTTTTATGTTAATTCATTATGTATGTTATGTGTAAACTTTGTGTTTCCTATTCATGTCCATGGACTTTATGTCATACCTAAAATTCATTAACCCTAGATACTGTGTGCTTTTGATTGATTCCTATTCTTTGTGCAGATGTTGTTAAGTTATATTTTCAATGTGAAAGAGAGAGGTTTTTAGTCTATGTTTTCTTGGAGATACCCGAGTAGTTTTTTGTAGTTCTACTATATTGCAAGGTTTCTTTATTTCCTCTTTATTTTCTCTCATTTCTCCGCTCTTTCCCTTTCTTAATTTTTTCTCCTATGTGCTTTCCGGTAAAAAGCACCAAAAAAATCAAATAGCCCCTTCATATGAAGGAATTAATGCCCCTCTTAAAAGAAAAGGAACTTCATCCCGTCATTAGGTGATTTTCCTTGGGTTATTTCTGAAAATGTGAAGTGACATAAAATTTTACCAAAATGTCCTCTAAAAGAAATTGACGAGCTCGCGAAATCCTAATCCTTCACCAAGGGTGACACGATGCATATTGCAGCTTTCTCGAACACAATAAAAAGTAAACATAGTAAAAAAAAGCAATAATTCCAATGACGATGCATAAAGATGAAACAACGTTAATACTCCTTGAGGTGGATAAACATCAGCATTGCTCTATGAGGTGGTCATGGATTCCAAGGGAACGATGTAAAAATCAATTTGTGCATTGTGTAAATTGTAAAGAGAACTGGCATTTATCTAGATGAAATTTAGTGTTGTGTCTGTTATTCGTAGCTTTCGCTTAACAGTGGATCCCCATCACAAGGCGAAGTCGATTCCGAGTCTAATTACAACTATGTCAACAGGAGAGGGAGGAAACAAACATATTTTGTCTGCAGTCTGTTGTTTTTTGCTATGTAGCTTTACATCTCAGCCAGGGATTGAATTTGAAGTTTTCAATGGACTTCAAATGTATTTCAACTTGTTATAGAAGAGTTTTTAAAATTTTACACTTGAAAAAAAAATTAAAATTTAAAGTTACAGGTCAATAGTGAAATGAAGTCACTTATGTTAATTTTTCATTAGAAGGGAAACCTAAAAAATCACTTCTGATACAAATATTAAATGTTATGTTTTTGTTTTTATAAATATTGGATTCATTTTAATAAATTAATTATTAAATGAATAATTGTAACAGTGCATATCTCATACTTACTTTCTATTTTTTGTGTTTAAATAAATCTATTTTCACTTTCTATAAATCATGCTAAAAATCCACTGAGAAAATGAATCACCACTAAATAAGCAATTAGTTGAGTGTCTCTATTTTCATAAGAGAAATATTAGTTTTTAGTTTTTCCTAACCACTGAATCAATTTGAGGATTTTATTTTCAATGCCCTTACTTTTTTTTTTTGGTTTGAAACCTAACATCATTCTGCCAAATTCACCCCTTATTACGGTATCTCTTTGCTTCACTTTTAGCGAGATTTGAACCCTAGTGTGATCTTTAAGAGCCAAGTATCTTTCACCATTAAGTCAAACACCATTTGATCCCTTACTTTATTTTGGAAATTGAATTCTTAAATATTAGTTGTTTCTCTGAATTTTGGATTCAAATTGTTGCTTAAATAGTTATGCCTCTAAGTTAATTTCAAAATTGTGTAATCAATGGATAGTTGAATTATTTAAGGATGACTCCATTCTCTAAATTACTCTTGCGTTCAAGATAGAAATTAAGGTATGTAATATTAAACTACGTTGATTTTTTTGAGGTCTGAAAAATTCATATGTTTTACATTTGTTTTGTATGTAATAAATATCTTGTGATTATTATTACAGGGTTAATAGGGTTTTAAAAATTACAATTTCTTTGATCGCTCTAAATTGTCTAACAAATCCTATTCACAAATAAAAAAGTGTTTGTTTCTCTTTGGAATCTTTTATATATATATATATATATATAATACCAAAAGATTTGGCATTAAATGCCAAAGGAAATTATATCTATAACCCTGAAAAACTTTATGACTCGAAAATAGATGAGAAGTAAAATAAAAGATTTGTTGTGAATCTACATAAAGCACATCCGAAAAAGATTGTGTTCAATACATAAAGTACATCAACATGTGAGCGAATAGTTTCTAAGTTACATCACATTCTAGTTTCTAAGTTAAATCACATTAAAGTTTGTATCTCTTTCTCCACCTCAGAAGTTGGATATAGTAGATTTGAACACATTAGAATGAAATATCAGGAATCTCTTCCTTCAAGTGATACAAATTGAACATATAATTACTACTTTGAATCTTAATTATTTAATTTAAATACATTTTTTAAAAAAATAATTGATTTTTCAATATTTAATATTTTATTTTATTTTATATAAAATAAGTAAAATATATATCGAAAGGTAATTAAAACTATTGTTTTTTAATTAAAAGCCAAATATTGTTTAATTTGCGACTTATAGAGCCTTTCAAATTTTAGTATGCACGACTTTAAAATCTTATATTCTTCAGCCAAAACCACTTTTTGAGAGTTCCTCGCACCAGTGGAACTCTCAAAAAGTGGTGTTGGCGCCAACCTATGCAAACGTATTTTGGTTTGCATGAATTCTTTCGAGGATTAAAAAATGTGTTCACCAGCAATTCATCTCTCTTACTTAGTCAATTGTTTTATATTGATGTGCTACATATTATGTAGATCAATACTTCCATTTTATATTGCTGCGAGAACCAGAGTTATTGGTAATGCATATTTTTTTTGTATTTAAGCTTTGATACGCAGTTTTTTTGTCCTTACTATCAAATTTTGAAATATCAAAAATCCAATATTTTGTCCCCTTCAGCTGGACTAAGAAATAAGTATATTATCAATTATTTTATTAATGTTGATTAACTCTCCATTATATAATATTATATTTTTGAATTGATTCATTTTAAGTTTAATGTTAAAAAATGTCATTTCATTTTATTTTACATAATTGAATCTTATCAAAAACAATATGACAACAAACACATTATAAAACAAGAGCAGCAATGTTGCGAAGTACTATCGTCGCTCAAATGATTATGTATCATGCTAAAGCTGAAAATTGAAATGATCTCATAGGACGCATAGTGGTTTCATTTAGAGAAACACGAGTAGTTGGCAAGCGGTGTCCAAATGTTGGTTGGTGTAAGGATTCAAAATATATGTGGAGTGGTCAAAGTTGTGAATTATTTCACAAGTTTACCATTCTTGGAAACTCAAGTGAGGAATATGTGCCATCGGATTCTCAAAGGCCTCTCGCACATGCACGGTAGAGGGTATTGTCACTACAATCTCAAGCCTGAAAATTTGCTCCTTTCCAAAAAATCAATTGTCAAAATTTCAGACTTTGGTCATATAATCAACATGCAGGAAGGTAAGGCAAGGGGTGAACCCCTGCATGCCTATTTCATTTCCCTCCCCTATCGAGCTTTCTAGCTACTCTTGAAATTGTCCTTCTATGACTTTTCCATTGATATGTGGTCTGCGGGCATTGTGCTTGCTCTACTTCATAGTATACATGTGATTTTCTCATATTCTTCTGACGCACAATAACGGCTCTACAACATGTGCCCTGTGATTAGATCTCCTAATAAGAGACCTGGCTTGAATTCCTTAAGCTGGCAGATTACATAGCTTACAGGTTTTCAAAAGAGATTGAAGGTGCCAACTATGACCATAGTTTGAATCCATGCTCGAAACCGTAGAAGAAGACAATAATATTCACTCTGATTATGCAATTTCTTTGTAGAGTTTCTTCGCTACTATACCTCAATGCCGAGGCTGGGCATCCATTTTCAGAAAATCTTCCTGACTGGGATAAAATGACGTTTGTTCCAATGCCTGGAGAGATCACTAGGCAATTATAGTGTAAAGGCATGGAGATAAAGGTCCCCCTCAACTTCCCATGCCAGGATCCATTCTTTGCATATTCAAAAATAGGAATTTCGATTGAAATGTTTTATTTTTCAACATTTCCTATACGTATTAGCACGTCCTTAAACTAATTTTTATGTATTAGCCTTTTGCAGCAAGATATGAGATATGTAAAAAATGTCAAGTTAATCAAATGTTGTACTCTTTGTTGTCAAGTTTACTAATATTTATTATGGATGTGAAAAGTTCTTATTATTTTATGAAAATGATAACAAGCCCTAATTGGTTGAAAAGTATGAATAATAATAACAAGTTATGCAATTGTGAAACCTATAGCTACACTACATAAGGCAATGCTAATAACATGAGAACTATTTGACATCATGATATCCAATATTAATGTGTCAAAATTTGGCACCAAGGATCTATGTTATAGTGGATTTATTATTCACATTAGCTGGGAGATGACCCACAAAAAAAACAATCAGTTCAAGTGTATTGTATTTCTGACAGTATCTGTATAATATTACCCAAGGTTGGTGAGAAAAAATAATCATTCAAACTAATTCATAGCTTTCAATCATATGTAGGCTTGCCAATAAATCTTGCAAGCAATGGGTCAATCAACCAAAAAAAAATTACATCTAAGTGAACGTTGTAAAATGAACTTTTCCCACATATTTAATAGGAGGACAATCTACCCAAAGTTGTTCATGATCGCTCGCATTGTGTGTAGAAAATTTCTAGGCGTGCATGTTATTCTTAGATATCCCTTGTACTTGCACCCATACAATTTCTCGGCATCCTCTAGAATATTTAAAAACAGAGAATGATTTAAATAAGAAAGTGGTATCATGAATTTAGTTTGTTGATGGTGATACTCCATTCCCACAAAAATAACCACACAAGTTATGCACATATAGTTATAGTTACGCCATCTTGCACACCACATCCAAGCTCTCGTTAACATGGGAAATGACCAAATTCCCTCATCTACGTGGAATTTTCCACTAGACATTTCGAAGGAGCAGTGACCTCCACCACAGAAATTGAGTGGCGAATTGAGAAGATCCTAATTATAACTGTCGAAATTACTCCTTTCTTGCCAACTAATGACTGGTTACAAAATCAAAGAGTGTTTCGATGGTTATCTAGGAAATCTACAAAAGAAAATTAAATAAAGAGAAAAGAAATGGGATCGTTGATTCTTCACGTCGGCCATGTGTCGTCTCCCTTCTTTGCAATTTTCGTAGATATGGACTTCAATACTTAGTAGCCATTTGCAGTGAGATATGAGATACACAAAAAAAAGTTTAATCAAATGTCATACTTCGTATTTCAGTGTAATAAATACAATGACATCACTTTTTTCTAGAAATTGTTGAAGGCCATAATAACATCTCAATGTGTAGGCCAATCAAATTGAAGATAAACGACATTTTGTAATAATTTTGTTAAGAAATGTGCAAGTTTACTAATATTTATTATGGTTGTGAAAAGTTTTTATTAGTTTATGAAAATGATAACATACCCTAATTGGTTTAAAAGTAGGAATAATAATAATTGGTTATGTAATTGTGTAACCTTAGGTAGTATTAATAAACTCAAGAAAAAAAAAATACTCATTATATATAATATTTTTGAATTGATTGATTTATTTTTAATGTTAAAAATTGTAATTTCATTTTGTTCCACATAATGAAAATCCTAACAAAAACAATATCAACTACTAACACGTTATAAAATAAAGTCAACAAAGAAAAATGTCCATTATATATAATATTTTTTAATTGATTAATTTTATTTTTAATGTTAAATTTTTTAATTTCATTTTGTTCAACATAATTGAATCCTAACAAAAACAATATCCACAACTAAAACATTATAAAATAAAGTCAACAAAAAATGTCCATTATATGTACTATTTTTGAATTAATTGCTTTAAGTTATTCATGAAGGTTGTGGGCTTTACGTTATTAAATTCCATCATCAATTACTCAATGTTCAAACACCCTTAAAACTAATATATTTGCTAAATTAAATTATTATAAATAAAGAGAAAGGGTGGTGCTTAAATATACAAATTCAGCCACCACTACTTAGACGTCTTTTTGACATAATATTGATGTAACTCTTGGAATTATTTCAGATATGATGTTTTTCATTTTGAATGATTTCTTTAATATGGACAACTTATTTGTTGTCATTTTTTACTTTATTGTGTTTTTCCATACACTATTTACTACGAGTTTAAGCCTGATATGAGGAAATGGAGTTCATAGTGTCTTTATAATTATAATCTACACCTAGCCTTTTGTTGCTTGGAGCACTTCCCTTGATAAATCCATCACTTTATATTTTTTCAATAAATTTGCACGCATTGTCTTGGTTCAACTAGCCAACTAATTTTCATTGGAGATTTGCAACTATGTCATAATCCATTAGAATTATGTGCAACAAGGCTTGGAGAAAGTAGCCCCCAAACTTAAATCATGTGAATATTATAAGCAATACATGTTTTATATTCAAAAAGCTTATATTATTACAAATAAATTGTACGAATGGATACCCCTTTGTCCTTCACACTAAGTTGAAGGAGGTCAATTATTCATGCACCAATACGAATGGGTGTAAAGTTTCTCCCAAAGATATGGATGTTTCCAAACTCCAATAAAACAATGCATATTTTAAATTCATGAATGTAAATTTTGGGTTAGTTTTAACCATCACTTATACAATTAGGTCTATACATATATTCAATTTGACATTAAATGTGCAAAATGTTTATGGTTATCATACACATTACATACAATATTGGTCAAATAATAAAGTGTTTACCTTCATGCACATAAACTCATCATCAACAAATCCAATAGGTTTTTCATTTTAGTTTCAACATGTCATGCAAGATCATCCAAGTCCATAAGAAATCATGTTTCAACAAGAAATAGTTAGTGTATAATGTTAAATTTTTCTTTTGTTTGTTGTTTTGATCAAGCAATTCAATAATGTCATTCAAACCATGCAAAATTTTTGGGGTTGCATAACTTTGTTAAGGCTACACAAGTATTTTATGGTTGCACAAGTATGTTTGGGTTATGCAAGTGTATTTAGATTGTGTAATTCTAGGAGATAGTGTTAAGGACAAAGGAATCCACACAAGTTTAGGAGATAACGTGACAGAAAAAAGAAAACACTGGGAAACCAAAGGAGGCCATGGAATATTATATAATATATTGAGTAACCACAAGTATTCACTAACACTATGAAGGTTTTAGTTAAGTTGTTAGGTTATACCTTGAGTCTTTTAAGAATCTAATGGCATCATGTAGAATTTGGGTGACTTTCATTCCTATATAAAAAATTCCTTTTTCCTTAGGTAAGTAGTTAGAATCAAGTAAGATTTAATCTTATTTAAGTAGAAACTAGTTTAAGGGTATACTTGTGTCTGATAGTTTTTAATTATTATTTAAATGCATTATTGATGTAATATTTTTAACAATCAGTCTATATAATTTGTGTGTGTTGTTCCTCTTGACAATTTAATAAAGTTGAGGTTTTTTTCTACCATTCAATTCAAATTTGTGTTCATATACTTATATGTAATTCTCTTAGGATTGTATTGTCTAAGGTTTCTCTTCATTTGGATACCTATCCACATCTTCATCATTTTCTTATCGTAGTAAGGATTTCTTTCCTTGTGATTGAAGCACAAAATATATTTTTAATTTTCAATATCTGTGAGGGTGGGTAGAAAACCATTGTAAACATATTCTATCTATATGATTATTGCATAGAAGGTATAACGATAGTGAAGAGTGTAGATCTCTCAATTTTTAGAAAACTTAAATGGGAAATAGAAGGATTAGTACTAGGAGAATTCAAGAAGAATTAGGTGTAAAAGGGACACCAACTGCTAGTGATAGATAAATATTTGGTGAAGTTCCAGATTGGGAGATATGAAGATGAAGTAATGTGAAAAATAAATCACATTAATACTCATCATGTCTTACTAGGGACCCAATGACAGTTTGAAAAAAATGTATTGTAATTATGAATGTGTACAAATTGGAAAACTCCATAAAAACATGTAATCTAGATCATCTCTTTATTCAAAATAAGATACCTTACAGCTACACACTGGAGAAGTTGAATAATTTCAAAAAATAGAACGTGAAGGGTTCCAAATGGGAACCGAAAGGTCATACTACACAAATACCAGAAAATCAAAAGAACTATTAGAAAGATGGATTGAACTCAAAAAAATGTTACAATGTTAAACTTTGCAATCATTGTATAGTCAAGAGTCTAGAAATGCTTTGAAGACCCTCAAAATGTAAAATAACAAAAGTTCTCAAAAACTTCTAGGAAATATTATTAGGACTATAAAAATAGCTTTTGATAAATCTTGTTCTAGATCATGTTTCCTTGGCGTCTACTACATTGTATATTTGTGTTGTTTATTTCCCTTAAGCAAGCTCAAGTTTTGCTCATTCAACTTAATCCTCATAAATTCCCTAAGGTTTATATATTTCTTACATCTTTATGAAAATATATCCATTCACTAACCTAGTTGGTCATAATCTTTGTCACACCAATACATTTTTTATCATATCATACAAACTCCACTTCTATTAGAAAATTGTATTCCCCATCTCTCATTGGCAACACATGGCTTATAATAATTGGTAGTCCCCCACCAAATTCAAATGTAAATTATTGAGTTGTTGTATTATCTATATAAACCTTAAAATTAGTCACACATTATTCAAAATGAACCTTTTTACAGGTCATGTAGTACCTCTCCACGAGGCTCACCACGTACAAAAATGCTTATTGCTACTTAATACTAGTTGCTTTTATTTCCAATTCAACATTGCATCAAACTTCCGTAGTAACTAGATTGTGAGCTCTTTCTCAAAAGCAAGGATGAATCAATAGAGCTACTGTTTTGACAGTCAAGATCCATGGTCATGGTGCTCGTTTCCATCAAATCAAATACCTCAGCCAATTATTTTGTGTAGTGCCTCGTTGCAATGCACTTTTCTGAGCTGGTGGATGGGTGACATATTAGGTCACTTCTTAAATGATCTGTAATCTCCTGGGTGGCGTGTGACAATGGGAGTCGGTGGAGTCCCATTTTTTTCTCCACCATGATCTTATTTTGATTTTGTTATTAAATGCATTTGGGTGGGTGTTGGACGCGTCTTTTCTAGGGCTGCAGGCGTTGGAAGGAGGGAAAACATGTCCTTGGGTGCTGCGAGTTGTGTCTTGTTTGGGATTCCACAGCAACTACCTGCCGCAGTGATTAGCCAGGAAACAGGCATGTTGCAGTATAGTAGAAGCCTTTTTTGACCACTTCCAGCAAGCAGGTTGTCTAACTCTGTTGTTGTCTGTTCAGTATTGAACGCATCCTCAAATTCGGGATTCTCCTTCAAGATATTTGTTTCAAAATCGATTAAGTGACAGTGAGAGTGTTACCAGGAGACCCGATGAAATTTAGTACAGAGATTCTCTTTTGATTTCTTACTTGTCTTACATTGTAACTCAGGGAAGAGTATCTCATATAGGCAGATCTGTTTTTTATCAGAATATTCACGAAGCTCAAATTGCCTTGTCGTTTCAGTTCTTCCACTCTGCCCCATAGATGAGTGTCTGTCTCCATCGTGTGTTTGATTCTGGTGGCTTCAGTCACACTTTGGCTCAGTCTTGTTGGCTTGTAAAACTCAGCGGAATCAAGACTACTGTGTTGTGAGCTTGCTCTTTGTATCTGGCCTGGTTGGATGCATTGCCTGCGTCTATTTTATATGTAGTCCAAGAGCCATATATTTGGTGGAATTTTCCTGCTATAAGCCTTCTGATGAGTTCAGGGTTACCAGAGACTATTTCATGTCTCCTTCTAGAGATTCAGGGCCTTTTGATGATAACAGCCTGGAGTTCCAGAGGAAGATTCTTGAGAGATCTGGCATAGGTGAGCACTCATACTTTACAGGAGCCATTTTGGCTTCTCCAACTAGGCTAACCATGAAAGAAGCCCGTGCAGAAGCAGAGATGGTGATGTTTGGTGCCTTGGATGAACTGTTTGAGAAAAGCAGAGTGAGGCCCAAGGATATTGGGATTCTTGTGGTGAACTGAAGTTTGTTTAATCCAAACTCCATCTCTGTCTGCCATGATTATCAATCACTACAAGATGAGAGAAAATATTATGAGCTTCTTCAATGAGTCACTAAGTTTGCAGGCATAAAGGTTTCTGTTGGAATTATCACACCTTACAAGCTACAGCTGTAATATTTGCACCAAGAGTTTGATGCTGTCCTCAAATTTGAAGAAGGAAAAGGTTTATTTATCACTACGGTGGATGCCTTTCAAAGCCAGGAGCGTGATGTAATCATTATGTCTTGTGTCTGAGCTTCAAATCATGGGACTTGCCTTGTATTGGATGCTTGCGTTAAGTATGGTGTGAGGAGACTTATATATACAAGCACATATAATGTTGTATATGTGGGAAAGGAGATTGTTAATGGCAATAAAGCATTGCGATATTTTCTCTGGAGGATCATGTTGACCCCTATGGGCATAGTAAAGCTTTGGCTGAACAGTTAGTCCTCAAAAGTAATGGTAGATCATTGAAGTATGTTTACCAGTAGCATCAATGCAATTGTTTGGTGATTCAGTTGTCTTTCTTTGCGGTTGACAATAATATGAAAATAATTATTAGTAAAGTCAATAGTGAAATATTTTGAGACATGCATGCAGCCCAAGTGACATTATGTACAACATATCCCCTCTATTACAAGCTGAAGTATGTTCATCTATTCTACCAACCTAAGATTGGATGTCGGGGGGTGCCAGATTATATTCCATCTTGTGAGTGCGTGCATGGCCAACAAGTTGTCACCATTGAGCTCCCTCATGGCTCTTCTTTATATGGCACTGGAGAAGGTAGTGGTTCCCTCGAGCGAACAGGCAAGCGTGTCTTTACGTGGAACACTGATGCTTGGGGTTATGGTGATAGTAAGACATCTCTATATCAGTCCCACCCGTGGGTGTTGGCTGTTTTTCCAAATGGGGAAGATTATGGGATTCTAGCTGACACTACGAGGCGGTGTGAGGTGGATTTGCGAAAGGACTCAACGGTTAATTTTTTTGCCCCATCAGTCGATCCAGTTATCACATTTGGCCCATTGACATCGCCAGCTGCAGTACTCACATCCTTGTCTCATGCTATTGTTTTATGTTGGCCCGTGTGGAGTCTATATGACCTGTTGAAGCTGGAGAAACAGGAAAGATATTTCTACACCTTTCCACTGTTATTTTATTTAAAAATATTGTGAAATCAAACCACTTTTCCTTGCATTAATTTGTCAGTTGGATGTCATGATGGGAGATTTCCCTTTCTGCTTGTGTCTTCTTGTTTTAGCTTTTATCGTTGACAGAATGTGGGTCGAAAAGGATGTGTGTGCCCTCTCCTTTGAATGTTATGTTTCTCTTACTCGAATGATAGACCTTCGTCTGTTTGTTTATGTATTAATTTTTCTCTGCGATTGAGTTGCAAGTTGTTATGTTGATTAACTAGTATTTTCGATATCATGGAAGTAAGTTACGATAACTGTGAAGCTCCTCCCTAGTACCCAAGTTGCCTTTTGACATTTTGTTAGCTCCTTCGCAAGTCCCTTTGATAACCTTTTGGCATCGAGAAAGAAAGGTTGTAGGATTGTGTGATCAAGGCTTGGGGCTAACCAGCTTGAGTTTCGGTATTAAACTTTTTGAATGAAAAGGTTGTGTGCAGTGTGTTTTCTGCCTCGCGGGTGTAGACTCTTATACTATCTTTCATCTTGTTTCTAGACTTTTAAGGCCATCCTCAGGAAGTACCTTGACCATCCCTGGCAACTAGAACCATAACTAGCCTTACGGATCAACTAAGCTCGAGGTTCTTTGTGCGAATCTGGTACCTCGTTGACACTGGAATAGTTCTGGTCTAATCCCCCTCTCAGAATTATAGTTGATGGCGCTCTTCTATTTTTCCTAACTGGCATTATTTTCCCCCTTGTAATGTTAACGCTATTAATTAATATTGGTCGGTTTTTATGCACATAATTACCGTGATAGTTTGTGATGGAAATTTCGTTAAATGTGATTAACCTTCGGGAAAAACTCAGCTTTCATTTGATAATCTTATGGATTCATAACGGAAGGTTTTGTTTTGATAATGTCACTTAGAAGTTATGTTTGTATCTTTGTGTGACGGTTGACTGTGTTACCAAGGGTTGCCTTAAAATATGGTTGTTTCGGGAAATGGATAATTTATTTTAAATTAATCAAACATTAGAATTGTTGTGGAAGTTTGCAAACCTTTAGTGTTATAAAATTGTTGATGACATTATTGTATACTCTTGTTGGATGAAACCCCCCCCCCTTCTTCTCTCGCGTGTTTGCTACTAGCATGTGAGACTTTGACCCTTCCTGGATGATTGGTAGATCTCTTTGTAGTTAATGGTCAAAACTAGTATACTATGCCTTTGCTTCAAAACTTATGTTGTGTGTATACTCTAATTGATTTCCAGTTTGAAACTCATTTATACATGACTTTTTGTGTTAAATTTTGGAACCCGTGTTTCCCCTTTCTTGGGCCGATCAACATTTTGTATTTTTAGAAATATATTATTTTAGCCTATGCGTTGGTATCTTTGATAAAATTCTAGATGGATGGTATATTTATATCAAATCTCAATCTTGTAATTATTGTTTAATTACTTACTTGATGGGGATTCTGTTTCTGCTAGATTGTTTGTTTTCTCCTTATAGGGCCAAGGGCCATTCTCATGTGATTGTTACTTTCGTTGCATTTGCTCCTGACTGAAGTACAAGGTCTTCTCCTTCTTTGATTGACATGTTATAGACCTTATTATAACTTGATGTGCTCGTAGTGTTTAGAGGTTTGACCCAAAATCTTGTAATAAAGTGCTTCTTTTCATGATATTGTTAGATAATAGTTATGGTGGTTTTGTGTAGCCTTATCTTTCTCAGTTCTCGTGAACTGACTCTTGTAGAAAATTTTCTGCAGATGGATTTTGCGTGTAGATGAGGGATAGATTTGTAGACTTTTGTCATCAACCTCAGTTGAGAAGTTCCTTTGCTCGAAACCTTTTTTATGTTGTTAAACTGTTGTTAACGTCCAGTGGAAAGTTTAAAAGAGGATTAATGTCTGAGTATAATGTAT
This sequence comes from Taxus chinensis, assembly GCA_019776745.2. Classification (NCBI taxonomy): domain Eukaryota; kingdom Viridiplantae; phylum Streptophyta; class Pinopsida; order Cupressales; family Taxaceae; genus Taxus; species Taxus chinensis. The sequence continues at coordinate 752,281,333 of CM034146.1, forward strand.
TGTGGACTTGTCATCTGAACTTTGGAAACCTTGTATTGTTTGACCATCATTGAAATTATAAGAAAATTTGGTTATTGTTGTTGAGTGACTTGTGGAGTATCAGTATTTTAAGAAATGATGTAATCTTGTTTTGTTCTCGTAAATGAGTGTTGCTTCAACTTTGCCTTGAGAATAAATTATGAGTTAAACCTTGCCATGACTTAGTAATAAAGTGACATAAGTAAACTAACATGGGATTGTTAAATACTTTTGGAAGTTAAATTAAAAGTTGCATTCAAATAAAGTAACGTAGGGGTCACCAACTTGAGAGCAAGAAATTCTTTAAGTAATCAAGGGCAGGACTATCATTGCAAGTAACATTATATAACTTGATACCCCTAGCTACACTAATGAAAACTATCCCTTTCATGGTGGAATTCTTAAACAAACTTAAAGGAAATCTATGGTTAGTTCTGGAAGATAATAAGATTTAATAAACAGGAGAAAACAATTTTGAAACCACACAATCTATCTCTCAGCCTTTTGGAAAGTAAATTTTTTACTCCTTGTTAATACCTTTAGCGAAGCCTAAGTAAAGTTGTTGATAATTATGGTTAAGAGCCCTAGCTTCAATTAAATACTGGCAATAACTAATGAGGTCCTAAAGATGTTTCATCTTGACCTTCTCCCTCTAACCCTTTTCCAGGGCACCTCGTATCTCTTCTCTTAAGTGTGTTGAACTTAAAACCATGTTGTCTTGTGGGCAAGAACAAATCTTAGTAGCGTTAGTGGTGAGCAGATGGCCTTGTGGAATTTAAATACTCCTTTTTCTTGATAAACGAATTAAGCAAATAAAGGTCATAATAGAGAAGATTTAAAGATAATTACTCTGTGTCAAAAGAATAAACTTAACTTGGTAAGATGAATTGTATGAATCATATCTTGAGCCTCCTTGAAAACATAAGCTAAAAATTGCAAGTTATCCTTTAAAAATAAATAACCCTCAAGAATATCTCATTGTGGATGGCCCTAACTGTAAGTGTGTTCTGTGACTGGACTTCTATGTTGTCATGTCAGAAAAGAAAAGTGCATTATCCTTTTGGGTGTGAACGTTTTCATGCTGACCTTGTGGTCATCCCCATAACAAGTGGTCCCTAGAGTTGGTTGTAACCTTGTGATGACATGTTTTGTTGTGTTATATGTCGAAGCAAGTCAAAAAAGAAATTATCCTGTCTTTTACTATGTTGTTCGTGTGTGTGGATTTTTTGGGTCGTTACAGGTCAATTCCCCTTCTGCTCTGCTCTTACAACCATTCTACATATTTTTTTGGCACTACCCTTCTTCCTCTCAATTGTGGTTTTCTCTTTTTCCTCACTTCCTTATTTATTTTCCATTTATTTCAACTAGAAAATAATCCTCCTTGGTTTATTTATCCCTCCCATATCTCATTCATTTGGAATATTGTATTGTAGGTTATACTTTTCTAAATTTGGGAAAAAAAAATGTTGCAAACAATTGTATTCTAGAAATGGTTATGCCTTAGTCATTCATCAAGCTCATTTACGCTCTTGTATGTGTATACAATTGTTATCAACTGAACACAATGCTAAGAAATACTTATGGATTATTTATAAAATCAAGGATCGTCTTAAAGTATGGAAACATTAGTGTTATGTTTTGCTCGTACTATTAAAACTATAATTTTTATCATCTCATTTTAGATGACTCGTTACCCATATAATGAGAGACCTCCATAATCTTTAAATTTTGTACTTTAATTTCTTTATCTTTTAATAATGTATCACCTTTCAATTTAAGAAAAAACATCACATACACATAAGGAAAACTCAATGTATCTTGACACCACTTTCTGTATTTTAGATGTCAATATTTGATTGAATATTTTTAATTTCAAAAATATATATTTTTGGCAAATCTTCCATATCATTCGTTAATTTTTTTACTCCACCTAACTTAAAAAATTGAAACAACAAATGATTTTTAACAATTGAAATATCTAGAAAATCTCAACACCTCAAATAAACCCAAGGGTATTAAAGTTTTTGGAAATAATTTGTTCCTTCACACAAGCCCTAATCTCATCGTCTTGTTCACATTCTTCCATCTATACAAGAGAAGTACACAAACCAAATTATGCCAACAAAAATTAAAATTAATCCCTATTAACATTACCACTAAAACTCAAGAAATGACTAGATTATATCACTGGTAGAGAAAATGGTTTATCATCAATGTCTTCCATCCGATGATTCTTAGAAGATGCACTTTTGAGATTTTCAATTTCTATAATAATAATGAATCATATATCTCTTCCAAGAAAAAAGACCTTTGGAAAATAGTTTATTACTCACTAGTCGTTGTAAGTTCGTAATTTGTTTTTTATAAAAATGGAAAATATAAAGGATTTCGATAAGTTTGTTTTGAAAAATGGAGGTCCGTAATATACAGGTTTCAAAGGTTTCATATAAAGCATTGTATAACATTAATGTTAAGATGTTTAAAGGTAGTTCTTAATTGAACATAACAAAAATTACTCATCATGAGCTCGTCATAGTAAATTCCCATGCCATACTATTAAGATTCCCCATATGCGTTCCGTACGCATACAAACTACCATCGAAGGAGTGAAGGAATTCATAACAGATATTTCAATCCAATCAACCTGTTCTTTTATGGAAAATGGGCATTGTTGCAGCTCACAGAAAATTTTGGCCCTTGTGCTCAAGTCCTTTTTTGATCTCTATGATATGTCACACCCAAAGAGGAGACTAATTATCTCATGCACTTTAAGAAAAAGACAATGTTTATGTCTCTTCCTCTTCCTCATTTCTTCTTGCATGCACTATTTCACGTTCTCCACTTAGTCACCTATTAGTGTGGAATAATAAATAAATTAGTTTTTAAAATATATTTCTTTACAAATATTTTTTGGAGCATTTTTGCAAAAGATATCTCAAAAATTGTAGTGTCCTTTTAGCTCCTCCACAAGTGTTTATTTCACTTCCACTTTCCATATTCCACATACCTTTCAATCTTGGAATTATTAAACCCGTATATATTATAACATTCTTAAACCCTGATAACATATTCGATTAGTATTTGAAAAAAATTATATGTAAAATTACATCTCATTTCGAGCACTATTTTTTTAAATTATTCCAATCAAGCCAACATTTAAATTGAAAAATAAAGATTAAGATAATGAAATGGGTGATAAATTTGACAAGAAAATATTCAGTAAATCTCTTCGTGTACTCATGAAATATCTTGTCCCTTGATGCACGCATATGCATACAAGCATAATAGATACAAAGGAAACTCTTCGGTTCATCGTATGGATGACCATTTAATTTCCCTTTTCATGAATTATTTAAAATAAATTACACCCACTAATATTAAAGTGGTGAACGTTAGACTTAGTATTAGAATATTACTTCTAACACCCCATGTAAGACTAAGTCTAACATGTTATTTGTCCTCTAAAATTTTCATGAAGCATATGCTACTCAAAATAAACCATGTGCCAAAGAGAATGAATATTGGAGAACCCAGGTTGATTATGCCCATGATTAATCCAAGTGTGCTACAACTACACTGTATTTCTTAAAAATTGAATAACATAGTCTATTTATTCCCATGAGCAACCCAAAAGTGTACTAAACCATGTACTTGCTGACCTGACTTTATGCCAAGCTCAAAATGTGAACCACATGCCATCCACAATGCTCTCAAATGAAGACACATGTCAACGAATAAAAAATTTATTTTGTGGCAAACAAACTATATTGAAATTGGATGAACTACCTCAAGTGTGATTTTCGATGTATCAAATATTGGTTTAAACATCACTCAGTGTAGTGCGCAAGTTATGGTGCATGATATGTTTCTAGATACTATAATATGTGATATGTTGTGATGTCTGGATTATTATCTCGAAGGATTGAATTGTGCACAAATTGTGGTTCATTATATGTGGCTATATGCTATAATTTGAAATATGCAATAATATATGGATTATCGTATCAAAGAAATCAAATTTTGCACAATATGCAAACTATATTTTATAATATGTAATATGTTGTCATAACAAATCCTCAATAGACTGTGAGAAATCTCCAAGTACCATGCTCGAAGAACTTGAAATCTAAATCCTAATGTTCAGCCTATAAGATGTGTTGGTGTGAGTCATTTTCCACATCACACAGTGAGTCATCTCACTTAAGTGAGGTCATAGGTCTAGGTGTCATAGAAGTCATAATGGCCATTCCTTACACATCATTACATGTGAGTGTACCATATGTGTCACATGGAGTTACTTTGCATTTTGGGAATGTAACTCCCCTCTCCACTTGAGAGGTCGTGATTGCATGCACTAGGGGTTACACAACACCCTCTATTTGTACTCTTTTTTCAAACCTATGTGGGAATGAAATGGATTGATATTTTTACCTCCTTCAAATCTTGCATGCATGTTATGGTTGATCCATGCTAATCCATGAGATTTTGTCACACTGCCAAAGTGTAACTCAGTCGATGTTCATGTCATCTCACATGATCCTCGTGCTTTGTGTTTTCACTTTCTTCGTCATGGTATCAAAGTGCACACTATGGGATTCATGTTACTCGTCACCTACCATTGTTATCTTACTCTTTGTTCATGGTTTTCAAGTTTCATATGCATCTGTCGTAATGGATATTCCATTCATGCTTTATTTACACTAATTATGGCTTTTCAATCTTGTTCGTGGTTTGTTGTTCGATTTTTTGTGTTCTCTAGGGTTTGTTATTGTTTTGGAGATTTTCATAGTTTGCACGTCAGATTAAAAGTTTTTTGGTGTTGGTTGTGCATGTTTTGAGGTCTTATGGAGCTTCCTTTGAGTCCAAATCAGTCCCATCTCACTTAGCTGGGAAGCAAGATGGCTCCCTCTACTTCACCCACTCCTCCTCGCACTCACCATAACTCAGTTTGCTAGTTTATGCGTTGGATCGGTCTAATTTTGTGTGTTTTTCATGGTCTTCAATCGATCAGATCATGCTTGATTCTATATTAGCACCTCCTATGTTGGTGGTTGGTTCACCTGCCTTGGCGTGGTTGCTCCTCGTGACTCGTGATCTTTCATCAGATCTCTTCAACATGCTCACCTATGTTGGTGATCCTTGCTCTGCACGTAGTTCATTATCCTCCTTGCATCGTCTAGGTTTCACCAATTCTTAAAACCTGACCGTGAACCCCCTCCTCTAGTTATTTAAGATTTCCTTTCTCTCATTCATCGTTTTATTCCCGCTTCCACTCATGTTGGCACCCTTCAGCGCTGCCTGTGCACCTCAACTTAGTGCTTATACTATGGTTTGTAGCAACCTTATGTCTGACCTGCTTGGAATGATCCAATATCCCGTACACCAACCTCTCTGTAAATCTTGTTGGTCATCCCTATCGGTGTTCTCCGAATACTCTACACATTCCTAGCACGTGTTCACCTTGGAAACACCAGAGATCATCTTGGGCTCTACTCAGCGCATTCCTTAATGGCCAACTCACCATATCTTGCCATGTTCTCCACGTGGCATCTATAGTTCACCTTAGCACTCAACATGGTCCCACTAAACCCTCCATAGTGTAACTTGACATGTGTCTAAGCCCAACTTGATGAAGATTCCAACTTGACAGTTTTCCAAGATGACTCACCCTCCTACATAGGCTCAACTCACCAAACTCGACGCTAACATGACTCAAATCGCCTTGGACTCCTCCAGCTCAACTCACCGAGCCAACTCGGACGAGTTACCCTTAGCTCGCCCATTTGAGCTCCTTTGAGCTTGCCGAGCTTCTCACCCCTGGCTCTCCATATAGGTCCTCAAATTGTCACTGACATGTCTACCCTTTGAGCTCCCAGGACCCCCTGTTACCCCTTGTCTTGGATTTTTTTGTGATTTTTTCCCCTTTTCAAAAATTTATGTGCAATTAAAGGGAAAAATTATAGAAATTTAGCATTGTAAAGTGGGGGATTTTTTCTAGGCTCATTTTATAGGGTTATTGGTCTTTTCAGGAAACTTTTTTGGCTCATTGCATTGTAGTGATCTTCTTCTCCTGCGGGCTAGTGAGTGCGTCTTCCACAACCTTACGGTAAGAAATCCTTATTTTCTGTGATGTGAGACACCTTTTTACCCTTGTGTTACTTTTGCCCTTTTGTTCTTGATTGTGTGTCGTTCCTTTGCTTCCAACTAGGACTTATTATGGCCTCCACCATTTCCTAAATCGTCACTTACTGCAAGGTGAGTGGTCAAATTTTTGACGTCACATTCACTCTATTGTAATCATGCACTACCTTATAAAGTGTTGTAAACATATGGGATTATCATTGTTTCTTGAGTGTTGTATTACACACATGTGCATTCTCGACTGAGTCTGGTGTCTTGCAAACTTGCTTGTAGTCACACACCCTTCTTCTTGTGCACTATTCACTTCTTTCTTCCACATCATGGAGGATGCTCTTTCCAGACATGAGTGTCATGGGATCGCATTACAGCCTCTTCTAATTCTTCTTGGGGAGAGATAACTACACATCATGGTTTGCTTCAATGGAACGCTACTTCACCTACGAGGGTCTTACACACTTTCTTCTTGGGCCAGTTCCTACACCCACTCATCATCATCATCTTGAGAACTTTCTTGACACATGTGTTCATGTTATTGGTCACTTGATATTACATGTCACCAGACCTCTCTACATTCATGTGGCAGACTTCGATCATCTTCACCGTATTTGGAGCATATTTCAATCTTTGTTTTGAGACCCATCACATATTGCTGCCATTTTTTTTTACTACTGATCCATTTTTTCTCCTCTTCTTTTTCATGTGATGACAATTCTGCTAACACAAACTCACTTGGTTTTAATTCTGATGACAAGGATTGTGCTTCCAGTTCTGGTGATGATATTACTACAGAGGACTTCTCTCCTCCCTTATCTTACTATTATAGGGAGTTTTGACACCCCTCTTATCTCACCAGACATCAAACAATCCCATTATCATCCTTATACCCTCATTGCATCTCCCTCCTTTTCCACTTCCAGTGTGTAAGGCCCTTTCCATTCCTCTACCTCCATGTGATGATTCATACCTTTCTGACACCACTCTTCTGTTTATCGAGCCCCCTCATTGGGATGAGTATCTACCAAACCTTGGTTATCTTTTCCACAGTGCTTACTTGTGATGCAATACAAGTTCCTCATCCTTCTATAGGTATTTCAAAGGATTCTATCATCTTCTTTTTTGGGAGTACCCCTTATGAGACTCGGATCACTTTCCACTTTCCAAGAGACCTTCATCGATCTACCCTTGCTTTTGGATCCTCTTTTTGTTGTGGGGAGTTGTTGCATTTCCTTCACATCACTTAGGGATTCCTTTCTATGGATGTTTTTTCTTTCATACTATGAAATTTCTACGCACGCAACATTACCTTTGGTTCCTTGGCACTCATTTTCTATACCTATATCACACTTTCATGGACCAAAGTCATATTTCTTTGTACTTATGCCTTCAGCTTCCTTCGCAAAGTGGGGTGAGCTTCCAATACTCCATTTTTTTTCCTTCCTAAAGGAAGGCACACAGTTTGATGTAGGTGGATCTTATTCAGTCTAGACGGAGAGGACCACATCATCGACAGTCTTCTTGGAGACTTCCTAGAGTTACAGAGTTCAAATATTTCCATGATATCTTATGTGTTCCTCTTGTCTCCATCATCTTATGTATTCTTCTTCTTCTTCCAGTTACATTTCCCTTTTGTAGATGGGTAACTTATCATGTTCCTAAGTTGTCGAGACCCATTCATGGCATCTTTCTTATATTAGAGAGTGGTCTTCATCTCTTATGGTGGATGTTTTTTCCCACTAGTTTTCCTCCATTTATTTAGATCATTTTTTTGCATGAGTACCTCATCAAGATTAAGTGTCAGGACCCATTTCTGACTTGTGGCCAACATCCTAAGTTAAAATGAAGGGGGGTATTGGTGTGATTCATTTTCCAAATCATGTGGCAATCCATCTCACTTAGGTTAGGTCATAGGTATAGGTTTCATAGGGTTCATCATGATATTTTGTACACGTTAGTAAGTAATATGTGTCATATGGGAGTTACTTCCCATCTCGGGGAATGTAGACTCCCCCTTCTCCACTTGAGAAGTCATGATTTCCTACACTAGGGGATACACAACACCCCCTATTTATGCACCTCCTTTTTCAGACCTATGTGGGAATGAGATCGATTGAAATTTTTCCCTCTTTAAAATCTTGCATGTATGTTATGGTTGATGCTATGCTCCTCCATGAGACCTCATCACACTTCCACAGTGCAACTTAATCAATGTTCACGTCATTCCTAATGATCCTCGTGCTTTGTATTTTCAAATTTTTCATCAAGATGAGTGTGGATAGTTTGTATCCCCCCTGAAATGAGAACAAAACATATTTTCTTGTAATAAAAATGCACAACTCAATGATGCTCTCTTGAGTTTTTCATCACAAGTCTATATTAAGTTGTCGTTGCAGGTTTTCAACTTATAACTCAAGCGCAATAGCATAATCAACAAGAGGCAATATCTATAACATTAAATAACATGAGAGATACATATTAGGTTGGTCTTAGCATGATCATTGTCAGTATCCTAATTAGAATGGAAAATCATAGGTATTGATTGAATCATAATTAACCTCTATGGTAATTGGTTGCAAATCTACAATTATGTAAGTAGGCTTTCACTTAGTGGAACCTGCACTTGGAAAACCAAGCTCAACAGTATTTCAAGGTCGAGCTCATCATATGATATAGTGGACTGTAATCACATGTAAGATTTTTATAATAGGAGAGCCTCTAATTTCCATCTAAAGTGATATATCCAACCAAAATGCGCATGCCTCATAGATTTGGTAAACTGAAATTTGAGATAACATTGTTTATTAGAATCTATATGGTGGCCACACGATAAACTAGGATTTTTCCAGTATTCATTTTTAATTTTTACATATTATTCAAGTTAAAGTTCAACTCCTTTAACCTAGATCATTGACTACACATGTTTTCTTTTTGAGGTTCTATCTTATCCCAACAAAGTAAAATCACACAAGAAACCATGAAGAAAATCTCAAGCATGTTCTAGAAAATACAAGGAACATGCTTGAGATTATCACTAAACACACACAAAGGTCACCCCTAGGATCATTATCCTTCCCTTCCCTTAGAAATGGATGGTACACATTTTGAACTCTTCCATTTATCACGTTACAACACTCATTTGGCACGTTACTGGGTACAATCTTATTTTGATTCTCCAAGGTACAATTTTCTTTTCTAGTTTATGCTACCAAACCCTTATTCACCAGCATAAAGTGGGGGAAAATGTAGTCACTAAATCATGCACTTACTATGTACATATAGTCTCTAAATACTTCACACACACACACACACACACACACACACACACACACACACACACACACACACACACACACACACACACACACACACACACACATGATTCATGAGCAAGAGAACTAGTCATTAACACCCCTTTTACTTTTCTTTGACATTACTTTTATATTTTTCATCTTTGCTGCTTACAGTTTCTAGCTTATAGTTTTACATATTAACTGACATATTTCTCATATTTTATTTCACTATTTACATTTTTAGCACCCTGTATAGGAGCACCCAGGCGCTACTGTCCTCTTTGGGCACTTTTTCCACTTTCTCTCTTTTGCTGATTTTTTTTGGATGTTACTTCTTTCATATCTTTGTTTATCACCATTTTAATCCTTTCACTTATTAATGACATAACTTAAGAAAAGGAATAATGTGTGTGTGTGTGTGTGTGTGTGTGTGTGTGTGTGTGTGTGTGTGTGTGTGTGTGTGTGTGTGTGTGTGTGTGTGTGTGTGTGTGTGTGTGTGTGTGTGTGTGTGTAAACATTCAAGAGGCACATATTATTACAAGGAGATGATATTTTCTATCTACTACACCAAGGACTGGATTTTGGCACTCCATACTTCACTACATAAGAGGGTTTATTCTAAATTCCATACCACACATTTACATTGGGACAAAAGTAGTTATATCTGGATATTCTTTGTGTGACTAGCATTAGAGCATCCTAGATCAAGATGAACTATTCTAATCACAGACAGACTAGACTTACATTGAGTATGAAATGTAGTGTAGGGATTAGTGAAAATCACATCAGGGTGATTGTCGAGGTCATTTTGACTCAAGAATATACATATTTTTATTCATCTAATGTGCACTTGAGTATTGTGTAGGTACCTAGGATTTCTTGTACATGTACAGGTGTGACAAGGAAGAAGTATAACGAAATTGACATAAACCACAACAAATAAGAAGCAACACATAAAGAATTAGGACCAAATTTTTTCCATAGACACTAGCGCCCAAAATAAACGTTAGCACTCAAGAAGCCCTATCCCATTCCATACTCTCATGCCACTGAGATCGTCACATTATAGAATCGTACATAGAGCTTACACAGTACATAATCTGTCTTTCCATCCTATTCAACCCAAAATTAGTCCTGACCTATAGATACAAGTTGAGTCATCTTTATCTTCTACATTTCACTCCTTGTACATCTTTAGCTAGATCTTGTATGTTACTTTTATTTTATATAATCAGAAATTTCCTTACATTAGATTTTATTTTATCAAATCACATGTATTTAATAAAGTTCTTGTTCCTTGATGCATGTACGCATACAATCATAAATAGCCATAGAGGGAGATTATTTTATTCATCTTCTAGATGACCATTTAACTTCCCTTATGTGTGCATTATTTACAGTAAATTACAAACCACTAATATTGTAGTGGTGAACATTAGACTTAGTATATGGATATTATTTCTATCAATATTAGCCAAATTAATTTTTTGGAATGCCTTATGCATATCCCCAACAACATCTAAAGCTAAACTAAGTTAAATGTGTGACATAACTTTGTGACATTGAACACCCACTCATGTCATCAAACTCAACTCCCATATTATCCATTCTATTTTCTGTGTTGTTTATATACCGTTTATTTACTCCCATCCATTTTAGATCAAATATGGAATTTTTTTAGAATAAAAAAGAGTAGGTGACATGATTGTGTACCTCGTTTTGAGAAATCTTGACTACAAATTTGATTTTTTTTACCCTACATAATCTTCACCACACTCCAATATATTCCTCTCGTAATTTAATTTTCTCAATCATAGTTGGCTCATTAATGAAAAAATCATTAACTACAAATCTCGTTTCATTACACCCTCTGACATTAAGCTTGTTTTATGATATTGTTCTTAGATATGATTGATGTAAAATATTAGGTTCAATACCTAATTAATGTTCTTAACTTTTATAAACATTCATTTTTAAAAAAAATGAATCTCTCAATTAAAAAAAATCTTTATTTTTGTGATGTGTTTACTTAATCTACTCTTGTCACGTGCAGTGCAAAATATTTATAATACTTTTCATCATCAAAGTGTTGGTCTAATATTTACCCTTCAAAGTCAAATTCAGACCATCCCTTCTAATTTGATCACTATAACCATTTTTGCCAAGGATTTCATTAAAGTAGTTTTCTGTAATGGTCAATTCACCTACTAGTTGTTAAGTTTATATTATGATACTCTTATACTTAATGTGAGTATCCCCATTAACTATATGCATTTTTGTGTAATTATCAGTTCACTGACAAGTTGTACAACAATTTCCCCTCATTTATAAGATCTTTAGGCTGAGTTATATGAATAAAAAACACATATATTTTATATTTTTATTCCATCAACAAAAATACATCTCTAACTAACTTTACATTGAACTATTCTTTGGCTTCATTTGTAACTCATATACAGTTGCTAGTTTATATTCCATCCATTTTATTATATCGAACATGCCTTCTACGAATGCATGTGGAAATGAATTTTTTGACTGGCCTTTGGCTTATATTAATTAATCACTTCATCTTGTGAGGCCCCATACATTTAATCCCACATCATTGAAGGGATCATCATTAAAAAACAAAGGTCAACATGACGACTAAACTTATTTATATTCTCGACATTATGCTACACTTTAGTCACATCATTTTTCAAAAAATTATAAAATTATTTTTTACAGAGTTCAATGGAAGTAAGGGCCGACGTGGAGAGAAAGTCTGAGGGGTGAGTTGTGTTCACTTAACTGGGTCACCCACATGTCAGATTTGATGTTTTCATATTCGACCTTCCTCACAACTTTAACGCCATCAAAACATTCGACCTCACAGTGGACAAGAGACTCACCGATGGAAGAACTACTAATCACAATGCCCAATTTTTTGGTGCCATAGATGCCAATATTTTCTTGTCTCAAAAATGAAATATTTTGTTTACAAGTTACAACATCAGAATCAGAGCTCGACGAGATGGATTCAAAATGGTGTTGTTCCTTTTCGAGTGAACTAGAAGTGCTAGAATACACTTGAGCATGACAACTAAAATGGAGAAGGATGATGATTTCAGAACTTAAGACAAGGAATCATATATATCTTACGTGGGAACTTAAGAAAAGGAATCATATATATGTGTGTTTTATTTAACCTCATTAGTTGTAAAGCATTCAAGAGGCACATACTATTACATGGAGTTAATATTTTCTATTTACTATACCAAGGACTGCATTTTGGCACTGCATAGGAGGGTTTATTCTAAATTTTATACCAAACATTTGCATTGGAAAAAAATAGTTACATCCTACTATTCTTTATGTGACTGACACTAGGGCATACTAACTCAAGGTACACTATTCTAATCTTACACACACACACACAATAACTACATTAAGTCTGAAATGTAGTGTATGAATCAATGAAAATCACATTGGGGTTACCGTTGAGGTCACTCCTGACTCGAGCATATAAATATTTGTATTCATTTGATGTGTGCTTGAGTATTGTGTAGGTAGCTAGGGTTTCTTTTACACATAGAGGTGAGACATAGTATAATTACAATGAACCCAGCATAACCTACAGTGAACAAGAAGTAACTCATAAATAACAGGGATCGAAGCTAATCCATAGACACTAGTACCCATAATAGATGTTAGCACCTAGGCTGCCCTATCCCATTCTAAGAACTCTTAATCATGACATTGTCACATTTTATAATCATAAAAAAAAATTGTACAGTCCATAATATTCATTTCCATGTTGTTCATCAGCCCAAAATCAGTCCATACCTACAATTACAAGTTGAGTCACTTTTATCATCTACCTTTCACTCTTGTTTGTACTTCTTTAGCTATATATTTTATGTTACTATTATATTATTTGATCAATAGTGTCCTTACATTATATTTAATTTTATTTAATATTTTGGTGAATCTGACATCCTTCCACGCCCCTCTTATTGGATTCCTCTCCATCATCTAGTACATCTTGTGACTTCTCTAGTAAGGCTCCCAATGAATTCAATTACTATCTTGATGAGCATCTGGAAAACCTGTACCTATTATTTTTTGCTAACCATGAGAAATCCCAAAGTATTTCTACCTCTTCTTCTCTTGGTACCACCATTTCTACTGCTACCACATCTTTTATTCCTCTTCCCCCTCCTACCAATGCATAAGTTTCTATCGGTCATATTCCTACTTCTACACCCAATCCTAATATTTTTTTCCTCTTATATCCCATATTCAACCCAATTCCTCTCTACGAACCCATGCTTTAGAGGTTATTTATCATGATTTGAAAGCACAAATTTGTCAGTTGTAACAATAAACTTCTTCTTCCTCTCCATCTCTTAAATCTTATGTTCTTCTTCACGGTCCTCTTACACCAGAAGTGTCTTCTTATCCACTCCCTTCTAATTTTGTTTCACCAAATTTTCCTCTATAGATGAACATAGAGACCCTCAATAGCACCTTAGGTCCTTTCATGTTGCTTTCTTGGAATATGTATTTGATGACACCTTCTTGACCAAATTTTTCCCTAGGAAATTACAAGATTATGTTTTGCAGCGGTCTAATGACTTGTATTTTGTTAAATCATTTACTACTATTTATAATTTGTTTTTTTATCATTTTTCAATGAGTATTGGAACAAAAATAAACAATTTAATAGCAGAATTTGAATTACAAGATCTATTTATTCAATGAATTCTACCACCTTTGTAAGATTGTGTTTTTTTATTCCTACAATTCCTTTGAACATCTATGCCATACCTTTAAGACTTATAATACTAAGATAATTTCTTTGGGAAAAATCAAATATGGTTCTATTACTTTTGATCATTTCTCTTCTAAATTTCCAAGTAAGGTTACCTTTAAACCCAAGTCTGATGATGTTAAGCCTACTGTTGATCTTGTTTCTCAACCTCCTAATCTTCATCTCCATGCCCCTTACTGTACATTTACTTTATTTCCGTATCCTCCTCATATGATATTGCCACAACTCATTGAAATTAATATGATTTATCTTACACCTCCTCTAGAGTATGATCCTAATAGACCCCATGGAAATAGTTTTGATGAGCATGAACATTGTGATCACCATCAATGCAATCGCCATTCTATCAAAAAGTGTTTCAATGTTCACCATTTGATTCAAGATCTCATTGACAATAATGATACCTAGTTACATGAATCCATTACTTCTAATTCCAAATATACCAATGACAATGGAAAGTTAAAAATATTCAATGATGGATTACTTAAGCATGAAAAATACACCTCTAAGTCATCTTGATCCATAAGAATCTAAAGAAACACCACTTCTCCACAACAACCACAATCAGAAGGAAAAATAATCAGAAGAACAAGAAGAAGGTTCAGTTACAGAACTAAAACTTTGTGTAGAGTGACAGTTACTTAACTGCCCCAGTGGTTACATAATCACACATCTACACAAAATGATGGTTGTGTAACCACCAATATTCATTCACTAGCGGTCCTATCACTAATAAAAACAAAAAACCTAAAAATTCATATATTTAAAGCATCTGGACTATGTCTCTTCACTATTTGGTCCTTTATATACTTCAGTTCACAAGAGGACATGGGAAGTGTCTATAAATACAAGAAGAACAAGTGGAATTGGATCATCGATTCATGGGAGAAGTGAGAAAGAAGAATTTGGTGTTATAATTTCATTGTAGAAGCAAGGTGTATGAGAAAAGAAAGCAAGTAAATGAGGTGAAAGTGACATTGTTATCTTCCTTCAACTTCTTGTAATTTGTGGTTAATTGAATTGGCCAATATATATAAGTGGGAAGAAAGAGCAATTTCCCTTCTCGATGGTTTTCCCTCAACTTGAGGGTTTCCAGGATACAAATATTGTGTTATGCATTGAATTGTTCATTCTATTTACTGTAAGTAATTCTAAGAACTAAGATGCATTCACTAGCTTTCAATATTTTGTCATTTTCAACTAATTGGAAGTAGAAATAGTAATCATGTGGTCTTGTAGATTTTCAAATTAGAGGTTTATAAATCATTTTTGTATCAAAGCTAACAATTATATTCAAGGGACTGTGGTATTCATTCTTGTGTGATTTGTATGATAGTGACAAGGTCTAAAGGCAAAGAAGTTTTACCTTGCGATCCAAATATATCTAGGAAGAAGTGGAAACAAAGGATTAGAGATCAAATGGAATAAGAGAAATTGGTCTGTAGAATTGAGATACTGGAAATCACAATGGATAGTTTGTTTAAACACCAATGATAACTCTGAAGCCAACAAAGGAAAGGAACAATTAAGAAAGATTCCATGCACTTAGTGGTTCAAGATTTGGCCAAAACATTTGGCATAGAAAAGAGCCATAATGAGGAAGAAGATGTGGAAGAGCATGAAGAGGAAACTCCAATTGGAAGAGATAAGGAAAGATATGATCATGCCCCTTTTTAATTTGAAACTAAAGTTGAGATTAAAATATTTGAAGAAAAATTAGATGCAAAGTTGCTACATAAATGGTTAAAGAAATTGGAAGTTTACTTTAGTGTGTATAATGTCATCGAGGCATAAATGATTACCTTTTCTCATCTCAAAATTGAAGGACATAACTCTGGTTTGGTGGGAAACCCATCTAGCCACTTGTGAAAAGAAGAATCATCCTATTGTAAATTCTTAGGAGGGTTTAAAATAATTTCTTAGAGAAAATTTTATCCTATTGGCCATATGACTGACCAAATGATTAAATGGAAGTATTTTAGACAAAGAAGTAGTCAAAGTGTGAAGGATTATACTACATAGTTTCAGAGACAAGATATGTTACTCAATCTGGACTTGGAGGATGAGGATATTCTGATTAAGTATTTGAGAGGACTTCACACTCACCTTCGAAGGAAGGTCATCTCCATGAAGCCCAAGGATCTCAATGAAGCATGTGTGTAAACATATTACATAGATGATGAGAATAAGTAAGGAGATGTGGCATCAAGGACAAATTAATCATAAATCAGCCAAATAAATAGCAGGGACAAAAAAATAAGAAAGTTAAATGGAAAAGTAAAAAGACTACTACCAATTTTAATAAATGTAAAGATCCTAAGAATTTTTGCAAGAATTGTGATATCAATGGTCATACTGATGCTACATGTTGGAAGTTATATCTATAATTATGTCCAAAGAACCAAACCAAGGATTTCAAGAAGTCCATAACAATGGTAAGGATAGATGGGGAGGTAGAAATAAAGGATGGTTATGATGTAGATGAGAGGATAAGTTTCATGGCCACCAACCTAGACATCTAAGAACAAAAGGAAGAGATAAGTAAGCTTTTTAGATCAAAATCCAAATCGAGAAGACTAAGGTAAATTCTTTGATTGATATTGGTTCTCAATTTAACTTGATTTTTGATGTAATTATAAAAGATCTTGGACTTGAAAATTAAGAGAATCCACATACTTATCCTTTGGGATGGGTGAATAAGGTTGTAGAAATTCATGTAACAAGATGTAGGCTCAAGTTTGGTATAAATTATCAATATGTAGATGTATTGGAAGTTGGTGTAATTCCACTAGATGGATTTGATGTTATTTTCGAGAGTTCTTACTTGTATATCAGGGATGTGATATTCATGAGAAGGAAGAAGCGAAACATATGGGTCAATAATGGAGTTATTTACAACATTTGGGCACACCAACGTAAGTCAAAACTTGTTATGGTGAGTGTTAACCCACAAAAGAGACTAATTCAAGAAATTCATAATCAGTTTTGTTTACTTTTATTTAAAGATGGGGCAAAAATTCTAGATATTTCTAACAAGGGGATGAAGGTTTTGGATAGAATAATTCATTATTTTCAAGAATTATTCTATACTCCCAATGGGTTACCACCAAAGCAAGAGGTAGATCATGAGATTCAGCTATTGTCAAATTCCCCTCTACTAAATATCGGGTTGTGTAGGAAATCCTTGTTGGAGAGTAAAAAGATAGAGAAAAAACTTCATGAGCTATTAGACCAAGGGGTAATACACCCAAACACCTCACCATGAAGTGCACCTATTGTGATGGTACCAAATAGGGATGGTTCTTGGAGTATTTTCATACTAACGTGCTTTGAACAAGATTACCATAAATAAAAAATATCCGCTCAATATAGATGGCCTCTTCAACCAGCTTTAACATGAAAATTTATTCACGAAGTTGGATCCCAAGTCTGGTTATCACCAAGTCATGATTAAGGGGAAGGATATATGAAATACTACCTTCAAAACAAAACAAGGTTTGTATGAATGCTTAATACTTCCATTTGGTTTATGTAATGTTCCTGCTACATTTATGAGATTGATGAATGATGTATTACAAGAATTCATAGATTCATGTGTCATTGTATATCTGGATGATATTTTGATTTTTAGTGCCACATGGGAGGAACATCTAACAGCAGCGATTCTTGCAATTTCTTGAGGAGAAATAGATTTTATGCAATATGAAGAAATTTGAATTTTCTAAATAGTAAATTATCTATCTTGGGAATGTGGTTGGAGGAGGAGAGTTGCGAGTGGATTTGAAGTATGTGGAAGCCATCATAAACTATCCAAAACCAATGCGAGCCACACATACTACGAGTTTTATGGGAGTAGTACAATACATGAGGAAGTTCATTTCAGGCTTCTCTACTATTGTAGCACCTCTACTTGTAGCAGCTGTAAAGAGTAAGGGTTTTGACTTAGGTAAGGAACAAGAAAACTCTTTTGAATTATTAAAATACAAAATTAGTCATGCTTCAGTACTTTCTCTTCCTAATTTTCATCATCCCTTTAAAGTAGAGACAAATGCCATTGATTATGTTGTGGGAGCAGTGTTACTATAAGGAGGTAAGCCTGTATTTTATCATTTTAAAACTTTCACTTAAGAAATTATAGGATATTCACTGTTCGGTATATGATAAATAGATGTATGCACTAGTTCAGGAAATAAAGAAATGGAAAAATTATTTGTTGGATAATGAAACTATTTTTCACACTGACCAAAAAACTCTCCAATATTTGCAAGCACAATATAAATTGCAGTAGAAAAGACACTATAAGTTGATGTGATTCCTTCAGTAGTTCCAATTTTTGAACAATTATAAGAAAGGTACAAAAAAATTGGTGGTAGAAATGTTTTCCAAGAAACCTAAATAGAATAACATCTCTTGTTTGGCCAATATATCTCATATTGAGCCTTTCATGGAGGAATCTTATAGAGAGGGATATGCCCAAGACAATTATTTTGGGGTGACATATTAGTAGCTGTAAGACCACAAGTGGCTGAAAAGGAAGGTATTGAATATTGGTATCTCAAATATGGGTTGTTGTACTGATGGGGGAAGATTTTTGTGACAAAATAAGAAAGGATTTTATTGATAAGGAAAACACATACCTCAAAATTAGAAAGACATTTTGGTGTTGGAAAGACCATGCCCCACTTGAAAAGGTATATATATTGGCCTAATATGCAAGAAGAAGTATAAAAAATTATAAGACGATGTAAAATTTGTTGTAGAAGCAATCCTAAAATAACGAAGGAAGGTTTATATATGCCATTACCGGTCCCTACTCATCCTTGGGAGGATATCTCTATGGATTTTGTAGGAGGACTACCTATGTCATGCCCATGATTATTTCTATGTTGTTTTATATAGATTCGAGTAAAATGTGTGCTCTTATGGCATTTAAAAAGACTATAAAAGAAACTAAGGAAGCTAAACTTTTCTTTGCTAATGTTTGGGTGTATTTTGGTTTGACAAAGTCTATTATTTCAAACAGAGATTTTGGGTTCTTACGGAAGTTTTGTACTAATTTTTGGGACAAGATGGACACCAAATTATAGAGAATCATGAAATTCCATCCCCATACATATAGGAAAACAAATGTGGTGAACAATAATTAAGTACAGCTGATTAGAGTTTACAATAGTGAATATCCATGGACTTAGGAGTCCTTAACCTACATTCATCATTTCTACAATAAGGCCATACAAACATCCACTATGTAGCCACATTTTGAAGCATGATTGGGATATCTTGCTACCAATCCATTAGAAATTATGGTTAGACAACAATAAGAAGGGGAGATACATGATTCAGAAGCGACTAGAGAAACAAATTTTGTTGAGAAGATCCAACAAATCCATCTCAAGGTGAAAGAACAATTGGAGAATCCTCAATCCAAGTACAAGGCTAGACATGATCATCATCATAGAGAGCATAAACTTATTTTTGGAGATAGGGTTTGGATTTACTTGTGTAAGGAAATACTACAAGGACAGGCAAGGAAACTCAAACCACTACGGTATGGACCCTTCACAATACTAAATCAAGTTGGAGAAAATGATTTTAGACTTGATTTTCCACACTTCATGTAGATGCACTCCATAGTAAATTGTAAGAACTTGTACCTATATGTGTCATATATGCTTGATGAAGAAGAAGAATTTCAGTTGTTACCTTCTATAGAAGATTGCATCTTGGATTGATGAGGCAGGTTAGAGGAGGCTGTAGTGTTGTAGAAGAAGGTTTGAGAAATAAGGAGAGGTCCATAGGAGTCTTGGAAGGTTTGAATCAAGGGGAAGACACCAAGGAAGGAACGGTGGTTCTCGAAGGATAAAGTGGGGGAATTATTTCCTCATCTACTACACCATTAACATTTCATGGGACTAAAATCCTCCTGATCATGGGAGGTGTGATCCATAGGGATTTGATGAAACACCACTTCATCAGAGAAGCCAGAATTAAAAGAAAAAATAATCAGAAGAAGGATAATAAATTTCAGTTATATAACAGTCTCTCAGTGTAAAGCAAAAACTATGTAACCACCTCGATCATTGCAAAACCGCCCCTCTACACAGAAGGACAATTGCATAACCACTGGTCTACGTTCAACATTGGTCCTGGCTAAGTCTCTTAATAATTTTTCCCTTCCTATTCTCCAATGCATATGAAGACATGGGATGTGGCTATAAATCTAAGAATAAAAAGTTGAATTGGATCATTAATTCATGCAAGAAGTGAGCGAGAATACTTTGGTGCTGGAATTGAATTGTAGAAGTAAGGTGTATGAGTAGAGCAAACAAGTAAGTGAGGTGGAAGTGACATTTTTATCTTCTTTCAACTTCTTGTAATATGTAGTTAATTGAATTAGATAATATATAATTGGGAAGAAGGAATAATTACCCTTCTCGACTGGTTATCCCTCAAATTAGGGGTTTCCAGGATTAAAATATTGTGTTATGCATTGAATTATTCATTATATTTACTACAAGTAGTTGTAAGCACTAAGATTCATTCACTAGCTTTCGGTATTATGTCATTTTCAAATAATTGGAAGTAAAAATAGTAACCTTGTGGTCTCGAAGATTTCAAAAGTACAGGTTTACAGATCACATCTTCCAATCATGTCGACCACACAGTGCCTCTTCATGATTCTTCAGATCATCCCCTTGGATTTTATTTTAGTTTTATCAATCTCCTATCACATATTATCTTTCTCATTGATCTTGATTTTCATGCATCATTATCCTCCCATAGATTACATATTGATGTTTCTATTAAGCCCCATGTCATAAAAAATGTTATGATAAATCCTACATTTAAGCACAATACATGTTCATTATATTTCTTGCATTAAATTATCTTCCATTTATTTCAAATGACACTCAAATTTCTCACTTCTCATGGTCATGTTATTCTACCCATTATTGTTGGGCCTCTCACTATTTATATACCATTTATTAGTGGATCTACTCTTACGCATTGTGGCATGCTCTTAGGAATCCCTTGGCTCTAGGCTGCCAAAATCATGACTTCCATTATTTACTTATGCCATTAGTTCATTCATAAGTGTCATTTTGTTACTATTCGATGCATTCCACTAAGGAAACCTTTTTCCTTGGATCGTGTGTCCATGCCATGTTCAGTTTCTCCTACTCCTAGTGCATCTTATCTTATTCATGATTTCTCCTTAGCCCCGATGTATCCTATGGTATATGGAGCCCTTTCTCCTCCTGTAACACCTATTACACATCAATCTCAGTTTCCTTTTCACATGTCCCCTACTCATAGGCCTCGGCGCATTTGTCGATCACACAGCCCACCTCATAAAGGCATATCTTCACATAGGTCATATGTTTCACATGCTGCATCTAGACATATTTTGCGCTCTCTTTCTCCTCATGCTTGGTCTAGGCCTATTTTATATATGTGGCCTCATACACTCACGTGTGACCATCAAGTCCTAGAACATGTTATCATGCATGGATCTTTTACATTAGATAATTGTTTTCACTTTCCTAGTAATCTCATTGCATAGATCATCTTCAAATTCACACTTGGGGAGTAGACATCTAAAATTTCAACATGCTAAGTTATGACAAATTTATCCCGCAAAAAACATCATCATACCCATATAATAATTAATCGTAAGATTAATTATTATTATTAATCCATTTTATCATATTATCATCTATCATTTATATCTAATCCCTAAAATCCATTATTACATCCCACTTTATCATTAATCTCATTAATTCATTATTATATCATATTATCCTATTTAATTCTTCATTAATATTTTATAGGAATTTAATATTCCTACATCTCACCTACCACCTACCCTACACATCCCTACACCTAGTCTTTCCGTCAAATCATATCCTTAATCATCATTAATCAACCTAATATAATTTTAATATAATTACATCCTTACACCTCTAAATATAGAGGATTCTAAATCTAGAGGCCTCTCTAACCTTCTCCTTCTATTGAATTTTTAATTCAATGGAAGCCTTTCTTCCCTCCATAGATTTTGAATTCAAAATCTAGAATTCTCCATTCTTCTCGTGCATCCCCCACCTTTGATACAAATACAACATGGCTCAATCTTATCCATATAATCCTCCATTAACAAACTATAAATTATGCTCTCCTCCTCCATGAGAGCTAGCTTAAAACAATCATGAGAATCCATAACAAAAGTTTGCTAATTTTATCAATCAATCATCAATTTTCATTTTCAATCACTTTATCATCCTTCATCCTTCATTAAGAAATTGTCAAGCAATCTAAGGGGAGGTTCTGCCCAAGTTTCTCCAAAATCTGAAGCAATAATTAAGCATCAAACATCAAGAGCACATAAAAAGCATCAAATAAGGAGAATTTCACTTGTGGGTAAGTACAGGTATATTTCATTCTCATCTCTTTCAATCTTGCTCTATCTAAGGTAGAATATTAGATTTGTTAGTTAGGATTCCACCCACTTTGATTTCTTGTTTGGATTTGCACTAGGACATCATTTTATGTTTACATGTTGGCATGCAGCATGGGACTTACCCCCCTAAATTTTTATTGGAATTAGTAGCATTTAGCACTAAGAAAAAAATGTCCAAATTTCAGAATTTTTTGTTAATATTTAACCTTGAAATTTTTGAATTTTTATAGTTTTTTTTTTTGTTTCAACATGTACAACCTAAAACAATGCAAACATGACCTAAAATAGCATGTTTATCATAAAACAAAGCTTTTACCCTACCTTTAAAACCCCAAAATTGACTTTTTTACAAATTAGTGCATTTGTGCACAAAACAACATGTTTTCCCCACATTCAAAACCCCAAAAATGTATTTTTGAAAAAGTAGCACGTTTTTGCACAAAACAACATGTTTATGACATGAAACAATGCATATGTGACCTGTATCAATGTTTATGTGACCTGTTGTCACACAATTGTTCTGTTTTTTCTCCTAACTTCTGAGAGCCATAACTTTGAACCCCAAACTCAAAACGACTCCATTTTTTTTTCGAAAAGGTATTGAAAATATATATGCAATTAATTTGTTAATTTAAATTTTATTGTATAATTTATTCATGGTTTTAAATTTACTAAATCTTGTCATTTTAAATACACATTGGTTTATCTTTTCTTGTTCCAAATTATTAACACTTTATGTGTAGCTTCCTAACCTTACCAAAGCTAAAAATCAATCTAAAACTACTGATCCTTTTTGTTTTGTAGCTCATTTAGTCCAAAAAAATTTGGTTTATAAATAAACTACCAACCCTTGGTTTTGCAGGGCCTCCTTTTGAAGACCCCATTACATAGTTTTTAATCATTTTATCTTTCATCCATTTTCTTGCATTTATCATCATTTTTGTGTGTTTCTTGTGCATCCCAAATGTAAAAGCATGTATGCTCTCCTCTCATGTCCTAGGATTATCTTGAGGATTAAAAGTGGTTATCCTTCCCATTTTTATTTTGTAGGGGAAACATGATGTGGAAGTGATATCCATGCACTTATCATAGTCCTAGGAGTTTTGCGACCATGGGCTTCATCTCAACGCACATATAAACACCCTATGTTCTAGCGGGATATATAAATCCTTGGAGAGATATCATTATTTTCTAAGTTATTTCTTGTTTTAAGAGCAACATGAATTTAGAGGCTTCCATGTCCCAATACTAAGGCCCTAGACAACATCCTTGCAACACAGAATTGGGCCCCACATACCGCAAGGTGTATCGAAGATGCCCCTAGTGAACTCATGCATCCTAGATTAGGAAACCATTTGAAATAAATCAAGCTATTATACATGGGAAGGAACCACCAAATATTACGTGCTAGCTGATCACACATAGACGTAAAGGTGGGGCGGATCAGTGGGCACCATTATCATGTGTCTTATCGAAAGCGGGATAGAACTTGATTGCAAACCCATTTGACTAGTTAGGGTGTGTGTTGCATTTTTGTTGCTTGTTTGTGAACACCCTTAACCATCCCATTACATTAAAATTTTAAACAAACATTATCATAGTCATCCATCCTTAATCACACAATCCAAATCCTAATCTCATCGCCATCCTTAATAAACAATACTAACAAAACTAAATCACTTACACATCCTACCTAATCATGGCTTGTGATCCTAAATCCCCATATTCTCCAAGAAAACATCCAAACCCTTACCTCTTTTCTAAATCCATCAACCAATTCATTCCATCATCACCCACCAATCAAAACCAACCATCTAACTTTGACCATAAAATCTCACATACTATCCAAAACCTTAACAAAAAAAATACCAAACCTAACATCCTACCATAACCAACCCTCTCCCCGCCATCCAAATCAACCATCCCATGTTTATCCTAACATCCTAAAAACCATTTAACATCTTAATCAAAAAATATCTAATCTTCAACCATATATCAACAATTCACCCCCTAAACTATCATCTCTCAACCAACCCCATCCACAATCTTCCCTTCCTAATGTACCTAGTGCTCACCCCATGGAATTCCTCCTAAAGGAACCCAAACCATCTCGATCCAAACCCTGAAAAAAAAATACTTAAACCTCAATATCCAAAATCCAATTATATTAACTTTCACGACCTCCCTAAATTTGACTTACACTAAAAGGACCTCCTTTATGTCCTTAATAGTCTAGCCACCAATCCTAAGCCCATAGAACTGTCCAAAACAACAACCTCTAAATCCCCTATAAAACATCATGACTTACACCTTGCTACTGTCAAAAATCATGTAAATAACCCACCATCATCTAACATTTCAACTCCTAAATCCAATCATCATCAAACCTAGACATCTAAGAACAAAAGGAAGATATAAGTAGGTGATTTTAGATCAAAATCCAAATCAAGAGGACTAAGGAAATTATTTGGTTGATATTGGTTCTCAATCTAACTTGATTTTTTATGCAATTGTAAAATATCTTTGTCTAGAAACTTAAGAGCATCCACATACTTGTCCTTTAGGATGGGTGAAGAAGGGTGTAGAAATTCATGTAACAAGATGTATGTTCAAGTTTGGTATAAATTATCAATATGTAGATGTATTAGAAGTTAGTGTAATTCCACTAGATGCATTTAATGTTGTTTTTAGAGTTCTTCCTTGTATATCAGGGATGCTATATTCATGAGAAGGAATAACCGAAACGTATGGGTCAAGAATGGAGTTATTTACAACATTTGGGCACACCAACGTAAGTCAAAAACTTGTTATGGTAAGTGTTAACCAAACAAAGAGACTAATTCAAGAAAATCATAATCAGTTTTGTTTACTTTTATTGAAAGATGGGTGAGAAATTTCAGATATTTCTAACAAGGGGATGAAGGTTTTGGATAGAATAATTCATTATTTTCAAGAAGTATTCCAGACTCCCAATGGGTTACCACCAAATCGAGAGGTAGATCATGAGATTCAACTATTTTCAAAGTCCCCTCTACCAAATATCAGGTTGTTTAGGAAATACATGTTGGAGAGTAAAAAGGTAAAGAAAAAACTTCAAGAGCTATTAGACCAAGGGTTAATACACCCAAACACCTCACCATGCAGTTCACTTATTGTGATGGTACCAAATAAGGATGGTTCTTGGAGGATTTACAGACTAACGTGCTTTGGACAAGATTACCATAAAGAACAATTATCCACTCCCACACATAGATAGCCTCTTTGACCAACTTTAACATGCAAAGTTATTCAAGAAGTTGGATCCCAAGTTTGGTTATCATCAAGTCATGATGAAGGGGAAGGATATATGAAATACTACCTTCAAAACAAAGAAAGGTTTGTATGAATGGTTAATACTTCCATTTGGTTTATGTAATGCGCCTGCTACATTTATGAGATTGATGAATGATGTATTACAAGAATTCATAGATTCATGTGTCATTCTATATCTGGATGATATTCTGATTTTTAGTTCCACATGGGAGGAACATCTAACACATTTACAGTGATTCTTGCAGTTTCTCAAGGAGAAATAGATGTTATGCAATATGAAGAAATTTGAATTTTCTAAATAGTAAATTTTCTATATTGGGAATGTCATTGGAGGAGGAGAGATGTGGGTGGATTTGAAGTATGTGGAAGCCATCATCAACTATCCAAAACCAATGGGAGCCACATATACTACAAGTTTTATGGGAGCACTACAATACATGAGGAAGTTCATTTCGGGCTTCTCTACTATTGTAGCACCTCTACACGTAGCATCCATAAAGAGTAAGGGTTTTGACTCAAGTAAGGAACAAGAAAAATATTTTGAATTATTAAAATACAAAATTAGTCATGCTTCAGTACTAGCTCTTCCTAATTTTCATCATCCCTTTAAAGTAGTGACAAATGCCATTGATTATGTTGTGGGAGTAGTGTTTCTATAAGGAGGTAAGCCCATATTTTATCATTTTAAGACTTTCACTTAAGAAATTATAGGATATTCACTATTCAGTATATGATAAACAAATGTATGCACTAGTTCAGGAAATAAAGAAATGGAAACATTATTTGTTGGATAATGAAACTATTTCTCACACTGACCAAAAACCTCTTTAGTATTTGCAAGCACAATATAAATTACAGCAGAAAAGACACTATAAGTTGATGTGATTCCTTCAGCAGTTCCAATTGCTGAAAATTTATAAGAAAGGTAGCAAAAAATTGGTGGTAGAAATGTTGTCTAGGAAACCTAAATAGGATAACATCTCTTGTTTGGCCAATATCTCTCATATTGAGTCCTTCATGGAGGAAGCTTATAGAGAGGGATATGCTCAAGAAAAATATTTTGGGGTGACATATTGGCAGTTGCAGGACCACAAGTGGCTGAAAAGAAAGGTATCGAATATTGGTATCTCAAATATGAGTTGTTGTACTGATGGGGGAAGATTTTTATGCCAAAATAAGAAAGGATTTTATTGATGAGGGAAGCGCATACCTCCAAATTAGCAGGACATTTTGGTGTTGGAAAGACAATGCCCCACTTGAAAAGGTATGTATATTGGCCTAATATGCAAGAAGAAGTATAAAACTTTATAAGAGGATGTAAAATTTGTTGTAGAAGCAAGCCTAAAAATGATGGAAGTTTTATATATGCCATTACCAGTCTCTACTCATCCTTGGGAGGATATCTCTATGGATTTTGTAGGAGGACTACCTATGTCTAAACATGGCCATGATTATTTCTATGTTGTTGTATATAGATTCAGTAAAATGTGTTTTCTTATGGCATGTAAAAAGACTATAAAAGAAAGTTAGGAAGATAAACTTTTCTTTGCTAATGTTTGGGTGTATTTTGGTTTGACAAAGTCTATTATTTCAAACAGAGATTTTGGGTTCTTGGGGAAGTTTTGTACTACTTTTTGGAACAACATGGACACCAAATTATAGAGAATCATGAAATTACATCCCCATACATATAGGAAAACAAATGTGGTGAACAAGAATTAAGTACAACTGATTAGATTTTACAATAGCAAATATCCATGGACTTAGGATGAGTCCTTAACCTACATTCACCAATTCTGCAATAAGATCGTACAAACATCCACTATGTAGCCACATTTTTAAGCATGTTTGGGATATCTTCCTACCAATCCATTAGAAATTGTGGTTAGATAACAAGAAGAAGGGAAGATACATGATTCAGAAGTGACTAGAGCAGCAAAGTTTGTTGAGAAGATCCGACAAATCCATCTCAAGGTGAAAGAACAATTAGAGAATTCTCAATCCAAGTACAAGGCTAGACATGATCATCATCGTAGAGAGCATAAACTTATTTTTGGATACAGGGTTTGGCTTTACTTGTGCAAGGAAATACTACAAGGACAAGCAAGGAAACTCAAGCCACTATGGTATGGACCCTTCACAATACTAAATCAAGTTGGAGAAAATGATTTTAGACTTGATTTTTCACACTTCATGCAGATGAACTCCATAGTAAATTGTAAGAACTTGTACCTATATGAGCCATCCATGCTTGATGAAGAAGAAGAATGTCAGTTGTTACCTTCCATAGAAGATTGCATCTTGGATCCATGAGGCAGGTTAGAGAAGGATGTACTATTATAGAAGAAGGTTTGAGAAATAAGAAGAGGTCCATAGGAGTCTTGGAAGGTTTGAATCAAGGGGAAGACACCAAGGAAGGAACGGTGGTACTCTAAGGAGAAAGTGGGGGAATCATTTCCTCATCTACTACACCAATAAGATTTTGTGGGACCAAAAGCCTCTTGAGTATGGGAGGTGTGATCCATAGGGATTTAAAGAAACATCACTTCATCAGAGAAGCCAGAATTAAAAGAAAAAATAATCATAAGGAGAATAAATTTCAATTATAGAACTGTCACTCAGTGTAAAATGAAAGTTGTGTGACCACCCTAATGGTCGCAAAACCACCCCTCTACACAGAAGGACAATTACATAACCACTTATCTACGTTCACCATTTTTCCTGGTTAAGTCTCTTCATTATTTGGCCCTTAATATTCTCCAATGCATATGAAGACATGGGATGTGGCTATAAATATAAGAATAACAAGTTGAATTGGATCCCTAATTCATGCAAGAAGTGAACGACAATACTTTGGTGTTGGAATTGAATTATATAAGTAAGGTGTATGAGTAGAGAAAACAAGTGAGGTGGAAGTGACATTGTTATCTTCATTCATATTCTTGTAATATGTAATTAATAGAATTGGAAAATATATATAAGTGCGAAGAAAGAATAATTACCCTTCTCGACTAGTTTTCCCTCAAATTAGGGGTTTCTAGGATTAAAATATGTTGTTATGCATTGAATTATTCATTATATTTACTACAATTAGTTGTAAGCACTAAGATTCATTCACTAGCTTTCGGTATTATGTCATTTTCAAATAATTGGAAGTAAAAATAGTAACCTTGTGGTCTCGAAGATTTCAAAAGTACAGGTTTACAGATCACATCTTCCAATCATGTCGACCACACAGTGCCTCTTCATGATTCTTCAGATCATCCCCTTGGATTTTATTTTAGTTTTATCATTCTCCCATCACATATTATCATTCTCATTGATCTTGATTTTCATGCATCATTATCCTCCCATAGATTACATATTGATGTTTCTATTAAGCCCCATGTCATAAAAAATGTTATGATAAATCCTACATTTAAGCACAATACATGTTCATTATATTTCTTTCATTAAATTATCTTCCATTTATTTCAAATGACACTCAAATTTCTCACTTCTCATGGTCATATTATTCTACCCATTATTGTTGGGCCTCTCACTATTTATATACCATTTATTAGTCGATCTACTCTTACGCATTGTGGCATGCTCTTAGGAATCCCTTGGTTCTAGGCTGCCAAAATCATGACTTCCATTATTTACTTATGCCATTAGTTCATTCATAAGTGTCATTTTGTTACTATTCGATGTATTCCACTGAGGAAACCTTTTTCCTTGGATCGTGTGTCCATGCCATGTTCAGTTTCTCCTACTCCTAGTGCATCTTATCTTATTCATGATTTCTCCTTAGCCCCGATGTATCCTATGGCATATGGAGCCCTTTCTCCTCATGTAACACCTATTGCACATCAATCTCAGTTTCCTTTTCACATGTCCCCTACTCATAGGCCTCGACGCATTTGTCGATCACACAGCCGACCTCATAAAGGCATATCTTCACATAGGTCATATGTTTCACATGTTGCATCTGGACATATTTTGCGCTCTCTTTCTCCTCATGCTTGGTCTAGGCCTATTCTATATACGTGGCCTCATACACTCACGTGTGACCATCAAGTCCTAGAACATGTTATCATGCATGGATCTTTTACATTAGATAATTGTTTTCACTTTCCTAGTAATCTCATTGCATAGATCATCTTCAAATTCACACTTGGGGAGTAGACATCTAAAATTTCAACATGCTAAGTTATGACAAATTTATCCCGCAAAAAACATCATCATACCCATATAATAATTAATCGTAAGATTAATTATTATTATTAATCCATTTTATCATATTATCATCTATCATTTATATCTAATCCCTAAAATCCATTATTACATCCCACTTTATCATTAATCTCATTAATTCATTATTATATCATATTATCCTATTTAATTCTTCATTAATATTTTATAGGAATTTAATATTCCTACATCTCACCTACCACCTACCCTACACATCCCTACACCTAGTCTTTCCGTCAAATCATATCCTTAATCATCATTAATCAACCTAATATAATTTTAATATAATTACATCCTTACACCTTTAAATATAGAGGATTCTAAATCTAGAGGCCTCTCTAACCTTCTCCTTCTATTGAATTTTTAATTCAATGGAAGCCTTTCTTCCCTCCATAGATTTTGAATTCAAAATCTAGAATTCTCCAACTCTAGAATTCTCCATTCTTCTCATGCATCCTCCACCTTTGATACAAATACAACATGACTCAATCTTATCCATATAATCCTCCATTAACAAACTATAAATTATGCTCTCCTCCTCCATGAGAGCTAGCTTAAAAAAATCATGAGAATCCATAACAAAAGTTTGCTAAATTTATGAATCAATCATCAATTTTCATTTTCAATCACTTTATCATCCTTCATCCTTCATTAAGAAATTGTCAAGCAATCTAATGGGAGGTGCTGCCCAAGTTTCTCCAAAATCTGAAGCAATAATTAAGCATCAAACATCAAGAGCACATAAAAAGCATCAAATAAGGAGAATTTCACTTGCGGGTAAGTACAGGGATATTTCATTCTCATCTCTTTCAATATTTCTCTATCTAAGGTAGAATATTAAATTTGTTAGTTACGATTCCACCCACTTTGATTTCTTGTTTGGATTTGCACTAGGACATAATTTTATGTTTACATGTTGGCACGCAGTGTGGGACTTACCCCCCTAAATTTTTATTGGAATTAGTAGCATTTAGCACTAAGAACAAACTGTCCAAATTTCAGAATTTTTTGTTAATATTTAACCTTGAAATTTTTGAATTTTCCTTTTTTTTTTTTATTCAACACATACGACCTAAAACAATGCAAACATGACCTAAAATAGCATGTTTATGATAAAACAACGCTTTTAGGTCCTACCTTTAAAACCCTAAAATTGACTTTTTAACAAATTAGTGTATTTATGCACAAAACAACATGTTTTCCCCACATTCAAAACCCAAAAAATGTATTTTTGAAAAAGTAGCACGTTTTTGCACAAAACAACATGTTTATGACCTGAAACAATGCATATGTGACCTGTATCAATGCTTATGTGACCTGTTGTCGCACAATTGTTCTGTTTTTTTCTCCTAACTCCTGAGAGCCATAACTTTGAACCCTGAACTCAAAACGACTCCATTTTTTTTCCAAAAAGGTATTGAAAATATATATGCAATTAATTTGTTAATTTAAATTTTATTGTATAATTTATTCATGGTTTTAAATTTACTAAATCTTGTCATTTTAAATACACATTGGTTTATCTTTTCTTGTTCCAAATTATTAACACTTTATGTGTAGCTTCCTAACCTTACCAAAGCTAAAAATCAATCTAAAACTACTGATCCTTTTTGTTTTGTAGCTCATTTAGTCCAAGAAATTTTAGTTTATAAATAAACTACCAACCCTTGGTTTTATAGGGCCACCTTTTGAATACCCCATTACATAGTTTTTAATCATTTTATCTTTCATCCATTTTCTTGCATTTAGCATCATTTTTGTGTGTTTCTTTTGCATCCCAAATGTAAAACCATGTATGCTCTCCTCTCATGTCCTAGGATGATCTTGAGGATCAAAAGTGGCTATCCTTCCCATTTTTATTTTGTAGGGGAAACATGATGTGGAAGTGATATCCATGCATTTGTCATAGTCCTAGGAGTTTTACAACCATGGGATTCATCTCAATGCACATATACACTCCCTATGTTCTAGCGGGGTATATCAATCCTTAGAGAGCTATCATTATTTTCTAAGTTATTTCTTGTTTTAAGAGAAACATGAAGTTAGAGGCTTCCATGTCCTAATACTAAGGCCCTAGACAACATCCTTGCAACACATAATTGGACCCCACATACCGCAAGGTATATCGCAGCTGCCCCTAGTGAACTCATGCATCCTAGATTAGGAAACCATTTGAAATAAATCAAGCTATTATACATGGGAAGGAACCACCAAATATTACGTGCTAGCTGATCACACATCGACGTAAAGGTGGGGCGGATCAGTGGGCGCCATTGTCGTGTGTCTTATCGAAAGCAGGATAGAACTTGATTGCAAACCCATTTTACTAGTTAGGGTGTGTGTTGCATTTTTGTTGCTTGTTTTTGAACACCCTTAAACATCCAAACCCTTACCTCTTTTCTAAATCCATCAGCCAAATCATCCCATCATCACCCACCCATCAAAATCAACCATCTTACTTTGACCACAAAATCTCACATATTATCCAAAACCTTAACATAAAAATATCAAACCTAACATCCTACCTTAACCAACCCTCTCCCTGCCATCCAAATCAACCATCCCATGTTGATCCTAACATCCTAAAAACCATTTAACAACTTAATCAATAAATATCTAATCTTCAACCATATATCGACAACTCACCCCCTAAACTATCATCTCTCAACCAACCCCATCCACAATCTTCCCTTCCTAAGGTACCTACCGCTCACCCCATTAAATTCCTCCTTAAGGAACCCGAACCATCTCGATCCACACCATGAAAAAAAATACTTAAACCTCAATATCCACAATCCAATTATATTGACTTTCACGACCTCCCTAACTTTGACTTATAGTAAGAGGACCTCCTTTATGTCCTTGTTAGTCTAGCCACCAATCGTAAGCCCACACAACTTTCCAAAACCACAACCTCCAAATCCCCTATAAATCATCATGACTTACACCTTGCTACCATCAAAATTCATGTAAATAACCTACCATCATCTAACATTTCAACTCCTAAATCCAATCATCGAGTCCCATTCATATATCTAACATAATCAAAACCACTTCATCCAAAATTATAAACCCATACATCTCATCTTTGTCCTCCACCCTCCTCATCTTCATCACCCCATTCTGACCCTACAAACTTTCTTCTAGATAGTCCCACATCCCCTAATCCACCATCAAATTTATCTTCTAATCCTATTACATCTGCTCCATCACCTAAACCAACTACTCTCTCATCCATTGTGCCTCCTAAGTCACCCTCATCCCCTTTTACTCCCAATCCTAAACCATATAATGTATCTCCTTTAACATCCTCTTCATCTTCAGCCACATTTAATCCTAATCCATCTCCTTCATCACCTAAACCTAACACCATCCTATCCATTAAACCTCTTTTAACTCCAGCATCCTACAATACTAAAACATCTAGTGTGACTCCTAAGTCACCAACTCCTACACCTAATGAATCCAATCCCATTCCAATCAAATCTCCTATAAAGTCTATTGAGACTCATATGCCTCCTTAATCTACATCATCCCCTAAATCTACTAAATTCAATGTCACCTATCTCTTAAATCTCCTTGATCCCCAACATCCCGCAAAT
Source organism: Taxus chinensis (assembly GCA_019776745.2). NCBI lineage: Eukaryota > Viridiplantae > Streptophyta > Pinopsida > Cupressales > Taxaceae > Taxus > Taxus chinensis. The sequence continues at coordinate 752,315,197 of CM034146.1, forward strand.
CTAATGTGACCCCCATATCACATGCATCCTCTTAATCTAAAATTACCCCATCCCATTCCCCCATATCTACCAATTATAAACCATCTAATCCTAATCCAACCCCATCTACCTCAAAACCATATACTCAAACACTTCCAAAATAAACTACATCTACTTCAGCCTCCAAGCCTAAACTATCCACTTCGGCCCCCAGGCCTAATCTATCCCCTTCATCTTCTAAACCAAAAAAATCAAATCCACATCCTAAATCCAAATCAACCATAACATCTCACAAACCATCCAGTATCATACCCTTATCCCCTACTCCCTCTAAACCATTACTTCCTACTCCATCCAAACCAGTTAACCCAAACCACATCCCACCTTTAGGAGAATCTTTGACCACCATCTTCCATCATCTAAAAAATTTCAACATGATCATCCATCCCCCAATCAAATCACGCAATAAAAACCTTCCCAAACCATCTTGGTATCAGGAACACTATTACTATGACTTTCATCACACCCATGGAAATTCGACCAATCATTGCATGTAATTTATGTCTTGTGTCCAAAATCTCATTAACCAAGGAATTTGTATCCTTGTACCTCTTAATCCACCACATTTCCATCCCAATCCTATCCCTAATCATTTATAATCACCCGAACCCAGCTCAACATTCAAATGTTGTTAGTCATTCAAATCCCATCCTACATCTGAAAATGCATCACCAACTAAAAATCAATTAAAATCTCATCTCCCATCATTTGTTAAATCCAACCTCTTGGTGGATGATAAAATTACAACCCTTGGTCTCATGATGACCACATGGCATCATCCTCCCTATCCACCTCATTCCCTATACTAAACAAGATGTTTGTTAATATGAAACATCAAGGCACAGGATTAGGCATCCATGAACAAGGCATTCGCGAACCCATCTCCCTTCCTCAAAATCAATGACATTTATGATTAGGGTATAAACCTAATAATAAAAATGTTTGTCCCACTACTCCATCACAACCCATGTCTACCAATCCTCTTGTTGATCCTTCTACCCCATCCACTCAACCCAGTCCCTCTACAAATTAAAAACATATAAAAATGGATTGAGCACATAATTTTTCACCTCCGCATGGATCTTCTTTCCTTCCCACCCATCCTCCTTCCATCCAACATCTATATCACTTTGCATCTAATCCATTTATTCCTCACATATATTCATATCCTCTATCAATACATTCATTTTAACACTTGATTAACTTGGTCACACAAGTTGTAAGCCAATAGTACCTACTACAATTGTGTGACCTTGGTCTATCATTACCTCAATCATTCAAGCACAATTTTCCTCCTAGAGATCCATGAACTTTAACACACTTAATGAAATTTTGGTGAATACCCTCGGGTGAATCTTTTCACACTCTAGCCAATGTCATCACTACACCCACTTCAATTCCCCAATCAAACAACTAGTGATTCTTAACCCCTTGAGAGTTTTGAAGAGAGTGGAACCACTATATGTAAAAAATCTCAAAAAGAAAAAGATCAAAAAAATCATATCAAAGTAATAAATTTCAAATTAAATTCACATAAAGACTCTCTCTAGGGGTGTTTCTAGAAACTCTACCGAGGCCATGGATACCTAACTAGCAGTAGAGCAATGTTGTGACAAGAATCAGATGTATCTCCATCAGGGCTATGGATGTCTGGCTGGCAACGGAGCAATGCATGGCTTAACCTTCCATCAACCTACTTGAATTAATCACTCCCTATAAATTGGTTAGTTTGTATTTACAAACTTCCCATTATGTCTTCACTTCAAGTGGTAATTAACCATCACAATCTCACACACTTTGATCTCGAAGAAACATAAGGATTTGATGTTGTCAGGTATTGCTTAAACCTTGGTCACACTTTTTTCTATTACAACTCTTTCCTTACAACATATTATGTTAGGCTCATCTTTTTCTTATCATTTATGTCATTCCATTCATCACATCCATATCCTCTTTCCCTAAGGATCAAACATCTGTGTACAAATGATGACCCTTTCATTTTGATCTCATCCTCTTCATATCCCTTTTCACACATCCCCATCATGACTAGGGGTAGTCTTACTATCATCCGTTGGGGGAATCATCCATTTTAGATACCCCTCACTTTCCATCCTACCCTACACTTGGGGGAAAATCAAACCCATCCATCTATCCACACATGCCACCCTACTTTTCACTTGGGGGGAAACCACATCTATCTCTTGATCCATCTACCCTATATATAGGGTAATATATTATCATATTCTATATTCACCATCTAATCTTATACCACATCCCTCATCCTATGTATTTACCTCCCATATCACATACCATATAATCCTAACCTATCAGCCCATTCTTATCCTTATCCTATCCAATTTCCCTCATCCTACCCAAAAATGCTTTAGGAATTCTAGTAGAAATTCACCTTCTACTTTACCTTCCTTCTAATTCCCATTACCTATCCCATCCAAAATCTAAAAATCCAACATCCAAAATCCAAAATCTCATTATCCAAAATCCAAATATCTAAACATCCAAAATCCAAACATCCACAAACCAATATCAAAAAATCCAAACATTCAAAAATTTAAAGATCCAAAATAAAAAATCCACAATCAAAAAATAAAAAATCCAAAATAAAAACATTCAAAAAATCAACAATCAAAACATTCAAACAAAATCCAAGATCAAAAATTTCAAAAAATCCACATTCAAAACATTGAAAAAATCCACAATCAAAACATTCAAACAAAATCCAAAATCAAAACATTCAAAAAATCCATAGTCAAAACATTCAAAAAATCCAAAATAAAAATATTCAAACAAAATTCACTATCAAAACATCCAAAATCCACAATCAAAACATTCAAAAAATCCACAATCAAAAAATTCAAAAAATCCAAAATCAAAACATTCTAAAAATACAAAATGCAATGTGTGTGATTTTTCTTGTATGTTTGATTATTTATATGCATATTCATTTTGGAAAATGATATTACGCCCCTTTAGTATTGTCCAATGATATGAGGACCATATTTTTAATATTAATATGTCCAATGATATGAGGATAAGGGCATTTGGCAACTTAGTTGTCATGGTCTTTATACCTTTGTGTATTTTGCTTATACCTTTGTGTATTATGCTCACCCCCTTAACTAATGATATCTTATCCTTATCCTTATTATCATCAACACATAATCCTCATCATCATCTAACAAACCATCTTACTTCATTATCCCTCTATCCAATCAATCCTTTATCAATCAATCAATATCCACAGCCAAATATTATCATCTCCCATCCAACATTCCAAATCCTCACCCCTCAACTAGGGAATCTACTAACACCCTCCAATATATAAAATTCAAACATCTAACATCTTCAAATCCAACATCCTTGAAAAAAAATCATAAATATTTAATCCTAACCCCTTGATTGGGGTATCTAAATCCAAAATCCTAAACCTTCGCCCTTGTCATATATCATTGACTGAGGAATCCTCAAATCTAAATCCAACATCCTCAAATCCTAAGTCATAAATCTTCACCCTTGTCATATATCATTGACTATGGAATCTAATATCTCCAAAATCCTCTCTCCTCTCCTGAAAATCTTCTACTTCTTCTAATCCTCTCTCCTCTTTGCTAATCATCTACTTCTTATGATCCTCTCTTTTAATATTCTAATCCTCTAAATCCTCCTATATTTTAATCTTAATCCTCTAAATCCTCTCATCCTCTAAATTCTCAAATATTCTAATCCTTTAATCCTCATCCTCTAAATCCTCACTCCTAATATTCTAATCCTCTAATATCCTAATCCTCTAAATCCTCCTATATTTTGATCTTAATTCTCTAAATCCTCTCATCCTCTAAATTCTCAAATCTTCTAATCCTTTAATCCTCATCTTATAAATCCTCAAATATTCTCATCCTCTAATCATCTCTCAACTTGGGCCTCTCCTCTTTTCTAGTGGTTACCCACCTCATTCTCCCCTCCTAACCCCTCGAGAGGGAATCATATCGCCATCATCTTCTCTTCTTTTTCTTTAAACTATCATTTCTCCTCAATAACACTTCAAAGAGGGGTAAAATGTAGACATCTATAATGTCGACATGCTTAGTTACGATAAATTTGTCCCACAAACAACATCATCATAACCATATAATAATTAATCGTAAGATTAATTTTAATTATAAATCCATTTTATCATATTATCATCTATCATTTATATTTAATCCTTAAAATCCATTATTGCATCTCATTGTATCATTAATCTCATTAATTCATTATTATATCATATTATCTTATTTAATTCTTCATTGACATTTTCTAGGAATTTAATATTCCTACATCTCACCTACCACCTACCTTACACATCCCTATGTTGGTGTGTATTATTTTCCACATCATTAGGTCAGTCATCTCACTTAGGTGAGATCATAGGTCCACGTGTCATTTAGGGGTCATCATGATATTCTCTTACATGTTAGTGTGTCAGTGCGTCATATGCATCATTGGGAGTTACACTTCTATTATGGGAATGTAACTCCCCTTCTCCACTCGAGTTGTCATGATTACAGCACTGGGGGTTACTCAGCACCTCTTATTTGTACACCCTTTTAGATATATGAGATAGAGGAGATTTTTGTGGCTTATCGAGGTTCTGCCTATTTATCAAATCTTTGCATGCACATTTAGTTGATGCTTGCTCCTCCTGAGATCTCTTCATACTGTCATTCACATGTTCGTTGATGTGCATGTCATTCCTCATTATCCTTTCTTGCAGGTTTTAAACCCTCTTCTATGGTATCAGAGCGGATCTTGTGGATCCGTGCACTCTTTGGTGTTTCTTGTGTGTTTTTCAGTCTTTTGGAATAATATTTAGTTTCTCATGCATGGGTCATAATGGATATTCCAATTGTGCTCTTCTTGCATTGATATGGGCATCATACCTCTTGCACGGGTTTGATCGTGGTTCGTTTTCTCATGTTTGAGTTTTGGGTGTTTGTGCTTTTGATTTTTTTTTGGTGCATGTGTGTTCTAGAGGTTTCTGGGTGTAGATCTAAGCTTTGTGCAAGTTTTGAGAGTTTATTTTAAGTTGTCTTCAAGGGCCAACTCAGCCTCAGCTCGCTAAGCTGGGAACTAAGCTCCCCTTCCAGCTCTCTATATAACTCCTCCTGTTGGCTCTACATTTGTTTTCGCATCATCTATTTAAGCCTTCGACCACTCGATTTCTCTACTCCTCTGGCTTACCCTTCTTCGGCTTGTGCTGACCCTACACGCATCCAACTATTTCTCATTGCACTCCAACTAGATCTTTGGAATCATCCCGTAGCCTTGGTCTATTGTCTATGGTCGACTATTCCCACAGATTTGTGCTTCCTTAGAACGTGAATGGCTCGATGTTGTTCCTAGTTTGTGGATTGTGTGTTTTCGGAGCCCTGTGTTCATTGTGCTCTTACTGTTGTTCATGGTGTTCCTATCATCAACCTCCAACCGTCTCACTAAATTTCATGTTATTCCCTATCACTTCTTCATGAATCTTATCAGTTTCCTCGATGTTACAAACTCTGCAGCCTGTTCCAATGGTCCTTCTCTTACAGCATTCACAGTTGACACAATGACCACTTCAACCTAACACCACTCCAGCTTGACTCGTACTAACTTTCATGCGTCATCGCACCCCTGGCTCGGGAATGTCCACTCTTTCTCATGCCAACACTGACTCAAGTCTACACTTAGGCTATCTTGGTCATGTTTGCATTGACCCAACTCAACAACAATCACTCGGCTCAGTTCATAGCCAGCTAGCACCCAACTCGCTAGCAAAGTTAGGTCCTAGCTCGGTACATTAAGCCACCCGAGTCCACCTCCCTTTTAGACATCTGTTTGGAGGTTAAGACAATCCCTGTTTTTAATGTTTTAAGGTTAAAAATATTCCTTTTATGGCATTGTAATATATTTTAGGGCCTTTATTTTGCTTGTAATTATGTCCCTTCATTACGTGTGTCGAAGATGGAGGGTGAGGTCCAGGGTTGGCAGGAGGCTAATCACCCCTCGTAAGCAAAAAAAACCCTGCCTAAAATTTGATGCCATTTCCAACTAGTACCCACATGACATCCTTTGCACCCATTTCAGGCACTTTTTAACCAGTTTGCAAAGTTCATTGGTATTTTCCATCAGTTGCGGGAATTATATTTTTTCTATAAATTTTGATTCGCTGCTCATTTTTTAGCACTTCTCTAGTCAAAGTTACATGATTTCTCGCACATTATGTGATGGCATTGTCATTTTGGTAAACACACTAATTTATAAATTGCCACAATCTAGGGGGGTTCACTAATACTCTTGGGTTTTCACACATAGACAGATTATCGGCTGAGTCTGACGTCTTGCTTTTGTGCACCTTACACTTTTCATTCCCCATCATGGAGAGTGATCTTTCCAGACTTGAGCATCATAGGATCGCCTTACAGGAGAGGGAACTATTCAGCTTGGCCTCTGCCACTTCTTCACCCTTCTTACTTGGATCAGTTCCTACACCCACTAATCATCGTCATCTGGAGAACTTTCTTGACACTTGTGACCATATTTTTGGTCACATGATGATACATGTCTCCAGATCTCTCTGGTTTCGCATGGTAGACTCAGATCCACCCCATCGTGTCTGGAGCATTCTTCAGTCCCTCTATGGAGACCCTTCACATATTGGCATCATTGTTGTTGTTGTTGATTCACTTGTCTCCTCTATTTCTTCATGTGATGACAATTCCAATGACACAGAATCACTTGGTTCTACTTTTGATGACAAGGATTGTGCACCCAGTTCTGATGTCGAGAGTACTACAGAGGACTCTTCTCCTCCTCTCACTATTGCAGAGAATGTTGACACATCCCACATATCATCAGATATCAAGTAGTCTCCTATTTAGTATTATACATTCATCACACCCACATCCTTTACACTTCCAGTGTGTGAGGCCCCTTCCACTCCTCTACCTTCATTGGATGACTCATACCTATCTGAAATCACTCTTTGTTTGTTGAGCCCCCTCATTGGGATGAGTATCTTCCTGACCTTAGTCATATTTTCATAGAGTACACTTGTGATGTACTACAGGTTCCTCATCCATCTATAGGTACTTCAGAGGATTTCATCATCTCCATTATTGGGAGTGCCCCTTCTGGGACTCTTACCACTTCCACTTTTTCAGAGACCTTCATTGATCCACCCTTGTTTGTGGATCCATTTTCTATTGTGGGAGATTTTATGTTACCTTCACATCAGTTGGACATCCTTTCTATAGGTGTTCACTCTTCACACTCTGACAGTTCTACACTTGTGAAATTACCTTTGGTTCCTTAGGACTCACTTGCTAGACCTATGTCACACTTTCGTGGACCAGACTCAAAGTTCTTTATGTTACTGCCTTCATTTTCCTTCATAGAGTGAGTAGACTTCCAGCATGTCATTTATGTGCTCCCTAAGGGTAGGCACACAGTTCAGTGCAGGTGGCTCTTCTTCAGTCCAAAGGCAGAGTATCTCATCATCGATATTCTTTTGGGAGACTTCCGAGAGCTACATAGTTTAGATCTGTCCATGGCATCTTCTGCATTCCTCTCATCTCCCTCTTCTTCTCTCTTCTTATTCATTTTGAGAGATTGCCTCTTTGTACATGGGTACCTTTACAGGATCATTTGTGGTCGAGACCCATCCTTGGCATCTTTCTTAGATTAGAGAGTGTTTTGTTCTCTTGTGGTGGATGTTTTTCCCACTGGGTTTTCCTTCACTGCTTGGGACTTCTTTTTGTGCATGGGTACCTCATCAGGCTTTGTGCCCGGACCCATGTCTCTTTCTGACTTGCCACCTCTTCCTAAGTTACAATGAAGGGGGGGTGTTGGTGTGTATTAATTTCCACATCATTAGGTGATTCATCTCACGTAGGTGAGATTGTAGGTCAATGTGTCATTTAGGGGTCATCCTGATATTCTCTTATGTTTCAATGCATCATATGCATCATTGGGAGTAACACTTCTATTCTAGGAATGTAACTCCCCCTCTCCACTTGATTTGTCATAATTGCAGCACTGGGGGTTAATCAGCACCTCCTATTTGTACACCCTTTTGGATCTATGAGATAGAGGAGATTTTTGTGGCTTATTGAGGTTCTACCCATTTTTTGAATCTTTGCACATACATTCGGTTGATGATCGCTCCTCCCAAGATCTCTTCACGTTGTCATTCATATGTCCATTGATGTGCATGTCATCCCTCGTGATCCTCGCTTGCAGGTTTTCTTACCCTATTACAGTGTGGACTTTTGAGGAAAGGCATACACATGGAAAAGCATATCAGGGACATAGCTGAATTGGAAGGTAGGTCTATGTATGTGCACACAAGGAGTGTACGTCAAAATGGGAATGAAAGTTGGTGCGTAAATGATGCACAGAAGGGGAATTGTAAAGAGATATAATAATAAAGAGGGAAGTGGGAGTGTCTGAATAAAATTCAAAGGGAATCAAAAGGAAGAAGAAACACAAGGAAGAAGAGGTAAGGGAGTGTGAGGGAACCTAAGTACGCATTGAAGAAACTATAGCCAAGTGAATTGTGCCAAGGGAACAAACAGAATGTGTGTAACCTGAAATGTTGGAATTTAGAATCTGAAGGATGATAAAGGTTGTCCAAATAACCAGAAGGTATTATTTTGGACAACACTCCCATAGACTATTTAGACATACTCTAACCTCCTTACCTAACCCCATCCTAAAACTATCCCATCAAATCTGTTTTTCAGTAATATTTTATTAATTATTATACTATTTTAATTTCTATCATTTTTTGTTATGTCTTATATCATTTCTAGGTTCACTCAATAGCTTCACACCCTTCATTATTGAGACATAAGATTCACCATGCATCAAAATTTATAAAACTAATTATATTTAATTATGTGAAGTTCATATTCTTATCACTTACTACTTCATCAATAAATCTTTCAATTTAATTTTGGTTTTACATGTTATTTTCCCTAATACCATCTCATGTAACATTATTGTGATATGATAAGATATTTTTTTAGGGTATAGGTATACATTTTACACTCTAACTAATGATTTCCTTTTATACTTTGTTCATGCATTAATATCCATAAGTGTGTTACTTAAGTGGTATACCAAGAATCTAAGGGTTATTTAGAAATACCTAAAGAAAGTTATTGTGCACCACATATTCCTTATTATACCTTAGCACCACCTTAATTCCTACTTTTTAATCCTTTTATTATCCTCTGATAGCCACCTTCAAACCTAATTATAGCATATTCATATCAATTCACCTTCACATCTACTTAAATTTTATTATTCACCTCTAAATCCTTTCTCTTTATAAAATTCATTCTCATAGTTACTATCCAATGACATTAACCATGGTATATACCATATAGTAATACTTATTTCTATCCAGCTACATCAACTATAAACTAATAGATTTATTGAATTCATGTTATGATACCCTATAAATTGGATTCATTGAGGTCATTTCTAAAATAATTAAATTATCAAATATCAATCTACCTACACTCGTCAATCTAGTCTAATATTTCTTATTATTTTAGGTTTGAGAGGAGCTTACAATTGTAAGTATATTTTGGAATATTTGGTTACTATGATCCATAATAATAAGATGTGCACTAAAACATCTTCACAAAGTCTTCAAGGTCTAAGAATTGGGTCTACTTTGTCTTACCTCATATCCCTCATCTGATCCACTGAAAAAAACTCTCTCATAAGGTGTTACTATTCTTCGGGGAGGTTAATTTGTAAATGGTTTCTTCAAAAGTTAAGTATGCCTAATATTTACTTTTCTCTTACCTTTAATTTGAATGCTTATGATTAATATATCATGTTTTATACTAGGTTATAGTATCGTATTCTTTTTCCACTTTCATTATTCTTATGTTCATATATTTATTAAATCCACCACTTGGATTTTACAATCTTAGTCTAGATATATTACATACTATCTTCACTATTACAACGTATGATCCTCATAAGACCCCATAACGTGTATTATTCATATGCTTTGGAATTCTACTCTTTGTAAGGTGTGTGGATTAGAATATTCTATATCCACAATTCATATGCCTCTTATTTACTATATTTTATTTTGTATTGTCCCTATAATGGTCTTCTATCGATATCCTAATTTATATTGTTGAAAAGAGAAAGAGGATAATCATATTAACCTTCTAATCCAATACATGATATATAGGTACAGGTATATATAATTCCATCTTTTATGGTGGAGTAAAACATGTCATTTTACATTGATGAAATCATCTAGCTTCTCTGTGAACACTCTCATCTAATATTGTGAATTTTCTCTCTAAAGTATAAAGGAAAAACGTATTTATTTTGTTTTGATATTGAATAAAATATATTTTTATCTTGAAGATTATGTGCATCATTAGCTTTAGCTGATAATGGTGTATTAGATCTATATTTTCCCCGCTATTAATATCTGAGCTAGTGTTATACTCAAAAATTGTTAAAAAGGAGATAGATCTCATAGTTTCTAGCCATGTTAAAAAATTAATCGATTAAATGGTGTAGAAACTAAAATTTGGTAACTTTTTCTTCTAAAATGGTAAGTTTTTCTATGTTCCATGGCTAAGGAAAATTAGACATTAAGAATTCAACCTCCTCATCTCTTTATATTTTCTACAACTTGTGTATCTTTACACTCTTCTATGTCATCAATTATGAGAATATTATTTTATCAAAGAAACATTAAAACTCTTATATTAAAGATACAATTTTTTGTTTTGAGTTTCATATCTTTGGTTTGAAAACATATGGAAGGTTCAGAATGTGAGGTCTAGTATTTGGTAACATGTACAGCCCTGCCCCTTCATAGTCAACTACTCTAATTTTAATTTCAACTTATTATATAAGTTGCTTTATCTTCTTTAGGTCATTATTATTATAACAATTCACCTCTGAAAGGATATAAAAGAAATTTTGGATCACTTTATAACTCACCTGACATGCTTACAAGTTATTATTACAAATGTCTCTCAAAAAGCACTCAAAAGCTTCCTAAATGTATCAAAATTAACTGCACATCATCTAGAGTAGTCCCTATTACAAGTATGAACATCTCAACTAGGTAAAATAGTCTATCTTACTCCATTTCCAAGAATCCAAAGGTCATAGATCCATGTTCTAGACAGATAAAATTTAATCCAAGAATTGCACAAGGTTTCAATCAATAAAGGGCTAAGTAGACTAGCCAAGGCACATCACATCTTAACACTACCACACTAGGTACATTATATATTATACAATTATCTTATCATTTGTGTGTCAACAGAAAAAATGGCACCCCTAATGGGTTGGTTAGCTATTAAAACTTGAACAAAAACTTCCAAGATAATTTCCTAATTCTTGATCCCACAAAGAGGGAATATAGTGCAAAACTTTTATTCTTTAAGTAATTAGAAGTCTAACTACCAAGGGTAGCCTAGTCTCACCACACACACATTTTCTATTTTTGGTTTGTTAATTCTATGATGAAGGATTGTGTAATTTTTTAGGGTTTTTTCTCTGTTACAAGTGATTATAATTCATCTATAATTTATGCAAGTGAGAGTGAAATAAAATGAATATCATTAACATGCAAGAAAATAACATAAAATTTTATAGGTCTAGTCTATCAGGGGGTCCAAGACTATACATTTATAGGTCAAGACCTTTCATATAAGGTTTAGACCATTCATAAGTTGTACATTCATGCCCCTACTGGGATTTTTGTTCCCAAACTTTCATTGGGGTATCTACATTTATAGATTAACATATTCCACTAATCATATCATCCTTAATTTACCTTATACCACTAATTCTATCCCTCCTCATTGTGTATTTCAGAAATTAGTTATTATTTTTCAATGTTTACATGTATGAAAGTATTATTCTAATTGATGAAATATTAACATTGGAAGTTAAGTAGATCAAGATAGTCTATCTATTGCAAACCCTTACATCATATTTAGTGTTGTGTACTCTCTATAACATATTATAAATTTATTGAAGTGTAACTATTTTTGGTATCAAAATCCATAATCAAATTTATTGCTCCTAGTGGATCTAGGGTTTCTTATTTTTATCAAACCTATGTGGTTTTCCTCTCATATTGGAGGGTCATCTCACATGGGTTAGGTTTATGGTTAGGTTATAGGTTTCATGTGTCCAATGCACTAGGGTTACTCCACCCTATATGTACCCTTTCCCGACTATTCATTTATGAGCATGTGTAAGACACTCTGCTAGTGCTTTCCTCTATGCAAGCTTTGTTTTTGTTGAGCAAGTTCTTTCATTACTGATCAATTTTTACTCTTGCTATCGCTGGAGCTATCACAAATTCCCTTAGAGATGAGAACTACTTCGTGAATGACCTCATTTGTCGAGGTGATTCTCGCACAACTCTTTTCATGGTATCAAAGCTAAAATTGGGTAAATGCACTTTATTATTTTTTTAGTTGCGATTACTCTTTCTTGGTTTAATTATTTTACTCTGCATGCAAGTTTTCGATCACTATTTTTCTCAATTATTTTGCTAATCTCTCTAACAAGCTTTCTAAAAACATCCTTGGGGTTTTTGTGCCTACCTTGCACATTATTTCTATGACCATTATCATGGTACTTTACAGCCACATTTCCTATCTACAGCTAAATCTGACACACTTCTTTTTCTAACACAGATGATCTAGAGATCCATTGTTCATTTTTTAACATCAAATTATTAAAAGGAGCATTTAAATTCTTTTTAAGATCTCAATTTTTCTATAACCCACTTGCACCTGAAGTGTTGCATATTATATTTTTCCTATTGGTTTGTTTTTATCCCATATTTTCTACGATGAGGAGCTTTGACCTCGAAGAAAAGGGTGACCTCTGAAGATCATATTTAAAAATTTCATGTTGTTTTCTAGGACTATTCTTTTAATGACACATTTCTCATTAATATCTCTTACTTTTTTTACCTAAAGCTACATGTTATTATCACTGCTACCTACAATATTCTATTCAAACTTTCAGCCTGGCCGTGGACTGTTGTCAAAGTTTTCAGTTTGAAGGGCTTGTGAAAGTTTAGCCTACGTGGACTGTTGTGGACTGTCCCTTTTATTCAATACCCGCGTGGCCTACAAACAACGTAAACTCTTTTCATCTATGCAAACTCTTTGGCCTGTACACTCAACTCCATCTATGTCATTTTCCCTAGCTGTGGCCTACTACAATGTTTTTTGGGTTCTTTGTTTCCTTTCACAGAGGTACGACGCCATTTGGTAAGTTTCCTTTTCTTACATTCTGTTTGGTACGTTTTTACAAACACATTCCTTCTAAATCCTTTCAAATCTTTTAAAACAAAATCATGACTTTTTTGGTCTTTTCATTCAAAAACGCTTTTTAAAAACAAACAACGGTTTTTTAAACTCATGGTAAGTTTAAATTTCTTTCCATACATTGTAAGTATTAAGTTTTCAAATACTTTCCATTTTTTTTTAGTTCATTTTCAAAACTCATGCTTTTAAAAATAAAATGTGGAAATTTTAAATCTTTTTTTAGTAAGTTTTAAACAAACACATTGTTTTTAAAATCATGCTTTTTTAAATCTCAAATCTTTAAAAGTATTTTAGATATTTATGTCTTTTTAAAAAACCGTAGTTTAAAAAAAAAAAAGGTAAGTTAATTAAATTTACATCTTTTTTTTAATATATCTTATTTAAATTCTTAATTAGGATTTAATAATTTATTTTAGATCTTAATTAAATCCTTTTAGTAAATTCATTAGATTAATTACATTAGATCTAATTTTATTTAACAATTATTTAAAAACTGTCATCTTTTAAAAAACTCCAATAGCTCTAAAAATAGTAAAATTGGGCGTTTCCAAACGGTAAAATTTAGGCGTTCTTGTCAAATTTTTTTCACTAATCGTGCACTCAAGTGTGCAGCATGACACTCTCGAGCATCTCTTTTCCTTCCGAGCTCTTTTCAACCTTCTGAAGATTCTTTGAACTCCTTTTGAGTTCCTTATTTAAAAACCTTGTATTTCACCCTTATTATTGCTTGCGACTAGTGAGCACGTCCGCCACAGTCTGCAGCAAGGGGGTTTCCTTTTACAATGTGAGACATTTTTTCTCACCACTAGGGTTGGCTTTCACCTCCTTTCTTGTTTTTTTCTTGTGCTTGTTTATGGTGTCCTTTTTTTGCACTCCACGAAACACTGTTGTGGTCTCCTCTCTTGCGTGTTATTACGACTGATTGCAAGATGATTTACCAAGTGTTTCAAACCACACGCACGGACCCGATTGTAATCAACGCACTAAACTATAAAGTGCCGAAAGTAGGGGGGTTGTTATTGTCCTGGGTGTTGTATTACATGCAGATGCATTATCATCCGAGTCTGACGTCTTGCATTTGTGCATCTTGCACTTTTTGATTCCGCATCATGGAGGGTGCTCTTTCCAGACTTGAGCGTCGTAGGATCACCTTACAACCTCCACCAATTCTTAGTGGGAGAGAGAACTATTCAGCTTGGCATGCTTCTATGGAACATTACTTCACCTGCAAGGGTCTTTCTCACTTCTTGCTTGGACCAGTTCCTGCACCCACTGATCATCGTCATCTTAATGATTTTCTCAACAATTGTGACCGTGTTTTTGGTCACATGATGATGCATGTCTCTACATCTCAATGGGTTCACATGGCAGACTCAGATCCACCCCACCACATCTGGAGCATTCTTCAGTCCCTCTATGGAGACCCTTCACATACTGCCACCGTTGTTGTTGCAGCTGATTTAGTTGTCTCCTCTATTTTTTCATGTGATGACAGTTCCACTGACATAGACTCACTTGGTTCTACTTTTGATGATGAGGATTGTGCACCCAGTTCTGATGACAAGAGTACTACAGAGGAATATTCTCCTCCCTCTCACTATTCCAGAGAGTGTTGACACATCCCACATCTCATCATATATTGAGCAGTCTCTTATACAATATCATACAGTCATCACACCCACCTCTTTTCCACCTTTAGTGTTTGAGGCCCATTTTACTCCTCAACCTTCCTTGGATGACTCATACATATCTGACATCGCTCTTCTATTTGTTGAGCCCCCTCATTGGGATGAGTATCTGCCTGACCTTAGTCATCTTTTCGCAGAGCACACTTGTGATGTACTACAGGTTCTTCATCCATCTACAGGTATTTCAGAGGAGTTCATCATCTCCATTGTTGGGAGTGCCCCTTCTGGGACTCTTGACACTTCCACTTTTCCGAAGAATTTCATTAATCCACCCTTGTTTGTGGATCCATTTTCTATCGTGGGGGATGTTTTATTGCCTTCACATCAGTTGGAAATAATTTCTACAAGTGTTCACCCTTCATACTCTGATAGTTCTGCACTCGTGACATTACCTTCGGCTCCTTTGCACTCGCTTGTTAGACCTATGTCACACTTTCATGGACCAGACTCAGAGTTCTTCATGCTACTGCCTTCAGTTTCCTTCGTGGAGTGGGTAGATTTCCAGCACATCTTTTCTGTCCTTCCTAAGGGTAGACACACAGTACGGTGCAGATGGCTCTTCTTCAGTCCAGAGGCAGAGGATCTCATCATCGACATTCTTCTAGGAGACTTCTTAGAGTTGCAGAGTTCAAATCCATCCATGACATCTTCCGCATCCATCTTCACTCTTTTTCATCTTTTCGAGAGATTGCCCCTTTGTACATGGGTACCTTTACAGGCTAGTCTATGGCCAGGACCCATCTTTGGCATCTTTCTTAGATTAGAGAGTATTTTTTTGTTCTCTTGTGGTGGATGTTTTTCCCACTAGGTTTTTCCTTCGTTGCTTGGGACTTCTTTTGTACATGGGTACCTCATCAGGCTTTATGGTGGGACCCATTTTTCTTCTTCTTTCTTCTAGGAAGATGTGTGTTTGTATATGGGCACCTTATCAGGCCTTTAGTTGTTGGGCCCCCATTGACACATCTTTCTTAGTTGTTTAGGAGTGTCTTCTCTTTCTGTCTGACTCATCATAGCTGCTACCCAAGCTTCGATGAAGGGGGGGTGTTAGTGTGAGTTATCCTATGTGTCCTCCTCTCATATTGGAGGGTCATCTCACATGGGTTAGGTTTAGGTTTAGGTTTAGGGTTTCACGTGTGTCATGCACTAGGGTTACTCAGCACCCTATATGTACCCTTTCACTATTCATTTATGAGCATGCCAAGACACTCCGTTGTCTTTCCTCTATGCAAGCTTTGTTTCTGTTGAGCAAGTTCTTCCATTACTGATTAATTCTTTCCTTGCTATCACTGGAGCTATCATGATTCCATTGGAGTGCAACTACTTCGTGGTGCCTCATTTCCGATTCGATTCTCGCAAAATCTTTTCATAAATGAAGCGGGAAGAGTTTAGTATGTTTTTAGCAACATCTGTTCCCACACAGGTTAGTTCTAGAATTTCCAAGCTAGTTTTGGAACTCCATCACACAGTCATCATTTATTTCTAGAACTTTTGGACTTAGTTTTGGAACTCTAGTATTTAGTTCCAGTTTTTTTGGAATTAGCTCCAAAACTCCTGGGGATAGCTCCAGAATTCTCATAGTTTTGATCCTTAATAAATTCATACGGTTCTGGAACTTCTCCGAAGTTCCAGAACCGATGGCAGTTATCTATTTTAAATCACATTCAAATATTTTGCATCTACGACCCTTTCAATCAGGAAGGATGAGAAGATTTCTGAACAAAGATCCAGGGAGAGTTATCCTACAGCTATCAGATCAACCGCAATCTAACTTAGCATTTATTCTAGGCATGATTCGATTTCATCAAAATCATTGAGATAGTTGTGATTGTAAAATGTATATAAAAGAATACATGCAGTAGATAGAAATTATTATTAGAGATATAGAATATGATATGAGATAGAAATAGAACAGAGAAGAGAAATAGACTAAGTACTTAGATCCAATACATTAATACCGAATGTTTTATCAATAAAATATCCATTCTTATTTGAGAGAATTTGGAGTTGTTAAATCCTGATTCGAGGAGGAACAAGGGCCCACTCCCCTAAGGACCAGGATATTCGTGTCATTGGTATTTATATTTCTTTAGCAAATAGCTTAGATCTGTTAATTCTATATTGTTTTAATTCTTTCATTTAAACTCTATTGTGTACTTGTTCCTACAGGTGTTTAGATAGATTCTTATATTTCTTGCAATCATTTTCAAGCATTCCAAATTCAGTGTGTTTACTTTCAGAAGCAAGTGTGTTTATTTTCCAACAGTAAGTGTGTTTTTATTCTGCACAGTGTGTTTCCTTTCAGCAAAGCTTTTAGTGTGTTTACTTTTAGCAAGTTTTCATAGTTTGATTTAAATAATTTTTTACCAAGAAATCCTTAATACATTGAAAAGATCCCCCATAAAATACAAAAATAACAATAGTCAACTACTAGATCGGTTAAAAGTACTCTTGTTGCATATAGCTTTAGACACACCCCTGGTCTGATATAACATCAACAAGAAGTTGATTAAATGAAGGGAATAATGACACCCATCACCCATCCTCTTAATCTAAATTTACCCCATTCCCTTCCCCCACATCTACCAATTCTAAACCATATAATCCTAAGATCCAATGCCAAACCATCCACTTCGGCCCCCATACCTAATCCATCCCCTTCATATTCTAAACAAAAAAACTCCTATCCACATCCTAAATCTAAATCAACTAGAATGTCTCACAAACCATCCAATCTTGCACCCTTACTTCTCCTACTTTGTCCAAACCATTACTTCCTACTCCATCCAAACCATTTAACCCAAACCACATCCCACCTTTAGGAGAATCTTTGACCACCATCTTCCATCATCTAAAAAGCTTCAACATGATCATCCATCCCCCAATAAAATCATGCAATCAAAACCTTCCCAAACCATCTTCTTATCAAGAACACTATTACTGTAACTTTCATCACACCCATGGACATTCGACCAATCATTGCATGTAATTTAGGTCTTATGTCCAAAATCTCATTAACTAAGGAATTATTATCCTTGTACCTCTTTATCCACCACCTTTCCATCCCAATCATATCCCTAACCATCACCCATCATCCAAACCCCACTCAACATTCAAACATTTTCAGTCATTCAAATCCCATCCTACATCAAAAAATCCATAGCCAACTAAAAACCAATTACAATCTGATCTCCCATCTTTCGTTAAATCTGACCTCTTAGCGGATGAAAAAATTACAACCCCCCAGTATCATGATGACCACATGGCATCATCCACCTCATTCCCTATACTCGACAAGATATTTTCTAATATGAAACATCGAGGCAAAGGATTAGGCATCCATGAACAAGGCATTCACGAACAGCTCTCCCTTCCTCAAAATCTAGGACGTTTAGGATTAGGCTATAAACCTAATAATAACAACTTCTCTCCCACTAATCCATCACAACCCCATGTCTACCACTCCTCTTGTTGATCCTCCCACACCATTCACTCAACCCAATCTCTCTACAAATACCAAACATCTAGAAATATATTGAGCACGTAATTTTTCATCTGTGTACAGATGTTCTTTCCTTCCCACCAATCCTCCTTCCATCCATCATCTATATCCCTTTGAATCTAATCCATTAATTCCTCACATCCATTCATATTATTTATCAATCCATTCATTTTAACACTTTACTAGCTTGCTCACACATGTTGTAAGCCAATAGTACCTGCTATAATTGTGTGACCTCTGGTCTATCATTACCTCCATCATTCAAGCACCATTTTTTCTCCTATAGATCCATGCACTTTAACACATTTAATCAAATTGTGGTGAAGACCCTTAGGTGCATCTTTGTAGACTCTATCCATTGTCATCACTACACTCATTTCCATCCCCCACCGAGCCACTAGTTATTCTTAACCCCTTAAGAGTTTTCAAGAGAGTGGAACCAATTTATGCAAAAAAATATCAAAAATAAAAACATCAAAAAATCATATCAACGTTTAAAATGTCAAATTAAATACACATCAAGACTCTCTCTAGGGGTTTTTTTCATCAACTCTACTGGGGCTATAAATGCCTAGCTGGCAGAAGAGAAATGTTTTGACAAGAATCATATATGTATCTTCGTCAAGTCTATGGACATTTAGTTGGTAGAAGATAAATGCACTACTTAACCTTCCATCCACCTTCTAACAAACTACTTGACTTAATCACTCCATATACATTGTTTAGTTTTTCTTTAAAAATTACCCATTATGTCTTCACTTCAAGCGGTAATTAACCATCACATTCTCACACACTTTGATCTCGAAGAAACATAGGGCTTGCATGTTGTCAGGTATTGTTTAAACCTTGGTCACACTTTTTTTTATTCCAACTCTTTAATTATAACATATGTCGTTAGGCTTATCTTTTGTTCGTCATTAATGTCATTGCATCCATCAACTCCATATCCTTTTCCCCTAAGGATCAAACATCCATGTGCAGATGATAACCCTTTCATTTTCATCTAGTCCTCCTAATATTCCTTTTCACATGTCCTCATCATGACTATGGTTAGTCTTACTATCATCCGCTAGGGGCATCATCCATTTTATATACCTCTCACTTCCCATCCTACCCTACACCTAGGTTAAAATTGAACCCATCCATCCATCCACAATGCCATCCTACTTTGCACTTGGGGGGCACACCACATTTATTTCTCGATCCATCTACCCTATACTTAGGGGAATATCTTATTGTCTTCCATATTCCCCATATAATCTTGTACCACATCCCTCATCCTATCTATCTACCTCCTATCACACATCCCATCTAGTCCTAACCAATCAACCCATTCTTATACTTATCCTATCATATCCAATTTCCCTCGTCCTACCCAAAAATTCTTTAGGACTTCAAGGAGAAAGTCACCTGCCACCTTACCTTCCTTCCAATTCCCATCACGTATCCCATCCAAAATCTAAAAATCCAACATCCACAATCCAAAATCTCAAAATCCAAACATCCAAATATCTTTAACATCTAAAATCAAAACATCCACAAACAAATATAAAAAAAATCCAAACATTCAAAAATTTAAATATCCATAATCCAAAATTCGCGATCAAAACATCCAAAATTTACAATCAAAACATTCAAAAAAAATCACAATCAAAACATTCAAACAAAATCTACAATCAAAACATTCAAACAAAATCCACAATCAAAACATTCAAAAAATCCACAATCAATACATTCAAAAAATCCACAATCACAACATTCAAACAAAATCCACAATCAAAACATTCAAAAAATCCTTAATCAAAACATTCAAAAAATCCACAATCAAAACATTCAAACAATTTATCCATAATCAAAACATCCAAAATCCACAATCAAAGCATTCAAAAAAATCACAATTAAAACATTCAAAAAATCCACAATCAAAATATTAAAAAAATCCAAAATTAAAACATTCTAAAAATAAAAAATGCAATGTGTTTGATTTTTCTTGAATGTTTTCTTGTTTGTATGCATTTTAATTTTGGCAAATGATATGAGGCCCCTTTTTTTGTCCAATGGTATGAGGACCATCATTTTTATATTAATATGTCCAATGATATGAGGACAAGGGAATTTGGAAACTTAATGGTCTTTATACCTTGGTGTATTTTGCTCTATGCCACATTAATCATAATTTCTAATGATGATAACAATGGGCAATTTATGGTGGAACACCCCCTTATATCATCATCTCTTATCCTTTTCATCATCCACACATAATCTTCATCATCATTTGACAAACCATCTAACATCCTCATCCCACTATTCAATGAATCATTTATCAATCAATCAATATCCACATCCAAATCTTATTATCTCACATCCAACATTAAAAATCCTAACCCCTCAGCTAGGGAATCTTCTATGATCCTCTAATCAATCAAAATTCAAACATATAACATCTTCAAATCCAACATCCTCAAGACTAAATCTAACATCTACAAATACCACATCCTCAAATAAAAATCACAAATCTCCAATCCTAACCCTTTGATTGGGGCATCTAAATAAAAAATCCTAAGTCTTCACCCTTGTCATATATCATTAACTGAGGAATCCTCAAATCTAAATCCAACATCCTCAACATCCTCAAATAAAAAATCATAAATCTTCACCTTTGTCATACATTGTTGAATAGGGAAACTAATATCTCTAAAATCCTCTCTCCTCTCCTATAATCTTCTACTTCTTATAATCCTCTCTTCTCTTCTCTAATCATCTACTTCTTGTAATCCTCTCTCCTAATCTTATAATCCTTTCTCCTAATCTCCTAATCCTCTAAATCCTCTGAATCCTCCTATCTTTTAATCTTAATCCTCTAAATCCTCTCATCCTCTAAATTCTCAAATCTTCTTATCCATTAATCCTCCTCTAAATCCTCAAATCTTCTCATCCTCTAATAATCTCTCAACTTTGGCCTCTCATCTTTTCAATTGGTTACCCACTTCGTTCCTTCCTCCCTCCTTACCTCTCAAGGTGGCATCATATCACCATCATCTTCTCTTCTTTTTATTTGAACTGTCACTGCTCCACAATAACACTTTCAAAGAGGGGGGAAATGTATGCATATAAAATGTTGACATGTTTAGTTACAACGAATTTTTCCTGCAAACACGTCATCATACCCATATAATAAATAATTGTAAGATTAATTATTTTTATTAATCCATTTATCATATTATCATATATCATTTATCTTTAATCCTTAAAATCCATTATTACATCCCATTTTATCATTAATCCCATTAATTCATTATTATATCATATTATCCTATGTAATTCTTCATTACATTTCTAGGAATTTAAATATTCCTACATCTCACCTACCACCTACCCTACACATCCCTACACCTATCCTTTCCATCAAATCATATCCTTAATCATCATTATCAGCCTAATATAATCCTAATATAATTACATCCTCACACCTCTAAATCTAGAAGCCTCTCTAACCTTATCCTTCTATTGAATTTTAATTCAATTGAAGCTTCTCTCCCTCCATAGCTTTTGAATTCAAAATCTAGAATTATCAAACTCTAGAATTCTCTATTCTTCTCATGCATCCTCTACCCTTGATCCAAATCCAACATGGCTCAATCTTATCCATTGAATCCTCCATCCACAAACTATAAATTGAGCTCTCCTCCTTTATGAGAGATAGCTTGGAACAATCTTGAGAATCCATAACAAAATTTTACTAATTTTATCGATCAATTATCCATTTTCATCTTCAATCACTCTATCATCTGATGGGTCATTATATTCTCTAATCATTTAACTAACAGATTCTTTTATCGGTGCTCGTTTTGATCTCTCACCATTTTCCCCTATTTTTCGTCTTATATGTGTGTTATGAAACATTTTGTTTCTTGATGTGGATGTTCTGAAAGCTTTTAACCTTCATTTGAGTGCCTCGATTTGTTTACAGAATCCATTGTCATCTACCTCCTTGAAGAAGTCTCTGAGTTTTCCCTATTTTTGCCCTAATTTCTTCAAAATCCATGGGCTTTGTCATTTTTCCTCGACCATGGAAGCTCAAGAATTGGTTAATTTATATTTGTATGCCTTTGAAAATCCAAATCCATGGTCAAAAGATGCTCAAAACCATTGATTCAGTTGGTTTTGTTTCGAAAAAAATTATCCTTAGTGAAAAAATCAAGTTCTAGGCATGAATGGTGATTTTTTGTTTTTTGACGGTCCAACGCGTGTCTTTTTCCTGTCAAATGTATTCCTCAATGGTCGGTGGTCATGTGGTGTCTTTTGGTTGGCAAGGGACAGCGGGAAATTGCTTCAACTTATCACTTTTTACTTTTTTGGGCAAAAAGTCAATTTAGTCCTGTAGCTCCAGCTCAAATTATTTGATTGGTTCTTTTGGTGCCTACGTGGCTTCTTTCTAATTTGATGGGGAATGGTGGGTTTATTTTTAAAATTTTTATGTTTACTACTTTGGGCAAAAAATTTGAACCTGCCCCGCAGGCCCTGCCAGGATTTGATTAAAGCAAATTTAGTGACAGGGAAAAAGTCCTACCTTGACCCTGCAGAAGGATAGTGACAAAGTTTAAAGGCAGAGATGCGGGCCTTCAGAGGTAAGTTGGATGCTTTTCCCTTTTGTAAAAATGGATTAAAATTCCAAGATGAAAGGTGTGCCCCTGCTAAGTCCATTTTGAAGCCTTAAGGTTTTTAAGTTTACGCCATAATGACACGTGGTGAGCCCGCGCTAGTCAAGGTCTCAATTTTTGGTGACACATTCAAGATGCCCCATAGTGACACATGGAAATTGAAATGTCAAAGGGGTGGGGGAGTGGACCATCGAAGGAAACATAGATTTTTACCTATTGTCATCAAAAGGATTAAAATCTCAAAAGGCGAAAGCGCCGACAGAAAGAAGGGGGGGGGGGGGGGGGGGTTTTTTTTTTTTTTTTGGGTTTTTTCTTTTTTTTTTTTTTTTTTTTTTTTTTTGGGGGTAGGGGGGGGGGGGGGGTCAAAGTTGTATTGAAAATTTCAAAAGGTGCGGGAGGTGGGCCATCGGGGGAAACTTGGATTTTTCACCCCCTGATATTCAAATGACTAAAATCATCAAAATAACACGAGCCCGATGGAGAAAGGTCAAAGATTACTCCAGTCAACGGGGAGTCCGGACCTTTGGTGGAATTGGAAAAAATATTCTTTTGTGAAAAAAGGAGTTAAAAGTGAAAAAGGAAGCATGGTCGATGGTAACACCACTTGGACACACTGTCAGATCATTTCTAAGGGCGGAGCTTGGGGAAATCTTGGAAAATTTTCCCTTTCCAAAAGGAGGTGAAATTGTAGAATGTGGCCGTGGTTCCTTTAGGGCCCACCTTAGGACACGTGTTAGGCTCATTTATCAAGGGCGGATGTGCGGAGCAAAATGTGAAAATTTTACATTTTCCAAAAGTTGTAAAAGGAACCCGCATGCCCACTCTAAAATGGGATCTCCCACGTGGACTGCCCAAATTCAAACTAGAAATCAACGGCAGTTGTGCCTCTATATTTGATTTTTCCACCATTTTTCACTCCAGAGCTCCTGGGGATGCATATTCTTTTGATTTTTTATCATTTCTTGGAGTCTCCTGCATGCCAAATGAAGAGGAACATTAATCTGGTATCCATGTTTTGTGGAGAAGGTCTGAAAACATCTCTCACTAGTAATATGCAATCTGATTGTCGGATTCGGCCAGATTTTTCTTTCCTTGGCACACGAAAAGACCTGTTGATATCTGGGTGTGGTGAAAAAAAAATTAGGGGACATCCTTTTACCATTAAGATGAGACTTGACCTTTGGGCTTGATCTGATCTTCCATTTCTTCTTCCCGGGCATGCAAAGAACCAGATTAGCAAAATAGGGGGGGAAGTGGTTGTGAGTTAGGGGAAAGTGATGAACCAGAGAAGGATTGCATGCAGGAGATGTTCAAAGAGATCTGCCCCCTACGCACCTGACAAATTTTTACAAAATCTGAAATTCTGGGAATCGCGATTGAGATTGTGGGATCACTGTTACACTCAATGTCTCTAGTTTGGGGGGGAAAGGCCATGTTGTAAAATGTTATAAATATGCATGATTTTCTGTGAAAGGGGTTTGAGGGTGGAATGTTGGAGTGTGTAGAGGGTCAGAACTGATTTTTCTAAGAAAAATCTTGATAGAGCCCGTATTTCTTGGACACTATTTTAAGAAACCTGTAAGTCTTCTTTTTTAAAAAATTGATCATGTCAAGGTGGTTGCAAGTGTACAGCCATTGAAAAGTTCTGAGATTGTTCTAGAAACTTTTCCCTGCTGATAAATTTTAACCAAATTTGAGTTATTCTTTGTTGACTTTGAGCAATCAGTGTCTGCTTTGTTTCAAAATTCCTGCAATATAGTTTATTTGTTCTTATTGAAATCTTATACTGAAATTTTTATGAAATCACACAGGATCTTGTCCCTGTGATAGGTTTAATGGTATTTGCAATTTCATTTCAAAAAGAGCCTTCATCTTTGGTATGAGATAAACAGATTTAAAATCACATTCACTGTCATTTTTTGATAAAGATTATTGTTAGTCTTTAGGTGTACCTTAGGCATGGTTAATCAGAAACTATAGGTGTTAATTGAGTTTTCCAATTCGATCCTTCGTATTGGAGTCTTAAAGATTATGTGAAAAACATGCTGATTTGGGCCACCATTGAAGCACACCTTCTAGTTGAAGGAACATCCTAACTACTTTTGAAAGCTTTTTGTTGTGAAGTTTCTCATTATTGTAAATCCCTCCAAAGATCAAGTATAATCAGCTTAATCTAGCTTCACTTCCCACCAAAAACGATTCATTTAAAAAAAACAACCAAACATACCCATACTACCCCTGTTTTTCATGTGTGTATACAAATGCCTAATTTTACTACCAAAACATGCAAAAAACAATCAGGTTTTCATTGTCTTAGTGGCCTAAACCTTTCTTAGAAAATATCTCCATTATCTAAAGTGACAACTCGTGAGAGTTAGATTTTGTTGCATTGATCATATTTTCTTCAAGGTGCTCTTGAATAATTTCACACCCACAAAAGGAAGGTATCTTCCACTCCTCCATAAACACAGTAGGCTACAAAAAGGGTCCTCTCACCTTGTTAAAAGGCAACAACATAACTGATTGAGGATACTTCCAATCTCTTGAGGGTGCTACCCATTTCTCCACAGCTGAGTGACAAAGAGCAAGTTGCATTTCTCCCCGACTATAAAACACTATAAACATCTCTACTTGTCTCTAAGATTCCTACCAAACCTGTGCTGTTTATCAGCTTTCTAAGGGAAATCAATTTGGTACCAAACCCTTCACTAGGCGCTGCTGTCGGGGAAGATAAATTGAGTTTGTTAGACACTTTGTTGATTTTTAACCCTTTTCGTATCTATTTGCCCGTCAACAACACTTACTATTCATTTGCTGGGGAAGAATAATTTGAGGTGTTGAGACAGTTTTTTTTACTGTTGGCCCCCTTTGTATCTATTTTTCCCATCAACAACACCTTACCCGAACCGAAACCGTTTCGCAGGAGATAGTTGATTGTAGTTCATATTAAGACCCTGTTAAAACACTTCTTATATGTTACAAGTGTTGTGTGTAATTCTTCCATTTTCCACACTCTTGCACTAGCTTCATTCATAAATCTGGCAAAGAAAATAAGTTAGAAATCTTCCATTTCTAGTTTCTAGTTGTTTAACAACTTTGACAAATCATATTTTAGTGGCATTTACACACTAAGGTGGAAATCCTTAGTGGCAACTCCTATTGATCTGATTCTTAATGATACCAGCGTCTTAACCTCTATCAAGTGAGATTTGTTACAACCTTTACAAAGCTAGAAGGAAGAAGGTTTTCTTTGCTATGGAATCCTGCTAGGACACTATTCCAGAGCTAGGAAAAGTAAAGTCAGAAGCAGAAACTCCTAAAGAGTTATTGGAGATCAGCAGACAAGAAAAGGGATCTCCATGATGAAAGTGATGGCCTATCATTGAAAGACTACCATTCACGTTTGTTATCAATCAGGTTAGTAGCATCTTGTGGATGGAATTGAATTTTCCACTAGCAGGGACTTCATTTGATTTTGAAAAGTTTGGTTCTCATTCTGCCCCAATCTTTCAGAAGTTGATAGGGTTTTCAAAGAGATAAGGCCTTTAGGGGGTAAGCCATTTTAAAAATTATACTCCTGGTTTCAAAGACCCTCTGCCCCTTATCAATTTGTCTCCCCTCCAGGGTCACCTCCTCAAAACAACATGGCCTACCCCACCCAGACCTCCATTTATTGTCAACACCTTTGGTCCTATAAATTTTTACATGAATGGATAGTTATCCAAATGTAATTCCCCGGCGAGTAAGAAACAGATTCCCAAAGTTCCAAGGGAGGAAACAACGCTATAACGCTTGAATCAACATCTAATTTTTTATCAGATGATGGAAAGACTTGGAGATGAACATGAAGATGTATCTATAAAATTGTTCATCAGACATTGGAAGAAGATGCAAGGGACTGGTTATAAGGCCTTGCTAGAAAATTCCATACATCCTTGGATAGAGATGAACGATGCATTAGATTGTGGTATGGTGATCGAACTAACCTAGGTTCTTCTATCATAATTACAAAACATCAAGAAAAAATCCTAATGAAGCTAGTAGTACATGATTTCAACACCAAGGTGTGTAAGAATAACCTTGAGGATATTGTCTGGTTAAACTTAAGGTATGTGATGATCATGTTTGATCAAATATTCAGATGCATTGATTTATAATAAAACAATATTCTTACTACTTGCGGGACAAAAACCCTACTAAGTGAGGCAGGCCTTCACCATGGCCTGTAAATAGAGAACAACATCAAGGCAATGGAAGACTCCAAAAAAGGGAGGGTTGTATTGTAAAAAACTAATCAACCCAAAAATCCTCAAATAATAAGGCTGTGATTTAGAGGAAGTTTGAAAACTTGGGCAAGGTATGTCAAAGAAATATCATAATGAATTAGCCAGGGCCGAAAAGAAAGAAAAGGGAGTGGGCAGGAGTTAACAAGGTCAAACCAAACAACAAGGCCAAGACAGGGTTACAAAATCACCAAATATTTATGATAGAAACAAGGGACCTGTGGATTTGGAAATAGGTAGTCCCAGACCAGGGAAAATAGAATGGTACCTGATACTTTACATACCAAAGTTGTTGTTGTGGAGGAGAGATGATTGTCATTGATTGGTGTGATAGATGGGTAAGTGCAAGAAGGTGGTGGACCATTCCGGGACATAAAACCCGAAATTAAAGGGTACCGCGGATCGCGGTTAAGCCATTAATCCTCCATCCACAAACTATAAATTGAGCTCTCCTCCTCCATGAGAGTTCTTGAACAATATTGAGAATCCAGAACAAAGTTTAATAATTTTATCATCATCATGCCATTTTCATCTTCCATCACTCTATCATCCTGCATCTTTCCATTAACATATCATCATCAGTCTAAAGGGGGGAGGTGTTTCCCATGTGTATCAAAATATGAAGCACAATCAAGCATCTAACATCAGAGCCATCAATCATCAAAGAAGGAGAATTGCACTTGCAATAAGGTACATGTTATAAATATCATTTTCCCTCTCTTTCAATCTTGCTCTATCTGAGGTAGTGTCTTAAATTTTTTAGTTATGAAAGCAACTCAATTTTATTTCGGCTTGTTTGCAATTGCACTAGCACAAATCATTTTACCTTTAACTTTTGCACCACCAGGGGGCTTACTACCCTTACCCCACTAATTTTATTGGAATTAGTAGCCATGTAGCACTAAGAGCAAACTTCTACATTTTCAAATTTTTTGTTTAGATTTAACCTTAATTTTAAATTCTTTCTTTTCTCTATTTTCTTTGCTTCGTTTTGTTGTGTTCCGTTACATAACACTTAAGGCAGCACTTACAACACAATGAACCTGAAATAGCACGTTTATTCACAAAACAAGCTTTTTTTCCCACCTTTAAACCCCAAATTGGATTTTTTGACAAAGTTATCCATTTGTGCACAAACAACGCATTTGTGACCGAACTGTTCATATTTATCATAAACCATGCGTTTGTCCTCACCTTTAAAACCCCAAAAATGAATTGTTGATAAGTAGCAGTTTGTGCACAAAAAAATGTTTGTGACCTGAAACAACGCATATGTGACCTATGTTAGTGCGTATGTTGACCTATGGGGGCACATTTGTTCTACGTTTTTTCCCTAACGTCCGAGAGTCATAACTTTTAGTTTAACCACGAACTTGAACGCACTCTCCATTTTTTTTTCAAAAGTATTGAAATATTATGGAATGAAACGTTAATTTATAATTTTCAAGTTGTATTTTTACTCGTCGGTTTTTCATTTTACTAATCTGTAATTTTAAAAAATACACATTAGTTAGATTTTCTTGTTCCAATTAATAAAACTTTCTGTGTAGCTTCCTATTTTCACCAAATCTAAAAATCACTCTAAAACTACTAATCATTTTTGTTGTAGCTCATGTATATTGCGCAAGCAATTTTAGACTTATAAATAACTACTAAACGCCTTGGTTTTTGCAGTGCCTCCTTTTAAGACTCCATTACACAATTTTTTTAAATCCTTTTATCTTGCATCCATGTTCTTTCAGTTAATCATCATTTTTTGTGTTTGCTTTTTTTCATCCCAAAGGACAAACCAGTATGCCTCTTCTCTTGCATCCTAGGACGGATCTTGAGGATCCAAAGCGCTAGCCGTAATTTTTATTTTGTAGGGGCATTTGATGAAGAATTGATCTCCACAAACTTGACATCTCCCTAGGATTGCGGACCGGTGGACTTCATCGCACCACATAAAACACCTCGTGTTCTGGAAATCTATATAAATCCTTGAGAGTTGGCTTTATTGGTTCGCTTCTTGCTTTTTTTTTAAGATTGCCATAAGGAGGTGGCTTCAACATCCCAATACTCAGGCCCTAGACAGCAATCCGTACAATAAAGACTTGGGCCCATGGACCGCAAGGTATTCGGGGAGCCCCTTGTTGAACTCATGCAGCCTAGAATTAAGAAATATTTGGCTACAATCAAGCTATTGTAGGGTAAGTGAACCACCCATATTACTTCTACCCTCTCACCCTCTATGTAAAGGTGGGGCAGCTCAGTGCATGCCTTTTTCGTGTGGGTAGCAAAGTGGCTATAACTTGATTGCCAACCCATTGACTATTACGGTTATGTTGCATGTTTGTTTCTTGTTTTTGAACACCCTTAACCCCTTCCCATTACATTAAATTTTTAACATAACATGATCATATCATCCAAGCTGAATCCACATAATCCAACTCCTAATCTCGTCACCATCCTTAATAAACAATACTAATCCAAACTTAAATCACTTACACAGCCGACCTAATCATCTTTTTTATCCAAATCCCCATCTTCTCCAAGAAAACAGCCAAAACCATTACGATTGTCTAAATCCATCAACCAAATCATCCCATAATCACGCCACCCATAAAAATCAACCACCTTACTTTGACCACCAGTCTCCCATACTATCCAACGTCTTAACAAAAAAATATCAAACCTAACGTTCCTACACCTTACCAACCCTCCTCCCCTCTCCTCCCCTCCATACAAAATCACCATCCCATGTTGAGCCTAACATCCTAAACCATTCACACACCTTAATCACAAATACCTAATCTTTAACCATATATCACAACTCACCCCCATAATTACACATCTCTCAAACAAACCCCACCCCAATCGTCCCGTCAAGGACCTATTCGCTCACCCCATTGAGCCTCTTCTTTAGGAACCCAAACCATCTTAAATCCCAACCCTGACCTAAAAACCTTAACATCAATACCTTGATCCACTTATATTGAATTTTTTTTTTGACACCTCCCTAACTTTGACTAGGCCCAGAGGACTCCGTTATGTCCTTCTAGTCTGCACCAACCTAAGACCCACATAACTCTCCAAAAACCACTACCTCCAAATCCCCCTAATAAATCATCCTGAATTACAAACAACACCGTGCGACCATCAAAACTTCATGCAAATAACCCCCCATCACTAAAATTTCCAGCTCCTAAATCCAATCATCAGCAAACTAGCAGCGGTCCCATTCAAATATCCCACATGTAATCATCGACTTCAGTCATCAAAATTATCATCGCCCCACATATCATCGTAGGCCGCCATCCATCCTCATCTTCAGCACCCCAATCCAACCCTACAGATTTTTCCTAGATATCCCACCATCCCTAATCACCACCACCATCAAATTATTCATCCTCTACTCATTTTTCATTTCATCCCCTCTATCAACCTAAACCCTACTATCTCATCCATTGTGCTCCTAAGTCACCTTATTCCCCTTATACTCCTAATCCTAAACTATAATGTGGATCCCTAATGCCCCCTCATCAATCGTCCATCCACTCTAATCCTAATCCTCTCCTTCATCCACCTAACCTAACACTATTCTATCTGTTATCCTCTTTCAACTCCACCATCATAGAATCCTCAACATCTAATGTGACTCCGAGTCCCCATCTCGTGCACCTAAAGAATCCATCCATTCCTCTTAAATATCCACCAAATCTATTGGAACTACCTATGCCTACGTCATATAAATCATCCCACTAAATTTAGTGTAATTCAAGTGGTTTCCTACACACAACCCATATCCCAAAGATCCTCATATCCCCCACATCCCTCCAAATATAATGTGAGCCTATCTCACACCCATTGATGAGGCCGAATATTCCATTGAAATGTATAATATATGATCTCATATTACCTCTTTTTTGATTAAGTATGATTACATTGTGGTGACTTTTAGGTGATCTGATATGAGTTAGGATTATTGTTCGTTTGATTGATTGTGATTAATAATGTTAAAACTCGTAGAATTCCTGACAAGTGTGTGTTTGAATTCAGTTTTGTAATAAAGGCAGGTCTAATCAATTGAAGGAAATTGTTAGTGTGAGTTATCCTATGTGTCCTCCTCTCATATTGGAGGGTCATCTCACATGGGTTAGGTTAGGGTTAGGTTTAGGATTTCATGTGTGTAATGCACTAGGGTTACTCAGCACCTAATGTACCCTTTCACTATTCATTTATGAGCAGTCAAGACACTCTGCTATCTTTCCTTATGCAAGCTTTGTTTTTGTTGAGCAAGTTCTTCCATACTAATCAATTTTCCTTGCTATCGCTGGAGCTTCACAATTCCATTAGAGTGAAACTACTTCGTGGTGCCTCATTTTCGATTTGATTCTCGCGAACTCTTTTCATGGTATCAGAGCTAAGATTGGGTAAACGTTCAACTTGATTTTTTTAGTTGGCGATTACTCTTTTGGTTTCATTTTTTTACTCTACATGCAAGTTTTCTATCACTATTTTTCTGAAATTTTTTGCTAAATCTCTCTAACAGCTTTCTCAAAAGTTGTCTGTTGTGTGCCTACCTTATGCAAGCATTCCTGGAGGTTTCAAGGTATTTACAGCCACATTTACCTATATACAGCTAAATCTGGATTTTTCAGCCAAAATAGAGATTATTTCATTTTTAATAAATTATTAAAATGGAAGTGAAATTTTTTTAAGATCTCTATTTTTGGCAGGTATTTGTCTATGTATGTTGTCTGTGGTTGCAGGATATTTTTGTTCTTCTGTCATGGTTTCTCGTGGAGGAGCTTTTGGCTATGCATGGACTGTGTCCCTCTGACCATTTCAATCTGTACTGTTGTGCATGATTTGCATGGACTGTTCAAAAATTATAGTTCAAACTGTGTGGACTGTTATTGATTGTTCAAATTCCTTCATGTTCAGCTGCACCCAAATCTCTATTCAAAACTTTTCAGCCTGCGTGGACTGTTGTCAAAGTTTTCCGTTTGACGGGGTTGTGAAAGTTTAGCCTACGTGGACTGTTGTGGACTGCCCTTTTATTCAATACCCGCGTGGCCTACAAACAACGTAAACTCTTTCATCTATGCAAACTCTTTGGCCTGTACACTCACTCCATCTATGTCATTTTCCCCTAGCTGTGGCCTACTGCAAATGTTTTTTGGGTTCTTTGTTTCCTTTCACAGAGGTACGATGCCATTGGTAAGTTCCTTTTCTTACATTCTGTTGGTACGTTTTACAACACATTCCTTCTAAATCCTTTCAAATCTTTTAAAACAAAATCATGAATTTTTGGTCTTTTCATTCAAAAACGCTTTTTAAAAAAAACAACGGTTTCTCAAACTCATGGTAAGTTTTAAATTTCTTTCATACGTTGTAAGTATAAGGTTTCAAATACTTTCCATTTTTTTTTAGTTCATTTTCAAAAACTCATGCTTTTAAAAATAAAATGTGGAAATTTAAATCTTTTTTAGTAAGTTTAAAAACAAACACATTGTTTTTAAAATCATGCTTTTTTAAATCTCAAATCTTTAAAAGTATTTTAGATATTTATGTCTTTTAAAAAAACCGTAGTTTAAAAAAAAAAAGGTAAGTTTTTAAATTTACATCTTTTTTTTAATATATCTTATTTAAATTCTTAATTAGGATTTAATAATTTTTTTAGATCTGAATTAAGCCTTTTAGAAATTCATTAGATCTAATTACATTAGATCTAATTTTATTTAACAATATTAAAAACTGTCGTCTTTTAAAAAACTCCAATAGCTCTAAAAATAGTAAAATGTGGGTGTTTCCAAATGGTAAATTTAGGCGTTATGTCAAAAAAATTTGCTAATCGTGCACATCAAGTGTGCAATGACACTTCGAGCATCTCTTTGCTTCCGAGCACTTTCAACCTTCTGAAGATCCTCAGGATTCCTTTTGATTCCTTATTTAAAACCTTGTATTTCACCCTTATTTATTGCTTTGAGACTAGTGAGCACGTCCACCACACTCTGCAGTAAGGGGGTTTCCCTTTTACACGTGAGACATTTTTTCTCACCACCTAGGGTTGGCTTTTGCTCCTTTCTTGTTTTTTTCTTGTGTTTGTTTATGGTGTCCTTTTTTTTGCGCTCCACGAAACACTATTGTGGTCTCCTCTCTTGCGTGTTATATGATAATTGCAAGATGATTTACCAAGTGTTTCAAACCACACGCACGGACTTAATTGTAATCAACACACTAAACTATAAAGTGCCGACAGTAGGGGGTTGTGTATTGTCCTGGGTATTGTATTACATACATATGCATTATCATCCGAGTCTGGACGTATTGCATTGGTGCATCTTGCACTTTTTGATTCCGCATCATGGAGGGTGCTCTTCCAGACTTGAGCATCGTAGGATCGCCTTACAACCTCCGCCAATTCTTAGTGGGAGAGAGAATATTCAGCTTGGCATGCTTCTATGGAACATTACTTCACCTATAAGGGTCTTTCTCACTTCTTGCTTGGACCAGTTCCTGCACCCATTGATCATCGTCATATTAATGATTTTCTCAACAATTGTGACCGTGTTTTTTTGTCACATGATGATGCATGTCTCTACATCTCAAATGGGTTCACATGGTAGACTCAGATCCACCCCCCACATCTAGAGCATTCTTCAGTCCCTCTATGGAGACCCTTCACATACTGCCACCCGTGTTGTTACAGCTGATTCAGTTGTCTCCTCTATTTTTTCGTGTGATGACAGTTCCGCTGCACTAGACTCACTTGGTTCTACTTTTGATGACAAATATTGGCACCCAGTTTGATGACAAGATTACTACAGAGGAATTCTCCTCCTCTCACTATTCCAGAGAGTGTTGACACATCCCACATCTCATCATATATTGAGCAGTCTTCTTATAACAATATCATACAGTCATCACACCCACCTCTTTTCCACCTTCAGTGTTTGGAGGCCCATTTTACCTCCTCAACCTTCCTTGGATGACTCATACATATCTAATATCACTCTTCTATTTGTTGAGCCCCCTCATTGGATGATTATCTACCTGACCTTAGTCATCTTTTCGTAGTAAGCACACTTGGTGATGTACTGATCAGGCTCTTCATCCATCTACAGGTATTTCAAAGGAGTTCATCATCTCCATTGTTGGGAGTGCCCCTTCTGGGACTCTTATCACTTTTGTTTTTGGATCCATTTTTGTCGTGGGGGATGTTTTATTAGCCCTTCACATCAGTTGGAAATAATTTCTACAAAGTGTCACCCTTCATACTCTTGATAGTTATGCACTCATGACATTACCTTTGGCTCCTTTTGCACTCTCTTGTTTATACCTATGTCAAACTTTCATGGACCAGACTCAGAGTTCTTCATGCTACCTGCTTTCAGTTTCCTCATGGAGTGGGGTAGATTTACAGCACATATTTTATGTCCTTCCTAAGGGTAGACACACAGTACAGTGCAAATGGTTCTTCTTCAGTCCAGAGGTAGAGGATCTCATCATGACATTCTTCTAGGAGACTTCTAGAGTTACAGAGTTCAATCCATCCATGCATCTTCCGCATCCATCTTCACTCTTTTCATCTTTTCGAGACATTTCCCCTTTGTACATGGGTACCTTTACAGGCTAGTCTATGGCCAGGACCCAATCTTTGGCATCTTTCTTGATTAGAGAGTATTTTGTTCCTCTGTGGTGGATGTTTTTCCCACTGGTTTTTCCTTCGTTGCTTGGGACTTCTTTTGTACATGGGTACCCTCATCAGGCTTTATGGTGGTGGACCCATTTTTTCTTCTTCTTCTCAGAAGATGTGTTTGTATATGGGCACCTTATCATGCCTTTAGTGTTGGGCCCCATTGACACATCTTTCTTAGTTGTTAGGAGTGTATTCTCTCTTCTGTCTGACTCATAGCTGCTACCCAAGCTTCGATGAAGTGGGGGTGTTAGTGTGTGAGTTATCCTATTTGTCCTCCTCTCATATTGGAGGGTCATCTCACATGGTTAGGTTGAGGTTATGGTTAGGGTTTCACGGTGTGTCATGCACTAGGTTACTCAGCACCCTATATGTACCCTTTCACTATTCATTTATGAGCATGCCAAACACTCTGTTGTCTTTCCTCTCATGCAAGCTTGTTTCTGTTGAGCAAGTTCTTCCATTACTGATTAATTTTTCCTTGCTATCACTAGAGCTATCATGATTTCGTTAGATATGCAACTACTTCGTGGTGCCTCATTTCCGATTCGATTCTCACAAAATCTTTTCATTAAATGAAAGCGGGAAGAGTTTAGTATGTTTTAGCAACATCGTTCCCACCAGCTTAGTTCTGGAATTTCCAAGCTAGTTTTGGAACTCCATCACACAGTTCATCATTTATTTCTAGAACTTTTGGACTTAGTTTTGGAACTCTAGTATTTGTTCCAGTTTTTTTCGGAATTAGCTCCAAACACTCCTGGGGATAGTTCCAAAATTCTCACAGTTTTGATCTTACTAAATTCATACGGTTCTGGAACTTCTCCGAAGTTCCAGAACCGATGGCAGTTATCTATTTTAAATCACATTCAAATATTTTGCATCTACGACCCTTTGAATCAGGAAGGATTAGAAGATTTCTGAACAAAGATCCAGGGAGAGTTATCCTACAGCTATCAGATCAACCCGCAATCTAACTTAGCATTTA
Source organism: Taxus chinensis (assembly GCA_019776745.2). NCBI lineage: Eukaryota > Viridiplantae > Streptophyta > Pinopsida > Cupressales > Taxaceae > Taxus > Taxus chinensis. The sequence continues at coordinate 752,351,418 of CM034146.1, forward strand.
TTCTGGGCATGATTCGATTTCATCAAAATCATTGAGATAGTTGTGATTGTAAAATGTATATAAAAGAATACATGCAGTAGATAGAAATTATTATTAGAGATATAGAATATGATATGAGATAGAAATAGAACAGAGAAGAGAATAGACTAAGTACTTAGATCCAATACATTAATACCGAATGTTTATCACTAAATATCCATTCTTATTTGAGAGAATTTGGAGTTGTTAAAATCCTGATTCGAGGAGGAACAAGGGCCCACTCCCCCAAGGACCAGGATATTCGTTGTATTGGTATTTATATTTCTTTAGCAAATAGCTTAGATCTGTTAATTCTATATTGTTTTAATTCTTTCATTTAAACTCTATTGTGTACTGTTCCTACAGGTGTTTAGATAGATTCTTATATTTCTTGCAATCATTTTCAAGCATTCCAAATTCATTATGTTTACTTTCAGAAGCAAGTGTGTTTATTTTCCACCAGTAAGTGTGTTTTTATCCTGCACAGTGTGTTTCCTTTCAGCAAAGCTTTTAGTGTGTTTACTTTTAGCAAGTTTTCAAAGTTTGATTTAAATAATTTTTTACCAAGGAAATCCTTAATACATTGAAGAGATCCCCCATAAAATACAAAAATAACAATAGTCAACTACTAGATCGGTTAAAAGTACTCTTGTTGCATATAGCTTTAGACACACCCCTGTTCTGATATAACATCAACAAGAAGTTGATTAAATGAAGGGAATAATGACACCCATCACCCATCCTCTTAATCTAAATTTACCCCATTCCCTTCCCCCACATCTACCAATTCTAAACCATATAATCCTAAGATCCAATGCCAAACCATCCACTTCGGCCCCCATACCTAATCCATCCCCTTCATATTCTAAACAAAAAAACTCCTATCCACATCCTAAATCTAAATCAACTAGAACAATCTCACAAACCATCCAATCTTGCACCCTTACTTCCTACTTTGTCCAAACCATTACTTCCTACTCCATCCAAACCATTTAACCCAAACCACATCCCACCTTTAGGAGAATCTTTGACCACCATCTTCCATCATCTAAAAGCTTCAACATGATCATCCATCCCCCAATAAAATCACGCAATCAAAACCTTCCCAAACCATCTTCTTATCAAGAACACTATTACTGTAACTTTCATCACACCATGGACATTCGACCAATCATTGCATGTAATTTAGGTCTTATGTCCAAAATCTCATTAACTAAGGAATTATTATCCTTGTACCTCTTTATCCACCACCTTTCCATCCCAATCATATCCCTAACCATCACCATCATCCAAACCCCACTCACATTCAAACATTTTTAGTCATTCAAATCCCATCCTACATCAAAAAATCCATAGCTAACTAAAAACCAATTACAATCTGATCTCCCATCTTTCGTTAAATCTGACCTCTTAGCGGATGAAAAAATTACAACCCCCCAGTATCATGATGACCACATGGCATCATCCACCTCATTCCCTATACTCGACAAGATATTTTCTAATATGAAACATCGAGGCAAAGGATTAGGCATCCATGAACAAGGCATTCACGAACAGCTCTCCCTTCCTCAAAATCTAGGACGTTTAGGATTAGGCTATAAACCTAATAATAACAACTTCTCTCCCACTAATCCATCACAACCCATGTCTACCACTCCTCTTGTTGATCCTCCCACACCATTCACTCAACCCAATCTCTCTACAAATACCAAACATCTAGAAATATATTGAGCACGTAATTTTTCACCTGTGCACAGATGTTCTTTCCTTCCCACCAATCCTCCTTCCATCCATCATCTATATCCCTTTGAATATAATCCATTAATTCCTCACATCCATTCATATTCTTTATCAATTCATTCATTTTAACACTTTACTAGCTTGCTCACACATGTTGTAAGCCAATAGTACCTGCTATAATTGTGTGACCTTGGTCTATCATTACCTCCATCATTCAAGCACCATTTTTCTCCTATAGATCCATGCACTTTAACACATTTAATCAAATTGTGGTGAAGACCCTTAGGTGCATCTTTGTAGACTCTATCCAATGTCATCACTACACTCATTTCCATCCCCCACCGAGCCACTAGTTATTCTTAACCCCTTAAGAGTTTTCAAGAGAGTGGAACCAATTTATGCAAAAAAATATCAAAAATAAAAACATCAAAAAATCATATCAATGTTTAAAATGTCAAATTAAATACACATCAAGACTCTCTCTAGGGGTTTTTTCATCAACTCTACTGGGGCTATAAATGCCTAGCTGGCAGAAGAGAAATGTTTTAACAAGAATCATATGTATCTTCATCAAGTCTATGGACATTTAGTTGGTAGAAGATAAATGCACTGCTTAACCTTCCATCCACCTTCCATCAACCTACTTGACTTAATCACTCCATATACATTGTTAGTTTTTCTTTAAAAATTACCCATTATGTCTTCACTTCAAGCGGTAATTAACCATCACATTCTCACACACTTTGATCTCGAAGAAACATAGGGCTTGCATGTTGTCAGGTATTGTTTAACCTTGGTCACACTTTTTTTTATTCCAACTCTTTCATTATAACATATGTCGTTAGGCTTATCTTTGTTCGTCATTAATGCCATTGCATCCATCAACTCCATATCCTTTTCCCCTAAGGATCAAACATCCATGTGCAGATGATAACCCTTTCATTTTCATCTAATCCTCCTAATATTCCTTTTCACATGTCCTCATCATGACTATGGTTAGTCTTACTATCATCCGCTAGGGGCATCATCCATTTATATACCTCTCACTTCCCATCCTACCCTACACCTAGGTTAAAATTAAACCCATCCATCCATCCACAATGCCATCCTACTTGGCACTTGGGGGCACACCACATTTATTTCTCGATCCATCTACCCTATACTTAGGGGATATCTTATTGTCTTCCATATTCCCCATATAATCTTGTACCACATCCCTCATCCTATCTATCTACCCTCCTATCACACATCCCATCTAGTCCTAACCAATCAACCCATTCTTATAATTATCCTATCATATCCAATTTCCCTCATCCTACCCAAAAATTCTTTAGGACTTCAAAGGAGAAAGTCACCTGCCACCATTACCTTCCTTCCAATTCCCATCACGTATCCCATCCAAAATCTAAAAATCCAACATCCAAAATCCAAATCTCAAATCCAAACATCCAAATATCTTAACATCTAAAATCAAACATCCACAAACCAATATAAAAAATCCAAACATTCAAAAATTTAAATATCCATAATCCAAAATTCACGATCAAAACATCCAAAATTTACAATCAAAACATTCAAAAAAAATCACAATCAAAACATTCAAACAAAATCTACAATCAAAACATTCAAACAAAATCCACAATCAAAACATTCAAAAAATCCACAATCAATACATTCAAAAAATCCACAATCACAACATTCAAACAAAATCCACAATCAAAACATTCAAAAAATCCTTAATCAAAACATTCAAAAAATCCACAATCAAAACATTCAAACAATTTATCCATAATCAAAACATCCAAAATCCACAATCAAAGCATTCAAAAAAATCACAATTAAAACATTCAAAAAATCCACAATCAAAATATTAAAAAAATCCAAAATTAAAACATTCTAAAAATAAAAAATGCAATGTGTGTGATTTTTCTTGAATGTTTTCTTGTTTGTATGCATTTTAATTTTGGAAAATGATATGAGGCCCCTTTTTTTGTCCAATGGTATGAGGACCATCATTTTTTATATTAATATGTCCAATGATATGAGGACAAGGGAATTTGGCAACTTAATGGTCTTTATACCTTGGTGTATTTTGCTCTATGCCACATTAATCATAATTTCTAATGATGATAACAATGGGCAATTTATGGTGGAATACCCCCTTATATCATCATCTCTTATCCTTTTCATCATCCACACATAATCTTCATCATCATTTGACAAACCATCTAACATCCTCATCCCACTATTCAATGAATCATTTATCAATCAATCAATATCCACATCCAAATCTTATTATCTCACATCCAACATTAAAAATCCTAACCCCTCAGCTAGGGAATCTTCTATGATCCTATAATCAATCAAAATTCAAACATATAACATCTTCAAATCCAACATCCTCAAGACTAAATCTAACATCTACAAATACCACATCCTCAAATAAAAATCACAAATCTCCAATCCTAACCCTTTGATTGGGGCATCTAAATAAAAAATCCTAAGTCTTCACCCTTGTCATATATCATTGACTGAGGAATCCTCAAATCTAAATCCAACATCCTCAACATCCTCAAATAAAAAATCATAAATCTTCACCTTTGTCATACATTGTTGACTAGGGAAACTAATATCTCTAAAATCCTCTCTCCTCTCCTATAATCTTCTACTTCTTATAATCCTCTCTTCTCTTCTCTAATCATCTACTTCTTGTAATCCTCTCTCCTAATCTTATAATCCTTTCTCCTAATCTCCTAATCCTCTAAATCCTCTGAATCCTCCTATCTTTTAATCTTAATCCTCTAAATCCTCTCATCCTCTAAATTCTCAAATCTTCTTATCCATTAATCCTCCTCTAAATCCTCAAATCTTCTCATCCTCTAATAATCTCTCAACTTTGGCCTCTCATCTTTTCAATTGGTTACCCACTTCGTTCCTTCCCTCCTTACCTCTCAAGGTGGCATCATATCACCATCATCTTCTCTTCTTTTTATTTGAACTGTCACTGCTCCACAATAACACTTCAAAGAGGGGGGAAATGTATGCATATAAAATGTTGACATGTTTAGTTACAACGAATTTTTCCTGCAAACACGTCATCATACCCATATAATAAAATAATTGTAAGATTAATTATTTTTATTAATCCATTTTATCATATTATCATATATCATTTATCTTTAATCCTTAAAATCCATTATTACATCCCATTTTATCATTAATCCCATTAATTCATTATTATATCATATTATCCTATTTAATTCTTCATTACATTTCTAGGAATTTAATATTCCTACATCTCACCTACCACCTACCCTACACATCCCTACACCTATCCTTTCCATCAAATCATATCCTTAATCATCATTAATCAGCCTAATATAATCCTAATATAATTACATCCTCACACCTCTAAATCTAGAAGCCTCTCTAACCTTATCCTTCTATTGAATTTTTAATTCAATTGAAGCTTCTTCCCTCCATAGCTTTTGAATTCAAAATCTAGAATTATCAAACTCTAGAATTCTCTATTCTTCTCATGCATCCTCTACCCTTGATCCAAATCCAACATGGCTCAATCTTATCCATTGAATCCTCCATCCACAAACTATAAATTGAGCTCTCCTCCTTTATGAGAGATAGCTTGAAACAATCTTGAGAATCCATAACAAAATTTTACTAATTTTATCGATCAATTATCCATTTTCATCTTCAATCACTCTATCATCTGATGGGTCATTATATTCTCTAATCATTTAACTAACAGATTCTTTTATCGGTGCTCGTTTTGATCTCTCACCATTTTCCCCTATTTTTCGTCTTATATGTGTGTTATGAAACATTTTGTTTCTTGATGTGGATGTTCTGAAAGCTTTTACCTTCATTTGAGTGCCTCGATTTGTTTACAGAATCCATTGTCATCTACCTCCTTGAAGAAGTCTCTGAGTTTTCCCTATTTTTGCCCTAATTTCTTCAAAATCCATGGGCTTTGTCATTTTTCCTCGACCATGGAAGCTCAAGAATGGTTAATTTATATTTGTATGCCTTTGAAAATCCAAATCCATGGTCAAAAGATGCTCAAAACCATGATTCAGTTGGTTTTGTTTCGAAAAAAATTATCCTTAGTGAAAAATCAAGTTCTAGGCATGAATGGTGATTTTTTGTTTTTTGACGGTCCAACGCGTGTCTTTTTCCTGTCAAATGTATTCCTCAATGTTCGGTGGTCATGTGGTTTCTTTTGGTTGGTCAAGGGACAGCGGGAAAATGCTTCAACTTATCACTTTTTACTTTTTTGGCAAAAAGTCAAATTTAGTCCTGTAGCTCCGCTCAAATTTGATTGGTTCTTTTGGTGCTTACGTGGCTTCTTCTAATTTGATGGGGCATGGTGGGTTTATTTTTAAAATTTTTATTTTTAGCTACTTTGGCAAAAAATTTGAACCTGCCCCGCAGCCCTGCCAGGATTTGATTAAAGCAAATTTTAAGTGACAGGGAAAAAGTCCTACCTTGACCCTGCAGAAGGATACGTGACAAAGTTAAAGGCAGAGATGCGGGCCTTCAGAGGTAAGTTGGATGCTTTTCCCTTTTGTAAAAATGGATTAAAATTCCAAGATGAAAGTGTGCCCCTGCTAAGTCATTTTGAAGCCTTAAGGTTTTTGAAGTTACGCCATAATGACACGTGGTGAGCCCGCGCTATTCAAGGTCTCAATTTTTGGTGACCATCTCAAGATGCACCATAGTGACACATGGAAATTTGAAAATGTCAAAGGGGTGGGGAAGTGGACCATCGAAGGAAACATAGATTTTTTACCTCTTGTCATCAAAAGGATTAAAATCTCAAAATGGCCCGCAAGCCCGACAAGAAAGAGGTCAAAGTTGTCATTGAAAATTTCAAAAGGTGGGGAGGTGGGCCATCGGGGGAAACTTGGATTTTTCACCCCTTGATATTCAAATGACTAAAATCATCAAAATAACCCACGAGCCCGATGGAGAAAGGTCAAAGATTACTCCAGTCAACGGCGGAGGTACGGACCTTTGGTGGAAAATTGGAAAAATATTCTTTTGTTGAAAAAGGAGTTAAAAGTGAAAAAGGAAGCATGGTTTCGATGGTACCCACATTGGGACACATGTCAAGATCATTTCTCAAGGGCGGAGCTTTGGGGAAATCTTGGAAAATTTTCCCTTTTCCAAAAAGGAGGTGAAATTGTAGAATTTGGCCGTGGTTCCTTTAGGGCCCACCTTAGGACACGTGTTAGGCTCATTTATCAAGGGCGGATGTGCGGAGCAAAATGTGAAAATTTTACATTTTTCCAAAAGTTGTAAAAGGAACCCGCATGCCCACTCTAAAATTGGATCTCCCACGTGGACGGCCCAAATTCAAACTAGAAATCAACGGCAGTTGTGCCTCTATATTTGATTTTTCCACCATTTTCACTCCAGAGCTCCTGGGGATGCATATTCTTTTGATTTTTTATCATTTCTTGGAGTCTCCTGCATGCCAAATGAAGAGGAACATTAATCTGGTATCCATGTTTTGTGGAGAAGGTCTGAAAACATCTCTCACTAGTAATATGCAATCTGATTGTCGGATTCGGCCAGATTTTTCTTTCCTTGGCACACGAAAGACCTGTTGATATCTGGGTTTGGTGAAAAAAATTAGGGACATCTTTTACCATTAAGATGAGACTTGACCTTTGGGCTTGATCTGATCTTCCATTTCTTCTTCCCGGGCATGCAAAGAACCAGATTAGACAAAATAGGGGGGGAAGTGGTTGGTGAGTTAAGGGAAAAGTGATGAACCAGAGGAAGGATTTGAATGCAGGAGATGTTCAAAGAGATCTGCCCCCTAAGCACCTGACAAATTTTTACAAATCTGATTCTGGGAATCGCGATTGAGATTGTGGTGATCACTGTTACACTCAATGTCTCTAGTTTTGGGGGGGAAAGGCCATGTTGTAAAATGTTATAAATATGCATGATTTTTCTGTGAAAGGGGTTTGAGGTTGGAATGTTGGAGTGTTAGAGGTCAGAACTGATTTTCTAAGAAAAATCTTGATAGAGCCCGTATTTCTTGGACACTATTTAAGAAACCTGTATATCTTCTTTTTTAAAAAATTGATCATGTCAAGGTGGTTGCAAGTGTACAGCCATTGAAAAGTTCTGAGATTGTTCTAGAAACTTTTCCCTGCTGATAAATTTTAACCAAATTTGAGTTATTCTTTGTTGACTTTGAGCAATCAGTGTCTGCTTTGTTTCAAAATTCCTGCAAATAGTTTTATTTGTTCTTATTGAAATCTTATACTGAAATTTTTATGAAATCACACAGGATCTTGTCCCTGTGATAGTTTAATGGTATTTGCAATTTCATTTCAAAAAGAGCCTTCATCTTGGATGAGATAAACAGATTTAAAATCAATTCACTGTCATTTTTTGATAAAGATTATTTGTTAGTCTTTAGGTGTACCTTAGGCATGGTTAATCAGAAACTATAGTGTTTAATTGAGTTTTCCAATTCGATCCTTCGTATTGGAGTCTTAAAGATTATGTGAAAACATGCTGATTTGGGCCACCATTGAAGCACACCTTCTAGTTGAAGGAACATCCTAACTATTTTGAAGCTTTTTGTTGTGAAGTTTCTCATTATTGTAAAATCCCTCCAAAGATCAAGTATAATCAGCTTTATCTAGCTTCACTTCCCACCAAAATTCATTTAAAAACAACCAAACATACCCATACTACCCCTGTTTTTCATGTGTGTATACAAATGCCTAATTTTTACTACCAAAACATGCAAAAACAATCAGGTTTTCATTGTCTTTAGTGGCCTAAACCTTTCTTAGAAAATATCTCCATTATCTAAAGTGACAACTCGTGAGAGTTAGATTTTGTTGCATTGATCATATTTTCTTCAAGGTCTTCTTAATAATTTCACAAGGAAGGATATCTCCATCTCCTCCATAAACAGTAGGCTACAAAAAGGGTCCTCTCACCTTGGTTAAAAGGCACAACCATAAAGGAGTGAGGATACGTCAAATCCTCTTGAGGGTGCTACCCATTTCTCCACATCTGAGTGACAAAGAGCAAGTTGCATTTCATCCCCGACTATAAAAACACATAGTACATGCTCTACTTGTCTCTAAGATTCCTACCAAACCTGTGATGTTTATCAGCTTCTAAGGGAGAATCAATTTGGGTACCAACACCTTACTGGCGCTGCTGTCGGGGAAGAAGAAATTGAGTTGTTGAGACACATTTGTTGATTTTTTACCCGTTCGTATCTATTTGGCCCGTCAACAACACCTTACTAGTGTCATTTCTGGGGAAGAATAATTTGAGTTGTTGAGACAGATTTTTTTATCTGTTGCCCATTTGTATCTATTTTTCCCATCAACAACACCTTACCGGAACCGTTTCCAGGGAGATAGTGATTGTAGTTCATATTAAGACCCTGGTAAAACACTTCTTATATGTTACAAGTGTTGTGTGTAATTCTTCCATTTTCCACACCTAGTGCACTAGCTTTCATTCATAAATCTGGGCAAAGAAAAGTTAGAATCTTTCCATTTCTAGTTTCTAGTGTTAACAAACATTTGACAAATCATATTTTAGTGCATTTACACACTAAGGTGGAAATCCTTAGTGGCAACTCCCTATTGATCTGATTCTTAATGAATACCAGCGTCTTAACCTCTATCAAGTGAGATTTGTTACTAACCTTTACAAAGCTAGAAGGAAGAAGGTATTTCTTTGCTATGGATCCTGCTAGGACACTATTTCCAGAGCTAGGAAAAGTAAAGTCAGAAGGAAGAAAATCCTAAAGAGTTATTGGAGATCAGCAGACAAGAAAAGGGATCTCCATTGATGAAAGTGATTGGCCTATCATTGAAGACTACCATTCAAGTTCTTATCAATCAGGTAGCCTCTTTGTGGAATTGAATTTTCCAACTAGACAGGGACCTTCATTTGATTTTGAAAAGTTTGGTTCTCATTCTGCCCCAATCTTTTCAGAAGTTGATAGGGTTTTCCAATAGATAAGGCCTTTAGGGGATATCCATTTTAAAAATTATACTCCTGTGTTTCAAAGACCCTCTGCCCCTTATCAATTTGTCTCCCCTCCAGGGTCACCTCCTCAAAACAACATGGCCCTACCCCCACCCAGACCTCCATTTATTGTAAACACCTTTGGTCCTATAAATTTTACATGAATGGATAGTTATCCAAATGTAATTCCCCGGGATGTAAGAAACAGATTCCCAAAGTTCCAAGGAAACAACGCTATAACTCGTGATCAACATCTAAATCTTTTTATCAATATGATGGAAGACTTGGAGATTGAACATGAAGATGTATCTATCAAATTGTTCATCCATACATTGGAAGAAGATGCAAGGGACTGGTATAAGGCTTTGCTAGATAATTCCATTCATTCTTGGATAGAGATGAACGATGCATTTAGATTGTGGTATGGTGATAGAACTAACCCTAGGTTTCTTCTATCATAATTTCAAAACATCAAGAAAAATCCTAATGAAGCAGTACATGATTTCAACACAAGGTGTAAGAATACCTTGAGGATATTGTCTGTTAACTTAAGGCTATGTGATGAATCATGTTTGATCAAATATTCAGATGCATTTGATAAAACAATATTCTTACTACTTGCGGGACAAAAACCCTACTAAGTTGAGGCAGGCCTTCACCATGGCCTTGTAAATAGAGAACAACATCAAGGCAATTGGAAAGCCTCCAAAAAGGGAGGGTGTAAAACTAATCAACCCAAAAAATCCTCAAATAAGTAAGGCTGCTGATTTAGAGGAAGTTGTGAAAACTTTGGCAAGGTATGTCAAAGAAATATCATATGAATTAGCCAGGGCAGAAAAAGGGATTGGGCAGAGTTCACAAGGTCAACACAAACAACAAGGCCAAGACAGGTTTACAAATCACCAAATATCTTATGATAGAAACAAGGGACCTGTTGGATTTGGAAATAGGTAGTCCCAGACCAGGGAAAATAGAATGGTACCTGATCCTTTTACTACCAAAGTTGTTGTTGTGGAGGAGAGAGATGTCATTGATTGGTGTGATAGATGGGTAAGTGCACGAAGTTGGTGGACAATTCCGTGGACATAAAAACCCGAAATAAAGGTACCCCGCGATCGCGGTTTTAAAACCGCGAGCGCGGTCCTAAAACCGCGATCGCGGTTATTGAATTCTAGGTTCGGTAATTACCGAACCTAGTTCCACGATCGCGGTTTATAACCGCGAGCGCGGTTATAAACCGCGATCGTGGAACTCTGAGACAAAATTTAACAGTCCCGCGACTCGTTATTTTCTTAATTTTCAATTCAAACCGCGACTTTTCCTAAACGTTTTTCACTCGCACTTTCAATACTATCTCAAAATTGCTCATCGGACTTCTGGATAGCGATAGATTCAACCATGCCGCCAAGACGAGGAGGTAAGTCCCCGATTGTAATCATTTTTTTGCATTTTAGGTTGTTTTTTTTGCATTTTAGGTTTTTTTTGGCATTTTCATGGGTTTTGTGAATTGTTTGTTTATGTATACAATTTTATTGTTTTATCAGTTGGTCGGCAAGCTCGGGCTCGTGCAAACTGTCAAAACATTCCTCAAAACCCACCGAACATTCCTCAAAACCCTCCGAACATTCCTCAAAACCCTCCTCCAAACATAGATCCGCCCCTTGTGGCTCCTTCTGTCCCCACTGAGCCAACAGGAACGCAAGATAATATCATTGGAAGAATCCAAGAAAATAAAATTGTCATTGAGAACCTAATTCAAACTATAAGACAAAACCATGCTACAAATCCATCCCGCATGACTTTAGCCAATACATTGCAAACATTGATTGGCGAAGTCGAGTCTGCAACCAACCAAATACATAGATGGAACACCTTTAGAAGTGACTGTAGGCAGTGGTATGCGGATAAACTATCTCATGCGGCCGTCAAAGACAAAAAAATTGGAAAAGACCTAATTTGTGCATTATTTACCGACCCTAGAACCAATGCCCCCCCTGCAGTTACTTGCAAACGGTTCCCAATCCATTGGTGCCATGATGATAGAATCAAAAACAATTTTTGGGACCGATGGTGGATGGTTTTTGATTATCCACCATGCAACAACAATGAGGTTCCTCTTTATTTTTTGAAGAAATTATATTGTGATTTTGTGCTCAATGAGGTCCCGAATTATTTTGACTTTTCAGACTTTTTTGGTCGAGGAGGTGGCTCTGCACAGAGCAGACCTGGTGCACGCGTAGATCAGCCTAGGATCCCCCATGCCCCAAAACCCCCATTGCCTTCAGTTATCCCTCCTACAGTGAAGGAGGTTGTGGAGATTGATACATTGCATGCATTGAGGGAGCTCACTGACACTCTCACCCAGCATAGCACCCAGATTGCATCCGGTGATGTTGGTGGAGGTGCCAGTTCTAGTGCACCACACCACTGTGGATCATGTGGTGCCGTATGCACTGCAGGCGAGACATCATTTGCTAGTTCACAGGATTTTTTTTCTATAGATGAGATGCTGGGGAATGTTTTTGGAACTGGAGCCACTGATATTGGTCTTTCACAGGTAAATTTTAAATAAATTTAAATAATATATATATGTACAATAGTTTAATTCACATGTTTGAGATATTAATATATATATGATTGTACTTCATGTACATACATGTAAAAAACTAATTTTTTATTTTATTTTAAATAGCAAGAGCCGGTGAAGGAAACATCCGGTGTTGACATGCTAGCTACTGCGGTTGGGCGTGTTTCAAACGTAAGTTTCAAGTTGTACAAACTTACATTTTTAATAAATCATTTAATTGTACTAGATTATTATTATAATTTGTTTCACGTGTATGTTGCACATGTATTAATATTTTTCTCTTTTATACACAGGAGCCTGGCGGGTCATCATCTGCTCAGGGAACTGAAGCTACTGGCATGCCTCCCGTGAGTTTTACGCAGGTTAGTTACAAATCTCTTTAATGAATGATAAGAGTGATGAAGAAATGTAAAAAAGGTTAAATCCTCTCGTACCCTTTATCTAAAAAAATCTATGCGTCCTTTCCATATGATTATAAGTTTTATATGGATTGGTGTACTGAGATTTAAGAATTTACAACATCATTGTACCCTTAATAGACAACTCCTCCAATTTATGACAACTCCTGCGAACCCTAACACCACCACTCATATGAACCCTAATAGATTTGGAGGCGGCGGACATATATATGTGCACACGTAGGGTTGTGTGAAATTACGTGATGGAGGTGTCCTTTCATTTTAGAAACTACATCCCCCTCTGCAGAACATGTAGACCCCTAAGGGTTTGTTTCTAGAAATATTCTTGGGCACTGGGTGTGGGGCTTCAGTTGCTCAAACTGCAGGTGGCAATGGAGCCATTGTTGGGGTTGGATCTGACACTACTGGCACCAATGTTGCCAAGAACTTGCAAGGAGGAATGGAAAATCCTGTTATCTTTGTTGGGGACACAAATAACCCATTGGGAGGTTGAGTGAATCCTAACATCTTTGTTAGGGGTGCAAACACTAGGGTTTTCTCCCTTGTTGATAGCTTGGAAACTCCTGCTACAACTAAAGCTTTAGTCAATCACTCATTTAATGAGGTTTTGTAAAAGAAGACATAGATCAAAACCATGAGGCCTACTAAGAGAAACCCAAGTGTAACCTTTGGCGATGAAGTCCTCGAAATATATTCATTTTACCAAGATCATGCCTTGATCTGTAGATTCACTCATCTTTAGCCTAGCCTCCCTATCCTCCATGATTAGATCTCCAAGAATTGGTTCCCGCTTCTAGCGGGTAAGTTAGACCTCTACCCCTATGCTAAGGGAATTTTTATTATTTTTTCCCCTCTATAGCTGACAAGGACAAAATTTCTAAACAACTTTGGGTTTTCCAACAAAGGTACCTTATCTTAAAACCATGGTTCACATCATTCAAACCCTCTCACTGAATCTTTATCACACAAACCAATCTAGATCAAATTACCCCACTTACCCCTATAATTTAGGACCATAGTTGTCTGATATCCATAGGAAATACCTTGGGAAACATCATTAACGTCGAATCCCAAACCTATGATTTCACACATACAATGTATATGCAAGAATCCTAGTTGAGATTGATACTTCAAAGAATCTTCCAACCCACCTTAATCTTAAAGTGCAAAATCAAACTTGCACTCATCCTCTGGACTATAAGGGCCTACAGGTTTCAGATGTAGGAGATGTATTTTTTTGGGGAATTCTGCTCCTGATTGTGAGATGGTAAAACATTAAAAAAGAGAATAATAATTGGTGGATAAATGCCCTCCCTAAACATATCGTATTTAAATCTAAGTAAATCCCTAATTCAAACACTAAGGAGGAAGACATGGTCAAATCTTCCTAGCAACCCCTTTGAGAGAGATCACAGATCATGTAAACAAGGGGTTATCCGTGGGTGAAACATAGAGGACCGGAAACACTAAATCAAAACCGCATGTAGCGGCAAAGGAGAATGTTCCTCCTCATTCTCCTTGTTCAAGCAACACATATCAGTCGATCACAGATTTTGAAGTTGTTATTCCTGTACAAAAAGCTCCCAATGTGACCAATGTCTCACTCTATATCCACTTCGCTTCTACTAGATAACGAGTATTCTCCATCCCAACCTTTGGACACAAATACATATGAAGATAGATGGCCTCCGTGCTAACATTTATAGATCCTATGTATTTAGCCTAAATAGAAGATAAAATTTAATAATGTATTTTTATTCTTTCTTGAGTAACTAAATATTGATTTGTACATGTTTTTTGTATAGCTCTTAAGTAGATTTTAATAAATTGATTTGTACATGTTTTTTGTATAGCTTATGACTGCTACAGAGACTCCTCCACATATGCAGACTGTGGAGGCTGCTGTAGATACCGCCATAGCATCTACAAATCCACTAACCGAGGTACACAATTTTTAAATTTGTTAAATTTTGGAGGTTCATTATTTCTTATTAAACTTAAATCTACAATATCAAATTTTGTAGGTATATATATGAGTGTGAAATATTTAATTTGAAAATTAATTATTTGTATGTAGCTTACCCCTCGTGAGTCTATTGTTGTCCCTGCGAAGCGTCAACAACAAATCGATAGGGATCATGACATTGCGGTAAGATTGCACATGCATTTTAACTAAATTGTACAAGTTTCTAAATTTTGAAGGTATTTTAAAATTTTGGGTGTTAAAAACTTGTTGTTTATGAATGTGCAGGTTAGGTTGCAGGCATGCTTGGAGACACCTAGGACCACACGGATGAAATCCGTAGTGGCATCTCCCTCCACTACATCCCCAGGTCGTGGACGTGCTACTTCTAGCAGGGCGAAGAGAGGGAAGATGTTTCATGAGTAGATTTATAGTCCACTTGGATGCCACATATATGTGGTCATGAGTACATCTATTCACAGTCCATTGTATATATATCTAGCCTTTTGCGACCGCATGTGGTCCCATATGTACATTATGGCACGTGCTTAGTTCGAGATCTGTATACATACATTATGAACTTATACATGTACATATATATTTTCAGAGACGTGCGCGTCTGGAGCACATTTTATTTGATTCTTATATATATATATATATATCCATGTGTGTTGGTTAAATAAGGCTATAAATTTGGTTATTTTGGTATTATTGCTAACTCTTAGAAAGTGGGTTTTGATCTTTGTTCGGTGGATTTAGTGTATTACTTCTAGTTATGGATTTAGTGGAGAAAGTAATGAAATGGCGGACTTAGAATTTGGGAGTGAGAAAGATGGATATTTTTTGTAGGTTGATTACTTTTTATTTTTCTCATTATTTTTCTCTAGTTTTTTATTTTGTTTAAATAAGTTAATTTTTTGGAAAACTCAAAACTATACTTAGCCATTTAAAACTTTAAACTAATCTGGAATAAGTTGTATTCTTAAATTATGTATCTTCTACCTTCAATGATGATGTGGATCTGTGAACTGTCTTCTTGAATACATGTAGATTATGATTCTATATGCACACTTTGTCATCTTCTAAGTAGTTTTGAGTTTCTTGACTATTATGAATAAGAGGTTTTTCTTAATGATTTTATTTCATTTAAGAAACTATATCTCTAGCAACATGAACTCTTTTGTACATGCATAACTATTTCATCTTTCTCTTAATCTGTGATTTCCTTGTAAGAGCTATGGTATTTAGATAATTTTTGTACCTATTGTACACTTGTAATCTATATTTTCTGAGATTCATTCCTTGTTGTATTTAATTTTTAATTCAGACCTTTAAAGGCCTCTTCACAAATTTCTTCTCATATATTGTGTACTTATTCTTCATGACTTCAAAAAATCATGGAAATTGGTTCTCCTCTTTAGTGTTTTTCTAACTTGCTTTGCATCTTACTCATTTAACCATGATTATCATACAAGTGCTGCATATGATACACTCTTTGTATAGAAATTTTCCTTACATTTAATAAATTATAACCTTATGGATGCAATGTATTTTATTCTATTGAAGTTTGTTTATGTTATTTCTACTTTTTCAAAGCTTATTCTATCTCCTTCTTGCAATATTTTGCAAATTTTTAGACTTAATCATATTGAAATATCACTGGAAAACTTTTCTTATAAATTTTTTAATCTTTGAAGCTTGACAAGTTCTTAGAGCTAAAATTTTAAACATATGCTTTCAATTTTATTTCATTAATCTTGACAGATATCTTAGTTTGTACTTTGATCATTTAGCTTAGATTATAAGTTGGAACATGTCGCCCCTTTTAATACAATCTACTTCCTTTGCAATCTATAATGGATGATGGACCTTATTGTACTCTATTTTTATTCTTACGTAATTATTTCCTAAAATGTGACAATTTATATGAGTCATTTGTCACATTCGATAAAATATGACATTAGATCATCCTTTGAGCTTGTAAATTGTATTGTTATCAATATGATATAACTTTAGTTGATCAACATAGGAAGTATTCGTCGGGAGACCAAAATATCGTTGAAATTCGTCAGGTGACTACTCAGACTCCGTGGCACCTAGAGAGGCCTCGTCTGATCCAACACCTCGGCATACGGACCCTCTACAATAGCCTCTCTCATTTTTTTCCTTCTCATTTCGGTGCTCTCGCTGTCCTAATGTTTGCAAACGCGCGAAATAGTGCAGTTGGAGCCAGTGTAAGGTTGCCAAACGCTATATGTTGCAAACGGTGGGCCGTGGCACCGAACCGCCTGCGCCGGCACGTCCGGGTGGCAGGTGAACGCTAGAGGAGGCGGTGTTTCGGTGCGCGAAAGGGTCGTTGATTCCGGGCTACTTCGTTCGGGCTTAGTCCCTTAAGAGCCCTGAGACCAAAATATCGTTGAAATTCGTCGGGTGACTACTCGGACTCCGTGGCACCTAGAGAGGCCTCGTCTGATCCGACACCTCGGCATACGGACCCTCTACAATAGCCTCTCTCATTTTTTTCCTTCTCATTTCGGTGCTCTCGCTGTCCTAATGTTTGCAAACGCGCGAAATAGTGCAGTTGGAGCCAGTGTAAGGTTGCCAAACGCTGTATTTTGCAAACGGTGGGCCGTGGCACCGAACCGCCTGTGCCGGCACGTCCGGGAGGCCAGGTGAAGGCTAGAGGAGGTGGTGTTTCGGTGCGCGAAAGGGTCGTTGATTCCGGGCTACTTCGTTCGGGCTTAGTCCCTTAAGAGCCCTCAGACCAAAATATCGTTGAAATTCGTCGGGTGACTACTCGGACTCCGTGGCACCTAGGGAGGCCTCGTCTGATCCAACACCTCGGCATACGGACCCTCTACAATAGCCTCTCTCATTTTTTTCCTTCTCATTTCGGTGCTCTCGCTGTCCTAATGTTTGCAAACGCGCGAAATAGTGCAGTTGGAGCCAGTGTAAGGTTGCCAAACAATGTATTTTGCAAACGGTGGGCCGTGGCACCGAACCGCCTGCGCCGGCACGTTCGGGTGGCCAGGTGAACGCTAGAGGAGGCGGTGTTTCGGTGCGTGAAAGGTTCGTTGATTCCGGGCTACTTCGTTCGGGCTTAGTCCCTTAAGAGCCCTGAGACCAAAATATCGTTGAAATTCGTCGGGTGACTACTCGGACTCCGTGGCACCTAAAGAGGCCTCGTCTGATCCGACAGCTCGGCATACGGACCCTCTACAATAGCCTCTCTCATTTTTTTCCTTCTCATTTCGGTGCTCTCGCTGTCCTAATGTTTGCAAACGCGCGAAATAGTGCAGTTGGAGCCAGTGTAAGGTTGTCAAACGCTGTATTTTGCAAACGGTGGGCCGTGGCACCGAACCGCCTGCGCCGGCACGGTCCGGGTGGCTAGGTGAACGCTAGAGGAGGCGGTGTTTCGGTGCGCGAAAGGGTCGTTGATTCCGGGCTACTTCGTTCGGGCTTAGTCCCTTAAGAGCCCTGAGACCAAAATATCGTTGAAATTCGTCGGGTGACTACTCGGACTCCGTGGCACCTAGAGAGGCCTCGTCTGATCCGACACCTCGGCATACAGACCCTCTACAATAGCCTCTCTCATTTTTTCCTTCTCATTTCGGTGCTCTCGCTGTCCTAATGTTTGCAAACGCGTGAAATAGGTGCAGTTGGAGCCAGTGTAAGGTTGGCCAAACGCTGTATTTTGCAAACGATGGGGCCGTGGCACCGAACCGCCTGCGCCGGCACGTCCGGGTGGCCAGGTGAAACGCTAGAGGAGGTGGTGTTTCGGTGCGCGAAAGGGTCGTTGATTTCCGTGCTACTTCGTTCGGGCTTAGTCCCTTAAGAGCCCTGAGACCAAAATAATCGTTGAAATTCGTCGGGTGACTACTCGGACTCCGTGGCACCTAGAGAGGCCTCGTCTGATCTGACACCCTTGGCATACCGGACCCTCTACAATAGCCTCTCTCATTTTTTTCCTTCTCATTTCGTGGCTCTCGCGTCCTCATTTTGGTGCAAACAAGAGCGTGAAATAGGCAGTTGCGCCAGTGAGGTTGCCAAACGCTGTATTTTGCAACGATGGTCTGCACCGAAATCGCCTTCGCCGGCACGTCCGGTGGCGCAGGTGAACCTAGAGGAGGCGGTGTTTCGGTGCGCGAAAGGGTCGTTGATTCCGGGCTACTTCGTTCGGGCTTAGTCCCTTAAGAGCCCTGAGACCAAAATATCGTTGAAATTCGTCGGGTGACTACTCGGACTCCGTGGCACCTAGAGAGGCCTCGTCTGATCCTACACCTCGGCATACGGACCCTCTACAATAGCCTCTCTCCATTTTTTTCCTTCTCATTTCGGTGCTCTCGCTGTCCTAATGTTTGCAAACGCGCGAAATAGTGCAGTTGGAGCCAGTGTAAGGTTGCCAAACAATGTATTTTGCAAACGGTGGGCCGTGGCACCGAACCGCCTTGCGCCGGCACGTCTGGGTGGCCAGGTGAACGCTAGAGGAGGCGGTGTTTCGGTGCGCGAAAGGGTCGTTGATTCCGGGCTACTTCGTTCGGGGCTTAGTCCCTTAAGAGCCCTGAGACCAAAATATCGTTGAAATTCGTCGGGTGACTACTCGGACTCCGTGGCACCTAGAGAGGCCTCGTCTGATCGACACCTCGGCATACGGACCCTCTACAATAGCCTCTCTCATTTTTTCCTTCTCATTTCGGTGGCTCTCGATGTCCTAATGTTGCAAACGCGCGAAATAGTGCAGTTGGAGCCAGTGTAAGGTTGCCAAACGCTGTATTTTTGCAAACGGTGGGCCGTGGCAACCGAACCGCCTGCGCCGGCAACGTCCGGGTGGCTAGGTGAACGCTAGAGGAGGCGGTGTTTGTCGGTGCGCGAAAGGGTCGTTGATTCCGTGCGACTTCCGTTCGGGGCTTAGTCCCTTAAGAGCCCTGAGACCAAAATATCGTTGAATTCGTCGGGGTGACTACTCGGACTCCGTGGCACCTAAGAGGGCTCGTCGTATACCCGAACACCAATCGGCATACAGACCCTCTACAATAGCCTCTCTCATTTTTTCCTTCTCATTTCGGTGCTCTCGCTGTCCTAATGTTTGCAAAACGCGTCGAAATAGTGCAGTTGGAGCCAGTGTAAGGTTGCCAAACGCTGTATTTTGCAAACGATGGGCCGTGGCACCGAACCGCCTGCGCCGGCACGTCCGGGTGGCCAGGTGAACGCTAGAGGAGGTGGTGTTTCGGTGCGCGAAAGGGTCGTTGATTCCGGGCTACTTCGTTCGGGCTTAGTCCCTTAAGAGCCCTGAGACCAAAATATCGTTGAAATTCGTCGGGTGACTACTCGGACTCCGTGGCACCTAGAGAGGCCTCGTCTGATCCTGACACCTCGGCATACGGACCCTCTACAATAGCCTCTCTCATTTTTTTCCTTCTCATTTCGGTGCTCTCGCTGTCCTAATGTTTGCAAACGCGCGAAATAGTGCAGTTGGAGCCAGTGTAAGGTTGCCAAACGCTGTATTTTGCAAACGGTGGGCCGTGGCACCGAACCGCCTGCGCCGGCACGTCCGGGTGGCCAGGTGGAACGCTAGGGAGGTGGTTGTTTCGGTGCGCGAAAGGGTCGTTGATTCCGGGCTACGTCCGTTCGGGCTTAGTCCCTTAAGAGCCCTGAGGCGGAATGAAAAGAAACAAAAGTAGAGGCTACGAAGTTGGCAGGTGAGAAAAAAGGGAGATCGTAGGGGAGGCAGGTTAAAGGGAAGGGACGGGCGGATGGCCCAAGCAAGACCGGGGGGAGGAAAAATAAGGACAATAGGGGGTAAGAAGAGGTGCGAGAGGAGGTCGGCAGGTGCGAAAAGAATACAGAAAGGAAAGTCTGGGTGACATGAGGTGAGAAGGGGAAAGAGCATAAAGTTATAAGGAGGAGAATAAGAAAGGCGAAAAGATGAGAGCAGGGTATAAGGAACTAGATGGAGGCAATAGGAAAGGAGAGGAGAAAAAAAGAAACTGGGGGGAGGGAAAGATAATAATGGAAAGCGAAGACGGGGGGAGGCGCCGGGAACAAGGCGGGTATGGTGGTGAGGAACAGAAGAGGAGGGAATGAACGGAATGAGTAGGGATGAGGCGGTAACGTGAGAATAAAACTAAAAGAGAGGAGCGGAAAGAGGAGAAAGAGTGAGGGGGGGAGTAAGGGCAAAGCGAAGAGGGATAGAGGCCAACAAGGCAAAGAGAGACGCGACTGAGTATAGAAGGGCGGGGAAAGAAAGAAAAAGGGCATGAGACAAAAGGTGGGGGTCGAGAGAGGTAAGTAGAAATAGTATGACAAGAGATAAAGGCCTAAGAGAGGGTGAAGAAGAGAAGAGAAGAAGTATAATGAGGGGGAGTAAAGAATAAAGTAAGGTGAAAAGAGGGAAACGCAGAAACCGGTAATAACAAAGATGAGAAAAAAAAGGGGGGAAGAAGAAAAGAGGGAAGGGCGGGGACAGTGAACACGTTGAGCAAGGGAAGGCAGAGGGAGTGAAAGAGGAGGAAT
This sequence comes from Taxus chinensis, assembly GCA_019776745.2. Lineage (NCBI taxonomy): Eukaryota > Viridiplantae > Streptophyta > Pinopsida > Cupressales > Taxaceae > Taxus > Taxus chinensis. The sequence continues at coordinate 752,372,695 of CM034146.1, forward strand.
AAAACGATATAGGGGGGATCAAGGGTTAGGAGGGAAGGGAGAGACGGGAGAACACAAGAGAGAGATCGAAAAAGGTGAGATAGTATGGAGGGAGGGAAAAAAGAGGAAGTGAGAATGGAGACGACGGGAGTAAGGAGTAAGAAGTAGAACTCACGGAAAAGAGAGGAAAGAAGCAGGGGAGAGAGCAGATAAGTGGGGGAAGAAAAATACCGGGGAGAAGGATAGGGAGGAGCGAGTGAAAACAAGGACAGGTTAAAATAAGACAAGGAATAAAGGTAACAGTATAAGTGAAAAAGAAGAGAGAAAAGTGAAAGGGGAAGAAGGAGACAAACAAGCATACAAATGGGTAGGGTGTGGAGGCGCTGCATGCGACGACTAGACAACTGCGAAGAAGATGAAGAGGGGAAAAAAGAGACAAGTCAATGGAAGGACGCGGGGAAGGGAGTAAGTTACAAAAAAGGGGAGGGGGGAATGTGGCAAAAAAGAAAGCGAGGAGTGGGCAAGATGTATAGGGAAGAATAAAGCCGAAAGGGATGGTGGAGGGAGGGGGGAGAGACAGGAGGAAAGGCGAACAAAGAAGAAGAAGAACGCCGCGGACAGATCAAAAAGATAAGATAGTCGAAAGAAGGGGAGAAAAACAGGAGAAAAGAGCAGCAAGGCAAAAGAGAAGGGAAGGGAGTAGAAAAAAAAGTGCCAGGGGTGGAACAGAAGCAGAGGGGACTAAAAGCCACAGGGAGATACGGGGAACTCCGAGAGGCAGGGGAATGCAAGCAAAATGGGCGGCAGAGTGGAGGGAGGGCGACGGAAAAGGAAGAAGCCAACAATGCGAGGGGAAGGTAACCGGAGAAGGAAGGGTGAGAAATGTGTGAGGGTTGAAAGATGAGAAAGGATGAGTAGGGGGATGGGAAGAGGAGAGGGTGAGGAGTAACCGGGCAAGGAGGAGAAAAAGTCGGTCTGGAAAAAAAGGCGGTGGAACAGAGAGAGTGAGGACCGGAAGAGGACAATCGATCGGATTGAAGGGGGGATGGCGGGGTAAAGAAGGCAGAAAAAGTGAAGGAGGGGGAGGGGAGAGAGGAAGAAACGATAAGCATGGAACGAGGGATACGAGAAAAGAGAGCGAGGAGAGTGAGATGGGGTGGAGAAAACGGAGGTGAACAAGACGAGAAGGAAAGGGGAAGATCGTGGGCGGGAAGGGAAGGGGGGGAAGAATCGTGGGGGGTAATAAAGTGGAAAGGGGGCAAGGGAGTTGAAGAAGGGAGAACGGAAGGGAGAGAAAAGGTTGGGAATAGGAAGTATAGGTGGGGGCTCCAGGAAGGAGGAAGAGGGGGAAGGGGAGGACGTGATGGAATGGAGGAAATAACAAAGGAAAAAATACCATGTAGAGAAAGGGGACACAAAAATGCGGGAGAAGGGAGAAGAGGGGAAAGAGAGCAAAGGGGGAAAAGCGGAAGGAGGGATGAAGAAGACGAGGCAGAGAACGCGGCAGGAAGAGAGAGAGGCATATTGGAAGGGGCGCGCAGGGGGGAAATTGGGTAGATTGGGGTGAGGCATGAAATTCGTCGGGTGACTACTCGTACGCCGTGGCACCTAGAGAGGCCGTCGTCTGATCCGACCACTCGGCATACGGACCCTCTACAATAGCCTCTCAGTCATTTTTTTCCTTCTCATTTCGGTGGCTCTCGCTGTCCTAATGTTTGCAAACGCGGGAAATAGTGCAGTTGGAGCCAGTGTAAGGTTGCCAAACGCGGTAGTTGCAAACGGTGGGCCGTGGCAGCGAACCGCCTGCGCCGGCACGTCCGGGTGGCCAGGTGAACGCTAGAGGAGGCGGTGTTTCGGTGCGCGAAAGGGTCGTTGAATTCCAGGGCTACTTCGTTCGGGCTTAGTCCCTTAAGAGCCCTGAGGACCAAAATATCGTGAAAATTCGTCGGGTGACTACTCGGACTCCGTGGCACCTAGAGAGGCCTCGTCTGATCCGAACACCTCGGCATACGGACCCTCTACAATAGCCTCTCTCATTTTTTTCCTTCTCATTTCGGTGCTCTCGTTGTCCTAATGTTTGCAAACGCTGGCGAAATAGTGCAGTTGGAGCCAGTGTAAGGTTGCTAAACGCTGTATTTTGCAAACGGTGGGCCGTGGCAACGAACAGCCTGTGCCGGCACGTCCGGGTGGCCAGGTGAACGCTAGAGGAGGCGGTGTTTTCGGTTGCGCGAAAGGGTCGTTGATTCCGGGCTACTTCGTTCGGGCTTAGTCCCTTAAGAGCCCTGAGACCAAAATATCGTTGAAATTCGTCGGGTGACTACTCGGACTCCGTGGCACCTAGAGAGGCCTCGTCTGATCCGACACCTCGGCATACGGACCTCTACAATAGCCTCTCTCATTTTTTTCCTTCTCATTTCGGGCTCTCGCTGTCCTAATGTTTGCAACGCGTGAAATAGTGCAGTTGGAGCCAGTGTAAGGTTGCCAAACGCTGTTATTTTTGCAACGATGGCCGGGCACTAACCGCCTACGCCGACACGTCGGGGTGATAAAATGTAAAAGACTAAGGTCCAGGTTACCGCTAGATGGAGGCGGTGTTTCGGTGCGGTCGAAAGGGTCGTTGATTCCGGGCTACTTCGTTCGAGCTTATGTCCCCTTAAGATGCCCTGCGACAACAATATCTTGAAATGCGTCGGTGACTACTCGGACTCCGTGGCACCTAGAGAGGCCTCGTCTGATTCCGACAACCTCGGCATACGGACCGCTCTACAATAGCCTCTCTCATTTTTTCCTTATCATTTCGGTGCTCTCGCTGTCCTAATGTTTGCAAACACTCGTGAAATAGTGCAGTTGAGCCAGTTAAGGTTGCCAAACGTGTATTTTGCAACGGTGGGCCTTGCACCGAACCGCCTGCGCCGGCACTCCGGGTGTGCCAGGTGCACGGCGAAGGAGGCGGTGTTCGGTGCCGCGAAAGGGTCGTTGATTCCGGGCTAACTTCGTTCGGGCTTAGTCCCCTTAAGAGCCCTGCGACCCCAAATATCGTTCAATTCGTCGGTGACTCTCTGACTCCGTGGCACCAGAAGGCCTCGTCTTATCCGACACCTCGGCATACGACCCTCTACAATAGAGGGGGTGGGGGGCAAGTTTGGAGCCAGGTTAAAGGTTGTCAAACGTGTATTTTGTGCAAACGGTGGGCCGTGGCCACCGAACCGCCTGCGCCGGCCACGTCCCTTACTAGCCTGAGACCAACAATATCGTTCAAATTCGACGGGTGACTACTCGGACTCCTGGCATCCATTCGGGGGGGCCTAGAGGGAGTCGTTTTCAAAATTTAACACGGTTTTCAAAATTTACACTTTTTCAAAATTTACACATTTTCAAAATTTAACAACGTTTCAAATTTGCAACTTTTTCAAAATTTGACATTTTCCAAATTTTACAAACTGTGACTTTTCACAATTTACAATTTTTCAACAATGTTCAAGCTTCTCTTAGCTTCAAGAATTAAAATTCTCTACTAACGATACCAACCACGTGAAGGTGGAAGCCTTTTCTGGCACCACTAACCTAAACATAAAATTGTTAGTCAAAGAAATTTAAGTTTCAAATCAAAACCATACTAGATTTATACAAAATACACAAATTTAATAAAATATATGAACTTAAATTCATCTAACAAATTTATATATACCAAAGAAATTATATATACCAGACATGAGCATTGTAAATTCATTCCAATGAACCATCAGGATCATATTTACTCTGAATAGCGGACATGATTTATTCATGATCTGACTCTCGAACCTTCCAAAGAATCTTGTTATTAGGCCTTCCTCGATATCTATATAGCTGAATATTTGTCGCTAGAACTAGATGCAAATATAAGACTATTTTCCTGTGTGTATCAAAGTATTCAAACGCCCAAATAGAGGAGTTTTTTTAATGGATACCGTTGAAGCCACATTCTAGTAACTACCAATGACCCTGTAGGGTACTCAATATCTTCACCATATATAACAGGAGAAGTCAACTTCTTTCTTTCCTCGATGTAACGGCATAAGAAATAGTTTGTTCCTTCTTCATTGTCTTCATTACTGCAAACACATGTCCTACAAAAAAAGGTTTCAACTCAAATTTAAATTGTACATATTAAAATTTTAATGGACATAACTCAATACAAAAATTGTAAATAACCATAAATACCTTATCGCACCAAAATTGAAATTTCGTCAAAGTCCTTGGATATTGCAACTTCATCTATAGAAACAATTCGTAATGCTTGTGGAGGTTGATAACTAGGAAGCGGAGTTAGAGGCCTACAAATCCATCCATCCACCCATTCTTTTGAATCACGCTCAGAAGTGACAAATTCGATACAAGATGCACAAAAACATGTCAAATTTCTTGTCTATGTGGCCCACGAAGTAGCGTCTGAGCTACAAAATGAGTGCATATCATTGGACCTAGTGAGTGCCATACAATCCTCGTAGTTAGCAATTTTTTGTTCCTCTATCAACCAAAAATATCTGCGAACCATGGAAATTTCTTGAGAACCTTGGGCCATGTTGTCAATACACCATTCCATTATTCTCTTTGCATCTTTCAATTTAGCACCATCTTTGTACTTCAACTCTTCTCTTGCAAGATCTCTTTTCACACATGCCCCTGCACTGTCATGCTCTCCTTTTCCATGTCCAGCGTGAGTGAAACTCCAAATATGTTGCACACCCATCTTGATGTGCATCTTGCTCATCCAATAAAACATTTGTGCATTCTTAAACTAATATGTACAACTATCTGACCATATATAATGTTGTTTGAAGTGGATGTCCCTATCAGACAAGTTTCCATAAAATAACTGGAAACACCCTTGCATAGATTTAGTAGAATAAGTACGATCATCACTGATATAAAAGTGTTACTTTCTTAAAAAAAATGATCATTCTTTGTACTTTCAAGAGAATGTATAAATGCTATATGCACAAAAATGACAACTTGTACTGAGTTGTAATATTGTGATTAAACCTCCATTTGTGGTGCAATGTGTAATTCTCTACAAAATTGACCTCTGAAACAATAGTACCAATAGGAAATGTGTCTTTGCATATCTTGAATTGTTCATCCAACCATCGAGCTCTGTGTGTATGCCTAGCATACTCATAAACAATTTCATCCTTAAAATTTCACATAAATTGAAAAACAAGCATATGTTATGTAACTAGCTCACATCATTTAGAATCTTTTTCCATCTTTCAATTGGTATGTAACTGATTTATATTTATCAAATTCAGCTAAATTATTTCCTATTGCACCTTCAATTTTCTCATGGATGTAACTTTCCAATTTAGGTAATCTGCCACATGTACCATAACTTCCATCTAAAAAATCCTGACTATAAAAAAATTTCCAACTTCTTTTTCACAAAATATCATAAGAATGAAATTCTTGGAAGATATTGGTGGAACTTGAACACCACATTCTGATAACATAGTTTCAAAATGTAAAATGGAACGAATAAATAAAAATTTAGCATAATGTATAGCAAATTCAACATGTTTCTTATAACAACAAGTGGTGCGAGCGTGGTTGATTTTCACATAGAATGGTTTTAACATTTCAAAAAAATGTACACTAATTTTAATTTCTAGATGCTCTTGTTTAAACTTACGAAAAAATTGAGTTTGAGTCATATCTAAGAAACGCTTTGGATGTGGTTCATGATTAATAGAACCAAATCTTTGTTTTACAACATCTCTTGTATTAGATGAAACTCTAGTGTTATCATGCCAAAATTGAATAACAACTTCTCTTATAGCATCAGTATTATATTTGTCCTTACGCGGTGCTCTAGTAGAAAATGCCCAAAAATCAGTGTTATTGAGTGATTGAAGGATATTATGTCTTTCAATTGCTTTCATTAGAGTTTTTCAATTAACTTGCAACATTTGACTTGTTTGCGTAATCAAACGTTTTTTTTAATTGATTCACTTACGACACTAGTAGCAAGTACACGACGCACAATATTACTATCCCTAGTGCGTCTCTTGACACCAATAGTAAGATATGCATCATGAAGGTTTTCAACAATTGTAGAGGTTTGACCAAGTATATTAAATGTTATCAATCCTAAGGTGTTTAATGTAGGTCTCATTTTATTCAATTTCATCAAACTAACCAACAACTGACATATTTGGGAATCATTTAAAATTTCAAAATGATTATCCCGAATTTCAATGGCTTTTCTTTTGATTTTCCATTCAGAAAGTTTGTCACACATTGGTTTCAAAAAAATTTCATCAATTTCAATAAAATAATTAGGTTTCTTACAGAAAATCCTAGGAGGTGTTTTTTTCAAATTTTGCTTGTCTACAGTTTCAACCTAAATTTCTTTATTCACATTTTCATTGCTCCTTCAATTTCAACATTTTCTACATCATGAGTATTTAATTCTTCTTCAACATTGACAGTAAAAACATCTTCATCACGAGTATATCAATTCAACTTCAACACTGACAGTAGAAACATTACCTGAGTTCCTCATTACTTACAATAGTAGGGGTTCAAGATGAGCCTCTTCTTGATTCATGAAGATTCCGCATTCGCTCAACATTTTGAAATCTGTTTACCTCTAATTCATTTGGTGTTTTTTTACTTAATGAATTCCTTTTTTGACTTCGTTTCTTGTCTCCCATGATGTTTTACTTCCGGTGATAAGAAAAACATGCCTAGAAAATGAAATAAAAATTCGCATTAATTCGTACAGTAAATTCATATAGTAAAAATCACATGGTAATTCGGAACATTGGGATGCGTATAAATATCGATTTACAAACTGTGATTGTTCTTTATAAACCGCGATCATGCGTTCTTGTTTAAAAACATGCAATCACGGTAGTTTGTACAAAAAAAAACTACGATCACGGATCTATTTGTATCATCAAATTTGACCCTAAGGCCTCGGGAAATCTTTGTTTTGCCCCAACTAAAGCTATGGAAGGTCATTATGAAGTGTAAAGGGTAAAAAAAATTCAAATTTACTCTTCCACAGACTTGAACCGTGCTAAAAAATTGAAACCATTTGACAAAAATGGTGCTATCGTGTACGGGTAGACTCTGTTACCTTCATAGAAATATTGATTTTAAAGTGAATAGAATAAGATAAATATCATTTTATAGTTTTTTACTAACAATAGGTCTTTAAGACATTTTTTCCCAAGAATGTTCATGTCTACGTTTAAGAATGCAAATTTTGTTTCGCTTATCAAAATGTGATAAAACTTATACTATCCCAAGCATGGAGAAATTTTATACACGTTAAAAAAAAAAAAAATTGATTTCGATATTTTTTGATATAGTTATGGCGGGCATAATAGAAAGCGCTTTGTTTTCTAAATATTTTTAGACCACTTTCATGGAAAAAATCATAAAAAAAAAAAATATTGCTCAAAAAAATACAAAATAAAATCCATCTCAAGATAGACAACTACATATAACTTTTCACTAAAGGAAAAAAAAAAATAACAAGATTTGGTCATCTAAATTGCAGGCAAACAGACTACAATTTTATAGGTTTTTTCAAAAACAAACACCAAGTCATATAATTTTAAGTGTTTAATATAGCTAAACTTGTCCATTTTTTAAAAAAAAAAGAATTTTAGAAACTAGATTCCAGAATGATATGATTCATATTCATATAAAATTTTATAATTTTGAGTGCGCGTATTGCTAATAATCCCTACAAGTTGAGATTTTACTAATTTTTGCAATATGACGTCCACGGATGACCCTATATTTGACCATCAACTTGGTGCACTTACCCAGATGTTTCATACACCATGACTCATGTGAGGAAGATCAGTAGGAAGAAGAAGAAGCAGATGATGATAATGATGGTGATGTTTGCATGGTGGGTTTCTCCATGAGCTCACAACAAGGGTAAACTTCAACTGAGGTAATAAGTGGTAGAAATGATGTTGATTTTTGGGATTGAATCCACCGGGTACCTATCCTTCCTCCCTCTCATACTTTAGAAGTAGATACTATACAAGTTTTTGAATTGCCCAATAATGACTTTGAATATTTAAGGGCTTTAATGATAAAGAAGTATGATGGAGGAATCCCATCTGAGGAGGACAAGAAGTTGTTGATGAACTTTGTTGTTGCTCAAGAGAAGGAGTATAACACAAGAAGTAGGGTTGTCAAAGGGACAGGGCCTCAAGCCAAGCCAAAAACTCCATTTCTTTCAAATATTCCTAAAGAGGCTCCTAAGAAAGATGCATCTGCCAAGGGCCTTACTGTCCCAAACAAAACTCATACCCCTCCTCATGCCCAAGCTGTCAAAAATCTTATGCCATCTAATGAGTGTATTAACCTTCCTTCCAATGCTACCTTGCCAAAGTTTTTCCCTTATGATATTGCCCAAGTCTTGAGTCAGATCAAGATCTTAGTTCCAATTGTTGAGTTGCTTAGGATTCTTGAGCACAAAAAGAGAGCTTTTGAGTATTTGGGTTGAAAGAGGAGAAGACTGTCCCTAGGTAGAAATGTAAACATTGTGGAGACTCCTCCATTCATTGAAGAGTTAGAGACACCACCAGCATTAGAAGAGCTAGATGAACCACCTGAGGTTTATTTGGGAACATCCTTGGTAGATTCTCAGCTAAATGTGGATCCATTCTTCACCACTCTAATCATTAAATATAGATTGTTGCACAACTGTATGTTTGATCAGGGGCATCATGCAATGTTATGCCTCTGGAAGTCATGAATGAGCTAGAATATCAAAGTAACAGCCGCATATGGGAAGTGTACTACTATGGACTCCAGAGAGGTGCTAGTGGTGGGATGTGTGAAGGTCTGGTGGTACAACTTGCTAGCCTATCCAGGTAGGAATTTGAAGCTTGATGTAGTTATTGTTGATTGCCAAGCCAAGTGGGGTATGTTGTTATCTAGAAAATGGGCTGCAAGTGTTGGTGGGAGTGTTCAAATGGATATGTCCTATGCTCACCATCCCAATTGAGGGAAGCCTTGTCAAGTTGTATGGGGAAAAGAAGATGTTGCACCTTATTGAGGATCCCAACAATGCATCTTATGAAGTATTGTACACAAGTGTTGATGCTGATAACTTTGTAGGATTTGCTAATGGAAAAGAGCACAAGATTGAAGAATGCAAGTGTCTTGAATAGGCAGGCTCTCCTTGGACTTTATTATTTGATGGAGCTTGCTCCAAGTTTGGAAATGGTGTTGGTGTTGTTCTGATCTCTCCGAGGCAGGAAGAGTTTGTCCTTTCCTTTCAAACTCAACTTTGAATGCACTAATAACATTGCTGAAGTATGAGGCACTATTGTTAGGTCTAAGGATTGCTTGGAAATATGGTGTTAAAGACATCATTGTCAAGGGAGATTTGGAATTAATTGTAAAGCAAGTCAAAAAACTTGTATGCCACAAAAAATCAGTGAATGAAACAATACAAGCATGCAGTTTGGGATTTCATTGAGATGTTTGTTTCATTCAACATTGTGCATCATGATAGGAAGTTCAATGATTTGGAAGAAAAACTTGCAGTATTGGGATCTTGGTTTGATAATTGTACAGTGTCCCCATATTGTGAATATGATGTTGAGGTGTTAACAAGGCCATCTGTACTTGACAATATTAAGCATTGGCAAGTTTTTGATGATGATGCTCATGTCAGAAGATTTCTACAGAATAAAGGAGAGTTTTTTGATCAAAATATTGATTGGGAGCCAATGGTGTGCATAGCAGAGGGTAAAGAAACATTGTTTTGGCAAAGGCATCATCCAACTAAATACTAATACCATTCCCAGATGATTGGTTGCTCTTGAGTCCAATTTTGATAATGTTGATCACATTATTAATAGATGCATGGCAGCCTCAAGGGATATTGAGGAGCATGACCTTGGCACAAAGGAGAAACCAAGGAAGATTTGGTTAGGTAGCAATCTCAGCAAGGAGGAGAAGCATTCCTACATCCAATTGCTAAAAAGGTATCAAGATTGCATGGCTTGGACTTATTCTGAGCTAAAGGCATACAGAGAGGATCTGTTTCAACATATTCCCTTGGAATGCAAAACCATTCATGTAGAAAAATAGAGGCCAATCAATCCACTCCTATCTCTTAAGATGCAAGAGGAACTGAAGAAACTGAGGGATGGAGGGATTATTCAGCCTACAAGGTATTCTTCTTGGGTTGCAAACCTAGTACTAGTCAGAAAGAAGAATGGTGACATCAGGCTGTGTGTGGATTTTAAAAATCTGAACAGAGCATCAATGAAGGATAATTATCCTTTACCAAAAATGGAAAACATGTTGCATCTAGTGAATCGGTTCTGAGTTGCTTTCTACCCTAGATTTTTCTCTGGTTATAACCAAGTTGTGGTGAAGGAATCAAAAAGGATTAAAACTGACTTTACCACCCCTTGGGGAACATATGTATATGTCAGGATGCCCTTTGGACTAATGAATGCTTGGAGAAAATTTTCAAAGAGAAATGGATGTTGCTTTTGCTAGTTACATCAATGATTTTATTGTTGCCAAGATGATGTAACTGTGTTCTTCTAGAAAGAGAAGTGATCACTTGTTGTACTTGGAAAAGATGTTGATAAGATGTAGAGAATATGGCATTTCACTCAATCTAAAGAAGTGCCATTTTGGAGTGTAGAAGGCAAAGTTGCTTGGTCACATTGTGTCATAAGAGGGGGTGATGATTGATCCAGAAAGGGTAGAGGCCATCAGCAAGGTTCCAATCCCAAGAACCAAGAAAGGAATTCAGTCCTTCTTTGGGTAGATAAACTTCATCAGAAGATTTATATCAAACTTTGATGAGTTGACCATTCCAATCACTTCCATGCTAAAGAAGGACCAGGCCATCAAATGGGAGGAGGATGCCATTCAAGCTTTCAATGGGATTAAAGAGGCACTAAAGCATGCACCTGTTCTAGCAGCTCCAGTATTATAAGAAGCCCTTTCAACTATTCTCTTTTTCTTCAGAGAACACTATTGCATTTGTCCTATTGCAGAAAGATGATGAAGGGGATGAGAGGCCAATTTCCTTTTTCAGTAAGGCATTATAGGGGGCTGAGCTGAAATACACTATTATGGAGAAACAAGTATTTTCCTTGGTAAAAACAACAAAGGTTTTTAGGCCTTATATTTTGAGTTCTAAAATTGTTGCTTATGTTCCCCACACCATGGTGAAAGACATCTTATCAGAGATGGAAGTCTCAAGCAAAAGATGTAGATGGGTGAACAAGTTGCAAGAATATGACATGGATATCCAAACCACGAAGTTGGTGAGAGGTTTGGGCTTGGCTAAGCTTATGGCTGAGAGCAACTTGCAAACTATTGAGGTAAATGAGGTAGAAGGAAGGGTAGATGTTTTTGAAAAATTGATGAGTTCTGAGTGGTACAAAGATGTAATTTTTTATCTCAGACATTTATACTGCCCTGAGTATTTGAGTAAGAACCAAAAAAGGCCCTTAAGTTGGCTTCCCAGAAATATGTCATTACTGATTATGGGTTAGCTTGGAAGAACCCTGAGGGAGTTCTCTTAAGGTGCATTACTGAAGATGAAGCCCCCAAGATAATTGTTGATCTCCATGGAGGAGTTTGTCAGGGGCATTTTGTCTGGAAGGGTCACAACACACAAGATCATGAGGGCTGGTTATTGGTGGCCAACTCTCTTCAAGGATGCAACTCTTTTGGTTAGAATATGTGAGAGTTGTTAGTGCTTCTCTAGAAGACTGAAAGCTTCAAGCTCCCTTCCTTTATAGCTTGTATCAATTGAAGCTCCATTCAAGCAATGGGGAATGGATTTCATTGGTGAGATTTTAGACCCTTCAAGTGTTGGCCATAAGTGGATTCTTGTAGCCACAGATTACTTCACCAAGTGGGTGGAGGCAATCCCCAACAAAAGGAAAACACACCAAATTGTCATGGATTTCATGTTGAACCATATCATATGCAGGTTTGGGGTGCCAGTCAAAATTTTTGCTGACAATGCCATGAGCTTTAGAGCTAAACCTTTGGTGGCAATGTGCAAAGAATATGGGATCAACTTGACATATGCATCTAATTACAATCCCCAAGGAAATTGACAAGTTGAGTCTAGTAATAAAAATTTGCTAAAGATTATCAGAAGAACCTTGGAGCTGAACAAGAGAAAATGGGGTGAGCAGTTGAAGTTTGTTGTTTTGGCCTAACCGAATTACTATTAAAAGAGCCACTAGAAAGAGTCCATTTGAGTTGGTGTATGGAACTCAAGCCCTGCTGCCCCTGCATATGCAATTATCCTCATATCAGTTCATGCAACAACTAGAAGATCAAGAAGTAAGTCCATATGATGCCCGCATTAACCAAATTGTTGAACTTGATGAAGAAAGGAGGGCATCCCACCAAAGGCATGTAAAGTTTAGAAAGAAGATGAAGAATTTGTTCGACAAGAAGGTCACCCTAAGAGCTTTCAATGTTGGAGATCCCATGCTGTTACGGGATAGCGGGCATGAAGATAAGGGCAAACATGGTAAATTTGATGCACTGTGGATGGGCCCTTACTCCATAGACATTCGGATTAGTGAGCATACCTTCTTCTTGAAGGATTTGGATGGATAATTTCTCGAATTTCCTATTAATGGCTGGAATCTGAATCATTTCTTGGATTGATTCCCAAGAAACAAGGTGAACATCATCTGTAAAGTGTATAGTTTGTTGGTTTGTTTTTTGTCTTTCATGTTCTTGTTCGTTTTCGGCCCCTAGTGGCCTATTTTTGTTGGTTTCTCTGTTCATTTTTTGGGGATGGTCTTGGTTTTTTGCTTTGTAGGCTGACTCCTTTTGCCCAATGGATACTTTTGGCACTTGGTCTACCTTTTTTCTTGTGGCACTCGCAGAGAGTGCCCATCCCCAAGTCGGAGCCAATGTTGGTGCTCGTTTTGATCTCTCACCATTTTGCCCTAATTTTCCTCTGATCTACATGTTATGAAACTTTTTTTTTTCTCAATGTGAATGTTATGAAAGCTTTTACCTCCATTTGAGTGCCTCGAGTTGTTTGCAGAATCCATTGTAATGTCCCTCCTTGAAGAAGTCTCCTTTCCCTATTTTTTCCCTAATTTCTTCAAAATCCACGGGCTTTTCTGTTTTTCCTATTTTTCCTTGACCATGGAAGCTCAAGAATGGTTAATTTATATTTGTATGCCTTTGAAAATCCAAATCCATGGTCGAAAGATGCTTGGAACCATGATTCACTTGGTTTTGTTTCGAAAAAAAAAATCATCCTTAGCGAAAAATCAGGTTTTGGGCATGAATAGTGATTTTCTGTGTTTTGACGGTCTGACGGGTGTCTTTTTCCTGTCAAATTTATTCCTCAGTGTTCAGAGGTCACGTGGTTTCTTTTGGTTGGTCAAAGGATGGAAAGCAAATTCTTTAACTTATCACTTTTTGCTTTTTTAGCAAAAAGGCAAATTTGGTCCCGTAGCTCTGCTCAAATCTGATTGGTTCTTTTGGTGCTTACGTGGCTTCTTCTAATTGGATAGGGTGCACCAGGTTTATTTTTGAACTTGTTCTTTTTGGCTACTTTGGAAAAAATATTGAACCCACCCTACAGCCCCACTAGGATTTGATTGAAGTAGATTTTAAGTGGCAGGGAAAAATTCCTACCTTGACCTTGCATAAGGATACGTGGCAAAGTTATAGGCGAAGATATGGGCCTTCAGAGGTAAGTTAGATTTTTTTCCCTTCTGGAAAAATGGAGTAAAATTCAAAGATGGAAGTGCACCCCTGCCAAGTCATTTTTAAGCCTTAATGTTTTTGAAGTTGCGCCATAATGACACGTGGTGAGCCTGCACTCATTCAAGGTCTCAATTTTTGGGGACCATCTCAAGATGTGTTATAGAGACACATGGTAGTTTGAAAATTTCAAAGGGGCGGGAAAGCAGACCATTGGAGGTAACTTGGATTTTTTGCCTCTTGTCATCAAAAGGATTAAAATCTCAAAATGGCCCGCAAGCCCGACAAGAAGGAGGTCAAAGTTGGCGTTGAAAATGTCAAAAGGTGGGTAGGCGGGCCATCGGGGGTAACTTGGATTGTTTTCCCCTTGATATTCAAATGACTAAAATCATCAAAATAACCCGTGACCTTGATGGAGAAAGGTCAAAGCTTGCTCCAGTCAACAGTGGAGGTATGGACCTTTGGAGGAAAATTGGAAAATTTTCCTTTTATGGAAAAAAGAGTTAAAAGTGAAAAAGGAAGCATGGTTCTGATGGGACCCACATTGGGACACGTGTCAGGATCATTTCTCAAGGGTAGAGCTACGGGAAAAACCTGGAAAATTTCCCATTTTCCAAAAAGGAGGTGAAATAGCAGAATTTGGATACGGTTCCTTTGGTGCCCACCTTAGGACACGTGTTAGACTCATTTCTCAAGGGCGAAGGTGCGGAGTAAAATGTGAAAATTTTACATTTTTCCAAAAGTTTTAAAAGGAAAAAAAGGAACCCGCGGGCCTGATCTAAAATTGAATCTCCCATGTGGATGGTCCAAATTCAACCTAGAAATCAATGGCAGTTGTGCATCTGTATCTGATTTTTCTACCATTTTCACTTCAGAGCTCCTGGGGATGTGTATTCTTATGATGTTTTATCATTTCTTGGAGTCTACATGCCAAATGAAGAGGAACATTAATCTGGTATCCTGGTTTGGTGGGGAAGGTCTGTAAATGTCTCTCACCATTAATATGTAATATGACTGTCAGATTCGGCCCTATTTTTCTTTCCTTGGCATGTGAAAGACCTGTTGATATCTGGGTTTGGTGAGAAAAATCTGGGGACATCTTTTATCATTAAGATGAGACCTGACCTTTGGGCTTGATATGATCTCCCATTTCTTCTTCCCGGGCATGCAAAGAACCAGATTGGATAGAATAGGGGTGGAAGTGGTTGGCGAAAGTTAAGGGAAAAGTGATCTACCAGAGGAAGGAGTTGAATGTGAGAGATGTTTGAAGAGATCTACCCCTTGAGCACCTGACAACTTTTTACATATCTGATTCTAGGAATCGCGATCGAGATGATGGCAAGCACTGGTACACTCAATGTCTTTAGTTTTGGGGGGAAAAGGCCCTGTTGTAAAATGTTATAAATAGGCATGATTTTTCCATGAAAATGGTTGGAGGTTGGAAGGTTGGAGTGTTAGAGGTCATAACTGATTTTCTAAGAAAAATCTTGATAGAACCCACCTTTCTGGGAGACTGTTTGAGAAACCTGTATATCTCTTTTGTATTAAACTTGATCGTGTCAAGGTGGTTATGAGTGTATATCCATTGAAAAGTTCTGAGATTGTTCTAGAAACTTTACCCTGTTGATAAATTTTAATCAAATTTGAGTTATTATGTGTTGACTCTGACAAATTAGTGTTTGATTTGTTTCAGAATGCCTACAAATAGTTTTATTTGTTCTTATTGAAATTTTTGTGAAATCACACAGGATCTTGTCCCTGTGACAGTTTAATGGTATTTGTAATCTCATTTCAAGAAGAGCCTTCATATTGGATGAGATAAACATATTTAAAATCAATTTAGTGTCATTTGTTGATAAATATTGTCTGTAAGTCTTCGAGTGTACCTTAGGCGTGGTTAATTAGAAACTATAGTGTTTAATTAAGTTTTCCAATTCAAACCTTCATATTGTAGTCTTAAAGATTATGTGAAAATGTGTTGATTTGGGCCTCCATTGAAGCACACCTTCTAGTTGAAGGAACATCCTGACTATTTTGAAGCTTTCTGTTGTGAAGTTGCTCATTATTGTAAAGTCCCTCCAAAGGTATGGTATAATCAACTTTATCCTTCTTCACCTCCCACCAAAATTCATTTAAAAACAACCAATCATAACCATACTACCCCTATTTGTCATGTGTGTATACAAATGCATAAGATTTACCACCAAAACATGCAAAAACAATTCAGGTTTTCATTGTCTTTAGTGGCCTGAACCTTGCTTAGAAAATATCTCCATTATCTAGAGTGACAACTCGTGAGAGTTATATTTTGTTGTATTGATCAAATTTTCTTCAAGGTCTTCTTAATAATTTCACAAGAAAGGATATCTCCATCTCCTCCATAAACAGCAGGCTTAAAAAAGGGTCCTCTCACCCTGGTGTCATTATAAAACTAGGGTTGTGTCCTAGGTTGTATGCAATGAAGCCCTATGTGTTCAGTGATTTTGTCAGTTCCATTCTAGGGGTTTGTTTGTTATGTTTTCCTTTAGTTTTCTATTAATCTATGGAAATGTAATACTAAGCTACTAAAATGACATTGTTGTAATAAAAATTCCACGAAAGGAAATTCTTTATCTAAAATTGAAGTACACACACCAAAGCAAAGTAACAAAATTGAAATGACACACTCAACTTGAATTGAAATGCTAAATTGAAATAAAATAACACACTCAGACTGAATTGAAATAAAAATACTGAAATACATCAAAGCGAGGAAAGTAACTAAATTCAAGTAACCATTCAAACTTCAAACCAATATTCAAATCAAAACATCTAGATTTTAACTTGCCACAAATTACGAGAAAACATAAAGCATAGAAATCCTCCAGTCACCTTGGTCGAGTGGGCACTTGCTCTCCCTAAGGATGGAGTTTAACTCAACACCAAAAGTTGTTCAAAACAACATCTATTGTATTGATTTAAAAATTCTTGAACATTCTCAATAAACTGTAAAAACTAGATAAAGTTGTATTTGTAAAAGTATTGGTATTAACTAACTAACTCATTATTTTTCAAGGACCTACCTATATATAGAATTAAAAATTATACATCATGCCATAGTTATAGGCATTGAACTCGTTCATCAATAACCCTACTGAATACTCTGGAAATGTTAAAATCATGCTTCATGTCTGTAGGTTGGTTAGAATAGTTGGAAAAATTCCTCCACTATGCATGATGATTGTAGACTCGGTTCCTTGATCACAAATCCATGCATTGGAAGTAAATTTCCATTATCATCCTACACATGTCACCATAATTCACTCATAGAGGTGGTTAATAGGAAGTTACACAGTCAATGGTTTACATGAACATAATCAAGAGAAATGCATTAACTTCACTAGGATAAAGCTATGTAAAGCATCCCTGTGCACTTAATTAATCATGTTTTAAAGACAAATAAATAGACACACAGATCATATAATGACTCAAATAATGAACCCATCATCTCCCCTACCTTTTACCGGTTGCATGTCCCTATGCAACCTTATCTTTTTCATGCTCTTTTCCCAAGCTATTGAGCCATGTTGTACTCTTCAAATTGATCAGCATATTATTTCCTAGTGCCCTTACATCCCTAAGTTGTGGAAATAGCCTCGACCCAGGCTATGAAACTATCATGGGACTGAGCAACATTGTTTTTCCATGTGGTCATGGGGATGAGGAGAAGAGGTGGTCTTACCTGAATCCCAACCCATTCATCACTATATTCCTTGTTATCCTTTTCATATAACTGCCAAATTATTGTTACAAGTGCATCACCTCGACTCATACTCAGACTGAGATTCTAAGGAGAAATGACTTATCTTCTTTTCAATGGTAAATTTAAGGTATCCCATCTCCTGTCACAGGCCTGCCTTGCTTCACTAAAATGTTGTTGGCTGAAGGCCTCAAAATCCTGTATACACTTATGCAAAACCTGTGAAGTGTTTGCACCAGCACCAACCTGATAATACAAAGACTAAAATTCTTCTTCATTGATACATCATTATGGTGAGTTGATCGAATGAAAAAACCAAAAGTATGAGCTATTTGATTAAAAACATCTGTTTGTTCACTCCAAATAATCTTATTTCTCAATAAGGACTGAATGGCCTTAATCTGAAAATCTCCCATGAATAGATTAATAAAGAAGTCAGACACATTTTTGACTAACATGTTATGAAGATAAAACTCACACAATAGGTTTTGAACTTTAGGGGTACTATTCTGGTAAATCTCCAAAAAGGTTTTGCCATCTGGTGCAACATGGGGTTCCTTAGTGCATAGTGTCATTAACTTCAGGCATAGAATTGCTCCTGGATAAACATATTGTAGATAGAAGAATATTTGCGGCAAGCAAGAAAATTACAAGCTAAGGGACACACAAAATCTATGATTGATTCTAATTTATTTTTCTCATTTGTACTAGCCTCTATTTCCTTCTTTAAGCTATTTTTTATCCTTGATCAAATCCTTATTTTGAAGAGATAAACAATTTAAAGTATTCCATAAATTAAGACTGATGTCTCATTGTCTCCTAAGACTGCTAACATATAATTTTAAAGCATTAATTTCTCTAACCTTCTCTACAGTCCTTTGCTTGAATTTCAGTTTACAAAGAACAATTAGTTTTGTGCATACCTTTTAATTTATCCTTCAGGGAAGAAATTTCATCTTGATAACATTTTAGCACCTCATCTCCATGGGATTCTGGACCACCCATCCCTTCTGAAGTAGATTCCAAAGTTTTAGTCTGTGTTTCTGGTGTTGAGGGTACTTCTAAAGCCTTGTCCTCTATTTCAGGAGTTGTAGGAGCTTCCACCATGTCAGCATCAGGAAATGCATCAGATATGGAAATGTTGGGTGAAAACACATCATCTTTGGACTACTCAAGTGGAACAGTGAAAGGACCAGCTTTATCCTTTTCTTCTATAATCGGGGCAGAATCTTCATTAAATACTACAAGCTGAGAAATTTTATATTTCTACAAATTTCAAGACCATCTTGGCCTTGTTGGCATAGAGGAATGATTCATCTTAGTGTTCTTTCCCTTATAACATTTTGGCAAGGAGGGTGGTTGAAACTGACCAGAAGATTCACCCATGGTTTCCTTTGAAGGTTGAGGTACTGACTCGAGCTCAGGACAAATGCTGGGATACTGGTATTTATTGGTTCTCTTCTTCTTTCAAGTATCCCCTACATTGATGTTCTCAAGCCTCCTCTTGGGTCTATAGAAAACTTGATGCGAGAAAATGAGTTGAATGAGCCCCGGATGCTTCAAGGAAGCCCTTCCTCCTCCATTTTTATATTTTTACCTAACTTAATGACTATGTCTACCAAATACTTAGGTAAATTGACCTGAGTTCAGGGTTTGTGTCCCTCTTTTCAGATGAGTTAAATTTTTTTAGATAATCCCCTCCAAGCATAGATGGTTGACGGTCACAAATAAAGTATTTATTAACCCATCTGGAAACCTCTTTCCATATTCTAGGTAGACTCTCGCATTGAATTCCCTTCTGAACACCAAGAGGAGTGAGGATTACCTTTGGAAGAGCTTCACCCTCTTCATGAAACAATGGTATCAAATCTTTAAGAGGAGCATTGGTCACAACTCTGAGACCAAAATTTGGCAACCTAGAGAGGTCATAAACAATGCGGTAATTGATCTCAACCCTCTTCCCTTAGATTTGAGAGCATGTTTCCTCAAAATTGATTAAGAATTCATTGATCAAGTATTCATCAAAACCTTCAAAAAATGGATGAAATCCAACTACCCACCATCATGAAATATCTAGGAGATGGTGGCATTTTGTAACAATGTCTCGGGAGAATCAGGCTAATTTCTTTTTTTGACCCATGGCGAGGATGGTTGTGGAAATATTTAGTAAAATGAAGAATTGGAATTGGGAGAAATATCATAGTGATAGTATGGAGTTTTTGACAATGGCAGTTTTAGAAATTTTTAATCGTTTAAATGTTCCAAGGTCGGTGCAAAATTGGTGGCACACAAAGTTGACAAGACACACTTTACATGGGAAATTTTAATACAAATTACGGTGCATTTCCAATCATAATAAATACCCATACCACATGTAATTTCTTACAAGCCACGCATCCCTCTCATTTAAAACATGACTCGTGTGACACATATTTTCATCATTATTCATTTAAGCTTTATTTCGTGCCACAAGATTTGATTTGTACTGCCAATAAATACGTTGGGACTTGATTTTTGTGTCAAATTAATTATGAAGAATTAATGCAATGGGTAAAATTCTTTAAACACCAATATTTGTAGCTAAGAAAAATGCACTTACCCCTTTTATATCAGCTCACCGAATTCTGTAGATTTCTACTTCCTATGCTCATAGAATGAATATGGATTAATGTATAATATAATAATAATCATTCCTAGCCTTTATTGGAAACATGAACAAAATAACTACAATATAAAGGGGAAGAATATCAAAAAATTAATCATCTTCCTTTATTTAAAATTAAAAAAACAACTACTTAAGGTCGGAAGATCCAAATCCTCCAATGAATCCATTTCCTCGCATATCAGCATATCCTTGTTGAAGGTCTCCTTGTCCAGTGGTCACTGGTACATCCATACCTAATGTCCATTTACCAGAAGATTTCATCTATCTCCATCAATTGGAAATAGTCTCACAGAACCGTTGTCATAAAATTTCTCGATGTGATAGGGTCCCAACCATCGTCTTCTCAACTTTCCTTTGAACATTTGATACTTAGAATCAAATAGTAATACCCAATCTCCTTCATTAAACTTCATGTGTTTCATATGATCATCATTCCATGATTTCCTCTGCTGTTAGATAATTTATGTCTTTTGTTGTGCTTTCATCCTCATCTCATCCAATTCATTCAACTACATCCCTCTTTCATGTTGTGCTTCATCCAGGTCAATTCCTATTTCCAGCGTTATTCTCCAAGTCTTCAATTTGAATTCCATGGGTAACAATGGATTTTTCCCATACACAAGTATGTATGGGTAGAAACCAGTAGTAGTATTTCAGGTTGTGTTGTAGGCCCATACTGCTTTTGGGAGTTTTGGTACCTAGTTCTTCCTGTCTGCATTGATAACCTTGGTCAAAATGTTCTCAAGCTCTATGTTTGTGACCTCCACCTTCCCATTAGATTAAGGTTGATATGGTGATGATTTCCGATGCTTGATTTGGTAGATCTCCAGGAAAGCCTCAATCATGTTAGATACAAATTAATGTCCCTGATTAGATACAATGGCTCTAGGGGCACCAAATCTCACCATAATCCTATTGTACAAAAATTCAGCTACATCATCCTCATTGGCAGATGCTAATGCTTGAATCTCCACCCATTTCATATAACATAATCAGTGTACACCAATAGGTACTCTTTCCCAAAGGATGGGGGATCAACAGTTCTAACGAAATTAATTCCCCACTTCTCAAATGGTTCTAAGACCAGCTGAGGGTGTAGAGGCATTTCCATGTACATTGTAGGCTTCCCCATTCTTTGACATGCATCAAACTGCCACACGTACTTCATGACAGACTTGTGAAGAGAAGGCCAGTAATATCCAGCTCCAAGGACCTTATGAATTTTCCTCTTTACTGAGTAATGTCCTCCTCTAGGCTCATCATGACAAGCTCTCATTATGTCATATACTTCATCCTCCCGAACACATCTGCAAAGAACCATGTTAGGACAACATTTAAATAAAATTCCATTGCACCATTTGTATGTTGCACTATTTTTATCTAATCTCCTTCATTCCTTATTAGTAAAATAGGTAGGAAACTTCCATGTAGTTAGGTAATTTTCAAGATCAGCAAACCATGGAGGATGAGTTGATACTGCAAACAAGTGCTCATCTAGAAAGTGGTCCTGGAATGCTTCCTTGTCTCTTAAAATATTCAATCTTGAAAGAAAATCAGCAACAACATTAGCCTTCCTTGGCTTATCAATAATGGTTAAATTAAATTCTTACAACAAGAGTAACCATCTAATAATCATGCACCCCACTATTGGTTTATTCATCAAATATCGAATGGCTGAATGATCAGTGTATACAAAGATTTTGTATCCAGAGATATAATGTCTAAATTTATTCAGAGAGTAGGCAAAAGCCAGAAATTATTTTTCCGTAGTGGTTTAATTTTTCTCCGTAGGGTTAAGATTCTTGCTAAAAAATAGATGGCATACATCTAATCTTTCTCATCCTTTTTTCCAAGAACAACTCCCATTGTTGTGTTAGAAGCATCAATGTGAATATGGAAAGGCTGCCCCTAGTTAGGTCCTCTCAAAACTGGAGCAGTGGTTAACTTCTCTTTGATAATCTCAAAATCTTGCTGACATTGAGGATACCATTCAAAAACAAAACTTTTGTTAGCAAATAAAACATAGGTGCAACTATTTCATGAAATTATTTAATGAACCTCCTGTAATACCCAACATGCACAAAAAAGGTCTTGATGTCATTATGATTTCTTTGCATAGACAACTTATTTATTACCTCAATCTTTTTGGGGTCGACTTGTAGTCCTTTGACAGAAATATGATGACCTAAAACAATTCCTTGATCAACCATTATCAAACATTTTTCATGACTCAAGTAAAGTTGGTGCTTCTCACTTCTAGTTAATATCTTTTCAAGATTATCCAGATATTCATAAAAAGTTGAACCATGGACAGTAAAATCATAAATTTGAACTTTGACATAGTCATTTGTAAGATCCACAAATATGGCCAAAACTTCCCTCTGGAAGGTAGAAGGTGCATTACAAAGTCCAAATGGTAGAACTCTATATGCAAATGTACCCCAGGGATAAGTAAAAGTGGTTTTATCATGATCAGCAGATGAAATACTAATTTAGTTTTACCCACTAAACCCATCCAAGAAGGAGAATTATTTCTTTCCTGTCAGATTGTCCAAGACCTAATCAATAAAAGGCAAAGGAAAGTAGTCTTTCTTGGTGGATTTATTAAGTTCCCTATAGTCTACACAGATTCTCCATTTCCCATTTTTCTTAGGAACTATAACTAGCGGTGATACCCACTAAATATCAGATATAGGATAGATAAATCCTACCTTCAACAATTTTTCTATCTCAATTTTACAGTGTCTCTCAGTGTTGGATTAATTGTACGTTGTGGACATATCACAGGTTTAATATGCTCAGTGTAAATATGATGGGTGTAGATGCTTGGATGGATCCCTTTCATGTCAATATAATCCCAAGAAAAATCTTGGGAATGCTTACTCAAAATTTATACAACCCTAGTCTCTTGGCGGGCCTCTAAATTATTACCAATGGTCATCTCTCTTCCTATGTAAATAGTCACTTGTTGGTATCATTCAGAATAGTGATCTCTGCATCAAAAATTAAAGAATTCAATGGGAAAACATGAGGCTAAAGCATGTGCAAAATAGTCATATTTTCAAGAGACATAACGTTGGCTAAAGGGAAATGGAAATCAGTGATTGTACATTCGTCATGATAAGCATAGGTTTCTATACAATTTTCATTAGAAATGTCACTTACCAAGGGAATATTATCAGCTGAGTTCAAAATAGATGTTTTCATAGCCTTGGTTCCAATTTCGGTAGCCATAGTTCCAATTTTCATAGCCACAACATCCACTTCATAAAATATTGTGTATGACTCAACAATTTCTTCCATGTAAATTTTCATTGCAATGGTGGCCAGATAAGAAGAACTCAGATTGTAAGTGTCTGAAAAATCTGCCCATACATGTTCACAAACATCCACATATGGCTGAGCACGAGGATATAATGAAATATTATTTGATTTTTTCCATTGAAAATAGTCATATTTCCTGATCTATAATCAATGTATGCCACAACACTAGCTAACCAAGGTCTTCCTAAGATGATTGGGTATCCTAACTTCTGAGATTTAGGTTGTAAGACCATAAAATCCATAGGATACTCCCAAGATTCAACTGTGACCATTACATCCTCAATTACCCCATCTGGTATAGCAACAGATTGATCTTCCAATTGGATAATGGTATTGGTTGGTTGCAATCCTGTTAGAGATAACAAATTGAACATAAGATCAGTGATATATTCCCATATTTTTGTTAAGATTTCCAGCTTCAACCTTTTTTTGGGTATTTCTTCTTTCTTCATGGTGTATTTATGCACTGGTCTCTAATGGTCTGGTTTAACTCAGGAATGTCCCTTATTTCTCTCAGAAGTGGGACCTCAATGTTCATATTTTTCAATTCATGAACTAGTGTTGTTTCTTCTGCAATCCGAGTTTCTTTTAATCATTCAAGAAAAGGTTGCTACATGGGCATTCTTATCTTTTTCTTGGAATTTCCTAGTGGCTTGCATTTGTGGAGCATGTTCAGTGTCTTCCTTTTCCTTAGGTTCCTCTTCTCTCATATTTTCCTTAGGTATTTCTGTGATAAGAATAGGATGATTGGTGACTGTTCTCCCAGACCTCAGTCGCATATCTTTGATAGCACTTACCTGCATTGTATCACTTTGTCCTACTTCATTTATTGAAGTTGTTTGTTGATTCTTAGGATTCACGACAGATGGGTTGGAAGTTGAGTTTTTGTTTCCTGTCATGCTTTGTTGGTAATTTTGTGGTGGGGGCATTAAATCTTGTTGTGGTTACTAAAACCTCCTTTGTTGATTAGAATTTTCTTGAGATTCCCATTGTTGGTTTTTTCATGGTTGTGCATAGGTTGGTGGTGTCCAACCCTGCTAATTATATGAATTCATCCATGGTGGTGGATGTTGATAAACCATCTAGTTTGGTGGTGTCCATTCAAGTTTTCCCCAAGTAGTTTGAGGAGCCTGGTTGTGCCATGACATTAACCAGGATTTCTGAGCAGGTTTAGAAGCATACAAAGTTTGATTATTTGGCCTCTGAACAAATTTTACCTCTACATTTTCTTGAGACATGGCATTCACTCTTTCTTTCAATTGAGGCAATAAAGTGCAATGGTTAGTATCATGATCAGGGACATCACAAATAAAGCACATGTTTGTGAAATCTAAAGGGAATTCTCTCAAAGGATGTCTCTTTCTACATTTAGGATAGTATAAGTCCATAGGTTCTTTTCCAAAATCGGTCTTGGCTTTCATCCCATCAATGGTTGATGTCAATTGTGATAAGATGTATGTTTTCATGTTAGCCATTTCCTCGAGAAGTTCTAAGGTACTTAGGGCATTCTTGGATGTTTTTCTCTTCCTTATACCTCCTCTTATTCTAGAGTAACTTCTACATAACTTGATGATATCTGTCATGTTAAGTTTGTGCACATCACCTCCTCCATAAGATGGAGGGAATCCTTGGTTTCATCATCAAGTCCTTTAAGGAAAATTGTCTTAGTGATATCTGCATGTAACTCATAACCACTCCTCTGATGGAGAAAGATAAATCTATCCAGATAATCTTCTAGGTTTTCATCTTCATTTTACTTTATCTAGAAGAACTCTTCTTTCCTATCTCTTCCCCTGCAATAGTCTTGATATTTGTCCAAAAAGGTTGTTTCTATGCTTTCCCTTGTGTAAATGGAATTATGGGATAATCCAATGAACCACCTCATAACAGAGTCTTTGAGGGTGGAAAGAAAAAGTTTGATTTTTTGATTGTCTATTTGATAGTCATATGTGTGGAAAATAACTTTGAATTCAAATAGGAACTCTTCTGGGTCTTCTGAAGTCATTCCTCAAAAGATAGGGAGGATGGATGGAGAGATATTTTCATGGGTGCATCCTCATCTTCATCTAGGAAAATGGGTTAATTTTTATTGGAATTAGTGACATTTAGCACTAAGAAAAAACTGTCTAAATTTAAGAATTTTTTCCTTAAGATTTAACCTTGAATTTTTTGAATTTTCATCGTCTTGTTTTGTTTCAGCACTTACAACCTAAAACACCCTGTACATGACCTGAAATAGCACATTTTTCACAAAACAATGCTTTTTCCCTGCTTTTAAAACCCCAAAATTGAATTTTTGACAATGTAGTGCATTTGTGCACAAAACAATGCATTTGTGACATGAAACAACATGTTTATCATAAAACAACGCATTCGTTCCACCTTTAGAACCTCAAAAATGATGTTTTGAAAAAGTAGCATGTTTTTGCACAAAACGGTGTCTTTGTGACCTGAAACAGTGCATATGTGACGTGTTTCAGTGCTTATGTGACCTATTGTGGCACATTTTTTTTTTTTCCTAACTTCCATGAGCCATAAATTTTAATCTTGAAATCAAAACAAATCCTTTTTTTCCCAAAAAGGTATTGAAAATAAATATGCTATGAAAGTGTTAATTTAGAATTTTATTATATAATTTATTCATGGTTTTCATTTTACTAAATCTTGTAATTTTAAATACACTTTAAGTTATCTTTTCTTGTTTCAAATTACCAACATTTTATGCGTAGCTTTCTAAACTTTCCAAAGCTAAAAATCAATCTAAAACTACTCATCCTTTTTGTTTTGCAACTCATTTAGTCTAAGGAATTTTGGGTTATAAACAAACTACTAACCATTGGTTTTGTAGGGCCTCCATTTGAAGACCCCATTACATAAATTTTAATCATTTTATCTTGCATCCATTTTCTTGCATTTATCATCATTTTTCTGTGTTACTTGTTCATCCCAAGGGTAAAACCATGTATGCTCTCCTCTCACGTCCTAGGACGATCATGAGGATCAAAAGTGGATAGCCTTCCCATTTTTATTTTGTAGGGGCAACATGACATGGAAGTCATATTCACGCACTTTTAATAGTCCTAGGAGTTTCATGACCGTGGGATTCATCTCCATGCATGTAGACACACCCCGTGATGAGGGTTGTCAATCCTCTTCATTAATAATATCAATTCAAGGCTGGTGTCTGAAGGTTGTATGCATTAAGAGAATAAGATCTTGGAAAGAAGATCCTTTAAACACAATCCAAACTCGCATAAAATAAATCATACATGTAAAAATTTAAAGGCACACTTACATAAATATAAACACACTTGCATAAATAAAGCTTGCATTAAAGAAATACAACTTGCGTAAATGAAATTGTTGAATTAAAAATAACTGAAAGATAAAAAGGCACCTGCAGGTTCACAACAAAATTATACTAAAGAAGGATCACATAACATGAAATCAGAAGTTTACAACAAAGGAGAACGAAAAAAATAAAGAATTAACATAACACATTGATCCATCTTCCTTGGAATGAGTGGCCAAATCATTCCTTGGAAGAGGATTTAATTCATACTTTTAATTAAAACTTAGAGAATGATTTCACTTAGAAGATTGGAAAGAAAGAACAGATCTTTATTCCTTGGGAGAAAAATTACATATCTCAGTGTGGAAGGTTGCATTTATAATGTATGCATCCAACCAACTCCTTATTTTAGGAAATACAATCTGATCTTATATTTATTCCAATCCTAACAGCTAAGATCTCCATCTCCAAAAAATATGGAGAGAGATATATTATTGGATCTAAAGTCTTATCTCGTTGTTTTATAAAGATTTGCTCCCAAATCTTCTCCTTACTTTTTGGTAACAAGAATTGCAATGATTTTATTCTACTATATTATTGGAAGATATTTTTTCCTCAAAATATTATTTTGATCAAATGACTTTCCCAGATTTTCCATTTGAATTTGATGTTTTTAATTGTCAAAGTTTTGAAACTTGTCTGACAGAGTTTTTCCTTAGATTACAGCTCACTAAAAGTTAGATTTCTCTTCATTGGTAAAACCTGTAGAAAATATGAATGAGGTTTTTGTTAAATACATTTCTATGAACAATAACCTCTCTTAGATTTTCCATTTGACTTTTTTGTTTTTATTTATGGAACTTTAAGTGCTCGTCTAATACACTTTTTCCTTGGACTGTAGCTCACTAAACGTTAGATTTATCTTCATTGGTAAACCTGTAGAAAATATAAATGAGGTTTTTGTTAAACACAATGTTATGAACAAAAAAATCTCTCAGATTTCCCATTGGATTTTCTGATTATTCACAATTCCTCAAAGACTGTCATTCCATTGATGTAGATTCCAGAGCAAACGTTACTTTATTGATGCAGGTTCAAGAGCTAACTCCAATGGATTTGGACCTAACGTTACTTTGTTGATGCCGGTTCTAGAACTAAATCCAATGGTTCTAGAGTTAACGTTACAAGTTTTGGAGCTAACTCTAATGGTTCCAGAGCTAATGTTGCAGGTTTCAGAGATAACTCGAATGGTTCCGGAGCTAACGTTACAAGTTTTAGAGCTAACTACAACAACTATAACTTTTGCATGAGATCTCGGATTGAGATGATTCTTTTTTTTGAACTTGCATAATTTTTTGAGAGGAATCTGGATATAAAATCATCTTTGAGTTTATATGTACTAATCATGATCAGTTCTATTTTTCCCAAAACTAGCATTATCTTTCCTTTATGGCCTGCATACACAAAACTTTGCATCTTTTCCCAAATAAACAATAGGTTTAGTCAACAAAATAGATAACAAAACTATTGGCTAGATTTTCTGCATAGCATCAAACCTAGGCAGTCATGAGATAAATCTCCCTCATTTAACCGGTGAGGCTCCCGTGTCAGATTTGTCAATATAAATGTGTTTTTATCTATCAGGGGTTTTACTTTAACCACTTAGTTCATGAACCATAACTAAGAAGTTCTGCAGCATGTAAGCAGTTGTTTAAGAAAGGAAAATTATAGAAGAAGAAAGTAAAGGTATTACAGAGAAGAAATGAGGAAGATGTGCATCCCAATTAGTAGATAGCAGAGCTAAATTGCATGCACATAGAAGAAACTTAATAGATTTGAACACACAAAATTATAAAGCAAAGGCAACTCTAGATCCAGATCTAAAATAACACAAAGTTTACTTAAAAGATCTAAGATTTAAAAGAAAGAAACACAGTACGCCGTGACACAAAGCTCTCCGGAAACCTACTTCTTTGTATTCCTCTGCTACAAGTGGCTCTCAGGGGTTCAACACAAAGTCTAGAACACAAGATTACTGCTTACAAATTCTAATTGATCATTAACCCGGAGGTTCTTCTCCTACTTATAGAATGTAGGAGGGAAAGTACAAATAGAAGACTCAAACTGAACTAAAGTATGAACAACAAGTAAAGATGACATTTGGCAATCATCCTCAACTAACTTCTTCTTAAGTGACACATGTATCACTTAACTAATAGAATGGTTCCACATGACTTCAAGTAATGGTTGCAAAACCAATAAGTTAGAAGTTTTACAATCTCATCCGAGAAACATAGAAAATAGAAGAAGAAAGAATAGAAGAAGTCATGTCTAGCTGTAACATTTACATCTTCTTCTTGTTCTGATATCTGATATACTTATCGAACACATAATTCAGCATCCTTCCATCTGTTTTAGCCACTGCTTCCTTCTCTTTCCTGAACTGCAGCAACCCTTCATTCAACACTTTGCTGCATGCTTCCACCTCTTCCAAACTTGGCCCAAATCTTGCAATGTCTACCTGCAGCGCCACCAATCTACTGATAGAATTCATCGTGAAAGGCTTGGTAGCTTTATCAATTCTCTTTTGCACCATCAGAAGAGAACCTTCCAGGGAATCATGCACCTTGGTAGAAACAATCCGCATGTATGAAGTAACACCTCCATCCACTCTTTCCTCAGTGAAAGAAATGATACTGTCTGGTAAATCTGATGTTCTACTCTCAAGCACTTGCATCCTTTTCAGCAAAACTCTGCAGATCTCCAAACGGAAAGATATTGCAAACTCTAGCTGCTTCCCCTTCTCGACTGATCCATCCGGTACAATTTGTTCTGCAACCAACACATATCTCGGCAGCTTGTTAATCTCGGCCAAAATACTCAGGTTACTCTCTGCAACTGTATTCATGCCTTCTATGCTTTCCATCAGTTGCTTTAATTGATTTGCTGCATCTTTCATAACCTTTAGGCAAGCTGGCACTTCCCCAAGTTGCACAGAATCTTGACGAATAATCAAATCCTTCCATTCATCAATAGCCTTTACTTGATTGCTTGCATCTTCCATTTCCTACATAATATGATCACTCACCTGCTCTGAAATGGGTTGAATGGAAGGTTTAGCAATCTTGGCTATGATCTCACATAATTGAGATATTTGCTTCTGCAGCTCTTCTTTCTCCGCCTTTACACTGTCAAGCCTAAGGAATAAAGCATCCAGCAACGTTTGCGTGTCCTGCTTCAATCCTTCAATGGTTAGCTTGACCGAGTGGTATTTTGGTCACCGTCACATCTTCTGCCATGAGCTCCTCTTCTATCTTTCCTTCCGCCGGAATTGATATCTCAGCAAAATTCTCTCCCAAATCTTTGATGATCAACCTAGAAGTTGCTTTAGCAACTTTAGGCCTTCTGTCTCTTCTGCTCAGATCCTGAAGTAGCTGCAAGTCATGCTCCTCTAAGTTCATCTCTACTCTTGCTTCCGGAACCAACTGCAAAGCTAACCATCCCGAGAAGTTATTTCTCGGGGAGTAAGAAGTCACTGAGTGCACTACCATCTCCCGCTCTGCATCCTCTCCATCAGAAAGTGCCACAGTGTCATGGCTGCCATCTTCTGAAACATCCAAGGACAAAGCTCTTTCGAACTCCGTCATCTGCAGCTTCAACATCTCCTCTGGAACGGGTGCTGAACGAAGTGGCTGCGGAGAGAAAATGAATGTCGCCGATTTTAATGAAGGCATGGAAGCATCCTGCTGCTACGGTGCAATAGTTCGGTGATCTTCTGGGTACTGGAGAAGTTGGAGTCAAAGCTATGGTCGTAGAAGTGGTCTTCTCTTTCTCTTGAGATCTTCTGTGTACTTTCAACTTCTCGGACCTTCTGCTGCTTTCTCCTTCATGCTTTCGTTTGAGAGAATCTCCTGCGCCGAAGTTTCCCGTGATTTGATTCATCAATACTTCATCAAGGCAGTATCCCTTCGTTAGCAGCCAGCTCAAAGTATTCACCAACACAGCTCCAGATCTCTCTTCAATTGAATGGCAGCCTCCAATGTTATCCTGCAGTATAGCTTTATCTCCTCCCATTGATGGTAAGTGTCAAGTACCACGTTCCCATCATCTTTAAGATCCGCAGGTATCCGCGCTAGTCCAAAGTCGAACACTTGCTTTGCTGATATAGCCTGCTGAAATCTTTCTTTCTAACCTCGTACTCACTTCTGCACTTCATCCAGAAATCTTCTAACGAAGGCACATGTGCGTACTCCTGGGAGATTGTCTTCCTGGCTACTCCAAATGGATCGAAGTTAAGCCGTGTAGGGAAGAACTCTTGCTCATACTCGGATAACATTTGCGCTTCCATCCCTCGAGCTCTGTGAATGTCTGATGCAACTGTAATATCCCACAGTGATTGGGAAGAAGCCCGTAGACTTGTGCCGTTTCAACTGAAGGTTGTGTAACTCTACGAGTTGCCTGCTCAGCTCCATGGCGATCACTCTATCACTTGGATACCTGGGCATCTTTATAGGTTCTCCAGAAAAGCCCGTAACCCTGAGGTATGTGAAATCTGCAAACTGGATGAATAAACTGCCAATCTTGGACATTGCTTCCCACGCTTCCTTGCTTACCCTGTGAGTCTTCAAGTCTTTGTCTAGCCTGCAGATGAAATCAGTAGAAGAAGTCATCGTTGATCACTTTGAAGTCCTTCTCGCACGCAGGTACAGTAAGCTGTGGGTAGCACTCAAAAATGGGGTCCTTGGAAAGAACACCACATCTATCCAGCTTGGAAAAGACACCCTGTGAAGCTGCAGCATACACCAAGTATGAAGTCATCTTGAAGCTGAAAGTACGCTTCACGTTCCGAAGTTGCTCACCGATGTTGCTGCTAATAATTTCCGACCAATTGATTATAGAATCAACCTTGTTGATTTCAATGGTCCTGATGAAAGCATACATCCATGTACGGAAAGTGTAGGCATTCACTTCGCCATTCAACCTGCATAGCAATTTGACGACATCATCTGCCTCCTGCACCAAATTGGACCGTGGAAGAGTTCTCGGGAACTTTGAAGGGGATCTAGGCTTCTTCATGAACCGGCTGTTCATTATGCTCACGCAATCAGCTCTATGTTTCTCCCATCTACTATCAGCATCCTGAATGCTAATAGAAGTCACCACCTTTCGCATTGGAATCTTCAGACAATAATTGATGAATTCCGCATCCAAACGAATTATTGTCTTTCCCGCAACATCACGCACTGATCTGGATGAAGGATGATAAGATCTAGCACACTCCATCACGAACTCTGGCAATTGGGCTGTACATGGGAAAGCTGCAGCTCGGATAATTCCGCTACTTTTGACCACACGCATGAGTGAAGTCTTTCCGGCTCTGGATCTATCAATCAAATCAGAAAGAGGTTCTGGGCCTAGATCTATGTCTCCTATGTCTAAAAGTTTGGAAGCAATGCATGAATCCATCGTGCTCTCTTTTTCATCTCCTTTCGCCATGGCTTTGTCTATCTTTGTCTGAATAATTCTTTTTCTTCTAACTTGGCCGGATTTCTTCAATACTGGTGCAGATCTGGACAATTCTTTAGATTCGGAGGATATTTGCAATGTATTGGACATTGATAAAAACTCCTTTTCTTTTTTAAAGCACCTGTAATGAATTCCTGTAATTTATTCAGACAAAAATGGCCACCGGAGCATGAATAGTGAATTTAAATTATAAAAATCTGCACTTTTCAAGCCTGCTGCCCCAAAAATTGGTGTTTAATTTGCATATAAAGAGAGCATGAATCCTTTCAATCAACACCTGAGCTCCTGTAACACCTGTGAAAACAACTATGCAGACGAAGATCAACCTCCTCCAAAGCATGCACCAAATCTGGAAGCTTTTAGCCTTGTTAGCACTTTGTCTGAACAAAATCCTTCCTCTAATGGGGGCGCACTTTTCCTCCTGGCTGCAATTCTTTACCTGTGAATTAAATTATTCACCCATATGGCTGCCCATGCTTATATAACCTTCACAATTCTATAATTAATAATTTCCCTAACAATTAAAGGCAATTAATTAATTAAAAATCATGTTTTTCTCTTTTAAAAATAGCATGTTTAAGGACAGCCATCCAATAAATTAAATTAATCCAATTTAATCCTTCACACAACACTTCACTCAAGCCCCACAGTGTGCTTTGACCATAGCCACTGAAAATAGAAATTAATTTAATGTTTTAATGCCTTAAAAAACATTAAATAATACCCAAATGGGGCGCACTTTTTGAGAGGAAGAGGGCAGCCATTAAATAAATTTAATTTAATGCATTTGACTCCTTTCTTTTATTGCATCTTTGACTTGTTGACCTCCTCCAAGCTTGGGCGCACTTTTTGAGAAGAAAGATTAATAAAAATAATCAACTTTAATTCTTTTAATCTCTCACCAAAGGGGGCGCACTTTTTTGCACATGTAATTCTATTTTTAAGAATTTTTTGATAATGGGATGCTTTACCCTGCCAGGCAGGCACCAAAATCCCGTGATCCACTTAAGTGATTTTTATAACACGGGAAAAAGTACCCTGCCAGGTAGGTATAAAATTCCCACCCTGCCTGCGGCTTATATTTTTCCCATCGCAGCTTAAATCCTTTGTTTTCCAAAAATGCGCCCATCCCCGCAGGGGCTTTTCTATGCACGACTTCGCTTTTTCCCAGTGATCCAGACCTCCGATGACGACTTCCTCCGGGCATAATGTGCGTATATGTTTTCTAGCTGCTCCAGGCCAAAAATTGGGCTTACCCGGCAAAGGAGTTGTTCCAGAGAAATTTTACAGAAAACAGAACGGGACACCACAAAAACACGAAAAATTGCCAAAAGTTACAAATAAAGCCCAAAACTTAAAATAAGTTAAAATCCTTCTGGTACATAGGAATAATAACATATTCGCTCATAATAGAGTTAAAACAGAGCGCAAATAGCCTCATACGGGGCTCAAAATAATTAAATACAAATTTCCCGCAGACAAATCCTGACGACAGAATAAAACAATTTTGGGCATCTGGGTATTTGGCGAAAAAGGCTAATATGGCTCTTTAGGATTATTTTGACGCAATACAGGAACTTTCAGGCAATAAAAACAACAAACGACCCACTATTTTAAAAGTACGAAATTTTTTCAGATTGGGTAGTCACAGATTTCAGGGTGAAATCTGAGTGACACCAGTTGGCTCCATCTGTGGACATCTTTTTCTCTCGTCAGAATGACAAAGGGAAAAGATGAGATCCCAGCATCTCTGGTTTCGTATCTTGTCCTTTGGGCACGGGGTCAGGCAAACAAACACAACACAACACAACACCAAAACAAGACAAAACAAGGAAAAAACAAACAAAGATTTATTTATGTACATACAGGTTTTACCCTGCTTCTCATGTCCGGAACAGCTTCAAGTGTTGCCCATTGAAAGGAAACGGCAATTCAACTCCATCCTGATGAGCAAGAATGAAGCTATCTGCTCCGGTGATCTTTTTTATCACAAAAGGCCCTTTCCATAGTGAATCGAACTTTCCATGCATGCCTTTTGTTTCTCTTCTTTTGTCCCATAAGAGGACCCAGTCATTGACTTCAAATTTCCTTTCCCTGGCTTTTTTGTCGAAGATGACTTTCACCTTCCTTTGATGCTCTGTCAACCTATCTGCAACTTGAGTTTGTACTTCCCTCAGTTCAGTCAGGTACATGACTCTTTTATCAATAGCATCTGTGAATGTGGAATCCTCCAAGGCTTTAGAAAGTCGTAGGGCAGGCAATTCCAAGGTAAGAGGCAACTCTATGTCTCTACCATATAGCAGCTGAAAAGGGGACATGCCTATTGCCCTCTTTGGTGTGATTCTATCGGCCCATAATGCATCAAACAACTTTTTATGCCAAGTCCTTTGATTCTCTGTTACGAGCTTGCGCACGATAGTTACCAAGTTCTTATTACTAGATTCAGCTTGACCATTCCCTTGTGGATAGTAGTTTGAGGAATGAACAAGTTGAATCCCATAAGTGTAGCAGAATTCCACCAACTCCTCAGAAGAAAGATTCGGAGCGTTGTCTGCTACAATTTTACTGGGTACGCCAAACCTGACAATAATATTTTCTTTTATAAAATTGCACACTTCGGCAGAAGTGGCAGTCTTCACAGGAATAGCTTCTACCCACTTACTGAAATAATCAGTAGCTGTTAGAATGTAATGATGACCGGCACTGGAAGCCGGGTTAAGCATTCCAATAAAATCCATACCCCACTGTTGGAAAGGTTCTTCAATCACAATGGGTTTTAGAGGTAATGCAGGCAATTTCACACGCCCAACAAAATGTTGGCATGCTTGACACTTAGCTACCCATTCTGCAGTATCTTGAAAAAGGGTGGGCCAGTAATACCTTGCTCTGAGGATCTTGTGTGCAGTGACTCGGGCTGAGAAATGACCACCGCAAGCCATGTCATGAAACTGTTGTAGTAGCTGATCCTGTTGAGCTTTGTCCACACATCTGAGAAATACGCCATCAATTCCTTTCTTGTACAAACCATTATCCCAAAGAACAAAATCTTTGGATTTCAGTTTGATAGTTCGTTTCTCTTTTCTGGAAAGTTGATCTGGGCATTCTCCATACGTCAGAAAGTAAGCAATGTTACTGTACCACTCCTCTACCAGATCTATAAAAAGTACTGTAGGTAAATCTTCATCTATCCCATCCTGATCTGCTTCAGGTACTGATGCTTTCATCTCTGTCATTAGTTCACACAGACCTCTTCCTTCGACTAGCTTTGTTGGTTTAATATCCAGGTCATATTCTTGAACTTTTGTCACCCATGTGCCTCTCAATAATCCTAACTCTTGCTGAGTAAGAATGGATTTAACTGCAGTATCTGGAACCAAAACCACAGTGTGCGAGGAAAGAATATAATACCTGAATGCTTTGCACGCCTTCACCACTGCATATGCGTGCTTTTCCATTGGAGTGTATTTCAACTCATAGGCTTTAAGGGGCGTGCTCATGAAAGCAATAGGAGCTTCTGCGTCCTCTTGATTTTTCTGCATCAAAATTGCTGACATAGTGTGTTCGGAAGAATAACAATAAAGAATAAATCCTTTACTGAAGTCGGGTGAAACCAAGACTGGAGCTTTGACAAGGCCTCTTTGATTTTCTCGAAAGCTTCCTTCCCTTCGCTGCTCCATTTAAAATCTTGTGTCTTCTTCATCATATTCGAAATATGATGGGTTAGCTCAGCAAAGTCAGGAATGAATCTTCTGAGAAAATTCACTTTTCCAAAGAAAGAGTGAACTCCTTTTTTGGATGTGGGCAAAGGTAATGTCTGAATGGATTTGACACGCTCTGGATCTATCTTTGTTCCTTCTTTGGAAACAATGTGCCCAAGCAGCTTTCCTTCGGTTACAACAAAGATGGATTTCTTAGGATTCAAAGAAATACCATGCTTGCGGCATTGTATGAAGACCTCTTCCAAGTTTGAAATATGCGTGCTTCTATCTTTGGAAAAGACTGTCAAATCATCCAGATACACAACTATGCTTATATCTTTGAGATGAGAAAAGGCTAGATCCATATCTCTTTGAAATGTAGCACCCGCATTAATTAGGCCAAAAAGCATCTTCTGGTATGCGAAGGTTCCCCAAGGTGTGATGAACGTCATTTTGTATTGATCTTCCTCAGCCACCTTGACTTGATTGTATCCTGAAAAGCCGTCAAGCATGGAAAGCATCTCAGATCCAGTGACCACCTGCAGAGTGTGATCCGTGATGGGGATAGGGTAGTTATCCTTCAATGAAGCTTGATTAAGGTTGCGGAAATCCACGCACAACCTAATTTTGCCACTTTTCTTTCTTACAGGGACTATGTTGGCCAACCACTCCAAATGGTGTATGGGATAGATAATATTTTCATCTAACAACTTCTAGATTTCTGCAAAGATGGTTCTTGAAATGGTAGGATTGTGCCGCCGCAACTTCTGCTTGAAAGGTTTTTTGTTCTAGTTTAAGTGGGATGTAGTGTTGAACTTCTTCAGGCTGATATGTTTTTAAATCCTGGTAGGACCAGGCAAAAACATCCATGTATTTCTTAAGAAGTTTAGTGAAAGCTTCCTTTTCAGCTTCTGAACAACACTTACCCAGATTTACTAATTTGGGGTCATTACCAGCTCCCAAATTTAGTAATTGTGTGTCAGTAGGAAGAGCCTTCCTCATTTTCTTCATTTTTCTTAAGCATCTGATCATGCTTATCAAACATTTCCTTAAGAGATACCAAGAATTTGGGAATTTTACTTCCCTTTAGCTGGATAATCTCCTGACCTCCTGAGATGTCCGCATCCATTTCGCCGAAAGTGGTCTACCTAGGAGGTGAATTGCTTCCCTCATAGTAGATTTCTTCAAAGTTGTCTTTCTGTTGGAGAAATGCACAGCAATCTGTGTATCATCGTTAAAAACCTACCATTGCTGGACATTCTCAGGAACATTTGGGCAAAAAACCATTTCCACCTTGTAGTCTGCCTGTCTAAAGAATGCAGGGGGCTGATCCGGATTCAACAAGGCTGCAGTCACTGCGAGCGAATCAACCCTTGAATTTTGTTCTCTCGGAATGTAAGATACTGAGAAAGCTAAAAAATCCAGGATAGCAGAGTAGACCCGATCTCTGTAGTGCCGCAGTTTTGTCTTTTTTGACTTGGTGGAGGCCTCTTATATACTTCACAATCAGCTCAGCATCTCCTCTTGCATGTAATAATTTGATTCGCCATTGTTCTTTCCTGCTCCATGCCTAACAACAATGCTTCATACTCAGCCGTATTCTTAGTATTTTCAAACATCAATTTGAAGGAGTGCGCATGCACCTTCCCTTTAGGAGAGAAAAGAACAACGCCCCCGCTGCATCCAAATGAATAGTAGCTACCATCGAATTCCAGAGTCCAAATCTTGTTATCAATTTGATGTGATTCTCGAATCACCGGTTGAATTTCTTCTTTACCCATTTCTAGATAATAGACTCCGTGATCCGATTCCTGAAACAAGATCTGAGATCTAGGATCCTTAGATTTTGATACTTTGTACTTGGATTTCTTCTTAGGTTCCAGCTTCTGATTTACTCCTTTGATTGGTATGTGCACACAAGACCAATCCATCTTCACTTCTCCACCCAGCTCTTTGCAAAAATTTCTACTCAATAGCATGCCATAAGAGACTGGAATGTCTGCTACAAGGATAGTCATTTTCAGTCTTTTATCTGGGAAGGAAGCAAGTACTGCCTGCGCATCTTTAATTTGCCCCACAAGAGGGACTTGCCTTTCCATGGAATAACATCTTCCAATGGTTTTTGCCAGTGTAAGACCCAAGGCATCAGCAACTTTGGTAGGCATGACGTTGTTGGAAGCTCCAGAATCCAAGATGTAATTGCTTAGCTTATGTCCATTGATGAGCAAAGAGACATAGAATGGCTCAATCCTTTCTGATGTAGCAGGAGAAGGGGTGGAAGGAGAAGAACTTGCAGCAGCATTATTTGAAGGTGGAGTAATCTTTGGACTTGACAAGATACCCCGTGAATTATTGTTTGTTGGGCTGGGACCATTGCTTTGCACATATTTGACCAATGTATTCAGCTGATCAGGAAATGCCCTCAAATACTCAGCTTCTGACATTTGGACCTTATTTCTCTTGATGTGATCAATTATGTCAAAAGCTTGACTTGCTTCAGTAGGATGTGCATTGGTTCTTTGCTGTGAATTGAAAGAATTTGAATATTTATCCTTGGGCGCTAATGAAGAAGGAAGAGTGCTACCTCTTTTCAAGATAGTAATATCCGGGCCAGGATCTTCTCTCTCTTTTCGGCCGCTTATGGATGCTTCGGCATTTTGGCGCATCTGAGACCTTGTAAACACCGCAAAAGTGTGACCATCAGAATCTTCAAAAGATTCATAATAGCCATCATCAGATTCATAGTCCAGGTAACCACTATTGGAGTCGCCAGCGGGATCTATAAAGTCTTCATCATCGAATGATTCATCAATGCCGAGATCCTCTTCATTAGTTTCCAAGTTATTCCTTGGAGCAGCTTCTATTGCCAAACGTTGTGGTGCAGCAGCAAGTCTGTTTCGATTTTGATTTTGATTCTGACCATTGAAGGTCCTAGTAGGAGCTAATCTTAAGGGGGTCGCATTCCCTGCTTGAGAGATCTGCTTCTTGATCTGCAGCATGTCATTAGCCAATTTCTGCAACAAAGGATCAAAAGTACTTGCAGAAGCGCCATCACCTTTGTGAGATGGTTGTTTCAGTTTTCCGGCCATGATCAAGTCGTCCTCAACCTCCACGGCAACATTTTGTGCTTCCAGCAGATTTACAGTTCTTGCCCTTCTTAGCTGATATCCAACTTCAGGAAATAGAGCGTTTATAAAAAACGTCTTTTGATTTTCGTCGCTCAATGCGGCAGAAGTGGGGATTTTATACAAAATTCTTTGGAACCTTGCAATAAAGTCCCACATGTTCTCGTTTGGCTCTTCTATTCAACTGCGTTAGTTGGGTGATCAACGTGCTAGCGTCCTCTGCAAGCTTGAGTCTTTTCAGAAATTACTCGTGCATAGTCAGCCATTTGGTTATGGTGTTAAGAGCCAGCCAATAGAACCATTCTCCAGCCAAGTCGTGTAGAGTCTCAATGAATAGCCTGACTAAGACATCTTCATGCTCCACTACAAGCACACCACAAGATATGAAGAAGGTTGCCAAATGATCATCCGGGTTTTTCTTTCCATCTCCAAAGAATTTTGGAAAATTCTTTCTGGATCCCTTTGGAAGCTCGTGCATAGGTGGAGCCAAGTTGAGAGGTCCTAAAAGCCGCTCCCCATGGAACAGGTACAATTTGGTGCCCCATGTTAACTTGAGCACGTCTCCTCCTTGTGTAAACTTGATAGACTTGATGGATAATTCCAGCCACCGGATTATGCTGAATACGATCCAGATCTGGATGGGTGCGCACTCTCCTTCCTGGTGAGAGACTAGATCTTGCAGCTTCTAATTTGAGGAGGATGATTGAAATTGAATTGCTCCTGCATTAAGAAAAAATGATCAATCCTTCCTTGTGCCTTCACGGATCAGGTGAATGGACGTTCAGCCAGGGTTGAGATTTGTATCAAAAACACTATGATCTTCAGTAGAAAAGCTTTGATCTGCAAAGATAGTTGTTCCCCAACGAAGTCGCCAAAAACTGTTGGCTAGATTTTTTGCATAGCATCAAACCTAGGTAGTCATGAGATAAATCTCCCTCATTTAACCGGTGAGGCTCCCGCGTCAGATTTGTCAATATAAACGTGTTTTTATCTATCAGGGGTTTTACTTTAACCACTTAGTTCATGAACCATAACTAAGAAGTTCTGCAGCAAGTAAGCAACTGTTTTAAGAAAGGAAAATTATAGAAGATGAAAGTAAAAGGAATTACAGGGAAGAAATGAGTAAGATGTGCATCCCAATTAGTAGATAGTAGAGCTAATTGCATGCACATAGAAGAAACTTAATAGATTTGAACACACATAATTATAAAGAAAAGGCAACTCTAGATCCAGATCTACAATAACACAAAGTTTACTTAAAACATCTAAAGATTTAAAAGCAAGAAACATAGTACGCCGTGACACAAAGTTCTCTAGAAACCTGCTTCTTTGTATTCCTCTGCAACAAGTGGCTCTCAGGGGTTTAGCACAAACTCTAGAACACAAGATTGCTTCTTACAAATTCTGATTCGATCATTAACCCCAGAGGTTCTTCTCCTACTTATAGAATGTAGGAGGGAAAGTACAAATAGAAGACTCAAACTGAACTAAAGTATGAACAACAAGTAAAGATGACATTTGGCAATCATCCTCAACTAACTTCTTCTTAAGTGACACATGTATCACTTAACTAATAGAATAGTTCCACATGACTTCAAGTAATGGTTGCAAAACCAATAGCTTAGAAGTTTTACAATTTCATCCGGGAACATAGAAAATAGAAGAAGAAAGAATAGAAGAAGTCATGCTAGCTGTAATGGTTACATCTTCTTCTTGTTCTGATATCTGATATACTTGTTGAACATATAATTCAGCATCCTTTTATCTGTTTTAGCCACTGCTTTCTTTTCTGTCCTGAACTACAACAACCCTTCATTCAACACTTTGCTACATGCTTCCACCTCTTCCAAACTCGGCACAAACCTCACAATGTCTGCTTGCAGTGCCACCAATCTACTGATAGAATTCATCGTGAAAGGCTTGGTAGCTTTATCAATTCTCTTTTACACCATCAGAAGAGAACCTTCGAGGGAATCATGCACCTCGTTAGAAAAAATCCGTACGTATGAAGTAACACCTCCATCCACTCTTTCCTCGGTGAAAGAAACGCTACTGTCTGGTAAATCTGATGTTCTACTCTCGAGCACCTACATTCTTTTCAGCAAAACTCTACAAATCTCCAAATGGAAAGATACTACAAACTCTAGATGCTTCCCCTTCTCGACTGATCCATCCAGTACAATTTGTTCTGCAACCAACACATCTCCCAGCAGCTTGTTGATTTCGGCCAAAATACTCAGGTTACTCTCTGTAATTGTATTCATGCCTTCTATGCTTTCCATCAATTGCTTTATTTGATTTGCTACATCTTTCATAACCTTTAGGTGGGCTGCCACTTCCCCAAGTTGCACAGAAGCTTGATGAATAATCAGATTCTTCCATTCGTCAATAGCCTTTACTTGATTGCTTGCATCTTCCATTTCTTGCATAAGATGATCACTCACCTACTCTGAAATGGGTTGAATGGAAGGTTTAGCAACCTTGGTTATGATCTCACATAATTGAAATATTTGCTTCTGTAACTCTTCTTTCTCCACCTTTTTCACTGTCAAGCCTAATGAACAAAGCATCCAGCAATGTTTGCATGTCCTGCTTCAATCCTTCAGTGGTAGCTTGACTGAGTGGTATTTTAATCACCCTCACATCGTCTGCCGTGAGCTCCTCTTCTATCTTTCCTTCCACTGGAATTGATATCTCAGCAAACTTTTCTCCTAAATATTTGATGATCAACCTAGAAGTTGCTTTAGTAACTTTAGGTTTTCTGTCTCTTTTGCTTAGATCTTGAAGTAGCTGCAAGTCATGCTCCTCTAAGTTCATCTCTACTCTTGCTTCCGGAACTAACTGCAAAGCTAACCATCCCGAGAAGTTATTTCTTGGGGAGTAAGAAGTCACTGAGTGCACTACCATCTCCCGCTCTGCATCCTCTCCATCAGAAAGTGCCACAGTGTCATGGCTGCCATCTTCTGAAACATCCAAGGACAAAGCTCTTTCAAACTCCGTCATCAGCAGCTTCAACATCTCCTCATGGAACGGGTGCTGAACGAGGAGGCTGCGGAGAGAAAATGAACATCGCCGGTTTTAATGAAGGTATGCAAGCATCTTGCTACTGCGGTGCAATAGTTGGTGATCTTCTGGGTACTAGAGAAGTCAGAGTCAAAGCTATGGTCGTAGAAGTGGTCTTTTCTTTCTCTTGAGATATTCTATGTACTTTCAACTTCTCACACCTTTTGCTGCTTTCTCCTTCATGCTTTCATTTGAGGGAATCTCTTGTGCCGAAGTTGCCCGTGATTTGATTCATCAATACTTCATCAAGGTAGTATCCCTTCATTAGCAGCCAGCTCAAAGTATTCACCAACACAACTCCAGATCTCTCTTCAATTGAATGGCAGCCTCCAATGTTATCCTACATTATAGCTTTATCTCCTCCCATCTGACGATAAGTGTCAAGTACCACGTTCCCATCATCTTTAAGATCCGCAGGTATCCGTGCTAGTCCAAATTCGAACACTTGCTTTGCTAATAGCCTACTGAAATCTTTCTTTCTAACCTCGTACTCACTTCTGCACTTCATCCAGAAATCTTCTAACGAAGGCACATGTGCATACTCCTAGGATATTGTCTTCCTGACTACTCCAAATGGATCAAAGTTAAGTCATTCAGGGAAAAAATCTTGCTCATACTCGGATAACATTTCCGCTTCCATCCCTCGAGCTCTGTGAATGTTGATGCAACTGTAATATCCCACAGTGATTAGGAAGAATCCCGTAGACTTGTGCCGTTTCAACTGAAGGTCATGTAACTCTACGAGTTGCCTACTCAGCTCCATGGTGATCTCTCTATCACTTGGATACCTGGGCATCTTTATACGATTCTCTAGAAAAGCCCGTAACCTTGAGGTATGTGAAATCTGCAAACTGGATGAATAAACTACCAATCTTGGAAACTGCTTCCCACGCTTCTTTGCTTACACTGTGAGTCTTCAAGTCTTTTTCTAGCCTGCAGATGAAATCGTATAAGAAGTCATCGTTGATCACTTTGAATTCCTTCTTGCATGCAGGTACAGCAAGTTGTTGCTAGCACTCGAAAATAGGGTCCTTGGAAAGAACACCACATCTATCCAGCTTGGAAAAGACACCCTGTGAAGCTGCAGCATACACCAAGTATGAAGTCATCTTGAAGCTGAAAGTACGCTTCACGTTTCGAAGCTACTCACCGATGTTGCTGCTAATAATTTCCGACCAATTGATTATAGAATCAACCTTGTTGATTTCAATGGTCCTGATGAAAGCATACATCCATGTTCGAAAAGTGTAGGCATTCGCTTCACCATTCAACCTGCATAGCAATTTGACGACATCATCTGCCTCCTGCACCAAATTGGACCGTGGAAGAGTTCTCGGGAACTTTGAAGGGGATCTAGGCTTCTTCATGAACCAGCTGTTCATTATGCTCACGCAATCAGCTCTATGTTTCTCCCATCTACTGTCAGCATCCTGAATGCT
The DNA here is from genome assembly GCA_019776745.2 of Taxus chinensis. Lineage (NCBI taxonomy): Eukaryota > Viridiplantae > Streptophyta > Pinopsida > Cupressales > Taxaceae > Taxus > Taxus chinensis. The sequence continues at coordinate 752,416,279 of CM034146.1, forward strand.
AATAGAAGTCACCACCTTTCGCACTGGAATCTTCAGACAATAATTGATGAATTTTGCATCCAAACGAATTATTGTCTTTCCCGCAACATCACGCACTGAACTGGATGAAGGATGATAAGATCTATCACACTCCATTACGAACTCTGGCAATTGGGCTGTACATGGGAAAGCTGCAGCTCGGATAATTCCGCTACTTTTGACTGCACGCATGAGTGAAGTCTTTCCGGCTCTGGATCTATCAATCAAATCAGAAAGAGGTTCTGGGCCTAGATCTGTGTCTCCTATGTCTGAAAGTTTGGAAGCAATGCATGAATCCATCGTGCTCTCTTTTTCATCTCCTTTCGCCATGGATTTGTCTATCTTTGTCTGAATAATTATTTTTCTTCTAACTTGGCCGGATTTCTTCAATACTGGTGCAGATCTGGACAATTCTTCAGATTCAGAGGATATTTGCAATGTATTGGACATTGATAAAAACTCCTTCTATTTTGTAAAGCACCTGTAATGAATTCCTGTAATTTATTTAGACAAAAATGGCCACCGGAGCATGAATAGTGAATTTAAATTATAAAAATCTGCACTTTTCAACCCTGCTGCCCCAAAAAATTGGTGTTTAATTTGCACATAAAGAGAGCATGAATCCTTTCAATCAATACCTGAGCTCCTGTAACACCTGTGAAAACAACTATGCAGACAAAGATCAACCTCTCTCCAAAGCATGCACCAAATCTGGAAGCTTTTAGCCTTGTTAGCACTTTGTCTGAACAAAATCCTTCCTCTAATGGGGGCGCACTTTTCCTCCTAGCTACAATTCTTTACCTGTGAATTAAATTATTCATGCATATGGCTGCCCATTGCTTATATAACCTTCACAATTCTATAATTAATAATTTCCCTAACAATTAAAGGCAATTAATTAATTAAAAAATCATGCTTTTCTCTTTTAAAAATAGCATGTTTAAGGACAACCATCCAATAAATTAATTTAATCCAATTTAATCCTTCACACAGCACTTCACTCAAGCCCCAGAGTGTGCTTTGACCATAGCCAATGAAAATAGAAATTAATTTAATGTTTTAATGCCTTAAAAAACATTAAATAATACCCAAATGGGGCGCACTTTTTGAGAGGAAGAGGGCAGCCATTAAATAAATTAAATTTAATGCATTTGACTCCTTTATTTTATTTCATCTTTGACTTGTTGACCTCCTCCAAGCTTGGGCACACTTTTTGAGAAGAAAGATTAATAAAAATAATCAATTTTAAGTCTTTTAATCTCTCACCAAAGGGGGCGCACTTTTTTGCACATGTAATTCTATTTTTAAGAATTTTTTGATAACGGGATGCTTTACCCTGCCAGGCAAGCACCAAAACCCCGTGATCCACTTAAGTGATTTTTATAACACGGGAAAAAATTACCCTACCAGGCAGGTATAAATTTCCCACGCCTACCTACGGCTTATATTTTTCCCATCGCAGCTTAAATCCTTTGTTTTTTAAAAATCCGCCCATCCCCGCAGGGGCTTTTCTATGCACAACTTTTCTTTTTCCCAGGTGATCCAGACCTCCGATGACGACTTCCTCTCCAGGCATAATGTGTGTATATGTTTTCTAGCTGCTCCAGGCCAAAAATCGAGCTTACCCGGAAAAGGAGTTGTTCCAGAGTAATTTTATAGAAAACAGAACGGGACACCACAAAAACACGAAAAAATTGCCAAAAGTTACAAATAAAGCCCAAAACTTAAAATAAGTTAAAATCCTTCTGGTACATAGGAATAATAACATATTCGCTCATAATAGAGTTAAAACAGAGCGCAAATAGCCTCATATGGGGCTCAAAATAATTAAATACAAATTTCCCGCAGACAAATCCTGACGACAGAATAAAACAATTTTGGGGCATCTGGGTATTTGGCGAAAAAGGCTAATATGGCTCTTTAGGATTATTTTGACGTAATACAGGAACTTTTAGGCAATAAAAACAACAAACGACCCACTATTTTAAAAGTATGAAAATTTTCGGATTGGGGTAGTCACAGATTTCAGGGTGAAATCTGAGTGACACCAAAAAAGATTTCTAAAGAATGAGCAAGATATATATCCTATGTTCTATCTTAAGAAAACTATAAGTTCCAAGATTACATTTAAATCCACTTTCAAATGTAACTTGGAAGGAAAAACAAAAGGTAATTTATGGCCAATTTATGGCCTCATCACCCTGTGTTATGGCGGGGTATATACATCCTTGGAGAGTTGTCGCTATTGGCTAATCACTTTCTTGTGTTAAGATCGGCATGAAGTGAGGGGATTCCATGTCCCAATGCCCAGGCCTTAGAAAACATCCTTGCAACACAGAATCTGGCCCCATGCACCCCAAGGTATATCAAGGACACCCCTAATGAATTCATGCATCAAGGGAAGGAACCACCAAATATTACTCTCTAGCCTATCACACATGGATGTAAAGGTGGGACAGCTCAGTAGGTGGCATTGGCATGCGTGGTATTGAAATAGGGTTATAACTTGATTGTAAACCCACTTGGCTTGTTAGGGGTGTGTGTTACATGCTTGTTGCTTGTTTTTGAACACCCTTAACCATCCCATTACTTTAAAATTTTAAACAAACATTATCTTAATCATCCATCCTTAATCGCACAATCCAAATCCTAATCTCATCATCATCCTTAATAAACAATACCAATCCAAAACTAAATCAACCAAACGTCCTACCTAACCATGTCTTTTGATCCTAAATCCCCATCTTCTCCAAGAAAACATCCAAACCCTCACCTATTTTCTAAATCCATTAACCAAATCATCCCATCACCACCCAACCATCAAAATCAACCATCTTACTTTGACCACTAAGTCTCAAATATTATCCAACACCTTAACAAAAAAAATATCAAACCCAACATCCTACCTTAACCAACCCTCTCCCTACCATCCAAATCATCCATCCCATGTTGATCCTAACATCCTAAAAACCATTCAATAAATTAATCAACAAATATCTGGTCTCCAATCATATATCAACAATTCACCCCCTAAACTATCATCTCTCAACCAACCCCATCAAAAATCCTCCCTTCTTAAGGTACATACCACTCACCCCATTAACTTCCTCCTTGAGGAACTTGAACCATCTCGATCCACACCCTAACCTCAACAACATAAATCTCAATCTCTAAAATCTAATTATATTCACTTTGATGACCCTCCCTAACTTTGACTTAGACCAAGAGGACCTATTTTATGTCATAGCTAGTCTAGCCACCAATCCTAAGCCCACACAACTATCTAAAACCACAACCTCCAAATCCCCTATAAATCATTATGACTTACACCTTCCTGCCTTTAAAAATCATGCAAATATCCCACCATCATCTAACATCTCAACTCCTAAATCCAATCATCATCAAAGCTATCATCGAGTCCCATTCATATATCCAAAACAATCCCAACCACTTCATCTAAAATTATCATCCCCCACATCTCATATTAGTCCTCCATCCTCCTCATCTTCATCACCCCAATCCGACCCTATAGACGTTCTCCTAGATAGTCCCGCATCCCCTAATCCACCATCAAATTCATCTTCTAAGCCTATTTAATCCCCTCCATCACCTAAACTCACTACTATCTCATCCATTGTGCCTCCTAAGTCACCCTCACCCCCTTACACTCCTAATCCTAAACCATATAATGTGGATAATATGCCACCCTCATCATCTTCATCTACATTTAATCCTAATCCATCTCCTTCATCACATAAACCTAACACTATCCTATCCACTAATTCTCTTTCAACTCCACCATCCTAAAATCCTCAAACATTTAATGTGACTCTTAAGTCACCAACTCCTAAACCTAACAAATCCAATCCCATTCCTCTCAAGTATCCTACCAAATCTATTGAGACTCCTATGTCACCTTCATCTACATCATCCCCTAACTTTCTAAATTCAGTGTGGTTCCTACACCACACCCATCTCCCAAATATCTGTCATCCCCAATATCCCACAAATCTAATGTGACCCCCATATCACACCCATCCTCTCAATCTAAAGTTACCCCATCCCCTTCCCCCACATCTACAAATTCTAAACCATATAATCCTAATCTAACCCCATCTACCTCAAAACCATATACTCAAACCAATCTAAAATCAACTACATCTAATTTGTCCTCAAATTCCAAACCATCCACCTCAGCCCCTAGGCCTAATCCAATCCACATCCTCAATCCAAATCACCCAAAACATCTCACAAACCATCCAATCTCATACCCATAATTTCTAAGCCCTCCAAACCATTACTTATTACTCCATCCAAACCATTTAACCCAAACCACAATCCACCTTTAGGAGAATCATTGACCACCATCTTCCATCTTCTAAAACCATTCAACATGATCATCCATCCCCCAATCAAATCACACAATCAAAACCCTCCCAAACCATCTTCGTATCAAGAACACTATTACTGTGAATTTCATCGTACCCATGGACATTCGACCAATTGTTGCATGAAATTTAGGTCTTATGTCCAAAATCTCATTAACCAAGGGAATTCTTACCCTTGTACCTCTTTATCCACCACCTTTCCATCCCAATCCTATCCCTAACCATCTCTCATCATCCAAACCCCACTCAACATTCAAACATTTTCAGTCATTCAAATCCCATCCTACATCCAAAAATCCATCACAAACTAAATACCAATTACAATGTCATCTCCCATCCATCGTTAAATCCAGCCTCTTAGCGGATGAAAAAATTACAACCCCCTAGTCTCATGATGACCACATGGCATCATCCTCCACATCCACCTCATGCCATATACTCCACAAGATGTTTGCTAATATGAAACATCAAGGCAAAAGGATTAGGCATCCATGAATAAGGCATTCGCCAACCCATCTCCCTTCCTCAAAATCAAGGATGTTTAGGATTATGGTATAAACCTAATAATAACAACGTCCCTCCTACTACTCCATCATAACCCATGTCTACTAATCCTCTTGTTGATCCTCCCACCCCATCCACTCAACCCAATCCCGCTACAAATACCAAAAATCTAAAAAATGGATTGAACACGTAATTTGTCACATGTGCATGAATGTTCTTTCCTTCCAACCCATCCTCCTTCCATCCAACATATATATCCATTTGAATCTAATACATTCATTCGTCACATCCATTCATATACTCTATAAATCCATTCATTTTAAAACTTTATTAGCTTTCTCAAGCATGTAATAAGACAATAGTGCCTACTATAATTGTGTGACCTTGGTCTATCATTACCTCCATCATTCAAGCACAATTTTCATCCTAGATATCCATAACACTTTAAGACACTTAAAAAATAATGGTGAAGACCCTTGGGTGCATCTTTTGACACTATAGCCAATTTCATCACTACACTCATTTCCATCCCCCCATTGATCCACTAGCTATTTTTAACCCCTTGAGAGTTTTCAAGAGAAAGGAACCACTTTATACAAATAATCCCAAAAATAAAAAGATCAAAAAAATCATATAAAAGTTAAAAAATTAAATTAAATCCATGTCAAGACTCTCTCTAGGGGTGTTTCCAGCAACTCTACTGAGGCTATGGATGCCTGGGCTAGCAATATAGAAATGTTTTGACAAGGAATAAGATGTATCTCCATACGGGCTATGTACGTCTAGCTGACAATGGAGCAATGCATTAGCTTAACCTTCTATCCACCTTCCATCAACCTACTTTACTTAATCACTCCCTATACATTCGTTAATAAGTATTTACAATCTACCCATTACGTCTTCACTTAAAGCGGTAATTAACCATCACAATATCACACACTTTGATCTCGAAGAAACATATGGCTTGCATGTTGTCAGGTATTATTTAAACCTTGGTCACATTTTTGTTTTATTCAACCTCTTTCTTTACAACATATGTCGTTAGGCTCATATTTTGTTCATCATTGTTCATTTTCATCTCATCCTTCTCATATCCCTTTTCACATATCCCCATCATGACTAGGGATAGTCTTACTATCATCCATTAGGGGCATCATCCATTTTAGATACCCCTCACTTTCCATCCTACCCTACACCTGGGGGAAAATCGAACCCGTCCATCTATCCACACACGCCACCCCTACTTTACACTTGGGGGCACACCACATCCATCTCTCGATCCATCTACCCTATACTTAAGGTCATATATTATCATCTTCCAAAATATTCTCCATCTCATCCTATACCACATCCCTCATCCTATCTATAAATCTACTAATCCTCTCTACAAATCTTGTAATTCTCTAATCTCCTAATCCTCTAAATCCTATGAATCCTCCTATCTTTTAATCTTAATCCTATAAATCCTTTCATCCTTTAAATTCTCAAATATTCTAATCCTTTAATCCTAATCATGTAAATCATCAAATATTCTTATCCTCTAATCATCTCTCAACTTGGGCCTCTCCTCTTTTCAAGTGGTTAGCCGCCTTGTTGCCCCTCGCCTAACCCCTCGAGGAGGCATCATATCACCATCATCTTCTCCTTTTTTTCTTTGAACTGTCATTGCTCCGCAATAACTCTTCAAAGAGGGGGAAAATGTTAACATCTAAAATGTCGACATGGTTAGTTACGAAAAATGTTTCCCATAAACAACCATCATCATACCCATATAATAATTAATCATAAGATTAGTTATTATTATTAATCCATTTTATCATATTATCATCTATCATTTATCTTTAATCCTTAAAATACATTATTGCATCCCCTTTTTATCATTAATCTCATTAATTCATTATTATATCATATTATCCTATTTAATTCTTTATTAATTTTTTTAGTAATTTAATATTCCTACATCTCACCTACCACCCCTACACATCCCTACACCTAGCCTTTCCATAAAATCGTATCCTAATCATCATTAATAAACCTAATCTAATACTAATATTATTATAATCCTCTAAATCCTCATAATCCTCATAATCTCTAAATCAACCTAATCTTATTCTAATCCTCTAAATCCTCTAAATCCTAATATCTTTTAATCTTAATCCTCTAAATCCTCTCATCCTCTAAATTTTCAAATCTTCTAATCCTTTAATCTGCATCCTATAAATCCTTAAATATTCTCGTCCTCTAATCATCTCTTAACTTGGGCCCTCTCCTCTTTTTGAGTGGTTACCCGCCTCGTTCCTCCCCTCCTAACCCCTCAAGGGGGCATCATATCACCATCATCTTCTCTTATTTTTCTTTGAATTGTCATTACTCCAAGCAATAACACTTTATAGAGGGGGGAAATGTAGACATCTAAAACGTTGACATGCTTAGTTATGAAAAATTTGTCTCGCAAACAACATCATCATACCCTTATAATAATTAATTGTAAGATTAATTATTATTATTAATCCATTTTATCATATTATCATCTGATCATTTATATTTAATCCGTAAAATCCATTATTACATCTCATTTTATCATTAATCTCATTAATTCATTATTATATCATATTATCTTATTTAATTCTTCATTAATATTTTATAGGAATTTAATATTCCTACATCTCACCTACCACCTACCCTACACATCCCTACACCTAGCCTTTCCATCAAATCATATCCTCAATCATCATTAATCAACCCTAATCTAATTTTAATATAATTATATCCTTGCACCTCTAAATATAGAGGCTTATAAATCTAGAAGCCTCTCTAACCTTCTCCTTCTATTGAATTTTTAATTCAATGGAAGCTTCTTCCCTCCATAGATTTTGAATTCAAAATCTAGAATTATCCAACTCTAGAATTCTCTATTCTTCTCATGCATCCTCCACCCTTGATCTAAGTCCAACATGGCTTAATCTTAGCCATTGAATCCTCCATCCACAAACTATAAATTGATCTCTCCTCCTCCATGAGAGCTAGCTTGAAACAATGGTTGAGAATCCATAACAAAATTCTGCTAATTTTATCAATCAATCATCCATTTTCATCTTCAATCACTCTATCATCCTTCATCCTTCATTAAGAAATAATCAAGAAATCCAAGGGGAGGTGCTGCCCAAGTGTCTCCAAAATCTAAAGCAACAATCAAGCATCCAACATCAAGAGCACATCTAAAGCATCAAAGAAGGAGAATTTCACTTACGAGTAGGTACATGTATATTTCATTCTCCTCTCTTTAAATCTTTCTCTATCTGATGTAGTGTATTAGATTTGTTAGTTAGGAATCAACTCGCTTTGATTTCTTGTTAGCATTTGCACTAGCACATCATTTTTACATTTACAAGGGGTACCCTGATTGCCCCACACCACTCGATGATGCACTCATGTCCTTGGTTCATACTTGATTTTTGATGGAATTCCTATATGAACCTCACTTTATATACATACGCTAGGGGAATCCTAAATCCTCCCTTATAGCTATTATATTTCACCTATATGCAATTAAAAAACCAAAACCATGTTTCCTTAGATCTTGATTGGATTTACTCTTGCTTCCTTAAATACTAGTATATGATGAACCTTTTCTTATTATGATAATATGGTTCCTCTCATATGTTTTATTATTTTCATACACACATGTTCATTCACATGGTATCTTAAGGTGAATGCAAGTCACATATAATTTTTTACATGATGTATGATGTTTGGCCCTGTCCGTTACCAGTCCCAATGAGGCTTTTGGGGGCAATCTACCTTTTCCCAGTTACTATCAGGTTATATCATTATAATATTTCATGTTTTCATTCCTATATTCAAATATTGCATTATGGAAAACTATTATACCTTTCCTAACATTCTAATGGGTACTTCATTTGTAGAGTTTACCTTGCATGAATCATTCCTTGATCATGGTTGTCTGATTTATTTATATCTTGTTTGTGGGCTATGTTCAATGTTCACTTGTTTACTTATTTTAAAAATCCTTGACATCTTTGATTGTTGTATGAAATTCTGATTGGTGTCACATATATGAAACCATCTCATCATTATGTCCTTATTATTTTTCCTATATTATTTTACTAGTTTTTATTTTCACGTGCATTGCTTGTTTATCACTAGCACTTGTATGCTAGAATTTTACAATTGTTTTACTCGTGTCATGGTCACTACTATGTGTAATCCCTATTCACCTGCATGAATCCCTATATTACATATGCATATTAATTTCATCCTTCCTCATTTGGGCTTTATTCACTTTAATTCATCTCACACACCCAAAATGAGTTGGGGAAAATTGAGTGAACCTTTTCACCATCCTAGGCCTAGTAATTACATCAAGTATTTACAAAATCAAAGCTAATGGGAAAAAAAACATAAATTAGTTTAAGGACATGGCCAGAGATAGACTTGGGAAAATATCTCATCCTAGAAAGATCCACCCAATAGAGACAAGAGTGGTCGGCACTAGTGTCTGACCTGGGGGATTTTTTCCTAGGGGTAAAATAGTTACATAGCAATTTTCAACAATCACACAATTTCAGTTTTCTCCATATTCAACACTCACACAATCAGATTCAAATTGCAATCAATTACTAATATGAACTAAATTCAATGGTATGTCATAAATCTCTAACTCAAGAACCAAATAAGAAACCAAAATAGGAACAAATAAGGAAGTGGAACCTACGGCATATGCAGGACAATGATATGCATGGAGCAATTTGTCTCCCTAGGTAAGTTACAAATTAGGTTTGTGATCATCTGTTGTGGCACTTATCTATGGGGAATCATTAACAGTTAGAGGGAAATCCTATGATATCTCCCAATAAAATTTCCCTTAGAGATGACAAGATGACTAAATCTGAATTTTAGCATCGAGATTCTCAAATCCCTAGTTTGGTTACAGGATACCCAAATCCTTCGTATTATTCCAACCAACTCCTAAGAAACAAGTCTACAAAAAGGAACAAATTTCTATCTCTTATTTTTCATCATTTCAAGTGCACTCTAACCCCTTGTTTTATATTTTTTCCAATACGTATTTCTAATTTTATATATTATTCAAGTTAATGTTCAATTATATTTAACTAGAGCATTGAATACACTTTTTTTCTTTTGCAAGTCTTATCCTATCCAAAAAAAGGTAAAGCACACAAGAAACCGTGAAGAAAATCTCAAACATGCTCCGATAAATACAATATTCCAAGGAACTACACGCACACATCATTATCACTTCACACATGCAAAGTTCACCTCTAGAACCATTTTCCTTCCCTTCCCTTAGAAATCCACAATACACATTTTTCATTATTCCATTCAACACATTACAATGTACTCATTTGGTAAGCTAATGGGTGAGATCTTCTTTTATCTCTCTAACGTACGCTTTTCTTTTCTACTTTATGCTATTGAATCCTTACTCACCAGCATAAAGTGAGGGGAAAATGTAATCACTATATCTCACATTTACTATGTACATATATCCTCTAAAAAATCATTTATATCTATGATTCCTAAACAAGAAAACTAATCAATAACATCCTATTTACTTTTCTTCGATATTGATTTTATCATTTTCTTCATTATTGCTTAATGTTCCTAATTTACAACTTATTGTTTTACATACTAGCCGACATATTTCTCAGCTCTAATTTCACTATTTACCTTTTTGAAAACCTTATATAGGACCACTATTAGAGATAGGAGCACTCGAGTGCTACTGTCCTCTTTGGGAATTTTTGTCCACTTTCTCTCTTTTTTTCTTTATTGGATGTAACTTCTTTCTTATCTTTTTTTAACAACCTTAGTCCATTTTTCACTTGTTAACAACGCAACTTAAACAAATGAATCATATATACGTCTCTTATTTAAACTCATTAGGGGGAAAAAATTCAAGAGACACACATATTATTACAAGAGAATTGATATTTCTATCTACTACACCAAGGACTGCATTTTGGCAGTGCATACTTTACTATATAAGGGGGTTTATTTTGAATTCCATACCACACATTTGCATTGGGACAAATTATATTTACTCCTATATTTTTTTTGTTGTTGGCACTAGGGCATCCTACCTCATTGGACATTATTCTAATCTCACACACACACTCGATAACTACATTGAGTCTAAAATCTAGTGCAGAGATCAGTGACAATCACATTAGGGTGATCAGCGAGGTCAGTCTAACTTAATAATATGTATATTTTTATTCATCTAATGTACACTTGAGTATTTTTTAGGTAGCTGGGGTTTCTCTTACAAGCACAGGTGTGATAGAGAATAAGTACAATGGAATTACAATGAACCCGATGCGACCTACAATGAATAAGAAGTGACACAAATAGAACTAGGACTGAAGTTGTTCCACTTACACTAGTGATCATAACAGACGCTAGCACCCAGGTGGCCCTTTCCAATTCCAGATGCTCCTACCCCTGATATTTTCATATTCCATAATCAAACATAGATTATATACAGTTTGGAATCTTCCTTTCCAGCGTATTCATCATCCCAAAATTAAGTCTAGACATATAGTTACAAGTTAAATCATATTTATCTTCTACCTTTCACTCTTTTTTGTAATTTTTTAGATAGATCTTGTATGTCACTATTATTTTAATTGATCAACATTGTCCTTAAATTAGATTTAATTTTATTAAATCACATGTATTCAATAAATTTCTTGTTCCTTGATGCACATATGCATATAATCATAAATAGCCATAAAGGGAGAATATTATATTCATCTTCTAGATGACCATTTAACTTCCCTTATGTGTACATTATTTAGAATCAATTACAACCACTAATATTATGGGTGCTTTTTATGTGATATTTTTTAAAAATACAACCATTTAACTTCACTTACGTGTGTTTTTCAAAAAAAACTTTTGTTTAGTCAACTAGCTTATGGCCAGGATCAAGAACTGGTTCTTCCCCACAATATTCAATGTTATGATCATATATAATCACTTGAGGATATCTGAATGAATATGGCTCTGTAGTTTTTTCCAAAAAAAAAATGAAGATCTCTGTGATGCAGAATTTGATTATGAGAATCAGGGTTTTTTTATTTTTTTCTAATTTTGTTAATTGTAATGTTAAGGAGTAAGACATTATTTGTATTAATGTTATTGGGTTGACACCACAACACAAACTTAGACTACCATTTCAAAGAATTCAAGTCCTTGAGGCAAGCTATTTATATATTTCATTTTACTTTAAATTGGTATTCTAGTTTAGATTTAAGTGTTTAAGGACTTCATGTGTTGTAGGTTTGTTGTGGTTGCCAATGGTATAGGCTATGCATATTCATATATACAAATCATTCAAGGACTTGCTAGTGCCCTTAGAGGATTTGGTTTCTACCTCAACGTTATCTTTGACTGGGTGTGTGTTTGAGGTAACTTAATAAGTTAATATGGGAATATATTTTTCACACTCTAAACATTGCTTTTTCACCAAAAAATGGTGCATTTCTATTGTTGTCTATTTTTTGTACGATCAACATTGTATATAATGTATGTTTAATAGAAAAAAATCAATCAATTTATGGGCATGATATTGAAATAGGTAATATCATACATAGTTTTAGGTAGTGCCTCTGCATGCATATCATATATAATGTTGACCAAATAAATCCTGCAAGATGGAGAGATATATGATGTAGTTGCTAAAAAATTTATGAGGTACGCATCAGCTTCTATGAATGTAGAGCTTGTGGAATTTCTAGTCATAGCAGCTTCTACAATGATATCATTCTATAGCCTCTTCTGTTATTTGTAGTCATCAACTATCAATATTGTACCTACTCAGAGAATTCCTACTCCCAATATATATAACAAGAAATAAGGTAGTGTGTCTTACGAAGCAGTTTGTAGAAATGGCCGAAAAACTGAAAGCATGAGGTTTATGCCATGTTTTAAATGTTAATTCTAGTTATGATTATGAATAAGATCTCAGCTATGCATGTTATTTTTTCAATATGTTTTAACTTGTTACTTGTCTCATGAGAAAATTTGTCAAGAGTATATTGTAAAAAAAATGACAATTACATAAACGGGTTTTCAATTTTATTTATAAGGGATACATACTAGCATAGATATCTTAAATACATCTATTTAAAATACATCGAGAGATATCAATCTTGAGGTGCCTATCTAACTTATGTGAGAATTGTAATATAGGCACCTCAAGATTGATATCTCTTGGTGTATTTTAAATAGATGTATTTAAGATATCTATGCTAGTTTTTAAATATAGAATTGTATTTATTAAATTTTAATTTTAAATATAAAAAAAAATTATATGTTTTATTTATAAAACACGTCTAAATTTAAAAACTAACATAAAATAAAAATACATCTAAAATTAAAAACTAAAATAAAACTAATCTAGTAAAAATAAATTTAAAAGTAAAAACTAAGAAGAAAACTAATCAAAAAGTAAAAATACATTTAAAATAACACTTATTCACACTTAACAATAATTATTTTCCATTAAAATAAATATAGTTACTTACATGTAAAAGTAAAAAATCTATTTAAAAGTTAAAAAACTAAAAGCTAAAAATAATATAGATCAATATAATACTATTATAGTTACTTCCCGTTCACATTTACTATTTACTCCCATAATTATCTTCTAATAAAAATTAATATCACCGCATAATTATTTACCAATTCACACTTGTTATGTTTCACACTTTTAAAATAAAGTACATTTCTATTTCCATGTATAAATACATAATCATATATTTATTTTATTTGTTAAAATTGAGTCAACATTATAAAACAAACTATTTTAGCTATTAAATATTAGTCAGAAAATAAGAATTCTTTTCAATCAATGCACACCATTAGAATCCTTGCATGTCATTGTAGGAACATGATGTGGATCCAGCTGCAAGAGGTTGAAATACCTCCAAAACACAAGTTATCTCTCGAAAGTGCACCCTGTAGAGAGATGGCTGCAGGTTTTCTAAGCTTGCACAAATGATCTCTCTCTTTCATAGATACAATGGAAACACCTCAAGTTTGTGGGTATACCTATTTCGAGGTGAATCTCCGGTATCAATGCCGATTCCTTATTGGTGTATTCTAAACTGATTTCTGGGAGTTTTAGGGTAAAATATGACTATTAAAATGATTAAAACTAAGGTGATACACAAAATTTGTAGGAGGGCTTTGACTGAGTGTATGCACAACTGATCTGTGAAGGATTCTTGATGCACAAACCAATATTTTTTCTACAAAATATCTAAGGGAAAAACACTTGATTGCACTGAGGGAGGATCACAACAGTACTAATAAGTTAACATGCACATTAAAATTTAAGCAGAAAAGATTAAAAATTGCAGCAGGGTAAGGTGGTTGATCGGGGAATTTGCATTCACAAGATTGATATAACATACACAAGACTACAAAATAACTTGGAAAGGTAGAGAACACTTCATACCTAGAGGGAAAAATTTGCTTCAGTACTCATATATCCAAAAGTCCTCCAAAAAAAATCCTCTTGTGCTTTGCAAAGGCACACAATAAATAGCAAAAATAAATTTTACCCCCTTCCTAAAAATAGCCTAAGGCTTGTACTCACCCATGCATCCTAATTTTATCCTTTATTTAATTATAAATAAAGGGATAAAATAATACAAACTAGAGCATGCAGTTTAAAAAAATAGGCATTAATGGCCTTAACTACAATACAGTCAAACTGAAGTTGACTGTTCTATTTTTAAGAAAAAAATGGGGTGAACAATTTGCTAATAATAAAATTGCTTACTAGGAAAGTCTCTCTCCATAGCATGCAACTTTGTCTTCTTCTTTATTCTATCTTGTTGTGAAGTCACGCAAAAATACAACTCCCTTTATGTGAGTAAGAATATTTGAAATATTTGTAATAATACTCATCCACATGTCAATCTGGCTGGGACCACCTTTTCCTCTGATGCTGACACTCATTATGTTTGTTATTTATCACATGGATAACATTTGCAACTCTACTCAACCTCCTTGAAGTGGGGACCACCCTCAATCTGCTTGGTTTGGCCACCTTGGTGGACTTAGCAATATAAAAGGGTTGACCATCTTGATTAATAGACATGACACATGCGACCACCTTTTGATAAATACACACATGTATATATGTGTTGGTCCTTACATGCTTGGTAGTGTATAATTTGAAATTCACCTTTTCGGTGATCATTTGGCATAATGTGGTTGGCTTTTGATTATTTGAATGGACTATAGTTTTAGACTTTTAAAGTCATGGAAATGATTATTTGGTTCGGTGATGTGGGCTGGTCCCCTCCCCATGGTGACTCAACCCTTGGGAAATATTGTCAGTGGCTCTATTTAATACTGACCTAACCACGGTTAGGGTTCTTCGACTCCTGATGTTTGCATTCAAACTTCCTTTAATGGATGGTCATCGATCTCTGTACCTTTTCCATGGTGACCGTTGATCTATAACCTATGGTTAGGGTTTTAAAACTAGCAATTAATGTGGTTGGTGGGAGGCTAGCCGTGGTTATTCTTTGATCTCTGAGCTTGTTTCTAGACCATTGATCTATGTACTTGATGTTTTTTAATCATTGATCGCTAACTCCAAGTGAGTTAGGTTAAGCTGAATTCAAGTGGGTGAGTTAGAACAAATCGAAGTCCCTCATTTGGTCATTTCGCATCTAGTTTTGAGGGTGAAGCCCTGGTAAATTTTTATTAGACACCATGGTTGAAATTTTTGAGCTTTGTTACTTTGCTTTCTTTGCGAGATCTGATTGATTTTCCCTAGGCCGCCATTGAACGTTCACTTCTAAGATTTCTCATGGAGCTTTCGTTTGCAAAATAGTGGTTGTTTGAATTGGTTATGTGCATTTGCCAAGCTTTGGGTGCTAGTCGCCATGAGGGGACTCTAAATGTTCTATTTTGATGGTCCACCTTGTGTTTGATGCCATGGATGTGATATTTAGAACCTGCACTCTATGTTTCCTCAGATTTGGGAGCCCATTAATGTTCAACTCCCATGTAGCATATTTTCCTGTGAAATTTCTGTTGATTTTATGACCGGAATTGGTATTTTGTGTTACTTTAAAAAATTGGAAACTTATTCTACTTTGTATCAATTAAATTTGATCATTTTACTTGGTCTATGGATTTGCATGAGAAGAGTGGGGAGATTTCATTCCTTCGAGAGGTGAAACTTTCAAAACCTATTGGAAGGTGGCCATACATTCTCAACTAGTTCTGTGAAGTCGTTTTCCCTCTTATTTTTGGGTAAGTGATCAGAATACCTAGATCCACTAATACCCATTATTGGACTTTTCATTTTCGACTTGGGCATGTGTTTGTCTCTGATTTACAGCTTGAACCTCTGTATTGTTTTCTCTGTTATTAAAATGGTGACTTTGATAGTCACTCCACTTATTCTTCTCTATGATTTCTTTGTTTTATCTTCTACGGTCATGTGGGTTTATCGCCATCGTATGATTACAGGGGTTTTGATATGGATTTCTTTTGAAACCTGACCGCCTTTATAACAAATACTATATTCCAAAATGGCCACCATTTTCCTTCATGAAGCTCAACCTTTTCTAACTTCCCTATGTGATTTTGTGGTTGGTGTTGGTTGTCTTTGAGTTAACGTCATTTCTTTCACTCTGATTTTAGAAAGATGGCCACCATTTGTGAATGTTTTCATAGATCGCCCTCTGCAACCGTATCCTCCAGTTGCTTATTTCCTGGTAATTTATTCTTAAAATGTCATCCTGGATGCTCTTGAGCTCGTATGTGAATTTTTTTACCTTTTGTCTTTAGGTAAGTGGATAGAACACTTGGATCTACCAATACCCACTAACGAGTTTTGTGAATTTTCTCTGAATCATAGTTTTAAACTTTTTTTATTGTTCTATCTGTTGAATGGTTATAGGCTAAAAGCCATGAGAGTCTCATATTTGTTTGCCTCTATACTTGTGTATGAGAGCTTGATTTACTGGGTTTGTGTGTTAATATCCATTTGAGCTTCCGTAGCTTCTGTACGATTTCTTCTGAGTGGGATGGTTGAGAATGTTAATCTTAGAACATTGTAACTAGATCAAGTATTGACTTTATGTGATGGACCTGATGTTAATATTTTCTTGATCTATTGCCTTGCATAAATAGTTGTACTTCTTTGATATGGCAGCATATCTGTGTAATTTATACTTTCTTTATTTGAAAACTAAAATTCATAGAAAGGTTTGTACTTTTGTAAAATTAATTCAAATTTCATGTTATTCAGTTAAGCTATAATGAATTCTCCAAGTACTTCAATATGATGACTGAAAGTGTAGTCCATTTCTTTTCTACATTATATATTGTATTTCCTTTCATTACAGCTCTAATATGTATGATGAAAAAATCTGAAATGTTGATTTTATAAGGCGAAGCCCTGGAAAAAAAAATTTAGAATCTTTTCTCTTTCATCCTATTTCAGCTATTTTCCCTTTTGCTATCTAGCTTCTGCTTCTTGGAAACTAATTCTTCATCTTCTACTGCAACTAAAACAAGTGTTTATATCTTCCGCTCTCTCTTTTGCACTGAAACTTCTTCCATTTTAAAACTTTGAGTTACATTCTTCCTTTTCTTGTATGCACTTATGACTTGTCTATTTTTCTTTTGACTGCAACATGTACCTGCACACTTAGGAAAATAGTTAGAAAATAATTAGGCTTTTTCGCCTCTCTTGTGTCCATGTTTCTTATTCTCTTTTCACTTTCTTCTTTCTAAATGATTAAAGCATGCATGCAATTTTCCCTTCAAGTAGAATACATCTCCTATTTAGGAGAATATTCGTATGCATGAAGTAGGATATTTTAGGAATATGGTTTGATCCCTGAGCTCGTAACTGATGGTTGATTTGTTTTTGCTTTTCAGGTACCATGACTTGAGGATGAAGGAGCTAGCAAGGAGATGCTCTACACAAAAAGAATATATAAGGCAATGATGAGTTCACCCTCATACTCCTTTGCTTTGTCTTTCATGCATGTGTATCCTCCTTTTCAGTAGTTGTACTTTACTTTTCAGTTACATCCCATGGCTTGTGTGGGAAACATTTGACTCTCCTTATGAGTAAAACATTGAATTTTACAAATGAGTTGTATATCTCTTTCTGTATTTCTACTTTCTGTATGGATTGTATAATGAACTAAACAATTCAGTAACATAATTGAACGTCTTAATCATAAAGGAAAAAACATTGAATAGTCATCTTAGTGGGTGGCATGTCTCCATTTTTCATGAGTTAATACATATTGGAAGATTGTGAAACTCTACCTTAGTCATGCAAGTTTGTGTGTTGTGACAAGATAGTGAGTGTGAGGGTGTTGATTAACCAAATACAAGGAGTTAAAAAACATAACTAATGTCCTTTCTTGCATGTTGGGAAGGTTGAAAAAAATACAAGGGTGTGAGGCTCATTTGTGTATTCTTCTTGCATGTTAGGGTTCTATACCAAACCCTGAACTGAAATTGTGCCTTTGAAGGTTGATAAGAGAAAAAATTATTTTTCTTTGACATTATATTCTATGAGGAAGGGGGGTTTGGAAACCATTGAGGGATAAATAGGTGAAGAATTTTTTTGAGCTTTCAAGACTATTTCCTTCATGTAGGGTTAAATTTGGAAACTGTGCATGATCATTGTTCTTTTCCAATGTGCACCTTAGGGTAGTTTAGCTTGGTTGAAAAATATTTTCTTATCTTAAAAAACCATTTTTAATGAAACCTCATTCCATAGAAGGAGACAAATCTTAAGCCAACATTTTATCCCTTGAAACTAAGTTTGCAGGCACCTATAGTGATTTCTTTGATTTCAGGTCCTTAGAAGGCTTAATTCAAACAGACAACAAGGGCATGCTAGTTGAACTATAAAACTAAGTAATATTTGTATGACATTTGTAACTAATGGAAATGGTGGAAGTGTAAAAAAAGGATTAAAGAATATTTTTTTGATTTTCATTGCATGGATTATTTGATCTTCTTGACAGTTTTAACACAGTATTTGTGAGGAATTAGTGAAACACAACTAAGGGCTAATGTGAATGGTGAGTTTACAAAGGGATTAAGAGTTAGCCATTGAATATAAGGGGATACTTGGTACATATTCCAAGTGAATAAATGGGTGCTTGCACATACCACTATTACATCTTGAAGTTGTCTCCATTCAAACTTATGTCTGATAGTTCTCTTCCCAAGACCTAGTAAGGGTTTTTGAGATCCCAAACACAACAAGTGAAGTATGGGGATTTATAAAAATAGTTGGTATTTAAAATTTTGGGTAAACTTTTAGGTTGATAAAATTGTACTAATGGATTTGGAATGGTCTTTTGGGTGCATGTAGTTTCTTCTAGCCATGAATGTAGCTAGCTCCTTATCTTAAGGGTAGTTTTCGATAAGGTAAGGAAGATAAGTACCTTGATTACATTGAATCCATTTTTTTGTTGAGTCTAATAGTGAGTTGGATTTTTGAATAGGGAGAGAGTGATGAGAGATCATTGGTGAAGATTAAATAAACTAGCCCAGTAGAATTTTGTAAGAACTAACAAGAAGAGACCAAGAGTAGATTGAGGGTAGGTTGATGAAAGGAGACCTTGTATGAATAATGGACTATTTGATAATGGAGAACTAGAATGAAAATGAAAAGTGTAATTAGAGTATAGAAAAGGTACGAAGTTAGTGAAGCCATTCAAGGTAACATGGTGACAATTTATTCAAGATATGTGTAAAGCACATTTAGTAGTTTTTATCCATTATAAGCATGTGGTTGATCCTCCTTGCAGAGCAAGAGTGAAATATATTTTCTAGAAATATTCTTGTGCAGTTGAATATATCCTTGATAAATTATTGATTGTTTGTGTACCTATATGAATTTATTTTCTTGAAATACATAAATTTTCCTATAATTTTATCAGACACATATAAGGTTAGGGTTTTCTTAACATTTCTTACTTATTCCCATTTTAGTTGCCACAGGTTAATCGTGGAATGCGTTCTTTGTATATCTAATTATCTTCATTAGGGTAGTTACTTCAAAGCTTCTTATACGAGGTCCCTCTGATATGGAATATATAGGTCATATCATATTTTCACATTCAAGTTTTCTTTTACATATGCTTGATAAATGTTAAAGGGAATACCCATGGATTTGTGCATTACGGGTGTGGCATTCTCCTTCCTTACATTATCCAACCATGAATCATCTTTGATTGGATGACTATGCATGTTCCATGGACCTATAGTGTTCTATGTATTTTTATATTTTGTGGATACCTGTTTTTCTATTGTTTTTGAGTGATCTGCGACTAATTGGATAATGCCAAAACTTTTACCTAAGTCTGTGAATTGATTGGTCTTTAAAAGGAATGCTTGGACACTAGTGATGAAGGGGACAAGAACATCCACCTATAATTTGAAACCTTTGGTACTTAAAATTCTGTGATCTCCTCTGACTACTGAAAGTACTTGGCCTGTTCAAGTTATCCATGTGTACCTTGTTTTGTAACCATAAAAAAGTCATCTGGACCCAAAAAACATGCAAGTTAGGCTGCTAGGGGAATGGCTTTCAGAATTAACTCCAATACTAGATACTGAGATTGTTTCAGCTCCTGCAATTATCCATAATTATTAGTAAAATTTTTGAACCATAAGGTCCCTAGGATTGTAATACATTTGTAAGATTTTTTTTGAGTTATGTTGATTTTATTGCATGGAAAACACCATTATACTTCCTTCACTATTACAAGAGATTTTGTACTTGAATAATTCCTTTAACTTAGATGTTAACGGCTGTAAGGAATGCTGCAAATTGTGGAGAAAAATACTGCTCAACAGGGGAAGATGTGGGTTTTGACCAAAAAAAATTGCAATAAACTTGTTAATGATTCGCCATATGATAGCTGTAAAATAGCTTCGATTATATTAGGTTCTACATGGATGATAACCTTGACTTCGAAACAATATTACCTGAAGTAATGTACCCTAATGTACTGAATTTGGGTTAGACTATAATAGGATTTAGAGTTTGTTTCCAAATTGCATAGAGATAACTTTATTGGACAAATTCTACCTTAAAGGTCATCAGATGTTCATTCTAGATTTTTTGAGAAAGGTAATATCATCCAATATCATTTTATTTTTTAGAAGGATAAGAAGTGAAGGCATTGGATGGGGAATTTAAATTAGGAATGAGAGCAATAGAAGGATGGGGGCTTGATGTAATTCAGGAAACAAGGGCATGTGTAATCTAGGGGCCATTTTCACATCTTAAATTATACAATTTTCATCCCCAATAGATATTGGATATGCTTCATGTAATGGGATAACACCCATGGATTATATCATTATGAATATATTAGAATTCAATGCTCTTAAGAAGTAAATAAAATAACCTTGAGGATTTGGTCTTAAAAAAAATTGGAATTTTATTCCATGTCTTCTAAAATTTGATGTTTAAATAGACCATAAGTTCATTAGGTTCCCTTTTGATAATTTTTAGTTATAATAATAGGGATATATTGTTTTTTTCTCATCAAATTGTAGTTATAGGTATGTACCAAGATCATACTATGTGTCTATCTTACAGAAGATATCAGCAATTCTGGATGTACCATTGAAAGTATGTTTTCCCTTAGACTAGAAGATATCACAATTCTATACAGATCTAAAGTATTTTTCCCTTAAGTGAAGAAGAAAAAAGCCTGATTACAACATCATCTTCAGTAATTAGATGAATTGAACACACATTAACAACATCATGGATATAATCTAGAAGGGTAATAAGGTTTTCACCAATGATGAAAGGAATACTTTTTAAATAGAACACATGTATATCATTTTGGGCATTTAGAACTAGGAGACTGTCATCACTAAAGCTAACAAAGTGTAGATTTATTTGATGTACCATTAAGGGGATATACCTTTAATTTATGGTGGGAAAAGAGAAATTTATACTAGGTGGAGGTGTAGAAATACTTATACTGAAGGTATTGAAGATCTTTTCAATGATTTTTCTATTCTTCTTCTTGGTGAGAGCTATAGATATTCAAAATATTTGCATTTGGATACACCTTGCATTATTTGTATCCTTCTCATGAAAGTGGTTACTGGACTTCTATAATAATATATTTAAGCTTGGGAGTTTCTAGATGTGTTAAAATATTCCTTCAAATGAAATATTCCACTAATATACATATTGATCTTAGTGAAATGCTTGTTGTAAATATCATAAAACTCATCCCTTTAGGCATGCATAAATTGTTGGAGTTGAAACATGCACCTTGGTGAACTGAGTTTGAAAATTTCAATGCAACATGGGATGATCTATCAATGTAGGACTTGAGTGCATGAGAACATCTTTGAGAGAAGGGACAACTTCCTTGGATGAAAGGGTTGGTTTCTCTAATCCTAGTTCACTGAAACTACTCCTATACTAACTTTCTACTCTAAACTATCTAACCCTTAACTAATAATTATAAGGAGATTGAGTTATAAATATGTTGGTTGGATATTTTGTCAAACCAAAATATGAGGTTCAACCACAGTACATGGGATTAAATCCCTCCTCAAAGATAGGTGAGGCTGCCTGTTTATTTCTAATCTAAAACACGGTAAACAATATATACAGTATTCACACTAATCTAACCATTGGGGGTTGGAATGAAATCCCGAAATCCACATTCATAAATTCAAGGGTATTTCTTTCGTAAATGAACTGGGTCAGAAACTGTTACAATGAAAGAAGCGGAAATAGAAAGGAAATGGGAGAAACGTATTTTCTTTCGAGTAAACACAGAGCACGAAATAATCATACGAGTTTTAGATCACAAATATAATGTCCGAAATAATCAGAAACACTAAGATGCTATGCAAAGAATAGCTTAAGATCATGAACATAAGAACACTGTCTTAAGTAAGATATATTCCACAACACAAAGTCTGTAAAACGATATCAATTCCTATTCTTCAAAATGATTGAATGAAAACAAAAAGTTTTTCTTCTTTCCAATAGCCCCTAAATATTCCAAAAAAATCTTGACCCTTTTGGAATGCACAGCATCCCTTATTTATAAAAAAAGAAGTAGAGATAAAATAGGGCAGATCCTAAAAATTAGCGCTTCAACAAGAGTTCTGTTTTGCATGATTCTCACGTAGGAGATCAAGTCAAAACATGATTAAAAAATGTGACGAAACAGAAATGAAAAAGACATGTCGATTTCAAGATTGAAATGACATGAAACGCTGGGACTTAATCTGAATCATCATCTTTCACTCCTTCCTCTTTTTCTTCCTCCTGCTGAGACTGTTTGCTCTAAAATTCTTGGAACCTTTCGAATTATGCCTTGCATTTCATTCTCATCAGGTGTAGTGGAATGATCATTCCAAATTTCACAAGTTTCATGAACATCGCTGGCAGTGCCGGGAAGCTTTTTCAATCCTTTGCTGAGTTTTCTTAAGGCCTCCAAAGAATGCTCAATCTCTTACCAACCGGTCCATCTTTTCAAGATCAAATCCGAGCATTGATTCATGCTAAACAGACTCTTGGAATTGTTTGAAGAGATCATCCACTGATATTATACCTGAATTTCCTACTGACACCTTTGAACAAATCTTCAGCAACTCTTCTTCTAAATCACTTTTCCCATCAATTAGTTTATCCCTTGATTCTCTCAACTTGGCATGAAGGCTTCGTTGAGAATATTCACCCTGAATCTGATGGCCTTGGTCAGCTGGAAATGCTTATCCATATGAGGGATGAATGCCTTCATCTACCAATAGATGTGTTGGTATTTGCTTTAACACTTGGAGAGCTTCATAAGTCAAATCAAGCTGTCCAATTTCTTGAGAGAATATCCTCATCCATCTTTTCTCCATCTTTCTGAATGTCTCCTCACAGATTGATGAACTTTCACGACGCCTTGTATTACTTTCTTTCCTTGTTGGAGCAAACCTTTGGACCCATTCATCAACCACCCTTCCTTGTTTAGCAATCTTCTCAATTGTAGGTACTGATGAGAAATCGAATCCGACAGGGTCAAAAGAAGATGGTATGGATTCAAGGGGTTTTGAGAGTTTAAGAAAAACCTTAGTCAACTGCTCCACTTTTCCTTTAAGCTCATCTCTGTTGTCTTTTGTTTCTTTCAACTTCTGGCACAACAGTTTTTGGCGACTCCGCTGGGGAATACGGATTAATAGTATAAAGCTTATCCTCTTAGTGTCTGGCGACTCCGTATTTTCCTTATTTTCCACAAGATCTCTTTCCCAGTTCAAGCTGGCCAGGAAGATCTTCACTCGGTCCCACTGAGCCCATGGTGAAATTGACCCACTCTTTGAGTTGCTACAACAGCACAATTTCAGCCTGTCCCCCAATAGCATTGTTTCTAACCGAACCATAAGTTCTTCGCATGTTCGGAGAAACCGGATCCCCGTGGAATGGGAAGCATCTGCAATTTGTCTTGCACTACTCTTGTCTGATACTTAGATCCCTATACACACTCTTTTCAGAAGGATGGCAGTGCAACCTGTGCCTTAGGGTGCAGTTATTGGTCCTCTTTCTTTAACTCCACCATTGCATGAGTTACCACATGGATCACGTAAAAACATTCCCAAATTCAATGGGGATGGGAAGCAGCATCCTGATGAACACGTTGCATCTTTATTTGTAGCGTGCAGCATCCTTGGAGTAGCTCACAAAGATGTTTCTATTTGACTTTTTGTTGAAACGTTGCACGGTGCAGCAGCTGAATGGTTTTATCATCTTCCGAATGCATGCATCACAAACTGGGTTACCATGCGGACCAAGTTCGAAGCATGTTTCAAACCAGCTGAAGATTCTCATGCCGTGTTAGCTCAACTTACTCATATGAAGAAGGAATCTCATGAACCCATGCGGGACTTCGTGGCAAAGTTTAATAAACTGATTCGAAAGTTTCCGGAGATAGCTGTTCCAACTCTAGAGAATTAGAAACGATTCTTCATTAATGCTCAGCCTCATGATGTGAGCTTTTTATTAAGAAGGTCGGTTATCCCAGATTTGGCTGTTGCTCAATCAACAGCTATTGAAATAGAGGATGATCTCATTTTGGCCAGAAGGATCAAGAAGGACATACCCAAACCCAAAAATCAAGGTTCTTCTCAAGGTAATACTGATCCTATGTTTCAGAAAATCGCTAATGATTTGATCACTTTAAAAAAGAAAATGTCTCAGCAAGTGAACAATGTTCCATGTCGAGATATCCCTCGACGGAATTTCAATAACAATAATGGTGCACTTGCAAGGGATAGGCGTGATTAACTCCTGCTCAACCGAGGCTAGCAATTGAAGCTCCTCCTATCAATGCAGCAATAGAAATAGTTGAAGAAGACGAAGAACCATAAGAACAAGATTCTGCGGAGGCTTTTGAAGCTTCCGGATATGCTGATGATTCGGCTGGTGACTCCAGCATTGGGTATTTGGAATACGATGAAGATGAATGTGCACCAGATGGTCAGTCATTTGCTATCTTCACTCGATCCCAATCTCAGAATCCTAGAAAACCTCTTGAAAAAACTAAGGAGAAGAATAAGGAACCTCCCATAGCCATTGTTAAGAGAGGTACTCCTATTTCAGCACAAACTGAAAGAGATGTCACCAAAAAGGTGACTGCTCCTTATTCTCCTTCTCCTAAGATCAGTGCCTCAGCACAAGCTCATGTGATTAGAACTGAGCCTACCATCACCCCTTCTTATACTGCTTTTGACATTGTTGATCATGCAAAGAGAACCAAAATCCAAATGTTGGAAGCAGAATACCTTCATTCAAATCCTGAACAGTTCGAAAAACTTGCCAAATTCATCAGAAGTAAAGTAGCTGTTCCATCACCTTCAAAAGGTCTCCTTCCAAATCCTACTCAATCCCCATCTCAGAACAATCTGACATCTACTTCTTCTTCAGGAAAGATTGAACCATTTTATTTGTCTTTACTTATAAATGGGTTTAAACTCAACAATTGCATCATCGACTCAGGGGCCTCCGACAATGTTATGGCCACAAAAGTAGCCCATGCTCTTAGGCTTACTTTAACTAAGTCATATGGACGGTGTTACTCTATGGAAACCAAACAAGTTCCTTTGATTGGTCAAATCAAAGATGCACAGTTCACATATGTTGCTTTCCCAGAAAAGAGAGTGAAAATGACCATTCTAGTTGCTGACATCCCTGCAGCTTACGGTATCCTTTTGGGTAGGGGAATTTGTAAAGACGTCGGAGGATAGATTAATATGGATTGGACCAAAGCCAAGATCCCAGTCAATGGGGTTCATCAGGTTCTCCATCCTAAACCGCAGGTGAGGTATTTGGTAACTAAATCAGATGATCCTAAAGCTCAAATTCTTTTCGAAGATGCTAGCTTTGGAAATTATTTCATGACTTCAGAGATACCCACTATAGATGTCGAGAAAGAAGATCCTAATGCTATTTGGACCCTCAAATTCGATGGTAGCTGCTCAACCACCGGATCAGGCGCTGGTGTTGTTCTTATATCTCCTAATTCCGAGATTTTCCCATCAGCTTACAAGTTGCAATTTAATAATACTAACAACACGGCTGAATATGAAGCCCTGTTATTAGGATTAGAAATGGCCAGACAGAAGGGAATCTGAAATCTCAAAGTCCAAGGGGATGTGGAGCTGATTGTCAACCAGGTCCGGGGAATCTATCAGGTGAAAAATGATCGCTTGAGACATTACAGGAACAAAGTTTGGGATAGTATAGAATGCTTTGATGCATTTTCTACTAAGGCAGTCTTGAGAGATTATAATGACAAGGCTTTTTTTTTAGCTGTGTCTACGTCCCTCCCTCTTCCTCATCCTCATTTCAAACAAGATACGTACTCCATCGAGATTGTGTACCGTCCCAGTATCCCAGATAATGCAACTCATTGGCAAGTGTTCAATGATGATCAACAGGTGTTGGCTTTTCTAGAAAAGGCTGACAATTTCAGTGAGTTATACTTTGAAGGTTCGGAATCAGCCTTCCGTGAAACTATCTCAGATCCATATCAAGAGGTTGATGGTGAGTTTATTCAGCTTAAAGGCAACAAGATACCAAAAGGTTTGGTTTCTTTGGAGGGTTTGTTTAACAAGCATGATCGTTTTATTTAAAACAAAAGGCAAGTTGAAGGAGCTTCTTCTTCGAAGGTAGATCAAATCAATCTAGGATCGTCTGATCAACCTCAGATGGTGAATATTGGGAAATGTTGTTCTCCTGAAGAGAAAGCAAGATTTACTTCACTTCTGAAGAGATACATGGATGTGTTAGCCTGGTCTTATGCGGATTTAAAATCCTTCAAACCCAAAGACGTAAAACACAGTATCCCTTTGAAGCCTGATGTGAAGCCGTACAGACAAAAGCAAAGACATTACAATCCCAAGATCTCAGGGACTATCCTTGTTGAAATTCAGAAGATGTTGGATGCCAGGATTATTTTTCCAATCCATCACTCCACTTGGGTTGCTAACATCATCCCTGTCAGGAAAAAGAATGGTGAAATCCGAATCTGTGTTAACTTCCGAAACCTGAATCAGTCTTCGTTGAAGGATAACTATCCCTTTCCTATCATGGATCAGGTACTACAAACTGTTACTGGATCAGAAATGCTATCCATGCTCGATGGATTTTTAGGATATAATCAAGTTGAGGTAACTACGGAGGATCAACACAAGAGGGCCTTCACAACCCCATGGGGTACCTTTGCTTACAGGAGGATGCCTTTCGGCCTGATCAATGCCAGAGCCACCTTTCAGAGAGCTATGGACTTGGCATTCAGAGACCTGATGGGCAAGGTCATAGTTGTGTATTTAGATGACTTGACCGTTTTCTCTAAAAAATGGAGTGATCATTATGATCATTTAGAGCAAGTACTTTTGAGATGCAGGCGTCATGGGATTTCATTAAATCCCAAGAAGTCCATGTTTGGAGTGACTAAAGGAAAGCTACTGGGTCATATTGTGACTACAGAAGGAACCAAAATTTACCTAGAAAGGGTAAAGGCCATTCAGAGCCTTACCCTACCCACAAGTAAAACTGGAGTTAATTCTTTCTTCGGAAAGGTTAATTTCCTAAGAAGGTTTGTACCTGATTTCGTTGACAAAACCAAGGATATCCTTGGGATGATGAAAGGCAAAGTTCCATTTCGATGGAGTACAGAAGGGAAGCTTGCATTCGAAGAAATCAAAAGGGTAGTTGCTGAAAGCTCCTATCCTTTCATTCCTTTTGAGAAACAAGTAAGGGTTAGGGCTAGGAGGAATACCTGTTGAATGTTGAGAGGGTGTGTGCATACCGTAGAGAGAGATCATATCGATTGCAAAGAACTCCTTTTTGTCTAGGAAGGACTACCTGTCAAGTAAGAATACAAGACCACCAGATTCTAATTAGATAATAAGTGAGGGAACTGCCTTAGGCATTTTTTAAGGAAATATGAGACTTCCTTTCGAAGGTGGTCAGTTCCCCTGATTGATATGAATTAACTACAAATTCTAACAAATAAGCTATTGTCCATTTACAATTTATTTACCTTGTTAGAACAATAGAGAAAAGGTTGGTCTTGATTTTGAATCACAGTGACCGATGTTGGTCAGTGTCACCAGTACCGGTTGATGATAACCAAGATACCGGTGGGGGTAGTGTTTTAAGGGGTTTGGTGAAGGTTGGCTATATGATAGCTATGGTGTTTATAAGGCTGGTAAAATGACTGAGGATAGGTAATGAGGTGATGGAGAAGACTCAGAGAGTATGGGGGCTGTTCTTGGGGCAATGTAGGGGTAAAGGAATGTAAGTTAGATGGAGAGTGTTACCGGGTAGTGGATCTGGGAGTAGACTTGTAATTACTGTGATTCAGAAATCCAAGAAATATTATTAAAAGAATGTATAAGACTTACTAGTTCCTGATAAAAAATGTAGGTTTAAGGACTATGATGACGAAGGCAGGGTTCAAGGACTCAGATGATGAGGCCATAGATGATGTGGTATCAGAAAACAACCACGGAAAAATAGGAGTGACAGCAAACAAATCTTTTGATGATGGAATTTTTTTAGAGTTGATAGGCCTGACAGGATATGCGGGGTGACGGTGTTAATATACCCTTGGATCTATGTATGGGTGCAGAAGGCATAGGTTGTTTTAAAAAAAAACCCAGGAGGTATGATATATTGATACAAGGTGGAGGGATGAGGTCCCAATATGGAAGGTAGGTGTGACAACGATGGTTTTAGTTGTGATAGAGGCATAGACCTTTGAGGAGATTGAGTCTGTCTCCTAAGTGGATGGACGGCTTTATTTTTAGATAAATCTAGCCACTTAGGTGGGTGTGTTAGACTGGGTATTGGTGAGGTCCCAAGCATAGGGGAAGATTTGGTTAGGCTAATAGAGGTGGATGAGGTATTTGGCAGAGATGAGGGGAGTGAAGATGAGGACATAGGCATTTTAAGATTTTGTAAACACTTCGGGTATATGGTATAGGCGTCTGGATCGGTCATCTACATTTGACTAGAATATGGGGTACTCAAACATTCCCATAGGACTCGTCTATCTTCTGAGGGATGACAATCCTCACGTGTGAATAGGAAGTTTTGTATGGAAGAAAGGTGGGTTGTGATTCCGGTCCACTGTGGGTGTGATACAGGGGATAGATGAGGCACTGTATCAAGGGGCATTAACAGGTCAACCGGTCAACTGAAAAGATTTAGGCGATGAAGAACTAATAGGTAGGAGGGCATGTTTGAGAGGATCCGTCATGATTAAAGAATGTGCTGATGTCAGTGCAAGAGGTTTCTCATCTAAGGATGACAAAAGAAGTGGCGAGCCTTCCTCTTGTACAGCAAGAATGGTAGAAGGAGATGTTTGGGAAATAGATAAGTTAGATAACATCCACTCACAGTCTTGCAAGGATGTGGTGTAAGAAGGCTACATTTGTAAGAAGAGACCTCTGGGCAGTTAATTCCTCGATGGGTAAAGGAACGGCAAGGATTTCATCTTGTCTTGATGGTGATGAAGGGGGTTAATGGGTTCCTGCATTAGTGAAGAGGCTTGATTCAGAATTTTTTCGATAGAGGCTTTTGGCTGGGAGTCGAAGACTGCATTGATCTCATGAACACTCTCCTCGGCTAAGATATCTTGGTTTATGTTATTGTTAGAAGAGTCATTCAGGAATGGTTTGTTGAAAATTTTCAAAATTCGGTTAGCAGGAGCATTAGGATTATCGAGGGCTATATCTCCTGCATCAACCATTTCCTGCACGATGTTTTTCAACATCTTGCAGTTTTCATGTTATGTCCCTTCACGCAGTGGAAGTTACAGAAGTCATTTTCTTTGTACCAAGAAGGTATGACGCGGGTGGAATCAAACCCGAAGTGAGGTTTAACAGGAGGTAAGGTAATGGCTCCTGTTTTAAGCAATTTTTCCAATAGCAAACCATAAGTTTCTCCCAAGGGAGTGTAATTGATGGGCTCAACTTTATACTTATAGGTGGTTTTTGGCGGGGTATTAGACAGTGGTTGGGATTTGACCATCACCGCGTACACAGCTCCTTTTGATTTCGAAGCATTCGATGGGTGAGGATTGGTGGTGTTAGGTTTGTTGGTGGAATCTTGGGTTCTTGAAATTGGGGTTTTTACTGGACAACTGCAATTTCTCTTCCTCTAAGGCTCGAATCTCTAGTTTTCGAGCCATAGTAAAGGCCTCGTCAAATGTGCGGAAAGTTTGAATTTGTAGGGTAGGAGAGATGTGCTTAGTCACAGGCCCATCGTAAAAAGTTTGATAAGTTCGGCCTGAGGCAAGGCATACGTAAGTTGGTTGATAAGGCCCCGCCATTGTCCAACGAAATCTGCGATAGATTCGTCTTCAAATTGTCGGATGGCATAGAGGTCGGTGATAGATACTTTCTTAGCAATGTTAATGGAGAAATGATCCAAGAAAGATTGGGCTAGTTAATTAAAAGAGAAGATTGAGTGCTGGGTTAAAGCACTGTACCACTCCAAGGCAGGTCCTGATAAGGACATGGGAAAGGTGCGGAGTAGTAAGGCATCATCATAAGCAATTAGATAGCAGGCATGTCTAAATGAGTGCAAGTGTTGTTGAGGATCCTCCTTACTATTAAAACGAGTAAATTTTGGTAATTCCCATTGAGGAGGATATGAATGAAGGGGGACAGAAGGGTGGATAGGCTCCCAACAAACTTGACTCGTATGTCAGGGTGCTACGACTTCCTGAAACACAAGCCTCCAGATTTTGTATTTTGTCCAT
Source organism: Taxus chinensis (assembly GCA_019776745.2). NCBI lineage: Eukaryota > Viridiplantae > Streptophyta > Pinopsida > Cupressales > Taxaceae > Taxus > Taxus chinensis. The sequence goes on from CM034146.1 coordinate 752,447,549, forward strand.
CATTTGTTTGATTAAATCAGTAGTTGGATCTAGATGATGGTGCGGTTATGGTAAACGAAGGCAGATTGGGCCAAGGACCACCACTAGACAATGGTGGGGTTAAATGTTGATAAGGTATGGAGGACGAATGTGTTGAGGCGACCAAATAGGGATGTCCTATATAAGATGTTGAGGTCACTGGATACGTGTGTGGAAATGAAAAGGTGGGCGGAGCTTGATAAGGAAAGCTCGTGTGGATAGGTGGCAGAGAGCAAGTCATGAAAGGAGAAATCCTCTCTATCCTTAGAGGAAATATGGAATGTTCTTTCCAACATCACCATTGTGTTGGCCCAAGATTAGACCAAGGGAAGGAAAGCCAATCTAAGCCGTATGGAACCCTTCAAGCCGCTGGATTGGAAAACCTCGCTAAGCATGCAGAAGGCAAATTCAAATTTACCAGGCGGAAACAGTGAGTTGGATGATGCAGCTATTCTAATTGTTCTTTTGCCAACAAGTTTGTTGGTTTGACTTATCTTTTTGTGCATTTTGTTATGGGGCATGTTGACAAATAGTTTTGTACAGCGTTCAGATTAGCATCCCACTATCTCTCTGTAAATTCTTTATTCTCCTTTGTAGTGATTTTGGTAACCTCTCTGGTGTCCGTATGGTTCCCCACAGTATGTGAAGGGGGTGATGTCAGGAAAAGGCTTAGAGCAGGCATCTTATAACCATGGCGGTAGCTTGCTTCTAAGTCATAACAAACATTTTTTGTTTAATAGTAAAAAATGAGGGTTTCAAGCTACTCATGCACTACTATCATCACCAGAATGGTGGCATTCATCAAAGTTGCTGGTATTTTCATCAATCTAGCTCCATCAAAAGGGACTGTAACCGGTATCGGATCATGCTAACCGATCACAGTTGCATACTGGAGCCGACGTCGGTCACTTACACCTATGTCGGTATCCATAGGACTGGTTTAATACATTTCTACATCTAGTTAGCTGCTCACTACTTGGGGTCACAAAGTGAGACTTAGAAGACCTAGCAACCTAGGGCATGATAGTGATCACAGACACACACAGTGTATGACACACACACACACACACTACACACTGAGCAAGATACATAAGCAAATTGATATGTCGTGCAATCACTAGGATTAGTTTAAGTCCACCATTGTGGCCGCTAATATATTTTGACCCCTTCATATGCATCTTTATTTTTTAGGGGTCCTTAATGATTGTCTTAGGGTATTTGTAGGTCTCAGTCTTCAATTTTGGTTTACAATGATACCTCAATGCAGTCTAATGAAATACATACAAAAACAAGTGAAGGTAGGTATGTCATTCAGCTGACACCTCAATTGTGAAGTGATTCGGTATATGATTGTTCAGTGAAACCAAAGATTACCCATATCTCAGACCTAAGTGCCCGTGGAACACCCCAGTCCTCCTTCACATGCCCTAGTCCAGCTCTTATTACTTAGATCAATGTTTTCTAGAGATTTTGTGTGGTCAGCATTGCAAAATTGTGTTTATCTAATTTATTTTGTGACACAAATCTAAACAATGTGATTCGATGAATCATCTAAGATGACTTCTTAACCCTCTTTTCTCATCAGGGTTTCATAATTCTACTTTCTTAGTTTTTTTGGGTTACTTTCTTATTTTATTTATCTAAATTTATTGTTGTACACAATATTATATTAACGTAAGAATATCAGCATTTTTTAGTTAATCATATTTGAAAGCAACCTCACATTCGACAGAAACCTTCGAACTTAGGGCTCTTTTTTGCTTCTTTACTAAGGCGTGCCAATCATGTTATCCTGTTTCACACAGAAATGTTTCCATTCCCGGGATAGAGTTACTTCTATCCTTTCATTCCTTTTGAGAAACAGAGTAAGGGTTAGGGCTAGGAGGAATACCTGTTGAATGTTGAGAGGGTGTGCGCTGTACCGTAGAGAGAGATCAAATCGATTGCAAAGAACTCCTTTTTGTCTGGGAAGGACTACCTGCAAGTAAGAATACAAGACCACCAGATTCTAATTAGATAATAAGTGAGGGAACTGCCTTGGGCCCAGGAAATATGAGACTTCCTTTCGAAGGTGGTCAGTTCCCCTGCTAATATGAATTAACACAAATTCTAACAAATAAGCTATTGTCCAATTACAATTTATTTACCTTGTTAGAACAATAGAGAAAAGGCTGGTCTTGGTTTTGAATCACAGTGACCGATGCCGGTCAGTGTCACCGGTGCCGGTTGATGATAACCGATATCGGTAGGGGTAGTGATTTAAGGGGTTTGGTGAAGGTTGGCTATAAGATGAGCTATGGTGTTTATAAGGCTGGTAAATGATTGGGGATAGGTAATGGGGTGATGGAGAAGACTCAGAGAGTATGGGGGCTGTTCTTGGGGCAATGTAGGGGTAGAGGAATGTAGTTAGATGGAGGGTGTTACCGGGTAGTGGATCTGGGAGTAGACTTGTAATTACTGTGATTCAGAAATCCAAGAAATATTATTAAAAGAACGTATAAGACTTACTTACTAGTTCCTGATGAAGATACAGGTTCAAGGACTGTGATGACGAAGGCAGGGTTCAGGTAGGATGGTCTGACAATCCAAGATGAGCTATCTCCTCTCCTGATGCTTGGATGAGTGTCACTGGGCTCTGGTTATTCAGTTGCAGTCTTGGGCTTGATGTCCTTCTCTGCAAACTCCTCTCTTTCCTTCACTTGTCTCTGCTCAGCCAAGTAAATTTCCCGATCCCTTCCAATGACTTCTGATTCAGATCAATGAAAATCCAACCCCTTTGTTTTTGGTTGGGAGAGGTCATTTACAGGGAACCGATGGCGGTTACGTAACCGACGGCGGTCGAGTAGGAACCGGTATCGGTCAGGTCAAAGTGGGCTATTTTTAGTAAAATAGCCAACTTTCCCTCCTTTTCTCCCGAGGGATTAGTTGTGGGCTTGGTCAAGTCATTATGAGGTTGGTTTTAGGTGCGGGTGAGGAGTAATTAGTCATGGGTGTGGATGTAGACCAAGTTATAGGTCTTAATTAGGTTAGTTTAGGGTTAGGACTAGGTCATGATGAGGTGGTGAAATGAGGTGGCAGGTATGGCGATGTGGATTTATTAATTATAAGGTAATTAATAAATAATTGTGTAAGGTTTAGGTGATGAGGTTAGGTTGCGAAATGAGATGCGGGGCACAGGGGGTCGTAAGACACAAATTTGGTGTCTACATTAGCCCCTTGTTGTCGTGTAGCTTGTCTTGTAAAGCTGCACGGACAATAATAAGAAGTGGTTACCCCTGTTAAGGGTATAGGTAATCCCCCTCAAATCTATCACAGATTGAGGGTAGCGTGAAATCAGGGATAGGGTTGATAAAGGGTAAATGGTGTTGAGATGATGGTGTAAGATGGTGGGGTAGGTCCAAGGAAGCAGACGCACGTTGAAATGCAGTAGTGCGACCAGGGTACATGATTTGAAGAGCAAACAAGCAATTCATAGGCAAAGGTCGATAGTTTATCCAAACAAGGGTGATATAATCCTGGTATCCAAGGCATAGGAAGTAGCTCCAGGGGATATAATGGGTAAGGTACAGGAACGTTTAGGCATGTTCGGCAGTACCAAATGGTTGGTTTGGTTGAGATAAACGTCACGGTCTAGGTCTAGGAAAAGTTGGTCGACTGATCAAGTCAAGTACCCTAATCATGCTAAAACACGAACAGGTGAGCTCGATTGAACAAAAAGCTACATGATGGGTGGATAAAATTGTAATTTGTTGGTTTTGGGCGAGGTATTTGAGTGGTGCGGCCTTGGGTCGGGCCGATTGATTAGTGAGGGCCATGGGTCGGGCCAAATTGGTTGGTTTGCAGCCTTGGGTCGGGCCAAATGGTTGGTTGTCGGCCTTGGGTCGGGCCTGATTGGTTGGTTATGGCCTTGGGTGGGCCTGAGGTCGGGCCAAATGGTTGGTTGCGGCCTTGGGTCGGGCCAAATGGTTGGTTGTGGCCTTGGGTCAGGCCAAATGGTTGGTTGCGGCCTTGGGTCGGGCCTGATTGGTTGGTTGCGGCCTTGGGTCGGGCCAATTGGTTGGTTGCGGCCTTGGGCGGCCAAATGGTTGGTTGTGGCCTTGGGTTGGGCCAAATTGGGCCTGGTTGGTTGGTTGCGGTTTGAGCTAATGAAGTCAAAAAGGGCTATTTAGCAAGGGTGGGTATAGGCGATGTGGTGAAAAAAGTAGAGATGGTGGATAAGGGCAGAAAGTTGCGGGTAAAATAGGATTAAACCGATATCAGCCATACGATGATGGTATGGTTGGGGCCTTGCACAATATAACCGATATTGGTTATAGGTCAAAAAACCTATGGTCATTGGTTGTCAATTTAAAAACCAATTTTGGTCCCAGGCTGATTAGTGAGATTGGTTGAAGGCCTGAGGGGCACTCAGAGTGGAGAATGAGTTAGTTGGTAGGCCCTTAGGACTAGGGCCATTTGATTGGTTGGAGGATTGCAGCAAAATTTGCATTTATTGGTTAGGCAATTTGTTGGTTGGTAAAAATATTGATATTGGTAGGGTAATGTTGTTGGTGTTGGTAAGGAATTGGCGATGTTGGTATAGGTATAGGTGAAGCGAAAGTTAGCCTACCCAAGTGGTAGGGAACCGTATCTTGATTAAGGTCAACACACAATCCTAGAGTCGAGCAAAAGAGGCAAAAGTGTCCCGTAGTTGAAAAGAGCCAAACAAACCACATATTAACATAGAATGAGCTTGAACCCCTAGGTACCTTGCATAGACGAGAAGTCGATAGGTGAAAAGAGTTGTATAATCACAATATATTGGGTATTACGTCACGTCCCTTGAGTTTTGTTGCTTTGACAAATGGTGAGGTGAGGTGGATGGTATGTAGCTGAGGGTGCAGAGAACTTGTTATAAGGTGATTATTCTGACAAAAGAGAACCAAACCTAAATAGACAAGTCCATGACTCAAAAGTGCTTTTGAATACGGCTTTTATTTTGCTGGATATAGACTGATCGATGCGGGAAGTCTACATGGGATATGTATTTTGTTACTCTTGAGGTCTTCACGAAGCTGATCAATGTGAGAAGCTTCTGATAAAGGCTGACTTTGTATAGCTGTCCTTCAAGGGAGCAGTCTATTTATAGTAGCAGATGCGGCGTTTGTGTATAGCTGTCCTTCGGGGGGAGTAGTCTATATATAATAGTAGCAATAGTTTGGCATATAGCTGTCCTTCGAGGGAGCAGTCTATGTATAATTTAGAGGTCTAGATGTCCGTTGGGCATAAAGCATCTAGTTTTGTAGGAAGTTTGACTCAAGAAAATCCCATAAGTGTTTAATTAAGAATGTGTCATTTTGATACTTTGAAGTCATGGACTAGACTAAAAAGGGGAAGGCATCTTTAAGGGGAGGTGATAATCAAACCATGTGAGCTTGATTTGATTTTGAGATGTAGGAAACAAAGTGTATGCGGTGGTAAATGAGCTCAAGGGACGAGCGCAAGGTAGATAAGAAGTGATATAACACTAAATTCAACAATAGAATGGTCGAAGATGTAAGGCATTAAGGGGTTCAGGCTCAGGTTTACCATTAAGCGAAGCTAAACGATAAGTGCCTGATCCATAAGTGTGAGTGATAATGTAAGGCCCAATCCAATTAGGAGCAAATTTTCCACGTTTGCTCTTTTCTAGTTTGGTTACATGTTGATTCTCTTTGAGGACAAGATCACCAACCTTAAAGGTATGCTCATGAAGTCGCTTATCATAAGCACGCTTGATGCATTTTTGATAGATTTGAAGGTGGTCAAGAGCTGTAAGACGACGCTCGTCAAGAAGCTCTAATTGGGCTAACCGCTCTTGGCGGAAATCATCATTGGTGAGAATATCCTGAAGAGATATTCTGAGGGAGGGTATTTGTATTTCGAGAGGCAAGACAGCCTCGGTACCATATACCAAAGAAAATGGTGTGGCATTAGTGGAGGTACGAATGCTAGTACGATAAGCCCAAAGGGCAAAGGGGATGTGATCATGCCAATTTCTTCCAGAATCATTAACAACTTTCATGAGGATTTTGGTTAGGGTTTTGTTAGAAGATTCAGCTTGACCATTTGCTTGTGGATAGTACGGTGATGAGAAGCTAAGTTTGATACCGAAGTTGTTACAAAGGTCTTGTAACAACTTATTTTTGAAAGATTTACCATTATCTGTTATCAGGCGATGAGGAACACCAAAACGACAGATAATGTGATGGTTAACGAATTCGACGATTTTTTATTTTTTGGTTGAAATGAGTGGAATGGCCTCCACCCATTTTGTGTAATATTCGGTTGCTGTGATTATCCATCGGTGACGTTGCGAAGAGGGCGGATGAATCTCACCAATAAGGTCTAAACCCCATTGTGAGAAAGGCCAAAGATCTCGTGCGACCTGTAGCGGATGGCTAGGAGTATGTTGAAGGTTGGCATGTTGTTGACACATAACACAATGCTTAACATATTCGTAGCAGTCGTTATTAAGAGTAGGCCAATAATAGCCTAGGCGAAGGATCCGTTTGGCCACGGCCAGGCCACTAAAATGTCCGCCACAAATACCGTCATGGACTTGTTGGATGGTATAGGTGACCTCCGCACCGGTTAGACATCGAAGGAGGATGCCATCAAAGCCACGTTTATAAAGGAGTCCCCCCATGACGACATAACGAGAAACACTTTTAAGAAAAGCACGTTTGCCTGTTACTAGTAAGGTCAGGTGGGAGAACAGAGGTTGTAAGGTAGTCGTGAAATTGGTGATACCAGGTATCCTGCGAATTAGCAGACACATTATTTATCATACAAACAACCGGGGCTGAGTAAGATGGGGCAAAGAGTTGTTGGACCAAGACGAATATGTCAGAGTCAGTTGGTGAGGCAGGAATTTGTGAGGCTAAGCAAGCCATAGTATCCGCAAATTTGTTAGTGGAGCGGGGAATGGTTTGGATAGAATAATGAGTAAATAAGGTCAAAAGTGAATCCACGTAGTGTTTGTACTTTTGAAGTTCCTCATTTTTACATTGGTAGATGCCCATAACTTGGTTGACTACCAATTGAGAGTCACCGAAAATGTTGATAGATTTGACACCTAAGTGTAACGCAACCTGGAGACCCAAAACAAGGGCCTCGTATTCCGCTGTATTATTAGTGCAGGGGAAATCGAGCCGGAATGAAAGAGGCATAGGCTCAGCGTCAAGAGGAATGAGAACAACGCCGGCTCCTCCGCCACACTGGCATTTGGATCCATCGAAGAAGAGGGTCATTGGATACGACTCCTCCCTGAGTGAAAGAGTGGCGATGAGTTCGTCGGGGAAATTAAAATTGGTAAATTATTCCCCAGGTAAAGGGGCCTCCGCGAGTTGGTCTGCAATAGTTTGTCCTTTGATTGACTTCTGGTGTATAAATTCAAGGTCGAGGTCAGCGAGGAGCATAAGCCATCGGGCGATGCGTTGGTTTAGATGTGGTTTGGTTGTACATATAATGAATGGGGTCCGTGTTGGTGATGACAAAAGTTTTGTGATTCAGGAGGTAGTGTCGGAGTTTGGTGGCTACAAATGATAGGGCTAGGCACAATTTTTCTACATGTGTATACCTAGTCTCGTAATCCACGAGAGTATGACTTATATAATAAACGGCTTGTTCTCGATACTCGGAGTCACGATGTGCGAGCATGGCTCCTACAGCATGGTCGGTGGCGGAAAGGTAAAGGTAGAAAGGGCGATCGTCCTGAGGTGGGATAAGCACGGGTGGCTGCAAGAGATAGGCTTTGAGAGCCTCAAAGGCTTGGTGACACTCTTCGCTCCATTGAAAGGCAATGTCCTTTTTAAGGAGATGATGGAAAGGTTGACATCGATCCGAGAGTTGGGAGATGAAACGCCGGATAGATTGGAGTTTACCTTGCAAACTACGCAATTGTTTGAGGTTAGTGGGTGGGGGCATTTCTAGGATAGCTTTGACTTTAGATGGATCGACCTCAATGCCACGCAAAGAGACGATAAAACCAAGAAGTTTTCCCGAAAGGACACCAAAGACACATTTCTTTGGTTGAAGACGGACAGAATATTGTAACAGGCGATCGAAAATAATGGTTAAAACATCGAGATGTTCACTGCGATGTTTAGATTTTCCAAGAAGATCATCGACATAATCCTCAAGGATAGTGTGCATAATGTCATGAAAAATGTAAGTCATAGCCCGCTGATAGGTCGCACCAGCATTCTTAAGGCCAAACGGCATGACACGATAACAGAAGGTTCCCCAAGGAGTGATGAAGGTAGTTTTATGTTGATCGGCTGGGGCTACCAAAATTTGATTGTATCCCGAGAAGCCATCCATGAGAGAAAGCATCTCATGACCGGCAGTGAGATCAACAAGTTGATCAATACTTGGTAGGGGGAAGTCATCCTTTGGGCAAGCGAGATTAAGGTCCCAGAAATCCGTACATATCCGAAGTCCCCCCGTTGCTTTAGTGACAGGTACGATATTAGAAATCCATTGAGGATAGTCAATAGGCAGGATGAAGGAAACAGAAAGGAGTCGTTGAAGCTCTTCTTTGACCAAGAGGGCAATGTGTGGATGCATTTTTCTCAGTTTCTGTTTAATTGGTTTGGAATCGGGTTTCAGGGTAATGTTATGGACCGCAATGTCAGGATCAATTCCTGGCATGTCAGCGTAGGACCAAGTGAAAGCTTGGTTGTGGGTACGGAGAAAGGTAGTAAAGGCGGCTTGTTCTGATGCGTTAAGGGATTGTCCGAATCTTCACAATGTGAGGATCCTCCTCTGTGTGGATGTTGATTTCTATAGTCGACTCATTCAACATGGTTTGAGTTTCAGATGGTAAGGCGCGTTGAATATAGGAGTCGTCCGCGCCAAGGTAAGTGAGGATGGAGTCGTCATCCTGGCACTCAACAACATTAATTGAAGGTGAATCCTCTTTGATCATGTCTGGATACAGAAAGGGAAGAGAAGATGGGTCCTCATTATCGCGTTGATAAGTGAGAGGACCCAGGAAGATAGCATTTATGAAAAAAAAAAGTTAGGAGGGATAGATTCAGGGTCTATCGACTCTGTGGGTGACAATGGAAAAATGGGTGATGATGGTTTGGTAGGGGTGACGTCCTCATCTTCCAGGATACAACTGACACAAGGTTCCTTTCGGTGTAAGTGTTTCAGGAAATCCGAGACCACTACGATCATTGTGCTTGCGTGTAGTTACGGGAATGATTGTATGTCGGCCTTGTTCATAAAGACCAAAACCAAAGCCTTTCCAAGCACAACGAGTCAAGAAGGTGAGGGTGAAATGACGATTTGTCAAGTATTGAAAATCAGATTGGAAGGGAACCACACCAAGAGGAGGTTCAGGGGTAACAGAGGATGTGTTGACACCCCCATACGTTAGGTTGGTGCGGGCAATTAGGTGGTCCGTAAGAGATTACCTTCCCCCACGCGACGGTCGTAGGTAGGATGCGCATGTAACTGTCCATACTCCTGTGGGGTATGGAAAGAACTAACGTTATATAGGCGATACTCCCCCAGCGTAAGGCGTTGAAAAACATCTACTAGGGGGTCTGAGGTTGGGATGTTGTCTGCGGGAAAGGAAGTGGTATTTGCGACGGCGGTTTCATTGGTTGAAGGTGTAGGTGCGGTTGAAGTGGATGGTAGAGGTGTGGTTGAAGTGGATGGTTGGGTTGGATGAATGGGTGTCTTGACTGGTACAAGCACATCATTAGGGTGATATAACATATTGCAGGTTTTGAAGGGGGGAGGATCAGCTTTTACGGTGTAGGACTTCCCCTCGTACTCAAATTTTATGCATCTATGTAAGGTGGAGGGAACGCATCCCATAGCCCGGATCCAAGGGCGGCCTAACAACATATTGTATTGGAACTCTCCCTCAAGGACATAGAAGAGTTCGGGTAAAGTACGTGGTCCTACACGAATGTTAAGGATCACGGTGCCTAAGGTAGAAGTAATAGCATCATTGAATGACCGCAACATGATGGGGTTGGCACACATACAGCTAGAAGGGATATTCATTTGTTGGAAGGATTTTGAAGAGATGATGTTTAGGCTAGCACCCCCGTCAATCATAACACGACGTACTCGGATGTCCCAGACGTAAGCTGAGATGAAAAGAGCAGGGTCAGGATCTTCTGCACCAAAGTCAACAATTTCGTCTTCAGAGAAACTGACAGCAGCGGCTTGTTGTACAGAGATAGAAGTGGTTGGGGTGGTAGGTTGTTTGGTGAGGGAAGCAACGTGATTGGGTGTTAAAATGGAGGTAACAGGCAAGGTTTCATTAGGTAAGACCTCTATCCCTTGAAGGATTTCAATGAGAGCTTGTCGATGAGATTCAGAAGTTTGAATGAGATCATACAGTGTCATTTTTACAGGTGATTGGTGAAGCTATTTGATCATGGTACGGTGGGCAACTCCATCAGAGACGGGGTAGGCAGGTCCACGAATAACCACTTTAGGTGGTGGTGCGATCAGGATGGCGGACGGAGAAAGAGAGGCCACAGTGTGCTTCCTTTAGCTTTCTCGTTGTTTTTCTGCCCTCGAGTGGCAACACTAATCATGTTGATCTCGTGAACACGAGAGGAGGAGGATGGTAGGGATAAGTCATGGTCTTCGAGAGGTGGGGTTGTAATAATGATAGATCTTGGTGAAGCGGGGACAGGTGGTATAGGAGAGGGAGATTGAAGCTAAAGGTCTCTCCCTTCGTAAGTTGTCTTGTTTAACCTTTCTGTCTGAGAGAGGTGACTGATGAAGTATGGCTTTCAACGCTTTGCATCCTTCTACATCATGTCCTGGTGTGCGGTGGTAAGCGCAGATTTTAGACTCATCATAACCTATAGGTCGAGGTTTAGATGGATCATAAGGTCTAAGTGGGGGTAGGGAAATGGTCGCATTCTCCACCAATATAGCAAGGATTTTGGCGTAAGACCCTTTGAGTGGGTCAAAGTTAGAGGAAGATGAGGCTATTGACTGGGTAGTTTTTGGTAATGACGGGGTATGGTTGATTTGTATGGGTGGCGGTTTAGCCAAGGGGTTTTGATAATGGGATTTAACTAAATGTGGCTTCTTTGGCGCAGAAGTTATGTTTAGCTGGTTAGATGATGAGGCCACAGATGATGTGGTATCAGAAAACAACCACGGAGAAATAGTAGTGACAGCAAACAAATCTTTTGATGATGGAATTTGTTTAGGGTTGATAGGCGGACAGGATACACGGGATGATGGTGTTGATATACCCTTGGATCTCTGTATGGGTGCATAAGGCATAGGTCGTTTTAAAGAAAATGCAGGAGGTATGATATATTGATGCAAGGTGGAGGGATGAGGTCCCAATATGGAAGGTAGGTGTGACGATGATGGTTTTAGTTGTGATAGAGGCATAGGTTGAGGAGATTGAGTCTGTCTCCTAAGTGGATGGACGGCTTTATTTTTAGATAAATCTAGCCACTTAGGTGGGTGTGTTAGACTGGGTATTGGTGAGGTCCCAAGCATAGGGGAAGATTTGGTTAGGCTAATAGAGGTGGATGAGGTATTTGGTAGAGATGAGGGGGGTGAAGATGAGGACATAGGCATTTTAAGCTTCTGTAAACACTTCGGGTATATGGTAGAGGCATCTGGATCGGTCATCTGCATTTGAGTAGAATATGGGGTACTCAAACGTTCCCATAGGACTCGTCTATCTTCTGAGGGATGACAATCCTCACGTGTGAATAGGAACTTTTGATAATGGAAGAAAGGTGGGTTGTGATTCCGGTCCACTGTGGGTGTGATACAGGGGGTAGATGAGGCACTGTATCAAGGGGCGTTAAGAGGTCAACCGGTCGCTGAAAAGATTTAGGCTATGAAGAACTAATAGGTAGGAGGGCATGTTTGAGAGGATCCGTCATGATTAAAGAATGTGGTGATGTCAGTGCAAGAGGTTTCTCATCTAAGGATGACAAAAGAAGTGGCGAGCCTTCCTCTTGTACAGCAAGAATGGTAGAAGGAGATGTTTGGGAAATAGATAAGTTAGATAACATCCACTCACAGTCTTGCAAGGATGTGGTGTAAGAAGGCGCATCTGTAAGAAGAGACCTCTGGGCAGTTAATTCCTCGATGGGTAAAGGAACGGCAAGGATTTCGTCTTGTCTTGATGGTGATGAAGGGGGTTCGGGGTTCCTGCGTTAGTGAAGAGGCTTGATTCAGAATTTTTTCGATAGAGGCTTTTGGCTGGGAGTCGAAGACTGCATGGATCTCATGAACACTCTCCTCGGCTAAGATATCTTGGTTTATGTTACTGTTAGAAGAGTGATTCGGGAATGGTTTGTTGAAAATTTTCAAATTTCGATTAGCAGGAGCATTAGGATTATCAAGGGTTATATCCCCTGCATCAACCATTTCATGCACTGATGTTTTTCAACATCTTGCAGTTTTCGTGACTATGTCCCTTCACGTGGTGAAAGTTACAGAAGTCATTTTCTTTGTACCAAGAAGGTATAGACACGGGTGGATTCAAACCCGGAGTGAGGTTTAACAAGAGGCAAGGTGATAGCTCCAGCTTTGAGCAATTTTTTCCAAGATGACACCATAAGTTTCTCCCAAGGGAGTGTAATTGATGGGCTCAACTTTATACTTATAGGCAATTTTTGGTGAGGTATTAGACGGTGCTTGAGATTTAACCATCACCGCGTGCACAGCTCCTTTTGATTTCAAAGAAGTGGATGTGTGAGGAATGGTGGTGTTAGGTTTGTTGGTGGAATCTTGGGTTCGGAAATTGGGGTTTTTGCTGCGCAACTGCAATTTCTCTTCCTCTAAGGCTCGAATCTCTAGTTTTCGAGCCATAGTAAAGGCCTCGTCAAATGTGCGGAAAGTTTGAATTTGGAGGGTAGGAGAGATGTGCTTAGCGCAGGCCCACGTAAAAAGTTTGATAAGTTCGGCCTGAGGCAAGGCATACGTAAGTTGGTTGATAAGGCCCCGCCATTGTCCAACGAAATCTGCGATAGATTCGTCTTCAAATTGTCGGATGGCATAGAGGTCGGTGATAGATACTTTCTTAGCAATGTTAATGGAGAAATGATCTAAGAAAGATTGGGCTAGTTAATTAAAAGAGAAGATTGAGTGCTGGGTTAAAGCACTGTACCACTCCAAGGCAGGTCCTGATAAGGACATGGGAAAGGTGCGGAGTAGTAAGGCATCATCATGAGCAATTAGATAGCAGGCATGTCTAAATGAGTGCAAGTGTTGTTGAGGATCCTCCTTACTATTAAAACGAGTAAATTTTGGTAATTCCCATTGAGGAGGATATGAATGAAGGGGGACAGAAGGGTGGATAGGCTCCCAACAAACTTGCTCGTATGTCAGGGTGCTACGACTTCCTGAAACAGAAGCCTCCAGATTTTGTATTTTGTCCATCATTTGTTTGATTAAATCAGTAGTTGGATGAGATGATGGTGTGGTTACGGTAAACGGAGGCAGATTGGGCCAAGGGCCACCACTAGACAATGGTGGGGTTAAATGTTGATAAGGTATGGAGGACGAATGTGTTGAGGCGACCGAATAGGGATGTCCTATATAAGATGTTGAGGTCACCGGATACGTGTGTGGAAATGAAAAGGTGGGCGGAGCTTGAGAAGGAAAGCTCGTGTGGATAGGTGGTAGAGAGCAAGTCATGAAAGGAGCAGTCTGCAAGAGAGAGGACGTAGGAATGGTAGTGGTAATGATATGTGGGGCCCAAGATTAACCAAAGGAAAGCCAATCTGTGCCGTATGAACCCCTGAAGCCACTGGATTGGGAAACGGGGCTAAGGATGCAGAAGGCAAAGCGGATTTATCAGGTGGAGAAGGAGCTAAATGAGCAGCTATACTAATAGGCATGCCAACAAGGAGTTGACCATCGGGCGTACGGTCAGGGGCATGAGACAAATAGTATTGTACAGTGCTCGGATTAGCATCCAAAAATTTTGTAAATTCTTTATCTCCTACAAGGATTTTGGGAACCTCACTGGTGTCCGTAGGGTTCCCCACAGTATGTGAAGGGGGTGATTCAGGAAAAGGCACAGAGCAGGCATGTGAAACCATGGCGGCGGCTTGCTTCCAAGTGATAACAACCATGGGTAAGAGTACACAATAGGGTTTCAATCTATCAGGAACAGAAACAACCCCAGAATGTTGAAATTGGTGGGTTGCTGGTTTGTCAGGGATTGTAAAAGACTGTAACCGATATCGGTCTGCTAACCGATGTCAGTTATACTGTAGCCGACGTCGGTCACTTAACCGATGTCGGTATAATAGGACTGGTATAAGAAACTATAAGAAGCTGCTGATTTGGGGTTAACAGTGCTTAGTATACCTACCAAACTGTTCTGAAGTGATCACAGAAAACAGTGTATGACAAAGAAACAGAACTAAAAACAAGCAAGATACACAAGCAAATTAACAGACTAATCCTAGGATTAGTTTTATCAATTTGGGCTTATGCCCTTAGACGCAGAATGATGTCAAAATCCTAAACAAAAGACTTAGGGGAAATGTCAAGTTTGTTTTGGCTTATAAGGTTACCTCAATCGGGCGGAGGAATACCGCGGAAAAAGGGCGGATGTTTTGAGCTGTTGTGTTAATTGTGAAGTGATTCGGTATATGTTGTGCAGTGAAATTCAGATTAATTTCTTGTGAATACCATGGAAATCACCCCCACATGTATGACCTATTACTTAATCTACGTTCACTAGAATTGAAAGCAGCACGCAAAAATGGAATACACGTGTTTTAAACCCAAATTGAAAATGTGATTCGATGAAGCAAAGAAGATGACTTTAACTAATGCAAAGCTGGGAAAGCAAAACAAATTCTTTTACCAAATATAACAAAATATCGTGTGAAATTTTTAGAAGAAGAAGACAGCATGTATGCTCCCTATATGAAAGCAAGCAAGAAAGAAAGAAACCCGAAATGGGTCCCACCGGGCGTGCCAAAATGTTTCACACAGAAATGGTTTCATTCCCAGGATAGAGTTGCTTCTATCCTTTCATTCCTTTTGAGAAACAAGTAAGGGTTAGGGCTAGGAGGAATACCTGTTGAATGTTGAGAGGGTGTGCGCGTACCGTAGAGAGAGATCAGATCGATTGCAAAGAACTCCTTTTTGTCTGGGAAGGACTACCTGCAAGTAAGAATACAAGACCACCAGATTCTAATTAGATAATAAGTGAGGGAACTGCTTGGGCCCAGGAAATATGAGACTTCCTTTCGAAGGTGGTCAGTTCCCCTGCTAATATGAATTAACACAAATTCTAACAAATAAGCTATTGTCCATTTACAATTTATTTACCTTGTTAGAACAATAGAGAAAAGGTTGGTCTTGATTTTGAATCATAGTGACCGATGTCGGTCAGTGTCACCGGTAGCGGTTGATGATAACCGATACCGGTGGGGGTAGTGTTTTAAGGGGTTTGGTGAAGGTTGGCTATAATATGGCTATATGATAGCTATGGTGTTTATAAGGCTGGTAAAATGACTGAGGATAGGTAATGAGGTGATGGAGAAGACTCAGAGAGTATGGGGGCTGTTCTTGGGGCAATGTAGGGGTAGAGGAATGTAAGTTAGATGGAGAGTGTTACCGGGTAGTGGATCTGGGAGTAGACTTGTAATTACTGTGATTCAGAAATCCAAGAAATATTATTAAAAGAATGTATAAGACTTACTTACTAGTTCCTGATGAAAAATGCAGGTTCAAGGACTGTGATGACGAAGGCAGGGTTCAGGTAGGATGGTCTGACAATCCGAGATGAGCTATCTCCTCTCCTGATGCTTGGATGAGTGTCACTGGGCTCTGGTTATTCAGTTGCAGTCTTGGGCTTGATGTCCTTCTCTGCAAACTCCTCTCTTTCCTTCACTTGTCTCTGTTCAACCAAGTAAATTCCCTATTCTTCCAATGACTTCTCGTTCAGATCAAATGAAAATCCCACCCTTTGTTTTTGGTTGGGAGAGGTCATTTACAGGGAACCGATGGCGGTTACGTAACCGACGGTGGTCGAGTAGGAACCGGTATCGGTCAGTTCAAAGTGGGCTATTTTTAGTAAAATAGCCAACTTTCCCTCCTTTTCTCCCGAGGGATTAGTTGTGGGCTTGGTCAAGTCATTATGAGGTTGGTTTTAGGTGTGGGTGAGGCGTAATTAGTCATGGGTGTGGATGTAGACCAAGTTATAGGTCTTAATTATGTTAGTTTAGGGTTAGGACTAGGTCATGATGAGGTGGCGAAATGAGGTGGCAGGTATGGTGTTGTGGATTTATTAATTATAAGGTAATTAATAAATAATTGTGTAAGGTTTAGGTGATGAGGTTAGGTTGCGAAATGAGATGCGAGGCACAGGGGGTCGTAAGACACAAATTTGGTGTCTACAGTAACACTTCATTAGTGGATTGTTACAAACATTGAAGTTTTTTACTTGATTGATAACCAACTCAGAATCACCAAAGATTTGTAATGTGATGATACCTCTCTTTCTGGCCCAAAGTAAGCCATGAATTAATGCTTCGTATTCAGCCACATTACAAGTGCATGTATGGAGACTCAAAGATGAGAAATACCTTTTGTTTGTCGAGAAAGTGAGAAACAAACCTGCTCCATGTCCTTTCTTGTTCTTAGCTCCATCAAAATGAAGCTTCCAAATTCCTTCTGTTGAATCGTCTGTTTTGGATAGCAAGGGAAGTGATGTATTTTCTACATGCATACAATACACACCAGAAAGATGTTCTTCAATTTCCATAAAAGGATCATGATCGTGTTCTTCAAATGTCTTTTCTTCCATAAACAGGTTGGAAACACCATCTAATGCTGAAACCTAAGCTACATCATCAAACTCAGATTTCTCTGGAGTTGTGTCATTAGCTACTGCATTTGAAGAATGAGGCTCAATATGGAATCTGGTCAATGGTTCTGAATTAATAGTAACCTTAGTACCATAAAAAGTACTGAAAAATAAGAAGGACCAATCTGAAGAGAGATAACCTCCTATTTTTGCTGTGAAATCTCTAGATAAGCATAAATCAAAGTATGGAGGCAAGTCCACAGCAGTAACATCTTATAGAAGAGAAACATTTGGGCAAGCATGTAACGTTACCTCCAAAAATTTTATCATACCAACCATGTTAGTTGTAGTTCCATCAAGTTGCAAGACACTCCTTTCTGTAGGCTCATACTACAGGCCTAATATTTCTGCAATCACTTTTGGCATAACTATACTACTTGCACCACTGTCCACCATGCAATTATGAACTAAATGTTCTCCAATAATCAGTGATAAATAAAATGGTGGTGGTTTCTTAATGTCATGAGCATTCAGAACTTTCTGTACCATCCACTTAACTTCCTTAATACGGTCTTGCTCAAACATTCCAAGGACCATGTATGTCTTCTAAACTTCCTTCTCTATTGTATTTGAAGAAATCTGTAGCTTAGTTAGTTCATGAGAAAGTAAGTCTAGTTGTCTAGGAATACTTAGAGCATCCCACATTGAGATGTTAACATTATGCTTTTTTATTACATCAACAATGTTAAAAGAAGCAACTGTCTTGGAGACAAAATCAACTATCCTGGAGTAGGCTTTAGCAAAAACTGATTTTGCTTCAGTTTCCTTAGATATCTGAGGTATAAACATTATTCTTGGATTAGGTTGTAGCTGTTTTTGATGGCTTTTATCAAATGGGACACTTGCTGATTTTTTAGGAACAGTAGGGTTGTTAGCTGACTTTAGAGTTGTTGTCTTGTCAGTGATGGTAGGCAAGATAGGCCTATTTTGTTGCTTTTGATTTTCAGCAGCCCTCCCTTGAGCCCTAGTAGTGACTACAACAAAATCCTCCTCATTAAAGTTGACTAAATTCTATTCAGGTGCTTTCTGAACATGAGTTTCTTGTTGCCCACCCTCCATTTGAGGCATAAACAATGTTTCGGATTGAGGTTGTGCAACAAGATTTATATTCAGAAAAGTATTTGGGTAATTTACAGTTGAATGAGGTTGATTACAAGGTTGACACCACTCCTCTATAACCATATTAACTAGAACTAAATCGTTATAAGAACTAGGAGCCTTTGGGTCAAACTGTCTTTACTAGTAAGGCTACCTATAATTCTGATTCTGTTGATAGGGTTGCATGTTTTGTTAATTCTATTGGTAGGGCTGATAAGGAGCCTAGTAGGGTCTGCTAGGTAATGAAATGTTGTTCTCAATTGAATTTCAGTTTATTCCCCATAGTCTGTAAAGCTTTGATTACATCATCTGATGGAGCTATAACAGTGGGTTCTATGATTGTAATAGGCTGAGGAATAGGTGCTAAATCTACCATAAAAGACATTGATGGCCTTGGTGCTAATTTTCTAGCTTGAATAAGGCTATTTTCAGCTTATATATCATATAATATCATAAGTTGCTAGGAGTGTCTCTCCACCCATTTTCCGAATCATAGTTGAGATATCACTGTTTAATGCTCTAAGATAATAAAGGAAAGCATGATCAACTTGAGGCTTGACACTTGCTAGAATTCTCTCCCAAGTTATGGCAAAACAGATATTAAAACTAAACATAAATTCATTGGGAGCTCTTTTAATAGTAGATAATTGTTCAATGACAGACAAATGATCTAATTTTTCTTGGAATTGTTTCAGCAATTTTTCACCTAAAATATCCCAAGTTCCTATGCTTCCAATTTCTAAGTTTTTATACCATTGCAAGGCTTTCCCTTTAAAAGATGCAGCTAAAAGTCTTAGGGTACATCTTCATGAGTGATATAATAGACTGCACATAGGACTATAACATCTTTGATATGTTCAGCTGGTGTAACCTGATTTTCACCCATAAATGATGGCAAACTTTTTATGGCCGTGTTGGGAATATCATGATAAACTAGAATTACTAATGGGCTGTCATTAGTAAAGGGCACAAAATTCTTGGGTGGTTGTTGGTCCATTGGAAAAACTAGGATATTGATAGAAAAATTGACACGTGGTGAAGGAATATTAAGAGGAGGGTTAACAAAACCAGGTCTATTATAAGGCAAAGTATTACAAACTCTTTTCCTTCTAGCAGAATTCAAAGGTAAAGAAACAAAATCAGAAGGAATCCCTCTTATCGATGATCTTGTAGTCACTTTAGGCATCGAACATGCTGCAAAACTAGTCTGAGATCAGCTTTACAGAGTCGCCAAAAGATCATAAAATCTTTAGAATAAATTAGCTGCAGATTGCTCTCGAAAGTGACTTTTAATTTGTTGTAAATCTATTGTAGATTTGAAACTCGTATGAAGATATGATTCATGGGCCCACCACGCATGCCAAAAAATTGTTATCTCTCAAAATTGCACCCTGTAGAGAGATGGCTACAGGTTTTCTAAGCTTTCACAAATGATCTCTCTCTTTTGTAGATATAATGGAAACACCTTAGGTCTATGGGTATACCTATTTTGAGGTGAATCTCTGGTATCAAGGCTAGTTCCTTATTGGTGTATCCTAAACTGATTTCTGGGAGTTTTAGGGTAAAAGATGACTATAAAAATGATTAAAACTAAGGTGATACACCAAATTTGTATGAGGGATTTAACTGAGTGTATGCACAACTGATCTGTGAAGGATTCTTGATGCACGAACCAATAGTGTTTTTGCAGAATATCTAAGGGTAAAACACCTGATTGCACTGAGGGAGGATCACAACAGTACTAATAAGTTAACATGCACATTAAAATTTAAGCAGAAAAGACTAAAAATTGCAGCAGGGTAAGGTAGTTGATCAGGGAATTTACATTCACAAGATTGATATAACATACACAAAACTGTAAAATAACTTGGAAAGGCAAAGAACACTTCACACTCAGAAGGTAAAATTTGCTTAAGTACTCATATATCCAAAAGTCCTCCAAAAAAAAATCCTCTTGTGCTTTGTAAAGGCACATAATATATAGAAAAAATAAATTTTACCCCTTCCTAAAAATAGCCTAAGGCTTGTACTCGCCCATGCATCCTAATTTTATCCTTTATTTAATTATAAATAAAGGGATAAAATAATACAAACTAGAGCATGTAATTTTTAAAAATAGGCATTAATGGCCTTAAATACAATATAGTAAAATTGAAGTTGACTGTTCTATTTTTAAGAAAAGAATGGGTGAATAATTTGCTAATAATAAAATTGTTTGCTAGACAAGTCTCTCTCCATAACATGCAACTTTGTCTTCTTCTTTATTTTGTCCTGTTGTGAAGGCATGCAAAAATACAACTCCTTGTATGTGAGCAAGAATATTTCAAATATTTGCAATAATACTCATCCACATATCAATCTGACTGGGACCACCTTTTCCTTTGATGCTGACACTCATTTTGTTTGTTAGTGATCACATGGATAACATTTGCAACTCTACTCAACCTCCTTGAAGTGGGGACTTGTCGACATTAAAATTTTCCTCCGTAATTTCTATTTTATTATGTATGTATGGATGTTGTTAAGTATGATTAGTAGTGGCGTCTGATAGAAGATAACAACACCGTCTGTACGGTGCCACCAATAAAGTAGAGTACGGTAACAGTCAAAGTACAATAGGAATGTTGTGGTAAAAAGTAAATATTTGTCGTAAGTGGTCCGGTAATGTTAAAATGTTAAAGTTGGGGTAAGTAGAGAAGTAAGGTCTACATGATTAGGAATTAGAAATATTATATTTGTAATAAGGACAAAAAGTGATGTCATAAATATTTTGTGTATTTTATTTCTGGAAAAGACTAAAAAGGTGGAACCCATGTGAGATGATAAGGTTTATCTTATCTTAGAAGATAAGCCTACATGTAAAGGAAAGAGTTTAGGCATGGAATATGATTGGCCGAAAGAGATTTCCTATCCTATCTTAGAGATATGGTGGATAAGCCTAAATTCCTATAAATAAAGTGGCCACCCCCCTCATTTAGCATAGAAGGAAGTAGTGAGAAATATTATATGAGTAAGTGTGTTAAAGAAGCCATTAAGAGGTGTAATTGTGAAGTTTCTCCCATAGTTATTATTGGAAGGCAAGTGAAGTTGGTAACACTTGAAGTACCTCATGGGTGAGATTGTAAAAATTTCATGTTGATATTATAATTTACAGTTATATTTCAGATTTGTCATCATTCCTTCGTATCATAGTCTATGGTATTTTTTTGTGTTATGTTTGTTGTTGTGTTTCCAGATTACATCCACCAAACTAAAAGTTGTGCATTAGTAAATAATCATAGCACGAGGAGTTCCTGGTGGAGAATTATCATAGTGTCGGATTGGTGATGACATTTTGGTTTTGTTGCCGGGACCATTCCTCGTTGGTGGATTTTCTGGAGAGATATTCCCACTTAGTCATAAATCAATAGGAGGGTAACCTTGTTTTTATTGTGCCTAGTAGTTACCATGGTAAAGTCACTTTTTACCATGCATATTATTTACCACAGTAACTTTACTTTTTACCATGAATAGTATTTACCACAGTAACTTCATTTTTTATTATGAATAGTGTTTACCCCAGTAACTTCATTTTTACCGTAAATAGTGTTTACCACAGTAAAGTTAATTTTTACCGCAGTAAGTCAAGTTTTTCCATAGTTTACAGTGGTCATTCCTATTTTACTGTAGAAAGGTGTAAAGTCACTTTCTATTGTAGTGAGTCTAATTATTTGTGCACATAAGTATTAATGATTGTACTTGTGAGTTGGTATTTCACTATGGTTACTTTTTAAAATGGGGAAGATTCCTGTTTTTTCAACCCAATCTAATGAAGATGTTTCATCTTTCATTCAAGATTTTAAACAATCTTGCATTTGTAATGGTCTCATAAGAAGGGAACAATTGACTGAATTTTTTCCTACCTTTTTGGATGGTTCAACCCTTAGGTGGTTTGAAACACTAGGTGATAATGTGAAAAACTCATGGGATTTATTAACTGAAAGTTTTCTTGAAGAATTTGGTGAACAATACAAATATGTAAATCTCATGATCGATATCACAAAGCTATCCCAAGGAGAGAGGGAGAAGATAAGGGATTATCATGCTCATTTCTAGAGCTAAGGAGGAAGCTCGATGCCCAGATCCGGAAGGAAGGATTAGCAGATGGGTTGATGAATGGTGTGGATAATCTCCTATGTAAGCACTTCATTCTTGGGATGAAGCCAGAGATCAGACAATGAGTGAAGTATGACCGCCCAACTACCATTGAACAAGAAAAGGAGATTGCAAGAAGGCAAGAAGAAAGCATGGAAGAGGAGCCCAAAGAAATTTCTGGTAAGATAGAACCTACACCAACACCGTTGGTCTAGAATCCACAACCACTCTCGGTGAGCACAAATATTTTCCCTAGTACATCTACTAAGTATGAAGATCAGCTCAAGAATATGGGTCAGTTAACTATTAATCTTCTTCAAGGAAAGGGATTTAGTTATCAGGGAGGAGATAGAAGTCCAAAAAGAAATATAACTGAAGTTGTATGTTATGGTTGTCATAAAAAGGGTCATTATAAGTATAATTGTCTAAATAGAGCTTCTACATATGGTACAAGAGATAATGATAAAGGAAAATCACCTGTGAATTCTTTTGATGTAATAGATAGGAGCATAAATAATGAAGTGGATGTGTTTGTAACAAAAAGAAAGAAATAAAAAGATAACCAAGATGGAAATGATCCTAAGAAGATGAAAGGAGAAACTAGTAACAAAAAAAGGAGAAGAAAGTTGGGTGTGCAGGATTTTCTAATTTCACAGGGACAAGGACCATACTCCATCTTAGAAGATCTGTCCAAAAGGCCTACAAATATTACATATGGCCAACTTTTGGCTATGTCTTCTGAGAAGAGGCGGGAGCTGTGAAGTGGACTCAATGCTCGACGAAGTAAGGAGGTTGAGGTACCTATTTTAGAGGCAGAGGCGGATCTTTACGCTCCACAAGCTGAGGTATTATGTAATGGTATTTCAATTCATGATGTCTTAGTTGATGGGGGTGCTGCAGTTAATGTAATGATCAAGTCTGTAATTAATATGTTGGGTTTAAAAATTGATCGCCCCTCAACACTTATGTTAAGGTCATTAAATAAGGGAAAAACTAAACCAGAAGGTGTTGTTTCAAATATGGCAATATCTGTTATGGGTGTTGTATGTGTAGTAGACTTTTAGGTGATGAAAAATGGTACTGTTGCATACCCAATGTTGTTGGGAAGGCCATGGCTAAGGAGAGTTCATGAAAGAAACTACTGGAATGAAGGCTTCATGACACTTGGACGTAGCAGAGAGAGGATGAAGATAAACGTGATCCCTTAACATCATAAGGCAGAACCTGTGGATTCAAATGATGAAACTAATGATTGGACCTCCTCTGATTACTCTAGTACTAGTGAAGTGGACACAAAAGATGAAGAAAGTGAGGTTGATGTTTCGGTCATGGATATCCTTCCAGTCACACTGACTCATGAACCCATAAGATTATCTGAAGAAGAAATTGTTGATTGTCTCCAACAAATAAAGATTGGTGATGCTATGATGGAGAGTGAGAAGGAATCCTACCTCCAGCTCTTTCGAAGGTACATACACCTATTCACTTTTGATTACAAGGAACTCCGTCAAGTAAGTTGGGTAGAACATTCTATTGAGCTGGTAGATGGTGCTAATCCCATAAAGTAAATGCCATATAGAATGAATCCTAATTTTTCCAAGACTGTAAAAGAAGAAATAGATAAGTTGTTTGATGCAAGATTCATATTTTCTGTGGAGAATTCAGAATGGGTTTCTCCCATTGTGATCTCAATAAAAAAGAATGGGAAACTACGTATTTGTGTTGATTATATGAAGCTCAACAAGGTAACAAAAAAATATCATTACCCTCTTCCATTCTTAGATCAGATCTTGGACGAAGTAGCTGGCCAAGAGTGCTATAGTTTTGCTGATGGATATAGTGAATACAACCAAGTTCGTATAGCAGAGAAAGATCAACTGAAAACCACGTTCACCACTCCTTGGGGAATATTTTCTTATAGAGTTATGCCTTTTGGGTTGTGTAATGCTCCAACAACATTCCAGTGCTTGATGAATAGGGTTTTTGAACCCTACATTGGAAACTTCATCAGAGTATTTCTGGATGATTGTTGTATCTATGGGAGCAAGATGGACCACCTGCACCAGATGGAGACAGCATTTCAAAGGTTAGATGAAGCACAAGCCTCACTAAACCCTACAAAGTGTGTCTTTGGATGTTCTAAAGGTGTTTTCTTAAGGCATGTTGTATCCAGAGATGGTATTGGTACTGATCCTGATAAAGTTTCAAAAATCAAAGAGTTACCATTTCCTATGAATAGAAGTAAGTTAAGATCATTTTTAGGCCATGTGGGTTACTATAGAAGGTTCATCAAGAATTTCTCAAAGATTGCACAACCACTAACCCAGTTCTTGAAGAAGTATGTTACTTATGAACCAGGAAAGAAGGCGCATGAAGCTTTTAAACAACTGAAGGAAGCTTTGGTGTCTTCACTTGTTTTAAAGAATCCAGACTGGAGCAAGCCATTTATTGTGTATACTGATGCTTCAGATGCAGCACTAGGAAGTACTCTAAGCCAAAAGGATGAAAATGGGAATGATCGTCTAGTTTACTTTGGGAGCAGACAAATGAGCAATGCTAAGGTAAATTATACTGTAACTGAAAAAGAGGCTCTAGCTATCATTTTTGTTGTAAAGAAGTTTAGAAATTACTTGCTACGGTAGAAATTTATAGTTGTAACAGATCATCAAGCTCTAAAATATATTGTAAATAAGCCTAACCCATCACGGAGGATAGCAAGATGGATAATTTTGCTACAAGAATTTGAATTTGATATTATAAATAGGGTAAGAAAGAAGCATGTCAATGCAGATGAACTCTCTTGAGCCTATAATGGTTTAGGTTCATATCAATCCCAATTCAAGTCAGGGCCACAAGTGGATACTAACAGCAACAGACTATTTCACCAAGTGGACTGAAGCAGTGGCACTCAAGGAGGCAAATGAATCTAATATCTTAGATTTCTATGAAGGGATAGTCACGAGGTTTGGTGCCCCTACCACTATCATATCAGACAATGCATTGGCATTCCTTGGCACAAAGATCACTGAATGGGCTGTCAAGAATTGTGTGTATCTCAGCACTTCATCAAACTATTACCCTCAAGGTAATGGCCAAGCCGAGTCTACGAACAAGAACCTACTAAGAATCATCAGAAGGACTCTAGATGAAAATCAAAGAACTTGGCATGCAAAGCTCAAATCAGCTCTATGGGCTGATAGGATCACGCCCAAGAGATCTACAGGAAGCTCTCCATACAAGCTTGTGTACGGGAAAGAAGCAGTTCTACCTATATCACTTGAGTTGCCAGCACTGGAACTCATGAAACAGTTGGAGCTGGCTGAGTTTGAACCTATGGAAATCAGGTATGCAGAGCTGATGGAATTAGAAGAGACAAGAGAGCACGCAATGCAGACCATAGAAAAGGATAAAGCATTGGTCAAAAAGAGTTTTGACAAGAAAACTAAGGCCAGGATATTACAAACTGGAGATTTGGTACTAAAGTGGGATGCTGATCGTGTAAAACCAGGAAAGCACTCCAAGTTTGATGCCATCTGGAGTGGCCCATACATGATCATCGAATGCAAAGGTAGCAATGCTTTCCGACTGGCTAAGTTGGATGGTGAAGAATTGCAGATCCCGGTTAATGGGATCTATCTCAAACGATGCTACTAGAAAGAAAGATTCTCACCCTTGTAAATATTAATTTAGATTTTCCATTCCTCTAAGTGCTTATGCACATTGTACTACTGTTAGAGTAGTTTTTATTTCCCTAAGTGCTTGTGCACATGTCCTATTGCTTCTAGTATGTGCATGATTGCAGTTCATCAAGCTCCTGGAAAAGAATTTGCAGCCATAGGAAAACCAGCTCAACGAATGTTTCAATGGCTCAAGGACACAGGTTTTCAAATTTCAGATCAGCTGAGAGGTTATCAAATAGACTCCATGCCCAATGGATTGCTACAAGCAGCTGGTCGTTCTTCAATCTGGCAGACAGATGACCCCGCTGAGTCGCCAAAATTGTTATCCAAAATTCACCCCAAGGTAATTTTGATAACATGCATCAAATTCTTTAGTCCCAAGCAGTTATATTGATTCAGGGTGAAAGGTCATGTTTCTAGGGTCCCCTCATATTTTCTAACTCCCCTGTCCAAGTAGAAGAGAGCAAGTTCTGAGAAAATGTAAAAAATTTGCAAAAACAAGCTCGGGCCAGGAAAAATCACGAAAAATGGCTAAGTCCTAGTCCAGGCAGCCCGGAACAGTTGGGCCGAAGGTACGCGAAGTACGCGAACCAGCCGGATCGGCCGAAATGAGAACTTTCAGTCAGGGACGCGCGGGACAAAAGTACGCGAACCGGCCGAACCGGGCGAATCGGGAAAATTTGTCCCAAACGGCCCAAAAGCAAATGGGACATCTGGGCCGTGAGTACGCAAACCGGCCGGTTCGGCCGAAATGGGAAATTTCAGCACTGTGCCAAGTGGGACAAAGGGACGCGCGAGACGCGGATAGCCGAAGGAGCCGAAAGCCAATCAGATCACGCCACGTGTCACCGGCAGAAAAGGGACATGGAAGCCCATTTCGGGCGGTTCGGAAGAATTTTTCCCACACAGCACTGGGAAATTTGGGACAAAGGGACGCGTGGGACGCAAAAAGCCGAAGCGGCTGAAGGCAAAGGAGAAAAGTCAACATTTGACCCGTGGAACTTCAAACGGCCATAACTTTTGACTCCGAGCTCCGATTTTCACAAAATTGGACTTTCTGGAACGAGCACGACATCCTCTACGCCACAGAAACTGGATTTCTTATTTTTAGTCAGGGTAGATATATTAAAATTAAGGAAACATGTTGGGCTCCGTGAATGAATGCTCATTCCCGTCAAATGACAGAAAACGCCTGCCAGACCCAAAATAGCTGCCTGCACTCAGAAGGCCATAACTTTTGCATTTCTCAACGAAATCACACAAAATTGGTACCGTTGGAATCGTGGTTCCGAGCCTGATGCACAAAATCAAGAAATTCTAGATTTGATTAGAAATTGATTGAGTTTTTTAAGAAAACGTGGCCGGGTTCAAAACAGTGTTTTATTTGGTAGCTGGGAGTGCATTTAAGAGGCATGGTCATCATTCTTTCTCTGCTGCAGCACATGGGACAGTATGGGGAGCCTTTTGCAAGTAATGTACAATCATTTCACTCAATTTAATGCCTCTTACAGGTGGTTGAAGGACAGATTTCAGGATTTCCATTTTCCCTTCTCTTTTCCTTCTCATTTTTCTATAAATTGGAGTGTTGGGCTCATTGTAAAAGAGAGAGTTTTTGGGTAGTAAAGCTCTGCCAAAATTTCTTTGTGAAGCCAATGTGTTGCATGCCCCTGTAGTGGACTCCTTGCATGGTGATCCAGGCCCTTATCTTGTAATAGACTGAACTGTGCATACCAGGAAGCAATAAAATACAAGTTTGTGGATGTATCTTCCCCTGCTGTGTTTTCTTGCATTCTTCTTGCCCTTTTATCTTTCCACAAGAATATTGTGTCTATTATTATGTTCTTGCAAGAATTCATTAACATTGTCTATGTTTGGAATATTGTTGTGAATGCATTTTGCTAAATTATGGTGAACTGTCATCACCTCTTCTAGTGTGCACTTTCCCTCTGTATTTCACACATTTAGAGACTACTCTCACACCCTCCTTTTCTGGTGTATCACCGCTTTAGTGTAGGCTTTCATTTTATGCATTCTCTCTCCCTGGTCCCTTGGAAATTTAGATTAGAACAGTTAGCTTATCCTGCATTAGAGTAGATTGTGGCAGGTAGTTTAGGAGCAAGAACCAACTTTCTCTGGAGGTCTATCTCAAGTAGCAAGTCCCACAACTTGGAGATAGTACCCATGTTATCCAATCACACTGTGAGTTCAAGTATATGCACAGGGGTGCTGTGATTCGGTGATAACAGTTCTGGCATGCCCGGTGGGACCTTAGAGGTCTTTACTTTCATTGCAACAAGATTGATGTGCACTTGTTGTAAGTTCCAGCTTTGAAGGAGCTTTAAAATCACACATCTGACAACTCCAAAAGAGGCATAATCCGCTGGTTTCAGCAGTCCAAGCCTGGAAAAATTTATGAGAAGAATACAGACCAGGTCAAGAACTAGGGAGGAAGGATTGTTTGTTTATTTGCATCTATCTCCAGGCAGAGAAAGAAGGGGAAGAAGAGCTCAAAGATCTGCGTCTCCACCTAATAGAACTTTGTCTACACCTCCACCTGGTAGACCTTTTCTCGCATCAACAAGGGTTCTCAGGCCAATCAGAATGGCGCAACCACTAAATCCCTTTGTCAATTTCACTGGCAGCAGCCCACTTGCCCTCAATGCACAGAATCCAGTTCCAATTGCAGCGTTGAAGAACATTCCATTTTTCACTGGAGAAAATCATACCACTCCTGGTGATCATGTCAAAGAAATTGCTAACGTCTGTGCGATCCATGAGATAAATGAAATGGATGTGGCTGTCAAATTGCTGGCGTCTTCGTTCAAAGGGAAGGCATTGCAATGGTTCAGGAGCCTTGAAGCTGGTTCTATCACAAATTGGAATCAGTTATGCATAGTTCTCCATGAGCAGTTTGGAGAGAAGGGAGACAATTTGTCTCTACTAGAACAATTGACAACTATCAAGAGAGCTCCCAATGAGCAGCTGACTGACTTCAACTTCAGATTTCAAAGGTCTTGGGATAGGATTCCAGTGGCAGTCAGGCCAACAACAGAAGGTGCTTTTCTATACTATCTTAAAGCTTTGAATTCTGATATTTCTATGTTAATTCAATCTATGGGAGGCACAACCTTACCTGCTACTTATAGCATTGCCATTAGAGCTGAAAACTGTCTTATTCAAGCTGTTAAACTGACTCCTAGGCCTCCAATGCCATTATATCCAAGTTTAGAGAGCCCAAGTACTAGTCAAGCACCTGTCTTAACTCTTATTCCCACTCCTAGAAATCAAAGTTCAAATGAAACTTCTACCTCATCCTCTAATGCTTCAAATGAACTCCAAGAGGTCATGAAACAATTGCAAAATTTGGGAAATGAGCTGGTTACTATCAAAAGACAGCAAGCTCAAAGTGCTAGACCGTATCAGCCTCAAGCTCAGCCTAACAGGTAGCCATATCAACCTTAAAGACCACCCAATCCAGTTACAAATCAGAATCAAGCAAGGCCTCCTACCAATAGACCATTTCAGCCCTATAATCCCAATGCTACATCTGCATCCAGAGCTTTGGTGCTAGTCCAAAATAATATGGCCCAAGAATATGATTGGTGTTTCCCGTGCAGTCATCCACATAACCAATCAATGTGCTTTAACGGTGCATTAAATCAGGCCCTGATGGTGCAAACCATTGGTGGGTCACAAGAGTCCAGCCATGAAGGAGATCAGCAGCAGGAAGCATCTCAGCAAGGAACATCTCCGAACGAAACTACTCTTGTTAATTGGCAGGATGAAGATTTTTGTGGTATGAATCAAATACCCTCTCAAAGTGTTGCAGCCAACACAAGGTCAAAGAGGAGAAATTTGGGTGAAGAACATCCATTGGCTTCGAGCGATCCACAACCTTCTACCACTCCACAAGATGCTGACAAACAAACTGTAGATCCAAACATGCAAGGAGCATCCATACCAGCTCCTAAACCAACTCAGATGCCAGCTGCTGCTGCTCATTTGCAAGGAATGAACGTGCAGGCCAAGGGAAAGCAGAGGGATACTTCGTCTCCATTCAATATCATTGATCAGATGAAGAAGACAAATGTAAACATATCCATGTGGGAATCACTATCTATCCCAGGACAAAGAGATTTGCTACAAGCTGCCATGAAAGACTGGTCAACTTCAAATCAACAAGTCCAGATGCAAGAGAAGGTACTCACAAATGCTGCCCAGCCTGAAGGAAATCATGGAGGACAGCAAGGTAAAATGTTGAAGCCCCCTCCATTTTATGTTTCATTGATCATAGGAGACAAATTGGTCCACAATTGCATGATTGATTCCGGGGCAAGTAGTTCAGTAATGCCCAAGCGAATAGCTGATCAGCTAGGACTCCAATATGAAGTCATCTCCAAGGGTGTAGTGCAATTAGATGGGACAGCAGTGACAACGGTTGGAGTAATCAAAGGTCTGAGCCTCACACTGCACGCATGTCCCAACGTAATAGTGTTACAAGATGTGTCAGTCATAGACCTGCCACCACTCTTTGCATTATGCTTGTCAAGAGACTTCACTACTAAAATTGGAGGCTATCTTTCGGTGGATTGGTCACACATGTTGTTCAGAACAAGATATGGAACCAAAGCCACAATCAGATCTGAACCTATTGCAAACTTTCATATTGAGCCTTACACTCCAAGCCAAATCAATACCAACTATTCAGCGTTTGATCAAGAAGATTATCCAAGCACTGATGAAGCTGACACCAAGGTTGGAAGCATCCCAGATTTGACTCTTGATGAATGGGCAAGCAAGGTGCATGCTTTTGATCCTTACCAAGAAATAGAAGAATCCGAGCTAGGAGTTTATTGTTTACATGAAGAGAATCAACCTCTTCCTAGCATCACCAAGCCAGATCATAAAGACAAGAATGAAGTATGGCAATTGTTCTTTGATGGGTCAAGGAGTAGACAAGGTGCAGGAGGAGGAGCTATGCTCATTTCACCGCAAGGTATAAGGTATTACTCAGCTTTCCGTTTCCAGTTTTCATGTTCAAACAACACAGCTGAGTATGAAGCCTTAATTCATGGACTGCACTGGGCAAAGAAGAAATGCATCAGGAATTTACAAGTATTTGGTGATAGTGAGCTGATCGTAAACCAAGTCAAAGGAAAAAACACTGCCAAAAATGATCTGTTGAAGAACTACAAAAATCGGGTATGGGATCTTATTGAAGATTTTGAAGCTTTTAGCATCATTTCCATCCCAAGAAAAAAGAATGAAGCCGCTGACAGACTGGCAGCAATTGGGGCTGCGTTTGATGTTGTAGAAAGTATCAAAAGTGAGAAAACTCAGCCTCATATCAAAGTGGTTGTGAGACCAGCTGTTCCAGATAACAACACAAGTTGGCAAGTCTTCGAGAATGATCAGCAGATTGTTAATTTCCTGCAAGAAGAAGCTGAGTTCTCCATTAGAAATCAAGACAAGCTGGAGCAGCAGTATGGTGACCAAGTGGTGCAGCTGAGGACTAACAAATTGCCAAAAGGCCTCATAACCTTGGAGTCAATCTTCAACCCGAATGATCAGTTCCGGAAGGAGAAGGTGAACATTCAAGTAAAGGGTGAAGATTCAGAGCCTATTTTAGTAGATGAAGGCAAGACATTGCAAATTGGCAAAGTAAGTACTCCACAAGAGAAATCTGATTTTGTTCAGCTTTGTCAAGAATTCCCAGATGTCTTTGCTTGGACTTACAAAGATTTAAGAGGTTTCAACCCAAATTTGGCACAACATACTATTGAGTTGGATCCAGAATCCAAGCCTGTTAGGAAAAAGCAAAGGCCAGTAAATCCTCATATTGAACCTCTCATGAGAAAAGAGTTAAGCAAGCTCATTGAGGCCAGTATCATCTTCCCCATCAAACACTCAAGTTGGGTTGCAAACTTGGTGCCGGTAAGAAAGAGAAATGGAGAAATAAGATTGTGTGTGGACTTTCGCGATCTAAATAGAGCATCACTCAAAGATCATTATCCGCTTCCATCAATGGAACAAATATTGCAGGTTGTAGCTGGTTCAGAAAGGTTTTCATTGCTAGATGGATATTCAGGCTATAATCAGATAATGGTAAAGGAAGAAGATCAATTCAAGACGGCCTTCACTACAAAATGGGGCGCGTATGCTTACAAGAAGATGCCATTTGGACTGTCAAATGCTAGAGCAACATTTCAGCGAGCTATGGATATGGCATTCAAAGGTTTAATCAACAAGATAGTGTTGGTATACCTAGATGATATCACTGTCTTCTCAAAGAATGCAGCAGACCATCTCTTTCACCTCAGACAAGTGTTTCAGAGGTGTAGAAGGTTTGGAGTGTCATTGAATCCAAAGAAGTGTGTATTCTTGGCACACGAAGGGAAAACTGTTGGGCCACATTGTCTCTAGGGAAGGGCTAACAATTGATCCTGAAACGGTTGAAGCCATCCGAACGCTTCCATTACCACACCACAAGAAATCTCTCCAAAGCTTCTTAGGAAGGATAAACTTTGTCCGCAGATTTGTGCCTAATTTTTCCACTCTTGTGAAGCCTCTAACAATGATGTTGAAGAAGAGTCTGGCATTCAAATGGACAGCAGAAGGCAAAGAGAGTTTTGAAAGCATCAAAGCATGCAATATCACAAGCTCCAACTCTTATCAACCTAGATTTCTCAAAGGACTTCATGTTGTATGCATTTGGAGGATCAGATACAATCTCAGCTATCTTGACACAGCTGAATACAGAAGGTTCAGAACAGCCCATAGCATTCTTCAGCCAAACCTTGGAAGATTACGAAATAAAGTATTCTTTCATCGAAAAGCATGTCCTTGCTGTCATCAGGAGCTTGAAGAAGTTCAGACACTTGGTCTCAAACAATAAGATTCAACTGCTGGTGTCTCATGCTGGTGTCAAGGACTTCCTCCTAAACAAGGATTTAAATGAGAAGAGAGCAGGTTGGATCACTCGGGTGATGGAATATGATATTGAAATCAAAGTGACCAAGCTAGTTCGTGGCAAAGGCTTGTGTGAGCAGCTCGCTTCCAAACAACAAGACGAGTCAAAAAGTGAAGAAGATGTTGTCTTGCTACTACAGAATGATCAAGAACAACCAGCTGATGATGCACCCATTCCATGTTGGACTCAAGACCTTGTGCATTACCTCCAAACAGGCTTGTGCCCTCTAGAATGTGAGCAAAGCAAAGAGGAGATACTTTAAATTACAAGCCATTCCATATGTGCTTGTTGATGGAGTTTTGTTTAAAAGGGACATCAATGGTGTTCTATTAAGATGCATTGGAACAGGTCAAGTTGAGAAGATCCTACACGAGTTCCATGATGGGGAAGCAGGAGGCCACTTTGCTCCGCAAGTAACAGCTCTCAAAATCATGAAAGCTGGTTACTATTGGCCTACTGTGTTCAACGATTGCTACTCATGGGTCAAGAAATGCAGGAAATGTGCATTCTTCACAGGGAAAGAAAGGTTAGCAGCGCTGCCCCTTCGTCCAATTTTAGTAAATCAGCCATTCATGCAATGGGGATTGGACTTCATTGGGGTTATCAATCCCAAATTCAAGTCAAGGCCACAAGTGGATACTACACAGCAACAGACTATTTCACCAAGTGGACTGAAGCAGTGGCACTCAAGGAGGCAAATGAATCTAATATCTTAGATTTCTATGAAGGGATAGTCACGAGGTTTGGTGCCCCTGCCACTATCATATCAGACAATGCATTGGCATTCCTTGGCACAAAGATCACTGAATGGGCTGTCAAGAATTGTGTGTATCTCAGCACTTCATCAAACTATTACCCTCAAGGTAATGGCCAAGCCGAGTCTACGAACAAGAACCTACTAAGAATCATCAGAAGGACTCTAGATGAAAATCAAAGAACTTGGCACACAAAGCTCAAATCAGCTCTATGGGCTGATAGGATCACACCCAAGAGATCTACAGGAAGCTCTCCATACAAGCTTGTGTATGGGAAAGAAGCAGTTCTACCTATATCGCTTGAGTTGCCAGCACTGGAACTCATGAAACAGTTGGAGCTGGCTGAGTTTGAACCTATGGAAATCAGGTATGCAGAGCTGATGGAATTAGAAGAGACAAGAGAACACGCAATACAGACCATAGAAAAGGATAAAGCATTGGTCAAAAAGAGTTTTGACAAGAAAGCTAAGGCCAGGATATTCCAAACTGGAGATTTGGTACTAAAGTGGGATGCTGATCGTGTAAAACCAGGAAAGCACTCCAAGTTTGATGCCATCTGGAGTGGCCCATACATGATCATCGAATGCAAAGGTAGCAATGCTTTCCGACTGTCTAAGTTGGATGGTGAAGAATTGCAGATCCCGGTCAATGGGATCTATCTCAAACGTTGCTACTAGAAAGAAAGCTTCTCACCCTTGTAAATATTAATTTAGGATTTTTTCCATTCCTCTAAGTGCTTATGCACATTGTACTGCTGTTAGAGTAGTTTTTATTTCCCTAAGTGCTTGTGCACATGTCCTATTGCTTCTAGTATGTGCATGATTGTAGTTCATCAAGCTCCTGGAAAAGAATTTGCAGCCACAGGAAAACCAGCTCAACAAATGTTTCAATGGCTCAAGGACATAGGTTTTCAAATTTCAGATTAGCTGAGAGGTTTTCAAATAGAACTCCATGCCCAATGGATTGCTACAAGCAGCTGGCCGTTTTTCAGATCTGGCAGGCAGATGACCCCGCTGAGTCACCAAAATTGTTATCCAAAATTCACCCTCAAGGTAATTTTGATAACATGACATCAAATTCTCAAGTCCCAAGGCAGCTGATATTCATTGAGTCAGGGATCCCGAAAGGTCATGTTTCTAGGGTCCCCTCATATTTTCTAACTCCCCTGTCCAAGTAGAAGAGAGCAAGTTCTGAGAAAATGTAAAAATGTTTCATAAAAACCAAGCTCGGGCCAGGAAAAATCACGAAAAAATGGCTAAGTCCTAGTCCAGGCAGGTAAAAAGTTGGGACGCCGAAGGGTCTTACGCGAAGTATGGGGAGAACCAAAGTCGGATCGGGCTTCGAAATGAGAATTCAGTCAGTGGGCCCATTGGCTAGGAAATGGAAGAGTACGTGGAAGCGGCCGAACCGTGGCGAATCGGGACCTTAAAGGTTCGTAAGCCAAGGGACGGTCCCCCAAATGGAACATCTGGGCCGAAAGTACGTCCAACCGGCCAGTTCAGCCCCCGAAATGGGAAAAGTCACATCGTGCCATTAAAAATTCTTTGAGTCAACAGAAGGGACGCGCGGGACGCAAGCTTCAAAGATAAATGCCTAAAAGCGGGTCTCCTAGACAAGCACTAGCCTTCCGTGTCACTGGGTCAGATAAGGGACAGAGTTGACACTTGAAAATTCAAGCATGGGGTAGAGTCAGCGGAGGGTACCAAGTGTCTTAATGATGCATATTGGGACAAAGGCGACGCCCGTGAGGTCAATCGCCAAAAGCCAAATGCTAGACCTCCACGTGTCTTAAAGTCTGAGAAAAGGAAACGTTTGGTCCGTTGAAAATTCCAAGCTCGGGACATAACGTGTGGAGGCCTCCGAGCATGTCGATGGTTACATAACTTCAAAGGGAAGATCAAAAGAGAACGACTCAAACGATGTCCTCAGTTCTGCACGTGTCTCGGGTCAGGTATAATGTCTCCGCTAATAGGAGAGCTTGGGCAGAATATAAAGGAAATAGAGTAAGCCCGCGAAAGCCACCATATGTCTCTTCAGCACGACTTCAAAAGTGTAGAGGGGGGAGAAAAACCTTGAGACACATAAAGGCTGCCATGTGGAAATGCGTGAACAGATTTCTCAGATCTGAAGTCGCACAAAATTCAGGTGGCCGTATGGAATCATGGTTCCGAGCCCGAAGCTCAGAAATCAAGAAATTTTGGTTTTGATCAGAAATTAATTGATTTTTTTAAGAAAACGTGGCCAGGTTCAGAACAGTGTTTTATTTGGTAGCTGGGAGTGCAATTAAGAGGCATGGTCATCATTCTTTCTCTGTTGCAGCACATGGGACAGTATGTAGAGCCTTTTGCAAGTAATATACAATCATTTCACTCAATTTAATGTTTCTTACAGGTGGTTGAAGGACAGATTTCGGGATTTCCATTTTCCCTTCTCTTCTCCTTCTCATTTTTTCTATAAATTGGAGTGTTGGGCTCATTGTATGGGAGAGAGTTTTTGGGTAGCAAAGCTCTGCCAAAATTGCTTTGTGAAGCCAGTGTGTTGCAAGCCCTTGTAGTGGACTCCTTGCATGGTGATCCAGGCCCTTATCTTGTAATAGACTGAACTGTGCATACCAGGAAGCAATAAAATACAAAGTTTGTGGATGTATCTTCCCCTGCTATGTTTTCTTGCATTCTTCTTGCCCCTTTTATCTTTCTACAAGAATATTGTTTCTATTATTATGTTCTTGCAGGAATTCACTAACATTGTGTATGCTTGGAATATTGTTGTGAATGCATTTTGCTAAGATTATGGTGAACTGTCATCACCTCTTCTAGTGTGCACTTTCCCTCTGTATTTCACACATTTGGAGATTACTCTCACACCCTCCTTTTCTGGTGTATCACTGCTTTAGTGTAGGCTTTCATTTTATGTATTCTCTCTCCCTGGTCCCTTGGAAATTTAGATTAGAACAGTTAGCTTATCCTGCATTAGAGTAGATTGTGGCAGGTATTTTAGGAGCAAGAACCAGCTTTCTCTGGAGGTCTGTCTCAAGTAGCAAGTCCCACAACTTGGAGATAGTACCCATGTTATCCAATCACACTGTGAGTTCAAATACATGCACAGGGGTGCTGTGATTCGGGGATAACACTTAGGAAATTACAAAAAAAGAATGATGTCATAAATATTTTGTGCAATTATTTGTAGAAAACCCTAAAGAGGTGGAACCCATTTAATTAACTCCTGATAATAATTTTCTATCATTATCTTAGAAGCTCATAACCCTAGATGTATTAAGCAAATATTAGGCATTGAATATGATTGGCCGAAAGAGATTTCTAGTTATCCTATCTTCTAGCATATGGATAAGCCTAATTTCCTGTTTAGTAAAGTGGCCACCCCCCTCCTTTAGCAAGAAAAGTAGTGAGAAATATTCCATGAGTCAAGTCTGTTAACATTTAGCCATTTGGTGTAATTGTGAATTTTCTCCCATAGTTAAAATTGGAAGGCAAGTTAAGTTGATCCACTTCAAAGTACCATTATTCAGATTGTAATAGTTTAATGTTAATATTTAATTAACATTCCTTCGTAAACCATAGTCTATGGTAGGGTTACATTTGTAACTGTAAAACACTAAGGTATTAAATCCACCAAACTAAAATTACACCTGCATTAGTAATTAAAACATTAGGAGTTCCCATGGAGATACCCTTATCATAGTTGTAGGATTTGATGACAGACCTACCCTTCAATCTGCATCATTTAAGGCCATTAGATGGACTTAGCAATTTAAAATGGTTACCATCTTGATTAATAGATCCTGACAATGCCATTCACCTTTTGATAAATACAAACATTTATATATGCCCTAGTTGGTCCTTGCATGCTTGGTAGTGTATCTCTTTTCTTTCACCTTTTCAGTGATTTTTGGCAAATGTGGTCAGCTTTTGATGATTTGAAGCCATGTAACTATGGGAGTTTTAGAATTTAAAAATTTCCTGGAAATGATTTTAGTATTGCAATGATGTGGAAAGATCCTTTGCCATTTGGCTCACGGTAATGATTTTGTAAACATTATAGAGTGCAGTTCTGTTTCAATACTGGAAGGATCCAACCACAAATCTATTCTTCGAAGTCCTG
This sequence comes from Taxus chinensis, assembly GCA_019776745.2. Lineage (NCBI taxonomy): Eukaryota > Viridiplantae > Streptophyta > Pinopsida > Cupressales > Taxaceae > Taxus > Taxus chinensis. The sequence continues at coordinate 752,485,190 of CM034146.1, forward strand.
ATGTAATAGTTCTTATTTTCTTGACTTCCTTTAAGGGAAATCATTTGAAGAATCTATACCTTGTATGGTCATATTTGATACATATATAAATGGTTGGGTTTTAAAACTGGCAATACATGTATGGTCGGTGGGACTTGCTAGCCATAGGTTATTTTGTTGATCTTTGAGCTTCATCTTTAGACTATTAATCTACGTCCTTGATCACATTTTAAAGAATTGATTTCTAACTCACAGGAAATCGAGTTAGGTTAAGGTGAGCTCAATTGACTGTGAGTTAATACAACTCGAAGCTCCCTCATTTGGTCATACTTCACATCTAGTTTCCCATGAAATCTAGCAAAATTCAAAATTAGTGTTTGCTTATAGAATATATCAACTCAGAAATTTAGCATATGTATTCATTATGTCATTGTAATGTGTTATCACTAAATCATTGCACCCTCGAATGGCTTAATTGATGGATAGGGCATTCTAGTGTTATTGGGTAACAGTGGAATCACCTGTCAAGTTTGTGGGACTTATGGCTTGAGGTGAACCTCCGCCGAGAAGTAGTTGGCTTCCTCTTCCTAAAAAAGCATTCGCACTACTCCTATATCAAAAACCTAACTAACTAGACCTATACTAACATTTAACAAGGGATTAGAGGAAAGACATTTAAATAGATAATAAAACCTACACTAAGAATGGTGATACACCAAGAAAGTGTTTTCTAGACAAGTTTTCTGTCTTCCAAGTTGAAATTTGAAGGATGAAAATTGCACCACAACCTAACTGCATACAGAACTTCACTCCCAGATAATCACAATAACTCCCAAAACCTACAATGGAAACTTGAAATTACACAGTATACCTACAAACATGTTCTAAATAATGGATATATATAATAAAATATATGAAAGGACTGATAATAGTCATATGAACACAATTTATATTACTTCGATCACATGCTACGATGCATCATTACAGTAGGAAGAGAAATGGTTGCCATTACAATCTTTAGAAGAAAGGCTGAATTTCCCAAATCCACAACATCTTAGCTTGTGAAAAGAGAGAGAATTGAGTAAAATTTCTAACCCTTGAAATGTGTTTCCCATATACTATTGTGGGAATAGAAAATCCAAGCTGGTGACAGACACACTTAGGAATAATTTATTTTTCCAGTTCAATCTATAGCAACAATACAATGGCCTACAAGCTTAACTCAACAACATTAGTTGTACTTTATAACAACATACACTCTCCTATGCCTCAAAGAATACGTATTACAATTTTTGAATTTAAAATCCATAATTAATGGAGATGTTTCATTTCGAACCAAATTATACAGGCATCTAAGCCTTATTGATTTGGGACCCACAAGGATTGTAACTTGATAAATGGGGAATTTACAAGGCTTGTTGATTGGGCAAAATAGCAAGAACTAGCAAACCTTCGAGAGCTTAAAGTTGGAAACAACATTTTTTTTTTACAAGGTGTAGCGATCTCCTTATCTTATTCTTCTACAAAATGCACTATGCCCAAGACGCTTCAACTTGAGCTCAACCATATTGGGTTCATACTTGACATGTCACCACAACCTCTAAGAAGGATAAGCATGTTTCTCCTACATCAGTCCCCGAAGCTCTTTATTACCATCATCTTAGCAATAAGTGGGTGTTAATACAACCAATGTGGCACCCTATTAGCAAAAAATGCTTCCACATTTATGTTGGTCAGCCTACACTATTACACATACCACCATAATTCAGTATTGTTACAGCAGCAGATTTACACAGGGACATAACACTATCAATAGAATGTGATACATTTTACATTACATTGGCCTAGTAAACTCAAGCCAATGGAGAAAGGTAACTATGGGGAAATCATCTTATAACTTCCAATGGGATGTAGGTTACCCATCTTGAACTCGTCAAATAGTGATACGGGTATAACAAAATGCACCCAAGTACATAATACTTGTTATTGCCTCCATCGAATATCTACTTAATTGTCTAACCACTCAATCATCTTATCCCTAAACATAATCTCTTAATTGCGTAACATTCCACCCCTTAATGTTTACATGGTAAGATAACATCCACACGCATCCTTTTCAGTATGCTCACCCAAGTGGCATGTCATGTCATCACCAATCCGGTACTATGATAATTCTTCACCGGAAACTCCTCGTGCTATGATTATTTACTAATGCACGGCATTTAGTTTCGTGGATGTAATCTGGAAACAAAACAACAAATATAACACAAGAATACCATCGACTATGATAAGACGGAATGATGACAAATTTGAAATATCAAAGTAAATTATAATATTAACATGAAATTGTTACAATCTCACCCATGAGGTACTTCAAGTGTTATTGACTTCACTTGCCTTCCACCAATACTATGGGAGAAACTTTACAATTACATCTCTTAATGGCTTCTTCAACACACATTTAAACTGATGGCTTCCTTTACACACTTCATACAATATTTCTCACTACTTCCTTCTATGCTAAATGAGGGGGGCTGGCCTCTTTATTTATAGAACTTCTAGGATTATCCATCTTATCTCTAAGATAGGGTAAGAAATCCACTCTGACGAATCATATTCCATACCTTAACTCTTATCTGTACATGTAAGCTTATCTTGTAAGATAAGATAAATCTTATCATTTCACATAGGTTCCACATTTTTAGAATTTTTACAAATAAAATACACAAAATATTTATGACCTCACTCCTTGTCCTTATTACCAATATAATATTTCTAATTCCTAATCATGTAGACCCTACTTCTCTACTTATCCCAACTTTGACATTTTAACATTACCGGACCACTTACGACAAATATTTACTTTTTACAACATTCCTATTGTACTTTGACTGTTACCGTACTCTACATTATTGGCGGCACCGTACTGACGGTGCCGTTATCTTCTATCAGACGCTACTACTAATTACACTTAACAACATCCTATTCCTAATACATACATTAATGAAATAGAAATTACGGAGGAAAATTTTAGTGTCGACATCTTCCCCCTTCCTAGCTTCTACTCCGTCCTCAGAGTAGACTATTCTGGTGCTTGGAAAATATTCAACTTGTCGTGGTTGACCCATTTCGGTAATGGGAGTGCCATCCAATTCCTCCAGTCGGTACGTACCATTTTCATGCACAGCTGCTATTTTGTAGGGCCCCATCCATTTTGGAAGAAATTTTCTGTCTTCTTTTTTTGTATCTGGAATCATATACTAGAACCAAGTCATTCACATGAAATGGAGACCAATGGATCTTTTGATCAAAGTATTCCTTCTGCTTCATTTTCTTCTTATGGCTTGTATCCTTTGCTATTTCCCTCATTTCCTCTAGCAAATGAAGATGTACCAACCTTTCTTTTACTGAATCACTTTCATCCATCCTTTCATTTTTCATAACTCTCACAGTGGGAATATCAAACTCAATAGGAAGAACTGGATCAATGCCATAGGCCAACTGAAATTGGGAGTATCTTGTTGCTGACTTTGATGTTGCCCTATATGCCCACAATGCGGCATGAATCCTTTTATCCCACTTATGTACCTGCAAGGCTGCATCTTTTGCTAGAATTTGACACAACACAAAATTTGTTCGTTCCACCTGTCCATTTGTGCTTGGCTTGTATGTTGTTGCCTTCCTGTGCTTAATAGAAAATTTATTGACTAGGGCTTCTACTACCTCATTAATGAAGTGGCTTCCTTGATCTGTTACAATTTCTAATGGACAACCAAATCTAGTGACAATGCGTTCATATATGAACCTTTCCACCTCATCCATAGAAGTTGTTTTCAATGGCCTAGCTTCAACCCACTTGGTTAAATAATCTGTGGCAACTACAATATACTTATTTTGGCGTGAGGTAGTTGGAAGTGGACTTACAATGTCTATTCCCCACTTTTCAAAGGGACCAAGTGGAAGAATAGGACATAATGGAGCTGATGAAGTCTTACGGTTACCATGTGTTTGACAAATATCACATGTCTTACAATAATTATAACAATCTTTAAAAAGAGTGGGCCAGTGATAACCTGCATCCAAGATCCTTCTTGTTGTAAGTTGTCCAGAGAAGTGCCCTCCACATGTACCATTGTGGAATTCTTCTAGCAGTTCCTTCCCTTGATCACGTCCAACTGCCCTCTTATACTGTCCATCAGGTCCTATTCGAAATAATACTCCATGCAGAATAGAATATGGACGACTGGCTTGAGTAATCTTTCTCTTAGTCTTTGCATTGGCACCATCAAGAAACTTGAATTCATTCAGATAATTCCAAATATCTATGTATTCACTAGGGATTGTGTCAAGGGATAACAATGCTACATCGGGGAAATCATCATCATCACAAGATGATCCTAAACCATCATAGGCTCGAGAGAGTGCATCTGCATTGACATGCTTCTTTCCTGGCCTATCTATAATATCAAATTCAAATTCTTGTAGCAAAATTATCCATCTTGCTATCCTCCCTGATGGGTTAGGCTTATTGACAATATATTTTAGAGCCTGATGATCTGTTACAACTATAAATTTCTACCCTAGCAAGTAATTTCTAAACTTCTTTACAGCAAAAATGATAGCTAGAGCCTCTTTTTCAGTTACAGTATAATTTACCTCAGCACTGCTCATTTGTCTGCTCCCAAAGTAAATTGGATGTTCATTCCCATTTTCATCCTTTTGGCTCAAAGTACTTCCTAGTGCTGCATCTGAGGCATCAGTGTACACAATGAATGGCTTGCTCCAATCTGGATTCTTTAAAACAGGTGAAGACACCAGGGCTTCCTTCAGTTGTCCAAAAGCTTCATGTGCCTTATTTCCTGGTTCATAAGTAATATCCTTCTTCAAGAACTGGGTTAGTGGCTGTGTAATCTTTGAGAAATTCTTGATGAACCTTCTATAGTAACCCACATGGCCTAAAAATGATCTCAACTTACTTCTATTCATAGGAAATGGTAAATCTTTGATTTTTGAAACTTTATCAGGATCAGTACCAATACCATCTCTGGATACAACATGCCCTAACAAAACGCCTTTAGAACATCCAAAGACACACTTTGTAGGGTTTAGTGAGGCTTGTGCTTCATCTAACCTTTGAAATGTTGTCTCCATCTGGTGCAGGTGGTCCAACTTGCTCCCATAGATGTAAAAATCATCCAGAAATACTCTGATGAAGGTCCCAATGTAGGGTTTGAACACCCTATTCATCAAACGTTGGAATGTTGCTGGAGCATTACACAACCCAAAAGGCATAACTCTATAAGCAAACGTTCCCCAAGGAGTGGTGAACGTGGTCTTCATCTGATCTTTCTCTACTATACGGACTTGGTTGTATCCGCTATATCCATCAACAAAACTATAACACTCCTGGCCAGCTACTTCGTCCAAGATCTGATCTGAGAATGGAAGAGGGTAATGATCCTTCTTTGTTGCCTTATTGAGCTTCCTGTAATCAACACAAATGCGTAGCTTCCCATTCTTTTTTATTGAGATCACAATGGGAGAAACCCATTCTGAATTCTCCACAGCAAATATGAATCCTACATCAAGCAACTTATCTATTTCTTCTTTTACAGTCTTGGAAAAATTAGGATTCATTCTATATGGCATTTGCTTTATAGGCTTAGCACCATCTACCAGCTCAATAGAATGTTCTACCCAACTTACTTGACGGAGTTCCTTGTAATCAAAAGTGAATATGTGTATGTACCTTCGAAAGAGCTGGAGGTAGGATTCCTTCTCACTCTCCATCACAGCATCACCAATCTTTATTTGTTGGAGACGATCATCAACTTCTTCTTCAGATAATTTTATGGGGTCATGAGTCGGTGTGACTGGAAGGATATCCATGACTGAAACATCAACCTCACTTTCTTCATCTTCAGTGTCCACTTCACTGGTACTAGAGTAATCAGAGGATGTCCAATCATCAGTTTCATCACTTGAATCCACAGGTTCTACCTTATGATGTCGAGGGATCACGTTTATCTTCACCCTCTCTCTACCACGTCCAAGTGTCATAAAGCCTTCATTCCAGTAGTTTCTTGCATGAACTCTCCTTAGCCATGGTCTTCCCAGCAACATTGGGTACGCAACAGTACCATTTTTCATCACCTGAAAGTCTACCACACATACAACACCCATAACAAATATTGCCACATTTGAAACTACACCTTCTGGTTTAGTTTTTCCCTTATTTAATGACCTTAACATAAGTGTTGAAGGGCGATCAATTTTTAAACCCAACATATTCATTACAGACTCAGTCATTACATTAACTACAGCACCTCCATCAACTAAGACATCATGAATTGAAATACCATTACATAATACCTCAGCTTGTGGAGCATAGGGATCCGCCTCTGCCTCCAAAACAAGGACCTCAACCTCCTTCCTTCGTCGAGCATTGAGTCCACTTCGTAGCTCCCGCCTCTTCTCAGAAGACATAGCCAAGAGTTGACCATATGTAATATTTGCAGGCCTTTTGGACAGATCTTCCAAGATGGAGTATGGTCCTTGCCCCTGTGAAATCAGAAAATCCTGCACACCCAACTTTCTTCTCCTATGTTTCTTACTAGTTTCTCCTTTCATCTTCTTAGGATCATTTCCATCTTGATTATCTTTTTCTTTCTTTCTTTTTGTTACAAACACATCTACTTCATTATTTCTGCTCTTATCTACTACATCAAAAGAATTCACAGGTGCTTTTCCTTTATCATTATCTCCTTTACCAGATGTAGAAGCTCTATCTGGACAATTATACTTATAATGACCCTTTTTATAACAACCATAACATACAACTTCAGAAATATTTCTTTTTGGACCTCTATCTCCTCCCTGAGAACTAAATTCTTTTCCTTGAAGAAGATTAATAGTTAACTGACCCATCTTTTTGAGCAGATCTTCATACTCAGTAGATGTACTAGGAGAAATATTTGTGCTCATTGGGAGTGGTTGTCGATTCTGGACCAAAGGTGCTGGTGTAGGCTCTACTTTAGTAACAATTTCTTTGGGATCCTCTTCCATGCTTTCTTCTTGCCTTCTTGCAATCTCCTTTGTTTGTTCAATGGTAGCTGGGCGGTCATACTTCACTCGTTTTCTGATCTCTGGCTTCATCCCAAGAATTAAATGCTTACATAGGAGATTATCCATGCCATTCATCAACCCATCCGCTAATCCTCCCTTCCGGATCTGGGCATCGAGCTTCCTCCTTAGCTCTAGAACACGAGCATGATAATCCCTTATCTTCTCCTTCTCTCCTTGGGATAGCTTTGTGATCTCGATCATGGGATCTACATATTTTTGTTGTTCACCAAATTCTTCAAGAAAACTTTCAGTTAATAAATCCCATGAATTTTTCACATTTTCACCTAGTGTTTCAAACCACCTAAGTGTTGAACCATCCAAAAAGGTAGGAAAAAATTCAGTCCATTGTTCCCTTCTTATAAGGCTATTAAAAATACAAGATCATTTAAACTCTTAAATGAAAGAGGAAGCATCTTCATTAGATTGGGTTGAAAAAACAGGAATCTTCCCCATTTTCAAAAGTAACCACCGTAAAATACCAACCCACAATTACAATCAACAAGACTTATGTGCACAAATAATTGGAATCACTGTAATAGAAAGTGACTTTACACCTTTCTACAATAAAATAGAAATGTCCACGGTAACTATGGTAAAACTTGACTTACTGCGGTAAAAACTGAATTTACTGTGGTAAACACTATTCACAGTAAAAAGTGAAGTTACTGTGGTAAATACTATTCACGGTAAAAAGTGACTTTACTGTGATAAATACTATTCACGAAAAAAATGACTTTACCATGGTAACTACTATTCATGGCAAAAATAAGGTTACCCTCCAATTGATTTTTGATTAAGTGGGAATATCTCTCCAGAAAATCCACCAACGAGGAATGGTCTCGGCAACAGAACCACAATGTCATCACCAATCCGGCACTATGATAATTCTTCACCAGGAACTCCTCGTGCTATGATTATTTACTAATGCACAGCCTTTAGTTTCGTGGATGTAATCTAGAAACAAAACAACAAACATAACACAAGAATACCATCGACTATGATAAGACGGAATGATGAAAAATTTGAAATATCAAAGTAAAATATAATATTAACATGAAATTGTTACAATGTCACCCATGAGGTACTTCAAGTGTTATTGACTTCACTTGCCTTCCACCAATACTATGGGAGAAACTTTACAATTACACCTCTTAATGGCTTCTTCAACACACCTTTAAACTGATGGCTTCCTTTACACACTTCATACAATATTTCTCACTACTTCCTTCTATGCTAAATGAGGAGGGTGGCCTCTTTATTTATAGAACTTCCAGGCTTATCCATCTTATCTCTAAGATAGGATAAGAAATCCACTCTGACGAATCATATTCCATACCTTAACTCTTATCTGTACATGTAAGCTTATCTTTTAAAATAAGATAAAGCTTATCATTTCACATGGGTTCCACATTTTTAGAATTTTTACAAATAAAAATACACAAAATATTTATGAGCTCACTCCTTGTCCTTATTACCAATATAATATTTCTAATTCCTAATCATGTAGACCCTACTTCTCTACTTATCCCAACTTGGACATTTTAACATTACCGGACCACTTACGACAAATATTTACTTTTTACAGCATTCCTATTGTACTTTGACTGTTACCATACTCTACATTATTGGCGGCACCGTACTGACGGCGCCGTTATCTTCTATCAAATGTTACTACTAATTACACTTAACAAAATCCTATTCCTAATACATACATTAATGAAATAGAAATTACGGAGGAAAATTTTAGTGTCGACAGTCCAACTCTGTGACTCATGACCTTGATCAAAAGAAAGGCTCTCTCCTTCCATGGTTTTAAACAGGCTTACCACAAACCTTGACGTGACAGGAACCTCATCAACTGTCCACCTCGTGTGGTTTTCTGGATCCTCCCACAAACCCTTTCAAGATCCATGAACTAACTTACTCTGGTGCTACTGTTCACCACTATGCTTATACATCAGGGAATTATGTAGGAAACACAACTTGCATATTACAAAACCACATAATAGAAGAAATACTAAAAATATTTCAGATTACTTCCTATAAGAATCGTAATGTTCTTAATCGTAGTCTTTGTCATTGATCGCTGCCACTCGATCTCAAACAGCATAGAAAACTGCCACTGCCACTGGAAGCTTTCCTTGACTAAGTTGTTTTGGGTGCAGAATGGGAATGGAACATTGGTATGTATTCCCCCCCACAATGTGAAATTCCACTCATATAGATACTGAGAAGCAAAATGCATCGAAGAACATACTCCTGAATGGATCTTGCTAGTTAGGTCTTGCTGCACATGGTCACTAATGCTAGTGAACATATTCTTCTAGTTAACCATCTTCCAACGAAGTACGGCAGTCAGAGGATCACTGACAGTCATCTGCGCTCCAACACAACTCTCTTTCCAACATCCATCAAATACCACACAAAACAAGAACACTGCAAACTGAAGCACACTGAGAAAATGGAAACCACACTGAAAATCATATACTCACACCATACATATGCCACCCCAACTTCTCCGCAGCCCCGTCATTGGTGACTGACGAGAGGTCGTTGTTCAACCTCCATCCTCCGATGCCTCCTTCCTCCACCATCATGCTACTAGCTCAGCTGAATTTGGTCATGGAACTCAAATTCATATCTAAGGATGTCGGATTCCACCGAAAAATGCGTTCGTGAGGCAAAAAAAAATAAAAATTTATTTTTTACTTTTTACAACTTTCGACTACAAATCTGACAACAAGAAAACTACTACAAACACTAGTTTTTTTAGACTTACAATATAATGATCTGCTAGCCAATGTTGGAAATGACTTTTCTAAGGCCAATATGTATGCAACTTATGATTAAATAATACCAGGAAGACTAGACTTGAAATTAAATAAAATCCTTAAAAGTAATCTCTACGAGCATTCATTAATACCTACGATTATTTTTTTATTCCCTCCATGTTCCAATCCAATAGTTATCTCCTTTGTTCTGAATCCACCGACTGCTAATTAGATCCTCCCGCTCAATTAATTAGATGAAAGAATTCAGATCTATTTTCAAGTCTGATGTAGAAAACGTGGAGGTCTGAGTGTTGAAATGGTGAGTAGATCTCGTGATCAACAGCATATCATGAAAATCGAGCCAAAGACAATTTGCATGCAAACTCATATGTGGCGTTTGAAGAGTGGACAGCTGTCTAAATAATGCACCACGTCTAGATCTACAACGTTTGTGTCAGAAAGACGATAAACAAAGGACACCAAAAAATTGATTCGTATGTATTCAATGGACGCCTTTAATCCAGTTTCATCTTCCAGATACTTATGAGAGTGGGACGACTTACATGTAGATCTTGTAAATCTAGCAAAATAGTCTTAACTTCCACCATGGGCTCTCTATCACAGATATAAGACCTCAAATGAGATTTGCAGCCTTCTTAGAGTGCACAAAACAGAAATCTCTTATCTGAATGGTGGAACTAAACCTCTCTTTGAAGATAATTCAATGGAATCACCTTTCACTTGATCTTATTGCGTGGAGATGAAAATTGTTCTCTATTTCCAGTGGCAAAGATACCAAATGAAATTTTTATCTATCAAATAAATTATTCAAACAACAATATATTTCTATGCATATGATGGTTGTGCAGACTGCAATATGTCCTCCTATTTTAATACATCAGCATTATGATACCTTTGTTGTGCACGTGATCCGATGAAGACTATGGCAAACAGCATATATATCATACACAAAACATTGGAAGGCAAACTTAGACGTGTCGAAGACCTCTGATATGCACAGCCACGCACAGATTTGACAGTATTAAATATACATAACCACAACTGTTAAGTTCTTAACTATGGTGGAATAGCCCTGAGAAAATCATAATCTAGGCAAACATAGAGTGAAACCATTGCCCCTCCAAATCTCTTAGAACCCCATCTCGCTCTGATACCAAATATTGTTATAGCAGCAGATTTACACAGGGAATAATTCTTCAATATACGTGATACATCATACATTACATTGGGCTAATAAATAGCCATAAAGGTAGGTAACAAAACATCCTATAAAATAGGATGTATTATAAATAATAAACTCGTAAATAGTGATACGGGTATAACCAAATAACCAAGTACATAATATTATTATTGTATTTAACAATATTACTTAATTGACTAACCACCCAAACATATAATGTAAACATTATTATTAATTTCCTAACAAATAGCTCATTGAAGATTACTTCACTATGGATCGAGCTCTCAACACGTGCCTCCTTGACTGGGTTAATGACCATGTGGACACCGAACTCCGTGACTTTTCATCAAATCCCTGCCAATCATGTCACTAGGCACCTTGAGACTCATGATCCTACCAATTCGGTAAACCCCACATATTTGAGGATTTTTTTGAGCACCTCGACATTTGACATCACCAACCACTACGATAACAACACTGCCACATACCCCGAGCTCTATGACTGACACTATATCAACCACTTTCTTTCCACATTAGCTTGGTGGGATTGACATCACTCGGACATTGGAGCCTGAGAAGGCCTACCCCAACCGCCCTAAATCTCCCCAATATCCCCATGGCCACAGACCCCCGAAACTCCCCAGCTCGGTCTTCATTAAAACTCTCACCATGTCCCAGCCATTCGATGCACCCAAGTGCAAAATTCAGTCATGGCTTTCCAACTCCAAAAACCTAAACTTCTAATTTCTACCTCACTAGAACTCAGCTTACCTTGTCTGCAAGCTCATCAAGCTCTAGAACTTAGCTCTATGTTACATCGAGTTAGCCACCTGCTTGGATCCTAGATGTTTCACTTCCATGTGGCCAAACTCATCTATTTCAATGCATGCTCGAGCTTTAATCTTTAATCATTTCTACCTATTCTCTGATTTCTCTGAATGTAATCCATCCAAGCCCCATGCCATGTAATGAGATCTATTCATCTCAGTCATCCACTCGACCTTTGCTCCAAAAGAGCTTGTTCACTGAGTGACTCGGCCTCAACTCAGCCCCCACCTAATTCATCTCCTTCTCTTCATTCCACTTCAAACCATGTGGACTCTTCATTGGTTTTATATCGATCAACTCAAATATGTACTCTTACCTCGTATGATATTGATCCATTCACTCATAAGCTTGCCATATTTGAAATCCTTCACCAAATTTATTCCTTGCATGAACAAATTGTTTATCTTTTCTATCAATGTTTTATGTTGCGTCTAAGTGTTGTGGAGTTCCTCGCGTCAAGTTTCACATTTTGCTATCCATCAATCCCCATGTCATGTAATGAGATCCATAATGATTCAATCCTCGCTTCACTATCTTTAATCTAACCCATCGATCCTCAATGCTTCAAACCCACCTTTCTGAGTTATTCGTTGTCTCCACTAAATTGAATCGGCCTTTCAAATTCGTACATCACCTGACATGCTCTTGCAATGTTCCTTGACCCTACATAGGTATTCCAAGCTCCCATGTGTGACAAATGACCCCTGAGTTCAAATTTGTTCAACCTAGAAGAATTACTAAAGAAAACCATGACTGGCTCAATACTCCATCCTATCATGCTTCATCGGCTTCCTATGAGTAGCTCAGTCATGACGAAAAATCACCAACATCGAGTTGCCTCCTTACGGCTGCTAGACCCAAAGCAAAGTCATATCTCTTTGTAGATTGTTCATTTCTCAAACACAACTCAGACTCTATGCTTGGCAATCGACTCACTTCTTCCTTTTCTCAAATGATGCTAAGATGTTTTCTTATGAGCTCACTGTTAGTTTTAGCTTGAAGGCCCAAGGCATAAGCATACGTAGCCCAACATTGGACCCTCTGTCTAGCCGAGTACTTTGTCACTCCAAACTCTTCTTGGGATTTCATCCTATGACTCGTACCACCATCAAATGACTCACTTAGAGTTTCTACTCAATGTTCAATACATAATATTACTTACTTTTCACTGCCGATACTCACGATCCAAGATGAGCTGTAATCTTAAGGGACTCGCCACTTTAGCTCACCTAGTTGCTTGGTGATTTGTTTTGAGCTTAAGCCCCTTTGTGGCCATTTTTGCATTCTTTCAACTTTTATACTAACCTTTTGAATTTTTTTCTTTAATTTTCTTGGATTTGCTTGAACCATGAGGATCAAGAAATGACAATAGGACCCTTAAGATCAGTTTATTAATTTTGACTAATTTTACCATGGTGAATTAAAGTGGGCCCATTAAGATCAACATTCTTGTTCCAAGAAAACTAACGGCTTTCAAATCCCTAGAAAGGAGAAAAAAGTTCAAAATGATCCTAGACCCTCTCAAAACACCGTAAACATTCTCAAAACACACAACTTTTTATTTAGGCCCCAAGTTTTCTCGTGAATCCCTTCCTGGTCCTAGGTTCCTATGCACCCACGTTGTTCACTTTTACCCCAGGGGTAAAACTTGGATAACATTTTTGGCGACCTCTTAGGGATGTTTTCCTGCTAAGCTCTAGTCAGGTAGCCTTAAGTCATCCATTGGGCATGGATTCAATGTTGGCATCCTGAAACTAATTTGATCCTCTGGGATGGATCTCGAAATCACTTCCAACATTGTTGATCTTTGACCTACCAATAATGTCAAGTAGGAAGTATATTGAATCTGATGATCACTTGACATCCATATAATATTGCAGAATTCTGAGTAAAACACTTGTTGGTTTCGGGACATCATGTAACTCTTTTAAAACTTTATTTTTCCTTTCTCTAAATACTTCCACCTTCGAAACACTTTTCTATGAAAACGAAAAAACACAACACACACAACAACAAGGAAAGTAAAATAGAAAATGAAACATAAAACAACAAACAATGTGCAAAGCACTTGGAGGAAAACACCTAACTAAACTATATAGGAGTGGAAAACTCTCAAAAACAAGATTTGAGATGTATCCCATTCATATGAATGGGCATCTCTTCTTCATTGAGCCTAGATATGTAAAATAAATTCTCCTCCTTAAAACTTGTAATAATATATGGTCCACCCTAGAGAGCGTCAAACTTGGCGTGCATGCCTAGTTTGGCTCTGTCAGCATCCCATTTGAGAACTAAATCTCCCTCTTGAAAATGCTTGTTAGATGCTTTCTTGTCAAAATATTTCTTAACCTGAGCCTAATCTTGCTCCAAAATCTTCATTGTTCTGTTCTTCATTTCTTCTAACTCCATGAGCTTAGCAAACATGACTATCATAGGTTCACTCTTCATAACCTCAAGCTGATGTGCTAACTCTAAAGAGAGAAATTCCAAGGATAGTTGAAGTTTTACTTCTCTTCCATATACCAACATGAAAGGATAATTTCTGATGGCTCTTTTAGGTGTGATCCAATATACCCATAATCCAACTAAAAAACTCCTCTGGAGACTATTGTATATTAGATTCCTAACACGTCTCTAATTTTCTTGGGCATGACTAAATTGTTGGCACTAGAATCAATCATGAAATTATATACCAAATGATCACCAATGATCAGAGAAATATAAAATGGTGGTGGCTTATTCACCTTAGGAATACTTTTTTGTTCTGATTGACACAAACTTTGTAGCAGTTATTGCCCCATGACCCAATGCTTCATCATTTTTACTAAAAAAATTTAGAGCCTCTTTCAAAATATTTCTTTGAGAAGGAATTGAGATTGCTTCCCACATGGTAACTCTCAGGTTGGTATTCTTCATCTGTTCTACAATACTGAAGGGAATTACTCCTACTTTTCTGACAATTCTCTAGGCATTAGAATCCTCTTTTGGAAAGTGCTTGTTAGGTAATGTGATTCCTGAAGAACCTTATTTCCTTATGACCTGACTAGCCTATGTTTATGTTGACTTATTTCCCTCATCTTTGTTGAAAAACACCACTTGTGGCTGAGGTTGGGAATTGGATGCTTGATCATATTTGGAAGACTAGGATTCCATTGCCCTATTTTTGAAATGAGTCTTTTCTGAAACTAGCGAAGAATCCGTATTTAATCCACATAAATCTTCCACTTGTCAATTTAGCAAAGTGATTTCTTCGGATGCCTGTGGCTAGCCTGTTGCTTCTTGCATAGATGAACTTTATATTTACACACTTTGAACCATAAGGTCATGGCTAATAACTCCATCGAGAAAAAAGATTTTTATTGTGGGGTTGCGACCAAGGATAACACCATTCATAGTATTCAACTAGAATATTCATGACAAGTATAAGGGATTTAGAAGAGCTAGCAGTAATAGGATTCCTAAAGTTTATAGGCTTAACATTTGCATCTTGATTTTATGATTGGTTATTATTTTGAAAAGGTGGGCAGTTAGCCTGATACTGTTGATTTTGGGATTGGTAAGGAGGAGAATACTAAGATTGTTTCCTCTTGAGTGCAACAAGTTTGCTCCCAAAGGTTTGCAACAGTGACTTGACTTCAACTAAATCGTTTGAAATATTGGGTGCAGATGGATATGGTTTCTTGGAGGCTACAGGAAGAGGAGCAATAGTAGGCTGGTTATTTGGGAGCTCCAGATATAATAGCATCAACATTCTTAGAGCTATCTTTCCATCCTGAATCAAATAATTCTCCGCTCTTATAGAAACTTTGTAGGCATCAGGTAGTGTATTCCTTCCCATAGACTAGATCATAATTGTTATATCATTTTTCAAATCTCATAAACAGTACAAGAATTTATTATGGGGAGAAGGCTTTATGAGTTCCAGAATTCTATTCCAAGTCTTTTGGAATCAGAAGTTGAAATCGCTCATATACTCTTAAAGATGTCTATTTATAGTAGTGAGTTATTCCATGAGTGATAGGTGATCACTCTTGTCTTCAAACTATTTGCAGATCTTTTCTCCCAATTCATCCCAAGTGGTTATAGTACCAGTGTCTAATTCATGAAACCACTAAAGTTATTTTCCTTTAAATGAAGTTGAAAGGATTTTGACCGTAACATTTTCTTCTATAATGTTATGTACTACACAAATGTTGGCCACATCGATAATATGTTCCACAGGTGTAATATGAGTTTCCCTGTGTAGAAGGGAAATTTTTTGAGTGCCACAGCAGGTATAGGATCACGTTGAGCCAATTGGAGAGGATCGTTTGCATTGAAAGATGAAAAGCTTCATTCCTTGTTGGGGCTGCAATTTTAATGAGAGGTTGATTGTTCTTAGGTGGAGGAAACCTTCCATAAGAGGGGGTCAAATGACCCATACTAGGTGATGCTGCAGCTGGTGATGTTGAAATTCCTCTTCTCCTTCTCCTTGGAGGAGACAAGGATAACTAAATATGCTAATAATTTCCTTTCCTGGAAGAAGCTTTTGTCTTAATTATTCACATAAGTTAACACACTAAGACTTGAAGACTAGAGATATGGAGTCATTAGGTACTTTGGTTCATGCAAGTATGAAGATAAGTACCAAATCTGTCCCACCGAGTGTGCCAAAAACTGTTATCGAAAAATCACTACACTCTCCTAATAGAAAAGTGGTGGATAGGGAATTCGGTGTGATTGGGTAACATGTGATCACCTCTCAAGTTGTAGGAATTTTGGATTGAGGTGAACCTCCATATAATTCTTGCTTCCTTTTCCTAAACTAAGCACTACACTACTCCTAATACAATAAAAAAACTAACTAGACCTATACTAACATTTCCAAGGGATTAAGGAAAGAGATTTGCAAGAAATAAAACCTACACTAGGAAGTGGTAATGCACCAAGAAAGGGTTTTGCTAGAAACATTTTTTGTCTTCCAATGAAGAAGGATGAAAATGAGAAGGATGAACAGGCACCAAAACCCAACTGCATATAGAACTTCACTCCCAGATAAGCACAATAACTCCCAAAATAGGAAAAGAAAACTTGAAATTGTACAATATACCTGAAAGCATGAGAATGGCAAAAATAAGTAGAAAAAATAATGAAAGGACTGATAATTAGTCATTGAACACAATTTATATTACTTCATCACATGCACGATGCATCATTACAGTAGGAAGAGGAAATGGTTGCCATTACAATCTTTAGAAGAAAGGCTTGAGAGTTCCCAAATCCACAACATCTTAGCTTGTGAAAAGAGAGAGGAATTGGAAAATGTCTAACCCTTTGAAATGTGTTTCCCATTTGCATTTATAGAAAATCCAAGTTGGTGAGAAAAAGGAGGAATCCTAAATTTTGGGGAAAATTATAGCAGATAATGGCCTACATGCTTAATTACATCATTAGTTGTACTTGAAAAAATATCCACTCCATTATGCCTCGATAGATTCAAAATTTTGAATTTATCTTCTATTTTAATAAAAATAATATTTTAAATCAAATTCTAAGGCATCTCGGTCTTTTGATGGGACCCACAAGGATTAATTTTTCTTTGGGGTATTTTGGTTGATGATTGGCCAACCATCTCGCTAATTAACTTGGTAAGCTAGTTGGCAAGATCCTTCTTTTGCATGGTGTGGAATTCTTCTTATTTATTCTCTACTGAGTCATTTGGTTAGTTGCTTCACCTTTACCACATTGGGTCCACATTGACAAGCCACCTTAAACACTTAGTTATCCATGTATCCCTACCTTGTTAGTCAAAAGCCTTTATTACCCCCATCTTAGCTCGATGGGCGGTTTTATCCACGCGGTACTCTCTTAGAAAAAAAATGCCTCACATTTACATTCATCGGCCTATAATTTTTCACATACCGCCATAATATCTCATTAAAGACCGCTTCACTTTAGATCGAGCTCTCGACACATTCTTCCTTGACTGGGTTAATGACTTTGTGGATGCCGATATCCATGACCTTTCATCAACTCCCCGCAAATCATGTCACTGGGCACCTTGAGACTCGTAAGCCCACCAATTTGGTAAACCCCACGTATCCGAGTATTTTTCCAAGCACCTCAACATTTGACATCACTAACCACTATGGCATCAACCTTGCCATATACCCTAAACTCTACGCCCAACGCTACATAAACCACTTTCTGACCACGTTAGCATGTTGGGTTTGACATCACTCAGAAATTGGAGCCTGAGAAGGCCTGCCCCAATCGCCCTAAATCTCCCATGTCCACAGACCTCTGAAACTCCCCAGCTAGGTCTTCATTTAAACTCTTTCCATGTCCCAACCATTTGATGTGCCCAAGCATAGAATTCCATCGTGATTTTCCAACTCTGAAAACCTGGAATTCTCAGTTCTGCCTCACCCTCACTCATCTTACCTTCTCTGCGAACTTGTGGAGCTCTAGAACTTAGCTCTATGTTGCATCGAGCTAGCCACCTACTCAGCTATGAGATTTTTCACTTCCATGTTATTGAACTCGTCTATTTTAATGCATGCCCAAGCTTCAACCTTTGATTTTTCTACCTGTTCTCTGAATTCTCTGGGTGTAATCCATCTGAGCCCCATGCTATATAACAAGCTCCATTCATCTCAGTCACCCACTTCGCCTTTACTGTGAAAGTGCATGTTCACTGAGTGACTCGGCCTCAACTCGCCCCCATCCAAGTCATCTCCTTCTCTTCGCTCCGCTTCAAACCAAATGGACTTGCCCTGTTCAAAATCCTTCACAAACTTTATTCCTTACACAACTGAATTATTTATCTCTCTGATAAATTTTTATGTCATGCCTGAGAGTTTCACATTTTGCTATCCATCAAGCCCCATGCCATGTTATGATCTCCTTAACGATTCAATCCTTGCTTCACTATCTTTGAGCTAACTCCGCAATGCTCAATGCTTCAAACCCACCTTTCTGAGTTATTCGATGTATCCACTGAATTGACTCGGTATTTCAATCTCTCACATCACCCTATCGGCTCTTGCAACGTTTCTTAACACTAGCTCAGCATTCCAAGCTCCCCTTATGTGACGAACTCACCCCCAAGTTCCCATTTATTCAACCTAGAAAACTTACCGATGAAAACTTTAACCGGATATATACTCTATCCTACCATGCTACGTCAGCTTCTAGTGAATAGCTTGGTCTTGACGAAAACTCACTAAAATTGAGTTGCCCTCTTTGTGATCGCCAAGCCCAAAGTCAAGCCATCTCCCTTGCACACTAGTTGTTTCCCAAACGTAACTCAGCCTCTATGCATGGCGATCAAATCACTCCTTCCTCTCCTCAAACGATGCTAATTTGTTTGTTTAAGAGCTCACCATTGGTTTTAGCTCAAAGGCCTAGGTTTTCTACATACTTAGCCCAAAATTGGACCCGTTCCATCTAATCCCTTCGCCACTCCAACCTCTTCTTGTGATTCCATCCTATGACTCATACCACCATACAATGACTCGCTTCGAGTTCCTAATTGACATTCAATTATCAATATTACTTACTTTGCACCACCAATACTCACAAACCAAGTTGATCCGCTATCTTAGGTGAATCACCCCTTTAGCTCGCCAATTTTCTCATTGAGATACTAGGTGAGCTGTTTTGAGCTTGAACCCCTTTATGGCCATTTTTGCATTCTTTCAACTTTTATACTGACCTTTTGAAATTTTTCTTGAATTTTCCTAAATTTTCTTGAACCATGAGGATCATGAAATGACAATAGGACCCTTAAGATCAGTTTATTAATTTTTACCAATTTTACCATGGTGACTTGAAGTGGGCCCATTAAGATCAACATTCTTGTTCCGAGCAAACTAACAGCCTTAAAAACCCTGAAAAGGAGAAAAAAGTCCAGAATGATACTGGACCCTCTCTAAACACCATAAACATTCTCAAAACACAATTTTTTTCCTGTAGAACCAAAGTTCCTCTATGAAGCCCTTCCCCATCCTAGGGTCCTATGCACCCACGTTGTCTAATTTTACCCCAAGAGGCAAAATTGGATGAAATTTTTGGTGACCTCTCGAGGATGCTTTCCTGCTAAGCACTAGTCTGGTAGCCTTAAGCCACCCATTTGGCATGGAGTCAATGGTGGCATCCTGAAACTGATTTGATCCTCTAGGATGGATCCCGAAATCCCTTTAAGCATTGTTGATCCTGGACCTGACGATAATGTCAAGTAGGAAGTATACTGAATCTGATGATCGGTTGACATCCATAGCATATTGCAGAATTCAGAGTAAAACACTTGTTGGTTTTAGGACATCATGGAACTCTATTAAAACTTCATTTTTCCTTCCTATGAATACTTCCCACCTTCGACACATGTTATCAACCAATTTTGACTGCACAAAATTTAAATAAAATAAAATAAAATAAAAATGGAAATTTTGTAATTTTTCAAAAGTGTTACTTTGCATGGTTTATGACTCTCATCACGACCGTCTCATTTTTGTGATCGTTTTGGTCTTCGTTTCATTTTTTCGGGCGAGAACTCCTCTCGCCAGGCATTAAACTGCGTTAAAATTAAATAATTAATTACTCTTTGTTTGATAAAATTAATTTTTTAATAATTTAGGAGTATTTAATTAAATAAATGTTAATTAAAATTTGTTCGACAAGTTTTATTTTAATTTCTGGGGAAAAATAAGCTTCCGCTTCCCATTGCCGGGGATGCCAAATTGGCTTCCCGAGCACGGATTTCCCCTTTCCTAGCAAAATTGCTTTAAATCCCCGCTTGTGGGATTTCTTTTCCCAATTGCCAAATTAATAAATTGGCAAACGGGCAAGAAATCTCCAATTTCCGACATGGGGAAATTGAACAGAGATTGCCATCCCACTTTTCCATTCCCATTGGCAATTGGTTGTTGCTTCCCCCATTTCCCCCGGCAATTAATTCCACTACCTGGGAAGAGGGGAAGTCGGTTTAACCCTCATAAATTCTTCCGATGAAATCATTGGAAAGAGTCGTACGAAGCTTTCTAAAATTGCTTCTCACTTCTTCTAATGAACATAATATTTTTATCACATTCCTCAAACTGTGAACGCCATTGTGAAGGAGAAATACAAGAGGACAGTCATAGAAAGCTTTATGAAAAAAAAAAAGAGAACACAGCCAAGGGGACAGCAAAGATAAATCTCTCACGCATAGGAAAGGGGTAGCAAGGTGAGAGAAAAACACCACATAGGAGGACAACAAAAGAGAACAGTCCAAGGAGTCTTTCACCACACAGCAAGAAGAGGAAAATACAAAAAAAGTGCAGGTTTTAAGAGGGCAGCAGGTGTGAGAAACTTTCCATGCATTTACCTGAGCAAGAGTCCAAGTGGAAAAGGATAAAATAAGAGCTCACGCAGCCCACACATTGGAGAAGGAGGACAGTTCAAGATAGAAAAAGGACAGCAAAAGACAAGATAAAAATTTTCCGTGCATTGAGTAAAGAACAGTCCAAAATAGTAGAAAAGACAAGAAAGAAGATTACTCACGCATTGGCAGAGGGAGGGAAGCAGGTGAAGGCATAAAACAATTTCCACGTAGCCTTTCCATGCACCCACCAGGTCTATCCACACAAGCAAGAAGACAGTAAGAAGTCCCATGCATTGGAGGAGGAGGACAGTTCAAAACAGAAAAAGGACAACTTAAAGAATACCAATTTCCATGCATTCTTTAGGCACCAATAACATTCAATAAAACAATTCTAAACGCATGCATAAAGATCCCACGTGCCAAGGAGAAGTTGTCCAGGCAATAAACTAGGCAGAGAAAAACATTTTCACACACAGCCAAGAAGTCCCACGCATGGTTTAAAAGAAGTCAACAAGTAGTGCCACGTTCCATCATTTGCCAGGAAAATCCAACGCAAAGTAGAGAGCAAAGAAAATCCATGTTCCAACAGGAGTTTTCCAATTCTCAACGCAGAGGTTTTTGGTGAATAAATTCCACAGGAAAATTTAATTTAAAATAAATCATTTTCATCACGCATTGGTGAGAAGTATTCAGGAAAAATAATTATTCATGCATTTAGGCAAAATAATTATTCATGCATTTTCATAAACCAAGAGCTCTCCAGGCAATTCGGGCTATTCAATGACATCACACATTCAAAAGTCAACACAAAAAATAAAAATAAAAATGAATTTAATGAAGAAAATAATAGATGTAGAAAGAACATGCCGCGGGTAGTAGTTGTCGAAGTAATCAACTTTGGAGTTCAATATCTCGAAAGACGGATGATCTTCAGGAAGAAATGTTTGGTTCCTTGAATTCTTCCCATCTTCATATGCTCATTTTCCAATTTTCAAATGTGCAGCATTGTACGACAGAAAAGTGAGATGTGAGTATGATAATCGGCAAGTGACCTTTCCCATACCTGACCTCCCGAGGTCGTGCCGAGACAGCCAATGTAAATGAAATATATTTGGATACAGACAAACTAGTTGGGCAATCTTATATCCTCAACACACAATAATGGGATTTACGAGTCTAAGGCAAAGAAAGCTCTCCTAACCTAAATTGGTGTAATGGATCATTCATATATAATAGTTGTTCGGAGGCTCCAATCAATGTCGAGCTCTGTCGAGATCCTATCTATTGGCTATTGGATATGTGGAAAGTGGCCTCTAGGTGCTTCATGTATATTTCTAGACAAGGTCATGGAAAATGCTAGTGAGAGGTGTAGTGAATTTATAGAAACTATGGGTGGTTTTCTGGTCTAACCCAAAAAATATTGGCTTGATTGGCCTCTATGTTTAATGTGAAAAATTGTGTTATGATATCTGGCAGGAGTGGTGAGGATCTAAATACCAGTGTACGTAAACTAGTGTCAATATTTAACTGACTTGCAGGCCCATTGGGTTGTGGGACCTGGGGATCACAACCATGAGTTTGTGGTTATTGTGGACCTGTTATGGTCATGTGAAGAATCAATCTCTTCTTCTGACTATCCAATAGTCATAATCCTTTTTAGTTTCTATGTTTAATATCAGGAGTTGTGCGATCTTCTCATAATACCTTACGGGTGTTCTGGCAACTTGTATACATAACCACGTGTCTATGTCGATGAGAAGGTCTCTTGCATCTGGCTGCAGAACTAATGGATCACAACCAAATATGTGTTCTCTTTCGAGTTCTTGTATGGTCATGCAGATATCCTATCAAGGCAATCTATAGTTGGGTTGACTTGACCAGAATGTGTATGCTTGTCGTCTTCAATATTCAATTATCTCAATTATTCACTAATTGCTTATGGGTTTATTGTCACTTTGAAGACCTGAATCCTAAGCCCTTGATCTATATCTGTTAATGTTGTGAAGATATTTGGCTGAGGTACTACCATTTTGAATACATAATCCCTGGGCTCTCTGGGTCTCATAATTTTCATGCAAAAGATAATTCAACTTTAATTGAAATGAGTAAACTAACTATGAAGGATATATCTACACTATGCTTATATTCTTTTTATTTTTGTATTTTCAATGATGTATATTTGAATGAAATTTAAAGACCAGCTATTCTAATATATTCAGATAATGAACAATTAATCTAATAACAAAATTAAAACAAGCAAGTTAGCCTGATGTAGCTATTTTCCTTCGCACTTGTGAATTTATCCTAAATATTTAAATAACTAATTAGTTTAATCGAAATACCTTCAATCTTACCTCAGAAGTGAGGAATAAATCACAGCTTCTCAGAAGCTATCATTCCCCATAGCTTCCCTGGTAATACTAAAAGCAATCTTTAACTGAAATAAAGTGATTTGCTACTCTATTTGATATATTATAACTATAACTTTGATAGCTCAAACCTGGAGTTTTATAGAATAGTGGTAAATCCAGTTGTGTCATGACTTGTCCCCTCAGTGTGATCTCTTTGTTCCTTCGTGCTCTCATGAATCCATAAAAGTGTGAATGTGATAGCGTCAGAAAAAGAAGATACTCGAACAATGGCATCTTTGGATATAAACCAAATAAATTGCAAGTAAGAGAGGGATAGTGCAAGTGAACAAAGCTTGACTATGCGATTCCTAGTAGGATTTATTGCAGGGATACAACACAAATATACCAAGAATTCTGGGATCTATCTCTTGTGAGAAAACAACAACCTATAACTCTAAGATTATCAAATGAACTCTAATCTAAAATTGAAACTATCTTATGCTAAGATAAATGTGTAGGATAGCAATGGAGCAAAATGAAAGTGTGAAGATCAAATGATCTCTAAAGCAGAAAGGAGAGGCTGAGAATTCATGCAAAATATAAACCTATTGAAACATATGGAAGAACTTCAAAACACACTGAATAATAATTCATAGAAGGAGAGGGGCCATTTGCTTGTAAACAAGCTAGGTATTTATAGCATTTGGATTTACCAAAGGGTAAGTTTGAATTGAACTCTTCTATTATAAACAAGAGAGAAATAACTATTTACCAGGTGGCCAAAACATAAATGCAAGCAAGAGTGTTTGAGAAATGTGGATGCAAATTAAATTTTTACGTTTGACGAAATCGTCAGAATGTTCTGGAAAACCCACACAGAACTGCTGCCCTGCGCAGGGCGGTGATTACAAGACCACCGCCCTGTCCTGGGCGGCGGTCACGGGACCTCCTCCCAGGAAGGGTAGTGGTCCTGTAACTTTAAAACTAAAATGCAAGGAAAAAGGGGGCAGAGGTCAAAACAAAGCATGCAGAGGCTGGATAAGGCATTTGGGATGCAAATGTACATTCAGCGAGCTTTTCTGGATTCTAAACACCTTGCGAAGAGATCTGAATCATCATTGGGGTTTTTGTAACCCATTTTCGGTGGTAAAATACCTACATTTTTGGGTATGTACAAGCACCTCATTTGATATTTTTCACGAACGCAAGAAAAACTCAATTTACTCAATTTTGTCGCGCGCGCAGTTTCAGCTTGGCGGAAGGCCTACTTTGAGAATCCATATCTCGAGCCTTGATGATCATCAAAAGAAACAGTTTGGTTCATTGAATTATTCCCACATTCATGTACTTATTTGAAAAAATTGATTATACAGCAGTTTGTTTGATATTTTTCACAGAGTCAAATAAAATGAAGTTTGCATGATTTCGTTGCATGCTCAGTTTTCAGCCTGTCAAGGTGGCTCACTTTGAGAGTTGATATTTTAGACTCAGATGATCGTCAAGAGAAATGAATCATTTCATTCAATTATCCTCACCTTAATATGCTCCCTTGCCAGTTTTTAGATGCTCAAGGTGACGTTTAGTATTTTTACAAAGCTAGTTTTACAGGCAATTTGTGCAGTTTTGTAAGATGGAAGTAATACCCTGAAATCATGCTTCTGTCACAATCATGTCATATTCAAACATTATTATGTTACGGTATGTATTCCCATGCATTCTACTCACCTCGAAGCTCCCTTCAGAGTATGAGAACATCGTCGATACTAACTTGGGACAGGTCGACATAGGTCGATTCTGCGATCACATATCAACCAAAGGTGAGTCACAATTTTCCTGACGCTTGTTCTGAATTGGTCATCACTTGCATGGATACACCATGAAACCTGCATAGTGTGGCGGTTAAACTCCAATAGCTCCAAAGTGGAAGCAACCTCTAACTTCCTCATTATGCAGTATAAGTCGTAGCTATTCGCATTGGTCTATTCGGAGTCAAAAGCCATTGTTATCGGCAGAGATCGATAATGGGAGAATCTTGTCCACAAAAATTGTTTTCACTTGATCATTATACAAAGCTACTCATCGAAAAACCAATACCAATGATAGGTACAATTGTGCGGATCATAAAAGAAGGCCACATCATTCAAGCATGTCCTTATCAGCTCTCAGTTAGCAATATGTGCAATACTTCATCAGCCAATCTTAAAGTTGGAGTGTTCTCGAATTAGAAAATCGTGAGTGAATCAGAATGTCAAAACTTCGGGATGATGATAAAGACAAAATACATAACTCCAGGAAGTGAATTACAATCTTGGCTCTTGGAAGATCTTCTCAATGGCAAAAGATTAAAAGTAGAATTCTGACAAACTAAGGTGGTGTAACGACTACAGTCTCGCGACAAATGAATAATTCATCATGGAAGGCTATTCGGAGCATGTGGAGAATTGTGTGTAATTTTGAATGTGAATACGAATGAAGATGAACTTGCTCACACCAAGATGTTGCTCAAATGGAGGGGTGGATGAATTGCTCAAGTTTCAAGATCATCTCTCTTATCACCTGGAGGATTGTTGAGCATGGTCAATGAGTTCATTCTCGTACGATCGGGATAGGCGGACTCTTGGCCCAAAGGATAAGGAACTGATCCTAGGTGTCTTGATCTAGGTGGCGCATTGCTGACTAGGATTATCTAGGTGTGCGTCTAAGTCATTTAAGTGGGGTCCACATGTACCCATTTCTTTTATTTATGTATTTTTCCTTAAATGACTTTTTAACTTAAGTGGTTCCTATTTTTAGTTGTTTTTAATAAAGTTGATTGAAAAATTCAAAAGTCACTTAAGTGCCCTATTTAATGTGCATTTAAAACGCTAACTACTTTGTAACCAACTTTTGGGTTATAAAAGGAAGTGAGGGGCTCATTTGTAAAGGTGACTTTAAGAGAGGAGAAGAAAATACTTTTGTATGCAAGCTTTACTTCAAAGAAAGAAACTTTGTGTTCTTTTGAGAAGACATTCTGGAGTTAATGAAATATGAACTTTGTGTCCATTAATTGTCTCTTATAGCATTTGATTTTCTTATGTTCATTAGATGTTAGTGTTTGAATCTTGCATGCAAATATTGTCTTTGATCTTATTATCAACATTATTAATCCGTTGTTCTAGTTCACGGTGATCAAGCTCTGATTATCTACTTGCTTACGTGTGTTCCTTTTTACATATTCTTGTTTAGCTAACTCAAACTCCGTTTTATTTGTGTTATTTATTTGTCATTCTTCCTCATGCAATATTAGGCTCTGCTTTACCAAACTCTTGCATTTTCCTTCCATTCATTCCATTTCACTCCTTTCCTTCATTCCATTTCACCCGCCTCATTCACTTTTCTTTCCATTGATGTTTCAAAACACCCCCCACATACAATTTTGAATGTATAGATGTAAATATAGTTTTGGAGGGACATTGCTCAAAATCAACCTCACCTTCATTGAGGAGGGACTTCGTTCCCACACTGTTGCATGTCATTTGCATGCGTACAAATCCATACATAGCTAACAACACACCATGCAAGGGAAATAACAAAACACAACACACCCAACAAGGAGGAAAGCAAAAAAAGAAAAGGAAACAAAAAGCAAAAAACAATGTGCAAAGCACTTGGAGGAAAACACCTAACTAAACTTTATAGGGGTGGAAAAATCTCAAAAACAAGCTTTGAGATGTACCCCATTCACATGAATGGGAAACTCTTCTCCATATAGCTTGGATAGGAAAAACGAATTTGCTTCCTTAAAACTTGTAATAACATATGGTATACTCCAGAGAGCGTCAAACTTTTCATGCATGTCTGGTTTGGCTCTAACAACATCCCATTTGAGAACTAAATCTCCCTCTTGAAAATTCCTGTTGGACACTTTCTTGTCAAAATATTTCTTAAACTGAGCCTGATGTTGCTCCAAAGTTTTCATTGGTTTTTTCCACACTTCTTCTAACTCCATGAACTCATCATACCTAACTGTCATGTGTTTACTCTCCATAACCTCAAGCTGATGTGCTAACTCCAAAGAGGGAAATTCCAAGGATAGTGGAATTTTTGCTTCTCTTTCATATACCATCATGAAAGGATAATTTCTAATTTCTCTTTTAGGTGTGATCTGATCTACCCATAAAGTAGTTTTAAGATGTGTGTGCCAAGTCCTCATGTTGCTTTCCATAGTGTGTTTGATAATCCTTATGAGGTTCTTGTTGTTAGGATCGTCGAACCCATTCCCTTGAGGATAGCAACTGGATGAGGTCTTGAGATAAACTCCATTCTTAACTTCCCATTCACTCAGCTTCAGACTAAGAAATTTCATTGCATTATCAAAAATAACTGTAAAAGGAACATTGAACCTTGTCCTTATGCCTTCTAATAAATCAAGAATAACCCTTTCATTACCCTCCTTCAATGCTAATACCTTTGTCCATCGAGTAAAATAATTTTCTACAGTAAGGACCCATTTATGTCCATCACTGGAAAAAGGATTGATCATTCCAATGAAATATAATCCCCATTGAAAAAAGGGTTGATCAACTTGAATTGGATGGAGGGGAATAGCTTCCAACTTCTACTTTCCAGTGAAAAAGGTGCATTCCTTGCATTTATTTACCCAGAGATGGCGTCCTTGAATAAATCTGGAAAATAGTAGCTAGTCTTCATGATTTTTGTAGCAATCATTCATAAGGAGTAATGCCCTCCTAACAGACCATTTTGAAATTCTTCTAGTGTCTTATTTACTTTCTCTGGCCCTATGCACTGAAGGAGAACACCATTCAAATCCCTGTGAAAGAGAACAGTATCTACTAAAACATAAGGAATAAACTGAAGATGAAAGTTCCATCTTTGAGTCCTATCCATGTCAATAGGATATGTTCCTGAGAGAAGGAAATCCTTCATCTTTAACAACCGGTCAACCTGATCATCTCTTATATCATTATTCAAAAGCATCACGTCCTCATCACCTTTCAATTCCAAATCTATGGAAATTTTTTGACATAAACCTTTTCCTCTGACTAGCTTGGTAACCCCTTATGTGCATGTCATGCTCCATCACCTTAGTAATCCACCCAACATGTTTCTCATTCATATCTTTATTAATCAGCAAAAAAACCTTAACACGTGGATGAGACACTATCAAATGAATTCTATTGTTATACAACATGTTCCTAAACTTTTTCAAATCTCGAATGACAACAAAAACTTGCTTTTCAATAAATGAATATTTGAGCTCATTATCTCTTAGAGATTGGTTGAAGAAAGAAATTGCTTGTTCCATCATATCATCATTCTACTGAGTGAGGATCCTAGAAATACTTTCCTGACCTATAAAATCATAAAGAATAAAATCCTTATCAAACCTTAGATTCACTAATGTAGGCACTTGATAAATGGATGTCTTAATGGCTTCAAAGCTCTCCTTTCCTTCCTTCATCCATGAAAAAGGAATATTTTTCTTCAATATGGTTGTTAATGGTTTGGCCAAGGCTGTGAATTGAGGAATGAATCTCCATGCAAAATTTATTGTTCCTAGGAAACTCTGAAGACCTTTCATATGACTTGGGGGAGATAGGTAAAAAATTGAACGAATCCTATCTGGGTCGATAGAAATTACTTCTGTTGAAACCACATGTCCAAGTATATTTCCTTCATGCACAGCAAAAAATACACTTCTTAGGATTCAATGAAACCTCAAACTCTCTAAACCTCTTGAAAACATTTCTTTAGATGCGCAATGTGATCCTCTACATGCTTGGAATACACAGTTATATCATCAAGATACACCAAGATAATTTCATTGATCAACCCCTTAAATGTCATGTCCATAGCTCATTGGAAAGTAGCTCTAGCATTAGATAATACAAATGGCATTTTTTTTATAAGTGTATGTACCCCATTTGGTAGGGTGAAGGCACATTGCAAGAACCAGCAAGGCGATGTGTGAGTTTAAAAGGCCGAGTCAATTCAGTGGAGACAACGAATAACTCGGAAAGGTGGGTTTGAATCATTAAGGATTGAGAAGTTAGCTCGAACACGGTGAAGTGAGGATTGACTCGTTAAGGAGCTCGTTTCATGACATAGGGCTTGATGGATAGAAAAATGTGAAACTCGATGGAGGAACTCCACAACTCTCAATCGCGGCATAAAAATTACTCGCATAGATAAAAAAGTCAGTCATGTAAGGAATAAAGTTGGTGAAGGATTTTGAACACGACGAGTGAATAGATTGACATCATAAGATTTAGGAATGCATCTCTGAGTCAACTGATCTAAAACCAACAAATATTCCATGTGGTTTAAAGTGGAGCAAAGAAAATGAGATGAATTGGGTGGGGTCTGAGTTGAGGCCGAGTCACTCAGTGAACAAGTTCTTTCGGTGCAAAGGCCAAGTGGGTGACTAAGATAAATGGAACTTGTTGCATGGCATGGGGCTCAGATGGTTTACACTCAAAGAAATCAGATAACAGGTAGAAATGATTAAAGGTTGAATATCAGGAATGCATTGAAATAGATGAGTTCGGCCACATGGAAGTGAAACAACTTGGAGCCAAGTAGATGGCTAGCTTGATGCAACATAGAGCTAAGTTCTAGAGCTTGATGATCTCAGAGATAAGGTAAGCTGATTTGAGTGAGGCAGAAATAGGAAGTTCAGTTTTTCGGAGTTGGAAATCCATGATGGAATTCCACGCTCGAGCACATAGAATGGCTGGGACATGACGAGAGTTTTAATGAAGACCAATCTGGGGAGTTTCGGGAGTCTGTGGCCATAGGGAGAATTAGGGCTTCACCTTTAGAATGTTGGGTCCGCATTGACACGTCCCCTCAACTACTTAGTTATCCATATATCCCTACCTTGTTAGTCATACCCCTTTATTACCCCTGTCTTAGCTCGGTGGGTGGTTTTCTCCATGTGGTACCCTCTTAGAAAAATATACCTCACATTTATGTTGGTCAGCCTATACTTTTACACATACCACCATAATGGCTCATTGAAGACCACTTCACCATGGATCGAGCTCTCAGCATGTGCCTCCTTAACTAGGTTAATGATTATGTGGACGCTAAGCTCCACAACCTTTCATCAACTCCCCGCCAATCACGTCACTTGGCACCTTAAGACTCGCGAGCCCACCAATTTGGTAAACCCCATGTATCCAAGGATTTTTCCAATCACCTCGAAATTTAACATCACCAACCACTATGGCATCAACCCTACCATGTACCCCGAACTCTACGATCGATGTTGCATCAACCACTTTCTTGCCACATTAGCTCGGAAGGCCTGACAACACTTGGACATTGGAGCCTGAGAAGGCTTGAACCAATCACCTTAAATCTCCCCAAAGCAAAATTAATCCTTATGGGTCCCATCAGAAGGCCGATATGCCTTAGAATTTGATTCAAAGTATTATTTTTATCAAAATGGAAGATAAATTCAAATTTTTGAATTTACGGAGGCATAGTGGAGTAGATATTTTCTCAAGTATAATTAATGATGTAATTAAG
This sequence comes from Taxus chinensis, assembly GCA_019776745.2. Lineage (NCBI taxonomy): Eukaryota > Viridiplantae > Streptophyta > Pinopsida > Cupressales > Taxaceae > Taxus > Taxus chinensis. The sequence continues at coordinate 752,516,321 of CM034146.1, forward strand.
CATGTAGGCCATTATATGCTATAATTTTGCCCAAAATTTAGGATCCCTTTTTTTCTCTCACCAGCTTGGATTTTATATAAATGTAAATAGGAAACACATTTCAAGGGGTTAAACATTTTCCAATTCCTCTCTCTTTTCACAAGATAAGTTGTCGATTTGGGAACTCTCAAGCCTTTCTTCTAAAGATTGTAATGGAAACCATTGCCTCTTCCTAATGTAATGATGCATTGTGCATGTGATGAAGTAATAAAAAATATGTTTTGTGACTAATTATTGGTCCTTTCATTATTTTTGCTACTTATTTTTTCCTTTCTCAAGTTTGCAGGTATACTGCACAATTTCAAGTTTCCATTGCAGGTTTTGGGAGTTATTGTACTTATCTGGGAGTGAAGTTCTCTATGCAGTTGGGTTTTGGTGTATGTTCATCCTTCTCATTTTCATCCTTCTTCATCGGAAGAAAGAAAACTTGTCTAGCGAGACCATTTCTTGGTGCATCACCACTTTCTAGTGTATGTTTTATTTCTTATAAATCTCTTTCCCTAATCCCCTAGAAATGTTCGTATAGGTCTAGTTAGTTGTTTTTATTGCATTAGGAGCAGTGTAATGCTTAGTTTAGGAAGAGGAAGTCGGCCTTCTCCGAAGGTTCACCTCAAGCCATAAGCCCCACAGCTTGAGAGGTGATCCCATGTTACCCAATCACACCAAATGCCCTATCAATCACTTGGCCATTCAAAGAGTGCAATGATTTGGCAATAATAGTTTTTGGTAATCCCGGTGACACTTCAAGATCCATCACAAAGAATCATATAATTTTTGGGATACTAAAAATGACTCCATGCCCCATGAATACACAAGGCTATTACACTAGTGCTTAGCAAGCAAGCATCCCCGAGAGATCGCCAAAAATGTTATATAATTTTTCTCCTTGGGGAAAAATTGGACAACGGGGGCCTATTGTGCTGTGGGACTGAAAAGGGGTCTTCATGAAGCATTCTGGGTCACTACATGTTCAAGAGGAAATCTTAGAAAATCCAAAGTTTATTGTAAAAAGTTAAAATTCACAAAATATGGTGGGGAGCCCAAACCATATCACCGAGCATCTTGGCGATTTGATTGTCGAGTTGTGCACTACATACCTGGTAACTCAGTATTTGACTCACAGAGAGCATAAGTGACATCGAAACCAAGTCAATATGGAGGACCCGACATTAGAGGAGGGTGAATAATGAGCGATCTTGGGTGGTTTATTCTCACAGTTATATTCGCAAGAGCGGAAATGCACGTAAGGGGAACATTCATTGGCTCCAGGAACTCACTGCAGGGTGTCCCAAGTTTGAATGTGAAGAGGGTCGGATATGCCAAACAAAGCGAGATCAGATCGAGCCAAGTGAATGGCTTTGGGTCAATTTTGGAGTGTTTTAAGGATGGAGGTTACTTTGAGGGATCTCAGACACATCGTAAGTGTTAACAGGGGCATCGTGTCAGGTGAGTTTGGATTAAGCCAAGCTAAATTTTAATACAGCGAGGCACGCGAATAGGATAACTTGGCACAGGGAAGCTCGGATCGGGCTGACAACTAAGCGTCGAGTTGCGAGGATATTTTCTCAGAAACGTGAGAGCTCACGAGCTCAGTGGCCAGGAAACTCTATCGGTTGAATGAGGAGAGCTCGTGACAGAACTCGATGGGAAAGCTCGTGGGGAAATAAATCAAACTTGGTCGGCCACGATGGTGAAAGTAAACTCCTCGAGCCGATAAACGCAAATATCAATACAGAGCAGGGAATGTAAAAGTTGAGTTACATCAACAAGCAAGCATGGAGGGTGGGCTATTGAGGGCTAAAAGGCCGATGCGGAAGGGAGCTTAATCACTCGTCATCTCGAGAAATGCATAGGTGAGAAATTAAGTCGGCTTGATGTGGTGAAGTAGAGCTCGAGGCTAGGTTAGATGGTGAATGCATGGCACATGAGTACATCGAGTTTGGAGGGAGCTCATGTATAGCTTGGAATCATGGCATGATGAACGTAAGTGCATAGGTTCTTGATTGGGCTGAGTCGAGCCGGCCTAGTTAGAGGAGAAGAGGAGCTCATTGCACAAAAGGAGTCGGCTTAGCGATAAAGGTGAGCCCAACGGGAAACTAAGGAAAATAAGATCTCATGTGACTCAACTCAAGAGAGGGAATAGGTGCACCAGGAGCTTTGAACGCAACATATGAGGGATGGCTCAGCCATTGAATAGTAGCGACAGATCAAAGATCGACTCGGTGCATGGTAATAGCTTGGCCATAGCGAGCTCGATCATAGAGGTTCTTCAGGGGCCTTCTCGGTGTAAGAGGAATTCGAGCTCTAGAGCTCAAATCATTGATTGGACCAAATGGGCTCACCGAGCCATTTTTCCAGGGACTTAGTGCATACATTGGCTAATCCATGAAGTGCAAGTTGAGATATGCCAAGATGAATTCAAAGAGCAGAGCACATCACTGAGGAAGCAACTTGAAATACTGAGTGGGGATCGTGAACTCGACAAAAATCCATGGTGGGCTAAGGCATGGATGTTGATTGACTCAAATGGACTCGAGTTTATCCATCTAGGTAGCAGTAAATAAAGATAGCTCGATGTGAGCTAGGCAAGGATGGATTTTGAGATCATCTCAACGATTGGAATGAATTTATGGGAAAATTCCAAGATGAAGCCAAGTTTGGGTTTTTGGAGATGGTAATTCAGGAGGAATTTTGCACTCGGCTCGCAGGTTGGCTCGTCAAGAGAAGTTCATAATGTAGCCCGAGCTGGGGATTTTTGGGGGTCCATGGCCAGGGGGAGATTCGGGGTGATTGGGCCAAGTCGTCTCACGCTCTAATGTCCAAAGTTGGCTAAGGTCCCCCGAGGGTCTGTGGATGTTGGCCCATGTAGGGTAATGTGCCAAGGTGAGTTCCAAGTTGATAGGAATGTGTGGCAAGGCGTTTAAGACCGGATCCCAAAATTCTGAGGTGACTCAGTTTACATGGTAGATACATCTTCACAGGCGGTTATCAGTTTTGGTGCCGAGTTGCTTGGCTATTGAATGCGTGGAAAGATGGTGTTAAACATCCATACAAGTCGTTTGGTGGGTTCATCGTGTCTGAGTTATTTTCCAAGTCGATAGGGCGACAAGTGAAGGCTGAGTCACTAGCCAAGTCAGAGGGGTTGTTTATTTCGGGGAGCCCGTCATGCAACAGAAGCCATAGGTGGCTAAAATTCTCACCAAACAATGCAGAACGTGTCGGCATAACCGAGTTATTTGGCAGGGTAAAACAAATAATAAGACCAAAGAAATATTGAGGAGCCCGCCAATCAATACAATCACGTGGCTAGTTGTGAGAGTTTGATGTTATGGTGGTATGTGAAAAGTGGAGGCCGAACAATGTTTAAATGTGAGGGTGGTGGGTGTTGTAAGACCCACGATGTGATGTAAATATAACACGTACTCGATGAATGATGTAAAAGAGGAGCTCACCAGCTAGCTCGGCGAGCTGGCTAGTGAGTTGGTTGGCCAAACAGCAGCGTAAAACCCTATTTTACAAAAGAAAAAACTCATGGGTCTCACCAATGGACCAAGGGAAATATCTGAAGGTTTTTAAATATTATTTTTTATTAAAATGGATAAATTTTCAATTTTTGAATTTATGGAGGCACTATGGGATGAATATTCTTCAGAGGTACAATTAATGATGTAATTAAGCATGTAGGCCATTATCTGCTATAATCTTGCCCAAAATATAGGATTCCTTTTTTTCTCTCAGCATCTTGGATTTTCTATAAATGTAAATGGGAAACACATTTCAAGGGGTTAGACATTTTCCAATTCCTCTCTCTTTTTCACAAACTAAGTTGTTGTGGATTTGGGAACTCTCAAGCCTTTCTTTTAAAGATTGTAATGACAACCATTGAATCTTCCTATTATAATGATGCATTGTGCATGTGATGAAGTAATAAAAATTATGTTCTATAACTAAATATCGGTCCTTTCAATATTTTTATACTTATTTTACCTTTCTCATGTTTGCAGGTATACTGTGTAATTTCAAGTTTCCATTGCAGGTTTTGGGAGTTATTGTGCTTATCTAGGAGTGAAGTTCTTTATGATGTTGGTTTTTGGTGCTTGTTCATCCTTCTTTATTGGAAGGAAGAAAACTTTTCTAGTAAAACCCTTTCTTAGTTCATCACCACTTCCTAGTGTAGGTTTTATTTCTTGCAAATCTATTTTCCTAACGTCCTAGAAATGTTAGTATAGGTCTAGTTAGTTGTTTTTATTGCATTAGGAGTAGTGTAGTGCTTAGTTGAGGAAGAGGAATCTAGCCTTCTCCGAAGTTTCACCTCAAGTCACAAGTCCCACAGCTTGAGAGGTGATCCCATGTTACCCAATCACATCGAATGCACTAACCATCACTTGGTTATTCAGAGGGTGCATTTATTTGGTGATAAAAATGTGTTAGGAAGTCCTAACACGAAATCCATACTCAAATAAACCCATAGCCATACAAGGATAGGTAATGGCATATACAACCCAGTATTATGTACATGGTCCTTAGCCATTTGACACACTCTACATCTTGCTACAATCCTACTTATCTCCCTCTTTACCTTTGGCACATAATACTTTTCTAAAACAAGAACAATTGTCTTACTTATACTAAAGTGTCCAGCCAACCCCCCACTAAGCAGTTCTCTTATAATATTTTCTCTCATTGAATCGGAAGGGATGCACAACTATTTCCCCCTGAATAAATAACCATCTTGCATCAAATAATCAGAAGAGCCACTACCTACTATAGGGTCATTTACGTTGTCTCATAACATCACCAAAATCTTGATCACCTTCATACAATTCCTTAACTTCCTCAAACCCTACTACTTCATCTTCCATTGTTTTCAAAAGCGGTACACTCCTACTCAAGGCATCAACAACTTGATTCTTCTTACCTGAATTATGCTTTAAGAAAATATTATATTCTTGCAAAAATGAAACCCATTTTACATGCCTACTATTTAGTTTTTTTTTGTTTGTTTACATACCTCAAGGCTTCACGGTCAGTAGAATATTTCCTTAATGTCTGAACAATAGCATAAAATTCCACATCATAAGTAGAATATTTCCTCCTGACTTCATTTATCTTTTCACTGAAGAATGCCATAGGTCGTCCTTGACTCAGTATAGCTCCAATCCCAATGGCATCACTATCAACCTCAAAGACCTTGCTAAAATTTGTCAATACCAAAACATGTGCTTCTAACACTTTCTTCTTCAATAATTCAAAACTATCTATTGTTACCTTGGTCTATACAAACTCCTTCCCCTTTGTAAACTTTGTTATGGGTGCATCAATACTACTAAAATTCTTGATGAAATTCCTTTAAAAAATTTCCAGTCCATAAAAACTACGAACCTCTGTCACATTCCTTGGAATAGGCCACTCCAAAATCACCTTTACTTTGTTTCATCCATCCTCTAAGATGAAAAAATCCAAAAAAACAAGACTCTTCTGAAGAAATCTACACTTCTTAAAGTTACTCTCTTTACGTAACAAGTCTAACACCAATTTCATATGTATCAAGTGTTCTTCCACTATCTTACTAAATATCACAATATCATCAAAATAAACAATAGAAAACTTACCATTGTATTCTCAAAGTACTCTATTCATCAACCTCGTGAATGTATTAAGTGCATTAGATAGCCCAAATTGCATCACCATCCACTCGTAAAATCCATATTTTGTTTTCAAATTTGTTTTCCATTCATCCCCTTCTCGGATTCGGATTTGGTAATACTCACTCCACAAGTCAATCTTGCTAAAATATTGGGTTCCCACTAGCACATCCATTATATCATCCAATCTTGGAATTAAGAATCGACACTTAATTGTGATTTTATTTATGGCCATATTGTCTACATACATTCTCCAGTCTCCATATTTTTTGGGAGTCAATAGCGTTGGAGTTGCACATGGAATCATGCTTTCTCTCACTAACCCTTTCTATATTAGATCTTTCACTTTTCTGTTTAACTCCTCATTCTGTGTCAGACTCATCCAATAGGATACCTGGTTTGGAAGGGTGGATCCTGGGATCAAATCAATATGATGTTGTATATCCCGCTTCAGAGGTAACCCATCTGGAATTTCATCTGGTATGACATATTTATATTCTTTTAGTACCTTTACTATAGTAATGGATATATTAAAATCCTCTATTTCCACCTTCTTTGACATTAGTACATAACACCAGCCAACTTCTTCCATTTCTATAACAAACGCTTTTATAGCCAACAAGACCTCACTCTTCTCTTCTTCCTTGAAGGGTAACAAGACCACCTTTACACAATCCTTCCAAAAAATTATTATATGTATTTTTCCCTCCATCATGTGTAACCTTTCTATCATATTACCAAGGCCTCCCTAGTAATATATGACATGCATCTATTAGGATAACATCACACCATACCTCATCCTTAAATATATTCCCAATCGAAAACTTTATGAGGCATTTTTTATATATGGTTACCTCATTCTCTTTCTTGAACCATTATATATGATAGTGATATGGGTGTTTCTCACATTTAAAATTAAATTTATCAATCATCATAGTTGAAACCATATTTTCACAACTACCACCATCAATAATAATATTACATACCTTTCCTCCATACGTTCATATTCGAAAGATATTTTCCCACTGCCAAAATTCATCACCAACACGATCATGTTCTTTCTCCTTCTTTGAGACAATCATCGTCCTCCTTATCACAAGAGTTTCACCCAAGTCAGCAATAACCTCCATTTATTCTTCGTCTTTAGCTTCAACCAAAATTTCTCATGGTAATTATCATTGCCATCTATCCTGTGTAGGATAGTGTGGACACTCAAAATATCTATGCCCCTCTTCGCCAAATCGATAACATGTATATTTCCTTTGGGGGCTATTCTATCCTCGTCCTCCATTATAACCTCTTCCCCTCTGAAACCCCCTACCTCTTTGGTAGTTACCACATCTTTGATTAGAATCTTCATATCGTTATATGTTAGAGGATTCTCATTTTGTAGAATCAAATCTACCTTTGCCTCTCATTGGATATGATGATGGCACTCTCTTCATGCCTCTTCTAAAATTATTCCTCTTTTTTTATTCTACTTTTAATGCAAGTTGATAAGCATCATCTAGGATATGGATCCAAAGCATACTCAGCTCATCTTTTATGGTATAATTTAGCCCGTTTATATACCTTGTATCCTTCTATTCTTCAAACTCTCCCTGTTCCACCCTAATTAAAAACTTGCAAAATTCATTGGTATACTCTTGAATGCTAATATCCTTATGTCTTAGGTTTTGAAACCTTCGAAAGAGTTTCTTAGCATAATCAACAGGAATAAACTTTTCCTTTAACTTTTTTACCATTATGCAGGTGATCCAACCAGATCAATGCATGTCCAACTAGCTTAGTGCATGCAAACTTAACCTTCTTCTCCTATGAAAGGATTTTCCACTCAAATGATTTTTCCATATGATTCAACTAGTCAATAAAATCCTTTGGTCATAACCCTCCAACATAATCATGAACATTAATCTTGATGTCGTCATTCTTTCCCTCTAAAGCTTGGATCAATCTCTCCTCAAATGGTCTCTCATTCAAGGTGTACTCATCTATCTCATTTTCTTCTTCAGTTCCTCCTCCATTCATTAATGGAGTTACTTCTTCAATGTCACTATCTAAGTTTACATCTCCATTTGCATGTCTCCTTCTAAGGCGAGTAACTTCTTGTGTGAGCTCAGCAACTTGTCTCTGTAGCTCCTGCATATGCCTATTCATCTGGGCATAGCCTCCCCTCCCCCATGTAGCCATGCTTATATAAAATATAGGGAAAAAGTACACAAAAAATTTAATATATTAGCTTATATTACCTTAACTATTCCCACAAGATCAAAAACCTGTTTTGATACCAATTGATGTGGATCCAACTGTAAGAGGTTGAAATACCTTCAAAACACACATAAACAGTTTTCAAAAAAAAACCAGAAGCTTTAAAATAGATTTATTCTCATTCCATAATCCACACTAATATTTTGCATGATTACAATCTTCCTTTTATTTCACATCTGCTATAAAAGACCCTAAAATGCCAAAAACCCCTAAAATGCCAAAAAACCCTAAAATGTCAAAAACCCTAAAATACCAAAAATTACCTACTAAAAAAACACCTTGGATGGGCCCCAAAAATTTTGTGCCAAATATTCCTTCATAAATTAAGGCTCATGCAAAATTTTGACTTATTCTAAAAAGCAAAACAAAAGTTATTAAAACTATACGACCTAGTCAAAAGCAAAAATAATGTTCGAAGCCAATTTTAGACCACTATATGACGGAATTTGGCCCCGAAAAATATACCAAAAAGGCCACAATATTTCATAAAATGTTGGCCCCAGCATAATATTAATGAATATCTACCACCCTAAAAAAAATTTAAGATGGTCCAACGATTGGATCAAAAGTTATGGCCTTCACAACTTATGCTCCTACATCAAAACACCTCACGGTGTAATTAGAAGCATCCACACAATGCAATTTCATTGAAATGATAAATTTATTTACAATAATAAACATATACTTTTCAGGACATTGACCAATTAACCAATATGGTATGGTAACACTTGAATCACATAGAAGAAAATGGTCCAACTTATAACCATTAACATTATTGTTAATATTTAATACTTTTACATTCATACGTGTTATACAATGGCAGTAGGGTGGAATGTAATGCTCTGAGTTGTTTATTTTTATTAATGAGCTTAGATTTGATGTTTATTTCATCGTTATTGTGAAATTTCATTTTTACATTTTACTCTCATTTAATCGTCACTTATAACCTTTCATCAAAACTAAAGTTTGGTGAGTGTCTTTTGGCCAAAAATATTTTTCAAGATTGATTACATGGTTGAGCTAGATCAAATACTATTTTTCACCAATCAAAAATAAATTGGAGGAAAAGTTAATAGAATTATTAGGCGATGTGGTATGTGCAAAATCTAACATAAGAACTTTGAGATTGATATCTTTTGACATATTTCAAATAGATGTATTTAAGATATCTTTGCTAGTGTTAACCTAAGCCCCCACCATTGTTCACTTCAATATATAACCCAATATTAACCCTAATACTTTTGAAATTATCTAATACAAATCCAATACCAATTGATGGCACGAGTAGTAAAAATCATCAATATACAAATTAACAAAATCGTGTTGCTCGCCCCAAAAATATAAAATTCAAGTTACCAAAATAGCAAAAAACATGAAACAAGGGATTTCTTTGCAAATGGACAATATAAAAAACTAAAAGAAATTTGTAACTATAATCAATCATCTCAAAATTGTGTGTGATTGAGACATGTACAAGATTAGAGTTGTTGAACATTGGCCAAACCTTATGTAAATGATATCACACTCAGTGGAAATTCACAAGTATTTGTGCTCTGCGAAGCTCCTAATATATATCTTGTCAATACATACTCTAAAATTTAAAATAAATAAAAACTCATAAGTTCCTTGGAAACACTCACTTTATATAGTTTGTATATTGATTTCATTTCTATTGATAAATGATTAAAACTTATATAGATAACATCTTGCAAGGATACAACTTGTGACCCTTTAAATGAAATTCATAAGTTTTTTTTCTCTAGAAATCTTTTAACCTATTTCCTTTCAGCACATATTTTGAAATCTAAAATAAAAAAATCAGAAGTTCCTTCGGAACATACTATTTTATATTATTTGTCTATCAATTTCATATTCATCTAGTAGATGTTTCAAACATATATGGTTAACATTTTACAGGGCTACAGCTTGTGAACCTTTACAAACCACTCCAAATTAAGGTTTAAAAAATGTTCAAAATTAATATTCTATATCAACTTATTAAGATTATTATGAATATATTAATAATATAGCATTAGATAAGAGTGTGAAATCTTATATTTAGAATATATAATATTGTGAATATGTATACGAAAGTTAGTTTATTAAAAAATCTCACTCATAATATAATCTTAGTGGTTGTACAGTGGATTGTTAAGATATCCTATTTTTAAGAGAAAACTATTGTCTATATATATGTCATATATGTATGAATGGATGATGATTTTTGTGTTATAAAGTAGTCTATTGTTTTTATTTAGTATCAGAGCTAATATATCCATTGTAAGAAATGATTAGGGATATATGTCTCGTGTATTACTCTGAATAATGGAAATTTTCATTTGAAAGGAGGGATGTTATCATTTTAGAATTTTGTTGTTTTTTGGTTAAGATTATCAACTAATAATTCCATTACCTTTGGAAAAGATTTTCCACCTCTATCACATTACAGATAATTTTCTATCAACAAGGTTCAAATCATGTCCAAACCCATTTTCGTGATTTATTGATCCGCATACGAGATGTAACTCCTCTACTTGAAGATTGTAAAAGCCTTATGTTATGAGAAAATACAAATCTTTTAGAACATGATATTTTTTATTTCCAGTCCGCACCCAATTTTTTTGCCAGAAATGAGCTAGTTGATCAACACAATATTTGTATGCTAAAATCATTGAATGTTCCCATAGCTAGCTCAATTGCACAGGTTACCTGACAATGTGAATATGGAGAAGTTGATGATGATCAACTCAAACATAAAATACTTCTATGCAAATAACAAAAAGTTATTCTTACAGCTAGTTTATGGGTTGAGTATGGCCTTGTTGACTATCTAACTAGAATGATTGTCGATATCGTCTACAATAATTGTACCTCACCATCAAAACATCCATTGTTATTTTTCATCAAATTTGAAAGATACGTTGGACCTTGTTCTAGGATATAAATAATCCTTTTCATGCTCTAGTTCAACCGATTACAAGAGATTCACGTAGGTAACTACCACTTCAAATCGCATGGGCTTTAACAATACACAAATCAAAACGAATTACTTTATATAAAGTGATAGTTGACATTGGAACAAAAAACGATAGGGCCTAACTTTTACAGCTATCTCAAGGGTCCCTTCCCTTCACAACATTCGAATCTCTCATCCTTTGTCCTTTGATCATTTCTCAAAAATGTCGTTTCCCAACCACACTAAAAATACAAAAATTTGATAAAGCCCAACTCCTTGCTCTGCCAAATTCTCATTTTTTTAATATACAATTCTTAAGAGTTCTCAAACATTTGGGTGTTTTTGAATAGCTTCCAACACCCAAATTTAGTTAATTGTTTTTACGTCCACATCTCATTGTGTTTATGTACAAATACAGATGTAAAAACAAAATTAATAAGTTAATCGACATCAATATAATATGTGTTATGTATACCATGTTCATTAGATATTACACACCACTTAACTATCTACTTTCAAATAACATTGCTAACCTTCCCTTTCAAATGTTCTAATTCCCTCCACCCATCTCCCCACTCCACAATCTCCCTAGCCAAATTATCCCTTCCCATCCCCTCCACCATATCACTTTCAGTGTTCACATTGCATGACGTGTGTGTGATTTCTAGTTTATATTAATGCACATGGAGATACCTCTTTTGACCCGCCTTCGGCTGATATTTTTTATTCACGTTGTCTTGTGCAGCCCCATAGATTTACTCCCACATCAATGAAGGGATCTATATAATAAAACTATTATTTACACTTGAGTTGCAAATTACGTTGGATGAGTATAACAATGTTAAGTTTGTTGGAGTTGTAATTTACAACGAGGTGTATGCAAACAAAAAACTAAACAAAAAAACTTTATAGAAACTTAGAATAATCAAGCACATGACACATTATTATAGTACAAAGCTTATTTTTTAGATTGCTTCATTTAGCATCACCAATAATCGCCACAAGAAAAATTTCCCTTTTTATAATGAAAAAAATGGTTCCCATCTCTCAGAAAAATTTCTCTTGTGACAATCTTGGAGTTAATTTTCATTGCAATGTGGCAATCAGCACATTATCAAAGGTTCTTAACAACTGTAATAGTTGTTCCATGGGGGCATGTTTAACCAACCAAATGGAATTTCCAAATTTTTAAGTATGGTGGCAGAGAAATAATTCTTTTTCGTCCACTTCCACATCATTAAGTAAATGTCTTCAATATGAAAAATAAGTTTTTTCCTTCATCTCTCAAGCCATTTTCTCCAACTTTGCATCAATTTCCTTTGTTTGTAGATTTTATCTATGATTTATGATATGTCTCATGTCCTTCAATCTAACTACATCCAAGGATCTTCTTAATTCCTCTATCTTTCATCAATCTCTGTACGTTTGAGCCTCACCTCACATGCCCACTTCTGCATAGATGTTTGAGAGAAGAAACTAAGATGCGTCATTTTTAGGATCCAAATCAAAATGCATTATGGATGTAAATAATCATAAGCTTATATTCATATGTCATCTACAGGAACCAAGCAAACACTTCCACATAAACCCCACAAGTTTATGTGGAATTTGGATCTACACCTACCAATTTCATTATGCATATTCTGCAATCAACAATGTCCATGAAACCACATTTTTTTAGGCATTTTGTCAAATAGTTCACATGTGTTGTGTAATGTTCCACATTTTGCATACATGTCTACTAGAGAATCTGCAACTAAAAAATCTAAGAAAGTATCCTTTGTGGCAAAAAAATACCTTCCACAGCCATTGCTTGTCATTCTGAACTCCATCAACCCAATGAAATTGGCATCTAGTTTCAACAATTTCCACTTCGACCAGCTATAAAGAATGCCCCATTGATGATAGATAGTGGTAAAAAGCTCATTTTTCTCAATTGGGGACACAGTGCTTGAACTCTCCACAAAATGAAATGTGTCCTTCTATCTTCCCACACATAACATACAACTGAATTTTACATTGAATTCCAACGTTGTCTAAAGGGCCGCAGCAATGACATATCTCATCTACATTTTGCAGTACTTGTTGGCATCGCTTAAGATGCATATGCATTGTTCATATTTATGTGTACATTTCCCCAAGCACACACGGATCATCTTTATACATTTCTTTAAAGACACCTACAACACACTTCGTATGATTTTTGACACATTTCTCCCACTTTTTTGCCAATCAGGCCATCCGATTGTTGAATTTCTGACACATTTAAAATAAGCTATCAGGAAAGTATAGGCAGGCATGAAGAGTGTGACCGAAAATTAACTCTTGGAAAAAGTCATCGGAATTAAAAAAACATAAATATTTGTTAATCGTGCGTTATCTTGGGCGGCTCAATAGATCTTCTGTCATGTCAATGAAGGGATCAATATAACAAGGCCATGAAATGGAAAATCCTGTTGAAACAAATGCATTTAAGTTGCAAAGGATAGACTTGAATAAATATAAGGGGAGAACCACATGGAAAAAACAAATTAAAAAAAGAGGATTATACTTTAAGGTCACGTTCAATCTTGTGGAAACAACTACATTTAAGGTGAAGAACCAAATTGATATAGCCTTAAATTAAATTAATAAACATATTCATAACATTTAAATGAGATAAAAATGTTATTTTCTATAAAATGTGAAGCAAATTGTGATAATTTTGTTAATTGATCATATATTATTTATTATTGTTTTAAGAGTTGTTTGCACATTAAAATATGTTATGTTGAGGACATGTCTTTGAATAAGTCTTTAGTTGAACAAAGATAAAAACATGTGGTCCAAATATGAACTTTAAAAAAAATCAAAACGGTGTCTACAATATATGTGGAAATATATTTTATAAAAATTGAGGTGTATCAGTCTATGACTCTATTGTGATAAAAGCCTGGTCGGCTACAAAAGTATCCAAGTAAAATTCACAATAGGAGTCACTATAGTTGATCTTGAGTACTTCACCAATTGGTAATAAGTTTTGTGAATTGTGGCATGACTTATTGCTTGAAAATAATGGAACCTGAGATAAGTTATTTGGAGAATTTTATTACTTCATTATTATTTTGATGTGCCCATTAAATTTTTTATTTGGAGAATTTTATTATTTCATTATTATTTTGATGTGCCCATTAAATTTTGAATACTGGTGATGGCCACATTATTTGTTAGATTACAATTTAACAATTTTGTAACTGGTGAGGTTGCCCTGACGATGATGTTATGGCCTTACGGCCGCATCCTGCTTATTCTGAAGTTTTTCCTCTGCAAATCTTCAACTGTAACTAGGTTATGGTCTCAGTCTTCCTATGTGCAAAAGCAAATAAGGAGTTATAAAATTTCACTGGGCTTTTGATCATAAACAATAAGGATTACACGAAACGAATCAATAAAACAATGTGGATCTTTTCTAATCAGAAATTTGGGCAATTTTTTAGTTGTCTCTCAAAGAGTCTACAAGAAATAAACAACATTAGTTGCTAGTTTGGCCAATTGTTCACACAGTTCTCTAGTAAAGAGTTCATATCTGAGCATTATAAGGAAGCACAAGTCTTTTGATGAGCATGAAGCCCAAACATTGTATCATATGTTGGGATTTGACTGCAAAATGGACTAAAAAGAAATACTTTTTAAAAATGACTTATGCTTCTAAGGAAATATAACTAGAGAAGATGGCGACATTGAAGATTATAGAGTATTAACCTTTTGCTAGATGTAGAATATGCACTTCTATTTGGAATTGAGTCAACCTCGTAGTCTCCCATCCAAATTTTGCAGTAGTAATTTTTAAATTTCAATCATATTATTTACTTAAAGTTCTATACAAAATAGATATTCATGCCATATATTTACAATAAGAGAAAACAATGAGAGTCAATGAAATTTGCTTTGGTTCGAATAATCACCCTTCTTACTTACCTAGATTTTTGAATTATATGTATGCAATTGGCATTTAGGCTAAAATCTATTGTTGAACAGCTTGACCTTCCTTAGACATCTGAACTTGCCTTGCGCAGATACGAGCTTACAGTTTTATAAGGGCTTGCATCCACCTTGAATCCATGGTTATCTATTGCTTCACAATTTGGTCCTCTGCCGGATCTTAAAACCTCGGAGCAATTTTGACAGTTGTAAAAGCACACTAGCCCTTTCAAATAACATTATACTGTGGCGCTATGTGCACACAAACAATTTGGGTTCTAGTGTTGTGACGAGTCCTCTATATTTAGCAACTTTGTTGCATTCCTACTCAAGTCCGGGAGTGCATGGTTGATTCGTGGAAGGAGGAAAGAAATACACAAAGTTAATGTGTGTTAATCCAAAACACAGCGTTACCAAAACTAGTGCAACACACAACATTGCCAAAACTAGTGCAACACACACAACACAGAACATTACAGAAACTACACACAAAAATACACAATGATGAACGGGTGCATCAGGGTGAAGTTGTATGAATGCACAATGATGATGACGCTACTTTTGCAGAACTTGTGAATGATGAATTTGGCAAGTGCTAGAATAAGGCGTGCAGCTACAAATTTGTTGATGAACGAGTGCACCTCCACAAACAACCACTACCTTAACACCAGTTAAATGATATGCAAAAAAAATCACCTCTTCCTGTATTTAAAAACAGTTGTAACTGTCACTCCTGCACCCGGGTTGACGTTTCAATATTTGCACCAAACTCTACTGTCAATATTCACTATGCGTAATATTTATTTTTGTCTTGCAATAGAGTGCACCATCCATCCACTAATTTCCGAGTAATAAAAAACTCCCAATGCACCTTGACAATAAAGGTTCCAACCAATAAATTGCGTTAGTCATAAATACATGTCGTACACAAGAAAAACAGTGTTTGTTTATCAAGGGAAAAAACAGGTGTATAACTTTCGTAGAGGGCTCGTACTTTGACTAAAACGAAGCTCAAAAACAGGTGTATAACTTTCGTACAGGGCTCGTACTTTGACTAAAACGAAGCTCAAAAATCTTTGGGCAGCAGCACCACACTTCCTTATAAACTCCACATTACGCTGCACTCTAGCCATATCATTTTCCAAACGATCGGAAAAATATTTGTACAGAGTTCAATGGCACTAGCAAAGGGCGACGTGGAGAGGAAATTGGAGGGGCGAGTCGTGTTTACTCAACTGGATCGCCCGCAGTTCGGATTCGATGTTTTCACAGTCGACCTTCCTCACAACTTGAACGCCATCAAAACATTCGAGCTCACACTGGACAAGAGACTCACAGACGGAACATCTATTAATTACAATGCCCAATTTGTTGGCGCCGCAGATGCCAAGCTTTTCCTCTCTCCAAAACAAAATCACGTTTTTACGACGTCGGAATCGGAGCTCGAGGAGATCGATGCGGGAGCCGAGACGGTGGTGTTCGTTTCCGAGCGAAGTGGAAGCGCCAGAATACACTTGAGCGCGGCAGCCAAGACGGAGAAGGACGATGCTTTGAGACGCCTGAGCATGGGTCCTCTCAAGGGAATCGCCGGATTCTTCTTCGACAGGCCCGTCATCAACAAAGAAAGAGTCTTTTTCGTGTCGACCCAAGAGAAACCTGCTCACAAACCCATCGCGAGCTGGTGCGCGGTGTACTCGACTTGTCTCAGAACGGGTACTACTGTTCGTCTCACTCCACAGGGAGTGACCGACTTCAGCCCCTGCATTTCTCCATCTGGAAAGCGCATGGCGGTCGCTTCTTATGGCGTAACCAGAGAGTGGGAGGTGGTCTTTAAGGAGGACCTCACTGATCTCTATGTTTTCGACGCCGAGGACGGCTCGGGGAGGAAGATGGTTGCAGAGAACGGAGGATGGCCAAGTTGGGCAGACGAAAATACAATCTACTTCCATAGACGTGCTCCAGACGGGTTCTGGAGCATCTACAGACTCAACCTCCTCGATGCAGAAGTACCCATTCGAGCAGAACGGATAACTCCACCGTCCGTTCACGCCTTCACTCCATGCGCTTCCCTCACGGCGAGCTGGATCGCAGTCGCCACTCGCAGAGCGGAGACCAAGTTCAGGCATATCGAGATTTTCGACCTGCAGTCGAAATCGTTTATTCCTGTCACGGCCGCGATGAATTCGGAGATTCATCACTATAATCCTTTCATCTCAGCGGACTCTCTGAAGCTCGGGTTCCACAGATTCAGAGGAGAAGATGCCCCGGACGCCGATACGGTTGCTCCTTTCCTCGAGCGGGTGGAATCTCCGATACCCACCCTCGCGTTGCAGAGAATAAACGGGTATTTCCCGGCGTTTTCCTCCGGATGCATCACTCGTAGCCTTCAATCCCCTTCTCGGCCAAAACGGCGGGGTTCATGTCGTGAAAGCGGATGGATCAAAGAGATGGAAATTGTTCAACGGGCCTGCATTTGCTGTTGCGTGGAACGGAAAACAGAGCGGGCTCGTCTACGCTTCCGTTGGTCCGATCTTTGCTCCGGATAAAACTACAGTTCACGTAATCTCCATCCGCTTTAATCCGGACGAATTGGGAGAAGAGACTGAGGTCGATGCAGAAGTAAGAATTCTCACCAAAGATGGCACCAACAACAATGCGTTTCCTTGTTCGTCTCCGGATGGGAAAGAAGTGGTATTCAGATCGGCGCGGTCCGGGCACAAGAATCTGTACATAATGGATGCAGAGGAAGGTGAGGAGAGCGGGATTCGAGCTCTAACAGAAGGTCCCTGGATCGACACCATGCCGTGCTGGTCACCAGATGGGCAGTGGATTGCCTTTTCTTCCAACAGGTATGATCCGCAGCAGGCTAAGTATTTTAGTGTCTACTTAGTTCATCCGGACGGGACGGGGCTACACAGAGTGACGTCTACCGAGAAGGAAAGAATAAACCACGTATGCTTCAGCCCCGACTCCAAGAGTCTCATGTATGCTGCGAATTTCGGCGGAGTATCGGCAGATCCAGTTTCTGTGCCCAACGGATACCAACCTTTTGGAGAAGTATTTGTGTCGGCGTTGGATGGGAGTGATATGCAGAGGTTGACGTTCAATGCGGTCGAAGATGGCGTTTGTACCTGGCACGACGGAAATGGTATTGATTTCGAGTCTCTCACTTTGGCTGGTAACAAAATTGCAGGGGACAAGTTGAAAGGTGAATTTGAAGAACCTGTCTGGCTCGCAAAACCATAGAACTATATTACTCCAGATATGAGGTTTCCACACTCAATACCTAATAATCTACAAATATATGCATAAATAAAACACATGTACCCGCTTCTAGTTATTATTAATATAAGGTTTCTACACTCAATTATAAAGTTATGACTAATTTTAAACATTTTTTAAATTAACATATTTATTTTTCTAGCCAATTGATTGGTGTTCAAGAGTGATGTGACTATCAAATTTGAAGGCCTTATTACCAAAACAATTTTTCATTGTGAAGATGATAAAATTTTAAAGTGACCAACCCTGTCAACTATGAAAAGTATTATATCAGATTTTGACACTATCATATGAGAATCATTAAAGCAAATCTACACATGTCGTAAAATAATTGAACACTTTTTACAATAGAGAGTGTCTCCCCTTATACATGTAAAATACAATTCCATTTCAATAAATACATGTATGAATAAGTTATAATACGATATCCAATAAAATCATAATTTTACAATTATTAAAATCTCTAATTGATATTTTATTTACATTATTACAAACATATTTTTTAACGCACGATAATTCCCCTATGGGATTAATGGCAACTTGCGGACGTTCTTTTAGCTCAAATGTTAATTTGTGACGGCCATTTAGACGTTTTTGCGTGTTTTTAGTTGTATAAAAATTGTTTTGTCTCGAGCAGAATAAATTTTAGGTATCAAGGAAGCTATCAAACTACCAAGAGGAAATTCGAGCATCTTTTTGAAAGTTGGTCGTGTTCACGGCTCAATGTAAGGATAAACATATCACCAACACATGGTTTTCGCGGTGCTGCGAACCTTCAATTGAATCTAACCGTAAAAAGGCCACCGAAACTAGACAAGCGTATATTTGGGGATTCGAGGGTTCATTGTTTGCAGCGGCTATACCAATTTCAACCCAAAGCTGGGGGATTTCAGCCAGGCGCAACTCCAATGTTTTTGACAAGTATTTTCAATTGTTAAGAAAAAGGGTTTTATTTTAGTATTAAAATATTGAAAACAGTTATCTAATGGACTTCTAACGGTAATCATTTATATATTCAACAATAAAGAACATATTTTATAGAACTTCGCTGTCACCATCTAATTCTCTAACACGATCGGTTTTCGATGTTGTTTTTAATGGATTCATAAATAGCATCCCAATCTACCTCATTTAGATTATCAGGTATTACAAAGAGATAGAAAATTAGCATATCCAAGGCTGCTCTAGGACATAACAGCCTGGATGCTATCATCATTTACTTTCTGGGTATTTTACCCTCCGCCTCTGATAAACGAATGGCATGCATACTGCTGTGCTTCCTGGAACTCTACAAGATTGAGCTTGTTATAGTTTGATTCACACAAAGAGAGGAACCCGTGTTGAATTCTTGATTGACTTCCACATACATCCCAAAATGCAGTTTGAGGAAACAAATTGTAATTTTTTGGATAGAATCTCTAAATAGTATCAAGTTTTAGATTTATCCGAGTTCTCACCGATTGCATGTTGCAGAACATCCATGGAAATAGGCGAGTCTGGAGTCCAACAGTAAATCTTGTCCATGCATGAAACAGGGTTAGTGAATCTTGAGAGTTTGAGGAATCTCTATTTGTGGTGTCTCCTCGGTAATTACGAGACTGAAAAATATCAGCATTACAACTATAGGTAAAATCTGTGAATCTTGTATCAAGAGAATCAATTGAACTTAAATAAAGCTCTTCGCACCAAGTTCGATCGCCTATCATCTAGTGTCCCAATCTTGTGTGACTTAGGCAAGCTACAATCTCAATGCATCGTACAAAATTGGACGTAGTTGGAGCAAACTCAAGAGATCCTCCTTGAGGACAAATGGAAAAGGTGATGTTTCTCAACAATTACCAATTTATCACAAATATTCAGTCATGTTGATGATCTTTCTACGAAGCAAAATGTCAATTTGTGGTATCTAATGTAGTTCCATCTGTTGTACAACGTAATATCTCAAGCTGATCTCTCGGTGAAATTTTCACCCTATGCAGTCATGGTGGATGGAACTGGTAATAGAGCACATTCTGCAAGTCCATGGAGAGCAAAGTTGAATACCTTACTGCCATTTTATTGCCAAGTCAAACATTTATTTTCTCCCCTAATTGTCAATGACTTTGAACAAAGCATTATTAGTTGTGGGCAAGTCAATCTGGACTAGACCCTGATATGTTAGAAGTAGGAAATGGTCACATTACTATGGATGAATTTGTAACACTTCCATCACTGTTGATGTCTATTTCTCCCTCAACTCTCTCAAGGTTTAATGCCTAGATTGTGAGCAGATTTTCTAATGCCATTAATAGTATTCATCAGTTGCAAATTGATCAATAAACTGCAAGTCTGCATTAATGTTGTTTGAAGACATCATTTTGCTAATGCTTCTCGATGAGCTATGCAATTTATATGGCGGGTAGTGAGTACAATGAGGCGAAGGATAACGACGATGCGGGGGTGGGAGGAACACTTCACGAATTGTCTTCATTTCAGATGCCCTTTGGGCTTGGAAATCAAAGGGAACTTCATTCCTAGCATTTTTTATCGAGATCTCTATCAAAAGAGTTATCACGACATTCTTTACAAGCCTTTTGGAAGCTCTTTTGGCATCCTTTATTTCAAGGAGTCGGATGGATTATTTGGTACACATTGACCTCTTAGTCCATTTAGTCAAGGATGTAATCAGCCGACAATGACATGTGTGTTCCATAGTTTAATCTAGGTGCTTTCATCAACTAAAATAGAATAAAATGGACTATGAAATATATCATCTTTCAACTTTTTCCAGTAAACCTCCTTAGCAGCTTGTAAAAACTCTTTTCCGGATGTTGTATTTGTATATGCAGATAATATTCATCTGTGAGAGGCATGTGTGGAGTTCCTTTATACCTGTTCAAGTCACAAATCGGCTTATAGAGCTCCAAAGATAAATCATGTATGGCAACAAAATACATATTTTCCATCACTGATATGATTCTCTCCTTCTCAGCATCTACCATTAGTTCTATGTGTTTAGTGATTGGAATGTTACTTTGTTTATTTTCTCCCTCCAAACGTTGTGATGAAAATTTATGAGGATCTGATTCTGCATGGGTAAGAAGGCCACTAACTTGAAGGGTGGTGCTTCCATCTTTAGCAAATGGAGTATCTCTCTTATATTTGACACACCAAGAACATTTTATCCTTTCTACACCATTGCAGTCTTTTATAGCATAAGCCCATGGAAATCTTGTTTTCCATTTGGCCTTGAATGTCCTTTTAGGTTTCTTTGATGGGTGTTCCTCTTCCCCAAATTCTGCTCCATCTAACTCATGCTCTTCTTGTGCAAGAATATCAAATTCTTCATTTTGAGAATCACATGGTTGACTAGAACGCCGAGAGATGCCAAATGCATCAGCAAGTGACAATTATTTTTTATCCTTCTTTGGACGACCAATGGAAGCCATTTTCTCAAACTTCTTACACGACACTTGTCACCTATTCCAATGAAATAATTATAAAAATATCAAAATAGTGTTTTCACATGAATTTTTGTGTATTATTTTGATAATTTACAATTAGAGATTAGAGAATATTTAAGAAAATAATTTAGAGTAACTTTTAAAATCATGCAACACTAAAATTTCAAATATAAGATTGCACTAACAATAATATCTAATTTTAATAATGGAGAAGTGTTTAATCAATACTTTTAGTAATGAAAATATAAACTGTGCTTTAGAGTTTATTCTATTTTTCAGTATAATTTGACTCACAAGTGTACCTATTTCAATGTCTGAAGCAAGATGAAAGCAATACCCCAACTGGTCCCTTTGATTCTTTACCTTAATTTGTATGAACCAGTCTGCCCCTTGTGCTGAATAGATATTGAAAATGATGAAATACTTATTTAACTTACAAACTCATACAACGTATTAGCCCTCTCCAGTTCCACAATCCAAATGAGATTTTTAATGTGTAGCTACATTAACTACTCATGCTCATTCCCGAATCCTGCTTAACCCTTTTAAGTACACTGTAGTATGTACAGCACACAATAAGTTCTGATTCAATTTGTATGAAAGCTGCTAAGTACTACTTAAGCATGTATGCATTGGTACCTATGCTCAACGATCACGCCTTCATCTTGTCAACTATTAAGACTCCAAAAGATTGTAAGCAATGCATGGTTACAAAACCAGACACCCATAAGCGCGGTCTCCCAATTTCCAATTAGATGTTCAAACGAGCTGCTCTGATTTCAAATCACATGCCTACGGCAAATTTGATTGCCCATTAGCCACACATTTCACTGGTTTGATTCTGTGCGAAAAGGAAATGAGGTCATACATGATACGATACAGATAACAGATTATCTGCGCAGATATATAGTTTTAATTGTAAATAATAGTGAATCGTGATAATACTGAAGTCTTGCAGGCATTATTAAAACACAATGTAGTTCTATACCCAAAATATACACCTATAAGTCCTAACATAATTTAACAGTTTGACAATTTCTGTGTTTTCATCTAGATTCTAGAAATCTAGACTCCCGAGTCCACTGTCCTCTATTGGCAAATTCAATGGCATTCAATACAGTGCGCTGAATCTAACCAATTAATTTTTTTTTATTCATTTGCACATGGTGATGGGATACAGACTTACAGTTTGAGTTAATGTTTATGTGGACTTCCAGTTCCAGGCTTCAACTGTGGAGTTGGACGGTGTCAAATGGTCAATGCAAATCTTTACACATTACAACACATAATTAATATGTTCATAACTGCACTGATGTTCTTTGTCAATGTTGTCACTGTCCCGACTCCCTCCAAAGCCATGTTTTAGAAACAAGATTCAATGACACATAATTAATTTGATTCAACTGTATGTTGTTCTTTGTCAATGGTGATTCACTGATTGGTGTCCACTGTCACTGTCCCTCCGCAGCCTATCCCTCCAAATTCTCAACTACCTAGTCTTCCTGTCCCTCCAAATTCTCAACTACCTGTAACCTAAGTGACATTTTCGAATTTTTCCCTTCTATGACATTTTTACTAAAATGCTAGCTTCCACATTGTCAAGCAATTTTTATATTTTGAATTTTTTTTACGGGCCAAAATGTTTCTGCAATTTTCTGACGGGTTAGAAGCCCTTTGACGGGCTCTGATGGGCTCAATTTTGAACATGTAGTGCTTCATCTATATTAATACAATTACAAAATCAATCACACCCCTTATCAACATGAATGAAAAAAGTAATAACTATCCCTCTAAATCAAATAACACATACCGTTCGGCGTCCACATTGCATTGTACACATGCGATTGCTAGTTATAAACACACACAATACACATAACAATATTAAATTTCATATTTGAAATATATATAATAAACATATTATTTGTATAATTAATAATTACATTATATTAGTAATAATATTATATAATGTATATTAATTATACATAAATACTATTAACTATTTTATTATATTTTTATATTTTATGACAAACCCAACTTATTTAAAATAAATATAATACATATTACTTTATTAATAAAATTTATAAATCTATGTTTTATACTTTTCATTATTTAAAAGTATACTTATAAATTTTGGTGGTTTTAAAAATAATTATTTATAAAAATATTAATTATAAACATATTAATTAAATTTTTGTGTCTACTCCAAACATTATAAAAATATACTGCATATATATGCTAAATTGTTATGCCACCTATTTCAATGTTCAAGTGATTAGTATACCATATCCAAAATATATGATTATGATTGCAATTTTTAGAAAGATCATTAGAGAAACCTACAATATTTGTTTTGCAGTACTTAAAGCGTCAAATAGGTAAATTGCCTTGAAACCTACAACAACATTTTACAACTTACAAGGTCCATTTTTCTTATGTCCTTCCAGCGCTTAAGCAATAAATCATCTAACCAATTAATCAAATTTATATCAAACTACTTGCAACATACATCAGAATTTACAACCTTCCCAGAAAAATAGAATCTAACCCACCTTTTACAATGAGCCAAGCTCAGCTTTTATAGATCAAGCTTTCAACAAAAAAGCAGGCGGTATAAGAGCATGCCCTAAAACTACGAACAAAGCTAGGCAGCGCCTAGAGCAACAAAAGTCAAACTAGGCCGAGCCTAGGAGAATACAAAACAAAAATAGGCAAAGCCTAAGGGGAGGACAACCAGCAAAATCAAGCAGCAACAGCAAACATGCCCGAGATAGGCGGATCTTGGTCATCCAGCCACCCCGAACCCGGTAGATCCTTGGCAGCATCAGGAAGTGCCCACCCAGTAGCAATGTCATCCTTTGGGTCCGCTTCCCCATGAGTATGAATGGCGAGACTGAGATGAGGGAACTTGTCAGAAGTTGGCGAGGGTGGCGGTGGGTTCCAAGCCGTCTGAGGCATAGCAGTGGCAGGAGGAGAGCCCCAACCCTACTGGCAAGGTGGCAAGCCCCAACCCTGATGGCGAGGAGGCAAGCCCCAGCCCTAATGTCGAGCTAACGAGTGCAGCGGCAAGCCCTGGCCACTACAGTGAGTTAGCGAGAAGCTACGCTGGAAATGTTGTGGGGAACGACGAGTACGACTGAAAGCACAACGTCGAGACTGGCTGCACCAGCCACCACGAATCGAATTTGAGGAGACCCTGGTGGGGTACGGAGGCACATGAGCCACATTGCAAAGGGCCTCTCCCCAGTGGTGTAGAAGGGTTTACAGGTGATCCACCTCTAGAGCCGCCTTATTGGCCTGAACCTGAATCTGCAGAAACACATTGGAGATCACCATAGATTTACTATAAATAGAGAAAGCTTGATCAACTGCAGAATTAGCAAAGAAAAAATCATTTCTTTCTTTCCAAATCCATAACAGAATCTCCCCTCTGAAAACATGCCAAATTTGGGAGAACATAGGCAGAAGCTTGGGATTGTCTCCTAAAAGGATATGTCGCCAAGTGAAAACAATGAGGTACAATGAGGTCATGAAGGAAAGAAAAATGAATGAATCTAGTTCCAGGCATTTTGAGCTTTCCCAGGGACATAACCAAAAAACATGCAATATCGTATCCAGATCTCCACAGAAAGGGGCACTTAAGAATAGTAATTGTTAGGAAATAAGGGATAAAATATGTGGAACAATCCCTCACATAATCGCGATAGTAGAAACTAATATGCAGAAAATATTACAAATCTCAAATAAAAGTGCAGAATAATAATAACACAACACAAAGAGACATTATTTAACGTAGTTCACCCAATTTAGGCTACGTCCACCAAGAATCACTTGCTCAGATTTTATTACAAGCCATCGATCTCTCAATACAATACCCAAATCTGTTTGGAGCTATGCTCAACAAACTCTACAGAATTCGCACCCAAATTCAGACACATCTACGATATTACATCAACCCTACCATATGCACAAAACCACATAAGTAGACAACTACTTAAGCAGTTTTACAAAACCGTGGGTATCAAAACCATGGGCCAAAACCATCCCATAAACCTATGGGTCAAAAATCCCGCTCATATGAGAAAAGCATGTTTCTCGGTATATCGAGCACGTTTTTTTTTCGAGGCCAAAAAAAAATTCTCGGGGGCTGTGCCCCTAAACCCCGACAAGAAAACTGTGGAAAGTGTACAATATTCTTAGAGTACAATCTTCAACACTTTCACACATGAAAAGAGGCTCCACAACCTAACAGTAACCCCAATCTGAGCAAGACGAGCTCTGATAGGGAGACCTTGATGAAGAATACATCAGAGGAAATGAGCAATCTTAGGCTCCACAGATAGAGTCCAAATATTTTCAAATTGTCGTCCCCAAGTGGATAAGGTGAAGTGGATTCCCCAACGTGCATTGAGTTTTTCCACCATGGCTAGATGGGGTGAGAGCCAATGATAACCCTTACTGACTTTGTAGTTACAGAACGGGGGTGTCGACATGTCATTTCCAATCCGTCCACCAAGGTCGAGAAGAATGCACAGCAATTTTATGCACCATGTGGTCAGGAACCAAATTGATCACTGCGTGAAAAGTATCTTGATCCTAGTTGGAAAGTCGAAACAGAGCTTTAAATTCCAGCCAAGGGAACCAGATTTGCACATTTTTGCAGAAAATATCCTCAATAGTGCGAATTCCGCACTTGAAGAATTTGAACACGGAGATTCTCGGGACTTCAACTAGGCATTTGTCTTGAGATTGAAAATTGGTTACCACCAAAGCGAGTGTTGGTTGACAGAAATCCCATTACAAAAGCTATCCTCCTTCCATAGAAGACAAGGTTTAACACATTCCCACGCTTTCCAGATACTCTTAAGCACAAAGGTGCTAACAATTTTGATAGGCACAATGGAATGATGAGCATATTGACAAACCCTAATCCTTTCCACGCAGGACGGCCATAAGGCGAGCCTTCCGCAATACCGGGTCATATGAGAACTTTTCAAGCTTCTGGGCCAGTAAGTGCTTCTAATAATCCATTTAGCACAAAGAGCTTTCCCCTTGGCGTTGAATGTGAATAAAACCAAGGCATCCAGAATTGCGAGGCAGACAACATATATCCCAGGCAACCCAATGAAAACCTTTTCCTGTAGAAGCATTAGCCCACAAGAAAGCTTTGAGCAGTTTTTCCTTCTTTGGATGGAACCCAGCATGATGAGTAGTAAACATGAGTGGCAACAAGCACTTTAGTGCAGATTTGGAATTTGTCGGCCAGGGATAGAGGTTTGGTGATCCAGTATTCTAGCTTTTTAGTTACTCGTTGAATGACATAATGCCACAGATCAGTTGGGGAGGCTTGAAAGGAAAAAGGGATACCCAAGAACTTAAAAATCTCTCCATGTGCTAGGATTTTCCAATCGAAAGTGGCAAGCCAGTCAGGCGCAGGAAGGAAGGATTGTCGATAACACTGGGTTTTTCCATTTGATGGAGGAGCCATAAGCTAGACAAAAAAAATCCAAACATTGCATAGCATTGTGAATTTTGGTTTCATCTTCAATGAGAGTAACAAAGGAATCATCCGCAAAATGCCCATTAAGAAGTTGAGCATTGGACTCGGTAGGCAGAGATATTCCACGAACAAGATCCTGAGCTTTGGCATTAGCTAAGAGATAACCAAACCCTTCTGTCGCAATCACATAGAGGGTAGGGGCAAGTGGACAGCATTATCGAATAGAGCGAAAAATTCCAAAAGGCTCTGAGCTAAGGCCATTAATCGAGATTTGAGCAGAGGCATCGTCAAACAGCATATTGACAATTTGAATGAAAGTGGGACCAAAGCCAAGGGCTTGGAGCATGGCTAAAATGAATGGCCATTCAATCCGATCATAAGCTTTCTCAAAGTCAATTTTGATAAATGTGGTGGCCTGATTAGACCTGCGGGCCCATTCCATGCCTTCCCAAACAGCGATGATGGTGTCCAAGATGAAGCGTCCCTAGATGAAGTCGGTTTGCTTTGGTTGAATGATCATGGGCAGAAGAGTGTGTAATCGTAGAGCTAACACTTAGGCAATGATTTTGTAGGAGACATTCAGTAGCGTAATCAGCCACCAACAGGTGATGTACTCGGGGTCTCCTTGCTTAGGGATGAACTTGATGTTTCCCTTATTGATGCATGGCCCAGGGGATTGTTTCTAGAAGCCTTCAAGATAAACCGTAAGCAGGTCTTGTCCAACAGAATCCCAAAGGCCTTTATAGAATTCGCAAGAGAATCCATCGCAGCACGGCGTTTTATCATTAGCCATTTGCATAGTGGCTTCATGGAGGTCTTCAATGGTGCGCAGTCTCTCACGGATCATCTGAGCCTCTCTAATAATTTGCCCGGCAAAACTCCCAGACATTGGTCAAGAGCAGCTTGATGAGCTGCCGAGGGTGGTTGAGCTTGAAAATCGAGCTTGTAATGGCTCACAAAGGCTTGCAACATAAGCCACGGATCTGTAATTCGAGCTCCGTTGGCCATGATAGCCTGGATCTGTTGTGAAGGCTTCTTGGCTCTGAGCGAAAGAAAAAATTCTTTCAAGACCCTGATTGTCAACTTTGAGCCAATGCATCTGAGCTCATATTTGGGCGCCCCCGGCATTATAGTTATCAGGAATTTGGATTTGTTGCCGAAGTGTTGCAACTTGCAGTTACAGTGGCTCAGAGAAAAGATTGCCTTGAAGCGCCATCGTCGACCTAGCTGAGGGCCGAGGTGTTAGCGAAGTACGAGCAGCACCAAATTTTGGCCAATTGTCTGACCATAAATTTGAAGAAATCTAGTCGTCTGAGTCAGTGTGCACGTCTTCCCACCATTGAATCTAGCTAGCTTGCACAGGTAGATGGTAATAATGACTAGGGAATTAAATTCCAAACCCACTTGATATGATTGACAGTGGGGCCATGTTCCATCAAGGCAGTATTAAGAAAGAATTGGCTTTTATGACAAAAAGGGCGTGCATCATGCCAACAAATACAAAATCGTATTGGAGAGTGGTCTGAAAGGACAAAGTCAGGAATGACCTCCATTGGCATGGAATAAATGTTATCAAACTCAAAAAAAAATTGAGCTGACAGCATGGCCCTATCAAGTCGTTTAAGAACGCAATCTGTACCTCCACGTAGATTGGTCCACATATACCAAGCTGCAGAGGTGGGTAAGCGAGAAGCATTAGAATCAAAAAATCCAAATTTATTATGCATGAAATACCACATTTCCCTTTCACCAGGTGTCCACCTCATGGGCACGTGGCCACATTTATCATTAGGTGACTCAACCATATTGAAGTCACCACTAATGACCCAGTAAGCGTCGGAGAATGGAGATGGCTATCCACCGCCATAGATCGGCCCTTTTCGGCCGTATCATTTGAGACGTAAATATTAATGAGCCCAAAAGGGCGGCCATCAACATTAAAGAGGACCCATATGGCACATTTGGTAGGGTCGATGCCATGGTCAATTAATAAAGGTCGCCATTTGAGAGCAAAAAGCGAAATTAATCCCCCACGCCCTGCTTCATGATTGCTACAGAAAGCCAAGTTTTCAGCCAAGTTTTCAGGCCAGATGGATTTGCATATCATCTGTAACTAAAAACCTATAATTTTTACTTCCTACGAAAAACAAAACATCCAGAGTTACACATTGTTTTCAAGTTTCACGTACACAACGTACTTGTGACAGGAGTCTGTCAGACCCCAAAACATTCCAAGATAAAACAATTCATGGGAAACATTGGTCTAGAGCCATATCCCCATCCCCCAAGCCATCAAGGGAATCATTTTGATTATGAAATAAACGAGCAGCATTGTGTTACAAAAAATCTTGTGGATCAACTTTTTATCCAGTTGACGTACTCAATATTTTATTCTACTTTAGTGGAGTCCATGCTATGCATGTCGGGATATGGTCCCAAGAGATGTAGAGAAGGACTTCGGGGTCATTTGGATGGCCCTTGTGAGTTTCTTGGCAACAGTAGGGGTATGATAGTGTAGGATGGGAATGCGAGGTAAATAGAATTTGTCTCTGGTCCATGATAACCGATGTCGCAAGGGATGTGCTGGAGTACTTTGGCAACAGAGTAACTCATGAGATGGCGGCAGTAGTTGGTTCTTTAGCAGCAGTTGTAGGCTCCTTAGTGGGGATGCTGAGGACATGTTCCTTAAAATTTGGTTCTCAATGACCCTGGTAATATGTTTGTGGAGCCTATTTTCATGTTAGAGTGTGGTACACCTTCTATGTGTTACAATCGGGTATTTTAATGGGTGGTTTATTAACCCATGGGTAATGGGTAACCGTTATGGGCTGTTTTTGGGCCCATGGTTTTTCGGTACCCATTTTTTTGATACCCACGGTTTTTTTGCCCATTGTTTTGATACCCACGGTTTTTGCCCATGGTTTTGATACCCACAGTTTTATATCAAACTGCTTAAGCAATTGTCTATTTATATGGTATTATGCATATGATAGATAGATAAACAAATGTATTGCAGATGTGCTTTGAATTCGAGTGTGAATTCTGTAGAGTTTGTTGAGCATAGCTCTAAACGGATCTGGGTATTGTATTTAGAGAGTGGAGGCTTGTAATAAAATCTGAGCAAGTGATTCTTGGTGGACATAGCCCAAATTGGGCGAACCACATTAAATCTTGTCTCTCTATGTTGTGTTATTTATTCTGCACTTTTATTTGAGATCTGTAATATTTTATGCATATTATTTTCTACTGTTGTGATTTTGTAAGGGATTATTCCACATATTTTATCACTTATTTCGTAACAATTGGTATCAGAGCAAGGTTTGGTTTTCTGAAGTGTTGAATCACAAGGAAATTTTTTAGCTTGAGTGGGAGCTATGGTAGATGATGGAAGATCTAGGGTTGATAAATTCAACGGGTAGAATTTCAGTCTTTGAAAGATGTAGATGGAAGATTACCTTTATCAGAAGGATCTTTATACTCCACTGTCTGAGAAGGTGAACAAAACCTCGAATATGACAGATGTGGAATGGGATTTGTTGGATCAGAAGGCACTTGGAACAATCTGACTTTGTCTTGCATCTTCGGTATTATTTAATGTTTCAAAGGAAAATACTACAAAAGAACTGATGGATGTATTAGGGAAGTTGTATGAAAAATCCTCTGCCTCTAATAAGATATTTTTAATGAAAAAGTTGTTTGATATGAAGATGTCTGAGAATGGTTCAGTAGCAGATCATTTAAATGATTTCAATATGGTTGTGAATATGCTAGCTTCGGTTACAATAGAATTTGATGAAGAAGTTAGGGATTTATTAATTCTGTGCTCTTTACCTGAAAGTTGAAATAGCCTAGGAATGGTGGTAAGCAACTCGGTTCCAGCTAACTTGAAATTAAAGTTTGAGGATGTTGTATGGGTGATTCTAAGTGAGGAAATGTGAAGAAAAAGCTCTGGTGAATCTTCAACTTCAGGGAATGCTTTGACAGTGGAAACTAGAGGGAGACAGAAGAATAGAGAAAACCGTGGAAAATCAAAGGATCGGGCAAGGTCAAAATTCAAAAGCAAGATAGTATGCTGGCACTGTGGAAAGTCTGAGCATGCAAAGAAGGACTGTTGGGAGCTTCGGGATAGAAACAACAGGAAGAAAACAAGGAGGAAAATGTGGCATCGGGTAATGTATGCCATAATGCTTTGATTTTTTCTTTGCATAATATTAATGAATCTTGGGTTTTAGATTCAGGGGCTTCTTTTCATGCTACTCCACATAGGCATTATTTTTTTGATTATGTTCAGGGGGATTTAGGGCATGTCTTTCTTGGTGATGATGAGCCTTGCAGTATAGTTGGAAAACGTTCTGTTTAGGTTAAGATGTAGAATGGGAATACATGGTTATTGAAGGATGTCAGACATGTGCCTACATTAAGGAGAAATTTGATATCGGTGGGGCAGTTGGGAAGTGATGGTTATACTGTGATATTTACAGCTGACTCTTGGAAGGTCACGAAGGGTGCTCTTGTGGTGGCAAGAGGTAAGAAGGTTGGAACCTTGAATTTAACCACTGATAGTACTAATGATTGTAATATTGTGGCTTTAGATGCAGATACAACATTATGGCAATATAGGCTCGGTCATATAAGCCATAAGGGCATGGACATCACAAAGAAGAATTTTCCTGGATATACAGAAACAGGTTTGAATTTCTGTGATAACTGCATATATGGGAAATAGAAGCGAGTAGGGTTTCTCAAGGTTGGACTTACGAAGAAAGAGAGTAAGTTAGAGCTGGTACATTCTGATGTGTGGGGGTCGGCTCAGGTATCATCTCTTGGAGGTTCAAGTTTTTATGTTACTTTTATTGATGATGTAACAAGGAAAGTTTGGATTTATTGTATTAGAAACAAATCTGATGTATTTGATACTTTTTTTAAATGGAAAGCCTTGGTAGAGAATGAAACAGGCCTTAAGTTAAAATGTCTCAGGTCAGATAATGGAGGGGAGTATTGCAGCAATGAATTTGATGATTATTGTTCTAAGAATGGAATCCACAGGTAAAAGACGGTTCCAGGAACCCTACAACATAATGGGGTGTTAGAAAGAATGAACAGAACAATAATGGAATGTGCTAGGAGCATGAGGATACATGCAGGACTGCCTCTTTATTTTTGGGCAGAAACAGTGAGCACAGTTGTGTACTTGATAAACAGAGGACCCTCAAGTGCCTTGGATGGAGGCATACCTGAGGAGGCTTGGTACGGTAAGAAAGTTGATTACTCATTTCTTAGAGTCTTTGGATGTGAGGTGTTTGTTCATATTAACAAGGATGATAGGACCAAGCTAGAGGCTAAATCATAAAAATGCACTTTTATTGGTTATGGTGGTGATGACTTTGGATTTAAATGTTGGAGTAATAAAGACAAGAAAATCATTCGGTCTAGGGATGTGGTCTTTAATGAGAAATTCATGTATAAGCAATAATTGTAGGAAAACAGGGAAGAATCCAAGAAAGAATATGTAGTGGTAGAGGATCTTCCGGATGGGAAAGTGACCCATGAATCAGTTCAGGAACCTACTCAACAGGAACCCCAAGTTCCTACAGTGAGGAGGTCTTCTAGGGTAAGAAAAGAACCTGAACGTTTTTCTCCTTCTCTTTATTATTTATCACTCACTGATAGTGAAGATCCAAAGAGATTTGATGAAGCAATGCAAGTAGATGCCAGTAAGAAGTGGGAGCAAGCCATGGATGAGGAGCATAAGTCTCTCATGGAGAATCAGACTTGGGATTTGGTGAAGCTACCGGAAGGTAAAAGAGCATTGTAGAACAAGTGGGTGTATAGAGTTAAAGATGAAGAAGGAGGAAAGAAAAGATATAACACCTGGTTGGTGGTTAAGGGGTTTGCACAGAAACAAGGTATAGATTTTGATGAGATTTTTTCTCTTATAGTAAAAATGACTTCTATCAGAACTGTTCTTGGAATAGTGGCAGCAGAAGACTTGCACTTAGAACAGTTAGATGTAAAAACTACATTTCTCCATGGTGATTTGGAGGAGGAGATATATATGCAGCAACCAGAAGGATATGAAGTCAAAGGTAAAGAGGAGATGGTGTGCAACCTGAAGAAGAGCTTGTATGGCCTAAAACAAGCTCCACGTCAATGGTATAAGAAGTTTGATAGCTTCGTGATGGAGCATGGTTATATTAGATGTCATTCTGACCATTGCGTGTATACAAAGAAATTTGCAGATGGATGTTATATTATCCTAGGTAAAAACATGTAGGAAATAAAAGTACTCAAGAAACAGCTAAGTGAATCCTTTAATATGAAGGATTTGGGGGTAGCCAGACAAATTCTTGGTATGAGGATAACTCGGGATAGGAAGGAACGGAAGCTGACTTTATCTCAGGAAGAGTACATTAAGAAGGTATTGGATAGGTTTAACATGCAGGATGCTGAACCGGTTGGGACTCCTTTGGCAAGTGACTTTAAGTTATCAAAGGAGCAGTGTCCCAAGACAGAGTAGGAAAGAAACCAGATGTCCAAAGTACCTTACTCATCAGCGGTTGGCAGTTTGATGTATGCTATGGTGTGTACTAGGCCTGATATTGCCCATGCAGTGGGAGTTGTGAGTAGATTTATGAGTGATCCAGGTAAAGAGCATTGGCAAGCAGTAAAGTGGATCCTTTGGCATTTGAGAGGGACCATGGGGACAATTTTTTGCTACAGTGGATCAGACACCACTTTACGTGGTTATGTAGATTCAGACATGGCTGGAGATGTTGACAGCAAGAGGAGCACGACAAGTTATATTTACATTGTAGGTGGGACAACAGTGAGCTAGATTTCATGACTACAAAAGCTGGTGGCTTTATCAACCATGGAGGCTGAGTATGTTTCTGCCACAGAGGCAAGCAAAGAGATGATTTGGTTACAACAATTGCTTGAGGAGTTGGGGCATAAGCAGAAGGAATGTAAGTGGCATAGTGATAGTTAGAGTGCTATACACCTAGCTAAGAACTCTACTTTCCACTCCAGGATGAAGCATATACAGTTGAGATATCACTTCATCAGGAAAACTCTGGAAGAAGATAAGTTGAAGTTGGAGAAGATTCATACACGTCAGAATCCTGCAGACATGATGACCAAGGTGGTCAGAAGGGATAAACTAAAGCTATGTTCAGCTTTGGTTGGCCTTCGTGGATGACAGTGAAGGGTTGAGAAGCTTTCTCAGTGGAAATCAGTCTCCAAGTGGGAGATTGTTATGTTTGTGGAGCCTATTTTCATGTTAGAGTGTGGTACACCTTCTATGTGTTACACTTAGGTATTTTTACGGTAGTCCCGCTCGCCGGTGAGCGGGTCAAGGGAGTTCGGGGGGGTGAAGCCCCCCCAATCGATGGGGGCTCGGGGGTGAAGCCCCTAAAGAAACTTTTCATGGGTGGTTTATCAACCCATGGGTAATGGGTAACCGTTATGGGCTATTTTTGGGCCCATGGTTTTTTGGTACCGATTGTTTTGATACCCATGGTTTTATATCAAACTGCTTAAGCAATTGTCTATTT
Organism: Taxus chinensis; assembly: GCA_019776745.2. NCBI lineage: Eukaryota > Viridiplantae > Streptophyta > Pinopsida > Cupressales > Taxaceae > Taxus > Taxus chinensis. Next base: position 752,550,964 of record CM034146.1, read on the forward strand.
ATATGGTCTTATACATATGATAGATAGACAAACAAATGTATTGCAGATGTGCTTTGAATTCGGGTGTGAATTCTGTAGAGTTTGTTGAGCATAGCTCCAAACGGATCTACGTATTGTATTGAGAGAGTGGAGGCTTGTAATAAAATCTGAGCAAGTGATTCTTGGTGGATGTAGCCCAAATTGGGTGAACCATTAAATCTTGTCTCTCTGTGTTGTGTTATTTATTTTGCACTTTTATTTGAGATCTGTAATCTTGTCTACATATTAGTTTCTACTGTTTCGATTCTGTAAGGGATTATTCCACATATTTTATCTCTTATTTCCTAACACATGGGAGCCAGAAGCTTTGGATTGCTGGGGTTTGTTCTTGTTCCGCCAACCTTCGGTAACTTGCCAACCTTCCTCCTATTGAGGTTTGACTGACTCGGGAGTAGCTTTGGCCATAGGGTGGTTACGGGGTACATAGAGCAGACAGTCCTTGATCTTGTGATCGGACACTTGACAACATAAGCACATGTTAGGAAAATTTATGTACATAACCCTCTGAGAGTAGTGCTTATCACCCATTTGGATATCCACAAATTCTTTGAGATCCTGTGAGAGGTCAATCTCAACAGATAATCACTTTTGCGGATGAGCATGATAGAAATTTTCAATTTTCAAACAAACGAACTGCCCAAGCGAGGCAACAATTTATAGCAGAAAAGGCACACATGGAAGAGGTAGACCAGGAAATTCGACCCGAACATGCACTTTAAGGGTGGTATATTCAGATACCACAAATTCCTTGTGTCAGGGTGTTAGCACAAAGCAGCGAGTTGCGAACATAGAAAGTGGTTTTCTTAGCTAGGATATTGGGCGCATTGACAAGGTCAGAAAAATAAAAAATAAAGAAACCCTTGGTCATGTTTTGAAGACTCTCCAGATGGAATCCATGAGGATTCCAAATGTGTTAACCCAGGATTTTAGCATGATTTTAGAGGGGATTCAACTGACAAAATACCCAATGAGGCAAAATTTCTCTAACCATTGACAAACAACATTTAATTAAGGAATGGGTAAAACCACATCAGGAGGACTAAGATTACCTTATGGAAGACTTTCGGGACAAATTTCCTTGGGTGCTTTGCCGATGGTGTCATCGCTCGCTCCAGAATCTCGTACCATGGTTGAAACAACCAGGTTTGAAGATGGCGAGGACATTATATAGGGGACACCCAAAGGGTGAGAAACCCTAGGAGAAATTATAGCAGTAATTACCCGCAGAGCCCTAGAAGGCCACAGTATGACGATTGCAAAGGAAAAACCCTAGAAAAGTTGACTCAAGTTTTGTGCTAGAGTTGCAGAGCATTTTTTCCCCAATATGAGAGAATTGTCTACCTACGGATAAAATTGAAAGCATCAAATTTTGAAATATCAAGAATCCAATATTTTAAACTATATTATAAACAATAAGTTACAAATATCAAGAATCCACTTGCCTAAGAAATAAGTATATTATAATTCTTTTATGAATGTTGATTAACTCAACATTATATATAAAATAAATTTGAATTGATTGATTGCATTTATTAATGTTTAAAATTATAATATTATTTTATTCTACATAATTGAATCTTAAGAAAAATAATATCGACAACTAACACATTATAAAACAAGAGCAACAATGTTGCTTAGTACTGCCGTAGCAATTAGGTGGAACTCCTGGTTTAAATGATCTAAATGAAAAGAGGAGCCCCTGGTCCACTTAGGCGGTCAATTGACTGACAAGGAATATCATAGTTTTTGAATTAAATTGAAAACAATAGTTATTGTATTTATTAACAAAGAATTACAGTTTTTTGACCCTTTGAAATGAAAAGAAATTGAAAGTGTGAAATCATAGTAGAATTGTCGCTGAGAATGACATTCCGATTCTGCGTTGAACGTCGGATGTTCACCCCATATAACTAGTCTTTTCACTTTGATCTCCATAGTTTTTGTGGACTATCATTCCCTGTGCATTACATTTAAGACATGAATGAAAATGAGAATGTGTGAAAATTTGACAGTCATTATTTTAGGTAATAACGTTGGTGTTTGTATTTCTCTGTGACTTTCGTCTCCCTGGCAATCTAATCAGGTTTTTAGTTGTCTGATTTTAGGCTATGTAAGAACCCAAATTGATATTAATGTTAATGACTGAGTGTATGGAAGGTAGGACCTGTTGCAAATTTACGTGTTAGTTTCGGTCCCCATGCACATCCCGATCCAATTGGTAAAAAGCTATCGTGCCGACGACAAATTGTTTCTTGTGTTTTTGGTGCACCCGGTGTCCATAAATTTTAGCACGATGATTGGCATTTTTTTCAAAGGAAAGCATAGAAATTTTTGCTTGAGTGGAGGGATTTGAACACGACACCTCGGAGGTGTAATAACATGGTGATTATTATTGGTTGCAGCGAAAAGAAATAGTTTTCCTTATGGATTTTTGAGTAGGTTTGAAAGTTCTTTCATTCGAATCTCTACAAGTTTTGTTGGCGATTCAGAAGTGTGTGGTTCTAACCTCGCCATAGCAACCCAGGGTTTGTTCAATTCTCGTGCTCTTAAGTTTTTATTCTTCCCCGTGGTCTAGTTCTCTTCTGTAATACTGCATACATGAAACATCCCTCCTCGACATAATATCTCACGGGAACCTACAGATAAAAAATGGTGACATTTTGTACTCTGGAATGGCCTGCAAGGAGCTTTTGTCTACAGTATTTAATTTGTCTCGTTGCCTACGAGTTGTTGGTTGAGAGCATTAAAGTGCTCAAGTCTCCCTTGATGAAATATGTGCCCTTTAAAATTCACGTGCTTCAAGTCGTTAAATAGACCACCTATTCACATTTCTACACTGTATCCCTCGCAACAATGTTCTCAAGGATACTTTCAGATATTGCTGCCTCGGTTCAGTACTAAGCAAAAAATATGACTGTCTATGTCAATGTAGGCAACGTTCCCAGTTTGTGAAATGTCGTACGCGCTGTCGTCATTGAATTTTCCAAAGCTCTTTTATGGAGTCTTTAAATAAATTGTATTAAATATCATGACATCATTATTTCCTCCAATTTCTGAAGTCTGGAGTAACATCTCAATTTGGAAGCCAATCAAATTGAAGATAAATGAAATTTTGTAATTAGTTTGTTAAAAATTGTGCAAGTTTGGTAATATTTATTAATGTCAAAATTGTATTTTTTTATGAAAGTAATAAAAGTCCTTGATTAGTTCAAATATATAATTAATAATATCTAGTTAAGCAAAGTTAAAACCTATAGTCTACTTGCCTTGGACAATACTAATAAGGTCAAGAAAGAAAAATATGTATTTAGGTTACTTAAACAAATTTGAATCTCATGTTTATCATGGACATTAAATAACATTATATTATATTGAATAAGTATATTATAAATTATTGTATTAATGTTGTATAATTTTCCATTATATAATATTCTTTAATTGATTGATTTTATTTATTAATGTTAAAAATTATAATTTCATTTTATTTTACACAATTGAATCCTGAATATCCACAACTAACACATTATAAAATAAAGTCAAGAAGGGAAAATATTTATTTAGGATACTTAAACAAATTTGAAACTCATATTTATCATGGACATTAAATAACATTATATTATATTGAATTATTTGTGAATCATTATGAAAATAAATGTAAGAAAAACTATTGCATTAAAATAGTTTATACAATAGGTTTAAGGAATATACCCCTCTAATAAGAAAATTAAAAAAATAACTAATATTTTTAGTAAACCCCTTTAATTATCTTCCTAGGCATCCTCGGCATTATCTCCACTTTTATGTCTTCTTTCCTACAAAAGAAATATAATATATTTTTTATAGATGATATCTTAAATTTATTAAAAAGCATAAATTTTAAAAGCATTAATTAAAATATGGTTATATACAAGTAACATACAGGAAAGACACCCAATGTTCCCTACATAAGAACAACATACATAATATCTAAGTTATTATGAACTAACAAATAGTGTCTTATAATTTTTATATTTTTATCTCATTTAGTTAATATATCATCATAACATAATTTTGAAAAACTAACATATCAACTAACAAATTTGGAATCCAATATTAATTAATGCTTATTTATAGATTCATTTCATATGTTCATACATCACAAAATTTCTACACAACCATCCTCCATTGCCACATTGATGTGATCATCAAATGGTGGGACATGTTTATTTCTTGAAGAAGAAGAAAGTAATTGAATATAGAAAAGTTGTGAATATATAATTAGCCAAATAAAATACAATAAACAATAATGAACATATTTAAGAAAAACTATATAGAATAATGTGTGTGTGTGTGTGTGTGAGAGAGAGAGAGAGAGAGCATGTGCATGTGTGTGCGTGCGTGCGCATGTGCATGTCTATGGACAACAACATATTCCTCAAGGTTGTGGGTTTTAAGTTATTGAACACCATCATCAATTAGTAAATGTTCAAACGCCCTAAAAACAAATATATTAGTTAAATTAAATTATTAGAAATAAAGAGAAAGGGTGGTGCTTAAACATATAAATTCAACCACCACTCCTTTGACATCTTTTTAGTCTTTTGACATAATATTGATGTTAGTCTTGGAATTATTTCACGTATGGTTGTTTCATTTTGAATGATTTCTTTAAGATGGACAACTTATTTGTTTTCATTTTTTACTTTATCACATGTATCCCTACACAAGCTACTAAGATTTTAAGCATGATATGAAGAAATGGAGTTCATAATTTCTTTATAATTATCATCTACAACTAGTATTTTGTTGATTGGAGCTCTTCCCTTGATAAATCCATCACTTTCTATTTTTTTAATAAATTTATACCCAGTCTTGGTTCAACTAGCAAACTAATTTTCCTTTGAAACTATGTCATAATCCATTAGAAGGATGTGCAACAAGCGGCTTGGAGAAAGTAGCCCCCAACCTTAAATCAGGGGAAGATTATAAACAATAAATGTTTTATATTAAAAAATATCTGATTATTACAAATAAATTGTACGAATGGATACCCCTTTGTCCTTCACACTAAGTTGAAGAAGGTCAATTATTCATGCACCAATATAAATGGATGTAAAGTTTCTCCCAAAGATATGGTTGTTTCCAAACTTCAATAAAAATAAATGCATATTTTAAATTCATGAATGTAAATTTTGGGTTAGCTTTAAGCATCACTTATACAATTACGCATATATATATATATATATATATATATATATATATATATATATATATATATATATATATATATATATATATATATATATATATATATATATATATATATAGTTTCTACATTAAATGTACACAATGTTTTGGATTATCATACATATTACATACAATATTGGTCAAATGAAAAAGTGTTTACCTTCATGTACATAGACTCGTCATCAACAAAGTCGATAGGTTTTTCATTTTAGTTTTGATGGGTGATGCAAAAGCCTCCGATTTCGTAAGCAATCATGTTTCAACAAGAAATAGTTAGTTTAGAGTGTTAAATTTTGATTTTATATTATTTTTATCACACAAGTCTATAATGTCATACAAACCATGCAAAATTGTTGGGGTTTCGTATCTCTGTTGAGGCCGTACAAGTATTATATGGCTTCACAAGTATGTTTGGGTTGTGCAAGTCTATTTAGGTTGTGTAAGTCTAGGAGATGATGTTAAGGAAAAAGGAATCCACACAAGTTTAGGAGATAACGTGAATTAAAAAAGAAACAATATCGGGAAACTAAAAGAGGCCATGGGATACTACACAATGTTTTGAATAACCACAAATATACACTAAATGAAGGTTTATTTAATTTGTTAGGTTATGCCTTGAGTCTTATAATAGGGCCTTTGGGCCTTATCTTTGTAATGTTCTATAATTTTGAGAATCTAATGGTATCACGTAGAATTCGGTTGAATTTCATTCATATATAAACAAAGTCCTTTATCCTTAGGTAAGTAGTTAGAATCTAGTAAGAGTTAATCCCATTTAATTAAAAACTAGTCTAAGGGTATACTTGTGTATGAAAGTTATTACTTATTATTTAAATGCATTATTGAGGTAGTATTATTAGCAGTCTATGTAATTTGTGTGTTGTTCCTCTTGATAATTTAATAATGTTGGGTTTTTTTATACCATTCAATTCTAATTTGTGCTCATATACATATCTTGTATACTTCTATGTAAGTATCATAGGGTTGTGTGGTCTAAGGTTTCTATTCATTGGGATACATATCCATGTCTTCATCATTTTGTTATCATAGTAAGGATTTCTTTCCTTTTGATTGAAGCACGAAAGATATTTGTATTTTTCCATATTTTTGAGGGTGGGTAGTAAACCATTGCGAACATCTTCTAGCTAGGTGATTGTTGGATAGAAGGTGTAACAACAATTAAGAGTGTCACTCTCTCAATTTTGAGAAAACTTAAATGGGAAATAGAAGTAGTTTTAGGATAAACCAAGAAGAATTAGGTGTAAGACTTGATAACATGGGTGAATTTATGAGGGGTATGTAAGATCATTTGGAGGATATACAGGTCACACTATGTAGATGCATCACATTAGAATCTAATAGTGATGAATGTGTAGCACCTATAGAACCAAACACATAAGTTGTAAAAGAAGAAGTAGCACAAGTTTATGGGTCAGAGGATATATACTCCTATACATAATTGGAAGGATGTGAAGTAATCCAAGATTTTATACCCCAAGTTACTAGATAGAATTTTGGAACTCAAAGAACTCATTGATTGGATAACAAATCTCAAAAATTAGTTTGAGTATAAAGATATGGAAGATCCCAAAAGATTCAAGTTATCATGTAGAAATTTGAAATTCCACACATCTCTTTAGTGGTTGCACATACAAACAAAAGGAGTGTATAGAAACAAGTTCCATAGATCAAGACTTGGGATGGATTTTTGGTAAATTAAAAAGGCGAAAAAAAATCACACACTACAACTCAACTTGTTCAAAAAGTTGCCTAATATGCAATAGAGAGAGCTCATTATAAAGGAACAAATTGAAGAATTATATAGATTCACCATTATAGTGGAACATGTGGAAGATGATATTGATAAGGTATCATGTTACATGGATAGTTTGTGGGTCTCGATACATGATGAGTTTGGGATGATTCAAGCATGGTTTGTAGAGGAAGTCTATCATTATGTGCTAAGGATAGAGGAAAAAATTGTGTAAACAATAAAGTGTGACATGATGAAAAGGGAATTTCACACGATGTTATGGACAATGTGGTGACAGAAGAAGTTGTGCTCAAGGAAGTAGGGATAATTCTATATTACACAATGAGGGAATGAAAATGGCAGGAGGAAATACATATGGGGGAAGAGGATCATTTTTATGCTGAAGAGTTCATGGATTCAACAAGACATGTTACAACCATGGCACTTAAGGGTGGATTTCATGTCCACCGGAGGACCGCTTGAGTTGGGGACATGTGGCCAAGGACTTATGGGGCACGACCCCTAACTTGCGCAAGAGTTGGCGGATGTCCCATGGGACATGACATATGTATTCCAGATCATATATTTATTCAAAATAAGATACTTTATAGCTCTACAATGGAGAAGTTGAACAATTTCCAAAAATAGAACATGAAGGGTTCCAAATGGGAACTGAAATATCATACTACACAAATACCATATGTATCCATCTTAGGGGTGGATTTAAAAGGATAGAAGTGGAAAAATATAAAATTTATCCTATTATTATTCTTATTTAGTGCTCCTTGGCAAGGTCATATCTCATACCCATTGACTTGACTTGCAAATTAAAATACCTACTAGAAAGATGGAGTGAACTCAAAAAAATGTTACAATGTTAAACTTTATAATCATCGTATAGTCAAGAGCCTACAAATGCTCTTAATACCCTAAAAAATGTAAAATACCAAAAGTTGTCAAAAACTTCTAGAAAATATTATTAGGACTCTAAAAATAGATTTTAAGAAATCATGTTCTAGATTATGTTTCCTTTGCATCTACTAAATTGTATATTTGGGTTTTTTATTTCCCTTAAGAAAGCTAAGGTTTTCCTCTTTCAACTTAATCCTCATAAATCCTTAAGGTTTATAACTTTCTCACATCTCCATGGTAATAGTTCCATTGGATAACCTAGTTGGTCATTATCTTTTCCACACCAATACATATTTATCATATCGTAAAACCTCCGCTTCCATTAGGAAATTTTATTACCCATCTCTCATTGGAAACACATGGCTTGTAATAATTGGTATTCCCCCACCAAATTCAGATGTAAATTATTAATTTGGTGTATTCTCCATAGGAATCTTACAATTAGTCACACATTATTGAAAATCAACCTTTTTACAGGTAAATTTCGCTTCTGCTCTACTCTTACAACAATTCTACATTTTTTTGGCACTACCCTTCTTCCTCTTAATCATGGTTTTCTCTTTGTTACTCACTTCCTTATTTACTTTCCATTGATTTCAACTAGAAAACAATCCTCCTTGTGTTATTTCTCCCTCCCCTCTCTCATTCATTTGGAATATTTAGGCTGATAAACCTATATAACTTGATACAATCATTTTCGACACCTTACATCTCTTTACCATAGGATGGATGACAAAATAAAAACATATAACATATAAGAGGATATTAAATCTTAGAATTAATAAGATATTAAAATATTAATAACATATAAAATATTAAAGAAAAACTCGTAAATAACCTATAACATATTTAAAAATGGTTCAACCATTTTGCAATGGGAGAAATTAAGTTTTGCAGGGTTTACTGAAATATTTGACCATGGGAAGTAGGCCAAATCCTATGTGGGTTTTGTCTTTTCTTGGTTAAATTCTTCTACACCTGGACTAAAATCCAAAAGATCACGATGGAGGAAGACATCCACAGTGACAGGTCTCTCTATCATTTACATGTTTGTATTACCAATTTTTTATTGGTTGGAATATTTGACAGTGATATTTAATTAATATTTAAGATTTATTTTACCAATTTGCTTGAGAGGTTGCGTAATGTTGGGTTTTGGGGTAAATGTGGCTTTTTTCTTGTGTATTTTTTCAAAATGTGTTATGTCATGTTTGATTTCTCAAGAGTAAGGGCATTAAGCAAGTTTTTATTTTGTGTAAAATGTAGTAAATATTTACAAGAAATTTTGTGTTTTCACAGTTATTGTAATGATGTAAGTATTCACAAGGCATTGACTTTTGAGAGGGCTCTTTTTTTAAAGACTTGATTTTTAACCTGTGTATTTCATAAGTGCAGCCTTCTTCACTCGCGTAGTATTTTTCCTAATTTTAAGCTCTTCCCTTCAATTTCTTTTAAGTGCGTGGTAATTTATATGTTGGGGTCTATTTCAGTGAAATTTCCCATCAAACTGCTCCATGGCTTGTATTTCTCTGATTGCTGGTAAATGCATAAAAAAATTTCTCTCTTTGCTGAAATGATTTTAATTTATGTAGACTAAAAATGTTTCCTTCCAAACTATTACCTATATGAGCATTTTTTCAATGTCATTTCCTTCCCTTACCTCTTTATTAATTTGTATACTGATTATGTGATTTTTAAGGTTATGAATATACCAGTGGAGTGTGGAAATTTGAGGAGGATGTGTTTGTCCCATGAAGGATAACAAGAGTCTCCATCATGCAAGTGTTTAGGGGTGTCAAACACGTGACCCGGTTAATGTTGCACATGTATGATGGACAACTAAAGCGTTATAACGCAAAGGTGGTGGTATCTGATATTCATGATAGGTAGAGTGTATACATAAAGAAACTCCTCATTTCACATGTATCAGACATACAAACACACAATAAAATATGGACTAAATTGGTTGCCTAAGGATTTCATTCAACTCGTATTTATAGATTACAATGGAGGAGTAAAATACAAAAAGATATTTCTAGATTGTTTGTGCATCTAGACGGTTTGTGCAATAATTATTGGTAGATCTAGTGGTCATTGGTCTGTGTAGATCATAACTATTTATTACTGGACTACATCCTCTTTTAATAAATTTATTCCAACACTCCCACATAAATTTATTCTTACATAAACTTAAAAAACTCCCCACACTTTATCGCTCCCACCTGTATGTATAGGTCTTATGGCTGCTGAGGTAACCATTTACATAATTTCCCTGACCCCTAATTTATCTCTAAATTTTACAAACTTGATTTCACTCAATGCTTTGGTGAAAATATAATCTGCAATTTGATCCTCATTGTTGCAGTAGACAAGTTGAATCACATCATTTTGAAGCAATTATTTGATGTAGTGATGATGAATCTCCACATGTTTAGTTCTTGCTTAATAGAAAAGATTATTTACCACTTGAATAGTATTTTTTTGTCACAATATAATATTGAAGGTTAATTTTGAGAAAATGTAAATCATCGAGTATTCTCCTCAACCATACTGATTCACGAGTAGCTGCACATGTTGAAGCATGTTCTGCCTCTGTTGATGATAATGCAATTGTTGGTTGTTTTTTGCTAAACCGTGAAATAGCACCAAATCCAACATTGAACACAAAACCTATAGTAGATTTGTGATCATCTATACATCCATCCCAATCAAAATTTGTAAAACTTGCCAAAGATATATAATCACCTGCAAAATACTCAATTCCAAAATTTTGAGTTCCTTTGACATATCTCAAAATTCTTTTAGTTGCTTTCGAATGAGGATTTTTTGGAGATGACATAAACCTTGAAAATAGACTAATTGCATAAGCAATGTGAAGCCTAGTTATTGTTAGATAAATAAGACTTTGCACTAACTGTTTGAATAGTGTGTTATCTACATATTTTAATTCATCATTTGTTGATAATTTCATCCGTACTTCAACTGGAGTGGTAGAAAATTTACAATTTTCCATTTTTAATTTGACCAAAAAATCATGTGCATATTTAGATTGGGAAGTTAGTATCCTGTCATCTTTTTGCCACACTTGTATGTTAAGACAATAATGAAGCAGTCCTAAATCAATCATCTCAAAAATTTTCCTTCATCTTTTCTTTGTACCATCAATTTACATGTCATGATTACTTGTAATTAATATGTCATCCACATAAAGAACAAAAATTATTGTTCCCACATCACTCTTTTTAACATAAAGATTAGGGTCAGAGGGACTTTTTACAAAACCTTCATGTTTGAAGTACTCATCAATCTTAACACACCATACGCTTATTACTTGTTTTAAGCCATATAAATATTTCTTCAACATGTAAACAAGATGATCTTGTCCTCTTCTCACAAATCCATGTGGTTGCTCCATGAAGATCTCCTCTTATAGCTCATCATTAAGGAATGCATTATTTACATCCATTTAATGAAATTTCCATTTAAAATTACCCACCAAAGCAAGAACAAGCCTTATTGTATTCATTTTTGAAACTGGAGAAAATGTTTCACTAAAATCAACCCCTTATTTTTTAGAAAAACCTTATGTAACAAGACGTGCTTTGAATCTTCAATGCATCCTTCAGATCTATACTTAGTCTTATAGACCCATTTAGTACCAACAAGATTTTTACCTTCAGGGAATTTTGTCAATTCCCATGTATTATTTTTCAGTAAAGAGTCATAATCTTATTGCATTGCATATTCTCACTCTTTCTTTCCTTTTACTTCTTCATAAGATTGGGCATCATTTACTCTCTATTCTAGTCATCAAGGCATAGTTAACATGATGATCCTTTTCTTCAATTTTCTTACTCTTTTGATAAATTTCTTAAAGATTTTTTATTTTCATTGGGGGGATTTTCTCATTATCACTATTTTCTTCCTTTTCTACATTTTCAACTTTAGAAACTATCTCAAAAGTAGATGTAGATTCATTATGAAGAACTTTATCAAATACAACATCCCTATTGATAATTACCTTTTCAGTTGAGGATCATATAACTTGTAGCCTTTAGATTGTTCACCATAAGCAATGAAGATATAATTCATGATTTTCTTATCAAGTTTCTTCCTTAATTCATTTGGCACATGAGCATAGACATTGCATCCAAACACTCTAAAATAATTGACTGGTGGCTTACTACCATACCATGCCTCATGAGGTGTCATATTTCTTACGGATTTTGTGGGAGGTCTATTTAATATGTAAGCAGTAGTAATTATTGTTTCAACCCCAGAAGAATCAGCAAAGTCCTTAGTCTTGAGCATGCACCTAGCCATTTCTTCTAAGATTCTATTTTTCCTTTCCACAACCCCATTTTGTTGAGGTGTGTAACTAATTGTTAACTGCCTTTTAATACCTACATTATCACAAAAAATTGAAACTCTTTTTTGATATGCTCTCTTCCATTATCTATTCTAAGAACTTTAATTTTTCTCCCGATTTCATTCTTCACTAGATATTTAAATGTCTTAAACTTTTCAAAAACCTTCGTTTTGTTCTTTAAACAATAAATCCAATCTTTTATTGAGAAATCATCAATTAAAGTCAACACATATTTTGATTCTACAAAGGAAGGAATAAGAATTGGAAAAATAACATCACTATGCACTATCTCAAGTTTTTATCTTGCTCTATATGTTCCATTATTCTCAAACCTATCTCTATTTTGTTTACCAGATAAACAACCTTCACACACATTTTAATCTGAATGAATTTTTGGAAGACCATATACCATGTCCAATTTCTTCATCAAACACAAATTTTGATAATTAAGGTGCCCAAATCTTAAATGCCATAACACACTAATATTATCATGTGATGCAACAAGAGCATGTGTACCTGTACTTCCTGCATCAAATTTATATATTCCCCCATCTAAAGTACCTAATGCAATCACAGTGTAACCGTGTTTCATATCCTTAATCAAACAATTATCCTTACAAAATTCAACTTTGAAACCTTTCTTTGTGATTTGACTAACTAAAAGAAGATTCCTCTTTAAACTAGATACATACATCACATTAGTAATACATTTTACTTCACCATTATTTATTTTAATAGGAACATCACCATGAACTTCTATATTATAAGCACTATCATCACCAAGCAACATCTTTTTACTTTCACATTCTTCATATTTTTCAACGAATTTGAAAATTTCTTCATTAAAACTCATATGCTTACTTGCTCCTGAATCTATATAACAAACATCATTTGAAGTATCTTGAGCAGATAAGGATGCAATGAAGAGATTACCTTCCCTTTCTACTTAATTTGGCATGTTTTTGGTTTGCTTTCTAGACCAATTGTGCATCTCGGGCTTCCTTTTTGTACATTCCCATTGAAAATGGCCTAATTTACCACAATTGAAGCACTTCACCTTATGCTTTTGTTGCCTTCTTTCATCTTCTCCTTGGTTCACCCTTTTCTTAGATTTTATAGCCATCTTGTCTCGAATTTGCATCTTGTTACCTATGAATTTTCCTCTTCAAATGTAGGCTTTCTTTGTAGAGTTAGTTTCATCAAACTTCCTTCTAAATCTTTGTTTTTCCTGTAAAAAATAACCACTTAATTCTTCAAACGTTAGAGTATCAATCTTATCAGCAACTTCTAAGGATTGGATTAGATATTCATACACTATTTTTGTTTTTCTTTAGAAGATCCTTCTTTGCTTGTGTCAATGCCTGAAGTGTTATTGAATATATAAGTTTTATAAACCCATTTGTGACTAATTCCCACACATCCGAAGAGAAAAATAGTTGGTTTTCATTTTGAGACTGTATAAAGTTTCCGCTGCTCATACCTAGCATTAAATTTAGGTGAAAAACTATATACATAAACTCTTATCTCTATTTATAAGGATAAAATGAAACCCTTTAAAATTTGTGCAACAAAAAATAGAATACCCCCGTGGATACGCATATCATAGCCATGGTCCATCCCCCCCTATATATAGATCTGGGATCCGAGAAATCTAGAGAAGGGGGAGTGGGCGGGTTCCATTTCATAGCCATTGGGCCGCTGCTAACTGAGGATTCTAGATAGGGGCCACAAACATAATATTAATGGTTCATTGATATAAAAATATAGGGAAAATGTATTTTTAGTAAAAATTCTTGACATATTCTATTTTTAAAAGAGACTACTCACACATATAGAGTATTTCACTTCTTTCTCTTTCTAGAATATCCCTAAACGAACAATAAATAGTGTGTATCCTAAAGAATTCCTAGTTGGTTTAACAAGCCAAAGGAATGTCGATGAGATTTTCACAAATAAACTCATAGGAAAATGATGAGATTTGTAGGTAATTAGTGATAAAATATTCTCCAAATATCCAGTGTTCGAAAAAGTGTCATTGTTTTCCAGTTAGTCAAGATTAGACATTCCAACATAAAATGGCATTGTGAAAGAATAAACAAACAAAAGAAAATTAATTTATAGGGCAAGAGTTAAGAGGAGCTGTACCTTCTGAGCTTTCCCCTTTTCTTCTGGGAACAACACAAGATATCCCACTCCACTACTAAATGTTACCTACCTTTCCATTGGGAGGAAGAGCGAGGGCGATATTGATCAGTGAATAACCAGTGAAAAATCAAATATCCAAGGCATTCTCAGCACCACAGAGCTTGACTATGAGGTGTAAAAACTGTACATGATCCAACGAAATCATAAAATAAACACTCCTAATTATTATTACTACTAAGTATGTACTAAAAGTGTTTATGCTTGTCTGGTGTTTATCTCCAGAATATTCAGATTTTTGTCCAAACCACAATAAAAAAATGAAATCAAATAACAAACAAGAGAGAGAAAAATGTATACACGCCTAGAAAATTTCCCTTCAACACTCAGATCTGTAAAATATTCCCCTCCAAAACTCATTAAAACAATACAAAATTATTTTGAAAACCAACTGATATAGTATGGAATGTACCTGGCTGACAATTATTTTGAAATTTTCAGATACACCTTCTATGTATTTAGAGGTATTTTATGCAGAGGACATGCCACTTGCCATCAAATAAACAAACTCACAGGTGTGAATTATTTTCTCCTATGCAACAAGAAGTAAAAAAACACAAAACCCAAAAAATAAAAGGCAAAAAGTGTTGATTCCCAATAGAGAAGTGATCAAAAATGAAAAAGGATGATGTTGATACTTGTTGATTGTTGCAATGATAGAGAAGACTGTCAATTTTTTCCACCAATTGTTGGAGATCAAACCTAGGTGCTCTTGTTAGTACCTATTCACAATTTGATCAAAAGTCTCAGCAGGCATAGGAGAGGATGAGGATACTGGGGAAGACATATTGAACGGTTTGAAAGAGTAAATGTAGGAGACGAAAAAATGAATTGCATGTTATGTGCAAGTAGTTGCACCTCCTAGAAATAGAAGAAAAAATCCTTGGTGTTGACCTGTTTGAATCATCTCAATGTTAGGGAGAGAGGAGACAAATGTCCAACCCTAAGCCCAATAAAAATAATACATAAAATAAGCTATTTTTTTGCATAGTGACGAATAAAGGCTTTGACCAATAAAATTGAAGCAAAAGAAAAAATTGCACTATGAAACTTTAGCTGAATGTTTTCCAAATACATGTGACATTATTTAATTGGATTTTGTCAAAGTGGGTATTTTTTAGTGTGTAGACTATATAACTTCCTTCAGCAATATAATAGTAATTTCCTAGAAACAACAAGATCAACAATGTTGCTCAGTACTGTCGTAGCTGAAATGAACATGTATCATACTAAAGGTGAAAATTGAAATGATCTCATAGGAGGCGTGGTGGTTGCATTTAGAGAAACACGAGTAGTTGACAAGCGATGTCCAAATGTTGGCTAATGTAAGGATTCAAAATATATGTGGAGAGATCAAAGTTGTGAATTATTTCACAAGTTTACCTTAATTGTGTGTTGAATAATGTTTGGTATAGTGAAATAAAACCAAAAAAAGTAGATAACAATTGTCAAGGTGAGGGCTATCCTCCACGCAAAATGCACCACTTTTACAAAGGGGAACTTTTATATTTAGTGTAAAAGTGGTGTATTTTATGTGGAGGATAGCCTCTGGTCTTGTCAATGGTAAAGTATAACTTGATAAAGGAGTTCGGAGAAGGAACATTTGGATGTGTGGGGAAGGGTGTTAAGAAGGGTGCAACTCGTAGTGATCAAGAACAAGTGGTGTCGGTAAAGAAATTACATGAAGTAATGCGTGATGATTGGAAAAAGTCTTTGTTCCAAGAAGAAGCAGAGTGTTTACGATCACTGAAACATCTAAACATCGTGAAACTATGTGACACTTACACTGATCAATGCAAGGATCTACATATGGTGTTGGAGTTCATAGAAACCCAATGTGTTCAACATGATTGACAAAAGAATGAAACCATTATTGGAAACTCAAGTGAGGAATGCATGTTATTGGGTTCTTAAAGGCCTCTAGCACATGCACGAAAAAGGGTATTGTCACTGCAATCTCAAGCCTAAAATTTTTCTCCTTTCTGAAAAAAAAATCATCAAAATTGCAGACTTTGGTCATGCAATCAACATGCGGGAAGGTAAGGTGAGGGGAGAGCCCTTGAATCCATACTTTGTTTCCTCCCCTACCGAGCCTCCAAGATGCTCTTGAAATTGCCCGCCTACACTTTGCCATTGATATGTGGTTTGTGGGCATTGTTCTTACTCAATTTCACAGTATACATATGATTTTCTCATATTCTTTTGACCCACAATAACAACTCTACAACATTTGATATGTGATTGGATCTTCTAATAAGAGACCTGGCTTGAAAGCCTTAAGCTCACAGATTACATGGATTACAGGTTTCCTAAAGAGTTTGAAGGCACAGATTGTGACCGTAGTTTGAATCAGTGCTCGAAACTGTAGAAGAAGATGATAATATTCCATCTGATTATGCAATTTCTTTATAGAGTTTCTTTGCTACTATACCTCAAGCGACGAGGCGGGGGATCCATTTTCTGAAAAGCTTCTTGACTTAGATAAAATGACCTTGGTTCCAATGCCTGGAGAGATCACCAGGCAGTTACAATGCAAAGGCATGACGCTAAAGGTCCCCCTCAACTTCCCATGTCGGGAACCCTTCTATGCATATCCGATGATGGGAATTTTGATTGAAATGTTTTATTTTTCAACATTTCCTTTACATACTAGCGTGTCCTTAAACTAATTTTTTCTGTATTAGTCATTTGCAGTGAGATATGAGATATGTAAAAAATGTCAAGTTAATCAAATGTTCTACTCTCTATTGTCAAGTTTACTAATATTTACTATTGATGTGAAAAGTGTTTATTAGTTATGAAATTGATAACAATCCCTAATTGGTTGATAAGTATGAAGAATAATAACTGGTTATGTAATTGTGAAACCTATAGTTACACTACCTTGTGCAGTGCTGATAACATGAGAGCTAGTTGACATCATGATATACTATATTAATGTGTCAAAATTTTTGCACCAATGATCTAAGTTTGTAGTACATTTTTTATTCACACTAGCTGGGAGATTACCCATAGAAAAAACAACCATTTCCGGTGTTTTGTATTTTTGACAGTATACGTATGATATTACTTGAGGGTGGTGAGCAACAAGACTCATTCAAACTGAGTCACAACTTCTAATCATATACAGGCTTGCCAATAAATCTTGCAAGCAATGGATCAATCAACCAAAAACAAATTACAACTAAGTGAATGTTTGTAAAAATGAAAAATTTCCCATGTATTTAATAAGAGGACGATTCTACCCAAAGTTGTTCATAATCGCTTGCATTGTGTGTAGAAAATTTCTAGGCGTGCATGCTATTCTCAGACATCCCTTGTACTCGAACCCATACAATTTCTCAGCATCCTCCAGAAGATTGACAAACAAAGGAGGATTTAAATAAGAAAGTGGTATCATGAATTTAGTTTGTTGATGGTGATGCTCCATTCCCACAAGAACAACCACACAAGCTCGTGCACATACAATTATAGCTACGCCATCTTGCACACCACTTCCAAGCTCTCATTAACAGAGGAAACAACCAACTTTCTCCTCATCTACAAATGGAATTTTTCCACTGTACATTTCAGAGGAGCAACGACCTCCGCCATAGAAATTGAGTGGCGAATTGAGAAGATCCCAATTGTGACTGTCAGAATTACTCCTTTCCTGCCAACTAATGACTGACTACAAAATCAAAGAGCATTTCAATGGTTATCTGGGAAAATTTTGCAATAGAAAATTAAATAAAGAGAAAGGAAACAAGATCGTTGATTCTCCGCATTGGCCATGTGCCGTCTCCCTTCTTTGCAATTTCTGTAGATATGGACTTCAATACTTATTAGCCATTTGTAGTGAGATACAAAAAATGTGTAATCAATGTTTAATCAAATGTCGTACTCTGTGTTTCAGAGTAATAAATATCATGACATCTTTTTTTTCTAAAAATTGCTAAAGGCCACAATAACATCTCAATGTGTAGGCCAATCAAATTGTAGATAAATAATATTTTGTAATTATTTTGTTAAGAAATGTGCAAGTTTACTAATATTTATTAGAGATGTGAAAAGTGTTTATTAGTTTATGAAAATGATAACCAGCCCTAATTAGTTGAAAAATATGAATTATAATAACTGATTATGCAGTTATGAGACCTATAATTACATACTAAATATGTACATTTCAAATTTTTAAAATGCCATAACAAACATCACCTCAATTTTTTTATCATCCAATGCTACTTAATTTCACTTGTTGTACATGTGTAATAAAAAGTTCATAGATTACAAAAAAAATACATTGCCTCGCAGAGGGAGAAGACGCGCAGGAGCGAGTTCTGATACAGGTTGCCACTGCGAGGCAACAGTACGGAAGACATTTTATTTGTTATGTATTTAATCTGCTTAGGGTTCGAGTCTCCGCCCCATGACATTGACATTGTAATTACCTTCTATTTATTCTTATAATTTTTATTTGTCTATACGGTAAAAACCCAAATGCATACCGTTGCCCCAGTCAGAATAAATTTAGAGAGCCGTTTGAGGCGCTTTTTTACTTGGGATTTGGGGTTGAGGTCGGTGGAGATTTTCTTTAAATACAGGTGTGCATTTTAGACGGAATTCATTTGAGAATATCACCGCGCTCTGTTTTCATTTCATTTTTTCATTATCCTTCTCTGTTTTTCCTCGCCTCATATCTGTGCTTCTTTGTTTTTTCTTTTTCTTTTACTGTATAATGTGTGGCCACACTTTATTCTCGTCTCTGCTTGGGTGTTTGTGACTCTGTGATTTGATTGAATGAATGTTTTCTTTTCTCTATTTTAATTTGGTTTTGGCATTGCATTAGGAATTAAAAGGCTGCTGCTCTGCTTCACAGGTGACCCGAGATTTCTGAGATCCTCATCTTACAATTTGTTTTAGTTTTTGTTATTTCAATTTGGATTATACTTTTTGTCTCGGTTTTACTCTATCACTAGATGTACCGTAGATATCACATTCTAACTCTTGATTTTGGGTTTCCAGGGCCACTCAGCTTGACCGAGGGTTCAAATGCACTGTCAGGCTGTCAAATTGCAGATATCAATTCTTTAGCGGAAGACAGGTACATGAATAAAAGTTTTTTTTTTTGGCTGAAAGTGAATTTGGTTTGTTATTTGGATATGGGTTTTTAACAAGGTTTATGAATCTTGTAATTTTCAAGTAAATAATATTTAAACAGAGACAATTTGCATCTAGGTTTTTTTTTTACAGAATTTGATTTATTAAGGTACTCATCACAAGCTAATAAGCCTAATACATAATTAGAATCGTGTACCCTAATACCCAAATGAGTCATGTAGTTTGGAATACTTCAGATCACATTTGGGTCCACGGTCAACTTAAAGACATGCTCCAGCCTCCATATATTGAAATGCTATATATCTGTAGACTTTTAATTTTCTTATGATCCACAGTATTCCATTGATTGATAACTTGTTTAAACCTGATAAATTCCTTTCCTAGTAATTTTATAGTTGACAGGGTTTAGATGTAGATGATAATTAAACAGAGTTTAGTGGTTTTACAGAATTTGATTGATAAAATGGGTCAAAACAAGGCTAATAACCCAATACTCAAATGAGTTCTATAGTTTGAAATACCATAGATCACATTTGGGTATGCAGCCAACCTAAAAAAATACTCTAGATATTGAAACAATACATATCTTCAGACTTCTAATTTTCATAGGATCTACAATATATCATTGACTGATAACTTATTTGAACCTATCAGATTCCTTTTTTAATGATTGTATAGATAATAGGGTTAGAGCTAAATTTCAAATTAATTTTGAAGATCATTATTCTTCCGTACTTGGTATTAGTTATCCAAGTACACCGACCTTAAAATTATTATAAGGTATTTTTAGCTCCTTTGATGTTATGAAATCTACCCTTTATATCTTAGTAAACTCGTAAGATCTGGTCTGTTTTACAGAAGGTTGTCAGTTCCAATAATCAAATGCCAATCCATCTATAACATCTGAACCAAATTTCATAATAATCATTTCATAGTCCATCTATAGCATAAGAATCCATCACAATGTCCGGTCTCAACAATCGGTTTAGGTACTAATTTATAGTAACAACTAACAACACTTTATACAAAAAATGATTCTATCCCTAGAGCACTTTCAAACAGGTATTTGACACCAGTAATAAGTTCATCCATTTCATGCAACAGTCCAAGTTGCCATAGCAGGTTTCTATATGCATTAACTTAGTCAAGCTCCCACTACATTAGTCATTAAAGATCATAATATAACAAAGGAATCCATTAAGAATAGCTAAAGTTTCATCATAACCCATCAAGGTTATAGTGACGGTTGTTCTTCATTGAGAAACCTCACAGGTTCTAATGATGATAAATTGTCACTAATACCAGCAATATCCTCTAATTCTGTCTAGTAGTGTCTACTTTGCTATCATGACAACCACAAACAACCTAAGCAACAGTCCATATAGCAAAGAATTCCAAACATTGAATTGTAAATCAATTCAGAAACCAAGGCCTTGAACTCTTTTGGCAACTCAGTCCATTGTGTTGAGTTGACACTTGTAAGGCTTCTTAAATACATCACTCTCAAGTGTGCAACCTCAAGACATATCATGAAATCATAACTGGAAGGAAAACATTTCAACATCCTTTCAAATGCCATAGTATAGGCAACTGAAAGGTTTCAGTCCGACACAGATCATTTGCCTAGTCCTCCCCTAAGAAAAAAGATAGGAATGTATTTAATGTGATTTGCACATAACCTATCTATCAACTCGTATTTTAGATCTGTTTCAAGACTTTCTTGTCTTCGTTTTATGAGAAATAAGTATAGGGTAGTTCAAGAACAATACATTCAAAGAATGCATTAAATGTAGCCGAATGATCATGCAAAATTATTTTAGTAATCAAAACTCAAGCTTTACACGTGCCGCAGTCCATTCTTGAAAAGTTAAGGTCTACAAACCTCCAAAGATAGGACTTCATACCCTTCGTATCTCAGTAATCTACTACAAGTCTTTCAACATATAAGCATGTTATTGATAAAAAAAGACACAAACAAAACATACCTAGATGTCTCCTACGCATACTCATTCACATAATTTCCTATCAACAGACAAATCGTACCTAGATGTCTCCTACCCAATCTCGTAATCTCATTCACATACTTGTACGCACAACATTTAGGACGCAACACAACATGATTTGGTAAATATACAAGACATGCTACACTCAGCTCAATCATTCAAACAAGGGAAAAACATGGGTAACATCATGGTGGAAGTAGAAAAGTTGTGTTTTGAGTCTTGACACCCTAGCTCGACACATGAGCCAAAATCTCAACCATGCGAACATAAAGCTACACTAATCCTCCTTCGGATTACCAATGCTTAACAAAAAGTGTTTCTGTTGGGTCCCCGTGCCTTGACCCGATAGAAAAACAAAAGGGTTTTGTTAGGTCCTGTGCCTCGACCCATTAGAAAAATAGCACTTAATCATTCGAGTACCATGTCCAGCTTATGATCTAACTCCACCTTAACCCAAATTGCTGCATATAGTTCAAACAATAACAACAAGGGAAAGACATGGTAACATTGTGTTGGAAGCAGATAAGATGTGTTTTATTATTCCCAAGTTTGACACATTGGCTAAAATTTCAACCCCTTCCCATTGGTTTAAACATGGTAAACTTAAAGCTACGCTAATCCTTCTTTAGATTACTGCTGCATAGCTGTAAGGGATGCAAGGATTATGGGGTTCTGTTAGGTCCTCGTGCCTTGACACAACAGAAACAATATGCTCAATCATTAGAGTGCCCATGTACATCTTATGCCTTGCGTCCATCATAACCCAAAAAGAGACATTAGTTTAACCGTTAAGAAACTACAAATGGTAGGGTACAACCAGTTTTAAAGTTCTTTAAGCAATCTCATGCCAACAGTCAGGGCTAGGGCATCATCTCTAAAGGCCCGGTAAATCTCATACAAAGCAATAAGACAAACCCTAGTATTGGAAAGAAAGGTGTAACAATTAAGGAAGACCAAGAACTCTTTTATCAAATCTTTCAAGTTTCCCATAGTTTTTGATTCAGCCAATTATTTGCATCATTTCAAACAAGATTTAGTTACTTTATAACCACAGTTTGTGCTTGTAGGTGCTTAGAAGCCCTATTGTGCATACTTTTAAAACTACAGAATTAACTTTGGCGTTGCGAGCATTGCTCTATAGATCTTTAGCTGCAACACTTATTATCATGTTTTATTATGCACATGGAGAAAAGTCCAAGTCTATTGTCTATACCATGTTTGCATCATTTCATGCAATAATGTTTCCATATGAGCACTTGTTGCACCAAGTGGGGTGTCCAAGGGCAATTGCTCCACAAGCATTTAATTTTTGGGTGTCCATTTCCATTTTTTGCAGCAAGATACAAATTGGTGAAGTGATGCCCTCATTAATCAAAAAAATCAATAACACTCATTTCCCGCCCTAGTTGCCTTGATTGCAAGTGGAAGTGCAAGAGTTGGGTTGATTCCACATAAGCTAGATCGCAACAGCTGTTAACCTCCTGAATATACCAAGAATAGGCAGTCCAGTTTT
Organism: Taxus chinensis; assembly: GCA_019776745.2. Classification (NCBI taxonomy): domain Eukaryota; kingdom Viridiplantae; phylum Streptophyta; class Pinopsida; order Cupressales; family Taxaceae; genus Taxus; species Taxus chinensis. Next base: position 752,574,081 of record CM034146.1, read on the forward strand.
GACCACCAATACCCTTTTTCTTAAGCAAGACAGCTGCAGATCCACCAATCACTTGTTTCAAATTTTTCTGCCGTAGGTCCATCATGCTTGAAGAAAGGTTTTGACCTGGCTAGATCAAACAAGAGAGGTATTAGGCAGAATCCCATCCTCAAAAGATAAAGATTATTTCCTTTCCAGTTGTAGAGTCAAGTAGTCATGGTTTTCCACACTGATGATTTTATCTTTAAACTTTTTTCAACAGTAGCGCAGCTCAATATTTATGAGACTCATTAGAAGCTTGGTCATGCTCTTCTTGTGAAACTCGATGACTTACAAAAAATATTTTTGGAAATGACCATAGTTATGCGGGGGACGCGTCCCCCCAAAAATCCCCCCAAAAAGGACAAGTCCTGGGACATCCTGTATGTTTTGGGGACGCTGGGACATGGGGTAAACGTTTCCCCCATGTTTCCGAAGTGGCAGGGGGGAGGGGAAACGTCTACGGGATGTTTATAAATAATAGAGGACGTTTCAGGGACGGCTAGAAGTCCCCAAAATGTTTTGGGGACTTCTGGTTTGGTTTTTTTTTTAAATAATTTATAAAAAAAAACTTATTTTTCTTTTTTTAAATTAATTTGTTTATTGTTTTTTCCCTTTATAAATGTTTACCCATTAAGCATAACCCGATTGTATTGTATTACAAAGACATACAGAAATTTTCGAGCACAAATGCACATGGACTGTAACAACATGCTATGAAAACTATTTGCATACATGTAAATATTAAAAGCTATATGAACATATAACACTAGTATAGCTATATGTATGCTGTGAGTTTTTAATATGGATGTTTGAATGTGGACTGATATATAAATATGAATTGTTATTCATAAATTTTTTAAAATTTATCTATATATTTTTAATATTTATAGTTTTTTATATTATTTTAATAGCCGTCCCCTTGTTGTCACCCTGCCGTCCCGGAATTTTAGATTTTTTTTGCCGTCCCGGAAACTCCGTCCCTGCGTCCCGCCATCCCGGAGTCTTAGGTAACTATGGAAATGACACCCATTGGTAGAGTACAATTTTGTTCCTTCCCATGAGTTTTAGTCCCTAGATCCACTAATCCTTCCCAAACCATTAGATTGATAGTTTCAGGAAATTACGATCTAGTCAAACTATGTAGGTAGGGAAATACTGGTTTTGTCTTGTCAAATTTGAGCCTATATTCATGTCTCAAGAATTGTGGTGTAATCAACTCTTGGATTATAGTACTGTTGTCTATCAAATTGCTCCCTAACTTAGGTCAGAAATTTCTTCTTCAAACATATTTCTGTAATCCAATGATGATAATAGTCGTTGCAGTGCTCATATTTGATTGCACTAACTTTTTGTTGAAATGTTTTGCAAATCAATGCGTAGACATCTTTTTTCGCCCCAATTGCCCATCTATAACATACCTTTTCATCTGAACAACTAAGTTTTTTGTAGGGCAGTTGCTATAATTTGAATTTATTTGTCTTTTTCTATTTCCCCACATTTGATTGCTCGTGTAACTATTTATGGGTGAAAAATGTGATTGGAGAATGCCATATGCAATCTAATTTATTTCTTATAGAATTATTTTGATGAGTTTGAAGCATAGAAACTGGGAGATGTGTCTCAAGTACAGAGACTTGAGATGTGGACAAAGATGTCTTGGAAGGTTCCACATCTCCTCCAAAACTTCGCATCTTCTTCCTTCAATTTTAACCTTTAAAACATAAACATGAAGTTATAAAAACCTAATAAAAATTTCCTACAACAACTCCATTCATCTCATTGTTCTCCATTTGCATCCAGAAATAATCAATATAGATTGGTAGACATCATTGTACTGAATTTCATGTATTCGAGCATTCAAATATTTAAAATATATACATATTATTATTTTATTTCGTATACCATCTCTGAGTACCCCTGTACCTGATATCTGAAAGTTGGCGTCCTTGTCCACGAGACCCATCCCCATCCCCGTTTCCTGGAGTCTATGGTTTGAAGTATCGAGTCTGTTTTTTCTTTGTCACATCTTGTCATAGAGCATATCTAGGAATAACATAGCAAATCACTCTTCACATATTATAGAAAGTGTGAGCACATGCTACACGATCATTATTCTGTTTAACGGAGACTATAATTTTCCTATAACTGTTAGCATTTTGCTAACTGTTTGTTAACAGATTAATTGCTGATTATGTTTCTTTGAATTGCTATGTTCCAAATGACTGAGAAGACACTTTTGGAAAACACGAAAAACAACATGTCCTGATTTGATTTCCTAATTTAGAATTTTAGGTTGGTCCATGTATGTACATGTTTACCAAGTATATATGTTTACAAAGCTCGTATTAAAACCATGGAAAACTGTACATTTCAAAGATTCTACAATGTTTTGGCTAGAGCTTACTTAGCTCTTGGTTGTTTATGCTTTCTAAAGTAAATATATGCATCAATAATTGCTATTGAGCTACTACTCCCAAACAAATAATCGATAGAAGTCTGAATTGTGATCAATTGTGTGACATTAGTTTTAAACCTTTTTCATAGTCAAGGTTATAGAAATTAAAGATGGGATTTTAGGCATGGCCCATTATTTACTTTCTAGTGATATGAAGAGAGATTTTTCTTGCAAAATCAGGTGGACATCTAGATGAGAAGTAGTTGTTGTATGTGCATCATACGTGTCTTGTTATGGTAGCTCATCCCATGAGTTACAATCTGCTCTATTGCCGCGACAATTGTTACCATTAATGTATGGTGTCTTGGTTACGGTCATGCAGACAGATTTTGGGCATTGTCTATCATTTACCTTGTAGTGATGGGAAGAAAGATTTTTGGGCAAAGGTAGGTGGACATTTAGATGAGAAGCAATTTTTGTATGTTCATCATGCGTGTCTTGTTGTGGTAGCTCATCCCATGAGTCCCATGGCACTCTATTGCCATGATAATTGTTTACATTAATGTACGGTGTCTTAGTTATACTCATGGATCCAAATTATCTAATGACCTGCGTTGATCTGAACACAATTGGTCCAGTGCGAACTCCATCAGTGGTTCACACCGCATTGCCATTAATTAGGGACAATTTTATCTATCAATTAAAAGGGACACCATGACTTCACAGCACACTGCAAAGCTCACATTAACACTGAGGTCCCATGGGTCCCATGGGCACTACAAGCAATTTTGACATGGAAAGGACACATGCTCCAAGAAACCTATCAGACAACATCTTTTGATATCTAGAGGCCTTGTGACACAACATTTTTGATACTAATATCAGTAAGGTAAACCATTCTTGTTGGAACTCAAAGGGATTATGAAATTGAGCTCTTTTGTAATGATCTAGGATTCAATGATTATCATGTTCTTGATTCTCATTGGGTTGGAGATTATTAAGGATTGTTGAATCTCCCGTCCTTTCATTATACATGCTCGTGAGGATATATGACATCGCTCTTTTATAGTGTTGTAATTATGTGTATTTTGTCATGTTTATACCGATATTAGTAATGTAAACCACTCCCATTGGAACTCAAAGGGATTATGAAATTGAGCTCTTTTGTAATGATCTAGGATTCAATGATTATTAGGGTTCTTGATTCCCATAGGGTTGGAGATTGTTAAGGATTGTTGAATCTCCCGTCCTTTCATTATACATGCTCGCGAGGATATATGACCTCTCTCTTTTATAGTGTTGTAATTATGTGTATTTTGTCATGATTATACCGATATTAGTTATGTAAACCACTCCCATTGGAACTCAAAGGGATTATGAAATTGAGCTCTTTTGCAATGATCTAAAATTCAATGATTATAATGTTCTCGATTCACATTGGGTTTGAGATTGCTAAGGATTGTTGAGTCTCCCGTCCTTTAATTATACATGCGTGCGAGGAGATACAATACCACACTTTTATAGTATTGTAATTATGTGTATTTTGTCTTGTTTATGACTAATAGAAGAACTATGGTTATATTTCTCACCCATTTCACTGATTTTTTGACATTTGTTTACTTTTCTATTGTATATTCAACAATAACTTTTAGGTTAACTAGATCTGTTTGCTAGGAAGTCAATGATCTGCCCCCTTTACATTGCCCCCCTTTATGCTTGAAGGACGGGCACAAATCATTGGTATGAGAGCCTCTAAACCTTCCTTAGATTACAAATCCTACAAGTTGGCTATACATAAACTTTCCTTGGTCCTAATCATTCATGCCTACTCGATTCTTGTGTCAAAAAGAAGGCATACAGCCCGGCACTATCTTTGACTACTTAGAAGACTGATTTGAGGGCACGATGTCCAAGGGATGTGAAGAAACGTACTATGGGAGATGTTGAAAATATCAGTTTTGTAGCAATCAAGATTTTTTTAAACCTGTGCTTTATTGGTGGGAACCTATAGTGCAAAGTGAGGGAGACTATGAGCAGATTGAAAGCCAATCTAAGTTTGTCTCTGCTGTATGCGAAGAATATTATCCTCTCAAGCTCTATCAAAATGTACACCAAAAATTACTTGTTAAGGCAAAATAGGGATCAATCAGTCCAACCCTATGCACCCTTCAACATATGTAAAACAATGTTTGCAAAACTTGTGTAGCAGCCACATTAACTACTACATACAAAGCCACAATGGAATTTCACCCTTGTGAAACCTTGGGACAAGTCTCCGGCCACGTCGTTAAGTCAAAACAAGGAGCAATTAGTGCATCCCTATGCACTCTTCAGCATATGCAAAACAAAGCTTGCAAAAGTTGTGAAGTGTAAAAGCCATGTTAAGTACGACATAGAAAGCCACAATGGAATTTATGCCTTGTGAAATCTTTGGACAATTCTTGAGTCACGTCATGAAGATCAAGGAGCAATCCAAGAAGATGAAATGTCCCTCTTTCTGGAATAACAGCTTGAAGACCCTTGGTCTATTTGTCTACTGATGGATAAGGGACATCAACAAGGTAGACTTAAGTTATCTATAAATTATTATTAAGTGCCAATATAAAAATTACTACAAATCTAGCACTTATGATAATTTATAGGACTTAATAAAGTAATAAAGTTGGCAAATGCATATTTTTATTCACTCTAGGGACTTTGGTGACTTGCGTTAGAGGGACTTGGGAGTCTTAAAAATAATAAAATTAAAATATGAATTTTGTAATCCCTCCAAGGGAAAATGCCACTAGGTTTGGGATGTCCTTTGGTGTTTAGTGCATAGAAAGAAAAACATTTTTTGATTGGCTTTGGGTAGTCTTTTTGGGTCACTTCTTTTGCATATGGGAGCAAGTCGACTTGGTTAGGATCACTTTATCACTTTTGAACAGCGCTGAAGAATTTTGCAGTAGACTTCTGAGGATGAAAACCCACTAGGAAGTCAATAAGGAGAATGAAAACTTTCCTATTTTATGATGTTAATGCCCCAAATTTCAATCTGCAGATTTTATTTAATATTTTGGCAGTGGAGCGACCAAGTTTTGGGTATATTCTCATCCATACAATGTTGGAGAAATTATATTTTTACTATCAGCTGTTGCAGGGGTATTTTTAGGAGCTATTGCAATAATTTTCTCTATTTTACATGGAGTTTTAAGCCCCAGTTTCACTGCTGCACTCTCAGGTCAGATCTGGAGATTTTGTCAATTTAAATCTGGACTTCAACTTCTTTTTGGCATTGATATATATTTATAAAAATAGTATCCTTTGGAAGCAATCTGTATTTGTCATATTGTGGTGCATTAAATGGTATTTTCATACTCTACTCTAATCGCATTTTCTAGTCTAAAGCAAATCTGCAATAGTGTTTAGCAATTTGGTGTTATTTCTAGCTGGGGTTATATTTTGTTACAAGTGGGTTTTCAATCAGAATTTAATGGGGACATTATAGAAGGAAGCAAGAAGGCCAAACTTATTTTTTTCCCTTTGGCATATTCAAAACAAATTTTACAAAATTCGTGAAGTGTAGAAGTCATATTAACTACTATATACAAAGCCACAGTGAAATTTCTGCCTTGTGAAATCTCTGGACAAGTCTCTAGTCACATCACGAAGATCAAGGAGCAATCCAAGAAGTAAAAAGGCCCAGCATATTTTTGCCCCTAGTTCAAGACAAATCCTCTAGGAACACTCAAAATCACATTGTAAAATCAAGAACTTGGAGAGGGTTATCCTCGCCTAAGCCGCATGTTATTGCTTCAACAAAAACTCAAGTGTGAAGGTAGATAAAGAAAGGGAAAGAAGTGGTGCAGTCATCACATGTTGACACCCGTGGCTTTTGTACACAACATTCATGATCATCAAGCCCTGTAATGATTAACGCATGAATATTGTTGTTAAGGAAAAATAAAGATCAATTTGTGCAACATTCGATGCCCATTTTTGAAACATAGTTTCACAAAGTCTCGAAGTGTAATACTGATCTTAACTACCATTTACAAGTTGTAATGAAATTCTTTCCTTGTGAAACCTTTGTGTAAGTCTTTAGTCATTGCGTGAAGATGAAATAGCAATCCAAGAATTAAAAAGTCTCAACCTCCTTTTTCCCCTTTTACATGATAAAGCATTTAAGAAACACTCAAAATTGCATTGCACCATAATTATCTTATAACAAACCACATTTGCCTAAGCCACAAGGGACTACTGAACCAAAAGTTGTTGTTGTGTGTTGGCCATTATGGGTTTTTGTTGTGATTGATGTCAACCCCCATTGATGGCAAAGGGTGTCATGGTGTTGTATGAGTCTCAATGTGATGTTATTTAGTGGTCAAATACGAAGGATGATTGGTAGTGTCAAGTTTTGGTGAGTCCAGCAGTGTCTTGGTGCATAGTTGAGTATGTTGAGTTATAGTATGAGGTCTCCCAAGCTCGTTGGAGTGTGTCATGAGGTCATACATGGTCCATATGATGTGTAATGAGTATACATGGGTCTGAATGAGGTCAACATGGTCAGTTCATGGTTGAGTCAAGTCATTCCACCATGCTTGTTTCTAGCCCTGAAGCATGTAGAATGGTAAGGAGATGTGAGATTTGGACAAAATCATTATTGTCCAAGCATGGTAGTAGCATGGTGATGGTATACAGGGCATGTATGGTGAGTTTCAGGTCTGCATTCAGTGGTTTGGTGCTTCTATGAGGTTCTTGGGAAGCAATAGGTGAGAAACGGGTAGTTTAACACATGTGAGTCGCTATGGCTGGAGATTTTGAGGTATATCTGGGCTATATGGCGAGTTTGAGTAGTTAGAGGATGTTGTCATGGTGCTTCATGCCAAATTTCAGGTCAATATGCTGAATATTTTTGAAGATATGTAAGTTCTGGTGAAACTGGATAAGTTTCAATGTATTTTTTCAAGCAAAGTTGGACCTTCTGATGCTCCTTGTGAACTATATGCTTTATGCAAGTTCTGGTGAAATCGGCTAAGTTTCAATGTGTTTTTTCAAGCAAAGTTGGACCTTCTGATGCTCGTTGTGAATTGTATGCTTTGCATGGGGACCTGAGCTCTTTTGGGTAGTTTCTAAGGTCGCTTATGAAGCTTTCACAAAAAGAATGAGGTGATTTGATGATCATGTTTTTATGAACGATCGTTAAGAAGGTAAAGTGGTTTAAAACCCTAGTTAAACCTTAGCTAGGAGCAGTTTACAGAAAAAATGCTTGTATCAGCTCAGTTTTGATTTGTTCATAAAAAGTTATGATTGGATGTTGTAGAGGACTTTCCTAGCTTTTGAGAAAGGTATGGTAGAGGTCATGGTGATGTGTGGGCCCCACTCAAATAAGTTAGTTTCTGAGGAAGAGTGTTTTGGGAAAAGGTTTTCCAAAAGATTTGCATGCTAAATTGATGTTATGGAATGTATATGAATTGATCTTGATGTATGTCCATGGATGTTTCAGGATAGGTTCATGCAGGTACATGGTCAAATGAGCTTTATTCAGGTTGATGAGAGGTCATGGTGATGAGTGGGCCCCCACTCAAACAGGTTAGTTTTTGAGGAAGCGTGTTTTGGGAAAAGGGTTTCCAAAAGAGTTGCATGTTAAATTGATGTTATGGAATGTATGTGAGTTGATCTTGATGTCCATGGATGTTTCATGACATGTTCATGCAGGTACATGGTCAAATGAGTCTTCATTCAGGTTGATTGGTTCAAAGAGCAGTTTTGAGGCCATGAAAATAATGTTTAGTAAAGTGAGTATAATAGGAACTACAAGTGGAGTTTTGAGTTGGAAATAGAATTCAGAGAGCTTTCCATTGATATGAATTTTGTCTCATGATGAGGAGTTTTGATGAGGTTTTCATATGAATCTTTGGACAACAAAGTTATTGCAAGTGCAAGACATGATGTGTTTTGCTGAAAGTATTGAGTTGGTTGAAGCATGAGATAGATTAGGTGATGATTTATATCACCTGTAATGTGAAGAGGGATGAATTTTCCATCTAATGAATCCATTTATATGTCTTGATTGTTCATATAAATATTTTTATGAGCTAATCTTTGGAAACAACTTTTTGGGTAGGTTGATTTGGTGAAGACAAAAGTGATTTTGGTTTGAACAAATGTGTTTATTCAAGGCTTCTAACTTGCTTAGAAGTGTTCGACAGGTTTTGGCATTTCCATCAAGTGGTCACATGGTATGGTTAGGTTGATTTGAAGTGATTTGGTGACATAGTGAATTTTCTAGGGTTTTGAAGGGTGTAGGAAACAATAGTTTTGAGAAATACAATGAGTACTGGGCCTATTAAATGAAATAATTTAATTGGTTGAGCTGAATGCGACCATGTATGAATGTTAAATGGTATTTTAATCCTGTGTAATGATTTATGGGTCATGACTAAGTATGGTTTTGATGTAAGGGCGTTGTTTATCTTTGTGCCCATGGGGTTTTTGAGCCATTTTTGGCACATGTAATGAGGTTTTTTAGCTAGGCCAAATTTGGGAAGTTTCCTTGATGTATGGGTCGGGCCAAAGAAGGGAAAAGGTTTGTGTTTGAATTTGAAATCAAGAGGAGCTTATAAAAACATAGTTTTGGGTGCTTTTATAAGCTAGTTGAGTGTGTGCAAGAAGTGTGACCTGGTGAAGTTGTTTTGCAGGTGTGTGAGCATGAATTGACTTCTGAACAGGTGTGTGACAGGTCAAGGAAGATCAACAAGCATTTGTGCAAGAGTTTGAAGCATTGAGAAGTGGAGAAAGAGCTAGATTGTGCAAATTGAAGACCTAGTGTTTGAGAAAGGGTTTGGAAGAGTTTGGAGTTGAATCTTTGGATGACTATTTGTTGTGGTATCAACATATTTTCAATGGTCATAATTCACCAAAATCTTGTGTGATGAGCCATATTCATGCAAGTCTCTTGTTGTGTGTATTATCAACAAGGGTTTAGGGATTGGTGCTCCTTGTGGGGTTAGTGCCTCACTAAAGAAATATCTTGTGATGTGTAATATTCACTTGAGTCTTTGTTGTGTGTAATATCAACAAATTTTTTAGTGGGTTTTCTTCCCCTTGAGGGTTTCCCACTTACATCTTGGGTTATGGTGTTACATATCTTGCTCTTGGTTTATTGAATAAATGTTGTATGTTGTTGCGCACACATTAATGAATGGATAATTGATTAATGATTTATGTGAGTGATCTGAAATTGAATTTGAATTTGTAAGGATTGATTCACCCCCCCTCTTAGTCCATTGCGCTTCCAACAATTGGTATCAGAGCAAGTCCTTTTGGAGAAGTTTGATAGCTTGAAAGGAGATCCTGAAGCGCAAAATGGTGAGTGTTAGAGTCATAGGAAAGGCACCAATGTTTGATGGAACAAACTATGCATTTTGGAGGCTAAGGATGAATACCAACATTATGTCACAAGGGTTTGATGTTTGGAAGACCGTGGAAAATGGCTATACTCCTCGTGTCACTCCTATTACCATGTCAAACAGACAAGGATGAATATGAACACAATTCTAAGGCCTTTAATGCTATCATTCAGGGTCTTGGAGAATCCAAGTTGGGAAAAGTAATGTACTATAAATCAACAAAGGAAGCATGGGAGAAATTGCAAGTCATGTATGAAGGTGACTCAAAGGTAAGAATTGCTAAACTTCAAACCTTTAGAAATCAGTTTGAATCTCTTAAGATGAATGATGAAGAGTCCATTGCTGCATATCTACTTAGGGTTAACAAAATTGTTAATATCATGAAAGGGTTAGGAGAAGAAGTAAAATAAGAAGTGGTTTTTCAAAAATTTCTAAAGTCACTAACTCCAAAATTTGATTCCAAAGTATTTGTTATAGAAGAAGCAAAGGATTCAACTACTTTGAAGATGGGACTTGCATGGTACCTTGACTGCCTATGAGATGAGAATAGAGATGATCTCAAACCAGCTAGGAAAGAGGTTGCATTCAAATATGAAATGAAGACTAAAAGAAATAAGTTGAAGGATGATGAAGCTACTCTTGAGATTGAAGATGAAGAGATCTTTGCTATGATGGCTAGAAGATTGAAGCTTGGATCTAGTACGTACAAAGGTAAGCTTCCTTACAAATGTTTCAAATGTGGTAAGATAAGACATTTTGTTGTTAATTGTCCTTATAAGAATAAGAAGGAAAATCATGATGAACATGAGCATGATAGTGATCATGATGAATATGAGCATGATAGTGATCATGTCAAAAAGCACAAAAAATATGATAAGAGAAAGAAAAACTTTAAGAAGTTTGATTACAAAAGGGAGAAAAAGAGTTTTTATACAAATGAAGGTGATGAATTATCTTATGCTAATAGTGGTGTTTTAGATTCTGAATCTGAATTAGGTTATGAGGATATAGGAAATGAGGTTTTTTTTCACTACTAAAAATGAAAAAAAAAATCTTCTAGTGATGGCTCTTCTTTGTTAGAAGATTTTATATTTGGTTATTGCAGCTATTCTAGTGAATATGATGAGCATGTCAAAAATGATCTTGAGGGCATTCAAAGAAAGCTAAAATATGTTGAGAAAAAGAACAAGAAGCTGAGACTTTATGATGAATATGAGCATGATAGTGATCATGTCAAAAAGCACAAAAAAATACGATAAGAGAAAAGAAAAACTTTAAGAAGTTTGATTACAAAAGGGACAAAAAGAGTTTTTATACAAATGAAGGTGATGAATTATCTTATGCTAATAGTGGTGTTTTAGATTCTGAATCTGAATTAGGTTATGAGGATATAGGAAATGAGGTTTTTTTTCACGACTAAAAATGAAAAAAAAATCTTCTAGTGATGGCTCTTCTTTGTCTAGAAGATTTTATATTTGGTTATTGCAGCTATTCTAGTGAATATGATGAAGGATGTCAAAAATGATCTTGAGGACATTCAAAGAAAGCTAAAATATGATGAGAAAGAGAACAAGAAGCTGAGGACTTCAGGTCAAAGAGTATGAAAGTCATATGCAAAAGCTAGAAGAAGTGTACAAGTTTGAATCAAGCAAGCAAAATGAGTCAATCTGATTATTGGAGGAGAAGGTAAAGTATCTTGTTTCAAGTTTATAGGATAAAGATGGTTTGTGCTCAAAATATCAAGAAGATATAGATTTTCTAAGGGCTGAGGTACAAGAGGCTAGCAAGAAGACTATGTCCTTTCAGAAGTTTGAGAAAAGTGCAAAAGACCTAGATGATCTACTTGGCAAACAAAGAGCAGCAGGTGATAGAGTTGGTTTCGGTTTCAAAAAGGAATCTAAAGGTAAAGAGTTGAAGCAAAAAGACATGATTCCATGCAAAGAGTAAGGCAAAACTATCATGAAGGACGAAAAGAAGGAGACACTCATCAAGGAAAATGTGAAACCAAGGCCTATTAGGCAGCCTAATGCCTCAAGGTATGAGAAAATTTTCAATGGATATTGCTATAATTGTAATGCATTTGGTCATAGGACTAAAGAGTGTACGAGATCTTCAAGAAATACATAGCCTTGGAAAGATAATAGAAGTGAATATGCAAAGAATGTTAGATGCTACAAGTGCAATGAGATAGGCCATGTTGCTAGATTTTGCTTGTATGATTCACTTAGACATGTTGATGGCTTCAAGAGGAAGAATACAATAGTGTGCTACAACTGTAATAGAGTTAATCAAGTTGCAAGGAACTGTTATCAAGGTTACTCAAGTCAAAACAAGGGTTTTCAAGGTCCTAGAAAGAAATGAAGTGGAGTTCAAAGACCTAGAATGTATGACAGTGGCCAAAGAAGAATGTGGGAACCTAGAAGATACCTTGGTGTCTCATCAAGAACTAGTAATGATGGACTGAAATGTAAAACACAGGGTTCAGATATGAGACAATTTGATGATGGATTTCTACAGGTGCCCAAGAAAGCTTGGGAAAGCTTGGGACGTCTTTAAGACCTTTTAGGTCAGCATGGTGTTCATAGACCTTCACTATGCTTCTTGAAGGTATCTTAGTGCAAATGAAGCATTCAAGTGAGGGGGAGTGGTCTAAGCTAATATGTGCCTCCTCTATAAGGTCAAGGTATGTCTCTTTGTGCTCTTGTTCATTGTCTTGTTAGTTCAATTTGGTTGATATTGAGTATGAGACATCATGATCTCTGTTATGTAGCAACATGGTGTGTGTGGTTGAGTCTTCTCAGTCTATGTCTTGCATTCTCATGTCAAAATTGCCTGTATGAGATGTTTTTTTTTTTTTTGGAAAAAATTCACCCATTATATTGAAGTAAATGTTGAATTTGCACGCTCTACCATGCCAAGCATGGAAACTATTAGCCATATCCGTAGCACTATAAACAAAAATGACAAAATGAATAATCATTAAGAAGAGTCAAGGTTCATGATTTTCCTGATTTCTTCTTGAATCCTTGTTGGCCTGTATGAGATGTTTTAGGGTGTTCACGAGTCCCATCATTATGTCATAAGAGGCATATAAGTGTTCTTGAACTCATGAAGTATGTTTTTATTGTCTTTGAGTCTATGCTAAGCAGTATTGAAGGTGCATCCATAGCACTATAAACAAAAATGACAAAATGAATAATCATTAAGAAGAGTCAAGGTTAGTGATTTTCCTGATTTCGTCTTGAATCCTTGTTGGCCTGTATAAGATGTTTTAGGGTGTTCACAAGTCCCATAATTATGTCATAAGAGGCATATAAGTGTTCTTGAACTCATGAAGTATGTTTTTATTGTCTTTGAGTCTATGCTAAGCAGTATTGAAGGTGCATGTAGTCTGTGTGGTCTTCGCGGACAAGTCTGACTCCTAATAGTATCATAAGAGCTATTATGTGTTGCAATGTGATGTCTCATGTGTGTTTGAAGATTCCATGATGAGTATGAAGTTGTGAAGGTGTCTCAGAGGTTGTAATAAGTCATCAAGAGTCTCAATATACAAGTATCGACATCTTAAATTGTTTAGGCATGAATCTTAGTCTGTGTGTGTCATTGGGTCTTGTGTTATGGACTTTGGAAGTTGTGAGTTATTCTCTGAATATGTTGAAGGTGCTCTGTGAAGCTTAGTTGAGTATTCAGGTGATGCTTTGATCAGTAAATTGCTTCAAAAGGAAGATTGTGGCCAAGATATGACCAAATCAGGTGTGCACTAGACAAAAAACAGGAAGGTTTCAGGTATGTCTTCGGGCTTTCATGCTCCTCAATCATTGAAAGTGCTACTCATAATGGTAAAGAGGGTATGTACAGTTTCTATGTTCATTTTTGAGAACGAAAGAGCAATGTTGTGCAATTTTGGTACTTCTCTACCCTAGACAGTGTTTTCACAGTGCCTCTGAGTGGTGTGGATGGAAACTAAGATTTGGAGGATCAAATGATGGTGTTTTGGGATAAAATTTTATGCATATCATGCTCACAAAGAGTGCTAAATAATTTAAAAGGTTTTAGGTCCTAAGGTTGTCTTCATCCCAAGAAAACTACAATAGTAGTAGGAATTCACAGTGAATGTTCTAAAGACCTAATTTGGCCTATGAATTTTGCAAACTGGGTTAAGTGTCTTCAAGGCATGATAGCTTATATGGCATGAATAAGACTATGAGATCTATGAAAGGTCTTTTAAAATATAACTAATGGCAAAAGGTGTGAAGGTTTGCATTCATGCATTATTGAAGCAATATGGATAGTGGCTTATCTTGCTTCAGACTTGTAAGTCATTTTTGTGTACTCTGAGTCTTCCAAATAACTGTGCATGAGTTCAATGAACTTGAAATGATGTTTTGTGAATGAGAAGATTGATCATCATGATCCATCTCCTTCAAACATGAAATACATCAGTGAAATTTTGTATGAATATACCTGTACTGTGTTGAAGAAAAGTGATGAAGGCTATAGGTGCATTTGAAAAATTTACTTTATTCTTGATAAGTTGAAGAATTAATGATTATGTCTATACTGTAGTAAGTATGTCATCAGGGTTCCTGAGTTGAAAAGAAGTTTCCAGGTTCATCCACATGGCAATTTCTTGAAAGATGATGACTACAGTTAGTAAGAATCAGGTTTTTGTGCTCTTAAAAGTATGCTTCTTCAGGTCTCTGAAAGTTGTAGGCTATATAGAGGCTCTGTGTTGAAGGCATCTTGTGGCCCTTGATGGTGTGCTAGGACCCTATGATCTAAGATGAAGGTTCTTCTCAGTCATATCGGAGTCACTGTTGCTTAGGAAAGTGTATCTTTGGTGTCACTCGGATTCAGTACTACAGCTACTTCATTGCCTGTGAAGACATTCACTTGGATCCAAAGAGAGTCAAGCCCATTTGAGACCGGTCATTTCCTCTTAATCTCATAGAGTTGCGAAGTTTCCTTTGACCGAAGAGTTTCTACCATTGGGCTTGTACTAGGATTTTGTAACATGTCATTATAGATGAATGCTATCCAAGCGGATGTAACACTATATTTGGAAGAAATAAAAAAGTGAGGTTTTGATCTATATCGTTTCTTGTAAGACACGACATGAATCAACCCTATTGAAAGGGAGAGTAATGCATTGGTCCAGTACCCACTCAACATGGAGATCTCCTTGCATGTATTAGAAATATTTAGTAAGACACAATAATAAGTATTTGGCCTATGAGAAGGAGTTTTATGCAACCTGTCAAGTTCTCAAGCGATGACAAAAATATCTCCTAGGTAAGGAGGCCATCATTGACTTTGAGCATAATTCTCTTTAGTTTCTGCAAACACAAACTATCTTCAATTCTTGCATACACAAAGTAAGTTGGAAAGAGAGGACACATGAAGTGGATAACGTACTTGCAACAGTTCCATTTAGTGATCAAGCATAAGAAGAAAAACAACACAACAATAAAGTTATAAACTTGCCAGAGTAGACCTCTGGTGACAATGCTATCTCCATCTCTAATTTCATTGCATGTGTAATGATGCTTTCACATTTTCTTACATTTCCTTTGTATATTGAACACTATTGTAGGTTATAGCTCGATATGACTGCTAGTTAGTAACTTTATCATATGTAGGCTGGGAGAAAGGCCAAAAATAATTGTTGGGTTATAGACAACCAAGTGTATGGTTAAAGTCAGCCTATCCTTGTCACCATTGTCAAAGTAAGCTAGAGGAATGTCATGGAAAATGATTTGATGAAGCATGTAGGAATTTTCACGGAAGCACACCCTCAACATTGTTTCTTCCAATGATTTCAACAGTGATGAGAACTCAAAGTGACACACCAATGCACATTTGAGTAGAGAACTGTTCCCATGCACGATCATGTTACTTTAGATGTGGCACCACCTGGAATCTATGATGTTCTTCTTGATAAACAATACTTGTGTCATGTCCACTTTTTCAAATAAAGAAATATAATAAAGTTAATGTTTTTAAGTTGTAAAGTCACTCACTTTTTATTAAAAAGGTGACAACTTAATATAACTTTATTATTAAAATAAAAATAAAGGTGACTTTCCAAATAAAGTAAAAGCCAACAATAAATTAGAAGATGGAAAGTCACTTTAGTAATCCCACATAGAGCGCTCAATTTGGGAAAAGGCAATCAAAAATTATAAAAGGAGGGGTTGGGATTTCATTTGAGACATCTTTTGGTCATTTATCTAATTTCACTTTAAAGAGTTGAATGCATTTGCTTTCACTTTCAGCCATAGGGGATGGAAACCCTCCTTGGTATCCTATTGGGGATGAAACCCCTCAAAATACTTCAGATTTGAGGACGAAAACCCTTAACATCTATGAGGCGACTTCATTCAGAGGTCACATTTGGGCGCAAAGATCAGATTTTCAAAGCTAGAGCACATTTTCTGGGCACATTTTCTACATTTTCCGTTTCAAATTTGCATTCCAAGCGAAGAAATTCAGCCAATGGAGAGACATCTGACGAGACTTCAAGCATGGATAGCTAGGGATATCTGAAGAAATTCAGCCATAGAGGATGGAAACCCTCCTTGGTATCTTATTGGGGATGAAACCCCTCAAAATATTTGAAAAAATTCAGTCATAGAGGATGGAAACCCTCCTTGGTATCCTATTGGGGATGAAACCCCTCAAAATAATTCAAATTTGAGGATGAAAACCCTTAACATCTATGGGGCGACTTCATTTAGAGGTCACATTTGGGCGCAAAGATCGGATTTTCAAAGCTAGAGCACATTTTTCGGGCACGTTTTCTACATTTTCCATTTCAAATTTGCATTCCAAGCGAAGAAATTCAGCCAGTGGAGAGACATCTGACTAGACTTCAAGTAGGGATAGCTAGGGCATGATTTGTAGCCATATCTAGGGCTATCTACACTATGCGGGATTTCAGACTAGCGTTTAGGGCATCATCCGTGGGAAGTTTTCTTTGATTTTGGTCTCCTCATGCCACCCATGGTAAGAAAATTGCTGTAATCATACATAGGTATTTTATTGGTTTCTGGGTGTGAAAAATAAATAAGATAAATTCAGAACCTTGCTGGAAAAATTATTTTCTTTCATGATTATCTTCCTATAGGCTTCTTGGATGTTTTAAGCCTTCTGGGTATTCTAGATGATGGATATTTTGATCAATAAATATAAATTTCAGAAGTCTGTGTTTTTTAGTATCAAGGGTTTGAAATAAAAATCAGGACAATATCTTATTCTTGGCATTAACAGCTGATTGCTTTCATAAATTTCAATCTGCTATTATATTTTTGCAAAAAGGTTTGCGGGAATCTGATTTTACCCTAGGCACTAGGGTTTGGAAATTTAAATTACTGAATATCCAGAATTTATTGTTAGCTGAGTTGCATACTTTCAGATTATATTTATGGGGTTTTGGGGAAAACTCGTTTGGTACTAATTTTAACCCGAAAGGGTTAGTGCAACTTGTATGATGGATATTCTACCTTATATAATAATACAAACATTTGTTTGAAGACCTTACAGGCATATTGTCACATTGCTTTGTCATGCATGGAATCAATCTCATTCCAATATTTCCATTTGAAACTTTCCCTCTTTTACAGATTAGTTTGGGTGAACAATGAGATTCACAGAAAAAGCCAAGAACTCGTTGACCAAGGGAAGTTTTGAGTCCAATTGTCCACACACAAAAAGGACAGTTGTTACCACATGCCTATTGCACGCTCAAGAAGAATACTGTGAAAAACAGCTATCCTTTAACTTGCATACCATCACAATGCTTTGTCATGCTTTAAATAAATTTTATTCCAAGATGTCCATTTTGAAAATTTCGTCTCAACTTTAGATACTTGTGCAAGAACAATGAGATTAGAACAAATCAATAACTCATTGACCAAGGGAATATTTGACCAAGTTTTGTAGCCCAATTGTTCGTACACAAAAGCATGGCAGTTTGTTACCCACATTGAGTATTGTGTAAAAGAATTATGTGAAAAACAGGTATCCTTTACCTTGTATAGATGATCTTTTCAACAAGCTTTGAGGTGCATGATACTTCACAAAGATCGATAAGAAATCTGGTCATCACCAAGCTCTAGTCAACATAGAAGACATCTTGAGGACAACTTCTAAGACAAAGGAAGGCGTGTATGAGTGGTCGGCTAAATCAACACATCCCTGACCTTCATCTCACGTATGAACAATAATCTTCACCTTTTGCCAACTCCTTCGTCATGTCTTCTTTTATGACATCTTAATCTATAACAAAAACTTGAAAGACAATATCACACTATTAAGAAGATTCTTGATGCACTCTGCAGTCACAAATTACAACCCAATATAGGCAGGTGTATCTCTTGGTTCCAAAGTAGGTTGAGATCATTCAAGGTTTGACATTTCTTTTCAATTTCATATAGTGATGAAGTTTCCTCCATGATGTAGTCTAGGATGGGGTGCCAAATTAATGATTGCCCATCTTAGCAGCAGGA